>JAZHRO010000036.1:124097500-125585000 GCA_037157565.1 Thalassia testudinum | reverse complement strand
GGAAGTGAAAGTTAATCAGGCTAATTATATTGGGTTTCAGTTCAAAATCGTCCCCGCCCATGGGGACCCAAATTTGTCCTATGGTCTCTGTAGCAGCGGGATTTTGGTAAGAGCTAAGAGACCTAGGCTCCTCCCGTTCGGGAGGGTTCTGCATTTCCTCCAAGGTTTCCCTAATGGCTTCATTTTGTTCATTATACATTTCCATTTGGGCTTGGAGGCAGGTTATGGGGTCCATGGCTCCACCACCTGGTGGGTTTTGAGGGCGATTTCCTCCCTCGAAATTTAGGGGTGGGCGTGCAGCGATATTTGTGGAGGAGGATGATGATTCGGTTTCTGTCCTTCTAAAATTATCAGACAATTCAAACAATTCAGGGTTTTGTGACCTCCTCCCAAACTTGCACTACCGCAGAAAGAATTGGGGAGATAAGAAGGGAAAAGGGGATGAGAGAAATGACGTCGCAAAGGTACACTTGATGACAAATCAAGGCAATCAAAGTCATAACCTCTACAATGTGCCCTTAGACCTAAAGATCTAAGTTACCTACTATCACAACCTACGAAACCAAATGCGAGCACCGCAGAACCACCGGGCCAGATTGAAAGGCCGTTTGCCCCAATCTTAGACACCCGATAGCACGTGGGAACTCGCACCACCACATAGGCACTACACGCAGGTAGTTAGACCTCTAATCCTTAATAAGGGCCAAGTTGCTACAGTTTTAATTAGAGGCTTAGGATCAAGTGCTTCAGGAATGTGAAGGGCGTTGTATATGGGTAATACCCAAGTGCGTTATTTTTAGAAAGTGTGTAAACCAAGCATGCAACGGGGAAATCTCCCCGAATTGAAGTTTTAGTTGGTGAATGGTTTTTAGAATTTCAGCCTTAAGTTAAGTAGTATGGACTTTAAGATTTCGCTAAGTTACCAATTCAACCAATCTCTTGGAGAAAATATAAGTTCTTCTATGCCCAACAAACCCTTCTTAAATGTGAGTTAGTTAATGCATGCTAAAAATGCAATGGGCTTCCCTAGGTGGAAATTTCTATGTGTGGATGCACGAGTCAATTTTAGGTTAGTGTGAAAGGGAGCCAAAGCACTTCAATTCAAGTGCTCCCAATCACCAAAATGATGTTCCACACACAAGGCTCAACTACAAGATAATGTAAAGAAAATCAAAGTGTTGGGGTTGAAATATTCGGGATCAAATCTAAGGCACGTGAAAGGTCGTGTTGGGGTTGGAATCAACTCAATTCCAAGTCTTCCCACCAAAAAATTGTGATCCCGAATTGCGAATAAATGAGGCAAGGAGGGATGGCAGTCAATCTTTTTAATCTTGCCTCAAAGAGCACTTCCCATGACAAAAGATTCAAGAATCAAGATTCCTGGATCTTTGCAATCCGAAGTTTAGCGGAAAATCCAAGGGCGGTGGAGGCGATGGCAAACAATCAAGCAAGTGATTTTTAATCCACTTGCCCCAAGAAATCCCAAGAAGTGTTTTTAGTTTTTTTTTTTTTTAAGGTGACAAGTTGACCCAAGTTGCTAAGAGAGAGACCTACCTTTTCAGCAACGTGGGCAAAGCTCCAGTGCGACGCCAGCGACTTCACGCTCTCGTTCCCACCTTGGATTTGCCTACGTCCCCGACTTCCTCTGCTTGCCTCCTCCTTGCAACTGGTTTTCTTGCACACCAACAAACAAAAACACATGTGAAAAGAAGGGTGTGAGAAGAGAAAATCAAAGGAATGGAGTAGAAACTTGCTTCAATGCGCACCTCCCCGGCAACGGCGCCAGAAAAAGGATGGTCGAACTCGAATAGGTTGTGTTAATATGGTGAAATTTTCGTTGAAGTGAGTATAGTGGTTAACCAAAATCGAGTCTAACCATCTTTCACAAAAATTTTTTTTTACCTGGCCTACTTAATTTTATCTTGGTTACTTTTAAGCCCAGGGTCGATCTCAGGGAGGCGGGGATTAAAGGTGAAGAAGTTTCTACGCCTTACCTAAAACGTATCTCTTCCGTGCGTTTATTATGCTTTTGGTTTTTTTCTATTAAAGATTTTTTTGCTGATAATTTTGTCCTTGAGGTACACCCTCAAAATCAAATCCTTGGCTTCGAGCCAAATTGTTCTTGGCTTTGAGCCAACTTAGGGTTTCCAAAAAACTGGTCCTGCTATTCGCAAGACTGAGTACTTGCAAGACAAGGATTATCTTTTCTCTTTTACTCTTTTTTTTTATCTTTTTAATAGTAGGAAACAAAAGAGAAATAAAAACAAGATAGGTTGCTTGTAAAGAAATAAATATAGTCTATATATATATATTATATATATAGGGGTGGGGGTGGAAGTGGAAATGGCGTGTAGCACAGTGTCGAGTTGGTCCACGCTAGAAAGACGTAACCAACAAGACGAAGTGCCGCGTAGAGTGTAGGATGGATGTGTGGGAGTGTGTGCGGAGGTGCTTTCTTTACGCGAGTATCGGGGAATATCAGCAACTAGTGTAGATATTCCCGCGATATAATGCGTGGTGGAGTGACAAGTGCATAAGGATACAGGTAGGTGATGTGTATGTAAATATATATATATATATATAACTATATAGATATATGTATATATAGTAATATATGTATGTGTATATGTGTATATACATATATGTATTTATATCTATAGATATATATGTATATATGTATAACTATATATATGTATGTATGTATGTATACTTATATATAGTTGCATAGGTATGAATATGTATATATATATGTATGTATAGGTGTGTACAAGTGAGCGTGTGAGTGTACAAGTGTGGTGTGTCGCTTGCGGGTGATTGTGAGAGAGAGAGAGTGCGTTAAGTCGTCTGGCTGGAGTGTCCGCTGTCTGGTGGCCAAGGCACGCGCAGGCACACAAGGGTTGCGCGGGCGCTGAATGGAGCGCGCGGTACTGTCGTCGCACGCAGGCTGGTGCGGGAGCGTGAGAGAGGGCAACGCAGCGCACTGCATAGCGCAGCGCCCTCAACTGCGGGTGGGAACGGGTGTGGGCGCAGACGGGCGCGGGCGTATGCGGACGCGGGCACAGACGCTGGAACACGCGCACATGACCGGCTGGAGGCGGTCGCGGCGAAGAGAGAGAGCACACGGTGACCGGATAAGTGAGAAACAAACCAGTCACCACACTGTAGCTACAGTTCCGCGTTGAGAGGCGTGAACAGTAGCTACAGTGCCACGAGAAGTGAGCATCTGGTTGCGGCCAGTTCTACGTGCGCGGGCACACTGGAAAGCGCTTGCGTGCGTGGGGAGAGCTTGCAGACATCGCTGGCGTGCACGCGGTGGCTTGCGCGGCTACTGGAGGCTGTTGCTGCTGCTGCTGCTGCTAGAGCTTCCCACCTTGGAGCTCTGGCAATGGCGGTGAGAGCTTCCAGCGAAGAAAACAAAGGATGAAACCACCACTCCCACCTACTCACGAAGGAGCTCGGCGATGGTAGAACTCACAGTGGTGGTCGTGGGACCACTATGAGCTTGTTCCTGCCTGCAGTGTATCTCTTCAGTGAGAAGAGAGACTACGTATGGAGAGGGAGAGGGGAGGAAGATGGCCTGGAGGAAGGTGTCTGCGGGTGGTGTGTGTTCCAGGCTCTCCTTGCGTAAGGGAGATGATGAGAGCCTCATCATGAGCCATAACTAGCTCATTTTAACCCAATAAAGAAGATAAAAGCTCCTACAAAACCTAGAAGAATGCTTAACTGAGGGAACAAGTGCTCTGAGAAGAAAACATGAAATAAAGGTTAAAACTGTAATTTTACCATTGCAATACATAAACGGGTTTTCTCAAAGGCAAAACATAGGTCAAATGGTCTAAATGAGATAAAAAGTGGGTTGAGTCAATCAGAAATGGGTTTATGTACAATCTAGGAATTAAATGACACTTGGTAACCCTAAAACAGACCTGCTTAAATTAACAAGGTTCCGGTCAGGATAAAAATCAAGTAACCCTCTAAAAATCATGGAAAAATATCCTATAGGGTTTAGAACACTTAATTTGTCCTTTGGAACCCAGTTTGACCTAGATTAGGGTCCTAGCTCTTCAAGTAACCTAATTTGGGTTTTTACGCAAAATGTCCAGTCAAACGAGGTCAGAACTAAAATCCAACTTCACCATTGGATTCCTTAGGTCCAAATTAGGTTTGTACCAAAATTTGGACCTAGGGGGAGGTCATCTTGGCCTACTTTGCAATTTAGTACACCCAAATCACAATTTGGTCCCTATCTTTTGAATATCTTTGCAGAGAGCCCCCTAAGTTCCTCGCCACCTTTTCAATCAGGTCCTGCCACCATTGTTAGGGCAGAAACAAGCTCTAGCGAGGTTTAGAGAGGGATTACTCTCTGATTCCTCAGAGATTCTTTCCCAGAAATGGAAGGGAGATTCTTTGAGGAATTCCCTTCCATCTACGGCCAATCACAATCTCTGGTGTGAACCCAATCTCTCGTGCGAACGCACGAGAGATTTGGGTATCTTAACCTCTTTCCATCTCCGGCGACCGACCTCAGGCGATTGCGTGCCCTCCACGCTCTGACAGCACGGCCCAGTGCCTATAAAATAACCTCTAAGCCCGGCCACAGATCTTAAGCTTGATTTTGACGGAGATTCCCCCAAATTTCCCTCTCTCCCATCTCCGGCCAAGAGACCTGCAAGCTCCAGCGACCTCCTCCCCTCCTTCTCGTTGCTCTGCTGCCATACCAACAGCAGAGTCAACTCCGCCTCTTCCTCCCGCGTCGCGCAGTACCAGGCGCGCGTGCCCCTGACCTCATCCTCGTCGCCGCTCCCTCCCTCAGGGTTCTTCTTCCCCGATGGCAGTTACGCGCCATGCACTCCGCTACCTCCCTTCCTTCCAGATCACTCCAGATACCCTCTCCATCCTCTCCTCTCTCTTTTCCCCTGCTATTTTATCTAATTACCCCCCCAACAGTGCCTGAACACCTCCATCTTCCTCGCCTCCGACCGACCTCCGGCGAGCCGCTCCCACCATTCCGCCCTTCCACATGGCTCGCCAACCATCTCGTAAGCTCCGCCTCACCACCAGGACCACATTCCACCCCTCCACTGCCGCTCCGCACCTCCACAATAGCCCCTCGAACAACCCCACACATCCGGCCACAGGTTGACCTAGGCACGCACGCCTAGGCCATCCTGCGGCCTGCAGCATGGCTCACCACCTTCGTCGTGCTACGGCGAAGGTCCCTAGATGGTCTAATTGAGCCGAGAGGCTCGCTTTGTGTCTGACAAGATTTCAGCTCCTGCAGCCATTGACGAAGGTTGAAGCAGCTTCGCAGCAACTCCAGGCGTCAGCAGCTCCAGGCTTCAGGTGCTGCGTATTCGAGAAAGCGTTGCGAAGCCCTCAGGGCCAGCCAGTCACGCTGCGGAGCTCCCAGCCTTGGCCATAGCACGAAGAGAGCTCTGCAGGCGCGCGCGAAATCAGGGCAGAACCTTTAGTTCCACATCGTGGAATCGCGAGGCGCGGGTATGCTATAAGTTATTTTTGTGATATAGCCTTAACGCCTCCGAAAGCACAGGGGTGAGGTCCCTCAGTTGCCCTCACGCCCGCCTCGTCCACGGTTTCATCTCACGGATCTAGCGGGATCCGACATGACCCTAACCTGAGCACTCCTCGCACATCACCACCTGCAGGTGCGCCTGGTCCCGGGTGCAAATCCAACCCGATTACCCGTATGGCTCTGGGAGAGCGTCCCTGAGTGAACTGCTGAGAGAGAGAGACACGCGGGTAGAGGGAAAGGGGTAGGTTTTGCTCTGTGTAGGCACAGGCTGAACGTTGAGGAAGAAAGACTTGGCCGCGAGAAGGAAGAAGGAAAGGCAGGAAGAACAGAAGGACCAAAGAAAAGAAGGAAGGCAAGGCAGAAGAAGACTGCAGAGAACGAAGAAAGGCCAAGTGAAGACTGCAAAGATCAGAGGAAGAAGAAGAAAGAAGGAAGAGCAAGGCAGGAGAAGAAACAAGAGAAAAGAAACAAAGGCAGGAAGAAGAAGCCTTCGCAAGAAAAGAAGCAAAGTAGAAAGAGAGAAGAGAAAGAAGAGAAGCCAAGACAGAAGCCGAAGAAGAAAAAGAGTCTGCAGAAGAAGAAAGAAAGCAAGAAGAAGAATAATCAAAAGGAAAAGGGAAAACACTTTTAAGACGTCTGATCTTGGGATCAGACGTCCAATTTGACTCTTTTGCCTAAATTATTTTTTTTAAATACCTCTGAATTCCAGTTTTGAGTAAATTAGAGTGTTCAATTACATTTTGATTCAATTACATTTTGATTAGTAGTAAATTCCATTTGCTCCCTGTGTTCGACCTCGGATACTCCGGTTTTCGAGTAATAAAATTCTCTACTTGTTTGAACGCTTTGTCGGCTGTACTACAACGTGACATCCTTTAAAACCTACAAAAGCGTTACGAACATTTTGGCGCCGTTGCCGGGGAGCAACGCGCAATTTACCACTAGTCTCTACATTCTTTTCTTCATATTGAACACTAACTTGCCCTACTTTGCTTTGATGTGATCTTGCAGGTATTTCACGAGAAAATCCCTCCCGCAAGTCAACCACTCCAGGGCAGGTAATTTCTTTTCTTCCTTAATCATCCCCTAATTCTAAAAAGACAAAAGGAAGAAAATCAATTTAGGAATCAATTGTCTTCTTCATATAGTAATCACCATCTTTAAGGCAAACGTTTCCTAATTTTGCGAAATTTTTCAAATCTTCTTGAAGTTGGAGCGATTTTTTTTTAGATTCCATCCCACAAATTCATGTGCCTAATAGAAATAACGCTTAATCTCTGTGGACAACACATTTCTTGCTTTTAAAGTCCAAAGAGAACCTTGTGAAAAAGAAAAAAGGATTGGAAATAGAACCAAATTAGGGTTTCAACAGTAGGATCTTGGAGTGTTAGTCACACATGCCTGCATAAAAGGAAATAAACCCTCCCGCATCAGTGAACTACCCAAGACCTTGATTGAAGAGATATTAACAAGCAAACCCTAAAAAAAAAAATTGAGCTCTAAAATCACTTGAATCTTAAAATTTTTTTTTTTTTGACCTAATAACCTGGGTGTCAAATCAGGGTGATCTCTAGGCTCTAAACCTAGAATCATTCTGCCATCTATAGGACAGGTCAGGTGAAGTTGACCCCTTGGGTCAACCAACCTCTAAATTAGGTCACAACATCAACACAACTAAAGTTCAAGTGAGAACCTTAAAAGCACCTTTGAAATAAAAGTGGTAGACTTAAGAGGTCAAGGTCCCCATTCTGGTCTACCTGGAATCTCAGTGACAAAAGAGGTCAGGCGGGGGAAACCCTGTAACCTGTAAGGACGCTCTACCGTGTAGGGGTCTTTGCGGGACTCTCCCTCTCTGGCTGCCCAGGTAATTCTCAGGTGGACGATCTTCTGATCCAGGGGTCCATCCGCCCCGAACCTCCATAGGCATCCAAACATCTTTGGGTGTCTTGATTGGGTCAAGAACATCTCCAGTCCCTCATCTTTTCTCTTTAGAGCACACATACATATTTTCAGTGGGACTCGTTATTCAGATCTAATCGCTTCATAACACATCGTGATTCATAACTTGATTCTACATCTTGACTCCACCACCTGATCCAAATATGCAGCCAAACCACCTAGGACTACCATTCAAGAAACCTGAATATCAGAGATCCATGAGAGATAAAATGATTGAGGATGCCATGAAATTCTATGAAAATGAAAAAACCTCAACAACAGTAGGAAACATTCAGGTTGATGTCCCAACAACCACAACCTTTGTCATAACTTGTGCCCAAGTACTATTAGTAGAAGCCAACAAAGGATCAACCCGTGACTTGCTCATTACTGCATACATTGAGATAGAAAAATTGCACAATAGTGAATACCTTCAATGTATGACAAATCCTCAACTTTGGAAGCAACACCAAGATAGTCTTGAAAAATGGGAAGAGATAATGAGATTAATAAAACAAGTGATTGATCAGAAATTCCCGTACATACCACCAACAGAGGATGAACTACCTTGGGACAACATCGAGGATAAATCTGATCTCGGGTTTGAGGCACAAAATGGTTGTAGATTCCCAACCCAGATGGAGTATAATGCACCTGATATTGAAGAAGGTTTGGAAGCTCCAAATGCAGGAAAAGACCATGATGAGCCCATTTTAGAATCCCAAGACTCCTACAAGTATGAGAGTAGAACTGAACCTCTCGAGGGTGTAAATTCCATCCCTTATTCTGATAAGGTGACCCTCGAAGGTTATTCAGACCTAAATTCTAGTAATTCAACCCACATCCTAAGCCTAGAACCTAGATCTGAAACATATTTTGAAGATTTCAAGGCCCCAGATGAAGAAGATCAATCTTTTAATGAAGAATATGATTTTGGGCCTCGATTTGATGAATATCCCTCGCCAACCTCCTCAAAGGAACGAATCGATTTTTCGGAAGTCATGCCAACCTACGACACAGAAACCGAGGAGTTGGACGAGCAGGGTTTCAATTGGATCTGCCCTAATAGCTTAGAATCTTAGCCTCTACCAGATAAGGATACCCTTTTAAGCTCAGAATTAACATTTAGGCTAGATCCCAGTCAGGCTGCTGAATATACGACATATGATTTATTCTATGGTGGAACTCATGATCTGGAATCTCATTCAAACTTTGATTTTCGCAAACTCTCCGACGATTTCGAATCTGACCATAACATCGGAGAAAATCTGCCTCCTGATTATAACATGTCAATTTTCTTTGAAGCCACCTACGCCACATATACAGAACCAATCAAAACCCGTTCCCCACCCCGACCCGCAACCGGACTCAATTTCTATTCCGATTCACCTCTCACTGAGCTGTTTGCAGATGATTCAACTCCATATCTAGACCGGGTATCGGGTACTGATCAGACCACAAATCAGGAGCCTCCATCCTTTGATCACTCCTGTAGGGATTCCACACCTTACATGGATAATTTTTCGGAACCCTACTTTGACCAGGCTAATTCGACTCAGCCTGAACCCGAGTTTTCACTTCCATATCCATCAGAACTTCACTGCATATGGTGGGTTCCACATCTGCTGATCTACATTTATCAACCCACTAGACTTATTGGGTTTGGGCTGCATCATCAGCCTACTGATCTTAACAAGCACCTGGTTGGACCAACCAGGCTCTTAATTAAGGCGCTTGTTTTCCAAAATTCCATTGATTTGACCACTCCCTCTCCACCCCATTTTCCGCTCGGCAGAAGGCATTAAATTTAGCGCTTAATGGGAGGCAACCCGTCATCCCAAAAACAGAGACCCGTCTGAGTATCCGTCCGTACTCCACGTCTATTGCACCTTGAGTTCAGCCTTAGACAGATGATCCCACCTCTGGTACACGTATTAGAGATTAAAATCATCCGCATCAGTCATTTCCGACCCATTCACCCACCCGATATATCCTGTTCTAAGTCACTGACCTCAACACTAATTCACACCCTCTGTTTACAATGAGGACATTACAAAACTTAGGCATGGGGGGGTGATAAAGTGCATACATACAAAACCAAGAAAAAATCAGAAGGATTCTCACAAAAAATTCACATATGTCAAAAACACAAAAAAAATTGAAAAAATTAAGAAAAAGAACAAAAAATGGGTTGTGAGCCACATATTCATAAGGAGGAGAAAAAGAGCAAAAATGAAGAAAGGAGCACAAAATGAAAATGAAAAGAAATAGTCATTAGTAAAAGATTAAGGGGTTAACTGAAGTTCTAGACCAAATCAAGAAAAAAGAAAGAAAAGTGCTACGAAGATACAGCAAGAGATTAGCGGGAATGCTGGTCTTAGGCCTCTTAGGCTAGAATCTTTAGCTTAAAAATTCACGTATTCGTTAAAATCTGGATAATCCTCAAGAGGTTGAGGAAAATGCGAAGTTTGAGTATTAGGTCTAAGGCTTAGGAAGTATTCGGCCTCGTTAACTGACTTCCGATTTGCGGGATTCAGAAACCTAAGCACCCCACATTCACACACAGTCAGGTTCAGTGCGCATAAATATCCAAAACACGCAAGAGAGTTTAATGTTCTGAAAGAGTCACCTAGATTAGGAGCGGCCAATCAGCACAAGTTGATTTGGACGAGTTCCCAGCGCGGAGAGGCGGGAAATCCCCCTCGAAGATGCGTAACAACATATCGTCTCCTCGGTGCTTGTCTCTTAGGATATTTAAATATCCTACTGGGGGCATGTAAGCACTCTGCTGGTTCAGATACCATGGGCGGTATTATCACGAAATGTCGATCGCCAGGGTCTGAATTCGGCCACGAAACGCCATGGGCGAGATTATCTCGAAATCTCGAAAGCCAGGGTCTTGGGGGTTGCCATGGGCAGGATTATCTCAAAATCTCGAAAGCCAGGGACCCTTGAGGATTGATGATGGGGACGAGGAATCCGATACAGACCGTGTTGAGAAGCTAATCCGAAGCTAGAAATAAAAAGAAAAGAGAGAGAAAATCTCTCCAAACAAATAAATCCTCTATCTCTCTCTTACAAAAAAATGCACTGCAAACTGAACTTAGGCTAAAAATGTCTCAAGCACGGGTGCTTTAACCACGGAGTCCAACAAACCCTAGGTTAGTTTCTGTGGGTTGTAGAAACCTTTGAGGAAGACTGAGGCAAAAGCGGAACAGGTCCGGATTTTGGGTGGTACTTGAATACCTCTAGGCCTATTGTCGGCATTCCTACCTAATCACAAAAGAAGAAGCACTTATCATTGTTGACAGACACTAAGGGTCTAGAACGGAAGTTGAAACCTTGAAATTTTGCTAAGGGACTAGCAAAAGCTAGGCATGGGGGTATGATGAGAGCCTCATCATGAGCCATAACTAGCTCATTTTAACCCAATAAAGAAGATAAAAGCTCCTACAAAACCTAGAAGAAGGCTTAACTGAAGGAACAAGTGCTCTGAGAAGAAAACATGAAATAAAGGTTAAAACTGTAATTTTACCATTGCAATACATAAATGGGTTTTCTCAAAGGCAAAACATAGGTCAAATGGTCTAAATGAGATAAAAAGTGGGTTGAGTCAATCAGAAATGGGTTTATGTGCAATCTAGGAATTAAATGACACTTGGTAACCCTAAAACAGACCTGCTTAAATTAACAAGGTTCCGGTCAGGATAAAAATCAAGTAAACCCTCTAAAAATCATGGAAAAATATCCTATAGGGTTTAGAACACTTAATTTGTCCTTTGGAACCCAGTTTGACCTAGATTAGGGTCCTAGCTCTTCAAGTAACCTAATTTGGGTTTTTACGCAAAATGTCCAGTCAAACGAGGTCAGAACTAAAATCCAACTTCACCATTGGATTCCTTAGGTCCAAATTAGGTTTGTACCAAAATTTGGACCTAGGGGGAGGTCATCTTGGCCTACTTTGCAATTTAGTACACCCAAATCACAATTTGGTCCCTATCTTTTGAATATCTTTGCAGAGAGCCCCCTAAGTTCCTCGCCACCTTTTCAATCAGGTCCTGCCGCCATTGTTAGGGTAGAAACAAGCTCTAGCGAGGTTTAGAGAGGGATTACTCTCTGATTCCTCAGAGATTCTTTCCCAGAAATGGAAGGGAGATTCTTTGAGGAATTCCCTTCCATCTACGGCCAATCACAATCTCTGGTGTGAACCCAATCTCTCGTGCGAACGCACGAGAGATTTGGGTATCTTAACCTCTTTCCATCTCCGGTGACCGACCTCAGGCGATTGCGCGCCCTCCACGCTCTGACAGCACGGCCCAGTGCCTATAAAATAACCTCTAAGCCCGGCCGCAGATCTTAAGCTTGATTTTGACGGAGATTCCCCCAAATTTCCCTCTCTCCCATCTCCGGCCAAGAGACCTGCAAGCTCCGGCGACCTCCTCCCCTCCTTCTCGTTGCTCTGCTGCCATACCAACAGCAGAGTCAACTCCGCCTCTTCCTCCCGCGTCGCGCAGTACCAGGCGCGCGTGCCCCTGACCTCATCCTCGTCGCCGCTCCCTCCCTCAGGGTTCTTCTTCCCCGATGGCAGTTACGCGCCGTCCACTCCGCTACCTCCCTTCCTTCCAGATCACTCCAGATACCCTCTCCATCCTCTCCTCTCTCTTTTCCCCTGCTATTTTATCTAATTACCCCCCCGACAGTGCCTGAACACCTCCATCTTCCTCGCCTCCGACCGACCTCCGGCGAGCCACTCCCACCATTCCGCCCTTCCACACGGCTCGCCAACCATCTCGTAAGCTCCGCCTCACCACCAGGACCACATTCCACCCCTCCACTGCCGCTCCGCACCTCCACAATAGCCCCTCGAACAACCCCACACATCCGGCCACAGGTTGACCTAGGCACGCACGCCTAGGCCATCCTGCGGCCTGCAGCATGGCTCACCACCTTCGTCGTGCTACGGCGAAGGTCCCTAGCTGGTCTAATTGAGCCGAGAGGCTCGCTTTGTGTCTGACAAGATTTCAGCTCCTGCAGCCATTGACGAAGGTTGAAGCAGCTTCGCAGCAACTCCAGGCGTCAGCAGCTCCAGGCTTCAGGTGCTGCGTATTCGAGAAAGCGTTGCGAAGCCCTCAGGGCCAGCAAGTCATGCTGCGAAGCTCCCAGCCTTGGCCATAGCACGAAGAGAGCTCTGCAGGCGCGCGCGAAGTCAGGGCAGAACCTTTAGTTCCACATCGTGGAATCGCGAGGCGCGGGTATGCTATAAGTTATTTTTGTGATATAGCCTTAACGCCTCCGAAAGCACAGGGGTGAGGTCCCTCAGTTGCCCTCACGCCCGCCTCGTCCGCGGTTTCATCTCGCGGATCTAGCGGGATCCGACATGACCCTAACCTGAGCACTCCTCGCGCATCACCACCTGCAGGTGCACCTGGTCCCGGGTGCAAATCCAACCCGATTACCCGTATGGCTCTGGGAGAGCGTCCCTGAGTGAACTGCTGAGAGAGAGAGACACGCGGGTAGTGGGAAAGGGGTAGGTTTTGCTCTGTGTAGGCACAGGCTGAACGTTGAGGAAGAAAGACTTGGCCGCGAGAAGGAAGAAGGAAAGGCAGGAAGAACAGAAGGACCAAAGAAAAGAAGGAAGGCAAGGCAGAAGAAGACTGCAGAGAACGAAGAAAGGCCAAGTGAAGACTGCAAAGATCAGAGGAAGAAGAAGAAAGAAGGAAGAGCAAGGCAGGAGAAGAAACAAGAGAAAAGAAACAAAGGCAGGAAGAAGAAGCCTTCGCAAGAAAAGAAGCAAAGTAGAAAGAGAGAAGAGAAAGAAGAGAAGCCAAGACAGAAGCCGAAGAAGAAAAAGAGTCTGCAGAAGAAGAAAGAAAGCAAGAAGAAGAATAATCAAAAGGAAAAGGGAAAACACTTTTAAGACGTCTGATCTTGGGATCAGACGTCCAATTTGACTCTTTTTCCTGAATTATTTTTTTTAAATACCTCTAAATTCCAGTTTTGAGTAAATTAGAGTGTTCAATTACATTTTGATTCAATTACATTTTGATTAGTAGTAAATTCCATTTGCTCCATGTGTTCGACCTCGGATACTCCGATTTTCGAATAATAAAATTCTCTACCTGTTTGAATGCTTTGTCGGCTGTACTACAACGTGACATCCTTTAAAACCCACAAAAGCGTTACGAACAGGAGAGGGTAGGGCTTTTTATAGAAGGAGATGCATCCCACCGCCATGCTACTGGCAGAGGAAGTCCAGCCATGCAGTTGGCAGAGGAATGGCGCGAACAGGTGTATGCCCCATGCCCTGAGCCGCGTGTTGGAGATGAAATTCAAAGTCAAAATTAAAAAAATGAGGATGGTGAATTTGCAATGCAACCCTTGCTGAAGATGTTAATTACATGGCCAATCATTCGCATTATCCTCCCCTCTCAAATAAATGCATGCAAGTGTCAATTTACAAATGCAACTATTGCTACATAAAAAGGAATGGTAGTGCTAAGAAATAACACAAGATGGCATAATTACTGGTGTATTTTTGTTGTGCAATCAGTCCAAGACCTCAAGAGGATAGATCAAACCCATCATACGACCTTGTAAATATATATATATATATATATATTTGTAATTAATTCTTATATATTCTGAAGTTGATGTAACTTGTAATTACTTACATGTGTCTTCTGGTATGTCTGATGTATCCATGCACGTGGGCCGTCGAGTGTTTCTTTACGATGAGTCTGCTCATAAACACCCACTCGATCTAGCTCAACACTCTCGTGTGCTTCGGCTAAAACTGAAGTAAAATTTTCATCCTATCTTAATGTAACTAAATTTCTTTATTTTAGTATAAAATATTTATTAAAGAAACTTACAAATCTATCTTTTTAATGAGTTAATACTCATTCGACCTAAGCAGTGGGTTTAGGGAGGAGCTTGGGCCCTATTGGTCGTGTTCTTCCTAATTTGCTCTTGTAAGAAATACAAATTTATTACTAAAAGATTATGGAATTATTCGTTATAAACTGAAATTAAAAATCATATTCGAAACTATTTATTTACCCTTATCGCTGGATCTCTCTAATGCTCGTAACACTCCCTCCAAATGGGAGGTGCAATCATAGGAGACATGTTTCTCGATGCCTCCTCATACGACCTATTGTTAAAAAACTAAAATAATTTTAGAAATTTTTATTAGAAAATGTTGATTATATATAAATAATTAAATAAATTGAGAATCTGAAACAATTTCATACCGTCCTCTTCATCTCTTCTCTCCATCCACGATGTATCCTCCTTGAATGCTGCAGGATAGCCTTGGGAGAATTGGGATTATCACCCTAATCAAAAGTGTCATGTATTCAATAATATATAAATCAATATATTTGATATAAATCTTAAAAAATGATTTCCAAATTTTTTACCTATAACTCTCGAATAATGAAGGACTTCAACTCCTTTGCAACCCTCCTCCAATCAAAGCAAGAAACTGGCACGGTAGCCTTAACACTTGTGGCTAACCGGCTAGTAAACCTAAGGTAGTTTTTCGCTTCCCCAACTGCAATGATAGTCACCACAATCCCGGTTCCCTAAGGTAGCCTGTCAAGGTCTGCATTTCCTGTTGGACCTTACGAGTTCTTCTTAGCTAAGCACATTAAACAACATTTTCTAATTGATAAAATACGAAAGAAAATAAAAAAAACCTTACAAAAAAAATAACTACTAAATTTTACCACCACTAATGCATGCCCGAGTGGCAAACTCCTGCGATGTTCTTGCTTAAGTGGCAGGCTCCTGTGACGTGCCAACCTCAGTATCTAGTTACTGGAAGGGATGCTCTACCTCCTCAGCCTTGCGCTCGCCCCCCCTCCCCCCCTCCACCCTTTCCTAATGGCTCCTTCGACTCCTCTGGCATCTCAACATAATAGGTATGTGGGTCAAGCAGTGGGCAAGAAGAAACTGGTGCCTTACCCCTACCATGAAGGTGACAACCCTAGGATAGAATATGTAGAGATATGTACTAGATATGCTGAGAGGGAGTTTAGACATACTAGGAGAATAACTGGCCAACAAACACAAGTGGAGGCTCAATATCAAGAGGGGACTGTGACTTCTCCCTAATCTTACGTGTAGGTAGATGTCTCCCCCTGTCAGCATGTTTCTTCCGTGGCCTCATCTACACATGAATAAAAAAATAATTAAACAAATTAGAAAATTTATATGATAAATGAGAAAAATTTTAACAATGAATTTTAAAAAAATAACTAAAAGATTTTAACTTCATTAGAAAGTGAAAGTTATTATACCTTAAACATCGGATTTATTACACCGAGACCTATTTCTGGGTCTTTTGGAAACTCTTGATATGCTTCAGCTAAAAAAGAATGTTCACTATCCTTTTTTCCATCAAAGAAATCACGAGGCATGATTTTTATGGGTATAATCCACCCATTCTTGCTATTATCAGATACAAAAAAAACTTGCGATACTTAACAGGCTAGTGTGAATGGTTCAGCTATTTAAAGAATTCGACAATTCTTATTTAAATTAATAAAACCATGTTTGTTATCTTTTTTGAAGCCAATCCCTTCCTTGAAAATATCAAACTAATCACACTTAAATAAAACTACCCTGCAGTCATACACGAAACTCATCTCGATAATCTTTGTGATTTTGCCGTAGTAACCACCACAACCTATTCCAATATCACAACTCACAAGAACTCCAACCTGTTGTGATGCCCTTCCATCATTGATTAACTTTATTCTAAATTTGAATCCATTAATTATGTATCCAAAATGATAATGTCCATAACTCGACGGAGTTTTGCATATTAAATCAAAGTCATTTAACCATCGTGGGTCATTGTTGTCTTTAATTTGATATACACGTTGCTTAAACCAATCAAGGAACTACAGCTCCTGAACAAAATGAGGTGAAAAATGTTTAAATTCATTAAAAAATGGATCGACATCGGGAATTTGTTTCAAGATATATAAGTGAGCTAACTGCCAATCCTTTAAATCAATCATTTTGTATTCTATGTAGAGGATCGACCTTCCTCTCGTATTAAGAATCGATAGAGAATCATCATTAATTTCGTTGTATCCCCCATCGAAATTCCTCTCGAGTTGATTGAATCTGTTGTCAATATTGCATGTACATAGCATAGAAATTTATGCATTCTTCTAGAAGGTAACCTTCAACAATTGACCCCTCTGGCATCGCTTTATTTAAGACGTTATCTTTGAGCTTCTTCAACAATCACTCAATTGGATACATCCATCTATACAGTACAAGACCATAAACTCTTGCTTTATTTGCAAAATGTAGCGTTAGATGGACTATGATGTCAAAGAAAGCCTGGGAAAATTTGTTTCATTTTGCAGAGTATGGTGACAATTTGATCATTCCAGTACTCTAACATTTCACAGTTTAAAGTTTTAGAGCAAACGACCTTAAAAAATTGATTCATCTCCGTGAATGTATTGACCACTAGATCTAGCAACACTCTGAATAACTAGTGGAAATAAAATCTGCATGTAAACATGTGAATCATGGCTTTTCAATCCATTGATTTTGTTCTGAACTTCATTTACACACCACAAGAGTTGTGAAGAAAACCCATCCAAGACCCAAATTCCTTTCAAAATTAGAATATCAAATCTCTCTGTCCTTGATTTAGACTGTATATTGCTGGTGGCATTTCCTCCCCGTCGGTGACATGTAGCTTAGGACGAATTCCCAATTTCTTAATGTCATTTCTCGAACCTAATGTATCTTTCAGATTTTCTGTTAAGTTCAACATATGTAAAATGTTGTCCATGACATTCTCTCAATATGCATCACATCAAAATTGGGATGTATTGTGAGACCTTTCCAATACAGAAGCTTCATGAAGAAGATACTCTTCTTCTTAAAACCAGGGTCCTTTAAAGCTGTCAGATCTTTCTTAAATGGATGACCGAGTCGCATGTTGGCAAACTTATGTAATTTCGCAAACACTTCAGACCCTAACAGCCAAATATCATTTGTGCTCAACTTATTGTTCTCGGATTTCTACTCGAAAATCGACAAGCTTTACTGTCAAATCAATCCTTAAACTGTGAACTCCACCATCTGTGTTCAATAGGAAGAAATCTACAAAGCCCTAAATAAGACAACTTCTTACTTTCAGGAAGATGCAAATGATGTGTATCATCCATACATATTGGGTAGGCAAACTTTCCTTTCGTACTCCATCCAGGAAGGTTCGCATATGCTGAGAAGTCATTTATGGTTCATAACAAAGCCACATACATCTAAAAGAATTCTTTCTTCTTTGTATCAAACATCTGAACACTATCGTGACACAGTTGTTTCAGTTCATCTACTAACAGTTGTAGGCAAACGTTAATTGCATTTCCTAGTTGCTTGGGACCTAGGAATAAGAGGGTCAACATCATAAACGAGGATCGCATGTAGAGCTAGGGAGGTAAGCTGTAAGTAACCATCACGACTGGCCAAATAGAGTACGACGAGTACATGTTCTTAAAAGAATTAAATCCGTCGCTTGCAAGACCCAATCTAAAATTATGCAAATCCTCTATAAAAGATAAATGCCTGCTGTCGAAATTTTTCCACTCCTCTAAATCAGTTGGATGGCGAATAAGGTTATCTTTTGACTTGTTCTCTTGATGCCACCTCATCCATGTTGCAGTTCTACTAGAAATAAACAGCCGTTGCAACCTTAAAATCAACGAAAAATAACAAACAACCTTCTGGCTTATTTTCTCTCTCTTTTATACCTTTCCTTATCACAATCTAGGCAGGAAGTCAAGTTAGAATACTCATTTCTATATGACACACAGTCATTCGAATATGCGTGAATCTTCTCACAATTCATACCAAGTACTCCTATTTGTTTCTTTGCTTCATACTACGACTTTGGCATACTATTGGGATTACTTAACAACTCTTGTATAAATTAAAGTACCTCAGACATCAATTTCGTTGTATCTCTATTCAAAACTTTCATCTGAAATAATCTCAATAGAAAAGGCAGCCTCGTCATTGAACTGAGTCCAGGAGTGATAGGCTCCTCAGCTGCCTTCATTGTATCATAAAACTGATTATAGCTATTAAATGCTTCTTCACATTTTGGAATATCAGGATCAACCTCTCTCATCTCATGTAGCATCTCATCGATTTGATTATCATCGTCTTCATCGTCATCAAACTCATCCTCTTCCACTGCATTCCATGTGTCATCCTGTGTTGGTTCCTCTCTATGTATAGTCCATTCCGTATAATGCTGCCACCAACTATTACAGATCACATGCTCTAGAACTATTTTCTTATCCTAGACAAATCCATTGAAACCCTTCCTACACGGATAGAATATTTTCTCAAAATATTCTCCATGTCTGTATTATTTCCTATCTTCATGGAAGGCCCAATCCAAGAATGAGATCACTCCACTCTTATACTTAGTGTAATCCAAATTCCTTACACCAATCCATGATTTATCCATGATAATTTAAAATTTTTAATAAACCACTTGTAAGTTTGGAGAAAACATTACGCGAAAATATTTGTATTTTGAAGAAGGTTTTCACTTCATAACCCATCCTTGAAAATTTAATCACAACGTTACTTGTTACATGCAACTAGTGTGTGAAAAAATTTCGATAGCACCTCCCCGAACTTCTCCAGTATACCCCCAAGGCTAACCTTAATTACATTTCCAATAGCCCCCACTAAAGAGCACTTCTGGAAAGAAGTTAAGAATGGTTGGTATACCAAAAGAGAGAGAAAATGTGACCGAAATTTCTCCACACACTAATTACATGTAACAAGAAACACTAAGTTGTGACCAAATCTTCAAAGACCCTCTTTAGCTTAAGATCTTCACCAAACTAAAGACGATCAACACTTATGGCATGCTACAAAGACAACGCATCATGCATGTAAGTGAAGTATACACACACTCTGCACTATCCGTATAACATGATCATAAGTCTCAACAGGTGAGTATTTTGACACAATTATATCCCTCCCACAACCTATAACCTAGCGGTTAGAATTCTTATTGTTTACCATGAAGTGCTTCTAAATTTGTGCAAGTGTATGAGACTAAATAATACAATCTAAAAATTAAAAAAGAAAATATTTAACAAATTTAATCTCTTTTTTTACATTAATAAAGGGAATATATAACCTAAAAATGCTAGTTAAATCGTAACCTAAACTCAAAACTTAAAACCCTAAACCCTTAACAGAAAATTATAACCTCAAAATGCTAGAAGCCTAAAACAAAAATCCTAAATGCAAAATTTAAAACCCCCAACTAAAAACCATTAATTCATAACCAAAAAACCTAGAAGATTAACCGAAAACCTGACTTCCAAAACTTTAAATTCAAAACCCTAGACCAAAATCCTATAATTGTAAACTCTAAACTTAAACCCTTAAAACTCATTAATCTAAATTTCAAAACCTTATGAGCAAATTTCCTAAACTCTAAAGTCAAAAAGTTAAACCCAATGCCCTAAACTCTAAAGCCAATTGATCACGAAAAAGCGTGATTTGTTAAAATGGATTTAAATGTCATTGCAATATGTAATTTTGATCGCTTTTAAATTTTGTAAGAATCAAGTACTCGATGAGCATTCGGGTTGTCCCAAGGGAGGTAGAAATGTGACTTGAAATTTTCTTGCTTGAAAAATGGAAATCAACTTTCTTTTTGAATTTTTGAATATATAGTTTTTTTTTTGGATTTTTGAAATAACAAGCGATAACAAGCTAATAAGTAATTACGCCTAACACAAAATTTTAACTGACAGGAAGAATCTCTCTAAGATCACCCTAGGTGTGTGAAGACCTAGGATAATTAGAGAGAGTGTGAGTGCACTAACAAACGGAAAAACAAATAGATAAATTGCAACAAAAATTTGAAAGGCAACTTATATTGAGGAGAAAATTATTTTACAAAACTTGTAGAGGAATGCTTCTACTACAAAAGTAAAATATAAAAAGAAAGAACAAAATTCTCTTGGTGATGATGATGAAGAGGAAGGAAGCCTTGCTCCAAGCTCAACTGCTCCTGGGCTTAGAAAGGATCCTCCAGCTCCTTCCTTGAAGTACTCCTCTAGGTTGATGAAGATCTTCCTCTTAGCAAGCCTTAGATGGGGCATGCCTTAGTCCTTCTAGAGTGGATGGCTTCCACTCTTTAACTCCTCCCTAGGGTGGACGTGGACCACCCTATGATCTCCTCCAATGCCTGGTTGTCCCCTTGGTTGTGTCCTCCTTGTCTTGGGCACAAGAAAGAATGGAAGAGGGGGAAGGCTCTAAGGAAGCAGGCATTCTCCCTTGATCTTCCTTTCTTCTTCTTCTTCTTCTTGGCCGAGTATATGTGGTAGCTATAGGTGGAATTATGCAAGAAATAATGTAGCCAAGGATAGGTTGAATGTGGTAGTTATGGGATGTATTGATAGAGTTTGAGGAAGGGGGTAAGCATGAGATCTAGATGAAGGGCTAGGATGGGTTGATGGGGTGGTTATGGTGATCCTAGGGCTAGGGTTTACGGCGCCAAAATGAAGGGGCATAGGGAGGAGGTTGGTGGCCGTCCAAGGTGGTGGTACCACCTTATTTTGGCGCCAAGTTGGGTGGATTCAAGAAGGGGTTAAGTTGTAGGGTGGAGATGGGTTCACGGTGTAGATGGAGGGTGGAGATATAGGTTAGCGTTGGCACCAAAAATGGGTTCTAGAAGGGGGGTATTTTTGGCATGGGAATGATGGATGATCAAAATGGGATTATGGGGGTAGTTAGGTGATCTTATGGTGGGTGTTATTTGGTGCCAAAGGGGGGGATGCCTAAGTGGTGGTTATGTGGTGAAGGGACACTATAATTGGCACCAAAAGGTGGGGAGGTGTTCTAGAAGGCTTAGTTGGTGCCAAAGGGGGAAGGGCTAGGATGGCTTAGGAGATAGGTGTGTGGTCGAGATGGAGAGCTAGGGTTGGCACCAAAATATAGTTAGTTATGGAGGTGTTGGCATGGGCTTTTTGGTGGCTTTTGGAGGTGGTGGTGGTATGAAGGGGTGTAATGTTTTGGTGCCAAGATGGAGTAAGACTAGGGGGGCTTAGGTGGACTACAGGTAGGCTTATTTGGGGAGCTAGTTAGGTGGGTTTTAGGGTTAGGGTTGGAGGCTATGGAGGTGGAGAAGCTAAGCTAAGCTAGCTTAGCTAGTAGTTGAGTGGAGTAGGAGGTGGAAAGAGCTAGGGTTTGAGAAGAGGAGCTAAGAGGAGCTACACTGAAGCTGAGTAAATCTACCTGGAGATGATGATGACTGAAGAGGTCTTCTCCGGAGCTCAGCTACTCAGCTTAGCTAGCTCATTCTTCTGCTAACAACTAAGCTTGAGTAGTAGAGCTAAGTTAAGCTGGTCTCAACTTATCTGGAGCTGGGTTGAGCTAGACCTACTTCTCTTGAGAACTCCTGAGCTAGCTCAGCTACTAAGTTGACAAATAGTAGCGAAACTAGAGGAAGTTTAGCTGTCATGAGCTAAGTGGAGCTAGGGAGAACTGGACTGGAGCTGGAGTGAACTCATGTCAACTAAGTTGAGCTAGCTTGAGCTCCTAGTGAACTGATTGGATCTAGGATAAGCTAGACTCAACTAAGTTGATCTGGATATGAGCTGAATTGAGCTACCCTGAGCTACCATCCAACTGAGATGAGCTGAATGGAGCTGGGATGAGCTAAACCTAACCTAGTTGAGCTGGTGTCCAGCTATGATGAGCTGGATTCAGCTAGGGTCTAGCTGGAATGAGCTTCCTCTTCACCTTCTGCATTCCTAAGTGCCGAGGTTTTTGGGATCTAGCTATTTTCTTATCCCTAACACTCAAATAAATATGTCAAAAATACAAAAAGTATGCAATGTATGCCTATCCTAAGCAATGCCTAAATGCAGCTTGAAAACCTGTTTACGGAGGTAAAACCCTAAGAGCTAGATCTGTTTTAGGGCATAAAAATGATGATAAACTGGCATTTATCACCAATATATACCATATAACTCAAGACTAATCTCACAACCCTAAAATCAAATATCCTAAACTCTAAACCCAAAGGTCATAAATCAATATCCTAACCTAAATCAAAGTGACTAAACCCTAAACTTAAAATCATAAATGATAAATTTAAGTACCATAAACCCTAAAACTAAACTCAAAGTTGAAAAAATTCGGCAGAGTTTCCTTTATAATATTAGACAATTTCCACCTCCCGTAAAAAAATTACAAGACAACATTTTATATATGTGGGCACAACCCACATTTAACACAATAAATTTAAGATTAAAAAATTAAATATGTGGGCACACCCTACATTTAAATCAAGCAACACAAATAATGTAAACATGTGGCGCACCCCAAAATTTTTTTAGAAGTCATGCAAATAGAATGCATATGTAGATGCAAATGATGCGAATGCAAAATATTTTGATATTTTTAGGTTCTGAAAATGATAAAATGCCTGACAAAATTGAAAGTACCCCCCCCCCATGCTTAAAGTTTGCAAGTCCACTTGCAAAAGAAAAAGAGTAGGAGAAGGTATCACCTGAGATGGAAGAAGTCAGGTTGGAGGTGAACTTTTTGCAGAACCTGAAAAGCAAAATGAAAGCGGAAAAGAAAATGTTGCTGGGCTATTTCCCAACCAGTGTTGCCTTTAACACCATTTAGCCGGGCGTGAAGTGATACATTGAAGATGGTCAATTGTGAAGATAGTTGGACACCTGAATGTCCTGTAAAATGAGATCTTCTGCTTGGTCCCCTGAAAAGAAAGTGGAGGAAGTAGGGGGACTAACATGAGTGGGAAAAATGGAAGAAATACCCGAGTCTAGACAAGGTTTCAGTTCAAGAAGAAGGCCAAACTCGAGTAGATCAGATGGTAGGTCGAGGGGAAAGGGAGTGGGGGAAGAGTTAGCGAGATGATGGCTGGGTGAAGTTAAGGCGGGAGGCTGAATTGAGATTATAGTGGGAGGGTGAGGTGATGAGTCAAGAAGAGAGTAGGATTGAGGACAAGTCTCCTGGGCATTG
The DNA here is from genome assembly GCA_037157565.1 of Thalassia testudinum. Lineage (NCBI taxonomy): Eukaryota > Viridiplantae > Streptophyta > Magnoliopsida > Alismatales > Hydrocharitaceae > Thalassia > Thalassia testudinum. The sequence goes on along the minus strand of JAZHRO010000036.1, from coordinate 125,561,464 downwards.
ATGTCGCCAACCATTGATTCAGACTCAGAATCCTCGAAAAAATTGTGGTCGAGAAGAGAATCTATTAGCATTGTTTCTTCCACCAAATTATATGTTTCAGTATCTAAGTCCTCAAAGAAGTCATCATCATGGAATCTCCTGGAGGATTTGAAAATATCTAGAGTAATTGTTTGGCCCGCGCAAGTGATATCCATTTTATCCATATGGTAATTTATATTTTCTTTTGCGATGGCCAAAAAGGGTAGTCCAAGAATGATAGGGGCATTGCTCAAAGATTCAGGTACCTTTATATCAAGGACTGGAAAGTCAACTTGGAAGACACAATTCTAAAGCTTGACAAGAACATCCTCTTGAAGATCAGTCAGCTAATTGTAGGGTAACGTCGACAGGCTTGAGATCACTGATCTTAAATTTCTCAAAAAGAACAGTGGGGATGCTATTGACTGAGTCATCGAGATCGAGAAGGATATCATCAATAATCACCTAAATCAAAGGCACGCCCTGGTCTTTCATCCTGGGAGGCAGCTTGCTTTGTATGACAGAGCTTTCTATCTTTGAAAGATGCACTCGTCCTAGATTTTTGGTCTACTATTTTGGAGTACAAATATCCTTCAAAAACTTAGCATAGGCAAGGATATATTTGATTGCGTCTAGGAGAGGGATGTTGATCTGAACTAACCCAAATAATTCCATGAGTTCTTATTTACTGGCTCAGATTTCTTTCTTCTGTTGGTGGTGGAGTGGAGAGCATAGGGAAAAGGGATAGGAGTTGTGTCGTGATAACCAATTTCTTTTTTTTCCTAAGTGGTGGTGTTAAGAGAGCGGACTTACACTGGAGTAGTGTGGGTTTCATCAAGTTGATTAGAGGTTGATTAGTATGGTTCTGATTTGAGTTCCCACCCTAGTAGTGGTTCCTCTGATTGATAGGGTTGGGTACGGGCTGGGAAGGCAGATGTCCTGCGAGTCTCTGATCGAAGTAACCCCAATCTAGTTATGGAGATTTGTAACAACATGGGTTACCTTTGACACCTGACTTTGCATTCATTGCAGGGTTTTCACAACCTAGGCATTGATGTCTTGTTAGGATGGCCCAAGTTGATAGAATGCCTGGTTCTACCCATACCCTCCAAATTGGTTTTGTTTCTGGGAGGGAACCAGATTGGTCCATGAGTGAGTCGGGTAGTTCCTCCAAATGGAGTTGGAGGGATTTCTAGATTGTTCCTAGAGGGCGGAAATATTCTCAGTGGTGTTGGGATAAATGTAAGTCCCCAGTGATCCATATAAAGCCTCAGAGAAATGATTATACTCAACAGGGATAGTATTGAGATTATGCAAGTTTTCTCTCTTCAGAATGTTAGGCGGGGTCAGATGTGGAGCCTGGGTGGGTGTGGTAAGTCTTTCCTCGAATTTCTTCAAATTTAATTGCATCTGGTCGAGTCTGTGGACAATCATTTGAAGATTGTTTTGCTTAACGAGGATTGCTTGAGTGCCTATCTCATGAACATCAAACTATCGGTTGGTAGTTCAGCCAAAGGTGTTCATGGATGCATGGTTAAATGAGTTTTCACTCATTTCTTCAAATAGCTCATAGGCACTCTTTGCATTTTTATTCAGGAAGTTGCCGCCACACGAGACGTCGAACCGTTCCCAAGCATCATGTAAAGTCTTGCTAGGTTTTTGTCGAAAAGTCGTAATAGATCTTCTCAAGGTAATCGTACAACCAATGGGGAAGAATTTTTTAAGGAAAGTATTTTTGAGCTGAGGCCAAGTGTTAATAGGTTTGCCTATGGTTCTAAACCAGTAAGCGGCCTTGTCTTTGAGGGAAAGAGGGAATAACCACATTAGCCATAAATCTTCTTACACATTGCGAGAACTTGTCATTTGTGCAAGGAGCATGAGTTCCTTAAGGTGGTTGAATGGGTCTTCCCTTGGAAGGCCATGGAAGTGCTTGATCAGGGTCAGAACATCAGGTTTGATTTAAAAGTCCCCTTCTGGTATGACCACCCCATTTAGTCCTCATAATTAGAAGGATCATAGAAATCCTTAAGAAAGACGACAGGCTGTTGAAGGGGTGGCAGGTTTTGCCCTTGGTTGGCTAAGTTCATGACAATCCTAGCTAACTGTTGTTGGTTTGCTTGAAGTTGAACCAATTGCTCAACCATAATAGATAAAGGATTGAGCGGGGGGCTTTGGTTGTGATCTTGAGGCATCTTAGGTAATTCCAGAGTAGGCAGGTTAGGGATGGGTAAGTCAAAGATGTAGGGGTCAGCTGGTGGATTTTGGGTGGAAGAGTTAGAGGCAGGATTAAGGGTAGGGTTAGAGGTGTTTTGTGGCTGAGAGGTGGAAGCGGTAGTGGACATGTTTTGGAGATTTTCCATTTTTGAAGAATGAAAATGAGAGGAAGAGGATCTTTTTGTGCGAGGGGCAGAATCAAGAGGTCCCTCTAGGTGTGGATTCTGGAACCGCCGCCTATGCATGCAATGGAAGAACGAGGAGGAGAGGAAGGAAAGATGAGAAGAATAAGTGTGCAACCAAGCAAGCAAAATTCTAGACCTAACTTAAAGGTGACTCCCTAAAAATTACCTAAGACTTGGTCTACCTAAGAAATAAGAAATCAATAGCTAATAATTGTTCCCTCAATAAATCTAGCTAGACTGAATAAGGAGAGGGTTGGACCCAAGCATGTCCCAGGAAAATCACCGGGAGCTTGTATAAACTTGCACCTAGTCATTTAACACAACCCCTCAGTATGGCACCAAATATAGATGAAGGAATTGAAATCAAATAAGGAAATCTTAAGACCTAGGTAGCAAGCCTAAGTTTAATGAAACCATAGGGGTCAAATTGCTACAAATTTTAATTATGTCTAGGAGGCTAAAGTGTATGAGGAATATGATAAGCGTTAATTGGGATAATTTCTGATTATTTCAATTTTTGTGTGTGCAAAAATTGAGTGGGAAGTGAGGCCCAAGGCCAAAATAGTTAGGTTTTACAAACAGGAGTTTTGTGAGAAGATTTTAGGATTTTGATAAAATTTTTATGATTTTTAAGATTTTTCTTTTATATTTTCAAACAAAGTTTTGAAGTTCCTCAAACAAGAAGGAAATCAATTAAGTTGGTGAAAATCGATTCCTTTAATTCAATGTGAGACTAAAAAGAGAAGATGAAACCCTGAAATTGAAATCCTAAGTCCGCAACTCCTAAATGGATCTCTTTTTTATATCAATCCTTAAAGGTAGTGGTCCAAACAAGAAAAAAACACCACTCCTTGATGGGAAATCAAATAATGAATATAAAAATAATTTTTTTGAAATTTTAGAAAATTGTTTGATATTTTTTTGGAATTTTTCTTCTTGATGCTGTCAAAAGGCAGAAATGATAGATTTGTAAGAATATTTTTGCAGAAACTTCAAATAACCTCAAAACTTTTTGAAAATTTTATATGATGTAGATAATTTCTCAAGTTTTCCATAAATATAAACCTTGCCCAAATATGATGACTATAAAAATCTATAAAATTCACAGATAATAAGAAAATAGTAAGGAAACAAGATTTGACCCTTGTTTAGTCTACAAATTTTTTAAATTTCTATATTTGTCAAAATCTTCTAAAATTTGAACTCAAGGTTCCTGACTCAAAGGGTCTTCCTTGGGTGAAATTTGGTGATTTTAGAAAGCTCCTAAGTGCCCAAATCCAATTTTTGAAAATCGAAACAGAAGTCTGGATTTTCAAAAATCAGACACCAATAAGAACAAGGTGGTGGAGAATCAATACAAAGAAGCACACAATTGGCTTTTAAGGTTACACCACCCCAAATTTCTCTTGTTTTTGTGATTTTTGAATAGATTCTTGAGGGTGTTTTGGTAGGTACTTACTTAAAGATCATTGAAGAAAAGGAAACTTGAAGCTTCAGCTCCAAGTGAATCTGATTCTCGCTCCCATTCCTATTTCGCACCCTAAATCAAAACAAGAAAAATTTTGTGAAGATCCAATTAAGCAAGAGATAGACTAAATAAGACTAAGCCGTGCCTCCCTAGCAACGAGGACAAAAAGTGATGCGGAAAATACGTGCTTTGTAATTAATGCAAGTTATTTCACTGCAATGCATAAAATCGATTAGCTTTTAAATTTATATACCTAGATAGTGGTGGTATCTAGGGTCGTCTAAGAAGGCCAATTTTTTATTCAATTAAGTGATTCTCTCTCTCGCCTCTCAAATCAATCACTTCTCTTTTTGTATTTTGACTTTTAAGAATTTTAATGTTTGGAAATAATCGGGACATGAATGCAAAGATAGAACTATGCTAAAGAAACTAAATCTTAAGTGACAAAAGATGTCGTCTCTTCTAAGCTCACCCTAGGCAAATGCACCTAGGGTAGTTAGAAGAGAGATGTGGTGCAATAAAGAAAGAAAGATGCTACTTGAAAATAGAAAACTCAAGAATAGAAAAAAGGCACCTTGCTATTTAAGAAGAAATGTTTACAAAGTACCTGGGGAGCTCAACTAAGCAGAGGTTCCACTTAGTTAATCCCTAGGTAGATGGATCCTTCTACTAACAGGAATTAAAAAGGCAACAAACTAAAAGACAGAAAATTCTCCTAAGTAGCTGAGGTAGCCTTCGCTCCAAGAATGGTGGCCCCTAAACTTGAAGACTTCCTTCTAGCTCCTTGAGTTGCTCCTCTCAAGGGTGAACATCCTCCACTTCTTTCCTCCTGCCTGGCTATCCTCCTTAGTGAAGAGCTTGCTCCTTGGCATGGCACAAGGAAGGAGAGAGAAGAGGAAGAAGGCACCAAGGGAGCAAGTAGGTTGCTCCCTTAATCTTCTTCTCTCCTCCTTTCTTGGTCGTGGGATGTATGGTAGCTATAGGTGTTTGATAGGAAGAATTATTACTTGCCAAGGATGATTTCAATGGTAGGATGAGGGGTCTTTTTATAGGCTAGTATGGATGATGGTTAGAAAGCTTCCTTGGTGCCATGTGAAAGGGTGCCAAGGAGGGTGGCTTGGATGATGGCTAGGATGGCTAGGAAGCTTCCTTGGCACCATGTGAAAGGATGCCAAGGAGTGTATTTTAAGTGCCAATGGTTGGTGGTTTTAATGTAGGTGGCCGACCATTAAGGTGGAGAGGGAGTAGGGTAGGAGCTGGAGTAGTGGAGGAGCTAGCTAGTAGCTTAGCTAAGTAGAGGAGGAGCTGGAAGGAGCTTTCCCGAGCTGTCTTCACACTTGTTCCTTGTGCCTTCCATATTACCAGGGCTTTTATGATTTCCGAAACATACATCCCATACAATCAAATGGTAACTATATAAGATAATGCAAAATAAATGCTAATGCATGCTCTAAACCCTAAATGTAAATGCATGCCAAATGCAGTGAAATAATGCAATGCAATTAACAAAACCTCAGGAATTAGATGTGAATGGATATTAAGGATGTTGATAAACCATTTTTTATCAACATGCAATTAACTTAATATCACAAAATTATAACTTCAAAATTTTTCACTTATTAAAATAAAAGAGAGGCAAATTAATTTTCTAAAATTTCCATGCAAATTTCTTTTAACTTAATTAGAAGCAAATTATTTTGACATGCAATTTACTTCTAACTAAATTACATGCAAATTTAACATAAATAAATTTACATGCAAATTAACTTTTACTCAACAAATTAACAACTACATAAATTTAAAAAAAGATATATTAATTTCTAATATTAACTGAATAAGAAATAAATGGGGAAAGGTGTGTAGGGGGGAGGAGGGTGACAGGGGGGACGGCAGGGAGGGGGCTTATTGTGATAGAAAATCGTCGTATTTAAGAAAATATCGCGTTGTAGTATAACGACGAAAATCGATATGACATTTAAATTTATAATGCTAAAAAAATTGTGAGTTCTGAGGCCATTCGCAAGGAGAAGTGTAACAAATCAATCCACTAATCACAATATTCAGAGAAAATAATGCAAGTGAATCAAATAACAAAAATGATATTCAATTAAGAGTAAGAATGTACCTCAAGAGTTAGGAACAAGAATATAAATAAAGGACAAAAAATGGTGGCTGAAACCACCAATTAAGCCCTGCAATTAAGCAAAAATACCAACAATACCCAATATCTCAAACCACAGTGAGGAAGAGGTCGATAGCGATCTTGCTTTGGCCAACAAGACTCGCGATAAAGAGGGGAAGACAGAGGGTCGTCCAATTTGATGGTTGGACAGCCGGAGGAGGAGGTCGGAGAGAGCTCACCGGAGCTAAAGATGCGCTAGTCGGAGGAGGAAGAAGAGGGCTTATTCCGACTTATTCTTTGCTGCCCCTAATAGTGGAATGATGGGGGATTCTTATAGAGCTCAGATTTGAGCTCCAAATTAGGCAATTAGCCTGATTAGGTCTCGGATTTGGAAGAAAAGGACCCTCAAATTTCTCGAGCTCACTTGAGTTCTAAGATCAATTTCAATCTCTAAAATGGTGTTGGTTGGATTCCTCATCGTCTGAACAACAATCCCTCCAATTTTAGAGGAATTTAATGCTGATTTAAGAGAAATTCTCTCACTCGAATGTTGGCTGTAGGTGCATTCACAGGTTAATGGAGGCAAGGACCTAGATGCAAAAATGATTAGAAAGTTACACTTGAAGGCAATAAGCTCGAAACCTAGGGGTCTAAATGTGAGAATTAGAGTTTCTGAGGGCTAAAATGCAAACTAGGTCAAGATGAACTCTAATTGGGCTCAAGTTTTGGTGTCAAGCTAGTTTGGACCCAAGGAATATAATGGTAAAATTGGATTTGATTTTTGAACGCGTTTGACTGGGTAAATTGCATAGAAGCCCAAATTAAAGTAAATTCCCATCTGAAACTCTATTCTAAGTCAAAATGGGTTCAGATGGTCAATGTGAAGGTACTAAGCCTTTTAGAATATTTTTCAATAATTTGTAAAAGATTTACATTAGTTTTATATTAACCATAACCTTTTCAATTTAAGTGGGGTTGATAATTAGGATTTTTAGTACTGTTTTCGCCCTTGAAATGCGTGAAACCCTAATATAGTCAGTGTGAACCCACTTTTTAGTATTTTATGCTCATTTGACCTTTAATTAACCCCTGAGTAATCCCATGATTAATCTGCATTTGTGATGTGCTGTTAAAATAGTAGAAATAACCATGTTTTCTTGTTTTCTTCTTAAATCAGGTCAGTACGGAATTGTGACCCTCAGATGATCAAGTAGGAGCATTTATCATTTGAATCTGACTAATTGTGGCTAGTTAGGACCCATGATGGTGTTACCGTCAAGGCTGCAGGGGGTGGATGCCAAAACGGGGAGCGGTAAGGGTAGCATGCGACTGTAGGGAGGGGGAGGGGGTGTAGGGGGTAGGGGGCAGTAGCAGTAGTGGGGGTCGATTGGCAAGGGCAATGGGGGTGGCAGGCGACCGGTGGTAGCGCGGAAGCTGGGGTCGACCGCGCAAGGAGGCAGAGGGAGTGAGCGCACGGGGAGGCGTAGGGGGAGGGACGCCGGCGATCATCGAGGGGGAGGATGTGCACAAGAGCGGGCATGCACGGCTACGATGGCTGCCGGGGAGAGTGCTTGGGATACTACCTTGCCGCGTGGCGAGGTCGACGACGAGGCAAGGAGGAGCAACAAGTAGCAAACGCGTGCGGGTACAGGGGCGACGTGTCTGCTGCTAAGGCGGAGAGGAGAAGGGGCAGGGGAAAGGTTATCGCCATCGCGTGTGTTGTAAATATCTCGATTCTAGTGATGGTTATCAACAAAATCATCGTTAAATATCGTACATGGGCATGCTTAGCGACAATTTCCATATTATTGTCGCTAATTCAATTGCTTTTACACCATTCGCCAACACAAAATGGGGTGCGCTTAGTGACAGTTAAACCGATAACCTAACCTTGGGAACCCTCAAATGTTAAGTTTGGCTAGGGAAGGAGGGAGGAGGCTTTAGGCGACGGTTACTAATAAAATCGTCCTTGTATATTGCATTTAGCAATGTTACATAACCTTCACTAATTAACCATCAAAAATCACACTTTTTATAGTAGTGTCCCCAAAATTAATGTAATTATATTTCATGCCCTTAAATTCTTGATATCCTTAAATTATACCCTTTATAGATTAATAATGTGGATTTAACTTTAGAACTAAGTCAAATTGAGTTAGTCATAGAAGATGATGGTGTTACCATCATTCACCAAAGTGGAAATTAATAATCACAATCAAAACAAATACGAAATACGTCGTTGAATCGTGGCAGCAAAAATGAACCAATCAGAAGTAAAAAGAGATTAAACCACGTATAGCGTGAATAGAGTGTTGAATCACATGGAGGCTATAACAAAATACACATGTCAATTTTCATTATTTAATCACATTCATTTAATCAACAAACATTCACATACACATTCAAGAAAAATAAAAACATAATTCAAAATAGTAATTGAAATGAGAACAGCAGAGGCGAGGCACTCCCCTCGTGCATGAGAGTGCGAGTGGTCACGACGATGATCAAAGATGATGCACATCCCTCGCATTGTCATCGGGAGGGAGTGGTGAGTGCAACAGCTACCATGGAGAGGAAAGTGTTTACGAGGCAAGATCGATGTTTAAAATAATCACATTGCAGTATAGTCGAAATTACTTTGAAAACAAATATAATTTTTATTACTCGAATAAGTTTCTGAGGTCGAACACAGGGAGCTATATGGGATTTAAAAATTAAGATCACAATTTAGAATTAAAAGAGATTGCAATAATGTCAGTAGCAATGTGCAAAAATATGGGAGTAAAATGGTGATTTAGATCACCAAATACTCCTACAATATCACTAAGGAACTCAATGTATGAATATGCAATGAGAGCTTAAGATCTGTCATCTGATTTGTAAATCAGACGACTTAAAGTTGTCTAATTCTTCCTGTCTTTGCTTCTTCTCTTTCTCTGCCTTTGCCTTCTCTGAGTCTTCCTTTCTTCTTCTTCTTTTGCTTCTCTTCCGTTAGTTCTTCTTCTTTTGCCTTTCTTCTGCTCTAGCCTCCTCTTCTTCTTCTTCCTTTGCCTTTGCGAGCCTTCTCTTCTTCCTTCTCTTCTTCTTTCTTCTGCCTTCAACCCTGACCTCCTCTTCTTCTTTTGAATCGTCTAAGTGTCAGTCAGAGGTTTCTATAGCAAAACCCTCCCCCTACCTGCGCGACACTCCTCTCTTCTTCTCTCTTAGGATCTGCTCTCCAAGAGCCACAGGTATTCGGGTTATCAAGTCGGGCACATACTCGGGTCCAAGCTCACCGGCGTATGGTGGTGAACGAGGAGTACAGGTGGGGTCGGGTCAAGCCAGGTCCGTGGGTGAGGTGTCGCGGGCGAGATCAATGAAGGTGAGAGGGACCTCACCCCGTGGTAACTAAGGCGATCAGCTTATGGCACTTTTGCAATTTATGCGGGTGCGTGTGCCTCTTTGTATCCGAGGTGGGACTATTTGCGCACCCCTTTTCTCGCATGCCTGCAGCAGGGATGGTGCTTCCAATTGCAGCAGCTGCTGAGGCTCGCAACTCCAATTGAGGGACTAGGTGTGTGCGCAAGACTTTTTCGCGTAGCTTAGGTCTTCAACCTGGGACAGCAAGGCCTGGAGCAACCTCAAGCAAGCTTCGAGCTTGCTCACCAATGGCGGTTAAGGCCTAGAACCTGAAAACAACAGAACAACCTTTCGGCCACATCAAAGCTCTCAGGGAGCGTCGTCGGAGCACGACAGATGCGATGGGGGTGGTGGCATGGCGTGTGGGTGTCTGTGAGTGCATAACTAGGGCAGACTGTGTGCGTGTGAGTGGGTGTGTTCGAGGGGTGATTTGGGTGAGTGGCGAGGTGAGTGAATAGAGGGGAAGTGATCAGTGAGGTGTGGTGAAGGTTGTGGGCTTGTCGGCAAGGGTTTTGGTGGGCTGTGGAGGTAGGATGGCCTCGCCGGAGGTGGTGGTCGGAGATGGAGGAGATGGAGGTGCGAAGGGGTGGTAGTGGCGGATTTTGGAAAGTAAAGGACAGAGAAGAAAGTAGAGGGGAGAGGGAACTTATCTAAGAAGTCAAGGGACAAAGGGGGTCAGTGAGGGCGTTGGTGTTCCCATCAGAAAGACTGGCGAGGAGGATGGGTAGAGCACAGTGGCACAACAACAATTTGCACCTACACTGATAGTTTTTAACCGTTGGTATAGGTTGAAATGACCATCACTGTAGGTCTAAAGAGCTATTCCAATGATCATTTGGATTGTTCTCTTAGGAGGCGTTGTTGTAGGGTATACTCACAGTAAAAATCGTCAGTGTTGTACTTGGAGCTATAGCGATGGTCATGCTATCATAAGTTTCTAATTTCACGATTATGCCAACAATGATGCTTGTGACTGTCAGTGTAAACCTATTGTACTAATGGAACCTTATGTCAATGTAATGCAGAATCTTTTTCCAAAAAAAAATTCATTGGTAAAACTATTGCTATAGATAAACAAAAATCTCATGAAGAATAATGGCTTATTTATTTATAGCCATTACTCATATGACTGGCAAAGCTGTAAAAATAACAATGTACATGGAGGAGAACAACCAAAAAAGAAAAAGAACTAACATTAATCTGCTAGCGTGTGGCAACTATGCTAATTGCATGGTAGATGAGGCTAAGAAATGAAAGTGAATGACTTTACATTCACCTTACACTATTAAATTCATCGCATTGTTCATCAAATGGGCTAGGAAACATATAAAGATAAAACATGTTTCTCAAATGGAGAATGAAAAATGCCTCATCCAGGACCTTCTAAAAATGCAAGTATTTACTTGGGGTGGAGATTCTTCTCAGATGTCACACAAGGATGAACATATTGGCATAGTCTCATAGATGTAACCAACAAAATAAGAAGTTGACTAAAGTAGAGGATATCAACATGCCTGACAGATGAAGGCACGTTTATATTTTTTTGGGACACTCACCCAAAAAAAAATTATGAACAAAGAAATACCAATTCAACTTTATGAGTCTATAGACAAAAATGCCATAAACACAAACATGCAAAGACAATTGAATAAGGCACAAGTGCATTTGATGATAATAAATATACCCTCTGCTCACCAATAAAAATTCCCTTGTTTCATGTTTTTATATCTACCTTCCTAGTAATTATCCTATCATGATATCAAGTCAGTTTTTACAATGTTCAGTTGGATTCATTTCTTGAATAAAATTTTGATATTTTACAATGTGTATTTTGCTTCAAAATTTTTAAAGATGATCATTTTGAGAACAGACTTCCAAAGATCAACCAAAATTGTGGGTTTAATAAATGAGCTCCTAGATTATCCTGAAGAAACTTCTACATCGATTTGTTTCATATAGACTCAGAGGCAATGGCCTGCAAAAAGGGGGAAAGCCTAAAGGTGCCTATTGAGGACTTCCTTACCCACCCCCCTCCCTACAAGAAACAAAAAAATTAGGAAAGAAACTTCGAAATAAAGCATGCAAGTCTACCTTGCATAATCGTAGGTATGATCATCATCCATGCACAAGAAGCAAACCATTGAGGAAGTAGAATTGAGCAATAGCAAAGTCACTGGCCATTACAACCTGCATTCACTCAAGTCCGCTTATGCCAACTCCAACATGAGCCGCTTGAATCATGTTGACATCATTTGCACCATCACCAGTGCTTAATGTAATTTTTTTAGCTCCTTTCTTAATCAGACTAGTAACCTTTGAAGAACAACACATACAAGGCAGTTTGAAATTCTTAGAACAAGAATGCTTGCTCATAGTTACTATGGCAAAATGCAGTAAATAGACTTTTATGAAGCTTCAAAAACATTAGAATTATTTTTCGAAAAAATTTAAATCACAAAAAAATCTAGCATTCCACAAGCAGAGACCCCCAACTTGGCGTAGAGAATTGACAATCCTAAAGAGAATACTATCCTGACCTAGAAAGGTCTAATAAGTTTAGAAGTGCCTTAGAGATAATGATACCATGTATAAAGAAAATCTTATATAGGAGAAAGACGCCGACGTATAGCAACTGCAATCTCATCACACATCTGACATTGAAAATTCCATTCAAAATAGGAGAAAGACAAAACAAAGAGACAAGATAATTTATGTTGTTCAAAGACAGGCCTCTCAGAGAGGTTACAACCGTGGGATAAAAGAATCTAGAACTCTACTTGAGATTCCGTCATTCTTATCTATGAAGATGGGCAAAGTTTATAGGTGACTCCTAAGCATGAATCCTGTTCAAACAAATATTTATGATTGGTTCCAGTCCCTGTACAAGAGTAATGGCTTGTTTATCTATATTCAATTCTCATTACACAAATATCATTAAAAAATCCAATCCAAAAGGATTTTTTTAACTGGAACCTACCAAAAGCCTATTTAGAAGACAAGTATTTCAAATTTCTATGTCCTAAAGACTAATCAATCCTAAGGGTTGTCAAAAGAATCACACTACAGATTTCCAAATGCAAAAGTTCTCTTAAAAGGCTGACAAAAAAAACTACTGGATTTTTTTTAAGATGAGTAAAGATGTTGGTTATGGAATTTGATCCCATTACTTATAGATGCCAACGGAAGGCTTTGTCAGAGAATATCATGACAATTCTAATTTTGTGACCTCTTATGCTAGAACATATTCAAGATTGATCTGCAATTAGGTTGAATATGTTTTGTGTCATGACCTAAAGAAACTCAAGCAACTCTACCATTGTTATGACTTACACCATAGTTCTTTCTAGTTTTTAGGTCTACAGGGAATGACTTTCACAATTCAAGTGCTTCTGTTGTTGAGAAAACAACATAGAGAGCATAACTTTTGTTGAGTTGGTGTTTTCTAGTCTATGTATTAATTCCAATGATGTTGCCCTGCCAACTTAGCAACACTGTTAAGGTGGCCACCACTACCTCCAAGCCTTCTCTAAACTATTTTGCTTCATGGGCAACAACTTATATGAAAGGGAGATGATTGTTGATCAAAAGTCTACATGGCCATGGTACAGAGAACAAATAAATCATCAACAAACAGAAATGAGATAATCTATGAATGCAATTATCCACTGACGGATTTGTTATTTCAAGATCATGTTAACATGGTATTTGTTTTTTTGATGACCTAGAACCCTTTGGGGAAGGAGGAATTAGGGAGCATTTCAATGCATACCAATAATCAAGTAACTAAAATAATTTTTATTTAATAGATTGAGTCAACTAGTAACTAAATAAGGAACATGACTATAAACTTAAAACCAAAGTAATGAAACAGGTAACTTAAGTAAGCTAACCTTTTGAGTCCTTGAGAAAAAATCATAGACATCTCTTTCATTTGCCTTTAGGTTTCTCTATCTCAAAAACGTGATTAGCACAAACTATTCATGTTTCATAAAGAAATTAACATGAACTAACATGTGTACCACAGAATCAAACCTCCTATTTTTGTGTTTGCTATAAAGACATTTATCAAACACAAAGATTAAAAAATGGATGCTTTAACTTAGGACCCAAAAAAAAGATGCATCAGCTGGGAATCGAAGCCAGGTTTATACCATGGAAGGGTACAATTCTACCACTAAACCACTGGTGCTATTCATGTTTCAAGAACCTAAAAAAACACAAATTAGGAGTGGTCAAAAAATGAATAATCTTGAAGTCATTTCTAATAATTTCAAAATAATAATGATATAAAGCTTCAATATTAAAGGAAATGATATGGGAAAAGAGTATTCGACTCTTGCAAAAGTCTGAACTACAATAAACAAAAGCTTGAACATTTATTGTCAACATTATACCAAATTGGATAAAAAATGAGGTGATCAGCATAAGGTGCTTATATAGGCATTAGGAACAATACCATTAAATGGGGCTTCCCTTTGACTTCAGACTCCTGTATGGCGAGAAAAGAGCAAACATCATTTTAGCATCATATATTTAATTAATCATGTAAACAAGCATGCAAACCTGGCATGAAAGTTAATTGGATTGTCAGGTAATAACAAGAAATCTGAATATGGTTGCTTTGCATGATCATATTGAACGAATGAAGAAATGGAATAGGGATAATTTGGAAGTGTATGAACTGAGTTGAGGAGTATGCAAGTAAATGTAAGAGTTTACTGTTGCAGGATTATGGTTTTCACCACCTTTGCTCTATTCATAACAAACCTGTAAAAGTAACCAATAAGGGAATAATTGAATCTAAAGGATGTGAAATCAATTTGAATGATTGAAATAGTTTTTGAGGGTTCACAGGAACTCCATCTTGGTCATATTACAACTTGCGTATACCTGATGATATGTTCGTCAACGAGCAGTGCATTGATAATGAGTTTCCAAAAGAACATTTTGGTTCTATCTTGGATTTTGGAATTCTAGATTTTCTTGATGGTTTTCATAATAGAATCATTATAACTACAAGAGAAGCTAAAAAAAGTTCAATAGATAAGGATAAGCTGATTTGGTACTGAAGTAACCATTTCTATTAGGATGCCAATGTCTTTCACCATATTTGCCACCTCTGAAGGGAAAAGTTTTGTCAACTCAATTTATTATACATATATCATGGTTACAAGCTTGAAACCACTCACCTAGAATTACTAATTAAATTAATTTCTATTTGGTGTTTGCAGTGCAACATAGTTAGAGGTATTTATAAGTAGCCCACCCTTCACGCCAATAACCAGGAGAGGGGATTGCTTCCTCTTTTGGAAAGTTGATTGGACTTTCCAATCAACTTTTTCATGGGTGGTTGAAACATGAGGGACGTTACTCACCTTTTTCATTCTATAAAAAGATGGTCACTGACATTAATTTTCTTTTCCCTTTGATTACCTCCACCGATCCCGTACTTTTGCCAAATTCTACCACCACCATCGCTCAACACCTTTTCTCCCTTCTCGCTCCAACTCCTACATTGAACACCCCCTTCTCACCATTGCAATTGCTATTGTTGCTTCCCAAGGATAGTAGCTACTATTGCTCAGAAAGAAAAGGGATGTGGTGTTGTTGCAAGTAGAATAGATAGGCTATAGCTGCTATTGTTGCTTCAACTGATAAGGAGCTGGAAGGATCTATAACTGCCAAGGAAAAAAAAAAAGGAATACCGAGGAAAGATGCTACTGCTACTGCTTGAGAGAGTGGAGACTGCTATTTGCCCATTGCTGCCATCATAAGGGCTATAGTTGAAGGAGAAAGGCAAATTAGGTAGGGTTTGCCCTTCTTGAATCCACTCTTGACGCCCATGATAGTGTTGGCATGGATAGAGCTGAGGATAGATTATAGTTAACTAGAAGCATGCAGCAAGGTGGGAAAGAAAAACATGTGCTTGCTGTTTAGAATGTGGTCATCATGATTAAGGGGCTGTAGTGTTTAGAGGAGGTCAATTATCCAAAACATTTCTTGATCGGTAAGTTGGGGAATCATCACTAATTGACTGAAGCCATTGATCAATAGTCGTACTAAACTAGGGGAAGGGGCATTCCCAATGGCTCATGGGGCAAAGCATTCACCCTGCAAAATATATATACAAGCAACCTTAGGAAAGTGCTTTAAGTTCAGTTTAGTAGAATGTGGGTCTAAAATCCAATGCCTTAGGTTCAAATCCTAGAGAGTGTGGTTTTGCTTTTGTATGACCCAAAAAAAAACTTGTAAGGCAGCCCTCTAATTACACTGTTTGGTTCAAAGAAGCAATAGGATAAGGTCAGTGGCGCAAGAGTTTAGAATCCACATTGGGCAGGCAAGGAATATGAGGGATAAGGGCTAGTGCATTTAGCCTAATGTTGCAATAGGTGCTCTCTTTTGATACTAAAATTGAAAATCCTCCGGTATCAGAAATAGTTTGCATTGAGAATTTATAGGAATGGTTTTATTTAGAACTTTACCTCTCTGCCTTCTAATATGCACCCAAGGAAGAAAGACACAAAACAAGAAAAAAGTTCCGATAAGTACAACAGCAATGATGATAGCGTTCATGATTTTACTATGGCCTGCAATGATAAACAAGTTTTTTTTTTATGTAAAACCCTTTTCCTCATGGCTTTAAAACTGTGATGAAAAGATAAAATGTAAAATAATTCTTATCTACCTTTTCGATCAGGGTTTTAGGTAGAACCGTGACTATAAGTTATTTGTTGTCACAGTTTTAGAAATCGTGACCAAAACTAATTTTTCTAGTAGTGGGCCTTAGTAGCTCCATTTGTAATGGTGGCAATTGGCAATGCAATAAAGTTGCAAGCCCTCTCAATTATGGTTTGGAAGTACTTATCTTATACCTTGACTTAATGGTGAAGATGTCTTTGAACTTGGTTGGAAGTTCAATAGATAGTTGAGCTTGAAGTTTTTGGGGAACAAAATACATATTGATACCAATAATGGTGAATTAGAAATCATTTCTGCATACCTATATCAATGCAAGAACGTTCTTATTATTTGGTTCATTCTATCATGTTGCATACATGTAGAGTTCAGATTAAATACATGATGATTCCATCTATCTTGTGTAACCTTCTATGGAATGCTTTTAATGATTCGCCCTCATTGTTTGATTTTGGGAATTACTTTTTTTGCATATGAAAATGCTATAGCCCTTGATGCATACTAATATCAACATTACCTTTTAATACGATAGATCACAACATGTGATATGATGTATTCATATTTAAATCATGAAATTCTTAGATTATAGAAATACTTGCCACATTGTTAAGAAATAATCATTTCAAGTGTTTCCTAATCATAATCATAAGAAATATAAGAAATAAGGGTACCTCCAGGTGTTCATGTTCCATCTGAGCTCTCATTGCCTCAAGACATCCACTGTAGAGGAAACAAACAAAGTGCAAAATAAATTGATGGGAAAAAATATGTCAGGAGCAGGACTTGAGATTTGAATGAGACTCACTCATCCAACTCTTCAGCAATTGGTCTGGTTGATAGTGTTCGCTCAATTTGCACATCCTTTACGGAAGGTGAATTCGCAACTTATACAAATAGAACATTAGAGCAGTAAGAGAAAGTGGTTATCTACATGACAAAGGATTTCCAAAAGTATACTATCTAGATTAAATATATAACTGAATGATTTGCTTATTTCATCATTCTTTGCAATTCATAGAGAGGATTTACAATTTTAGCTGAAGTTGCTTTGTAGATCTTAACTTAAATAACTAAAGAATTGAATTAAGGCTTGAGGGCCTACATCAGCCCCCAAAACAAAAGTAATGAAATAAGGGATTAAGGTATACCATGCCTTTGGAATTGTAAAATTAGATCTAGCAAGTGGCAAGGAATGGATGATATTTAATGGTCATTGTCCCAATGAATTAGACTTTAGAGATCCACAATCCTGTGGAGTTATAAGCCACTTCCCAGTAATATCAGGATTTACTTAACCATAAATTTCCTATGCTTGGTTTATCTGAACCCATTTGGAATAGATGGCATGCAGTAGAGCTACAAAACATACTAGAATACAAATCTATACCCATGGTCGTCTCTTCTCTTTATACATACACAAAGAAAAGTCACATAAATCCTTAAGATAGGTATATTTCAGGAAGAAATCAAATCACCCATCCCGATCCCTTATCTATCACTCTAATTAGACTTTCAATTGTTGGCTAGCTCTCAAGTGGATCTTTTGTAAGGAGGATCTTTGGTAATGGAGCTGTGAAATCTCACCTCCCAATCTTGACTCCACACCATTTGTTGTTAATGGCCAATGTCTTAAACCTTTTTTCAAACTTCATGACTTGAGCCTGATCAGCAAGTCTCTTGACCTCCATTCCACCTAAGCTGCATTGCGCCCAGCTGATGGCGATAAACTTAGCACTTAACAGGAGGCGACCCGTCATTCTTTTGAAAAACCCCAAGGCCTTTCTTAATCTATTTGAAATTCACTCTTACTGCACTTTAGGGTTCCTAATTTAAGAACTAACCTATTCTAAAATTATGAACTAAACTGATTATGAACCCATCCTATTTGCAATGAGGGCAATGCAACACTTAGGCATGGGAGAGGGGGATTAAAGTGCAATCATCTAAAAGTCATTTCTGAAAGGTTCTCACCAAAAATATACATAGATTTAGCTAAAAAAGAAAAGGAGAGAGACAGAGAGAGAGAGAGAAAAGAAAAAAATCAATAGACATTTTTAGTTGTCGAACCCTTGGACAGTCAATTAACGAGTCAGGCAAATTATCCTCCATTAGATCCACCAAACAATTGTGAGGTGAGAGTAGAGTATCTA
Source organism: Thalassia testudinum (assembly GCA_037157565.1). Taxonomy (NCBI): domain Eukaryota; kingdom Viridiplantae; phylum Streptophyta; class Magnoliopsida; order Alismatales; family Hydrocharitaceae; genus Thalassia; species Thalassia testudinum. The sequence continues at coordinate 125,543,212 of JAZHRO010000036.1, read as the reverse complement.
CCAATGCTCTAAGTCTAGTACGAAAACTCTTAAGTTCTGGATAATTAGATAATGATACTCGGAGTTAGACATAGTTTTCGCTCTCAACTCCTATGTGCAAACTTTTAGTGCGTAAATTCCTGAGATCCACCACATAAGGCAAAAACGCAAAGAGCGAGTTTTAATAAAACTAGGACTAAGATGAATGGTTATGACTGTCCTTTACAGAATCCTCAGTTGAAGGAGGGTATTAATGTCAAGGTCAGAAATACGCTGTCCCATCCATTCCTTTTCCCATGCCGAGAGTAGACACTTCCACCAAATAGGCCACACATTATCCTCTTAAACACCATCATTCCCCAATAATGTCTCTTCAATAAAAGTTTATGCTATATGTGTTTGTTGACAGATATGAGAAAAAGAGAAAAAAATAAACAGCAAAAAAAAAAGAAGAAAAAAATATATATCATATATTTTCAAGAAAAAGAGAAAATATATATATTCAAAAAAAAAGAAAAAAGAAACCAAAAAAAAGAAAAAAAAAGTGTTGAGTTATGTGTCAAGTATATTGAGGCAATAACACCTACTACCATTTGCGATCTACCAAATACAGTCTTGACCTATCTTTCTATATTTTTGATTGCCCGAATACTAGTTGAGGAATTTCGACTTAGTTATAGCATTATCAGAACTTAATTAAAGTGTTAATGCCATGTGAGACCACTAAATATATTAACAAATCTAGCGAGATTGTGAGCTCTTATATATAGAGAGAGAAAGCGAAAGAGACCGCAAAGGAACTAAGAGAGAACATAGTTTTTGAGCATTTTTCTGGGTTGATTTGTTTGATAGTTTATAAATTTAAAGTCTAAAGTATTAGATTACATGTAGCACAAAAGAGTGTGAGCCACCAAAAATAAAATCCTTCAACTTAGACATCTTCTACCTAAGTCTAAAAGCCGGGGTCAAACCACAGGCACTTGTTATGACATCCCTGAAGGAAGAAGTTTGCCTATCCTAATAAATTTGTACCTATGGTCAAATACAAACTTTAAATGAAAATTGGAAATTGGCAAGGAGAGATGAATTTTTGAGTTGAACGTCAAAAATAACGTTGTGCTAAAAATCTATGCTGAACTATAGGATTTGCTAAGGGATTAACAAATGACAGGCATGGAGGTATGATGGCATCGCCATCATTCATTATAGCTAGCCTAATTTTGCTAAGTCTTGAGAGTAAATTCACCTAAATCATACATAAAAGGGATATAATTCAATCAGGAGGGATTAGAGGAGAAGAATCATCAAAGGAACCAAAAAGGTAGCTAAATAAGCTCAGAACAGTCAATCTAGGGTTTTCTCTGAAAAATAAGCTAAAAAAATAATAATTAAACATTAATTTTGGCCTGACTTAAATTAAAATAGTTTCAACAGAAATAAATGTAGTCTAAACCTTCTAAAAATCATTTTAAAATATTTTATAAAATTTGACACAGTCAATTTGACAATCGGAATTCGTTTTGACCTAAAACAGAACTATAAGCAGGTATTTGGTACATTTTGGGTTTAATTGTAAATTAACCATGCAAATATCATCAAAACCCAAAACTGAAATCACCATTAAATTTCTTATGTCCAAATTAGGTTACTATAAAAATTTAGGCTAATATGTACTTCATCTTGGTCAACTTTATAATTTGGCTTTCAATTCCTTATTTCCCTGCAAAATCCCCTAGCTTTCTCATTGTCTTGCAATCAGCCCCCTAACTCTTCATCTCCTTCACAAAAAGGTCCTTAGACCTTCAAGCAGCCATGGCGTGCAGTTTGGCGAGTTTCACATGCAAATTTCAGCTGCCTCAAACTGCGGTTACCTTCAACGACTGAAGAGAAGTTCTCGTCATTCGGCATCTGCCGACGGTCGTTCCACCACCATTGCCGCCTCTATCGACCATGATCTTCGATCAAAGAAGGCTTGGAAGTTGCGAGTTCGGTCGAGCGAACCTCACAACCTCTGACCTTCGCTCGCTCGAAGACTCGTCTATAAAAGCTCGCAAGCCCCTTCTGAGCTCCCTCGTCTAGAAATCGCACGCGTTGCCCTCTTCTTCTTCCTCCTACACACGCCACCATTGAAGGACCTCGGAGCTTCATCAACCCCTTCGTCCACCACTCTCTCACTGAAATTGAGAGAGGGCTTTCACTCTCCTTCCTCTCACGAAGCTTCGGAGCTTCCCGTCCCCTCGTCGGCTCCAATTTCTCCATCATCTTCTTCCTCGCCAATCTCCTTCGGTGGGCAATCCCACGGCCCCTCCCATCAAATTAGTTTAGGGGTTATGTTTCTCTCATCATAAATTAGATATTTTGAGCTTTAGAGCTCCATCTCTCAACTCCCCCTTCACTGAGTCCACTGCCATTAGTGGCGAATGAGCTTCCTCGCAGAGCTCCACCGATCGTCGCACCAAATTTCTAGAGGGGCTTGCTCAGGCGTGATGCCAAAGCTTCCCACATATTTGATCTAGGTCGTAAGGCCGTGCTTCATGTGGTAGGTATTCACCGAAGACACGCTTTCCACGTTGTCAACCGCCGTCCTTCAAGCGTCCAACCGGTGAGCTGTAGCCACCATCGCATCGACTGCACACCAACGATTCTTCTCCACCCTTCGTCCGAGCATACCGACCTCGCGAACCTCATTCCGACCACCCTCTGGCGAGCCTTGCTAGAGAAGAAGAAGGAGCATTGGAGAAGAAGAAAGAGGATCGGCTCTCTTGAAAATGGTCTAGGGACCTGAATGAAAAAAAAAATTCTCGTAGGGACCTAAAAGTAGCCACAGGGACTGAAATGAGACAATGCAAGGACTAATTTGATGACCTCCTTTTTATATCAAATCCTTGTTTCATTTATTAGATTATTCGATCTTCTTTGAAATAATATTTCCCAACATTAGTTATTTGAATGCTTAAGCACATTATTCTCAGATTAACTTTTGCTAAGCATTAATTGAATTTCCTCAATTATAGTATCGGATTTTGGATTCCATTTAAATCATTTTAAACTAGATTTTATGCATTAAAAGAATAGCATTATTAGATCTAGTTCTTAAGGTTAATTTTTGTGAAACTTAAAATAGTGATATTTACACATTTTCTTACTCCTAAAGACGACCTCAGATTTCTCTTTTAATTCAAGAATTATAAATTTAAATGTTAATTCGCTTTGATCACCTATATTATGATGTACATTTTTTAAACCTGATCGGAGCAAACAGCAGTGCTCATTGGCAAAAACCTCCTAAAATGAGATTCTTTCATGTAGCTCTTTGTAACATTGAGCATCAAATTCCATATCTAGCGATATCTGACACTTGTATTAGGATAATTTATTTATTGTAATTCTTTGTCTACTATCATAATATTAAGTTGTTCTATTTAGAGTGTTGAGTATATTGATTGGATGAAACTCCCTCACCCCATGCACAATCACATTCATGTGCAGTTTCAATGGGGTCTAACATGTTAGAACATATAAAATGAATGATCTTAATCAATCCAGCTTGCACCCTGCACCACCAACCAATATGAATGGTAAAAGGAAGTCAAAAAATAAAAAATGCCACTGACAAGCACTGATTCACATCTTCTTTGGATTAGAAAAGTTAGGATTTCATGTCATTGGAATATTTGTAATCAAGTATCAACTCACTAGATACTATCAATTGCAAACAATAATTAGAACCAACATAACCCAATCTAGACCAACAAATCCAACTATGTACAGTAAATAATGAAATGAAAATGATATATATTGAAATAACTCTAACTTCAATCTACACCATGTGAGATTCTCTTCAGGACTGTGTATGTCCCAATGAGAAATCCAAGTCCAATCACAAGCCACAAAACACAAAAAATAATGTATCCAAACCTATACCTAACCTAAATCAAATTTAGAAAGCTGATTCTATAACCCTAACGCTAAATTGATGTTGTGAGTGGTCTTGAGAGACCAATTAAGAGATCTTGAGAAGAGGAACACCTTGCTAAAACCAGATATGAGCTTACATTGATCTATAACCGTAATTAGAAAATCGTTACCTATCCAAATACTAGTTACTAATTCGAAAATCAATAATATTGACATATGAAGATTAGGCTGGTAACAAAATTAATAATTAGTAAACCAATAATTATTAACTAATCAATAATTTCCTTTCTTGTCAAAAATATGAATGTCATGGAATAACAAAATTGATACTACAACAATAACTTGAAATGGAAATGGCACATAACAAATTAGTCAATGAATAACAAATTATGAAGATGAATAATGCAAACAAGAACTCCTAATAAAGGAACTTCACATTTTCCAAACTCTAATCAATTAGCTCTGACCTAAATGATATTTGGTAGCAAAATCAAAGAAATGGTCACGCAAATCCAAGCATCATGTCATTAGGTGCACAACCATCGAACACCTTGAGTGCATTGTTGACCTCCAGCCAATCTCATCCACCAACATGCTGCAAAGCACCATATCCAAGGCCAATCCCCTCTTGATCATCCCACCAAATGAGTCGAACCTCAAATTCCACGCAGCCCAAACGATAGAGGTAGATTGAGCGTGGATTTGATCACAGGAACAATGGAGAGAGAGATCCAGCAAATGAGATCGAGGTGATTAAGATATTTGAGGGAAATATCTAAGATTTGATAGTAAAGGAAGAGATCTGGAGATGTGAGTGGGAGAGGTAATAGACAGAAGATAGGGGAAGATGGAACATGAATGCAGACAATTGAGAGAGAAAGAAAGAGATATCTATGATATATAACCTATGGAAGAGAGAGGTTATTGTGAGAGGAGACCGTCGATGAGTGAACATGGAGGAGGCGATCGTCGATGAGTCGTGTCAAGGAGACGACCGTCGGCGAGGCACATTGAGGAGGTGAGAGAGTTTGTAAAGGAAGCAGAGAGATCTTCGAGAGGAAGCGGTGACATATGCAAAGGTGGAGATGATAGAAGGTGTGGCAAGCTTCAGAGAGTTGAGAGCATCGGGAGATCGATTAGCGGATAGAGGAGAGATGGGGTGGGGTGGTTTGTTTAAGTTTGGGGGGATAGTTCGAGTCAAGTTACATCAACAAGCAAAATGGGAAAGTAAAGGAAAAAAATGAAAGTCGATGTAGATGAAGATTAGTGACATTTAGATAGATTTAGAATAACATATTTAAAATGTTGTTATAATCCCTCCATCAGCGTAGGTAATTAATTTTGTAGTGTGGTGATGGCTGGTGGCCGGCCTGCGGTTCTATTTGGCCGTCCTATGCGGTGGTGATGGCCTGTAGTGGGAAGATGGTGGCTGTCAAAGGTGGATGGATGATGGTGGTGGTGGTTGGCGATTAATGGAGGCAAGGAGGTGAAGAGATGATGGCCGGCTGGTGGTCTAAAGGTGGTAGAAAGTTATGGTGACTGTGGCTGGTAGTGGTGAGGTGGTTGTGGTCGTAGCCGATGGTGTTGGCTGGTGAGAAGTGGTGGTGATTGGAGATGGTTTGGAGTGTGGTCGCCAGCCGTCATCTATGGTGTAGGTGAAGGTGGTAGTCAGTCTGATAGTGGAGGAGAGCGAGGTGTAGGATAGCTGCGATGGGGTGGAGGAGCGAGGAGAGGGGAGAAGGGTCTGCGACCTGGTGTGCGCGAGTCCCTCCTTCCTCTCGCCGGTCGAGATTGAGAGGGGATGTCCCCGCCTCTTGTTGCGAGCGAGACCGAGATGGCTGCGCACCCACAACCCCCCCACACCACGCCCCACCCCACCCCAGGGCCTGCAAGGGTGTTGTCTTGAGGGGTAGCGCTGGTGTGGGAAGCGATTAGGCGGGTGCGGTTGCATGCAAGCGAGACTGAGATGGCTGCGCACCCACAACCACCCCCCCACCCCCCCCCCCACCCCACCCCAGGGCCTGCAAGGGTGTTGTCTTGACGGGTAGCGCTGGTGTGGGAAGCGATTAGGCGGGTGCGGTTGCATGGAACTGTAGTGCCCAGTTACAAGTGATGTTTACGTGAGTGATTGGGAGAGGGAGTCGGGTAGTGGTCGGGTGTGTGCATGCGTTATTCCTGAGAGAGGGAATCGGGTGTGAACGTGGGTGTGCTGGGCAATGAGGACTGGTACCGCCTGTGGGTTGCAAGTGAGTGTGTGTGTGAGGAATGGGAATGGGCCTCAAGTGTTGCATTGGAGTGTTGAGGAATTTTGGGATTAATGGGCTAATTGTGAGGTGACTGCATGTGGCAGGAGTATGGGGATCAAGGATATGGGCCATGTGTTTGTGGAAATTGATTAAGTGCTAGGATTGGGCGTAATTAGGATTAATGGGAAGGGGCAAATATGTTGGACTTTATTTGGAGATGAAGTATAACGTGCTTTCTATCTACACACATTCCCAATAAACACACATCATTATTTATATGCATAACAGATTATAAAATGCAAGAGAAATGTCTATACATCTAAATCTTAATGCAATCACTTATTTCATAATCAAATGAGAATATTAGCATACCTAAAATTCAAAAACTAATTATCTTAGGTTCAAAAATAGTCTACTAATGTGGACTTATCGGTTACAGAATTGGAGATTCTTTGGGTAAATTGAAGGCCTTAAGACATAAATCATCAAATTGAAAGGTATAATCTTTGGATAATAGATTACTTAGAGCTTTTGCAATCTTAAAGAAATTCTTAATAAATCTTCTATAAAAGCTCACATGACCAAGAAAATATCAGACTTGTCTAACAAATGTGGGTGGTGGGAGTTTGCAACTAAATACATTTCTTTAGGACTTTCTTGAGGTTGGTTAAAAAAGAATAAAAAGAATAACCAAAAATCAAGAATTCATCCATAAATAATTCCATAAAGTCTCCCACCATGTTCAAAAATATAACCATCATATACCTTCGAAAAGTCTATGTGTATTATAGAAACCAAATAGCATTATGTGAAAAGCGGTACCACAGGGACAAGTGAATGTTGTCTTCTTGTGATCTTTGGGACTTATGGCAACTTGGTTATAACCTAAATAGCTATCTAGGAAAAAAAAGAACTTCTGGCTTGCAAACCAGTCTAAGATTTTATCAATGAAGGGTAAGGAAAAGTGATCTTGCTTAGTGGCTAAGTTTAGTTTCCGAAAATCAATACAAACTCTTCAAGAGGAAGCTGTTCTAATTGGTATAGACCCCCCAAGTTCATTGGTAATTATAGTCTACCTGCCTTTCGTAGGAACTACTTTGACAAGGCAAACCCAAGGACTGGGGTTTCATATGGGACTTAGCATCCTTTCCAAATAGCAAAGTTTTCAACCTACAACCATATGGTCATATGAAGTTTGCAATATGAATAGTTGCTACCATTGAAGTATGGAGCCCTCAAGGTGGTGAATTGGCCTTTGCTTTTCCTGGTTGCGATGATTCTTTCCTCCATGGATCCTTGCTAGTTGTTCTGTCGATGTTCGCAAGCACTTACTTTGATACCAACTAAAAATGCGCACTAGAGGGAGAGGGGGTGAACAATGCAGGATAAAAATTTATAACCAAATAAAATCAATCACCAAAAAGAGACAAAGATTTATGGTGGAAAACTCCAATGGTAAAAACCACCACATAAATCAACATGACTTACAATTTCCGTAATCGGTTAAATTGATCAAATCCACTAAACCATACCACTTTAAACTTGAGGGTTTTATAACTCAGGTACAACCTTTCACGGTCAATACTGATGAGAATTTTGTTTCGAATGAGACAATATTCCATAGCCCAGATACCCCTACAAGAAAAATAAACGGAAAAGAAAATACAAACCCTACAAAGCCTAAGATACACCATTAGAACTTGTATTGTTGCCGACGGTCCTGTATCGACAATTTATTGAATCATCGGCGATATTATTATTTTTAATCATTATAAAAATAATGGTTGAGAATAGTCATTTCATTAACTCCCAAATTCAATACAAACAGTGGCTAGGTGGGACTAGTGTCGTCGGTTAATAACGGTCGATGTAATCATAATTGTCGACCGTTTTTTAGGAACAATCAAGTAAAGTCCAAATTTCTAATTGTCAAAGTGAAAGAGTTAAATATTTGAGTTGCATACTCGACAGTTTTCTTAAAATCGTCAATGAACGTCGACCTAAATCCTCCACACAGGTCCAACTCCCTCCACCTTCCTCCCAAATGAGTCCCACCTTCTCTCAGCTACTTTCACCGCCTCTCGCTCCAATGAAAGCAATCGCCTACTCTCCTCCCTTGCATCATCCTCGCATTGTCGATCGGTCAACCCCCTCTGCCCCCTTGCGACTCCGACCCAAGCTCTCCCTCCACCCCCTTGCATCTCCGGCCTTCTCCCCCGCCAATATGCCTACTCCTCCCCCTTGCTCTGCCCCTCTCCACACATCTTCCTCCAGCCCCTCGCCTCGTCCCCCCCCCCCCTCCGCACCTCGCATGCGACCTTTTAGTCCTCCCACCGCCAGCACCTCCTCCCACCTCCTCCTCCAACCACCACTATTGCAGACCACCACCACCACCTTCTCCTCATCCCACCACCAGCCAACGACCACCATGATGACTCTACAATGTTCAGTGTTAATATTATCAATTAGAGTCAATTTCGAGGACACTTGTGTTATAATGACATATTATAATGGGCTTAGGAGCATTACATGCATATTGCTTGATCTTTACATTTTAGTCTCTTAGAATTAATGTTTAATGACCATGTGCACAATTCCATAGTGAAACAGGTCTCAGGAGTGATCAGACCATACAGATGGATCCGAAATGACGATCGCAGCCCGACAGCGCGAGAATCATCCCAATCCGAGCACCGTGGCATCTTCTACAGCACAAAGAAGATGGACGGCCCAGATGGCACACCGTGGCGCCATCTAAGTTGCCCAATAATGGCCATGAATGCCTCAGCACCTCTCTCTCTCCGGCACTTCATTAAGTAATATAAGCCGTCCGATCTAAGATCGGACAGCTGAAGAGCCACGGGCACTTGCGCAAAGATGAACCAATGTGCGGCCTTAGCGCATTGGTTATGACACCAGCCCGCTACCATCGAACACAGGTTTAAATCCCGCTGTACCCCAATTTCGCAATTGAGGCGCACGTGCGAGGGGAGCAGCGCAGCAACGTGCGCGGGGCAACAACACGTAGTGCACAAGCTCAGTGCCAGCACACGTGCGCATGGCAAGGACCGTGAGGCACGTGCCAGCGGGGCGTGAGCGGTAGGGGGGCATCTTCAGCGATAGCTACAGGGGTCTTTAGTGATGCTTGCAACCGTCACTAAAGCCAAATAACGAATTTGAGCCCTTTCTTCAATTATAAAAAGGGTCCTACCCCTCCCATTTGCACCAAGCTTATGTTGGTGAAAGGGCACCACGATCGTTTATTTTGATAATAACAAAACATTTGTTATTTAACATTTGCTTTTGAGTCCTAATTTTCAGGTCAAATTGCAAATGGAGACAAGTGTAGGGACGGAGTTCGAGCTCACATCCATGGAGGGTTGGAGGAGCTTGATAGAGAAGTAGCTTCACGAGGAGCGAAAGCGTGAAGAGAAGAATATGATAGATACTCTTTTCATGTATTCTTTTATAATTCGTTTGCTCTTTATTCTTTGTGTCTATATATATGTTGTTACGACCCGATTCTCGAATCCCTATGAGACACGACAATCGGACCGACTCGACTGATCCCAAGACCCAGTCGTCCAACAAGAAAGTAACCAAAAGAATAGTAAAATAAACCACATTCATCATGCATGTAACTAACAGTAACAAAAGTACAGCAGTAAAGAAAAGAACTACTACAGTACATACCGCCACAACAGTAGAGAATTAAAACAGGTATAGAAATATGATGTTTACAATAAAAGAGTACAAGTGTAACAGACTATACTCACTACAACAGAAAAATGGTACAGCAAGTACAACACAACTAGAACTATTGGGCTCTACTAGGCCCAGCATCCTCTACAGCCGTAGCCTCTGGCTACTCAACACCTGGTCCTGAAAAGGTGACAAAGGTGACACGTCAGCGAAACGCTGAGTAGAGTGGCAACCAGCTAGTTAAGAAAAATAGTAAAGGTGGACAAGTAGCTGTTATTTTTTAATTTCTTTCCTTATTTCTCCATTTACTCATTCTTGAATTATTTCTTAGATCTTTCTCTTGATCTCGAATGTTCCTCGTTGGAACGATCTCGATTGCAGTCTTTTCCGAAAAGTAGAAGTAGCACGTGGTGCTCTCCTGGCCGGGAGAGTCCCCCGTGGTGGCCCTACCCTCAGTCAACCACCCCAAGGTCGCTGACAAGCGTAACGGTGACTACGGCACGTGCGATAAACGCACGGGTAGCTACCCCGCACTGGCACGCGGTTAGTCATTTCCGTTAACGGGTGCGCCCAAAGCACAGCACGGAACCGGTATAGGGCAGAGCCCTTCTCAGTAACAGGGGTCTTGCCCCTCCACAGTCCGCGCACCCACGCCTGACTACCCTGGTTTGCCCAATGGGCCTAACATGTCGGTGTAGGGCGGCTAGCAGAACTCCGGGACCTGTGGGGTGGCTAGTGCTCTCTCTACACTAGTAGCTCTCCCCGGTACTATGTACGCGAGGGCCAAAAGTCAGTACAAAGTGGCCAGACCTAACCCCGGGTCCCTGGGGCAGCTAGCTCCGCTCTGCACTAAATAGGGGGACAGTCGCTCTACTCGGTACTCTGTACTCAAGGGCCAGCTCACTTCCACATCCACTTTCCATGTTCCATTCTGTTTATCTTCTAGGAGCTCTACTCCTAATTCCCCGTAAAGTTCATGCTCATATTCTCTAGCCAAGCCATTTTAGGTTTCATCATTTCAGTTTTATTCTCATATAGCCCGTGTTTCCAATATTTAATATACAATCATATACAAGCAGCTATTATCCAATTACAGGCAATTATCATTATTCTTTCTACTTTTCCGAGACTGCAATTCATGTATTCACGACATTCGTTTCAGTGTTTATGTTCCTATGTTTCATGCCACACCCTAGGATCTATCATTCAATCTAGTTTTCCAGTCCTAGGATTCATGCCATACTCTACGATCTATCATTCAATCTAGTTTTCCAGTCCTAGGATTCATACCATACCCTAGTGATGAGAGCCTCATCATAAGCCATAAATAGCTCATTTTGACCCAATAAAGAAGATAAAAGCTCCTACATAACCCAGAAGAAGGCCTAAATGAAGGAATAAGTGCTCTGAGAAGAAAACATGAATTAAAGGTTAAAACAGTAATTTTACCATTACAGTACATAAACGGGATTTATCAGAGGCAAAACATAGGTCAAATAATCTAAATAAGATAAAAAGTGGGTTGATTCAATCATAAATGGGTTCATGTGCAATTTAGGAATTAAATGCAATTTAGTAACCCTAAAACAGACCTGCTTAAATCAACAAGGTTCCAGTCAGGATAAAAATTAAGTAAACCCTCTAAAAATCATGGAAAAATATCCTTTAGGGTTTAGAACACTTAATTTGGCCTTTGGAACCTAGTTTGACCTAGAATAGGGTCCTAGCTCATTAATTGACCTAATTTGGGTTTTTACACAAAATATCCAGTCAAACGAGGTCAAACATAAAATCCAACTTCACCATTGGATTCCTTAGATCCAAATTAGGTTTTTACCAAAATTTGGACCTAAGGGGAGGTCATCTTGACCTACTTTGCAATTTAGTACACCCAAATCACAATTTGGCCCCTATCTTTTGAAAATCATTGCAGAGAGTCCCCTAATTTCCTCGCCACCTTTGCAATCAAGTCCTGTCGCCATTGTTAAGGCAGAATTGACCTCTGGCGAGGTTTAGAGAGGGAATACTCTCTGATTCCTCAGAGATCCCCTCCCAGAAATGGAAGGGAGATTCTTTGAGGAATTCCCTTCCATCTAAGGCCAATCACCCCCTTTCCTTCTCCGGCAAACCGTCGGAGATAATTGCGCAGCCCTCTGCACACTAGAAAGTTTGGCCAGCACCTATAAAAGGATCCCCAAACCCGACCGCTGATCTTGAGACTTGTCTTGGCGGAGATTCCCCAAAATTTTCCTCTCTTCCATCTCCGGCCAAGGAACCCGCAAGCTCCGGTGACCTCCTCCCCTCCTTCTCGTCGCTCTGCTGCCATACCAGCAGTAGAGTCTACTTCGCCTCTTCCTCCCGCGTTGCGCCGTACCAAGCGCGCGTTCCCCTGACCTCATCCTTGTCGCCGCTCCCTCCCTCAGGGTTCTTCTTCTCCGACGACGGTAGCTACGCGCCGTCCACTCCCCTGCCTCCCTCCCTTCCAGAACACTCCAGATACCTTCTCCATCTTCCCCTCTCTCTTTTCCCCCTTTTATTTCATTTAATTACCCCCCGACATTGCCTGACCACCCTCATCTTCCACGTCACCGACCGACCTCCGGCGAGCCGCCCCCATCATTCCGCCCCTCCACACGGCTCGCCAACCGTCTCATAAGCTCTGCCTCACCACAAGGAACAATCTCCGCCCATCCACCATCCCTCTACGCCTCCACCACAGCCCCCCGAACACCCCCACACTTCCAGTCACAGGACGACCTAGGAACGCACGCCTAGGCCATCCCACGACCTGCTTCACCGTGCACGACCTTCGCCGTGCCACGACGAAGGTGCCCAGTTGGTCTGATTAAGCCGAGAGGCTTGTTTTGTGTTTGACAGGATTTCAGCCCCTGCCGCCATTGACGGTTGGAGCAGCTCCAAGCTTCAGCAGCTCCAGGCGTCAGGTTCTCCAATCTTAAGGTGCAGATATTCGGGACAGTAGTGCGAAGCATCTAAGTCCAGCAAGGAGCACAGCAACGTCCGCAGCAAGGAGTCCAGCAACGTCCGCAGCAAGGAGGCTCTGCGGGTGCGCACGGGAGCGGGGCAGAACTAATAGTCCCACATCGGCGAAATGAGAAGCGCAGGTATACTTTAAATTATTTTTGTGATATTCCCTCATTGCCTCCGAACGCACAGGGGTGAGTTCCCTCACCTTATCCCACGCTCGCCTCGTCCGCGGTTTCACCTCGCGGATCTGGTGGGCTCTAACACGACCCAACCTGAGCACTCCTCGCGCATCACCCACCTACCGGTGCGCCTGGTCCCGGGTGCGAAATCCGACCCGATTACCCGTGGCTCTGTTAGAGCGTTCTTGAGTGAATTACAGAGAGAGTGAGAGATGCGCGGGTAGAGGGACAGGGTAGGTTTTGCTTCCACCTCTCTGTGCAGGCAGGCTGAGTGTTGAGAGACTTAGCCGCAAGGAGAAAAAGAAGCAGAAGAAGAGGCTGAGTGAAGAAGAGAAGAGAGAAGAAGAAAGGACTGCAGAGAGAAGGAAGAAGACCAAGGAAGGAGAAGATTTCGCTGGAAAGAGAAGTTCAAGGAAGAAGAAGACCTGTAGATCAGAAGAAAAGAAGAAGGATCCTACGAAGAAGAAGAAGGCAGAAGAGAGAAGAGCAAGCAAAAATCAGAGAAGGCCAAGGTAGAATCAAAACAGGAAGAAGAATAGTTGCATTTAAGACGTCTGATATAGAAATCAGACGTCTAATCCTGTTATCTTTTAGCAATTCTTTGTATAACTCTCTCTCTTTGAATCAATTGTTCTTCATTTAAAAGTTGTATTCCATAGTTTTAAAAGTACTGAGATTGCTCCCTGTGTTCGACCTCGGATACTCTAGTTTTTCGAGTCATAAAATTCTCTATTTGTTTGAATGCTTTGTCGGCTATATTACAACGTATTATCTTTTAAAACCCGATCGAGCGCGATAAACATTTTGGCGCCGTTGCCGGGGAGCAACGGGCACTTTTAAAGCTTTTGATTATAACTTTTCTATCCAATATTTGACCTAACTCCTCTCTTTCATTGTGCTCAAACAGGGAAAGCAAAAAGGAAAGAAGAGCAGCTGCACAACAGACACTCCAAGGAACAGGTAATTTCCATAAGCCCTCTCTCTTAACTCCCTCAAAATTTGAAAAGAAAAAAAGAACAATCAACTTAGGGCTACCTATTTCATATTTAGTAACTCATCAAGTTGCCTGATTTTCATTTCAACACATTTTTATCTGCTCATCCAACTAAGGTAACTAGGGCTAAAACTTTCTTGATTGAGCCTTAGGTACTAAACTCTGAGGCAACTAAATTGGACCCACTAGAGCCAATTTAAGGATTACAAAGCTAGGGTTTTTAGAGACACACCTTATCTTAAACAAAGAAACAAATTTTCCCAAAAGAGGTGTGCCTAAACCTTGTTTGAAAAGATCTACACAAGAAGAACCCTAAGCAAATCAGGCTTCTAATCCATTTGAACCTTAAAAGAAAGGACCTAAAAGCTCTCAAAGGAACAAGAGGTGAAGTTGATCCCTTGGGACAACCAACCTTAAAATTAGGTCACTTTTTCACTCAAAATACCTAAAAGTTCAAGTGGAACATTAAGCACCTTGATCTTAAAATAAAAAAGGTAGACTTAAGAGGTCAAGGTCCCCATTCTGGTCTACCTAGAACCACAGTGACAAGAGAGGTCAGGTGGGGGAAACCCTGTAACTCGTGGGGACGCTCTACCGTGTAGGGGTCTTTGCGGGACTCTCCCTCTCTGGCTGCCCAGGTATTTCTCAAGTGGACGACCTTTCTGACTAAGGGGTCCATCCACCCCGAACCTCTATAGTCACCCAACAATTTTTGGGTGCCTTGATTGGGTCCAGCACCTTCTAATCTCATCACATCCTTCGGTGCATGTTCGGTAGGAGATCCTTAAGGCCACCCTTAAGACCTCCTTTAGAAATTCACTCTCGTCGAGGCCAAGCCTCGACGCCCTTATTTGTGCAGCAACCCCACCACATAAACCTTTCATCTGATTCAGACCCTGGTTCTCCTTCTTCCATCATGGCACAACCCATTGAAGAGGAGAATAACCTTGAACACCAACTTCAACGCCTTAATGATCTCTTTCAGAACTTTGTAAACCCACCGCAGCGACCTATGATGCGAGATCACTATAACCCCGCTGCAGTGGCGATCGAACCTCGAGTATGAATCCCGATTGGAGGACCTGATTCTGAACTGAAGCCCAATATGATTCATGCCATACCGAAGTTTCACGGGCTTAACTCTGAGGATCCATTCCAACACATTAAACAACTCAAGCATCTGGCCCATACCTTCGGGTCAGATGTACAAAATCGGGATATCCTACTCATGAAAATGTTTTCGTTCCCTCTTGGACAAGGCCGCACACTGGTATCAAACTCAGACCCGTCCGATCAACACATGGGAGGAACTTCAGTCCGAATTTTTGAAAAAATTCTTCCCCATTGGCCGAACGAATGCCTTATGCCACCAGATCACTCATTTCACTCAACAACCGGGAGAACCTCTTCATGAAGCATGGGATCGATTCTTAGATCTCATGCGAAAGTGTCCCCATCACGGAGTTCCTAAGTGGGAACAAGTCAAGTCTTTTTACCAGGGACTCCGTGAAGACATTCGTTTATTCGTCAATGCAACGTGCGGAGGAAACATCATGGGTCAACATGAGGACACGGTGTGGGAGATTCTCGAAAACATGTGCGAGAACCTCATAAATAATGACTCCATGGGCTTATTCGACAGGACGAATGCCCGCGCATCGACGAATCTGAGAGGGACACATGAGATGCAGGACCTGTCCAATTCTGTCGACTTGGAACTGATGGCCAGTCGGTTGGACAAGGTTTCTATCATAGAAAAGAAGGTGGACGAGCTAACTCGACATTTGCAGCAAGCCACCTCTACGCAAAACTCTTTTGCACGACCTCCTCTGGCAAGGGAACCTGTGCAAAACATATATCACCAATCTGCCAAGGGGATGGACCCATATCCACCCCCGTCTGCCTCTCGAACCGAAGTGACCTCCGATCCATTCTACTCGAGTTGGGGGAACTCTGAACCCTCGTATTCTGACTTTCCTGAGGTTCCTCAGAACTGCGAGGATCTCAACGCCATCCAGAATGACCCATTCTCCAACACCTACAACCCTGGATGGCGAAACCATCCTAACTTTCAGTGGGCGGGAAATTCTCAAAGACCACCATATCAACCCCGTCTACAAGCCCCTCGTCCATATCAGCCGCCTCAGCCTCGGCCCAATCCCACCTACCAATCCAGGCAAAACCAGGATCAACTGACTCTTATCCTTCAAGCACTTGCTGACATTCAAAAGACGAATGCGGCAATGCAAAAACAGCACAAGGACGAGATTACAGAGATTCGCAACCAACTAGCCCAGATGGCAAATTCCCGCCAACCTGGCACCTTTCCTTCGCAACCTCTGCCCAACCCAAATAACGTGCTGACCCAGAGGAGCGTTATGAATCCAAATTCAGGCCATGCACATTTGATTTATCAGGCCCCTGCTGCACCATCACCAGACGGGATGGAGGCTTCGACAGCTTATGCGGGATTTCAGCAGCAGCCACCCCTCCTACCAAACCCAACCCAAAATCAGGCCGGATTAAACTCTGTAACAACACGTAGTGGTAAAACAACCCAAGACCCACATTATCCAAACCACTCCAAGCCTGATAATAGCCAAGACCCGAGGATAGTTATCCAAGATACTACCATCCCAGATCAAGAAACTAGACCTATCCTAGAGGAACCAGCTAGGATCCCATTTCCTGAGGCCTTGACCAAAGGAAAAAGAATAACCAAACCCGTGGCCCCCGAGGAGGATCTGGTCAAGCTCTTTGAACAGGTCCAGATAAACATCCCCTTGATGGATGCAATTCGCCACATACCGACTTACGCAAGATTCTTGAAAGACCTATGTACGCCTAAACGTAAGCCGCGAACCAAGGATGGGAATCCAATCGAACTGTCAGAGCAAGCCAGCTCTGTCATCTTGAGCAAACTCCCACCCAAGGCTAAAGACCCAGGAACTCCCTTGATTTCCTGTAAAATTGGTGAAACCCAATTTGATAGAGCCTTACTAGACCTAGGTGCCTCCATAAATTTAATACCTACATCCCTCCTCGACCACCTTGAAGAATCTGAACTTAAACCCACTGAGGTAACATTGCAGTTAGCCTATCGATCCATCAAGCCACCTAGAGGAATACTCGAGGATGTCATTGTTAGGGTACGAGATTTTTATTTCTCGGTGGACTTCATAGTACTGGACATGGACGCACCTAAGAACCCAAGGGACACACCAATCATATTAGGGAGACCCCTTTTGGCCACTGCTAGGGCCAACATAAACTGCGAAGAGGGCCAGATAGAATTAAAATTTGGGAATCAAAACCTGAAGATTGACATTTTTAAGGCCCAACAAGGGATTAATTGTGGGGTTATAGAGGAAATATGTGATATCAGAGCTGTGGTTGATGAATTGCATATAGAGGACAACCTGATTATCCCTGATCAACCACTAGAGAATCAAAACCCGCTAACAAAGGAGTGCGAACATGATCTATACACACCTATGACTCCTACCATTGCTCCTGATACAAACCCCGAACAACCCGTTGCTACTGAAAATCCTGTCATAGAACTCAAGCCCCTTCCCGAACATCTGAAGTACGTGTTTTTGGATTCAAATCAGACGTTGCCTGTGATTATCAACTCTCGACTCACACCTGACCAGGAACTCCGTTTGATTTCTGTTCTCCAGCAACATCGTAGA
Source organism: Thalassia testudinum (assembly GCA_037157565.1). NCBI lineage: Eukaryota > Viridiplantae > Streptophyta > Magnoliopsida > Alismatales > Hydrocharitaceae > Thalassia > Thalassia testudinum. Next base: position 125,525,514 of record JAZHRO010000036.1, on the reverse strand, counting down.
GCCATTGGATGGACTCTCGATGATTTGACTGGTATAAGCCCTTCATACTGCACACATCGAATCTACACAGAAGAAGGCGCACGACCTTCAAGAGAAATGCAAAGACGCCTAAACCCTAACCTACAAGAGGTCCTGAAAAAGGAGATCATAAAGTGGTTAGATGCAGGGATCATCTACCCGATCTCCGACAGTCGTTGGGTGAGTCCAATACAAGTGGTGCCCAAAAAGGCAGGACTTACAATTATCACGACTGAAGCCGGAGAAGTCATTCCTACCCGAATAGCTAACTCATGGAGAGTCTGCATTGATTACAGAAGACTTAATTCCTCCAAGAAGAAGGATCATTTCCCACTACCATTTATTGATTAGATCCTCGAAAAACTAGCAAGAAATAGGTTCTTCTGCTTTCTTGACAGGTACTCCGGTTACAACCAGGTGGCAATCCATCCAGAGGACCAAGAAAAGACCACATTCACCTGCCCCTTTGGGACGTACGCGTTTCGAAGAATGACATTCGGTCTCTGCAATGCACCTGCAACTTTTCAGCGGTGCATGCTTGCCATATTCTCAGATATGGTAGGTGATTATCTGGAAGTCTTCATGGATGACTTTTCAGTTTTTGGAGAATCATTTGACGATTGCCTCCAACACTTGGTCCAAATACTCAGGCGGTGCATCGATGTGAATTTGGTTCTTTCCTGGGAAAAGAGCCATTTTATGGTGCCTGAGAGAATTATCCTCGGACATTTAATCTCGGAGAAAGGCATCCAAGTGGATCAAGCTAAGGTTAACCTGATTTCCAAGCTCCCTATGCCTACCTCGATTAAGGACATCCGATCTTTTTTGGGGCACGTCGGTTTCTACCGTCGATTTATCCCTGATTTCTCCAAAATTGCGTGCCCCCTGACCAATCTTCTCTTCAAGGATGTGCCTTTCGAAATTTCCAAGGAATGCACTGAAGCATTTGAGATCTTACGTGATCGAGTCACCCAAGCCCCAATCCTACAATCCCCTGATTGGTCTCAACCCTTTGAGATCATGTGCGATGCATCTGACTTCGCTGTAGGAGCGGTTTTGGGGCAGAAAATTGACGGGAAACCTGTGGTCATTTACTACGCCAGCAAAACACTGGATGAGGCTCAGCGTAACTATACGGTTACAGAGAAAGAGCTGCTGGCTGTAGTATTTTCCCTGGAAAAATTCAGATCATACCTTCTGGGTTCCCGTGTTATCATATACTCGGATCACACAGCTGTGAGTCATCTCCTTGCAAAGAAGGACGCGAAACCTTGATTAATCCGATGGATCTTGCAGTTGCAAGAATTTGACTTCGAGATTCGCGACAAGGCGGGAAAGCAGAATGTGGTAGCTGATCACTTGTCCCGCCTTCCTTCTGAAATAATTGACCCTTCCGGATTTATTACAGAACATTTTCCTGATGAGCACCTCCTGACTATCAGTACAAGTCTTCCTTGGTTCGCTGATATAGTTAATTACCTGGCATCACATCAGATTCTGTCCGATTGGCCAAAAGGCCAAGAAGGACAAATTGCATTCCGATGCCAAGTATTACCTATGGGAAGACCCGTATCTATTCCGCATTGGTGCTGATCAGATAATTCAACGGTGCGTCGCGGAAGTAGAAATCAAAGACATACTCTCATTTTGCCATGACCAGGCATGCGATGGACATTTTTCAGGACATAAAACCGCATCAAAAGTCCTCCAGTGTGGCTTTTACTGGCCCACAATTTTCAAGGATGCATACGATCACTGTAAGGCATGTTCCCGTTGCCAGACTTTGGGTAACATGAGCCATCGAGACATGATGCCTCTACAGCCGATCTTGGTATGAGAAATTTTTGATATTTGGGGAATTGATTTCATGGGACCCTTCCCGATCTTGGATGGCTTCGAATACATCTTACTCGCAGTTGACTATGTTTCCAAGTGGATAGAAGCCATTCCGACCTGAACCAACAATCATAAAGTCATTATAAAATCCCTTCATCAAAACATTTTCTCAAGGTTCGGGATTCTGCGTGCTATAATTTCCGATGGAGGGACCCATTTTACAAACGCTCAGTTCAGGTCACTGATGACCAAATACGAGGTGTCACACCGAATCTCTACTCCTTACCACCCCTAAACTAATGGTCTAGCTGAGCTATCTAACCGAGAGATCAAGAAGATCCTTCAGGTTACTGTTCGACCTGATAGAAAAGATTGGTCTTCTCAGCTTCCGGAAGCATTGTGGGCCCATAGGACCGCCCATATGACCCAATTAGGAATGTCTCCCTTCAGACTAGTGTACGGGAAGGCATGTCACCTCCCCGTCGAGTTGCAGCATAAAGCCTATTGGACAGTACGAACCAGTAATCTAGATCTTTCCAAGGCTGGAATCCACAGAAGACTTCAAATGAGCGAGATCGATGAATTACGCCACGACGCGTATGAGAACTCGCGAATTTACAAAGAACGGGTCAAAGCTTTTCACGACAAACACATTTCTCGAAAGGTCTTTCATCCTGGTCAAAAGGTTTTACTCTTTGATGCCCGACTCAAATTATTCCCAGGAAAGCTAAGATCTAAGTGGGTCGGACCCTACCTAGTCCAACAAATCTTCGGAAATGGAGCCATTGAAATCAGCCCACTCAGCCACGATTCTGAACCCTTTGTCGTGAACGGTCAGAGACTCAAGCCGTTCATTGACATGACCGATATAGATTTGGCGGAGTCATCCTTTACCCTCCATTCCTCTTGAGCTCCTTGCGCCCTGCCGATGGCGTAAAACTCAGCGCGTAACGGGAGGCAACCCATCATTCTTTGAAAAATCGGAAACCTTTTCTGACATCTCTATGCGGAATTCATATTGCACTTTAGGGTTCATCCATTAGAACAGCCGACTTCACCTCAGGTATCCCTACTCGAGATTAGAAATCGTTCATAACAAGTCACTTCGACCCATTCACTCACCACACACCTGTCCTAATGCATGAACTAAGCTGAAATCGAACCCACATAATTTACAATGGGGACATTGCAAATCCTAGGTATGGGGGGGTATGAAAGTGCAAAATGTCAGGAAAATTCATATCAAGAAAGGGTTTCAATAAAAAAAAAAAAAGACTTGATGGAGGGGAGGAACAATTTAGGGTCATACAAATGAGAGGAGGAAAAGAGTAAAATGACAAAAAGGGGCACAAAATGAAAATGAAAAGAAGTAGTCATTAGTAAAAGATTAAGGGGTTAACTGAAGTCCTAGACCAAATCAAGAAAAAGAAAAAAAGTGCGAAGGAGACATAACAAGAGATTAGCGGGAACGCTGGTCCTAGGCCTCTTGGGCTAGATTTGTTAGCTTAAAAATTCACGTATCCGTTAAAATCTGGATAATCCTAAAGAGGTTGAGGAAAATGCGAAGCTTGAGTATTAGGTCTATGGCTTAGGAAGTATTCGGCCTCGTTAACTGACCTTCGGTTTGTGGGATTCGGTAACCTAAGCATCCCAAATTCACACACAGTCTGATTCAGTGCACATAAACATCCAAATCAAGCAAAAAGTGTTTAATGTTCTGAAAAAGTCACCTAGATTAGGAGCGGCCAATCAACACAAATTGATTTGGACGAGTTCCCGGCGCGGAGAGGCGGGAAATTCCCCTCGAAGATGCATAACAACATATCGTCTCCTCGGTGCTTGTCTCTTAGGATATTTAAATATCCTACTGGGGGCATGTAAGCACTCTGCTGGTTCAGATACCATGGGCGACATTACCCCGAAATGTCGATCTCCAGGGTCTGAATTCGGCCACGGAACGCCATGGGCGGGATTATCTCGAAATCTCGAAAGCCAGGGTTCTGGGGGTTGCCATGGGCGAGATTATCTCGAAATCTAAAGTTAACCACCAACCCTTGGGGTGAAGTGGTTATATCATCCATAATAAATAGACCTCACCACCCTATTAATTAGGAGAGGGAGTGATACCCTGGCCGGGTAGCACGAGCGAGTCGAGTAGCATGCTTCCGAAAGCATGCGTCATAAGGAGGTTGAGGTTTTAGTCCAGTAAATTGAACCACCTAAACCCTTAGGGTGGTGGTTCTACCCTATAGAGATACATAACCACTCCCTCAACCTCCTATAAGAGCAAAGCCATCTCCAAGGGTGCGAGCCCCTTGACAGGAGATGGCAGCAAAAGGATGCCTCAAATCGATCTCAAATCGAGTTGAGGTATCCAAGTAAAGGAGAGTACCAAATCGAGCCTTATAGGTCAATTTGGCTTCCAAACCATACCTCGTTTCGAGGTGTGCCTAACCTCAAAATCGAGTAAGAAGAGCAACCATGGGCCGGGTAGGTATCCCAACCCATGGGGGGAAAGAAAACCTGCTTCTAGGTCGATTCTGAGATCGACTCCCACTAGAAGCAGGACAGTAAAGAGCCTGGAGTTGAGGGCCTGGAGTGGAGAGCCTTGAGTTGAGAGCCTTGAGTGGAGTGGAGCCAGGGACCCTTGAGGATTGATGATGGGGACGAGGAATCTGATACAGACCGTGTTGAGAAGCTAATCCGAAGCTAGAAATAAAAAGAAAAGAGAGAGAAAAAGCTCTCCAAACAAATAAATCTTCTATCTCTCTCTTACAAAAAACGCACTGCAAACTGAACCTAGGCTAAAAATGTCTCAAGCACGAGTGCTTTAACCGCAGAGTCCAACAAACTCTAGGTTAGTTTCTGTGGGCCGTAGAAACATTTGCGGAGGACTGAGGCTAAAGCAGGTCAGGTCCGGATTTTGGTTGGTACTTGAGTACCTTTAGGCCTATTGTCGGCATTCCGACCTAATCACAAAAGAAAAGGAGAAGCACTTATCATGATTGTTGACAGATACTCTGGGTCTAGAACGGAAGTTAAAACCTTGAAATTTTACTAAGGGACTAGCAAAAGCTAGGCATGGGGATATGATGAGAGCCTCATCATGAGCCATAACTAGCTTATTTTGACCCAATAAAGAAGATAAAAGCTCCTACATAACCTAGAAGAAGGCCTAAATGAAGGAATAAGTGCTCTGAGAAGAAAACATGAATTAAAGGTTAAAACTGCAATTTTACCATTGCAATGCATAAACGGGATTTCTCAGAGGAAAAACATAGGTCAAATGGTCTAAATAAGATAAAAAGTGGGTTAAGTCAATCAGAAATGAGTTCATGCGCAATTTAGGAATTAAATGACATTTGCTAACCCTAAAACAGACCTGCTTAAATCAACAAGGTTCCGATCAGGATAAAAATCAAGTAAACCCTCTAAAAATCATGGAAAAATATCCTCTATGGTTTAGAACACTTAATTAGGCCTTTGGAACCTAGTTTGACCTAAAATAGGGTCCTAGATCATTAATTGACCTAATTTGGATTTTTACGCAAAATATCCAGTCAAACGAGGTCAAACCTAAAATCCAACTTCACCATTGGATTCCTTAGGTCCAAATTAGTTTTTTACCAAAATTTGGACCTAAGGGGAGGTCATCTTGACCTACTTTGCAATTTAGTACACCCAAATCACAATTTGGCCCCTATCTTTTGAAAATCATTGCAGAGAGCCCCTTAATTTCCTCGCCACCTTTGCAATCAAGTCCTGCCGCCATTGTTAGGGCAGAATCGACCTCCGGTGAGGTTTAGAGAGGGAATACTCTCTCATTCCTCAGAGATCCCCTCCCAGAAATGGAAGGTAGATTCTCTGAGGAATTCCCTTCCATCTAAGGCCAATCACGATCTCTGGTGTGAACCCAATCTCTCGTGCGAACGCACGAGAGATTTGGGTATCCACCCCCTTTCCTTCTCTGGCAAACCGTCGGAGATAATTGCGCAGCCCTCCGCACACTAGAAAGTTCGGCCAGCACCTACAAAAGGATCCCCAAACCCGACCGCTGATCTTGAGACTTGTCTTGGTGGAGATTCCCCAAAATTTTCCTCTCTTCCATCTCCGGCCAAGGAACCCGCAAGCTCCGGCGACCTCCTCCCCACCTTCTCGTCGCTCTGCTGCCATACCAACAGTAGAGTCTACTTCGCCTCTTCCTCCCGCGTTGCGCTGTACCAAGCGCGCGTTCCCCTGACCTCATCCTCGTCGCCGCTCCCTCCCTCAGGGTTCTTCTTCTCCGACGATGGCAGCTACGCGCCGTCCACTCCCCTGCCTCCCTCCCTTCCAGAACACTCCAGATACCTTCTCCATCTTCCCCTCTCTCTTTTCCCCCTTTTATTTCATTTAATTGCCCCCCGACATTGCCTGACCACCCTCATCTTCCACGTCACCGACCGACCTCCGGCGAGCCGCCCCCATCATTCCGCCCCTCCACACGGCTCGCCAACCGTCTCATAAGCTCCGCCTCACCACAAGGAACAATCTCCGCCCATCCACCATCCCTCTACGCCTCCACCACAGCCCCCCGAACACCCCCACACTTCCGGTCACAGGACGACCTAGGCACGCACGCATAGGCCATCCCACGACCTGCTTCACCGTGCACGACCTTCGCCGTGCCACGACGAAGGTGCCCAGTTGGTCTGATTAAGCCGAGAGGCTTGTTTTGTGTTTGACAGGATTTCAGCCCCTGCCGCCATTGACGGTTGGAGCAGCTCCAAGCTTCAGCAGCTCCAGGCGTTAGGTTCTCCAATCTTAAGGTGCAGCATATTCGGGACAGTAGTGCGAAGCATCTAAGTCCAGCAAGGAGCGCAGCAACGTCTGCAGCAAGGAGTCCAGCAACGTCCGCAGCAAGGAGGCTCTGCAAATGCGCACGGGAGCGGGGCAGAACTAATAGTCCCACATCGACGAAACGAGAAGCGCAGGTATACTTTAAATTATTTTTGTGATATTGCCTCGTTGCCTCCGAATGCACAGGGGTGAGTTCCCTTACCTTATCCCACGCTCGCCTCGTCCGCGGTTTCACCTCGCGGATCTGGTGAGCTCCGACCGGACCCAACCTGAGCACTCCTCGCGCATCACCCACCTGCCGGTGCGCTTGGTCCCGGGTGCGAAATCCGACCCGATTACCCGTGGCTCTGTTAGAGCGTTCTTGAGTGAATTACAGAGAGAGTGAGAGATGCGCGGGTAGAGGGACAGGGTAGGTTTTGCTTCCACCTCTCTGTGCAGGCAGACTGAGTGTTGAGAGACTTAGCCGCAAGGAGAAAAAGAAGCAGAAGAAGAGGCTGAGTGAAGAAGAGAAGAGAGAAGAAGAAAGGACTGCAGAGAGAAGAAAGAAGACCAAGGAAGGAGAAGATTTCGCAGGAAAGAGAAGTTCAAGGAAGAAGAAGACCTGTAGATCAGAAGAAAAGAAGAAGAAGGAACCTACGAAGAAGAAGAAGGCAGAAGAGAGAAGAGCAAGCAAAAATCAGAGAAGGCCAAGGCAGAATCAAAACAGGAAGAAGAATAGTTGCATTTAAGACGTCTAATATAGAAATCAGACGTCTAATCCTATTATCTTTTAGCAATTCTTTTTATAACTCTCTCTCTTTGAATCAATTGTTCTTCATTTAACAGTTGTATTCCTTAGTTTTAAAAGTATTGAGATTGCTCCCTGTGTTCGACCTCGGATACTCTAATTTTTCGAGTAATAAAATTCTCTATTTGTTTGAACGCTTTGTTGGCTATATTACAACATATTATCTTTTCAAATCCGATCGAGCGCGATAAACAACTAGGATCTATTGTTTATCTCAAAGATGCATTAATGTTCGTAAATAACCAAGGGAAGCCACTCCACTCGCAAGACCGGAAGTAGTAGGGGCGTAATCGGCAGGTCCACATGCCTCCGCAACCCCAGAGCCGCAATGGGATGAGGTCCTAATACAAGGATCAATCACAAGGAACCACTCAGAACAAGATAAAACTATTTTAAACAAGTAGAGGAACAAATTCTGAGAAGAACGGAATCTCAAACGTGAAAATCAGACTTCTAACGGGCCCTAAACAGGTCAAAAACGACAACTCTGCCTCAAATCAGACGTCTGGAACACCTTCTAGACGTCTTAAAAAGTGATTCAGATCATACCTTACTTCTGCGCTGCTCTTAAGATGTCCAGGATCCCACTGAACCACCTGGACCTAGTTCCAGACGTCCGTCTATTACTCCGGACGTCTGGAGACACTCTCCACCAGCTGGTGACTTGCCCAGACATCCGATTTGTGTGGGAGGGCGTGTCCTCGCACCTTCCCGAAATAAACCTGCAGGCATATGTAACACCCCTCAACACAACACATCTCAGAACTTCAGCGGATCGGCCTGCATGGCCGCATCCGAAAAAAGGAGGAAGATAAGAAATATCGTACATTTCAGACGTCAGGATCTCACTATAGACGTCTCCCGCATCGTCTGGATGTAGGTCTAGATGTCTGATTCTGCGAAAGTTTCCCAAAATCAGAACCTCCTCACCTTCCGCCCGCTGCGCACGGCTGCGCCGCGCGCACCCACCTACTACCTGAGTTGCAGCAGCACCAGGTTAACCTCCCCAGCACCATGCTCCCGCTGTGTGCCTGCCAACCGGCCCTGGGCTGCTCTAGCGAGCTTGCTCTCTCTTCCTCACGAGCTCTGCCTCTTCTCCCTCTCGCTGCACCTCCTCCTCCACGCGTGCACCCGGCAACAGCAGCTGCCCTCGCTCTCTCACTCTCACGCTAACACTAAAAGAAGAAGGAGACTGTGGAGTGGTGGGTGAGGGAGAGGGAAGGGGGAGAGGGTATTTGAAGGCATCGGGGGAGAGAGAAAAGAAAAGAGGAGTTCCTGCCGGTCAGCGGGCGCAGTCTGCACGCGCGCAGACTCGTAATCGTACACCCCAAAAATTAAATTCCAGATGTCTGGGAAGGCGTCTAGACGTTTGACCAGACGTCTAGACCAACTCCCAGACATCTTAAAAACGTTTAATGTCGTGGGTCATAACATATGTTAAAGAGCCTCAAAGGATCTAAACCGTAGTCCAAGGAACATTTGCACAACCCTAGGGCACTTAGATAATTCTTAGAGAACTTAGAAAACCAAGATTGCATCAGATAGCCTAATCAAACGTCCAATCTGAAATTCTGACGTCTAATCTTGGACTTTAAGACATCTAAATGTTGAATCAAACGTCCAAACATTTGGGGCTGGTCTTAGAACCTTCTGTCTATTAAAATTAGATGACCGTCCCATAGTCCAGATGTCTTAGAAGACGTCTGATGTCTTGGCTAGACGTCCAATTAGACGACCATTGGTCTTAGCAACCTATTCTTAGAGGATTAACTTTAATCTGACCTATTATTAGATTTCAGACATTCGACATGCTACCCAAACGTCTAATAAATAGCGTTGAGCCTCGTTTGACGCCATATTACCTGTGTCTGAGATTATAGCCATTAAGCACTCTTGGGAATCAGTCCCACAGAGTTATTAGTTTCCAGACGTCCAGATCATGTGCCAGACGACCGACATGTCGTCTGATCACTTTCACACTAGAACCCTGCTTAGGTATGCCCGTCTAGAATTAGACGTCTGACTTAGTTTCCAAACATCTAAAGAATGACTTCCAGGCATCTAATATTTCTCCCAGACATCTGATCACCCTGTCGGAATTATTAATGATTCTGATTTCGGCCTATTTTGCCTTGGGATAATTCCCAACGGCTATGGAAGTCTTCCAAGGCCTTCCAAAGCCTTCCTAGGCCCTCTATAAATAGAGGAGTACCCTAGCCTTGCAAACACACACCTTGTAACATTTCTTTCACATTCCTTTGTGTCATTAAAGAAATCATTCAGACAAGAAGTGATCTTGCTCTCCAATCTCCATTCAATAAATGCAAGAGCGTCGTTACTCTACCAAGATCACGCCTACATTCTTCCATCTAAGGGAAGTCTCTTTTGTCTATAAAAGCTAAGTTTATGATTTATCTTTGTGGCTCTATAGGGTTGCTTCGTAATTTATCTTTGTAAATTGGTTGGGTATTCACGTTGCGAATTCCCGTCACCTTCATGAGACAAAAATCATCTCGTAAAGAGAAGGGGCATGAGGTATACTACCCTCGTATAAAATAGTGTGGTTGTATAGAGGTTGTACTACCCTCGTTTTAAGTAGTATGTTACTGGATTTGATCGACTCGGTCGATCGGGAAATCCTAACTCGAGAGGGTTAGGTGGTGGTTTTCACCCAGTTTAGGTTTTCACCTAAAAATCACCTGTGCATTGTGTGATTTCTTTTTGTGAGATAGTTTTTTTTGCTTCCACACTTTATTTTTATCCCGTAAATCTCACCCCCTCTCGTAGGCATCTACATTTGATACCAGAGCAGGTTTCCGCTTTAAGGAGTAACATCCGCAGAAGATCAAATCATGGAGGGAAGCATTTTCGCAACAAAGCAACCGGAGGGGTAGTCTACAGTCCGACCACTATATCTCGATGGAAACAACTACAGCTATTGGAAGTTGCTGATGAAGATGTGGCTTCAAGCCACAGACTTCGCTCTGTGGGGGCGTTGCGAAACCCCATACGAAGTCCTGGCGAGACCAGAGAGAAGCTATTCACAGCAGCAAACCCGTGAGCTTTCCCTCAACGCGAAAGCTATAAACGCGTTGTACTGCGCGCTAAGCCTGGAAGTGTTCGACCGGATATCTCAATGCACCACCGCATATGACGTATGGCATACTTTAGAGGTAATGCATGAAGGTACGTCCAAGGTAAGAGCCTCTAAAAGAAATATTTTATCTCAAGAGTTTGAATCATTCTTGATAAAATCTAATGAGTCGTTAGGTGAGATGAACACTAGGTTCACTCTCATTGTGAATTAATTGAAAGCTTTAGGGAAGACCTTTATCAAGGGGGAGCTTCAAGGAAAGCTTCTTTGTTCCCTCTGACCGAGTGGTAACAAAAGGTCACCGCGATCGAGGAGGCAAACGACGTAGAGGAGCTCAACATGGAGGATCTCCTAGGCAATATAATGGCCTACGAGACAAAGCTAAAGCAAAAGAAGGATACACCGGAGCCGAAGCCGAAGAAGACCCTTGCCTTCAGAATCGCATCAGATAGCGAGGTAAGTTCCGATGACGAAAACCTTAAATTTTTACTTAAAAAATTTTCCAAGTTTTCTGGGGATTCTAAGAGAGAAAAGAAAGAGAAGAAGGAGAAGGTAGCTCGAGATGTTTCTATCACTGTAACGAAAAGAGTCATCGTTGACCTAAGTGCCCTCTTCTCAAGAAGGAGAAGAAGGAGAAGAAGTATAAGAAGAAGGCGTTCCAAGCAACTTGGGATGACTCGAGCTCAGAAGAAGAGGAAGGTCCCAAGAAGAAGAATGAAACTACTTGCATGGGTTTCACAACCATCGCAAGCGATAGCGACTCCGACAATGAGGTAAACTCGAACTTACAAGATGCCTTTGATGAGCTTTTTGAAATTAGTAAGTTATTAAAGGTAAAAAATAAAATCATTAAAAAGAAACTTAGCTTTCTAAAATATGAAAATGATAGGTTAGAAATTAAACTTAAGGATCTAGAAACTAGTTCTCGTCCTAAAGATAATAACTTGTTAGAAAATAAACACCTAATCAATGAAAACAGTAAATTGATTGAAGAAAATACAAGTTTAAAATTAGAAATTTCTAGTCTAAAAACAAAAATGTATGTTATAGAAAAAGAACTAGCATGCTTTAGGGAAGAATCAAATTACTTGGTAAACAAATTAAATAATTTTTATAGCCCTAAGGTTGAAAAGGGATCTCTGTTAAGGAGACCCACTAACAAATCTGGATCCAAGCTAACTTGGATACCGAAAAGACAACTAAAATCATGTTTTGTAGGTTATAAAGATTTCAACATTCAAGATTGGACCTATAAGATGAAGAACGGTCAACTCAAGTTGGGAGGACCAAGAAGTAGACAAAGAAGGAGGACGAGAAGACCAATGAGATGAACAACCGACTAAGCCGCCACGTAGCGACCGCCAAATTGGAGACTGGCGCCGATGCACAGACCTCTAGGCTATGGATGGGAGCCCTATACGGTTTGGCATCCACCTCCATTTGGACCATTCTATTGGCCATGGTAGGTGAGATAAATTCTTTACCATATCTTTTAATTTATAGCATCTAGATAGGGGGAGTCAAAAATTGATGAAGCTATTTGTCTATCTAGATAGGGGGAGGTTTTAAAAATAACCTTGCTATATTGCCTTTAGAAAGGGGGAAATAATAACATAACTATCTTATTTTTATGAAAAGATAAAATTAGAAAAGCATGTTTTAAGGGAGAGTTTAGGATAATTAAAAATTAGAACACCTTTTTGATAATGTTAAAAGGGGGGAGAATTTTATGTATTATTATTTATAGTTTTGTCATCATCAAAAAGGGGGAGATTTTTGATGCAAGGGCACCACGATCATTTATTTTGATGATAACAAAATACTTATTATTTAACATTTGCTTTTAAATCTTAGTTTTCAGGTCAAATTGTAAATGGAGACAAGTGTAAAGTTTGAGTTCGAGCTCACATCCATGGCGGATTACAGGAGCTTGACGGAGAAGAAGTAGCTTCGCAAGGAGTGAAAGCATGAAGAGAAGAATATGATAGATACTCTTTTCATTTATTCTTTTGTAATTCTTTTGCTCTTCATGCTTTGTGTCTATACATATGTTAAAGAGCCTCAAAGGATCTAAATTGTAGTCCTAAGAACACTTGCACAACCCTAAAACATTTAGATAATTCTTAGAGAACTTAGAAACCCAAGATTAGCATCAGATAGCCTGATCAAACATCCAATCTGAAATTTAGACGTCTAATCTTGGACTTTAAGTCATCTGAATGTTGAATCAAACGTCTAAACATTTAGGGCTGGTCTTAGAACCTTCTGTCTGTTAAAATCAGATGACCATCCCATAGTCCAGACGTCTTAGAAGACGTCTGATGTCTTGGCTAGACATCCAATTATACTATCGTTGGTCTTAGCAACCTATTCTTAGAGGATTAACTTTAATCTGACCTATTATTAGATTTCAGACATTCGACATGCTACCCAGACGTCTAATAAATAGCGTTGAGCCTCGTTTGACGCCATATTACCTGTGTCTAAGATTATAGCCATTAAGCACTCTTGGGAATCAGTCCCACAGAGTTATTAGTTTCCAGACATCCAGATCTTGTGCCAGACGACTGACATGTTGTCTGATCACTTTCACACTAGAACCCTGTTTAGGTCTGATGAAAGTCAGTAAGGGAACCCGTCTAGAATTAGACGTCAGACTTAGTTCCCAAACGTCTTAAGAATGACTTCCAGATGTCTGATATTTTTTCCCAGATGTCTGATGATCCTGTCAGAATCATTAATGATTCTGATTTCGACCTATTTTGCCTTAGGATAATTGTCAACGGCTATGGGAGCCTTCCAAAGCCTTCCTAAGCCCTCTATAAATAGAGCACCCTAGCCTTGCAAACACACACCTTGTAACACTACTTTCACATTCCTTTGTGTCATTGAAGAAATCATTCAGACAAGAAGTGATCTTGCTCTCCAAGCTCCATTCAATAAATCCGAGAGCGTCGTTACTCTGCCAAGATCACGCCTACATTCTTCCATCTAAGGGAAGTCTCTTCTGCCTATAGAAGCTAAGTTTAGGAATTATCTTTGTGGGTCTATAAGGTTGCTTTGTAAGTTATCTTTGTAAATTGGTTGCATATTCGCGTTGCAAATTCCCGTCTCCTTCGTGAGACAAAAATCATCTCGTAAAGAGAAGGGGCTTGAGGTACACTACCCTCGTATAAAGTAGTGTGGTTGTATAGAGGTTGTACTACCATTGTTTTAAGTAGACATTAGTGGATTTGATTGACTTGGTCAATCGGGAAATCCTAACTCGAGAAGGTTAGGTGGTGGTTTTCACTTGATATGGGTTTCACCTAAAAATCACTTGTGCATTGTGTGATTGCTTTTTGTGAGATTATTTTATTTTGCTTCCGCACTTTATCTTTATCCCGCAAATCTCACCCCCACCTGTAGGCATCTACAGCTTACACCTAATAGATACCACCACCTTCTAGAGCTTGAAGCAAGGTCTTGAAGCCACCGAGCCGCCGACGGAAGCTCCTCCACAGCCGTGGCTGCCTCGATGCCGTCTTCATCCTTCTGCTTAGTTTTATTTTATTTTATAGTGTAGTTCATGTCTTTTATTTTGTTAAGCATTCATCTATATTGTATTGATTACAACATTTGATGATATATTTTTGATACATTATTCTTATCTTGATCATGGATTTTTAACTCTCTCTATACCTCTCTCTCTCTCCCTCTCCCTCTTTTTCAAATCGGTTTTCAAGCGAACAAACGACATATTTTTGTAACACAGAAGTGGCTAAGTGATTCCTATTATTGCCTCCTTGTGTTCGACACTCAGACTCACGCCCGATTCTTTATTTCAATTCGATGTTGTAAACGCGTTACAATGAATGGTTTTTATGCAAACGCATTAGCGAACGTCAGTTTTTGGCATCGTTGCCGAGGAGGCAATGAATCTCTTATTCGCTTTCATTTCCTTGGACATTATTTATACTTGTGTTATCTAACTTGCTCTTCTCTCTCTTCTTGTGGTTGTAGGAACCTTGTGAATCGGCAAAAGGAGGAGAATGAGTCGAGTTGGATCAAAAGGAAACGCAAGAAGAAGATTGCCATCGACCCGAAGGCTTGATCTTGTCTTCTCACGATCCAAAGGTAACTTCCCATCCTTGGACCAAGAAAAATGGTGGTGTCATAAAGAAAAACCCTCATTTGTTTGTCGAAGAAAAACACCACCACTAAGTCTTCAACCCATTAATTTCGCAAGATCACTTTCTGGATTTGGGTTGAGGACACGATTAAAGGATCCTTGTCACCTCTAAAAATTTTGAAAAAATCTCAGAGTTGTTCCTTCTAGTACACGAACTCCCCTTAAAATTTCAAAGCCAAACTCTTTGTGGTTTGGCCGTGAGAAATTCGCTACTGGAAGTGCGCAAGGTTGTCCTAAGTTCTGGAGATCTATAAGTTGTTCTTATTGCTGCAAACTCCACACAACTCAGATTTATGAGAAATTTATATTTCTAGAAAGATTTTGAAATTATATATACTTCATATAAAGAACACTTTTGTATCTGAAATTGATTAGTGCTTGTTCTAATCAAGATATTAAAATTGCACATTGATCTAGAGATTCTAGACAGATTGACCCCCTCTTGGAAAAATGTGAATTTGGGTGGTCTATCATCCCCAAAAAAATTTGAAATTAATTTTGTTGAAAATCTCATTTGATTTTCATCAGCATAGGGTAATTTCTTGTTTTGATTGGACCCTTGACAAAAATCTTAAAAAAGATTCATTGAATAAAAGCTACACACCCTAAGATCTTCCACACCGGGGAGATTTTGATTTTATAGATACACAAAAGGCCTTAAAGAAAATCAATCTTCACCAATCGTATGCCTATACATTTGTGCTGTGTTTGAAGGTGTAAACAAGTGAAAGTTTAAAAACCATTATAGCAAGATTTAAATCCTAAAAATCACACATCTCAATCTTGCTTGCTAAGGAACACTTGTTTGGCATTGGGTCCTTGCACCCAATTGTGCACACTATTTCAACTGGAATTTTAAGGGCATTAACCCCCCTAACACCCTTCACTTAATCCTTGAGCACAAGCAATGACCTAGCCCTAAAAATTAAGTAGACGTTGACCCTAAGTCTCATTGAGTTCGTTTTAGGGTATTTTCCTAAACGCATAGTGAATTAGTGACGTTTGCTTGCTCCAAAAGGTGTTGAGTTGGGAGGCCCAATTATCAAATGACTTAAGGAAGATGTGGTTTGGCATAATTATAGGCCTTCGGGACACGCTCCCCCCGCTTCGCCTTCCCAACTCTACCACCTTCGGGAGTAAGGACAACACCGAATTGACTGTGTGGTCGAAATCTATTTTTGAAGTGTAAATCGCCTAGGTATACATTGTAGGGCTTAGATTTGTTTGCATGATTGTGCACACACTTCTCACATCTGTTTCCCTTCGCATCTCTCTTGGTTCTTCTCTGATGTATGCATGAAAGGCGATCACTTCATCCCGAATTGGTTGCTTTAGATAGAGAAATTAGGAGAAAACTTGATTTTTCTAGGGGTAAAACTGAGGACATGGCTGACCCACGAGTTGAGGAGGTTGAGGACCAACCTCAACCTAATGCCATGGCCATGATTCAAGCTCAGATCACAGCCAACCACCAACTTCAGCAACAACAGATCCACACTATCATGCAGGCCATACACCGATTGCAAAACCCTCAGGGGCAAAATCAAGGGTAGAATCCTCAAGGGCAACCCCCACTAAACCCACCACCCCTTGAGGGTCAGTCAAGGCCTCTACATAATTTTTACAACCCATCTACCATCCGAATAGAGCCGCACCTTAGGGTCCCTAAAGGGGGAGATGATTTTGAGCTAAAACTCAATGTCCTTAGCTTAATTCAAAGTCATTTTCATGGGAGCTCAAATGAAGACCCTTTCCAACACTTAGAGGATTTAGAGCGAATTGTCCGAACCGTAAAACCTAGGAACATCAGATTGGATATTGTTTTAATCAAGATGTTCCCGTTCTCCCTAAGAGACAAAGCATCTCATTGGCTTAGGACTTTGGGGAGACCCATCTCCACTTGGGTGAAATTAAGGCACACTTTTCTTAAGAAGTTTTTCACCATAGGAAAAACTAATGCCCTTAGGAGAGCCATCACTACATTTACCCTGCAAAGCAGAGAGCAATTTCATGAGGCATGGGAGAGATTTAGCGAATTATTGAGGAAATGCTCACACCACGAGATTCCAAGGTGGTAATTGGCCCAAATTTTCTACCATGGTCTGGACAGCAACCTTAGGAACATCGTGGATGCTTCATGTGGAGGCAACTTTTTGAATATGAATGAGGAGAGCGTGTTTGATCTCTTTGACTCAATGAGCAAGAATTCGCTTAATAATGCCTCCATGACCTAATTTAATCGGTCCAGTCAACCCCGTGGAGGGATTTATGAGGTGCAAACTAATTCTGGAATGGTTGACATGGACATTATAGCCAAGAAATTGGATCAGGTTGAGTTGGTAGATAAAAAGATTGATGAGCTATTGAACCAATCCTGAACCCCATTACAGACCATCTCCCTTGCGAAGGGAGCTCACAATGTGGACTTAGTTCAGGCTATGAACCAAATGCACTTGGAACAACCCTAGACCATGTTCCAGGGAGGGACTTTTGTTCCCTCAAACTCTGATTACTCTTTCCCCTCCCCTTCGGCACCTTCTACCTTTGAAGATGCCCAGGCCATCCATGGATTTTCTAAGCTAGACCCTTTCTCCAACACTTACAACCCTGAATGGCGCAGCCACCCAAATTTTGCCAGGTCAAACCAAAAATTGAATCAATTCTAAAACCAACCTAGGCCAAACCCTCCCTCCTACCAGCAAGGTCCACCTGCTAAAACCCCCTATAACGAGAATAGGGCAGCTCCTACACAGACCCATATGGACACTCTAATTAAAATGATGGCTGATATGAATCAGAAACATCAGGAGGAGATGGCATTAGTGAAGGGACAATTAAACCAGCTATTGGATAACTAACAGTAGGGGTCCTTTCCTTCTCAGCTACAACTGAACCCGAGGAATGTAACGAACAGAGGCCACAATCCTCAAGGGTTCCAACCAAATCAAGGGCAAGCTCATATGATTCAACAAGCCCCATAGACACCTCTTGGGTTTGCTGCCTCTTCTTCTTCTCAAGGACTTAACCCTGGTTCCAATGCCTCAGCCAATGCGGTTACCTTGAGAAGCGGCACTCAAACCCAGCACCCCAAATGGCCAACCCCTCCCGTGACTTCTCTACCTGAGATGCTTGATTATGAGGACGAGTGGGAGGAACCCAAGGATCAGGAGCCTAACCCAGTTTAAACCCAAATCCCATGCCTTGAAGCCTTGGACAAAGTAAAGAAGAAAAATGTGGATGAGAACGAGGAGTTGTTAGAAATTTTCAAGTAAGTTCGGATCAATATACCTCCCCTTGATGCGATCAAACATATCCCGGCTTACGCAAAGCTTTTGAACAATGTTTGCACACCCAAGCGTAAGCCAAGAACCCAAGCACCTAGGAAGGTAGTGCTCTCGGAACAAGCTAGTTCAATGATATTGAGTAGCCTACCTCCTAAAAGAATTGACCCTGGAGTGCCTCCGATATCATGTAATCTCGGTGACATGACATTTGATAGAGCACTCTCAGACGTAGGTGCCTTGATTAACTTAATTCCGACTACCCTTTATCACTAGTTTAGATTTGGAGAGTTAAAACCCACACCTGTGACTATCCAACTGGACAACCAATCCGTGAAAACCCTGAAAGGGGTAGTCGAGGATGTAATTGTTTGGGTTAAGGACTTCTACTTCCCAATTGACTTTTTAGTCCTTGACATGGAAGTCCTTGAATAACTACAGAACACACCCATTATCTTAGGCAAACCCTTTTTGGCTATGGCCAAGGCTAATATCGACTACGACACGGAATGTACGAAAATTGCCTTCGGAGATAGGAAGATGCAATTGGATATCTTCAAGGCAACAAAGTCATTTGATTGTGGTAGGGTTGAGAAATGCGATCCCATGGAAACCTTGGTTGAAGAATGCTTTACTATAAGCTCTTTAGAAGACCATCTGATTCAACCAGTTATTGACCACTTTGACCCATCCCAATCTTTGGAGGTTGAAATCTGCAGAACTGATTACCACCGGCAACCTCCATTTGAGGAGATTGATGTTAATCAACTCCCGCCCTTCCCTTACCCGTTAAACATTGTCCCACCTGCACCTGAATTGAAATCTTTGCCCAACAACCTTAAGTACGTCTTCCTAGGACTTGATCAGACTTTCCCTGTGATTATCAATGCACACCTAAGTAGGGACCAAGAACATAGGTTGACTACTACCCTTTCTAAACATCGAGCAGCTATTGGGTGGATAATTTCTGACTTAAGAGAAATTAGCCCTACTTGTTGCGCTCACAAGATTTATTTGGAAGATGGGGCTAGACCTACTCATCAGATGCAAAGGCGATTGAACCCAAATATGCGAGAGGTCATTAAAAAGAAAATAACCAAGTGGCTTAATGTGAAAATCAACTACCCAATTTCTGACAGCCCCTAGGTGAGCCCTACTCAAGTGGTACCAAAGAAGACTGGGCTTACTATGGTCACAAATGACTAGGGAGAATCCATCCCCACCCGTACCACCACCGTGTGGATGGTGTGAATTGACTATCGGAAGCTTAATCAGGCCACTAAAAAGGATCATTTTCCTCTGCCATTCATTGATCAGATTCTCGAATGATTGGCAGGGCAAAAATATTTCTACTTCCTGGATGGATATTCAGGATATAATCAAGTTGCTATTGCACCAGAGGACCAAGAGAAGACCACGTTCACTTGCTCGTATGGCACATTTGCACTCCGTCGTATGCCATTATGGTTATGTAACACACCCGCTACCTTTCAGCGTTGCATGTTAGCTGTCTTCTCAGAGATGGTGGGTGAATATTTGGAGGTCTTTATGGATGATTTCTCTGTTTTTGGAGACTCATTCTACCATTACCTTAGTAACCTAGAGAAAATTCTGAAACGATCTATCGAGGTCAACCTGATTTTAAGCTGGGAAAAGAGCCATTTTATGGTTCAGGAAGGGATTGTCCTCAGTCATATCATCTCGCATAGGGGCATAGAAGTTGACCGAGCTATGGTTGATTTAATTTCCAAGCTTCCACCTCCTATCTCGGTCAAGCAAATCAGATCGTTCCTAGGACATGTTGGCTTCTATAGAAGGTTCATAAAGGATTTTTCCAAACTTTCCAAACCCTTGACTGACCTTCTAGCCAACGATGTGCTCTTTGACATAACACCTAATTGCATGAAGGCTTACACCACCCTTAAGGATACAGTCTCGACAACACCTATTTTACAACCCCCAGACTGGTCCCAGGACTTTGAGATAATGTGCGATGCATCAGATTTTGCTGTTGGAGCAATCCTAGGACAAAGACGAGAGAAAATAACCCATGGTGATCTGCTACGTGAGCAAAACCCTGGATGAGGCTCAACGGAATTACACTGTCACGGAAAAAGAATTGCTCACCGTGGTTTTTGGATTAGAAAAGTTCATATCATACCTTTTAGGATCCCACATGACTATTTACACAGACCACTAGACAATCCAGCATTTGTTAGCCAAAAAGGATGCTGAACCCAGGCTAATCAGATGGGTCCTGCTCTTGTAGGAGTTTGACCTGTAAATATGCGACAAAGCTGGATCCAAAAATGTTGTAGCCGATCACTTATCCAGATTTTACCCAAAACACATTGGACCCTTATTACCCTTAACCGACACATTTCCTGATGAACAACTTCTAGCCGTACATGGAAAGAGTCTACTTTGGTATGCGGACTTAGTCAATTATTTAGTGATAGGTCAGACTCCGCACGACTGGTCTAGATAGTAGCAGGATAAGTTCTTAGCTGAGGCCAAGCATTATTTTTGGGATGATCCTATGTTGTTTAGACTTTGTGCTGACCAAATCATTAGGAGGTGTATTCTTGAAGAGAAAGTTCAAAGTGTGCTATCCTTTTGTCATGACCAAGCCTATGGTAGCCACTTCTCTAGGAAGCAGATGGCTGCAAAAGTTTTGTAGTCCGATTTTTACTAGCCATCACTTTTCAAGGATGCACATAACTTTGGAAAGACTTGCACTAGATGCCAAACTTTAGAAACTATGATGAGGAAAGATATGATGCCTCTACAACCCATTCTGATCATCAAAATTTTCGATGTCTAGGGCATCTATTTCATGAGTCCCTTCCCACCATCAAATGGTTTCGAGTATATACTAGTCTCAGTGGACTACGTCTCGAAATGGATCGAAGCCCTACTTACCCGAAAATGTGACCATAAGGCTGTCATAGACTTTGTTAAGAAAAATATCTTTTCCCGATTTGGTATACCTAAAGCCATGATCAGTGATGGTGGGAGTCACTTCAATAATGCCCAATTTCGTGACTTAAGAAATACGAGGTCACTCACCTCATTGCCACCCCATATCACTAGCAAACGAATGGGCAAATTGAGGTCTCAAATATGCAGATTAAGAATATTCTGCAAAAGACCGTGAGACTTGACCGGAAGGATTGGTCCACACAATTGGGCGATGCCCTTTGGGCATAAAGGACCACTTTTAAGACCCTGATAGGCATGTCACCTTATCGATTGGTCTTTGGCAGAGCTTGCCACCTTCCTGTCGAGTTGGAGCACCGAGTATACTGGGTTGTTAAATAGTGCAATATGGATTCCCAAATGGTCG
Source organism: Thalassia testudinum (assembly GCA_037157565.1). Taxonomy (NCBI): domain Eukaryota; kingdom Viridiplantae; phylum Streptophyta; class Magnoliopsida; order Alismatales; family Hydrocharitaceae; genus Thalassia; species Thalassia testudinum. The sequence continues at coordinate 125,504,145 of JAZHRO010000036.1, read as the reverse complement.
GAAATCAAAGGAAGCTCCAACTTTCCGAACTCGAGGAAATTCGTCAGGATGCTTATGAGAACAATAGACTTTATAAGGAGAAGATGAAAGCCGTCCATGACAAACACTTTAATAGAAAAACCTTCAAGCCAAATCAGCAAGTTCGACTATTTGATGCAAGACTTAAACTCTTCCCCGAGAAACTGAGATCAAAGTGGACGGGACCATGTCAAGTGGTCAGACCTTATACCAACAGGGCAGTTGAAATTTCCAATCCCAAGACTGGGCAAACCTTCACTATTAATGGTCAACAACTAAAACACTTTCCTGCCCAGATCCCCCCGAAGGAAGTTGTGACCCTCATTGAGGGTTCAACTGGAACTGCGCCCAACTAGAGGCACAAAACTCAACGCTTTCTGGGAGGCAACCCAGGGGTTTCAAGCTGATCGGATTCTCAATTACAACTCAGGTGATTTCTTTCCCTACTCCCTTGCATACATTTATTTTCCAATGAGGACATTATCCAACTTAGGCATGGGAGTGGTAATTCTCAGGATCTGAGTACAAATTGCTAGCTTGAACTAATTATATTTCTTTTTATTAAAATAATAATAATAAAATTAGGAAAAGAAAACTTAGGTATTAGAAGCTTGTCTACTTTAGGAAATGATACATTAGGAACCTAAATACTTAGACTGTTCAGGTCTTCGGACTTAATCAGTCCGAGTGTCCACTAAAATGTAGACTTGGTCTCAAGTCCTCGCCACCAGAATTCATATTAATTCAATCAATCAAGTAAGGTGATAAGTATATGACTTATCAACTCACCCTCTGATTTGGGTGGAATTTTAGTCTAAGTATCTACACACATTTTGCACTGACTCACTTATCGACGGTTCTAACGGAAATTAGGTAGCTAATGAACCTTCTAGGGTGGTATGGCTGGCAAGTTGTTGCGAGTAACAGCCCATTGGTAGGTTGTCCACAGCCCAACTATAGGACCATTCTCTTTCACTACTGCCTTTAGATAAATCTTAGATTGGGAAAGCCATCTACTTAAAAAAAAGAAAGATAGAAATAGGAAAATAGAAAAGGAGAAAAGAAGAAAAAGCCACACTTCACCGTACGAGTATGGCTGACAAGTTGTCGTGGGTAACAACCCATTGGTCGGTTATCCAGATCTCAACTCATAAAATGCACAAGAATTCTAAAACACTTAAGGAAGAAGCGGGGAAGTAGCATGATCTGGGGAGATATACACTGGGTTCGCCCTTATGTTGACCACACAAAAATAAAAAGTAGAGAGAAAGCTATTAGTCAGATAGATACACCTTTAGGCAATATTTTCTCTTTCGAGTCACCTAGGGGCATAAAAACCCAAAATCGATTTTAATTGTTGTTAAGTGAGTCTATTACTTTCACAATAAGATGCCTAGTACTAAGAATCCTTTTCGAGTCTTAAGTGGATTGGGTAGCCATAAAAAGTTACCCCGAAATCTTCAACACCAAAAATTCAAAAAAAAATTAGAAAGTGATGAAAAAGAAAAAATATGTATTTGCTTCTATATAGAATAAGGCGAGGACTCGGGCGGTCGGCATTTTGGCAGGCAACCCGGGAATTGTTGAATCTTTGAGATTTATGTTCTTAGTAGAAATTTCCTCCTGTTGACAAGCAACTTTTACCCAAGAGATCGATTCCTAATTTTAGTTGTAGCATTTAGATTAAACCTTGCTAAGGACTAGTAAGGGGTGGGCATGGGGGTATGATAACTCTACAATGTTCAATGTTAATATTATCAATTAAAGTCAATTTCGAGGACACTTGTGCGATAATGACATATTATAATGGACTTGGGAGCATTGCATGCATAATGCTTGTTCTTTACATTCTAATTGCTTAGAATCAATGTTTAATGACCATGTGCATAAGTCCATATTGAAACAGGCCTTAGATGAGCGATCAGACTATTCGGATGGATCCGGAACGACGATCGCAATCCGGCAGTGTGGGAATCATCGTGATCCGAGCACCGTGGCATCTTCTACAACAGAAAGAAGATGGACATCCCAGATGACGCCACGTGGCACCATCTAGGCCGCCCAACGACGACCATGAATGCCTCAGCACCGCTCTCTCTCCGGCACTTCATCAAGCAATATAAGCCATCCGATCTAAGATCGCATGGCTGAAGAGTCGTGGGTGCTTGCGCAAAGATGAACCGATGAGCAGCCTTAGCGCATTGGTTATGACGCCAACCCGCCACCATCGGACGCAGGTTTGAATCCCGTCGGACCCCAAATTGTAATTGAGGCGCACTCGCATGGGGAGCAGCACAGCACAGCAGCGTGTGTGGGGCAACAATGCACGACACACAAGCCCAGTGCTAGCATGCGCATGCTCAATAAGGAGCGTGAGGCGCGCACCAGCAAGGCGTAAGCGGTGGACGTGCATCTTCACCGATAGCTGCAGGGGTCTTTAGTGACACTTGTAGCTGTCACTAAAGCCCAATGACGAATTTGAGCCCTTTCTTCAATTATAAAAAGGGTCCTACCCCTCCCATTTGCACCAAGCTTACACCCAAGAGATACCACCACCTTCTAGAGCTCCAAGCATGGTCTTGAAGCCACCGAGCCGCCGACAGAAGCTCCTCCACCACCGTGGCTGCCTTGATGCCGTCTTCATCCTTATTCTTAGTTTTATTTTATTTTATAGCGTAGTTCATGTCTTTTATTTTGTTAAGCATTCATCTATATTGTATTGATTACAACGTTTGATGATATATTTTTGATACATTATTCTTATCTTGATCGTGGATTTCTAACTTTCTCTCTATCTCTCTCTCACTCTCCCTTTATCTCTCTCCCTCTCTCTTTTTCAAATAGATTTTCAAGCGAACAAACAACATATTTTTGTGACACGAAAGTGACTAAGTGATTCCTATTATTGTCTCGTTATGTTCGACACTCGGACGCACATCCGATTCTTTATTTAAAATTGACGTCATAAACGTCCTACAACGATCAGTTTTTACGCAAACGCGTCAGCGAACGTCACACCACCACCTCCTCCCCATCCTTGCACCACCTCCTCCAACCTCCTCCTCCTCGTCCCACCACCACCGCTACAGACCACCACTACCACCAGCTCCTCTTAATCCTACCACCAACACCTCCTCCACTACCACCACCTCCTCTTAATCCCACCACCAACACCTCCTCCCCATCCTCACGCCACCTTCACCACGACCGCCACCAGCAGCACCTCCTATTGCCATGACCACCACCACCTCCCTTGACCACCACCGCTACCTTAGGCCACTACCACAGACCGCCACCACCACTACCTCCAACCGCCACCACGACCAACACCTCTACTGCCTCCCAGCCACCACCTCCTCCCACATTTCTTGACCCTTCCCTGCTCCAACAACAACACCACAACCTCCCCATCCAAATCTAATTAGTTAATTAGGTTTTTTTGTAATTTATTATTGTTGATTGCCTAACTAATTTTAATTAAAATATATAGTTTATGTACCTTTTGTAATTGATGTTTGTGGGGTGTGCCCACATGTAGTTTGAGTAGCATTTCTTGTTTAATTTAAGTTGAAATTTAATGGTTGTGTGTCATGTTATTGTTAGGATTGAAATGTGTGGTGTGCACATATTTGTTGCGAAATCTTTCTCTGTCTATAGGATTTGAGAAGTATTCCATTTTATAGGAAAACTCTACCGAAATTTTTCAGATTACCGTTTACATGTAGGTGTAGACTTAGGGTTTATGTTTTGTGTTTTGGGCTTTGCGCATATGGTTAAGGTTTAGGGTTTACGATTTAGTGTTTAGGGTTTGGTGTTTATAGTTTTGGGTTAGTATTCTAGATTTAGTATTTTGGGTCTTTGGTTTTGCATTTAGGTTTTGAGTTATGGACTTAGGAATTAGGGTTTTGATTTTAGGTGTAGGATTTCTTATTTTCTGTTTAAGGTTTAGGTTTAGGGTTTACAATTTTTGGTTTAAGGTTTTGAGTTTAGGATTATGAAATCAATTTTTAATTGTTAGGTTAAGGTTTGTGTCTTGGATTTAGGGTATTGAGTTTAGATGTACGAATGTTTGGCTTTGAGTTTAGATTTACGATTTATGATATTAAGTTTAGATTTTTGACTTCACCTTGAATTTAGATTTATGATTTACGATTTTATGTTAAGGGTTACTATTTTTTGTTATTGAATTTATGGTTATGGGTTATATTTTTCTTGTTTATAGCTAAGGAATGATATGAAAAAAATTTTCATAGCTACACACACTTGTACAAATTTAGATACACTTGATGACAAACAATATCTAACCCCTAAGGTATGGGTTGTGAGAGAGATATAACTATGTCAAAATATTTACTTGTCGAGACTTATAATTATGTTATATGGATATTGTGGAGTGTATGTATACTCCACTTACATGCATGATGCGTTGTCTTTATAGCATGCCATAAGACTCTTTTGTCTTTAGTTTAGTAAAGATCACAGGCTAAAAAGGGTCCTTAAAGATTTGATCACAACTTAGGATTACTTGTTACATGTAACTAGTGTGTAGAGAAATTTCAATCGCATTTTCTTGCTCTTCTCCGATATACCAACTAATCTTAGAGCTGTTCTCGAAGCGCCCTTTAGTAAGGGCTATTGGGAATGTAGTTAAAGTTAGTCTTGAGGGTATACTAAAGAAGTGCGGAAAAATGCTACCAAAATTTCTCCAAATACCAGTTGCATGTAAGAAGTATCGTTGTAATCAAATCTTCAAGAATTGGCTATCAAATGAAAATTTTCTTAAAATACACATATTTTCCTTATTTGAATCTAACTTATGAGTAGCTGACATTGAAATTTGGGTTACAATAGATAAGTCATGGATTAGTCTGAGAAATTTAAATTACTACGAATACAAGCATGGAGTGATTTCGTTTTTGGAGTGAACATTTAATGATGAGAGAAAGACATCTAGATGAGGAAAATTTCTTGAGCTGATTTTATGTCCATGTAGACATTGTTTGAATGGGTTTTTCCATGACCGAGACACTACTTTCGAGCATGCAATATGTAACGATTGGTGGCAGCATTACATAAATTGGACAGCTCATGGTGAGCAAATCACAACAGAAGTTGGATATGATAGAATTGACGATTTAGAACAAAGTGCCGATAATCAAGGAGATGAATTAGATGAAATGTTACATGATATGAGAGCAGCAGACCCTAAAGATGCAGATGATAGCAAGACATTATGAGATTGTAATGAGTTTTACAATGCAGTCAAAGCAGCAGTAGATCTTGTTGCTCATGGAATAACGTTAATGTCAAAGTTGTCACTCCTTCTGAAATTGATTCAGATGAAAGTGATGAATAGAGCTACAGCAAAATTAATGTCTGATGTCCTTCAATTCATTGGGGAGCTGCCGAATAATCTTGCTGGGTACCCTGGGTCATGATATGATGCGAAGAAGTAGATACGCGGGCTTGAACTGAAATGAGAGAATATTGATGTCTGTCGAAATGATTGTGTCATGTACATAAATGAGTACTCAAGTTGAGTAATTCTCCCAAATGTGGTGAGCAGAGGTATGGGGTGGGTAAATCAATAAACACAGGCGAAAAGAAACAACTGGAGAAGGTTCTCTGTTATTTTCCATTGACCCCTATGCTGTAATGCCTATTCATTTATAGTAAACAACAATATTGATGGTCAGAATCAGGATAATAAATCAAGAAATGGACGCATCTGTCATCCAACAAATTCTAATGAGTGGAATAGATTGAACGAGAATCACGCATCATTCGTAAAGGAGGCATGGAATGTGAGATTAGGACCTGCAAGCGATGAATTCAACTCATTTAAAAACATGTATCTATCATATTCCATATGACCGGTGGTCATGTTAACTTAACTTATAACTTACCTCCTTGGATATGCATGCAATCCGCATTATGATGTTGACCTTCTTTATCCCCGACCCCAAGCAACCAGAAAATGTGATAGATATTTATCTCCAACCGTTGATTGATGAACTGAAAGTCCTGTGGTATAATGGTGTTCAAACATATAATGCACACAAGAAAAAATTCTTTCAGTTGCACGCAGTATTATTATTGATAATTAATGACTTTCCAGCATATGCTAATTTGTCAAGTTGGAGTACGAAGGGGAAGTTTGCCTGTCCAATCTATATGGATGATACTCATCACTTGAGATTACCTGAAAGCAAAACGTTCTCTTACTTAGGGCATCGCAGATTTTTGCCCATTGAACACAGATGACAAACGTCATAATTCAATGTCAAATTTGATGGTAAAGCATACCGGTATTCGTCGAATAATCCAAAAAATAAACTAAGTATAGGTTCTATTAGGTTGTCTGCGTGAAAATCATGGAGACATTGCAACAGCTCGGTGAAATATGTTTGTGTCGTCTTTTCAAAAATGACTTGACTTTCTTGCAACATTCTGGATTTAGGAAAAAAATCATATTTTTATGGAGCTTCCATATTTGCAGAATTTGACTGTGCAACATAATTTATATGTTATGTACATTAAGAAAAATATAATGGACAACATTTTAGATATATTAAACTTAACAGACAACCTAAATGATACAGTTAAAATAATGAATGATATGAAAAGTTTGGGTATTCGTTCTAAGTTGCATGTTCAAGAAGGTGACTCACTTTCTAGAAACTATATACAGTCTTAGCGAGGAATAGAGGCAAATGATTTTCTCCTTCTTGAAAGACATTTGGGTTTCAGATGGGTATCTGTCCTAGCTTTCACGTTGTGTAAATGAAGTGCAAAAGAAGATTAGTGAGTTAAAAAGTAACGATTCTCATGTGTACATGCAAATCTTATTCCCACTAGCGATACGTGAAGTGATGCCTGATCTAGTAGTCAATTCATTTATAGAGATGAGCAGATAATTTAAAGTCATATGTTTCAAGATATTAGATCCCAAATTGCTGGAGTACTGGGATAAACAAATTGTAATCATACTTTGTCCAATTGAATGGGATACAGATAGATGAACCAATTGAATGGTAATGATAAATGTATCTCGGTTCATTCTTTGTAAAAAGGAGAGAGAATTGCTGGACCTGTGTAGTACAGATAGATGTATCCAATTGAACAATATTTGAAGACACTGAAAGATTATGTCCTGAATAAAGCAAAGTCAGAAGAGTCAATCATAGAAGGATATCTTGCAGAGAAATGTGTTAATTTCTGTGCCATGCACATGAATGAGGCAGACAATCGATTTAATCGACTTAAATAAAATTATGATAGAGGATTTAATGGTAATGATGAAAATTGACTATCCGTATTTGACTTTGGAAGAAGGTCGATCCTCCGCACCGAGTTCAAGTCCATCTCAGAAATGGACCAACGATTAACTCAGTTGTACATTCTAAAGCAAATTCCAGAAGTGAATGAATTTTATAATGAATTCAAAGAATCCTCTGATCTATCTACACGTGAATTGCAATTCCTTGATTGGTTTAAAGATCGTATAAATAAACTAAAAGAACAGGGGGATCCATGGTGGGTAGAGGATTTTGATGTAATTGCTGATACACCTTTGACATACGAATGTTACCATTTGGGTTACATAATTAATGGATTCAGGTTCCGAGTAAGGTCAATTGGTGATGCGAAGGCTATGCAACAGGCGGGAGTCATTGTTAGTTGTGGCCTAAGTACTGGTTGTGATGTGTATTATAATCAAATTAAAGAAATTGTGAAAATGAGTTTCAGGTTTGAACGTAGGGTGGTTCTATTCAAGTATGATTGGTTTGATGTTTTCAAAGAATGTGTTGGATTTAAAGTGGATAAGAAACATGGTTCTTGAGTTTAAGTAAGAACCGTTGGATTCTTCAGTCATTAAAACTATTTACATTAGCTTGTCGGGTCGTACAGATATTCTACGTGTCTGATAATAGCAGAAATAGGTGGATAATACTCGTTCTAGCTCTACCGCGTGAATAATACGATACGTGAAAAGATCTCTACCCATATGTTGAATCTGAAGCATATCAGGAAAACTCACAAAATGATGAAGTTGCCCCTAGTGCAACTGACATTGATATATAAGGTAATTTACCAAAATTATTAATTTGTAACCTAGAAATGAAAATAATTTAAAGAAAATTTTTAGTTATTTGTTTTGTTTAAATTTTCTTTAAATTTTTCATTTTTTTCAAAGTTTATGTTCATTTGCTTTTCGAAATTGAATTTTATTTTATTGCTTTCCATTTCTGCATTGTTTCTGCACCGTTTCGTCACCATGGTGAGGTTCTTCTACCATTTGCTTTTTTAAATACTCTTTTAATGTTACATGTGGGGTGTGTCCACTTAAGTTTATTTTATGTATGGATGATGCATTTATTTTTTTTTTTATGATTATGTAGGGTGTGCCTACTATACATGATGCATGTTAATTTTTTTTTGTAATTGTCTGGGGTGTGCCCACTTATATTTGACATGTATATTGAATTTTTGTGTTGAATGTGGAGAAGGGGAAGGGGAAAGGGATATGGAGGGTGGAAGGGAATGTGAAGAGGAAGGGAAAGGGGAGGGGAAATGGGGGAGGGATGGGGGGTGTGGGGAGAATGGGAAGGAAAAAGAAGTGAAAGGGAAAGGAAAATGAAAGAGGAACGGAAATGGAGGAAGGGATTTGTTTTGACTTTTCTTTTTTTTAATTCCATACTTCTTTTATTTTTATTTATTTCTTTATTTGTTTCATACGTGAATTTTGGAAAATCACGATATAGTGTGGAAATGCTGCCGAATTTTGTTCTATATATCTGATTATTTGTTTTGTTTCTACGCAGGTGAATGTTAAGAAGAAGGCCAATAGGGGTGGTAGGGATCGTGCCACCTCCCAATAGCCTCAGGCTAGGGCCCTTGCCAACAGCACCAGGTTTTGCCCCCCCCCCCCCCGTCAATAGTCCTAGGCATCCTGCCAACAATTTCTGAGGCCTAGAGATGTGACTCGATATCTCCAAAGTCAGGGGAAGTGGGGAAGGGAAAGGGGAAGAATCTGATGCCTCCTCCAATGGATTTTGAGGATGAGGATCCTGACTACGAGGAGCAGGACGCACCCGACGATGATGATAAGGAGGAGGACAGTGCTTCATTCAATGAGGGTGATGTTGGGCTGGATGATTAGCCAGAGCAGCTGAATGACATAGATCCTTTCCAGTTGGGACCTTCTGCATCACGTCCTGCCGTACTGGTATGAAAGTTTAATAAATAGTATGATTAATTTATTTCTTTGTAATTTAATATTATGTTATAATTTTGTCTTTCACATACGGTACGTAAGGGAAGAGGTTTGGCATAGAATAGGGATCTAGAGGGTCTTCCGCATGGGATCCGCATATCAATTAGAATCACACTAGCAGGGGAAGCAGAAGGCCATCCTCCATTTGTCAGCAGGCTGGGTACGCTGACGAAGGCGATCATCCCACTCTCCTACTTCGATTGGAGGAAGGTGCCAAAAGAGCCGAAGAGGTAGCTCATTCGAGAGTTAGAGAAAATTGGTAAAAACTTACTTATTTACATTTCTTTATATAATTTTAAATTACATAATAATTATCATTCTCCTACTAATGCAGGTGATCTTCAATCAGGGCAACGATCCAAATGTCTCCAAATATATCCTCAAGCACGTAGCCAAGATACACAAAGATTGGAGATTAGATGAAGAGTAAGGTAAAAAAAAAAATTAACTTTATATAGTCCATTTTTTCACCATAATTGCATTATTTCTAACATTAAAGATATATATATTTTAGTTTTATAGGAATAGGAATCATGATGAGGCATTGCATAATGGGCCTCTTGTGATACAACCGAACTTTTGGAAAGAAGCGTGCGGGCATTGGCATGATCCAGCGACGCAGGTAAAAGTATTGTATATATATCATAATTTAACTAATTTTGAAGTTAGTAAATTCTACCTTTATCTCAGGAGCAAGCATAAAAGAACAAGGACAATAGGGCTAAAGCTTCAACGAAGACCCATGTCTTGGGTAGAAAGAGCATAGATGGGATAAAATCCCGATACGTTAGTATTTCTAATATTTTTTTTATAACCTTACAAGGTTTATCATTTATTTTAAATAACTCTTTTAAATTGCAGTCTCATATGCATCAAGGTGCCTAACATGATCGGGTGAGAGTATATGAGGCTACTCATAGCAAGCTAAGTCACAAGGGAGAAAGAGAGTGGCTTTATGACACATACCAGCAGAGACATGGAGGTTAAATTACAACAATTTTTTATTTCATTTCTTAATTAAATTTACATGATATTACTTAACGAAATTGAATTTTTTCGGATAATATGGTCAACTTAATGCATTCTCCTAAAGATGCCAACTCTGGTACAGTTCAACAGCCATTGTCAACAGATGAGACGATCTGGACTATCATGCCACCCGAGTATGACGGGTTCGTGCGTAGTGTGGGGAGGAGTGAAACCATCTCCAACTGGTGTGGGAGAAAGGGGACATCATCCTCTTTAGCTGAGGCAGTGGAAATGATGAAAGAGATTGTGGCAATATGCCACTGAGACGAGGAGGGGCAGCTGATCAAGGAGTTGACCACGCAGGATAGGGTCTCCGCGTTGCAGTTTAAGGAGTCGGTTGCACAGTTGCAGCAGTCAACTCAAACTATTTAGGAGGTCCTAAGGGTACTTTAGCAAGAAGGTATTGATCACCCTCATTTAGTTAGTTCAGAGATCGTTGTCACGATGACGACGATTTAGGTGGTGCTGGAGGCGTTGGTGCCCCAGTTGGATTTCTGTAGTTTCATATATTACTATTTATACATCTACTTTGTAGACATTATTATATATATGAAATTTTGATTTTGAATCTCATTTTTCCTGTTTTAAATGAATGCTTTGGTTTTGGTTGTGTGATTATTCTTTACAAGATTTTAAATTTTTTACAGGTCTTCCATAGAGCTAAAACTTTTAATTAAAAAAAGCACTATTTTTGTCGGTTATAGAACTGATGCCAATAATGTGCCATCGATCTTAGGTTCATTCTCGACCATTATATAACGGACAAAAATATTATTATTCTCGTCTGTTTTTCTTGAATGGTCGAGAATAATGACTTAATCGACTATTCTCCAACTGATGAAGATGTGCTCATTCTCGTCCACTTTAGGTGAACTGATGACAATGTGCACATCCTTGTCAGTTGTAATCACTGTCGAGGTTAATGTTTATGTTGACAGTATATTTGAAACGGTTAAGAAAAACCTTCCTGTACTGTTTGAAACAGACGAGAAAAACACCCACACGTTGGATGAGAGGCCACTTTTGTCCGATTGGTAACGTTGTAAATCTATCGAGAAAATGCAACTGCGACACAACATTCCTCAACCATATTTTTCGACCGTGGAATCCTCATTGCTGACGGTTTTTAGCCATCTGCATTGATGAATATTCTTGTAGTGATATAAATTAAGTAAATTTTAGCTTTTGTAGGTAGTGACTACTTCCCTTTGAATGGAGTCTGAGTGTGGGTGTAGTGAATCGTAGAACTCTCAAGTGGTGAAAATATACTCAATGGAGTGTTTGAGGGCACAAGAGATCAATTTGATGGCTTAGAGTGTTTGTAGAGAGTGTGTTTTGACTGTTATTGCAAGTGAGGTACTTTAAGGTATTTATAGACAACCTAGGAAGGCTCTAGATAGGTGGTGAAGGAAATTAGACCCATTGAAGGTCAAGAAATTAAGATACCAATGGATATATGCAAGGAAATCAAAGAGTCAAAATTGATTTAGCTCACGTTAGACCATTTCCCAAACCATTAGTTGGTGCCCATGTAAAGTGCCAATTGGTATGCACAGTTGCTTGGATGGATGGGCTAGACACTTTTCTAGGCTTGATGGTTGATCGTTGCATAGGCTTATCAGTAGGTGCCCAAAGGTCATATCAATCATTGTTTGTAGAACAAATGGTTGACTCGTGTGAATACGGTTTTTTCTTTTGAAAGTTCTTGAAACTTTTTGTAGGATTAGAGGTCGACTTGTGACCGACTGCTATGTTAAACATTAGTTGTTGGACATAGTGGGGTGTTGGCTTATATATTAATACCAATCGATTTGTGATTAGGGGTTGCTAATCAAGATTAATTAATGCTAAAAAAGTTCCAAAGTGTGATTAAGGTGGATGAATGTTAGAGTTTTACAACATATAGTCGTTGTTACCTAAATCCACCAGCCCTCTTAACTTTCACATTGCACAACACCCAAGATGACTGCTCGACTAGTAGTTATGTTGTTAGTCGATGGATGGGTTTGGTAGTCGACTTATATGTCTAGGCTTGTGAGATTTGTGCTTTTATGAGTTCCTAATTTATTATCTAAGTGCTTTAATGTCTATGTTTTGTTATTGGCTTAAGTTTTTTATCATTTCGACCTCTTTAACAACTTCCTCTAAGAAGGAAAACGTACAATAAAAGATGATACACAAAAATAATGCACACAATGATATAACATAAAGAAGATAAAATCTTGAGTCCAATCTTGGCTCAAGCCCTTAATGCTTCTTTTTGGTCTTTGACATACAATGTTAGCTTGGAAAAACACATATAGGGATATTTACTTTTATTCTATTTAGTTTCCTTTTTGTAAATCATCAAAACATAAGACATACATGTAAAGACCCGTTTTGTTTTGAGCCCTTTAGGATATCTAAACTGTCAGTCAGACGTCTGGTAAGACGTTTGGACCACTCCCCAAACATCTGATAATTGAAAATTTGTATGTAACTTTGCGTCTGCGCACTGGTTGCGTGTAGGCTGCCTTTTTCCTCTCTTATCTCTCTTCTTTCTTCCCCACAGAATGCTAGTGCACCCTTATATAGGACCCCTCTCCCCCTTCCTCACTTCCCCACTCCACCACAGCCACCTTCCTTCCTCTCCACTGCAGCGAGAGGGGCAAGCGCGAGAGAGGATGCGAGAGCGAGCGATGAGGAGGAGAGGCAGCGTGAAGAGAGGAGGAAGAGCTTGAGCTCGTGAGCTCATGGGAGCTCGCCGGAGGATGCACGGCCGGAGTGGCGCGTGCGGGAGAAGTGTTGGTGCTAGAGCACCACGATCGTTTGTTTTAATGATAACAAAACATGTGTCATTTAACATTTGCACTTAGAGTCTTAGATTTTAGGTCAATTGCAAATGGAGACGTGATTAGACGGAGTTCGAGCTCGCATCCAGGACAGATTGGAGGAGCTTGATGGAGATTCGCGATGAGCGATAGATTAAAGATGGAAGGACAATAAGAATAGGATGGAATTTTGTTTATTTCTTTCATGTACTTTTGTCTTTATTTCCTTGCTCTTTTTGTTCCTTAGAACATCATGTTAAAGAGCCTCAAAGTACCCTAATAGTAGTCCTAGGAGCACTTGCACAACCCTAGGATACTTAGGTTTTCTGTAGAAAACTTAGAAAACCAATATAGGGTTCAAACAGCCTTTTCAGACGTCTAATCTCAAAACCAGACGTCTGATAATGAGTTTTAAGACGTCTGACTGTTGATTCAGACGTCCGATAACATTTAGGCTGGACTTAGTTAGTTCTATCTGATGAAATCAGACGTCCAAACCTTAGTCCAGACGTCTTATAAGACGTCTGATGTTTTTGCCAGATGTCCAATTAGTGGACCGTTGGCTCGCTTAACAAACACTGAGGAATATGACCGTTAGAGCCTTATCAGACGTCCGTAAGTGTTTCCAGACGTCTGATAAATAACCGTTTTACCTCGGCTGACCCAAAATCTCTTTTCAGAGATCTCATAGCCGTTGTAATCTCTTGGAAATTCATTCTCGCAGAAAAGTAGGTTTCCAAACGTCCAGACATAGTGCCAGACATCCTGTATGTCGTCTGATGGACTTGCACTAGAACCCTGTTTAGATCTGTTTCAAGTCAGGAAGAAACCCGCCTAAAATCAGACGTCTGACTTTGTTCCCAGACGTCTTAAACTGGTTTTCCAGACACCCGATACCAGGATCAGACGTCTGATAATCCTATCAGTCCAATGATTGTTCCTGATTTCGGCCTGATTCTCTTAGGCTTTGCACCCAACGGCTATGGAAGCTTTCCAAAGCCTTCCTAAGGCCTCTATAAATAGAGGGGAGCCTTTGCCACTCAATAGACAATAAGACACACCAAGAACAAGCATTTCCACTCTTTTGTGTCCAAGAGAAGCCTTTGCTCTCCAAGCTCAAGTTCTTCATCTAGAGAGCATCAAGCATTTGCGCACCCGCTCTCCCGCCGTAGTTCATGAGAGCGACGTTGTGCTATCGCGTGGTTTACGCACCCGCGTCATCAATTCGACGCACTTCCATCAAAGGGGAGTTTCATAATTCCTATAGAAGCTAGGTTTAAATCTTTGTTGTCTCTATAGGACTATATTTGTTATTTTACTTTGTTATTTGGTTGGGTATTTGCTTTACGAATTCCCGTCTCCTTCGTGGGACAAAATCCTTCTCGTGAAGAGAAGGGGTTTGAGGTACGCTACCCTCATATAAAGTAGCGTGGTTGTAATTGAGGTTGAATCACCCTCGTTTAAGCGATTCGTTTATTGGATTTAATCAACTTGGTTGATCGGAAAATCCTAACTCGAGAGGGTTATGTGGTGATTTTCACCCGATTTGGGTTTCCACCTAAAAATAATTGTGTACATTGTGTGATTGAATTTTTTTGTGAGATTGTTTATATTCTATTCCATAATTTATTACGTCACCCCCTCCTAGTAGGGAATCCACAAGGAGGAGCCCATCGGGGGAGACGACCCTGACACTTTGTTGCACCTGGAGCTGCAGGCGAGGATGAGAGGCTGTGGCTGCAGCGGCGAGGAGCAGGAGGTCGTTCTGGTTATGGGATTTTCCCAGAATCAAACATTTGGCGTGTCATCCAGACGACGGGTTGAATGTCTGGTGATGATACCTGTTGTCTGAAAGCAGAACTTCGTGAAGGTACGTTCCTCTTGCACTTACGGCCATGCAAGCTGCACTGTAGCTACAATTTGGGTGGCTAAAAGTGGGTGATTTCATTCTGTCACGCAGGGATTGTTTCGGGAAGGCGCAGGGCACGCCCTCCCACGCATTTCGAACGTCTGGACAGCTTACCAAATGACCGAAAGCACTCCCAGACGACTGGAGGAGAGGTCGGACGTCTGAAGCTGGGTCCAGATGGTCAAGAAGGGGTTATGGACATCTGAAGTCGACGTAGGAACCTGAGGTGACTCTGGTTACTTTTAAGATGTCTGGACCTTGTGCCAGACGTTTGATTTAGGTCTGCAGTCCTGTTTTTGACCCATTTAGGGTCTGTTTTATGCAAACGAGATATCCGTGGATTCCTTGCGAGTTCCTTACTTATTAAAAAACCTTTTATACTGTTTTGAACATTTCATTGTGTTATGTTCCTTGGTATAGGATTTCAATCAGTTGCGTGTTCAAGGCCTACAGAGGCATGTGAGCCTATCTTCGAGCCCCCAGTACTCCCTGATTGTCTGGTAAAGTGGTTTCCCCTGTTTTAATTATAAATCATAACTGCATATGTGAAATTGGATAACTATAAACCTAAGATGTGGCATGAATCCTAGGACGAGAAGTACTTGCATTGTTTGTATGCGTGTTGAGATTGCAGTCTTAAATGAATGAATAGAAATGTAAACAACTGCCTATTAATAAATAAGAGTTGCCTGTGAAATATGAAATGCTTGTGCTAGTTAAACAGATACCTGTGAAATTATTTGTTGTATATGCAAATTGTGGGAATACGTGCTGCATGTGTAGAATCTGAGAATGGAATTGTGAATGATGAAACCTGGTATGGAATAACATGGGGAATATAAGCATGAACCCTACGGGGAATTAGAAATAGAGCTCCTGTGGATAAATGAAATGCATTTGGAAATGTGAGTGGGAAGTGTGCTGGCTCTTAAGTACGTGGTACCAAGGAGAGCGACTGTCTCCTGTTTAGTGTAGAGCGGAGCTAGCCGCTCTTGGGTTGGGACTCGGGGTTAGAATTGGCCACTCTACACCGACTTCTTTGGCCCTCGCGTACACTGTATCGGGGAGAGCTACTAGTGTACGGAGAGAGCTAGCCACCCCTACACTGACTTGTTAGGCCCACTGGGCAAACCGGGATAGTCAGATGAGGGTGCGTGAGCTGTAGAGGGTTGAGACCCTTATTTGGTTCTGAAGGGCTAGATCCTTGTTACTGAGAGGGATAGGACCTATACTGTTCCGTGCTGTACTTCGGGCGTACCCGCTAGCGGAAACGACTGACTGCGTGCTAGTGCGGGGTAGCTACCCGTGCGCTTATCGCATGTGCCGTAGTCACAGCTACGTCTGTCCGTGACCTCGGGGTGGTTGACTGGGTGTAGGATCACCACGGGGGACTCTCCCGGCCAGGAGAGTACCACGTGTGCCTTCTACTCTTCGGAAAAGACTGCAATCAAGATCGTTCCCACAAGGAACATTTGAGATCAAGAAAGAGATATGAAAGTAAACCAATGGGTAAAAAGGAAATGATTAGTAAAACAAAATAACTAGAAAAGATAAATTTACCTGTTAGCCTTTACTGCTTTAGTTAGTTTGGTTACCACTCTACTTAGCGTTCGCTGATTCCGTTTACTCGTAACCCTTTTCAGGTCCAGGTGTTGAGCAGCTCGAGTCACCGGCTGCAGAGGGTGCTAGGCCCAGTAGAGCCCAACAGTAGTTCCTGTTGTGGTTGTACTTTCTTTTTGCTAGTGAGTTAGACTGTTGTTACAATTCTATTTCTGTACTTTGTTTCCGCTTTACTGTTGTGGTGGTGATGTGTACTGTTAGTAGCTTTTATTTCCTTTACTGCTGTACTCTTTTACTGTTAGTTACTTAGTATAGTGAATGTTGTTTACTTTTCTGCTTGTTGGTTATTTCTTGTTGGACAATTGGGTCTTGGGATTAGTCGAGTCGAGATGGTCATGTGTCCTGTAGGGATTCGGGAACTGGGTCGTAACAATACACTTTGATGAAAAGGGGAGAAGGAGCTAGAGTACCAATGAGAGTTAGGGTTCTTTGTTGGGTGATAGCCAACAAAGACAAAGCCATTGGTGGATGATATCTTTATGCATTAATAGGTATCAGGCTTTAGCTCACTCCCCCTACCTTAGTTGATAGTCAGGTTGAAGCTAGACTGAACCTGTAGACCCTTGGGGGAAGGTTTAGACACCATTTGCACAAAAATGCAGGATTCAAACATCGCTCGCTAATGGGCACTATGTTTGGACACCCTAAGTTTGGATGCTTAGGGTTTGGACACTAGGGAGTTCGGCCAAACGAAAGTATAACAAATGATGTGGGGGATGAGGTCTCACTAGAGCAAAGGGTGCCTTTGTCCATCAGAGAAAACAATTATGTGCGTAGGCTTGATAATACTTGACAAGACATTACTGTTTTGAAACCTATAATGGTTGGTCGATGCCATCTCAAAAATTTATCCATCATTATAACTTTGGGGCATAACCCTATGTTGACTCCTCACTAGTTGATAGCCACGTGAATGGATACATAAGGTTGATCAAACTCTCAAAGAGGAGGCATTCAATTTCCTAACATCAAATTCGAGCATTCAATATGATCCTTAGGCATCATATTCGATCTCGAGCATTTACCTGTAACCTTACACTCAAAAATAGTGAACCAAGAAATGTACATCTTTCCTAGCACATAGCACTATTTTATCAAGGTGTGAACTTGGTAATTAATTTCTTTGTCTCTATATGTGATTATTGAGTTTCTCCACAACTCTGAGCTAACTTGCATTGAATGTTGTTGCATCCTTCTAGTGATAGGCTATGAGCTGAACTAAACTATTGATTCTCCTACCAATACTTGTCATGTCTGTTGTGGAGAGAGTGCGGACGGGGGAGGGGGGTGTCGATGTGAAAGATAATGCACTACTTGAGTCTTTGAAGCATTTCAAAATTAAGAAATCTTAACCACAACAGGTGCTACTAGAATTCATCCTTCTCTTTCATGAAGATTTATGACATGTCAAGTCCTGATAAGGTTCTTTAATAACATAGATGTGGGTAATAAATCTTGTTTGAACTTGCTATTGTGCCAAAAGGAGCAAAGAAAGATGCTTGCTTTATAAAATAACTTATCTAAACTTTGCTAAATTTTCTGAAAATCGAACTAGTTATCTTATTGATTGATGAAGTAAAGGATAAAGTACTTTAGAAACTTTATGAGATGAGGTACTTCAAGGCCTTTTTGAGGGCGAGACACTTCAGGTGCTACTATTTAGAACGAGAGTTCCGACTCTAATACAGGCATTATGAACATCACAAGTCAAAGAATATTGTAAAAATTATCTTTATAAGAATTTTTTTATTCTTAGAAAAGCCTAATTTTTACATTAATGTGATCACATGCTCTCCATATTCTTTCTCATAAGTCTCATACTGTTAATAAGAATTCAACCTTTATTGTCTTTACCGTCCTATATTTATTCTTAAGCAAAATAAAATCTAAATTATTGGAAAATATCTGAAACATTTATTCTTTTGAATGTTAACATGACCACAAAATATGAATTTATTTAATATTTGTTGGAATTAATATCTGAGATTACGCAGATAGCCATTTAAAGTGACATACCCGAGAGATAATTTGGATATTATATCATATGCATACTATATGACATGCTACGTCTCCGCTTGATATTTTTCAGAAAAAAAGGCCAAGCGAAGAAAGCCACATTTCTCACACCTCCCCAATCCCGCGGCGCACGTTAACCCTAACCTACGCTCGCCTCCCGGACCCAACCGAACTCCCACGGTCACACCACGCACATTATAAACCACACCCCTCACCACCTCCTCCCAACCCAGCGCTCCTCCCAGATCTTCCCACCGTCCCGATCTCACCGCTATTTCAGACAGGGGGATAGAGAGAGAGAGAGAGATCAGATGAACGATCTACTATCATCAAGTAGATAGATTGATAGATATAGAAGTAGTTGATCGATTGGAGTGGCGGGGGTTGTAAAGGAAGATAGAATTAGCAATGGAGCAGCTGAAGACGATTGGGAGGGAGCTGGCGATGGGTTCCCAGTCGGGGTGGGGCGCGGCGCAGTCGAAGGAGTTCCTGGACCTGGTGAGGTTGATAGGGGAGGCCCGCTCCAAGGCCGAGGAGGACCGCATCGTCCTCCGCGAGATCGAGTCCCTCCGCTCCCGCATCAACTCCCCGGACGTCCCCAGGCGCAAGATGAAGGAGTACCTGATCCGCCTCATCTACGTGGAGATGCTCGGCCACGACGCCTCCTTCGGATACATCCACGCCGTCAAGATGACCCACGACGACTCCCTCCCCATTAAGCGCACCGGTTACCTCGCCGTCACCCTCTTCCTCTCCGACACCCACGACCTCATCATACTCATCGTCAACACCATCCAGAAGGACCTCCGCTCCGACAACTACCTCGTGGTCTGCGCCGCACTCAACGCCGCCTGCAAGCTCATCGCGGATGAGGCCATACCGGCCGTCCTGCCGCAGGTGGTCGACCTCCTCTCCCACCCCAAGGAGGCCGTCAGGAAGAAGGCCGTCATGGCCCTCCACCGCTTCCACCAGCGAACCCCCTCCACCGTCTCCCACCTCCTCTCCAACTTCCGCAAGGTACTAGTACTACAGCTTAGTATTACGTACTCGCAATTTCGTATCGGCTGATGGTCTTGCCCATGAGATTCATCTGTAATGCTGAAGTTGAGTGGCTGTGCAAGCCAACTGGTGGAATTTCCCTACATGCATTGCTTCCACACGCATCATGGGAAATCGGCGCGTGGAGGATTGTCTTTTGATGTCGGGTGATGCAAAAATTATTATCCTGGTGTATTCGGTTGCGCTTGCTAATGCCATTGTTATGTAGTGGTTAGATGGGGTGAAGATCCGATGCTCCTGAAATTTATAGGTATTCCTGAACAGCTATTAAAAATCTTTGTCCGGTGTGCATCCCATTTAACTTTCTGATTTTCAAGATCGAATTGAATACCAAACCTGTTGCCCTAGAGGGTTCCCCATTTACCACCTCTTCTCTTTTAGTTTGTGAGAGAATTTCGTTGTGGAAGATGATTTCAGTTGAGGAGAAAAATATTTTTAAGAGCTTGTTGGGGGGGGGGGGGGGGGGCGGCTACTGGGGTTATTGCTTGGAAGGAGAAGGATATTTAGTAAGTCTGGTTTTATGTGAGACTTCAGAATAGTGATGGAAATTAACCTACTTTGGGTGAGCAGTTGGCCTTCCAGGTGATGGAATCGGGCTTTAGTGTTACCCATTTAAGGAAAACAAAAGGAAAATGAATTGTAATAGAATCTTTTTTCTGACTTTTTTTTAAAAAAAAAAAGTTTATTTTGAGAGAGATTGTAATAGAAATTGAACCAAGGATTCATGAAATGCAAGTAGTGATGGTTTCAAACACCATTGGAGGATAACTGCTGCTGAAGAAGAAGGTTTACGGCATTCTTGGGTTACATCATTTCTCATCAAACATGGCTGGCCTTACATTGTGTAGAAAAATAGCAAGACCGCTGACCAACAGGGCATCTCATAGCAGTTAGGAACTTCATCAGAGTTTTCACAGACCCACGATCACAAACTATGACATAAATCCCTCTGGAAAAACTATGGCATAAGGCATTTTTTCAAGAATGACAGTGCAGCTATCCTGAAATATTGCAGCAGGAGACGCTACAAAAGAGTGTTGATTTCCTCTCTTTACTGGCCAAGATGGAATCCAATGCCCACTTGCACCATCATCATGATTGTGATATGGTAGACATCTAAGTAATATCACTAAACGGAAGCAGGGTCTATGTTCTCTTTTTTTTTTTCACTGGTATTCTGTGCTTGGGTTGTAAAAATGTCTACTTGGGCCTGTGTGAATATTTTAGGTCACATCCCATCAGGAAGCTACTGTGTGTGTGTATGAACTGAAGGCAGTGAATGAGTGACATCGTTACCACTTACCATGATACAATGCCCAAAAGAGGTGGAAATATAACCTTGTTTTCTTTCTTGCTCTTTGTTTTGTTTTTTTGTCTTGTTTTTTTGTTTTTTATAGGTGCAACCATCCCTATAAGTGGCAGTTTTTGATTGGCTTGGTGGTCTAAATATGATTATTTTTTTGTTTTTTAATGTTTGTGGTGGTCTAAATATGATATATGGAGGACATGTTGACAAATGACTTATGCATAACATGGCTGTGTGACTTTTAGACATGGCTACTGCTCTTTGCACAGTGTTCACATAAATTTTTGATTAATCAGAAGGAAATTAAATGCAGCCTATTCAAAAGTACTTTCACTTATTAATGCCCGATGGATTTAGCAGAAAACATAGCAATTGATAACAAGAACCTCACAGGATACCCTGAATTTTCTAGCATTAGAATAGCATCCCTGAAACAGTTGTATCTAAGATGTAATGTAATTTTTTGTTGTTTTTTTTTTTTTTTGGAAGAGAGTAGTTATTCAATATTGAAAATTTGTATAGTAATTTCCTTTTACTGGAAGCAATATTTCTTTACCTTCATCATGGCCTCTGTTTGATTTATTGCAGAAGCTCTGTGACAATGACCCTGGTGTAATGAGTGCATCTCTTTGTCCTCTTTTTGACCTTATCAAAGAAGATCCAAATGCATATAAGGACTTAGTTATGAGTTTTGTCAGCATCCTTAAACAAGTTGCAGAAAGAAGGTTACCAAAAACGTATGATTACCATCAGATGCCTGCACCATTTATTCAGGTATCTTTTGTTGCGAAGGCTATTTCAGTGCTTTATGTACATCTGTACATACCTGTGTGAAAAATCCTGTGTGTTGCTTAAAAAAAATCATCTATGCGGGATCTCCCCACATTTGTTGGCCTTTGCCTTGTACATCAAGCATATAAATAAATAAAAAGACTGAATCTTTTCTTAAAATTGGAAGCAAAGTTTGCATTTAGAATCTATTTAGGCGCATTATCATAAATGGAAATAAATTTTGTGTTTGACTGTTGATGCTTTCAACTATGAACTGTTTGGATGAATTATTATAAAGTTCTCCTTAAGGTTGCTTCTAAGTGTTAATCCTTATTTTGCACCTGCTTTACGGTCATACATGGAACTTATATTTGCTGTGTTTCTATTTTTTGGCAGCTCTATCATTTGGTCCCTGTAAGCATTTGATGTGTGTCTGGGATGTAATAGAGGCGATTTTATTAGAAAGGAAGTCTCTGGAACCAATAATTACGTGTAAACTGTCTAGCTAAAATATCTAGGAGTACAATTTATAGTAAACACTGTTTCTGTTGCTTATTTCCAATGCTGTCAAGCCTATTACCTTAGGCTATCAGGCTACATGAGAAAAATGGATGTCGCTTTAGAGCTATTCCAGGTGAGAGGCTCCATTTAGCCGATTGCT
Source organism: Thalassia testudinum (assembly GCA_037157565.1). NCBI lineage: Eukaryota > Viridiplantae > Streptophyta > Magnoliopsida > Alismatales > Hydrocharitaceae > Thalassia > Thalassia testudinum. The sequence continues at coordinate 125,481,669 of JAZHRO010000036.1, read as the reverse complement.
TGGTTGCCTTTTTTGTCTCTTCGGTTGCCTTGTATCTTGTTGCCCTACTTTCAATTCATTTTAGGTAAGAGTAAGGTTTTAAATATTGATATTGATATCGTTTTGTCAAGTCAAAAAAGAAATATATCGGGGATATATCACTGATATCGGTGAATTTTGGGAAAATCGCTCAGAAAGGTCTAAAATGTTCCAAAATGTCACAAATTTTATAAAAATTAACATTTTAATAAGTAATACATTATGAAGAAATGTATAGAAGATGAAAATCATAAATTTTGAATGAAAATGTAATAGAAATGCACTAGTAGCATATTGACAAAGTCATATATTGAAAAGAAGGTATGTAGAACATGATAATAATTGAAAAATATTCATGGTAATGCTACACAAAAAAAAATGAAATATAAATAGTGTCATAGTATTAATTGACTACATGAAGCACAGAAACACCAGTTAATGCCACCAAATCAATACCAGGTTAAGCGTTGACCTGGTTTGATACCTCTCATTCGATTATCTTCCTTGATTTGTAGCACTTTAACATATTTACAGTATGCCTCCCATGCTATGTAGTTATATTGAGTATTGTATTCATTGATGTATCGTTGATGGACTTCATCACTGCAATAGAAAAGTATTCTAAGACGTGGATATCGATTGTGACGTCGGACGAGCTACCCCTGCTTCTAGTTTTAGATCTACCATGATTTTGAGTAAACTCATCTCGATGTTCTCTTGAATTTGTGGATCCAGTAGACCCACCTCGTTTCAGTGTAGAACTTGATGATTCCCAAGATTCTCACTATCTAATTGATGAACTTCGTGGTGGTCGAGGAGGAAGTGGTGCAGCAGAGTGGAAAGGTTGATAAGAAAATGGTTGAGGCCATGAGATGCAAAATACTTAGGGAAAACCCCATAGACATAATTTGCAGATGTAGGATCACTTTGGGTATTATTACTTTGGTGGCGAACATCATGCCCATAGCCATATGAGGAATCATAATAAGATGGATGGCTGATGTAGCTGGGGAAGTAATTTAGTTCGTTCGTCCGTCATCGACTCGTGCGATATGCAAATCATGTTATTCGCATGATTTTTTATTGATTTTTTACAAAGATATCCTTCGGTCGAAGAATTCATTCATCCATTATGTGATTTTTGTAATTTAGTTCATTTCTTCCATTATTTACTCGTCGACGTCATTTATGTCGCATAATCATAGCGCTGAAATGCAAGTCATTTTATTCGAGTGATTTTTTATTGAATTTTTACAAACCTGTCCGTCAGTCGAAGAATTTTTTCATCGATTAATATTTTATGCATTTTTTATAATTTAGTTCGTCGTGTTTTTTATAATTCGCATGACTCGCACAGTCGCATGTATCACAAATAATTTGACGGGAAATTACGATACACTTTTGTCATGAATAGTGCATGATATCGGTGATATATCGCTGATATCTTGTGATAGTGCCGATATATTGACGTTATCAGCGATATATTGCCGATATCATAGTAAAAAGATATTATCAATGGTATCGATATACCCAGCCTCGACGATATCGATATATCACGATATTTCAAACCCTTGGTAAGAGCATAAGGTTCTTCTTTAGTCTTAAGTGTGTTATGTTATGTTCAGTGTTGAGGGCTATTTTGTCGTTTATCTTTATTGTTGGGCTCATGTTATATTTTTCCTCTCGCCTCTCTCTATATAAAGAGGTGTATGGTCGGCTTAGTAAAATAATAACTTTTATTTTCTTTAACTTGGTATTAGAGTCAAGTTGGGGATACCACCCAACAAAACCTTAACCCCACCACCAACCCCTCTCTTTCTCTCTCCTCGCTGCCACCACCAGCCCTTCGCTGTTGGCGATTAGGAGCATGCAGCAGCTTGCTCCTCTTCTTGTCTCCTCTCCTTGTTGGGCAATGGGGGGAGGGGCAAAACAACTACTTTTGTCTCTAGGAGGGTCCTGGATCTTGGTGTGATATCTTGCTAAGGTTGAGGATCTTTCGGGAGATGTTTTGAAGTACTACTAGATGGTATGATCAAATTAGACTTCTGAAGTTGGTTCTATCATTCAACAAATTGTGGTTTTTTATCAAAACCTAATTTGGTGCGTGCATTAAGACTATTAGGACATGTAATGTATTGGAGTTTTGCACCAAGAATTTGGGATCATTTTATGGATCACGTGGTATTGTGCATTAGACTTCCTGCCCCAATATATCACAACAAAATGGGGTTGCTGAACGAAAACACCATCATATTTTGGATACAGCTCGAGTCTTGCTTATTCAGAATAGTGTACCACATACTTATTGAGGAGATGCAGTTCTTACTGCATGCTATCTTATTAATAGGCTTCCTTCCTTTGTACTTCATGAGTAGATTCCTTGGAATATTTTGTATCCAGATGCAGATATGTTTCTAGTCGCCCCGAAAATGTGTGACTATGCTACTTTTGTGCATTTACTTGGGTTTGGTCGTGATAAATTGGCTTCTAGAGTGATTAAATGGGTGTTTTTTGATTACTTACGCACTCAGAAGGGATACAAGTGCTTTGATCTTATCCATCAGAGGCATTATGTGAGTGCGGATGTGACATTCCAAGAGTCCATTCCGTATTTTTCCACGTCAGCCCATCAGTTACGGGATGTGGATACAACTGTGCCATGCTTGTGCCTCCCGTAGCCATGGAGGATTTTCTTCAGAGTAGTAGTCCTACTTCAGAGTCACCTGTGAGCACATTCAGAGTGGTACCACCAAATGAGAATACTTTCAAGGGTATCACGTATCGGCTACCCATCAGTTATAGAGAGAAGATACACCCTCCTCAGTTCCTACTGAGCCATCCTCACTTAGGTATTTGTTGAGGCTATTGACAGTGCTTCTCCTATTGTTGCTTCTCCATGTTCTCTCTCCATGTCTACGGATGATGATATGCTTATTGCTATTCGGAAGGCTCCTTGTTCGTGTGCCCAGTATCGTGTGGCTGGGAGTGTTGTTTCTACTGATTCTCTGAGTATTGAGTTTCATGTATTCACTGCTGCTGTTTGTAGTTTTGAGATACCAACTTCATATCAGCAGACTCTTCTGAATTCGCACTGGAAATCTGCTATGGAGGAAATGTCTGCTCTCCGTCATAGAGACACCTGGGAGCTTACTCTATTACCCTCTGGTACGTACCTTGTTGATGCTAGGTGAGTCTTTGTCTTGAAATATAACCCAGATGGGTCTATTTCTTGGTATAAGGCTCGCCTTGTGGCCAATGATTCACTCAAACCTATGAGGTGGATTTCTTTGACACATTCTCACCGATTGCTTGTTTCTCAACTGTTTGTATACTTATATCTGTTGTAGCACACTACGGATGGTCTTTACACTAGCTGGACGTCAAAATTGCCTTTCTCTATGGCTACTTTTAGGAGGAGATATATATGCAGCAGCCTCTTGACTTTAAGGTTTAGAGGGAGTGTGTTTGCAGGCTACGAAAAGTTATCTATGGTCTTAAGTAGAGTCCTCGAGCTTGGTTTCAACGTCTGTCAGAGGCATTGCAGTTGTTGGGTTGCAGAGGTCGTCTGATCATTCCTTGTTTGTGAGGAAAATGAATGGTGGTGTTGTGGCTCTACTTGTGTATGTTGATCTTATACTCACAAGAGATGACACAGCAGGTATTTCTCAGGTGAAGGAATATTTAGCACGTCAATTTGTTATGAAAGACCTTGGGAAGCGTAGATATTTCCTTGGTATTGAAATTGCTAGAAGTAAGAAGGGTATTGTTATGTTTAAGAGGAAATATACTTTAGACATTCTCCAGGAGGCAGGTATGCTTGGATCTAAGGGTGCTAATATCCTATGGATCTAAAGGTTCATTTGTTTGATGGCTTGGCAAGGTTGATGGATAAGAATGCTTATAGGCACCTGGTAGGGAAGCTACTGTATTTGACTATCACTAGGTCAGATATTACTTTTGCAGTAGGTAAGCTGAATCAGTTCTTGGACAAACCTACTAATGATCATTGGCAGGTAGCGATGCAGGTGTTGAGATACATCAAACAGTGTCAAGGTCGAGGTCTTTTGTTTCAGAAGAAAGCTCCTATGTCGATTGTTGCTTATTCAGATGCTGACTATGCAGGTGATGTTGAGGATAGAAAATCTATTACAGGTTTTTGTACCTTTGTAGTAGGGAATCTGGTGATCTAGAGGAGCAAGAAGCAAAGCATGGTGTCGCGCTTGAGTGTTGAATCAGAATATCGCGCCATGGCACACAGTGGAGATGATATGGATACGATCTTTATTGCGAGACCTTCATGTTACTCTTGAGGAGCCTATACACATGTATTGTGACAACATGGCTGCAACTTATATTGCCAACAATCTCATGTTCCATGAAAAGACTAAACATGTCAAAGTGGATTGTCATTAAATGAGGAGCCTAATTCAGCTGGGTTTGCTCTGTACTTCTTGCTTAGCCTTTTCAGAACAAACTGTAAATATGTTTACTAATTCATTATCTTGCCATATGTTTGACAAGTGTAGGAACAAGTTGAACATGATTGATATATATGCTCTAGCTTGAAGGGAAGTGTTACGTTATGTTGAGTATTGAGGGTTATTTTGTCATTTATCTTTATTGTTGGGCTCATGTTGTATTTTTTTCCTCACCTCGATCTATATAAAGAAGTATAGGATCAGCTTAATAAAATGACAACTTTCATTTTCTTCAACTATATATATTTATATATATATGCTAGTATTATATATTGTCATACATATAACATCTTTTATATCCTCAAGTGTGATTTTTGTTATGATATATCTTCCTTGAACTATTATTTCTTTATTATCAGTTCAATGATATATGATATATATATATTTGTTATTGTTTGTAAGTCTCTAATGATCTATATAGCAATATATGTGTGAGGATTTAGAGTAGCGTGGAGAGGGCCTTGATACTTGGAAGGCCCACATGTGGACCTTAATGGGCAATGGAGAGAGAGAGAGAGGTCGATGAAAGAGAAGAGAGAGAGCAGGAGTTGTCGTTGTTGGGAAATATATTATATTAACTCAAGAAAGAAATTGCATATGTAATCAAATCTCCTAGAATTAGGAATAAGCAAACCCTTTTAACAACTTGACTAAAAGACAACCATACTAAAAATAAAAAACTTGGACTCTAAGCAAAACTCAAAAATTTCCTTAGGGTTGGCACCCCTTTGGTGCACTCAGGACCCACCACGTGGCCCGATAAACCTGTCATGTGACATTTATTCTCCAAACTCCCCCTCAAATCAAGGTCGGGAGGATAATAACTTGCTACACTTTATGATGAGGCTAGAGCCCCCACCACTCTTCATCTTCTTCTAGCTCTTTCTTTTCTTTGGTAGGAGTTATGGTGTAGCCTTTTGCGACCTCCGATGTCGTTGCCTCTTGGGCAACCTCAATAGTTGTCATGACAACCACAACAATCTCCTTTTCATCTTGGAACTTTGCTATAATCTTCTCGAGATCCGCAGGAGTAAGGGAATTCACACGTGAGGTGCTGGTAGTCCTATGTGTGGGCCTCCCAAATTTGACTCCCAACAACGATCTTGCAGATGATTAGTGCCCCCGTAGTGTTGACATGGTGGATAGACTTGATTAAAGCCTTGACCATGTCCTCTTCCACGTCTTGCACCTCCATTGAATGTGGCCATGGCGGTGTTTTTAAACACCACTACTTTACTTGATCCTACATCTGGTTCTTTAAGATTTTTGAGACGACTATAAATCGTCTTAAGGTCCAACTCCTCGTCCAATGCCAAGATTTGATCACATGTCAGTTGATATCGAGAATTTAATCCTGACAGGAATCTCGTCGCTTGTCATCTCATGTATAGCGGTTTGCTTATCGCAATAGATAGGCTCATAGATATTTAGTTCTTCAAAAAGCGCCTTCATCTTTGAGTAATACATACCAAGGGGAAGATCCCCTTGACGTTTAGATGCGAGTATAGATGTGGGTGATGCGTGCGTTGTTGGACTTCTTGGAGTATGTCTTTTCTAAAGAATCCCATATCTTGTACGTCGCCTTTTGTATAGCATATTGGAAGCGATGGATGAATTGACTGAGTTTATCAGCCAATTCATCACCATGTAGTTTTCTTTCTTCCACTTCTTCAAGTCCTTGGACTCGGGCTCCTCTTGGAAGACATGCAACTTCTTTTTTGAGAAGCGGAAGGGTGATTATCCAAAAGATAATCACCCAAAATCATATCATTCTAAATAACAGATTTTACAAAATAGACCCCCAGAATCCCATTTGGGAGGAAATGAAAGAAACAAAATTCTCAACATAGGGTCTCTCTCTCCTAAATAGCATCCCATTCCTCCCCAGCTAAACACCTCACAAAACCGCCAAAACCTTGGCTCTATCTCTCTTGGAATGAGATGTGATCCCTCCATTACGTGCATTTCCCCTACGGAATGAAGACCAGAAGCTGACCACATCTTTATGAGCGATTCAATCGATCCCCATCCTCTGCCAGACCTGTACCACAAAGGGACACTGAAAGAAAAGGTGCTGGATGTCCTCATCGGCACCCCCACAAAGGGGACACGTCGGGTCTTTAGACTGGGCCCATCTCTCCCTCAATTGTTTTGTCATAATTCTCCCTCTTCTCACCAACTAGGTGAAAATCTTCACCTTCATTGGGCATTCTGCCATCCACAACAATTTGCAATCCCGTAAAAAGTCAATGTCCAAGTTAGCCACGCCACTCCCCAACCTGCGATAAACCTTTGCTACCGAGAAATCTCCTTCCTCCCAAGAGAAAGCATCAAGACCTTTCTCCGGTGCCCAGTCTACCAGTTCCTACAATAGCTGCTGGAAATTCTCGCATCTTTGGTTAGAGAGTCCCCCCTGAAAAATAGGACACCAAACTCCATCTCAACAACCTCCAATCGTGGCCAAGGGATCCGCAACACTTCCCAAGAGGCAAGGGAATCTATCTCCGAGGGTAGATCCTACCCCCTGCTAGTCATCCTGCCAGAAACAAAAAGTTACCTACACCCAGCATAGGGTAAAAAAAGTCTCGCACCTTCACTGCCACCGCTGCCAAGCCCCTTAGAAAGTGAGAGGCTCCAGGAGGGGAAAACAACGGCCCCCATGACAGAAAATTACCGTAGCAACGCTGCATAACATCACCAAAAAGACCCTGCTCCAGACTCACCAACCTGGTAATTCACTTCGTAAGGAGACTGATGTTCACCTTGTCCACATCTCTAACCCCCAGGCCCCCCTCCTAGAAAGGTCTACACACCTCCTCCCAGGCCACCAATCTTGCCTCCCTTCCTGTCAACCTTACATGAGACTAGAAGAAATCTCTCATCAACCTCGAGATCTTATCAATCTGACGCGGTAACCTGAAAACCAAGAGGAAATATGATGGCATGGATGCTAGAATCACTTTCACCAGGGTCAACCGTTCACCTCTAGATAGAAGTCTGGAAGACTACCCTGCCAAGCTTTCCTCCATTCTCTCTAACAACGGAATTCAATCCTGTAATCTGAGCCGCCGATCTGATAAAGGCCCAAATACACCAGCAGCAAAGAGCCCAACTCTGTCTCCAAAGCACCACCTACCCTCTTCGTTTCTGCGATTGACAAATTAAAAGGGACAAAAGTTGATTTCTGATAATTAATCTGCAATCCCGACGCCTTGCCAAAAAGCTCTAAAAGGATTCTTATCCTCCTAGCCTCCAGATCTGTTCCTTCGACCAGAAAAGGTGTATCATCAACATACTGCATGACCGCCGTCTCCCTGTTCACACCAAACCTGAAGCCTCTAATTAGGCCCCTAGCATAGGTCCTAACTGCCATCCTTGCCAAAGCATTTGCCGCAAGAACAAACAACATAGGTGCAAGAGGGCAACCCTGCCTGACCCCCCTCCTAGGCTGTACCCAACCTCTTGTCGGGTTCCCATTGATTATGATTGAGAAAGATGTTGTCGGTGGTACAGGAGGAGGATAGGAAGGTAGAGGTGGAATGGAAGGTGAAGTCGAGATAGAGGTGGTTGAAGGAAGGCGACTCCAATACCAGATTCTTCCACCATATGGCTTCTGCCAGGAGGAGGAGGAATTTGATAGAAAAGATGCTGATTCATGGGGAGTCCTTAAGCAGGGAGGAAGTGGGACGAGTTGTAGCAGATTATTTTAGAGAGTTCATTGGGAGACATTACATGCGGGATTGCAGATTGAGGGGGGAGAACGTGTAGTGTATCACGGAGGCTGAGGCGGGGGGACTTATAGTTGGCTTCTTGGAGGACGAAGTGAGACAGACGGTATGGAGCCTGAATGCGGAGGGGTGTCCTGGCCCAGATGGCTTCGCTGTTTTCCTCTTCAGGGAATTCTGGCCCCTGGTGGGGGCAGATGTGATGCGGATGATAGAGGAGTTCACGGTTGGAAACAGAGGTTTCGATAAACTGAATAGATACTATCTGCTTTTGCTGCTTAAGAAGGAAGGGGCTGAAGCGATCCAGGACTTTAGACTGATTGCACTGTCAAGTACAGTGTACCTTATTGTTGCAAAGGTCTTAATCAACAAGCTCAAGGACGTTCTTGGAGACTTGGTCTCCCTTGTTCAGACGACCTTTGTTCCAGGGAGAGGAATCCTAGATGGTTTTGTTGTTGCATTGAAGCTGTTGGCCACATGGAGGAGGGAGAAGAAGCAGGCTTTTATGTGGAAGGTTGATTTCAGCAAAGCGTATGACTTAGTTTAATGGGATTTCTTGTGAGCCTCCTTGTTGAAGAGAGGTTTTCCTACGGTTTGGGTTGATTGGATGAAAAGGTGTGTAGGACATGCAACTTGTTTTGGCTGCCTACAAAGGTCTTGAATACCTGCGCCCATAGGATATAGTTTGAGTCACCTTGAAGCTTGATCGTGGTGCCTTGAAGTATAACTTTTCCTTCTTTGGTGTTGATCTGGTTCTCTCTTTCAGCTAACCGTGTTCTTGAGAAACAAGTCTTCTGCTACTTATACGCTCTGTATAAGGCACTCGATGCGTGAGATAAGCTACTTGTTGGAGTTCCCTTGATTCCTTGGGCCTTACGTAAGGCGCCAAGGTCCTTCAAGGAGTTCTTTGAGAAAACTCACAAGTTGACGAAGATGCCTCAAAAATCAAGGCTCCAGAACATATGGGAATCATACACAAGATAGGACCTTCTTGTGAGGGAACTCTCTTCCTTGCACCACCTTGATTCACACATGGAAGAGTAGAGGCACCAAGAAATCCCCATGCGTTTGAAATCTAAGTCCTAGGTTACCATTCTGATCTAACACACCGTTGAGAAGGAGCATGGAGGAACTAGTGGTCTCCATCCTCCAAACCCGTGCTGCTATAATGAATGCATGAAGCATCATCACTCAGCCCAACACTGTTTAAAAGCTTTAGCAATGATCTTCCCTCTCCTGAAAAGCTAGATGAACTTGATTTTCAAAGGAACATGGATGCTCGAAACTCCCTTATAATCGGCGGGTAGCAAATCATTCGGTGGATGAAGCCTCCATATAAAATGTGCATTGCTTTTTGAGAAGTCCATGCTTTTGAATTCCTCCATCTCTCCTCATGCCTGGTTGGATATGATGTGGTGCCTGAAGCTTATAGAAAAGAACTTTTGCCCTTGAAATGGAGAGTGGCATAGGAACATTGGGCATTCAAACATCACTTTGTAAGTAGTCTACAACAATGGCCAAGGGATCAGTTGCCAATACAAGCAAGATAGGGATACATCTAAGAGATAATCCTGAGGAACACTGGTGGTGCGTCCAAAAAAGAAATCTCTAGGCATTGTCCTATAGTGAGGACTGGCTTATTTTAGAAGCCTTATCAAAGCCTTCTAAATGCTGGAGAAACTCATAGTTGGGGACCTATAATGTACAACATCCAATTGGTTAGCAAAAGATCATTCTTGTCCCACTGATTGAGGATGCGAAGACCACTCATTTTCTTCGGCTTGTATATCTCCTCCTTGGCTATTGATGGCAAGGAAGTCACCACTTCCCAGGGCCTAAAGGAATTTTCTTTTGATAGTGTCAATGAGGTTCAAAATACAAGCAAGCATCTTTAAAAGGGAGAGGTAGTACATCAGCAAAGTGGGGAAGATTGAGGAAAAAGCATCAACCTTCCTCCCATTACTTGGTGCTCATACTTGTATGGGTTCTTTGGAGATGCCCCTTAGGGGGATTTCATCTTGACCTATTTGGTAATCTCCATTCTTAATGATGACTGGAATTCAATAGCTACTCATTTCGAGTGGTCATCCTTTTGTCAATAAAAACTATTGAATTACATATATATATATCAACAAAGTTGTAGAAATTTTTAGTTGGTATTTAGTTGGTGAGGTCACCGAGCAAGGAGTATACGGTATGTGGGTGATTAATCGAGGATTAATTGGTGTAGTATTTTTTTAATTTTTAAAATTTTAAATATGATTATATATACCATTATACATATTAAGTGTACATATATATAAATTGAAATATCACATATATATTAATATTATTTTTTTGATATACATATTCTCTCTGTAGCTTCTAACAAATAGCTATCAATATCACAACACATAAAATAAGACAAATAAACTAAGATTGATGCATCGTAAATATCAAAGTGACAAGTTTTTAGTTTCAAATGCCACAAAAAGTACAAAATAGATAGCAAATTCCCAAAGAAACATCTTAAGAAAATATTAGGATTCAATCTTCCTCATTTAGAAATAAGGGAACTCCTCCACAATTTCATCTTCTTTGTCGATCTCTTCAAACTAGCTTTCTCGTCTTCCTTAAAGTCAAGTGAGTTTGTTGGAGCTCTTGAGGTGGATGCTTGTTTGCCTTGTCAACTCTAGGACTCCTCCTTGGTTGTAATACATTTTTTGCATCACATGCCTTTGCAACTGCACCCCAAGTTAAATCCTACTCCTGGAAAAACTTCTTCGGTTGCCACATCAAACACCTATGCTGCTGCATGTGCATGATCCTTTTAAGCAATTAGATCTCTTCTTATAGCCTTTTTGTTTACGATCTCTTAGTTTTGCATTGAATCGTATAAAAACCAACTCATTCAACCTTGGCATTACCAAGCTGGCCCTGAATTTTGTATGGATTTGGAAGTGAAGGAGCACATTGTTACATATGTCATATGAAAGCTTAAATGATGGAATCTAGGTCATTAGACTTATTACCCTTAAAAATGTGTTCCAATTCCTCTCACAACCAGAGGACGTAGAGAGGTTAAACTTAGGATCTTAATTGCCATTTGTTGTAGATAAGGTGTATTACTTCCACATATTTAATAAATTAAAATAGTAAATAAATATTACAATCTTGAATTTACATAAAAGAGGGCATATAATTAAATTCTTGAATTACTTGGATCCGAGTGCTCATCATTAATTGACCTTTGCCTTACAGCCAAGGGTTTACCAAACATATCCAGTCCAAGTTTGTATGCAATTAACTCCTTTCTTGTAATGATGTCTTGCACATCTAGGCCGGGGTAGAATTGCTCAATGCAAGTTATCAACCCATACTTTATGTCACCATTTGTTTCAAACATGGTACAATCCTTATAGAAATAATAAGGTTTGAGAAAATAAACAAGCTTATGAAGTGGTGTATCAAGTTGTAATTTGGTTTTCTTCTCTATTGCCTCCTTAAATGGCTTATAAGACAACTCATTGCCATTACAAATTGCTAGCATCTACTCCTTTGCCTTTTCTAAGCCCCTATAAACAAAAACCCATGGATGGTTTCTCATTTGAGTCAACTTGCAAAAGACGAACCAAAGGACTAAAAATCCTCATTGCAAGTGACTTGATTCCAAAAAGATGGGCTCCAGACTGTAGATATTGCTTTCTCCCCTTTTTTAGACTTAGACCATTTGCAACGTTGCTAATCATTACAAGAAAACATAGCTCTCAATTTATCTTTCTTATCTAGTACGCTTTGCAGCGCAAGAAAAGTAGTAGAAAATCTAGTCTGTCCAGGTCTCACCATGTCCCTTTTTTCAGTAAGCATTGCATCATACTCAAAATTATGTCATGACTATAAATGAACACAGAGAGTTTCCGTGCATTTGTGATTGCATTCGATATCTTATGTTCTCTTCCAATCTCCTCAAGCACCAAATCAATGGTATGCACGACACATGATGCCCAAAAAATATGTGAATGCTTCATCTTTATCAAGGTGGAAGTTGCCATGTAAACAACTTGGACAACATTTTCCACTCTAATTTCTTTAATGCCTTCTTTAATAAAGCCAAAGATGTAATCAGAAGTGAGTCAATAGATTTTAGAAAAGATATTGCAAGTGGACAGTGGGCACAATCATAATGCTCCTTCCATGCATATTAGTTTGAGCATCAGTCATAATAGAGCATCCTGTAGTTTTCTGTCTCTATGGCTTTGTAGGGCTTGCTTGGTCTTCTCCACATACTTCTTCAAAAATGGTCCATAAATCTCATATCGAGGAGTTTTAAGCCTTAGACCAATACACCCGATCGCCTCGGTCATTCATACAAAATGGACATTGCAAATTGCATTAAATGAAATGTCATAATAATAGGCCTAGTCACAAATAAATTCACATGTTTTTTTTTTGAAAAGCAAAAGGGCGGTTATCCGAGTGATAACTACCTAAAATCATTCCATTCCAACAAAACGGGTTACATCAAAATTACATGATAGATCCCCAAAACACCATCTGGGAAGAAATACCCAAAATAAAATTTTCAACATAAGACCTTTCCCCCCTAAAAATCGCCCCATTTCTCCCCAACCATACATCCCATAAGATCGTCAAGACCTTCGCCCTATCCTTTTTGGATCTAAAGGCAAACTCTCCATCGTAGGTGTTTCCCCTGCGGAAAGATTCCCAGAAGCTAGTCAGATCCTGATGAAGATCTAGTTGATTCCCATCCGCTGCCAAAGCTGCGTCACAAAAGGGCACTGAAAGAAAAGGTGCTGAATATCTTCCTCAGCTCCATCATAGAGGGAACATACAAGATCATCCGATTGGGCCCATCTAGCTCTCCATTGCTTTGTTATAACTCTTCCCCTCCTCACCAGCCAAGCGAAGATCTTCATCTTCAAATGACATTCCACTTTCCATAGCAGACTGCAGTCTCTCATAAAATCGATGTCAAAGTTGACCGTGCCACTCCCCAACCTATGAAAGACTTTTGCCACAGAGAAATCTCCTTCCCAATGAAAACCATCTTCGCCCTCCTCTGGTGCCCAACCCTCCAGCTCCTGTAATAGACGTTGGAACTCCTCACACCTCTAGTCTGAAAGCCCTCCTCGAAATGTTGGACACCACGCCCCATCCCAACAACTTCCCATCGTAGCTGATGGGTCCACAACACCCCCAACAAGGCGAGGAAACCTCTTCGCAAGGGTTGAGCCACCCCCTGCCAGAAATGGAATGCATCGCCCTTCCCTAAAATGGGGGAAAAGAGATCACGCACCTTCACCGTCACCGTCGCTAAGCCCCTAAGAAACTGGGAGGCACTTGGGGGAGGGGACTCCAGAGGCTCCCAAGAGAGGAAAGGGCCGTAGCATTGTCACATAACGTCACTGAAGAGGCCCTGCTCCTGTCCCACTAATCTTGCTATCTACTTGGTCAGGAGGCTGATGTTCACCTTATCCACTTCTTTAACCCCCATACCCCCTTCCTGAAATGTCCTGCATACCTCCCAAGCTACCAACCTCGCCTCCCTTCTTGTCGACCCTGCATTGGCCCAGAAGAAGTCCCTCATCAATCTCGATATCTTCTTCTCAATCTGGCGCGGCAATATGAAAACTGAGAGAAAATACGATGGCATGGAGGCTAGCACTGCTTTCCTTAGGATCAACCTTCCACCTCTAGAAAGAAGTCTAGAGGACCATCCTGCCAATCTTCCTTCCATCCTCTCCAGTAAAGGAATCCAATCCTGTAACCTGAGGCGTCGATCTGACAGTGGAAGGCTTAGATACACCAGTGGTAGAGAACCCACCTCTGTCTCCAAAGTCCCACTCACCCTCTCCACCTCTTCAGCTGACAAGTTGAACGACATAGGCATGTTTCATCTCGTTGATAAATTCCCATGTTTTATCTCGTTGATCCTTAATATAGGCATCTTTAATAGTGGTTTGACGCAAATCCGTAGGCACATTTGTGACCTCTTCAATTGATTATGAGAGTCTTCTCTTTTTCGCCTCTCTTCTCGATTCAATAGTGCGTGGATTACATCCAATATCAACCTCATCCCTGACTTCTTGTAATGCTCTCATCTTGCTTGCTTTTGTCGCCTTTAATTCATCCATGTATTCCTTAATAACATTCTTAGTCTCTTCATCAACCTTTGGGCAAGAAGTTGTGTTTGTTGTTTAAATATGTTAATTCCACCTTTTACCACCATCTTGCAAAGCCTACAAGTGATGCTGTTTGGATCCTTCTTATTGGCAAGATATCCATATCTCCATCTGGGATCCGTTGATTTAGGCGAGACATAAAAAAGAGTTGTGCATGAGTGAGAATTAGATTTGAGATTTGTGGAAGCCATGTCTTCCATAAACTATTTGCTTAATTCAATCATATTAAAAAGCAAGAGGAAGTATATGATGAGATATGTTGATAGCTAAAATGTGAAATCAACACTAAAATAAATCCTTTTACATGTGAATTTCTGAAATAAATCAACATTCAACATATCATATTTGTTAAGAGTTGAAAATAACATGGAGATAACCTAAAAGACTAACATGGCTCCACAAATGAAATATGAGCAACTATAAAAATAAAACATATATGATAGAATTTAGAATCATAATCAACAAGTAATTATTTCACAATTAACATCACATTAGAGCAAAAAGATTTGAAGAACATGTTACAACTTACATGAATATATAGAGCTCATGATTGCAACTCATAAACTAATCGCAAATAGAAGTCTAAAATAGAAAATCTTAAAATTAGGAACATATGCTACTATGCAACTTACAAATAAAAATCTAAATCACAAAAAAAAGTAATAAATGTAATTCACTAACCAATCTAAAGTAATATATGTAACTCTCAATAACAAAAACTAATCTAAACTAGCATTTGCAAGAAAATCATTAAATCATATAATTAAATTTTTTTAAAAAAAGAATTCAGTATTATTAAACATGAAAGAAAGTTGAGAGAGAAGATAATAGAGAGGAGAAGTAGTGGCTACCGGTAGACTGTGGAGAGCTGCAACCATTGGTGGAGAGGGTAGTAGCCACCGGCGCATTGCTCGCTAGTGATGAAACCATAGGCGACGATAGCAGCAGGCACCGTGGCGACTGCTCATTGGCAACAATGGAAAGGCACGATGTTGAAGATGGGGCTTGGTGGTGACAATTAGACACTCGCTGGCCGAAGAATTCTCGCGAAGAGGCTCTGGGCGGTGGGTGGTTCACAGGTGGTGAAAGCAAGAGAAACCTTTTGAAGGTTTTCTTACGGCTTTTGTGCATTGGGGTAATGGGAGAAGTTGGGGGTCTCATTTAGGTCTTATTTGGTTTGGGCCTGCACGTGAATCAAGGTTAAAAAAATTGAAATCTTAAATCTTGGTCGGCCCATTAATCAGGTATATACTTGGTTCATTTCTTGATCGCATACGTTTATGCAGTCGATTAATCAGCCACATATATCGATTTTTACACATTACATGCACACACATATAAAGTGACTTTTTATTCTTGAATATAATTATTTAACTATATGGAATTTTTACATATTTTCCCTCATTAAACTTCAAAAAAGATGTATATATCTTAACCTATTTCATATATACATATGTGTCCCTAGAAATATCCATTTGCTTGTTGGGATGCCCTTATAAACTGCTAGGAAATAAATCAATTAGGTTATTTAATTAGGTATTTACTATTTTTAGGTCAGTCATATTTACATGTATGCTCTTGCTCCTCTCTATATAAAGAGGGTTAGGACCTCTCCTTCTATCTATAACAAGAATTGTTTTCCCACCAAAATTCTCTACATGTTATGAGAACCATCGATCTTGGTAGTTTAATGTTTAGAAGAGGAAAACCTAGAGGGGGGGGGCCCTCCGGCGGTGCGGTCGGCCTCCTGCGAGCCACCAGAGAGGCACTCTCCTTTCCCAAATCTCTCTTCTGTTCATCTCCGTTTTCACTATAGTTGTTGGTGATCTTCTCATCGTTGAAGGGAAAATCACCACTGGCGATGCCTCCGGCCATCGTTCGACGAGGAACCATCGGTGGGGTGGTCGCTGGAGTCCTAGCGACTAGATCGACCACTGCCAGTGGTCCTTTGGCGAGCCATGCGTCGCCGACAGCCCATCTTTCGTTCGACGCCACCCATAGAGGCAGTGGTCTGGATCTTTGTTTTGCCTTATTAAACCTCGTTTGATCGAGGGTTTGAGGGTCCCTCTCTACCCCTTAAGGGCCATACTACTGGACCAAGGTGGTTCGACCCTCACTTGACTTCACTGGAGTGTCGTCATGGACCTCCTCCTCTACTGCTCGTCGTCGCCTACAAAGAAAACAAAAAAAGAGAAGCAGAAGAAGATGGAGTCCATGGTGGTTCCTCTCCTCTCCTCTTCTCCATGTTTGCTGCAGCGTTGGTGTTGCTGTTGTCGTTTCACACCTAACAGAGAGGGCCGATAGAGAAGAATGTAAGAAAAGGAGGATGAAAACCCTCTTTCACTCTTTGGTGTTGCTTAAAAAAAAATAGAGTTATTTTATGATTGAGTTCATTTTTTATTTTTTTTAAAGTCTAGTCTTCTATTGTTGGGGTACTTGTCTGTAACGCTTCAATGTTTTGAGTTGTTTCAATTGGGTCCTTATATATTGAGTGGAAGACACAAGAGTTAAAGACGGGAGCTGCTTCCAGATGTCAAGTATTCGGGCAATACTCTTACGTACCTCAAGAGAAACCAAGTGTCGATTGGCTCTGTGAGGGCGTACAAAAAGAGACACCCAGGGTTGGAGACATGAAGAAGGGACTACCACGTTGACAGGAGTTGATCTTAACTATTTTAAGGATCAAAGTCTTCACTATGTCTCGCATCTCTACTTGCAGTGGAGCATTAGGAAATAAATCAATTAGGATATTTGATTAGGTATTTACTATTTTTAGGTCATAGTCATATTTACATGTATGCCCTTGCTCTACTCTATCTAAAGAGGGCTAGGGCCTCTCCTTTTATCAATAACAAGAATTCTTTTCCCCCAAAATTCTCTACATAAACTATTTATACTAATAAAGAGATTTCTATATACAAGTTCTTTTATTTTATTTTCCTCCCTTAAATAAACCCTCCACCTTTCTTCTTCCTCTGATCCCCCTCGCCCTCTTTGTTCCCTCCTACCTCCTTTTGGCTCCTCTAGTAGCTCCTCTAGCGTCTCCCACCTCATCTTGCCTCTTTCTGATCCTGCTAATCCCACGACGAACAGCTCCTCCCCTCTTCACCCGCCCCTTTTCGTTCCCATCGTGAGCAACTCCCCCCTTCTCCAGTTGCCTCTCTTCGATCCCACCGTGAGTACCTCCTCCCCTCTCCCTTGTCTTCTTCCTCTGCCTCCTACCTCCTTCGACCAACTCCTCCCACCTCCTCTTGCCCTTTTCAACTTCTCCCCTCTTCCTCTATTTCCTCATGCCTTTTTCCACCTCCCAATGTTGCTCGACCAACCCAACTCCTCTTGCCCTTCCCAGCTACTCTTACCTCCTTCACCCTCCTCCTCAGCTCCCATCCAGCTCCTCCTCAGCCCCCCTTTAGCTCCTCTTCCTCTGCCTGAACCCCTCCTCTTGTGCCTCTTCATCCCCCTGGTGGCAACCCTAATCCCCTTCCTCGATCTTGTCTGTGGAGGCTTGTAGATATTTGCTTGTGGTGGCATTCGTGGGGTGACATGACATGAAGAGGAGGTCGTCAACGTGAAGAGGAATCTAACGGCATTCGAAGGTGGCGGTTTTTGTGAAAGCGATGGCGCAAAGGAGGCCGTTGGTGGGGATGCCGAGGGAACCATTGGATGGGAGAGGGATAGGAGGCATGGGGCTACTTTAGCAAAAAGAAACCAAATCTAGGGAGTTTTTTAAAGAAATCTTTAATTTTTAGTACAAATTTTTTCTTAAGAGTATGCAATTTAATAAATTAAAGTTTATGAGGGCATATACGTCATTACATAGGATATTTATGTAAATACGAAATAGGTGGGGATATATACACTTTTTTGAAGTTTAGTAGTTTACAGGGGCATATATGTAAAAGCCCATAATGTTATTTGTTACATGTTGTAAGTCTCTACCTTTTTGACTTCCAATTTATTTGGATATGAATGTGAAGAGTATCCCAAAGTTGAGTTGCCAATGATTAATCTTTTTTTTTCCAGTATCATTTTTTGGCATGTAAAACATGTTCTGATGCCATAACTGCAATATGAGTTTGGATATGATAAGACCCACCAATATTTTTGGTTGGTTCTCATTTATATCATTTATGGCCTCTTTTATCTACAATCCGTCTTTTGTTAAAATGAATAAAAATTTTCTATGCCCCTTTCTTTTTTTTGAGAAGGAAAAGGGCGAGAGTCGTGTAACCCCCACACGTTGTATTATCACACCTCAGTGGGCTAAAAGAAAACTGTTACATTAATGAATGGATTCCCAAATTACAAGCTGGGAGGAAATGGAGGCAAGAATATTCTCCACATATGGCCTGTTCCCCCGAACATCACCCCATTTCTTCCCAGCCAAATCGCCCACAAAATTTCTAGGACCTTAGCCCTTTCCAATCTCAATCTGAAAATGAATCCATTGGGCTTGGTGTTGCCCCCACGAAAGCTTGTCTAGAATGCTTCCAGAGTGGAAGCGTTAATCCATGTAGGGCCCACCTATCTCCAAACTTGCATTGCCATGTCACACTTCAAGAAGAGGTGATGATCATCCTCCTCTGCCATACCGCATATCTGGCAAGTGGTGTCCATCTTAGGCACCTATCTCGCCCTCTTGGCCTTGGTAAGCAGTTGTCCCCTTTTGAGCAACCATGCAAAGAACCTTATCTTGAGCGAGCAATTCGTCGCCTAAAGGAGTCTACAGTCCTGTGCTAAATCAATCTCAATCAACTGGTTGGATTGTGTCAGCCTGCAGTAAGCCTTCCGCAGAGAGAAGTCTCCCTCATCCCATAATAAGTTGCCCCTGTCCTGCTCCAAGCCCCATCCCTTGAGGGCCCTAAGCAAGTCTTGCAACTCTTTGTAGTTCCTATCCGACAACGCTTCTTTGATCCTCGGACACTAGTTGCCACTTTAGCAATCTCTGACTACCACCTCCTTATCGACAGCTCTAGAGTAGAGCTTGGGAAACTTGTCGTACAAGGATCCATCACCTAGCCAGTCATCCAATTAGAACTTGAAGTTCCATCTATCCCCCAAGATTGACGTGAAGAACTCTCTGACCCTCGGGGCAGCCTCCATCAGCCCCTTACTGAAATGTGATGCCCCCTTGTCCGGTGAGGAGAGCGGCTTCCACGAGGCAAAAGGACCATAACACTTTCTCACCACATCCTCCAGCAGGCCCTCCTTACCCCCCACCAGTCTAGCTATCCACTTAGTGAGATGGCTTTGGTTGACATGCTCCACCTTTTTTACCTACAGGCCCCCCTCTTGGACTGGTCAGTAGACATCCTCCCATGTGACAAGCTTGGTGCCCTTCCCCACATTCTCGAAGCTGGACCACAGAAAATTGCACAGCACACTTGTTATCCCCTTCTCGACCTGGCGTGGGGCTTTAAACACTGACAAGAAATAGGCCGGCATGGAAGACAACATTGACCTAAGCAGAGTGAGCCTTCCTCCCCAGGATAGGAGTCTAGAGGTCCACCCTGCCACCCTCCTCTCCAGCTTTTCCAACAACAGGAGCCAATCCTACAACCTGATTCACTTGTCTGAAAGCGGAATCCAAGGTAGGTAATGAGCTGGGACCCCACCTCCGTTCCCAAGGCCATCCCACAATCCTACTCTTGTTACATCATCCCGAAGGTCACACCTTTCTTTTGAAATGATCTCTTTGCACCTATTGCACAGGTGAGCTCTGACCATTAGCTCACCCTTGTTACGGAACCATCAAAAGTTGCTAATTTTTCATGCATATTTGTTTCTGTAATCAGATGTTGGAATTATGGAGGATCACTTGACATGAAATGCCTATTCTCTACATTGTCTCAAAGTTAAGGTAAAATGAACAAGACAAACCTACTTTAACCCAGAAGAGGGATCTAACAATTACTTTATGCAAGTTGGTGGTCAAAATCTTCTGAACGGCTTTACTAGTATCTTTTCAGAGAAAAAAAAACACCAGTTCTTACCACCGTGTTAGAGTAAATCACCATTCAGATGGAGTCATTAGAATAGATGGTTTTCTTGCAAACATTTTATTAGATTATTTCCCTGAAAAAAAAGATTATATTAGTTCCATTGGACTGCACTGGAGGAGTTACATGTAGCATGGGACATTTTAAAGCAAGTGGTAATAATTAACTAGTTGAGGAAATATACCACTAAAGTTGATTTTGTCTAGGAGAATACTAGATGGATAAGTGATGCTTTTGACTAATGAAGGATGGAAAAGGAAAAAGCACCTTAATACCTCCGTGGCAGTATGGAACTATAATCAAGGTCAACATGTGAAAGAGGCAGTTGAAGTGATTCAATCATGTAAATGGAGATCATTGTATGGTCTTGTTTGAAAAATTAATTTATCTTGTGATTACTTGGAATTTCTTAGAGCAGTTTTCTCGTGTTTGCATCCTATGTTTGTTTTGTATTATCATGATTTAAGCCTTAATTACTATGTTTTAGTATTTATTATATGACTAATGTACTCTGGATTTTTATGGGAATAAATTGCAGGGTAAATCTTGTTTTCCTAAGAGTGTTGCTGGATGTTCCTTTATTATCATCCTTTATTTTCAAATAATCTGATCATACTGTCCTTAGATGAGTTTAGAAAATTAGTGGTCGAGATGCTTCATCTTTTTATTCAGGGTTGGCCTTCAGAATGTGGCCTTTTCTAGTTCGCAACTTGCCAATGGAAGCTATGAATTGAGTGACATGTGGATGATGCTAGTGCTATTTTCATACAGATTAAATTGCTGAAAATTCTTGCCTTTCTGGGAAGCAATGATAAGCAGGCCAGTGAAGGCATGTATACGGTACTTGGAGACATTTTTAGGAAGTCTGAACAATCAACCAACATAGGCAATGCTGCCCTTTATGAATGCATTTGTTGTGTTTCGGCTATTCATCCCAACCCCAAGCTACTAGAAACTGCTGCGGAAGTAACATCGCGATTCTTGAAGGTTGGCATATAGCTGCTTTCAGATGGTGTCTGTGTTTGTCGCTTTCTACAAAAATATGGTTTCTATATTGTGATTCCTAGCTGTAATTCTGATATTGATGTGTAGAATGAGAGCCACAACCTGAAATATATGGGCATTGATGCTCTTGGTCGTCTTTTCAAAATTAATCCGGAGATTGCTGAGGAGCACCAGCTTGCTGTCATTGATTGTCTGGAGGTTAGTAGATACCTTTCATGGTGGCATTCTTATTCTAGCCTCTTTATTTATTTTTATTATTTTTGTTTTTTGTGGGGGTGAGGTGGGGAAAGGGGGGATAAGATTGTGCATGAGCTTGCCTTTCAAAAGATTGTGCATGAGCTTGTGAATGGATAGCCATATGTCGATCTCTTTTTCAAAATAAATCTTATAAGATAAATTTGTAAATTTGACAGTCTATAAGGTGCCTATTGTGTCATTGGATTCTCTGCAGTCTACAATCACAGGTACTGCATGGCTTCCATTTGCTCAACTGTGATGTGAAGCTTTCATACCACATCTACAACCATTTAGGTCTACTACAAGCAGACCTACTCTCTGCTTGATCTGTATTTGTCAGCTTAAACAACTTTATTATTGTTTCGTTCCTGAAATTTAGAGTCTTAAGAACTTGGGCAAGGAAGGGCTCTAGCAGAAATATAGAAAATTAGTTCTCGTCTACACAAGAAACTTGCATGAAGTGTCAGAATCTTTCTGGTGGTAGAAGGAAATTTGTAGATTGAGCATTGAAAAAAATGGATAAAGAGGAGCAGTACTTTTACTTAAACTTGCAACAGGTTGACAATAATGTTCAGACCAGTGACCCGAAGCAGACAATAATGTTCAGACCAATGACCCAAAGCACATGTTTAGTGCAATTTATGTTTGTTCGTAGAATGGCATCGAACGGTATTTGCTTTGTATAAGAAATACCACCCATGTATATAATATGCTTGCTGAGTAATGCACTATCTTCTTAATTCTGACAGCCTTCTTTTGAAGAAAAATGTGAGAATTTTAAATTTCTGCTCTGCCTTGTGGATTCGCTTTTCAAAATGGAAATTAGAAACTTGGGAATTATTTAAGGTGTGATTTTCTTTTAACTGCTACAAGGCCTTTTCACTCTAGTTCTTTTTCAAGAGCTTTTTGGTCTAGTTTTGAGTTGGAAAATGCATATGTTTTCAGGATCCTGATGATACACTGAAGAGAAAGACCTTTGAACTACTCTACAAGATGACGAAATCTTCAAATGTTGAAGTAATTGTTGAGCGGATGATTGATTACATGATAGACATCACAGATGGACACTACAAAACAGAAATAGCATCTCGATGTGTTGAACTTGCTGAGCAATTTGCTCCAAGCAACCATTGGTTCATTCAGGTATATACCTTTCAAACTCCCTTATTATGAAGTCAAAATACTTAGTAGTTCCTAATTATTTGAACTCTTCCCCTCCCTTTCCTCCTGCTGCATGCCATTTAAGGGTAATTGGTCTTGAAGTTGAATATCCAGGATCTATCTCTGTTCCTTTCATGAAAACATGAGATCATGTTTGTTGGTAGTCATTTCTCCAGTTCATAGAAACAGTTTAGAATGGTAGTTGTGAAATGAAAACAAAAATATGTGTACCCTATTACCCTGTAACGTTTGTATTTGCATGGACACCCTTGGAAAGTTGCTCCATTTCACACGAGTACCCCTCTGTTAAATGGAGGTCTCTTGGTCAATGTTAACTTGACAATAGTTTTTGTGGATTACAAAACCCATCCAAAGGTTGAGATTTAATCACATTAAAAAAGTGACACTCTCTCCTCAACCATCTCTCTGCGACTAGTCTTTCTGCCCCATCCAATCCTGTCTCTGCTGCTGCCACCTCTTCCTCCTTTACCCACCAAACCACATGCCCACCTCCTCTCTTCACCAATCCCACTCTCCCTCCTTTGGCTTTGTGAGAAGAAAATGAGTTGCTCTATTCTCAAAGCAAACCCTACTCCTCTATTTATGGGGAGAGAGGTTAGGGGAAAGTTACATACATGCTCCTAAAATAATAAATAGAAAAGAAGACAACAAGAACAAATCTCTCAATATTCCCCCTCAAGTTGGGAAGAGAGGTTAAGGGAAAGTTACATACATGCTCCTAAAATAATAAATAGAAAAGACAACAAGAACAAATCTCTCAATATTCCCTCTCAAGTTGGAGCACTGATATTAATCATGCTTAGCTTGGAACATCATCTATCAAAGGAAGTGCATGGAAGATCTTTGGTGAACATGTTAGTAGTTTGATCTCTTGAAGTAACATGAGATGTGTAGATGAAGTCCTTTTGAATCATATCTTGGGTGTAGTGCCAATTCACTTCCACATGCTTAGTTCTCTTGTAGCATACATGATTATTTGTTATGATTCTTATGAAGGGGGCTACCTTGATGTCACATTTCATCTTTATAGGGCTAGCCAAGAGAATATGTAGATCCCTTAGGACAGAATGAATCCACATAAGCTTTGAGATAGCCTGTACCTAGGGATGCAAATGGGTCGGGTTCGGGTTGAATTTGGTTAAACCCATACCCGTACTCATTTACAAAATTCATATCCATACCTTACCTATTTACTCATCGGGTACAAAAATTCAAATTCATATCCATACCTATTTACTCATCGGGTACCTATTTATAAATTGATCTTACAATCAAATCATGTCCAAATTAGAGTTAAAGAAAGGAAAAAAAATATAGCATGATTTATTAATTATTTATTTTTAACAATCTTGAAACATAGGGACTCGAGCTACTCCAGTTTTATTGATCTCCATTGGAATTATTACAAAAGGAGCCCTTTATGGGGAATACATCAAAAGCAAAAAAAATATATAGAAAGAGAAAATCAAAGTACATTTCAAACAAAAAGATTCTCATCTCCAAAATAAATGTTTAATAGAAGCTTTAGAAGCACTCCCAACCTTCAAAATCATGAAGGGAATCATGAGGGAGATTGGGGTTGGGGGAATGAAGGATTTAGGGTGAGACTTATATATCTCGGCCCTCGGGTAAATGGAGATTTTATTTGGGTATTCGGGTCGGGTAATCGGGTATAGATTTATATCCATACCCATACCTAAACTCGGTTGGATTTTTCGGATAAAACCCATAACCAAACCCAGTTAGGTTTGGGTTGGGTTTTACCCATTCTTTTTGGGTCGGGTTGAGGCGGATTAGGGTTGGGTTTATCAAAACTTGCATCTGCACTATAGCTCTGTACTTAGACTTAGCACTCGATCTAGCCACTTTTGTTTGTTTTTTACTTTTCCATGTGACTATATATCCTTTAACAAATGTGCAAAATTTAGTGGCAGACTTCCTATCTTTGGGACATCTAGTATGGTCAGCATCTGCACATGCCATCACATCTAAATAGTCACCTTGGGTAAATAGCAAACCCTTTCCTGATGAAGATTTTAAGTACCTGAAAATCATTATGGTTGCATTGCACCTCAGTGCACCTTCTTAGGCTTATTCATAAACTCACATTGCTCACTGTAAGAGTAATGTTTGGTCGCGTAACAATGACATATAATAACTTACCAACTAGACACTTGAACTGCCTGGCATCAACTTGCCCCGAGTCATCATCATATAAATGCACACTTGGTTTCATAGGGATGGAAGCAGACTTTGCACCCAACATGCACATCGTTTGAAGATTGATCACATACTTTCTTTGAGAAAGAACTAATCCACATGCATTTCTAGCTATCTCAATACCAAGGACATATTAGAGGAACCCCAAGTCCTTTGTAATGAAATGCTTGGCTTAAATGTCCTTGGTAGCTTTAATTTCTCGTGTGTCATCTCGTCATGATGATATCATCTACAAACACTGGCACTACTACAATCCCCTTGTTTGTTTTACATACACAGAGAATGATCTGCAGTGAATCTTCTGAATCCACTCTTCTTGATGACCTCGGTTAGCTTCTAAAACCATGCCCTTAGACTTTGGTTGAGGTCATAGATTGCCGTGTGTAGTTTGCAAACTTTCGTACACTCCCTCTTGGCCTCAAACCCAAGGGTTGCTGCATGTACACTTCCTCTTGGAGATCACTGGAGAGGAGTGTATTTGTGACATCGAGTTTATAGGGGCCATTCCTCATGAACAACCACAGAAATGAGAACTCAAGCTGTAGGAAGCCATGCTATAGAAGAGAAAGTATAAAAGTAATCCATGCTATATGTTTAGGTGTAATTTGGCGACAAGACGAGTTTTGTACCTCTCCATAGAGCCTTCTAGATGGCATTCATTGTGAATACTTACACCCAACAATAATTGCATTGGAGGATGGTTCTACAAGAGTCCAAGCACCGCAAGAAAGAAGTGTAGACATCTCATCCTCCATGGCAGTGATTGAGAAGTGCTTCTTGGTGGGTGGTAGGTACACGTATAACCGAAAGAGCAACGATAAACTTTTGGTACGAAGGTGATAGGTTTGCCATGGACATGTACTTTAAGATCATATGCATGTCAAAACTATCATCCGGAGGATCATTTATCTCAATAGAGTCAAGCTTAGGCTTGGATCTATCAGTAGTGGTGGGCTTAGATTGCGAAGATATGCCAGAATCACCTTGAGTAAGTGGAATAGTGGGAGAGGTATTAGCTTCACCAAGTTTTGGGTTCTCCTCAGGCGCAGGTGGAGGCTCTGGATCAGGAGGCAAGGGGTCTGCCTGAGTAGGTGTCTGTGGATGAGAATAAATCATCCTAACTTTGCTTTTTGTACCATCATGGGAATTAAGATAGGAAGGACTTACCCTCTGGAGAAGTAGTTATCGTTGAGGCTTAGGTGGAATAGTAGGGAATGGACTCATATAAGGTGACGTTAGCATTGACGTAGTAGCATCTACCTATTGGATCGTAACATTTGTAACTTTTTTGTGTCTTTGAGTATCCAACAAAGACATACTTAACAACTTGAGGAGCCAACTTACCCTGTTGGGTCCATGAAGATGCATGAATGACACATCTAAAAACTTTGGGTGGAGCCCCAAGGCGAATGACTTACAATCAGGATATAGGATTGAATAAGGGATCTGCTTATCAAGAATTGTGGATGACATCCAATTGATAAGGTAGCATGTACTAAACACCGCATCTCTTCGGTATGAGATAGGCACACTATTCAGGATTAATTTAGATGTCCATTCCACATCCAAAATATGGCGATGTTTCCTCTTAGCTATATCATTCTATTGTGAAGTGTGGACAACTTGTTTGGTAGATTATTCCATACTCCTTATAAAAGGTGCGGAGAGAGTAGGTGCACAACTCCAGGGTATTATCTGATTGAATAATCTTCACATTGACTTTGAATTGGCTCTTTATCTCCACAAGAAAGCTTTTGGTCACATCATTTGCTTCTGACTTGGACGTCAATCGAATACCCATGCCAATTGGGAGAAATCATCCACATCAACCAAGTAATGAATTAGATAATCACCCTTTCTCTTTTCAAAAAAAAAATGTCTTGCATAATCGGGAGCACAACTGGATCCTCAGATATCCATGTGAAATAGTTGAAATATCAACTCAGAACTTCATTGCTGCCATCTTGATAATGTACTCCTAGGATGTTTTCCTAATTGGCAAGCCTCACATTGGAAAGTAGCTATAAGCAGAATTTGTGGTATTATGCATCAAAGCTTAGACAATGTGAGATGCCCAAATCAAAGGTGCCGCAAATAATTGGAAGATCCACCTGATGGGAGTGGTACATGCCTTGCATGTGGTGTCTCTAGAAGATGGTAGACATCCTTACGATCACAACCAATTACCCGTCTTGTTAGTTTATTCTGAAAGATAAGTGACATTGGATCGAATACTACTTTTTAGTTCAACTCCTTCGTAATCTGATTGATGGAGAGTAAACTCAAAGGAAAATCTAGAGCAAGAACATTCTCTAGTCTCATGTTAAGGGCAACCTATACCTCCCCTTGACATGTGATGGGGGAATTCCTCCCATTAGCTACCAAAATGATTCTACCTGAAGGGATTGGTCTAAGCTTGGAGAACTGTCTGGTATCACCACAGATATGTCGAAATGCACTTGAGTCAACTAACCAATCTATGTCCTTTGCCTTAGACTGAGACACAATGCCAGTTTGGGATGTACCACTTCCATTGAGTCTTTGGCTTAGTGTCTCATACTTGATTTGTGGGATGGTGACAGTCTCCTACATCAACTCTGGTGTAGCAAAGGCCTGATACATAACATATGAGTTCCCATAAACCTTGCATTGAGGTTTAGGATGTCTATGGCTCCTAAGACCGCATTCACGTGTGGACAGTGAGGTGCCTTTGCCTCCTCCTTGAGAGGCTCCAAATGTAATGGCACATTCTTGGAAATTCACAACATTCTCCTTGGATTTTGATTTAGTGCAAATATCCTCCTCAACACCATAGTGGATTGGCTATGACCATAACACACGATTAGATTTGTTGAACTTCGCAATTGGGTCGAATATGGAGTTATTCGACTCCTCATAACTCACATCTCCTATAATAGGTAAGTCAACCATTGCAGAAGCCATAAACAACTCGATCGGGGTTCACAAGATTAAGAAAATAAATAATTGGAATTATTCAATTCATTTAGTATGAAACCAGGTCCATAATAAGTAGGATGATTCCAAACTCAAGCTAGGTATTCATATAGTTGGATCAAGGAACACGGTGGTACAACTAATAAAATTGAGTAAGAAGAATTCCATTTGTAGCTATGGGACAAAATAGTGCCTATGGTCTTGAAGGGGTGGAGCCTTAGGTCCTTAGGGGTGCAGAAATAGCAGGGGCAGTGTGTTGAGGCTTGTAAGGGCTGCTGCAACCTCTTTGGTGACACGGGCTGTATTGCAGGGACTTGTGGAGGCTGTTGCGACCTCTCTGGAAGTGGAATAGTGGTTTTAAACCACCGAAGATATCAATGAGAGAGAGATAGAGATCAAGTGGAAGAAACTTGCAACAAATCTGACTAGAGCGAGTTAGATCCTTGTCGAAGCTGCACACGTCGTTGCTAGAGTTGGTGGAGTTGTCCTCGGACTGGCGATGGGTCTCCAGTGACTTGTTGGAGGTGCTTGTGGCCGATGATGTGCCTTAGGGTGCTGTCCTTGACAATATGCCCCTAGGTCATAGCCCTAAGGTGCTTGAAAGTTGTTCCTTTCTTTAAAGGATGATGCACAATCCCCAAGAAAAGAGAGAACCTAAAAAAATATTTGGTGGGAAGAAAAAAGGGAGAAGATTAGGTAGGTATGGAGTTGTGGCTTAAGATTGTCGCTTTGATACCATGTGAGAAGAAAATGAGTTCTATTTTCAAAGTAAACCCTAGGCCTCTATTTACAAGGAGAGAGGCTAAGGAAAAGTTACAGACATGCCCCTAAAATAATAAGTAAACAAAAAAGATTATAAGAACAAGTCTCTCAATAGACATCCCTCGGTCAATGCTTTATCCATATAGGACCACCTCCTTCTCCCCAAGTGCCCATCCTTATCTTCCTTGCAACATCCTACCTCTTACCCCAATGGCTAGCAATTTCTTCCTTTGACCACTTCCTTCTCAAGCACATGTTCTTACCTCCTGTTTTTACTCTTGCTCCTCTTCCTTTATCCTCCTCCACAGTCCACACACCTATATACCATCTCCATTAACATTGCTATTGCTTCTCAATAGATAGTGTCACTTTGTTGTCTGGTGGGAAGGGTTAAAATGAGATTAAAATGAGATTAATGATAGCTTGAGCATAAAAAAGAAGTTGATGCAGATTGGCATTGACCTTGGCATCCACAAGCCACTTATAAGCATCATGGGAGACAAGAGGCAATTTTGATAATTGGTTTAACAAATTGAAATGGTCATCCTTAGTTGCAAATAGTCTTTCAATCCTTACAAGGTGTTTGACATGAGTCTTGACCTCCATTGCAACAGCACCGGCTCAATCTTTTTGTTGCTCTTTAGCTCCATGCACCCTTATGACACCTTGTAAAAGAGCACTTTCCTTGGCAACAGCCTTGCGAATGACAACCTGCTGCATTGGAATGTTAGGAGTAAGGTTGCAGAAGTCGGTAGTTAGTATTCAGTTGGTGAGGTAACCGACTAAGGAGTATATGGTATGCAGGTGATTAATTAGTTATGTATTTTATAATATTTAACAATTAAATATAATTATATATACTATCATAGATATTAAATATACACATATATATATTAGTATTATTTTTTTGATATGCATATTCTCTTAATATAGCTTCCAACAAATAGCTATTAGTATCGCATCACGTAAACCATGACAAAGAAACTAAGATTGATGGATCTAAAGAAGACAAATTTTTAGTTTCAAATGCCACATGAAGTATAAAACATAACAAGTGTTCAAAAATAAAATAAAAGTCTAAATCACTAAATTAGTAAATTAAATAAAAAAAAGATAAGAGAGGGGAGGGGAATCGATCACTGCCTTGGTGGTGATAAGAGAGGAGTAAACTGTTGGAGAGACTAGAGTTGACCCTTGGAGAGGTTGACCGGTGGTAAGACCTTGCTGGAGTATCAGGGAGAACAACCACCACTTGGAGGAGTGGCGGCAGCAAAGCAACAGTTGGAGAAGCTTCGCGAGAGGTTGGGAGGGCGACGATGGTGGGCTCTGAGGGGAATTGGAGAGAACTCAAATTGGGGAGAGGAAGAGAGGTTTAGGGAGTTGATGTTTGGGAGGGGGAGGGAGAAGTTGGGGGAAAGGGGCGCTTAATTGGGATTGGTGCGTGAATCAAGATTGAAAAATAAATAAAACTTCAAACCCCAAAGTTTGGTTGGCTGATTAATCGGATAATCGGTTGATTAATTGGCCTACTTGATTATAGGCCTGAATATGCAAATTTGGCATGGTCAATTTGGTTCTCGATCGCATATGACTATATGGTTGATTAATTGGCTGCGTAGGCCAATTTGTGTTGCCTTGGTCAAGAGCTTAAGTATGTTCAATTGGAAAAACTCTAGAAGCTTTGATACATGGACGAACCACAATTTCTTTGATATCAACAATAATATCTTGATGAGCACAAGTAATCTAAATCGCTCCATTCATCTTTGCACCAATGGTCTTGTTAAAAAAAATCTTTGCACCGATGGCCCATAATGAGGTACTCTTTGGAGAGGCCAAGGTAGATAGAAGGTACCATACCTTGTTTAGTTTTCATGGGAGAACTAAAAGGAGTTTATTTGGTTGCTTGCTTGAGGAAGGGTTGTGGCTAAGGTTGAAGGAAGGGAGGGCGATGGCACGGGGTTTGCGGGGTGGGTTGGGTAGGAGGGAAAACATGCATGTCTACTTTAAGGAGGAAAATGTGGAGAGTTGTCAATGAGACATTTTGTAGCTTGATAATATTAGAATTAAGCATATGAAATTTAGAAAGGACCTTAGAAGAAGAAGAAAGGCTGCTAGAGTCGAGGCACTTTAGTTGGTCGCTTCCCTAGATAGTGTTGAGGACTCTAGGGATCTCATAGTCATGGAGGAGAGAGAAGTTGCAACAAGTTGTGTAGCAAGAGGATCTCAAGAAAGAAAAGGTCTAGTGTTAGTGATCTAGACAACTGTGGCTTAAGGAGGCGAGCTCTAACACAATTCTTTTACATGGTGGCTCGTTCGAGGTTGTGCATTCTCATTAACTCTATTTGGGTTGGTGATTATAATAGGAAAGAAAAGGTGGTTGATGGGCTTAAAAACCACTCCAAGAATTCATGAGAGGGCCATGAGCATAGGAGTGGTTTGATTATGGTGTAGCAACCATCAGGAAAATGAGACCGTGGATTCGATTAGAGATATCATCGAAGAGGGGGTCCTGACAACTATTCAAGGTTTGAAAGCAAAGGGGTCACCAAGTTTGGATGGATTCCAGTTTCTCTTTTCAAGGAATTTTGGGCATTACGAGAGTAGTCTTCATGCCAATCATCAATGAGTTTGTGGCAGGGAATGTTGGCTTCGAGAAGATTAATAGATTCTATATGTTCTTGCTGCTTAAGAAGGCAGGTGTAGAGGAGATTGGGGACTATCGACCCATTGTGCTGTCTAATGTGGCCTACATGATTGTAGCTAAAATTCACTCCAGTAGATTAAGGAGTCTTACCTAACCTCGTCTCTCTAGCCTACTTTCATACGTGGGAGATTAGATCATTGCATGAGTCTTTTATTATGGTCGAAGAGACGGTAGCAACCTGTTGTAGGAGTGGGAAGAAGATCCTCCTTGAGAATGTGGATTTTGCCAAAGCATATGACTCAATCTTTTGGTCCTATTTGTGGCAAGTCCTTAGGCGCAAGGGGTTCCTTGATTTGTGGATAATGTGGATGAAGTGATGCATCACTATGACCTCTTTCTTAGTCTTGGTGAAGGGTAGACTGGTTGGTGTTTGGATTCAACTATAGAGGGGTGTTAGGTAGGGCTATCCCTTGGACCCCATGTTGTTTATCCTTGCTTCTAATGCGTTGGCTTCCATTGCTTATAAAGCTTGTGCTGGAGGGCTTATCTTTGGGTTCTCCACTATGAATGATGGTTCTTTAGTGACTCCTATCTTGCATATGCTGGTGCTACTTTGTTTTTCATTGAAGGAGGATAAAGGGATACATCTCATTTGAGTACTTTGATCCTTGTTTTTGGCTCTATATTAGGCCTTGGGTGAACCATTCTAAATCCATATTTCTCCTTTTAGTGTGACTGGAGAAGAGGTCATGGTGTGCTCGACATCTTTACATATCACACCAACACATTTGCCTTTTATGTACTTGGGATTACCCTTGAAGGGGAAGATGGTATCAGGAGGGGACTGGATGCCTCTTAATGATAGGCTGGAGAAGAGGTTGGCTAGTTGATGGGGCTGTGTCTTGTCTAGGAGGGAGCATTTGGTGTTTTAAAGGCTGTCCTTTCTACCATCTCAGTTTTTCATCTCTCTTTCTTTAGGCTGCCAAGGAAGGTGATAAAGAAGATTGATGCCATCAGAAAAAGCTTCCTTTAGAAGGGGTCAGATCGTGGGGTTGGTTTCCTTGATGCCAGCAGGAATTCTATTAATGTGGTTGGTATTGTGTTGTTAGTAGTGGTTGATGGTGGTGATGTTGATGTTGGTGAGAGGTATTCAACTGATCTTTGTAAGAGAGGACCTATTCTAAAAACGAAGCTGCCTCTATATTGTTGCTATAGTTTTTTTTGAAAAAGAAAAGTTGGTTTTCTGGTTGATAACCACCCAGTATATTGTTGCTATATTGTTGATTGGTGGCATAGTTGGAGGATAGTTGGGATGCAAGGACAATTCAATAACATGACTATGATACCATTTAATGTACGAGAACAAATTGCAATTAAGAGAATGGAGGTGGAGGGGTCTTTTTTGTTTTTTTTTGTTGGATGGGTGGTGGGGAGGAATCACGATTGAGGGATTTTTTTGGATTCTGCAAACTAATCAAGTTATCGCCAAATTATTATTCTCCTTTTGAACCAACAATGTAGTCACATATTCATAAAGGGTTTGCATGAAATAAGAAAAGAACCAAATTCTACTTATAATACATGAGAAGGAAAAGGAATAACTGAAGTTTCCTGACTAATTAAATCCTACATGCTAAAATGGAAATAATAATCAAATAATTAAAAAAGTGACAAGGAAATTTATTACCCCACAGAACTTGTATAAATTTATTCTTTAAAAAAAAAAGAACTTGCATAGTTTTACTTTGCTGCTTTGGAATCTCTTCATATCTGGTGATTACACTCTGATGAATTCTAATAGCATATTAGCACATCTAGAAGAATCTTAGGATGCACATAATCTTGTTGCATGAACATAAACATGCTTAATGGTTTTTACGGACATTGTTAAACATTTCATTTCAGACTATGAATAAGGTCTTTGAGCATGCTGGTGATCTTGTAAATCCAAGAGTAGCGCATAATCTAATGCGCCTTATTGCCGAGGGATTTGGAGAGGATGATGATAGTGCAGATAGCCAATTGAGATCTTCAGCTGTAAGTAACTGTTCAGAATTTTTATTGTTTGAATATGGACATGTGCTTCTTGACATGATTTATCCTTGTGTTTTTTTCCTCTTTTCTTTTGAAACATTTCATCATTATGCTTATGTTCAGGAATTATCAATAATGTTCAGTATATAAATCTGCTTCTCTACTATCAGCCCACTTTGCAGTATCACATGCCATCTCTTGCATTTTACCTTATCTTGACACATATCTTATTTTGAAATGCAGTTGTTACTTGGAGATTTTCTATTCACTTGGTTAATATATAATGACTAGGTCTTAACTGAGACATATTTGTTGCAGTTAAAATAATTTATGCAGATGACAAGATGTCACTCAATGTTGTCGAAGAACATGATGCACAAAATAAAAGAGGGAGAGTGAGTAGGGAGGAGCTTGACTAGTCATTGGGGGTGAAGGAACAAGTAAGGTACTCTTGATGCCTCTTTGTAGGCCAATAAGTGAGTGGCTCTTGCACGTCGGTCATGTCTCCATTGTGTGCTGGGTTGGAACATTGGGTTGCAATCTACTTGATGGTTACGAGGTGATGGTGAGTGGAGAAACAATAATGGATGCAACAAGTGAGGTCCCATAGGGGTTCTTCGTTGGGTGGATTGGCATCCCCTCATCGCATTTGTTCTTCTCTTGAGGTGATAGTGGCTTTGTCTTTTCAACTCTAATGGAAGAAAGCTCATGTAGAGGTCTTGTTGTGGGCAGTGTTGGAGGTGCTTTTCTCATTGGAAGGAAAATATTTCTAGTTGCTTGGGGCAACTTTGCTATGCGGGTGAGATTGAAATCTCACCTGGTGGGTGGAGGGCACTATAAAAGGAGTTTTGACAATGATGTTATCTTTTGAAGGGTGATTGATTGAACTTCAACACTTTAGGGTTGTGGATTCCTTTATTTCTTTGGGAGTCTCCAATAGTGCTGTGTCACCAAGAAAGGAATCCTAGCGATGGTTGAGGTCGACTCATCGGGGTTTTTACCTAGGAAAGTTGACATTGGTGATGGAGATGGGCTTAAGGCCTCCTTGGTTGAGTGTAGAGATGGAGATGTTTCATAGAGGGTTGAGCCCTTCTAGCCATCGAGCTACTCTGATAATGAATTTGGCCATATTGTTTGGAGTAGGGGGGTTGAGGTGATGAAGGTTTGGGCATAAATTTTGTGCAATAGCTGACAAGGTTGCAGCAATCGACAATCAGTATTCAGTCAGTGAGGTCACCGACTAAGGAGTATATGGTATGCAGGTGATTAATCGAGGATTCATCGGTTTAGCATTTTTAAGTATTTAAAAATGTAATTATAATTATATGTACTATTATACATATTATATATACATATATACAAATTGTAAACATGCACAAATGCATTACTATTATTTTTTTGACATGCATATTCTCTCAAGAAAACCTAATAGGCAACAAGGGGGGTAATGGTGATGGGGGACTAAGGAGAATTAGAGAGAGGTGTGTAGGTTTGAGGTTTCGTTAAGATTCGAATGTAGAGGGAGGGGGATGGAGAAGTTGAGTAGGGTTTTTTCTCTCTTCGGCGTGCCAATCAAGACACAAAAATTGAACTCTATATGGTCGATCGGATGATTAATCAATTGATTAATCGAATAATCGGATGATTAATTGGTCCACTCAATTATAGGCTTGAATATTGATATGCGTTTCGGTTCCTGGCCGCATATGATTAATCAATCGATTAATTGGTCGTGTAGACTGATTTTTGTAGCCTTGGCTGTTGACAATGACTAGTTCTTGACCATGCTTCTGTTGGAGTTATACGGCCTGAGTGAGCCAACCTGAGGCGAATCACTGGATCAATGATTTAGATATGAATGTCAGATCACGTTGACACATTAATATATGTACTATGCCATGTTGGGTATACAAATGACGTGTATCAAAGAATCCCAATGGTTTGTATCGAGGATTTCAATAGTTATCAATAACCATCATGATATCCGACTATTGTCTCTAGTCTGGGAAATGGCAATATTCTCTAGACTATTGCTTGACTGATGCCCTTAATGTATATCCTTTGCATGGGAATAGAGATTTGGGGCTATCATGCAAGTTGAGTCAATGAGTTGACTCGACAAGATGGAGATGTGGTGGATTGATAGTTGATATAGCCATGTTAGTGTTGAGACTGGAAAGCTGGTGTGCATATGAGGGCACAGGAGACGCATGATTGCTTGAAGGGACCACATAGATTTGTTATTGTAGGTGTACGCAGTAGATCGGGAGACTCGGGCTCGCTCCATGTATATTGGGAAGGATGGAATTCCATGCATGGTTGTATGGGTCCTAATAAGACCCATA
Organism: Thalassia testudinum; assembly: GCA_037157565.1. Taxonomy (NCBI): domain Eukaryota; kingdom Viridiplantae; phylum Streptophyta; class Magnoliopsida; order Alismatales; family Hydrocharitaceae; genus Thalassia; species Thalassia testudinum. The sequence goes on along the minus strand of JAZHRO010000036.1, from coordinate 125,445,880 downwards.
CATGAAAGAGAAGAAAACAGTACTCTGTGAAAGGATCTAGTCTTTGTTTTCGTCTTAATGACACAAGAACATAAAAACTGTGTAACCCATGATAGGATAGACAGTGAATCTAACATTTAATCATATGGGTTACATGTGTCTTCTAGTGTAAATGATTCACGAGTATTTGGAATACCTGAGAGAGGCGTAGTGTCATAAATCTACTAATCTTGAACTTTTCATTATTGACGTGATTAAATCAATAATGATTTTTGCGGGCTTGCTAATTGTAGGATTAATTGAATGTGATTTAAAGAGTTAAATTACATTTAACTTGATGATTTAATTTCGCCTAATTTGATTAGGTTAATATCCAAGAGTTGGATTATAATTAATTAATGTTTGGATGCTAGATCCTAACATCCCAAAATTTGTTTTAGGTCAATCACATAAAAATCAAGTGAGATTAGATCTCAACCCTTGGATGGAGATCCAAGGGTTCCTACCATATTGGGATTAGGATTGGAACTTATAAATATCTTTGAATGCCTTAATGGGAAACTCTAATTGATTCCAATCGAATCAAATAAATTGTGTGCATTTCCTCCACCAAGAAGTAGGAAGAGAAGAGACATTGGCCCCTTCTTCCTTGAGAACCTTTGCGGTTAGCAAGGGTTTTGAAAGAAAAGAGAGACATCTAGGAGAATAGCTAGTCGTCGCCCCCCTTATCCCTTCTACTTTAGGACGACGATTAGGTCCACAGTGTTGTCGGCAAGGCTATTTTGGGGAGGGGGTCATGCCGAGATGATTAAAGTATCGATTTACAGGTGTGTCGACGATTTCAAGGGCATGCCGATGATTTCGAGGGCATGTTGAGGCATGCTGATGGTGGTGCCGAGTCTGATGCTGCTGGGCGAAGGTGCTGCTGCCACAGGTCGATTTCTGGAATCCTAAGGGCATAGAAGGTTGATATTGAGGAATGTAAGGGTCTAAGGACACACATAAGCACACACATGGTAATTATGAAATACCTTTATTGTTACACAATCATTATTTTTTGAAAATGATATTATTTTGATTATTTATGTGATTTTTTGTCGGCATGCTCTCGGCGTTTCCACAACGTGCTCTCCACATGCCCACGAAATGCGTACTTAGAATTTTATTGGCACAGCGTCGAAATCAGCATTTCGAACCTTGGATTAGGAGGCTTCTTGGTCGTTTGACTTGTGCCTGCTTGTGGATCTAATTCGTAGGGCTAAGTTCTTGGCTTGCCCTTCTTAAGGTCTTAGGGGATGACCGGGAGCCTTATTGGTCATTCGGCTTATGCATGTTGTGGATTTTGAATGCACGACAAAGGTTGTTCTTGGTGGATTCGAGGCGAGGGTCATTTCGGGGATCGAAAAGGAATTCGTGGGGCGTGAAAGGTTTGCGTTGCATATGGCAAGATCAAGTGTTCTCGATTCAAGGAGCTTCATCCTTTAGTCGTGAAGAAGGGATTTCTTGTAGGTGGAACTTATTTGAGGAGGCATGATATTTGGGGTACCATGCTATATCACCCTGTAGGTATAATTTGTTATGTATAGGGAACCTAGAATGGGAAAAAAACTAGTTCTTCCCATGTGGTTCCAATTTAGGTGTTTTTATTTCTTGATTCGATTTTGGGCGTCACTCATGTTTATTGAATCAAGAAAATTTTAAACGCCTATGTTTCACGCTTCTGCAATGCTACGGGGAATTAGGGATTGAATTGTTCGACTCCCCACCCCTCGAGTTAGGTCCTAAGATTCCTTAACAACTCCAACTCGAATAGTGAAGGCTCATAGTTGGAGAGGTCTCTAGGAAGATAGAGAGGTTGGTTTACAAAGGTGTGCAATTTGAAGTGGTAGGGAATGAGGGTGCTAATCCTATTGTGGCATAGGTTAGGTGGCTGTAGTGAGGGGAGTAAGGAGGCTGACGACAATGATGGTGCAAGGGGATTTTGGTCACCAACCATGGTTAAAGTGCTATTGTGAATGCATGGGTTTGTAGGACTTAATGCAGAGAACAACTCTTAACAGGTATCTCTCTGAGTGGGGGCTTGACATGGTTCTCTTGCAGGAGATGATGGAAATGTTGAATAATGTGGTCAAGAGAGGTTGAAGAGTCTTATTTCTAGGATTTTTGCATATGGATGTGGTGGGAAGACTAAGTTGAGTGCTTATGGCCTTGAAAAGGGTAGTTGGGTTGATTTCATCTTTAAGGAGTTGACAGATGTTAACTGGGTTTCTTTCGACGTGCTGTAGGCATACTTTGCTTTCTGATCAATCAATGGCCCTTCTTGTTTTTAGTAGTCTTTGAAGACACCAATCTATGGCCCTTGTGATGGCAAGTTTAGGTTAGAGTTATAGGATGAGCCACATTAGGCTTCTTTAACTAGGAATTGTAAGGATGTGGTTACTTGGAGGTGATTTCACTGCGACTTTGTTGATTGACAGTAAACTTGAGGGTAGAATATATAAAAGTATGGAGGTCTTTGCTGAGATTTTAGAAATTTTGGAGGTGTATGTTATTTCAATCCTAGGTGCAAGATTACTTAGGGGAACTCCTCAAGGGTGAAGTTGAACATTAGTAGATTTTTCTGTTTTATTGACTTGGTGCAATGCTATCATTTCGCTAATGTTAGGGTTAAGCCTTTCACCAATCACATCTCGTTTATGTGAAACTCAAATGAAGATACTTTCTTTGCCTCTTATTTTAAGTTTGATTCGTCATGGTTTTTGGAGGTTCCTTCTTCAGAAGAAAGGTTGTTGGTGCTTGACCTTAGGGACTTGGTTAGAGATAAGTGGGGAGAAGTGCAACCTTAAGATACAACACTTGTTTTGCCATGATGCTATCAGAGGATGGGGAGAAGAAGAGACTCCAAGGTGTGGTTCGACAAGAGGTTCCAAAGAGAGGTTGATTGGAGGTAGAGATCTAGATAGTTATGGCTGTGAGATGGGGATGCTAACACTTGCTTTCTTATCTGGTAGCAGGAGGATAGTTGATTTGATCGACTATTTTGGGTAGGAGATGATGTGGTTTCAGGTGGGCAGTAAATGGCTGAGGCCTTGAGCTTGCATTTCCAAGACTTATGTTATGAGTTGTTTTTATTATTTATGTCCTTTTTGTGTAATTGTTTTTTTTTGTATGGGGTTACTTTGTAATTCTCCATTGGGCATCTCTTTATATATAAAACCCTAGGGTTTTCTAATGGGATCAATTTATTCTTTCTCCTCAACATGGAATCAGAGTGGTAGCCTTAGGTTGACGCTAGGATATCCCACTAAATACCACTCTAAGATCTCTTTCCATTTTCGATCTGGAGAGTTCTCCGACATCCAGATCCTTGCAGCACGACCCCTCTCGATCCTTCGTGCTACACCACCTCCCTTCTACGACATTGCCTAACCCCAGCAGCATCGCCCACATCTGCCAGCATGGACATCACCAGGGCCTTTGCAGGCCTTAGCAGTGGTAGCAATGGTTGACCATCGATCAGGCCCAACAGTGATGATAGGGGCCTGATTAGGGTGGTCTTCATCACATCTTCCTCTTGATTAGTGCTGTGCACCCTTGTGCGGCTTGATTGAGATCCTTTGTTGATCCGATTCAACTGTGCAAGGCCCTGTTACTATGCTTTAGATTCACTTGTTTCTGATCTGATTGTTCCTATGCAGAGGTGATGCCCTTTGGTATTTGATTGTGTTGTTGCCGGTATCTTTTTATCTCAATTAGCACAAGTCGGGTCATTATGGGTGGTCAGAAAGATGTTCTTAGGGACTTGTTGGGGAAACTATCGACCATGAGCACCTCAACTCATATTCAAGAAACATTTATAAAATTGGATGGGACCAATTTCCTTCTATGGTCCACCTCTTTTGCCCAATTTGTAGGATCTCACAGGAAGAAGTATATACTTCCTTAAGATGAGCCCGCAGCGAAGAATAAGGCAAATGATTGGGAAATTGACAACGATTGGGTTGCCACTTGCATGTTGAATAGTTTGAAGAAGCCTATCGCTAAACAAGTTATGTCGTACTCTTCTGCAAAAAGGATGTGAGAAGTCTTGCATTAGATACATTCCTAAAAGAATAGTATTGCTCGTTTATATTGGGTCATTGATGACATTCACACATTCTGAAAGGTGTTTATGTCCATAGCGGAATGTTATGTCTCCATGAAGAATCTGTGGGATGAACATGATACCTATCAACCCGTTTCCTTTGATGTGTTTGTGAAGGCTAAGCAAAGAGGCCATTTGATTAGTTCAGTTCATTGCTACGTTGGTCCCAGGGTATAAAGCAGTCAAAGATCAGCTAATGACTTTGGAAGAGATTTCTACTCCTGCACAGATATATGCACGTCTCTTATCTTGAATTGTTTGATTTTGCACCTATCCTTGACTCTTTTGGCATGGCTTCGGTTGGTAGTTGTGGTCGTGGTGGCTTCTTTGGCAGGGGGAGAGCTCGCTCTCCAAGGGCTATTGCAGGACATGGATATGGTGGCTTATTCTATGAACATTGCCATTGCACCAATCATATGGTTGATAGGTGCTGGATTAAGCATGGATACCCACATGGGCAATATCCACGAGCTAATTAGGCCTCTTCAGGTGATGAGGATGCCACTTTATAGGAGGTCGACACAACGAATTCTCAAGTTACAATCTTTAAAGAGAAGTATGATATATTTTTAACCTCTTAATCTACCTCATCTACTGAATCCTTAGTGGCCAGAACTGCAGGTACTTATGCTTTTTTAGTTGAATCTCATGATTCTCACTGGATTGTAGACTTAAGTGCCTTTTTTCACATTATTGGAAATGCCTCCTTATTCAATTCTTTGTAGTCTCTTTTTAATCCGATCAATGTGAGAGTTGTTGGCATTTTATCTCCCGCTATGGGTCTTGGGGATATATCTCTCACTGGGCCATTATTTCTTGTTGATTCTGAACATGCTTCCAATTTTGCCCTAAATCTTTTGTTTATCAGTAGATTACCAAAACTGTGTGAAGAATAAATATGCCACGTGACAGTGTCATGTGGCGGTGCCATGCGGTAGCCCTGTCAGGTCGCGTGCAATGCCATGTGGTAGTCTAGGAAACACCCAAAGGGGCGCCAACTCTATGGGATTTTTGGTATGTCTTGTGGTTCAAGTTTGGTGATTCTTAGTTTGGTAGATTTGGTTTTTAGAAAGTTTGTTTTAGAGGATTTGTTCTTTCTAAAAACAGGGGATATGGTTTGATTATGATTTAGTTTATTACTTGTTTTATAGGATTTTGATGTGTTCTCTCTCTATAAAAGAGATCCTTTGTAATCATTCTACTCTTTAGTTAATGAAATAATTCATCCAACACAACAACTCCCTCCCTGTCCATCTCTTCTTCAACCGATGGCTGCACCGTCTCTCTCCTCCCTATCATGAGAACACCTGCTTCCGGGGTGTTGCTACTTCTTTCCCTCACGTGAAAGAGCCTCCATGCTTTCGGGTTTCGCCAAACTCAACACTTTGAATTGTTGAGTGGTGTTTTATGATCACATCTTGTAGGATCTTAAGATGATGAGGTAGATTGGTGGAGGATTTGTGGGAGATGGCCTCTACTATCTTAGTTTGCCTTTCATGAAGTTGCCTACCTTTATTGCACTTACTACTATTTCTCTTCAGTTGTATCCCTAAGTGGGTCATCTGAGTATCCTTGTTCATCATCGCTAGTTTCCTGATCTTGAGTTTCTTGACTCTTTTCATGTAATGCTTGTTAACTGGGCAACCACCATCGAGTGCCTTTTCCTTACAATTCGAATAAAATATCTAAGTCGCTTTTTGCTTTAGTTCATGTTGATTTGTAGGGGCCCTGTTGGGTCAAGAGTCTGAAGGGTCTTTGGTACGTTCTTGGGTTGGTTGATGACTATACCTATGTTACTTGGGTGTATATGTTAAAGGAAAGTTTGAGACTCCTGTTATCATCAATTTCTTTTTATGGAAATAAAGACTTAATTTTCTACTTTTATTCTTGTGTTTCAAAGTGATAATAGCCTTGAGTTTGTTGTACTTAGCTGACTTCTTTACTTCCTTGGGGTTTATTCATTATACCTCTTGTGTTCATACCTTATAGCAAAATGGGGTAGGTAAATGCAAATATTGACATTTGCTTGATTTTGCTTAAACTATGATGTTTTAGTGGAATGCTTCCACTCACTACTAGGCTGATGCAGCTCTTACTGTGGCATTCCTTATTAATTGGATATCTTTTGTTTTGGGGGGGAAGGTACGTTACTCTTTGCTATTCCCTGGCAAGGAAATTTTCTCTTCCCCCATGGTCTTTGATTATGTGTGCTTTGGCCATCTTTTCAAGGTGGATAAATTGTCACCTCGGTTAGTGAAATGTGTTTTTTTGGGATCCTTGCAAACTCAAAAGGGATATTGTTAAAGCCCCTTCGGTCTTTTTAATTACTTATTGTAGTTGGTTATATTTCTTTATTTCTTTGAGTATTTTTGTAATTTTCCTACCTCTATATATGGGAGGTAGGGGTATGGAAGAAGAATTAGTTTTATTTGTTTTAACTTGATATCAGAGCTGTAATCCTAGACCGGGGTTTGGTAGCCACCTTGATTCCCATACCTATTCTTTCTCCATCAAAAACATAAAAAAAACCCTAAGCAGCGGCGTTGCTGTCGGCCTCCGGCTGATCGGTGGCCCATTGCCAATGCACCACGACCTTCTCCATTGCCTCTCCTTGCTGTTGCGTCGATAGGAGCTCTCATTAGGGCCTCGCCTCATTGCAGCATCATTGTCGTAAGAGGCTGTGGTTGCCTCTCCAGTGTTGCCCATCGGGGTTTCGTCAACCCTAGCACTGCCACCACCTCGCACATAGGGCTGTGTGACATCTAGTGTGGTTGCCTTAGCTTGCACACACCCTAGCAGTGCCAATATTGGCTGCGTGACCCCTTTGCGACCCCCAACAACATCGTTAGATGCCGTATAAGCCTCTCTGTTCCTTCCAGTCGCCTGCACCTCTCCGGTGATTGTGAGGCTTCTGTAGTGGTCTCATTGTCGCCTTAGTGTGCATCAGGTGATCGCGGGTCCCACCACAGTGGCTTCATCAGTCACCATGTGACCTTGGACTAGTAGCGGGGGATTGTCATTGCGAACTTGATGGTTTGATTTTCTCCACATTAATGCCTGGATCTTGTTTGGGTTCTGGTTGAAGCAAAGATGGCTTCCAAAAGCTCGTTAGAGGTGACATCGGAGCATGTTCTTGAGATGGGGGGTATTAGAGCTCCTCTTTGCTCCCACGATGAAGTTGGATGAGACCAATTATGCTCAATAGCCATTGACATTTTTTGACAGTAGAAGGTCATGGCAAGGAACATGTTCTGCTTCAACAAGAATCAACAGAGGTTGGGAGGAATGCCTCCTAAAGAAAGTGCCATGGTTCGTGCTTGGATCAGGAATTTTGTTATCCCTAGTATTAGGGATGAGATTATGTACTATTGAATTGCCAAAGAGATGTGAGATAGCTTGAGAGACACCTACTCCCAGGACAAAAATTCTAGTAGGGTCTTCCAGATTTTTAGTGAGCTCTCCTAGCTTCAATAGGAGGGTCGCTTGTTATCCCAGTACTACTTGACCTTGAAGGGTCTTTTAGAGAAGCACAATGCGTGTTGACTTGTGTGCATGTGTGCTACTTAGAGGGGTTATCGCAAAAAGGTAGCTGTCCTACAGTTTCTGGCTTGTCTTGGACTAGATTACGTAGTAGCCCAATCTTCGCTTCTCGCTCTCTTAAAGCTTCCCACCTTGGAGGAAGCATATAACATGATGAACAGGGTACTAACACTATTGCTGAGCCTCTAGGGCAGACTTCGGCCCTTGCTGCCATCGAGGGCCATGGTTGGGGTACTTTTGCTACATGGGATAGAGGTTGGGGCTGTAGGCCCATCGGGAGAGGACATGTGACTTGTACATACTATGGGAAGCTAGAGCACATGGAGAATAATTGTTGGACCAAGCATGGTCATCCCCATGTGGCCAATTAAGTTGCTACTAGTATAGAGTAGCTTGCTGATATTGTTTTTTTGCACAGGTGGACTATGATTAGCTACTTCAGGACCTCACATAGTTGTCACAGGAGGCCTCGTTTACTTCAGAGACTGCTATGTTCGCCTCTTCGTCAAGTATAGAGTTTTCCCTCCTTACTACTGCTGATGATTGGTGTGATACAGATTGACTGGTTGACTCTGGAGCCTTCTAACATCTTAGTGGCGAAAAGAGGTTTTCGCTATCTTAGATAGGGAAGACTCTACAAGTAGCAGATGAACGACACTCATTGATTACTGATTAGGGGGAGTTCTCGATTACCTCCAATATATGATTGAGAGATGTCCTTTTTGTGCTAACTTTTCCTATTTGTTTGTTTTCTATTAGTAGAATGACCGAGGAGTTGAATTATTGTTGCATATTTGATGCCGAGACTTGTACTTTTAGGGATATCTTGACGGGAGGACGATTGGTAGCAGTCATGAGGAAGGGGAGTCTATTGCCTGATTCAGTCACCCTTTACTGCTGCCTGTCATGGGAGTGTCACTTTTACTGTTGGGTCTCCTCTTTAGTGGCACCTTCGCATTGGCTATCTTACGCTGGGCAAGTTTTGTCGGGTTATACCTCGGATCTTTCCGTTTGCTATCATTTCTTGTGATGCTTATCAGCTGGGCAAGCATAATTGGAGTACTTATCATGTTAACTAGGGTCCTGAGCCTAATAAGATGTTTAAATTGCTTCATATTGATGTGTAGGGCCCCAGCCTCATTCCTGATCAGCTGGGCCATCGTTATTATTTAGTTCTTGTTGATGACTTCTTTCGTCTGTTGTGGTGGTTTTTGCTTAAAAATAAATCTGATGTTGGCAATATCTTGGAATAATTTATTTTGCAAATAAAGAACCAGTTTGGTACATGTGTTAAAAATATTTGTTTTGAGTTTTGTACTTAAAGATTTATGCTTTTTATAAGTCTCATGGTATTATTCATTAGACTATTTGTCATCATACATCTTAACAGAATGGGGTTGTTAAAAGGAAGCACATGTATATCCTTGATGTAGCATGTACCTTACTGAGTCATAACAGTATTCCGTCTCTCTATTGGGGAGATGCTGTTCTCACAATGTGTTAATCAATCAAATGCCTTCTTTTGCGATTCATGGGCAGTTTTTCTAATCCATCTAATGCCTTATTTTGTGATTCATGAGCAGATTTCCTTGTGGGTTCTTTATCTAGAGGGTAATGTGGTTCACCCAGGGTGTTTGGTTAAGTTGCTTTTGTCCATATTACTACTACTGGTCTGGATATGCTTGCTCCTCAGGTCGTTAAGTGTCTTTTTAGGATATTCTCGCACTTAGAAGGGTGGTGCTATGAACCCCTTGCTCATAGACGCTATGTGAGTGTGGGTGTCACTTTCTATGAGTCTGTGCCAAACTTTTATAGTGTTGGGAGGAGTCGCTCTCTTGAGGCTATTGAAATACCTGTGCCTATGCCTTCTATGCCTCTGGGAGCTATCTCGATCTCTAAGTCACCGCACTTTGAGCCACTACCCTTTGGGCCTGTAAGGTTTTGTGAGCCTCCGTTACCTATAGGCTTCAACCCCTCACTTTGTGCCAACTCTTCCTTTGCCTCAGGTGAGCACATGTGATTTATAGACTTATGAGATTGTGCATAGTGATGATGCAGGTTCTATACAAGGAGACAATAATATGCCTCATTCCCATCTTGAGTAGCCAGAGCCCCTGAGACTGTACAAGTTCTTGATTGTCTAGATCTTCCTATTGTAGTTTGCAAGGCTCCACGAATTTGTGGCAGATATCCTATCTCTCATGCTGTGATGATAGATTTTCTAGGAGGGGCATACAAGTTATGTCACACTCTTTCCACCTCGCAGATTCCTGTCTCATCAGCAGGTTATCCTTGATTCGAAGTGGCATTAGGCCATAGAGGATGAGATGGCTGCACTACGCTCTTGTGACAGGTGGGAACTTGCTGACTTACCTCCAGGAGCATCAGTTGTGGGGGTGTTAATGGGTCTTTACCATCAAACATTACCCTGATGGGACGATAGCGAGATACAAAGGCCATCTTGTGGCTAAGGAATTTAGTTAGACCTATGGCATGGATTTTTTTGACACTTTCTCTCCAGTGGGCATTCTAATCTTTGTAGTTGTGCTATGAGACTGACCCCTCTATCAGCTTGATGTGAAGAATGCCTTCTTATATGGTGACTTGTAGGAAGAAGTATATATGTAGCAACCCCTAGAATATGAGGTTCAAGGGGAGTGTTCAAGGGTGTGTTGCCTGCACAAGGCGATTTATGGTTTGAAGTAGTCTCAGGGCTTGGTTTCGGAAATTGTCTGAGGTTGAGATACTGGGCTTCCGTAGGTCATCGTCAGATCACTTCTTATTTGTCAGGAGGATTGCACAAGATGTAGTGGCATTTACTTGTTTATGTTGATGATATTATTCTTACATGGGATGATGGACCTGACATTGCTTAAGTCAAGAAGAGTCTTGCGAGCAACTTTGTTATAAAAGATCTTGGACCTCTCAAATACTTCCTTGGGATAGAAGTGGCATGAAGTAAGAAGGGAGTTGTACTTTCTCAGAATAAATATGCACTTGACTTGATGGTTGGGGGCAAAGCCAACTAATATTCCTATGGATCCCAAGGCATACTTATATAATGAGGCAGAGGTAGTGGACAGTTGTTAGTACTGAGGACTAGTGGGCAAACTCCTGTACTTGACTATTATGAGATCGGATATTTCCCTTGCTGTTAGGAAATTAAGTTAGTTCATGAATAGGCTTACTTGATAGCAGTGGGATGATGTAATGATGGTACTAAGATACTTAAAGAAAGTACCAGGAAAAGGGATCCGGTTCACCGAGGGAACCTCTACGAGTGTTGTCTTACATAGATGCAACTTATGTAGGATGTCTTGCTGATAGGAAGTCTACCACTGTTTTTTTGTGCTTATGGACTAGGGAACTTGGTGACGTGGAAGAGCAAGAAATAGGCTGTTGTATCTAGATACAGTGTAGAGTCTGAGTATAAGGCTGTGGCATACAATTGCTTAGATGATGTCGGGATTTTGATAAAAAAAGGACTTTTTGTTATTTTAGAAAAGTGTCCTTGGCCCTCTTTTTATAGAGAGAGCATAAAGGAAAATAAAGAAATTACAATCACCATTTACTAAATATAGTCAAGACTAAGTATGGAAATAACTAATAACATCCGTAATTTTATTTCCTAACACTCCCCCGTAAGTTGAGACGCAGGAGACGGCGAAGACTTGGATCTTCAAGGTAGTGGAGATCATCTCTTGTTGACGTGGTAGTCCCTTATTCATGTTTTGAACCCTGGGTGTCTCTTCTTGTACACCCTCACAGAGTCAGTTTATGCTTGGTTTCTCTTGAGGTGCATGAGAGTACTTCCCATAGTTTTGACATTTTGAGGTGGCTCCTGTCTTCCTTGTGTCTTCCACTCAAACATATAAGGACCCAAAAGACAAAATCCAAAACTTTTAGGGCTTATATACAAGTACTCCAAAACAAAAGACTCAACCCATGAGACTGGGCTGAATCATAAATGACCCCTTTTTTTCCAAAAAAAAGAACCGTAACGTCTTGACCAGCATTGGGGGGCATTGCCCAGTTTATTTGTTGTTGTCGGCTGATGTCGTTGCTACAGCTGATGTTGCTGAGAGAGAGCGCTGCAATTGTTGCGAACAACGGAGAGGAGAGGAGCTACACACCGTCTCCCTCTTCCCCTCTTTCCTTTTTTTTCTTTGTTCTTTGTGGGTGGCGGCGTTGGAGATGAATGTCGTTGTGGTGATGTTCTGGTGAGCTAGAGGAGATCTGTACTGCCTTGGTTCGGTAGGTTGGCCTCCAAGGAACACAATGGTACCCTCAGATGCTTGATCGAGCGAGGTTTAAGAGGCCAAAATTGTGATCTGATCTAACCCTATTGAGGGTGGCATCAGACAAAAATAAGGTCATTAGTGGCACGCGCCCGGCTTGATGGCCATCAGAGTAGGTCTATCTGAAGGTTGGGGCACCAGTGACCCCTTCCACATTGGTTCCTTGATGGGGATTGATTGGTGGTGGCGTTGGTGGGCTTATTTGCTTCCAACGATGACAAGGACAACAACAGTGAAAGAAAAGAAGCGGGAAAGGAGAGGTTGGGAGAAGAGAGAGCCTCTACGGCGGCTCGTTGGAGGTCGGCAGCACCACTGAAGGGTCTCCCCCCTTCTAGGTTTTCTTCTTTTAAACTTCTTTTCTCTTTTCCCACGGGATTAAACCCGCTCTGATACCATGTCATGATTTGATAAAGAAATGACTTTTGTTATTTTAGAAAAGTGTCTTTGGCCCTTTTTTTCATAGAGAGAGTACAAGGGCAAATAAAGAAATTACAAATTACAATCACCATTTACTAAATATAGTCAAGACTAAATATGGAAATAACAACTAATAAAATTCCTAATTTTATTTCCTAACAGATGATGTGGGTGAAATCCCTTCTAGTAATTCTACATGTGTCTGTTGGCACCCTTATGAAGATGAGATGTGATAACAATGTTGCCACCTACATTGCCAGCAACCTTATTTTTTTTGGAAGAACCAAGCATGTGGAGGTAGATTGCTACTACACACGTGGCTTGATATAAAGAGGTCTTATCTACACCACGCATGTCTCTAGTGACCAGACAATAGATATCTTCATAAAGGCGTTGCGCTGGTCTTTCTTTGATGTTTGCTATTCTAAGCTGAGCATGATCAACAACTATGCTTTAGCTTAAGGGAGAGTGTTAGAGCTCCTTCGGTCTTTTTATTACTATTATAGTTGGGTGTATTTCTTTATTTCTTTTAGGAGTACTCTTATAATTTTCCCATCTCTATATATTGAGAGGTAGGGGTATGGAATAAGAATTAGTATCATTTGTTCTAACTGATACTGCTGCAATGACCCCCTAATGTAAGTGTTGACGTTACCTTCCTTGAGGATGTTCCCTACTTTACCTTCAAGGAGAAAAATATGCATCCTCATCCTGCCCAAGCAATCCCTTTATACCAGTGTTCTCTGAGTTACCAAGTACACCACCACCATCATCACAATCACCATCCGATCCACCATTCCCTCCACCACTACCACCACCATATACCTCTCCTTTGCACACTTACCAACTCCAACCATGGCTACCTCAGGAGGAACCTTTCTCCACCATTCCTACTCCTCAATGCTCCATTGATTCGACTTTATTAGATGGAGATCAGGTAATGTCTTCTACAACTGGGTCTGATTTGGACATTCCTATTTCACATCGAAAGGCTCTACGGTCTTGTGCTAAATATTCTATCTCTCATCATATATCTTTTGACAACCTACCTATAACTACTTGACAATTTTCTCTGGTTGTTGATAGTCATCAGGTTCCTAGGAGTCACACTCAGGCCTTCCAACATCCATCTTGGAAGGAGGTGATGGAAGAAGAGTTGTTTGCCATGCATTCTCGAAGAACGTAGGATCTGGTTGACCTACCCTTTGGAGTAGTCGTTGTAGGGTATAGGTTGGCATTTACCCTTAAGTATCTTCCTGATGGCTCTATTGAGAGATATAAGGCCCAGTTGGTGGTGGAAGGCTACACACATAGTAGAGAATGAATCAACTTGTTATTCCAATAAACCCTACACCTCTTTATCGGAGGTGTCGGAAAATTACACTACATGTCCAGTAAGAAAAAATAAGATAACATGATGTCACATAATAAAACATAAGAAATAAGGAAAGTAGGGAATAAGAGATTAGTGAATAGACATGAATTTGTGGGCAAAAGGCAACCTAGAAAACCATGTTGCGGTCCCCAACAACCTTCGCGAGATTAGATCATTCCCGCATGAGTTGAGATCAACTCAAACAGGACCCGCATAGCCGTTGGGGGGCCCCCCTCTCCTTCGCCTGGGTTGCTGGCGGTAGGCCTACAACATCAACACTACCCTGCATGGGTAGCGCTGATGGCTGTTAGCCTTGTTTCGACGATGTTGGTGGTTGTTGGTGCTGCTGGAGCGACGTCGGCGATTGCTAGTGGCCTTGCAGTCACCGTTGGTGGCTGTTGTGGCCACTGGTGGCTATTGTGGTCGTTGTTAAGAGGAGAGAGAGATCTAAGGTTAGGGTGGAAGGTTTCAGGGTTAGGTTTGGGTGGAATATCAAACCTTGGCCTAGGACCACGCTCTGATATCAAGTAGGAGAGAATGAATCAACTTTATATAGAAAGGAGGTGTGGGAAAATTACACTACATGTCCAGTAAGAAAAATAAAATAACATGATGCCACATAATAAAACATAATAACTAAGGAAAGTAGGGAATATGTCAACACACATACTTATGATGTGGATTATTTTGAAACCTTCTCTCTGATGGCTCGATTGAACTCAGTATGGATTCTTCTATCCATTGTGGTTAATTTGGGATGGCTTATTTTTCAGCTTGATATAAAGAATGTCTTCCTCTATGGTGATATACATAAGGAAGTATACATGCATCAGCCTCTCGATTTTAGGTTCAGGGGGTGTCGCATGGTGCAAAAGCCTCATAAGGTCATTTGTGGGCTAAAGTGGAGTTCTCGTGCTTGGTTTGAAAGATTTAGCAAAACTATTCAAGATTTTGGTTTTATCCGATCATCTTCAGATCATCCTGTATTTGTGTTGCATAGATCTACCGAGTCAGTTATTCTAATTATCTACGTGGATGATATTCTACCGACCGGTAGTGATTAGGATGGTATAACAACTACAAAGACCTTCCTACACTCTCAATTTGTCACAAAGGATTTGAAAGTCATCAATTATTTCCTGGGAATTGAAATGCATCATATGGATGGGGGCTTGGTTCTTTCTCAAAGAAAATATGTTCTTGACCTGGTCTGTGACACTGGGATGATGGAATGTAAGCCTGCTAACATCCCATTAGACTCTACTACACATCTCACGGACCCTGATAATCCTGAGGTTGAGGATGTTACTAGGTATTGTGCTATGGTTGGTAAGCTCCTTTATCTCACTGATACAAGACTCGATATTGTTTATGCTGTTGGACAACTTAGTTTGTTTATGCAATGGCCTAGGGAGATTCTTTAGGTAGGAGTATGCCAAGTCTTGAGATATTAAAAAATTCTCTAGGAAAGGGCTTATTCTTTCAGAAGCATGGGTATCTTAATGTGTGGGGATACTTTGATGTTGACTATGCAGGTGGTGCACATGAGGATCAGAGATCTACTATAGGTTAGTGTACTTATGTTGGAGGCAACTTGGTGACTTGGTGGAAGCAAAGTGTTGTGTCAAGATTTAGTACTGAATCTGAGTATTGGGTTATGACACACACTACCTATGAATTATTTTGGGACTGTCCATAGTTTGAGATTTTGGAACTTTTGTCTCTATGTCAGTGCCCGTGTATTGTTGTGATAATAAGGTAGTTACTTTTATTGCAAATAATTCTACATTCCATGAATGCATCAAGTATATAGTAGTGGATTGTCACTTCCGCAAGGAGGTATTGGGTAGGGGGTATCCTTGAGCCCATCTATTGTTCGTTGTTGCTGCTGTCACTTTCGCGTTGATGCTTTTTGATCTTGTGAAGGTGGTCACATTCCCATTCTCTTTGGAGGATGGTACCTCGTCCCAGGCTCTGACCCTACACTATGCTGTTGACACCATCTTTTCTATGGAGGGAGGAATGTGGGGGGTAGAGAACTTGGCTAACTTGGCTATAATTTTTGGAGCCTTCTCGAGGTTGTAGGTGAACTGTATGAAGTCAGCCTTTGTTTGTTTAGTGTGGGGGCAAGGAGGTAGTTGTGTGCTCTTACTTGCCTGCCATGGCGCTGGGAAGGTTTTAGTTCTAGGAGCCTTTAGCTTACTCACCTGGATTTGGCTTTAAAGGGCAAGTAGACTACAGTTAGGGACTGCTTGTCATTGATTGAGAGACTTGAGGGATGGTTGATTGAATGGAGTGGCAAGCTGCTTTGTGGGGGAGGAGGATTGGTCCTTCTCAAGATAGTTTTATTGGTTGTCTTACTTCTCCACTTGTTAATTTTGAAGCTGCTGAAAAACTTGAAGAGGATTGTTAGCATTAGGAAAAGCTTTTTCTTGAAAGAGGTTGCAACGTAAAGGATGCATTCTATGGGTGGTTGCATGGTATGTTCTTTGCAGGCCTTTAGATCAGGGAGGCTTAGGTGTTCTTCAGCTTCAAGATTTCATCGATGCTTTATTTTGATGAAATGGGTGGTGAAAACTTACGTGGAATGCGTGTGAACTGCGGCACTGAATTTTGCATGACTTTTATGGTTCATCTTTGAGCTGGGATGATAGGGCAACAGTCCTTTGTGGTGTATTGGCTTTTGGGAGGGGTTTGTATGCTGCAACCGGTAGGGTGCCGACTTTGTTTCCACTGGTACTTGGTGATGGGGCAACTTTTAGATTTTGGATAGATAAATTTGATGAGGGGAAGCTGGCAGACTTGGTGCCTTGGTTCTTTTCTTTGTCACTCGAATTTCGCTAGGTACTTGACTATAGGGAAGGACCGATTGAAAGGAATGCGTGTGTTTGGATTCCTAGGGTTGGTTAGATTTTGTCAGAGGCAAGGCTCCAGGGTTTATGGTCACATCTGACAGAATTCTAGGGATTGTAGCAGACGGAAAACCTGACTCTCTTTCGTGGAATAGTGATCTATTCACCATTAAGAAGGCATGCCATTCTTTTGGAAGTGAGGCGAGAGTTGCCATTAAGAACATTGGAACAGATTGTATAGTTTTGGAAGTTGAAGCTTCCATTGAAGGTTGAAATTTTCGGTGGGTTGCTTAGACTGGAGAGGTTGCTAAACCTTTTGAGGAAGAGGTGGCTTATGGAGGATGAGGCATCTTATTTGTTTTGTGGCGTTGAGGATGAGGATCTTTGACGCTTAAGTGCCATGTGTGGACCTAGATTCATGGAGCTGTATTGGAGAACCTGAATCTGTGAATGACTTGTGGTGTTGCTTTGGAAATAGTGTGTGGTCAGATCCTCTTTCCTGGGCAAAGAATGTTGTAGGCATGTGGTCTCTTTTGTTGCAGAGAAATATGATTGTTTTTAAGGGGGTGGGCTTGGGTTGAGAATGTTGCAGGGGAGGTTACGTGCTTGTTTCATTTTTGGCTGCAGTTTTTGTAATTCTTGTTTGGAGATTAGTGGAGAGGATGGTTATTGGCCTCCCGTAACCATCTTTGTCAAACCATTCTACACTTAGGGCTTCTCTTTGCTTGTGAACAACGAGAATGAAAGCTTGGGATCTTATAGATGAAAATTGTCATGGCATGATTACATGCATGCCTACTCACCGATCAATAGATGCTGCTTGAAGCTTAGCATGATTGCCATTTATGTTTGAGCTTGAGGAGGAGTGTTGAGATGTTATTTTGTTTATCATTGCTTAATGTATGTTCTTATTTTGCTTTCAACATTTTGGCCGGAAAATTTGTAAGTGTTCTCCGGTTTTATTAATGAATTGCTATGGATGACTACTGAACTCCAGTAGCAGTCCTTTTCCCTTTAAAAAAAAAAATTTCTTCAAAGGACACTTACTTTTTTTTCTTGTTAAGTATATGTTTTGGGGAACTCCGCCTATGTTGAGGTTCGTGTGCCTTTTCATTGCCGGTCCCAAGCTCGGGTAAAGGAGGAGGGTTACGTTAGGTAGCCGACAGCCAGCGTAAAATTTGTCGGATCTTTAAACATGGATTCTAGCAAACACTCTGATTTCGTTGGGGCGTTCCCTACTTGCGACGCACTGCATCGACGCCCGGGTGTAGTGATAAATGAGCAAGGGTTCTCGCATGAGGAACGCATGCGAGTAAAGAAGTTAGTTCCGCTACATCGTCGCCCGGATGTAGTCCAAAATGAGCAAGGGCTCTTGTATGAGGAACACATGCGAGTAAAGAAGTTAGTTCCGCTACATCGCCGCCCGGATGTAGTCCAAAATGAGCAAGGGTTCTCGCATGAGGAACGCATGCGAGTAAAGAAGCTAGTTCCACCACTTCGTCATCGAAGTGTGTCACAATGTATGCTGAGATTCGGTAGTTGGAATATTGGTACCTTGACCAGCAAGCTCATGGAGATTGTGGATACAATGGTAAGGAGAAGGATTCAAATTCTTTACCTTCAAGAGACTAAGTGGGTTGGTGAAAAAGCAAAGGAAATCGAGAGAACATGTTTCAAACTTTGGTATTCAGGAAATGACAAAGGTAGAAACGGCGTGGGTATTATAATTCATAAGGATTTGAAGGAGAGCGTGGTTGAGGTTAAGAGATTGGGTGATCGAATTATTTTGATAAAGTTAATCTTAGAAGAAGAGATCTTGAATGTCATTTCAGTCTATGCACCTTAAGTTGGTCTAGAGGAAAGAATAAAGAACAAATTTTGGGGAGAGCTTGATATGATAATTCAAGGAATCCCACAGACAGAATTGATTTGCTTGGGTGGAGATTTAAATAGGCATGTGGGAAAAGATGCTTTAGAGTATGTAGGAGTGCATGGAAATCATGGTTTTGGTGTTAGGAATGAAGAAGGGAAGACGTTCCTTGATTTTGCTATGGCTTATGATCTTTTCATAGCAAATATTTTCTTCAAAAAATGGGAAGAGCATTTGATTACCTATAAAAGTGGCTTAACGAGAACGCAGATCGATTACTTTGCTTTGAGAAGAAGGGATCGTTTATCTTGTAAGGATTGCAAGATTATTCCAGGGGAGAGTTTAACTGCTCAACATTGTCTTTTGGTGTTGGATGTTCATTTGAAGAAGGCAAAGAAGAGAAAATTAGTGTTTAAGAATTTGAGAATTAAATGGTGGAATCTTAAGAAAGAGCAAGTGAGATTTAAAGAGAAGATGATGCAACAAAAGGCTTGGGATCTTGATGGTAGTGCTGATGAAATGTGGTTAAATATGGCAAATTGTATTAGGAAGGTGGCAAAGGAGGTGTTAGGCGTGTCTAAAGGAGGTGTTCCAGGACAAAAGGAGGCTTGGTGGTGGAGTGAGGAAGTGCAGGAGAAGCTTAAAATTAAAAGAGCCTGTTTTAAAGCCTTATATCGAGATAAGGCCGATGATAATATGGAAAACTACAAAAGAGTAAAGAAAGAAGTAAAGAAAATTGTTAGTGAAGCAAAAGCAAAAGCTTGGGAGCACTTTTATAAGAAACTTGATTCTAAAGAAGGTGAAAAAGATATTTTCAAGTTAGCTAAAGCAAGAGAGCGGAAAGCAAAGGACCTTATGCATGTAAGATGCATCAAGGATGAAGAAGGAAGGGTGCTTATAGCTAGTGAGGATATAAAGACAAGATGGAAAAGATATTTTCATAAGCTATTTAATGAAAAATAAAAGAATGATATCATCTTAGTGGAGTTAGTTAATTCAGAAGAGTATGTGAATCGATCATGTTATCGAAGGATACAAAAGAAAGAAGTAGAGGAGGTTATGAAGATGATAAAAAGTGGGAGGATTGTTGGGCCTGATGATATTCCTATAGCGTCTGGAGAATGACGGGAGAACGGGATATAACTTGGCTCAGAAATTTATTTAATACTGTGTGGAGAGGCAAGAAGATGCCAGAGGAATGGAGGAAAAGTTTTGTGGTACCTTTATACAAGAACAAAAGTGATATACAAGATTGTTCCAACTATAGAGGTATTAAGTTGATGAGTTATACGATGAAACTTTGGGAAAGAATAATTGAAAGAAGGGTGAGGCAAGTCTCTATGGTAACTGAAAATCAATTTGGCTTTATGTCAGGCAGGTCTACTATTGAGGCAATACACCTCTTGAGACGTATGATGGAGACATACAAAGTGAAGAAAAATGATTTACATATGATTTTTATTGATTTGGAGAAGGCCTATGATTCTGTCCCATGAGATATCTTGTGGAGAATTTTGGAGAAGAGACAGGTGCCAATTATATATATCAACCTCATAAAGGATATGTACTATGGAGCTATAGCTTGTGTAAAGACTAAGGATGATTTGACAGACTACTTTGATATCTCCATTGGTCTGCATCAAGGTTCGACTTTAAGCCCTTATCTTTTTGCCTTGGTTATGGATGAGTTGACGAAGCATATCCAAGTTGAGGTGCCTTGGTGTATGCTTTTTGCTGATGACATTGTGTTGGTTGATGAGACAAGAGATGGAGTGAACAGAAAACTTGAGCTTTGGAGAGAAGCCCTGGAAGATAAAGGATTACGCATAAGTAGGACGAAGACTGAGTATATGGAATGTAAGTTTAGTAGTAGAGGAAACAACGAAGGGATTGATGTAAAAATTGGAGAAGAGTGCATTCCAATGAAAGATATTTTTAAGTACTTGGGATCCATTTTCCAGCATGATGGTGGAATTGATGGAGATGTTACACATAGAATTAATGCATGGTGGTTGAAATGGAGGGGTGTTCTGGTGTTCTCTGTGTTAAGAAGGTTCCTTTAAAAGTCAAAGGAAAATACTATCGAGCTGTGGTAAGATCAACCATGTTGTACGGTTCTGAATGCTGGGCTATAAACTATAGGCATGTACAGAAGATGTCTGTGGCAGAAATGAAGATGTTAAGATGGATGTGTGGTCATACAAGAAAGGACCGTATTTCAAATGAATTTATTAGAAACAGGGTTAGGGTGGCACCGATAGAGGATAAAATGAGAGAGGTCCGTCTAAGATGGTTTGGATATTTACAAAGAAGGCCACTAGATGCTCCAGTTAGGAGATATGAGAAGTTGGAGGCTGAACCTGCTAAGAGGGGGCGAGGAAGACCAAATAAGTGTTGGAAGGAAATTATTAAGTATGACCTCAATTACTTTAATTTAATTCCTAAAATGGCTGAAAATCGATCGGTGTGGAGGCAAAGAATCCATATAGCCGACCCCACTTAGTGTGGGAAAAGGTTTGGTTGTTGTTGAAGTATATGTTTTGGGGATGAGGGTTTCTAAAGAACCACATCAACTATTTCTTGTAACATTAACTTAAAATAAAATAAAGATATTAATTCCAGTAGGAGCGATGCATAGGCTGCGGGTTATTAAGGATAGGGAGGTGTGGCTGCAACACTAGGAGGATGGAAATGTGCTGCTTTTTGACCTGAAATGGAGGATGGAGAGGTGCTGTTGTGCTCTGCGCTTTGTTTGGAGTTGATGCCTGGAGCAGGGGGATGATTGTGAGGTCTTCCATACCATTGGGATGGTGGGGAGGTACCATCAAGGTGCTATAGTTGTGGTTAAATTGGATTTTGAGGTGAAAAGAATAGGGTTGGTCCCTTTTCAACAAAAAAAAGAATAGGGTTGGAAGAAAGGGGAGGTTGGAGGGTGGAATTCATTGAAGGGCCTTTGAGGAAAATTGAATTGAGTTATCAGTTATGCCGTAAGGAATCAGGGAGGTAGGTTGGAGATTGAGGTACTATAATGTCTCAAACAGCTTTACTTTAGAGATTGCAGATTGGGGTGATAGGATGTCTCTGGAGTAACTTTATGGATTATGACTTGGATTGGATTGGAATTAAAATGGAGTTTCATCCATGCAATCCAATAGAAGTGAAATGTGATGTGATCTATGTGGATTTATTCAATCCATGTGCACCCCTACAAGATAGTGGGAATATAAAATGTGCACAAGTAGGAAAACTATATTGTTGACTAAACTCGTATGTAATCAAAATCCACAGGTGGAATCTTTGACTTTCTTTTTGCCGATAGAGTCTGGAGCTCCAATGCTGCAATATAAACAGCATGGTTAATGGAATTTTGTCTTGCACACTTTTACTATCTATTTCCTACTTGCCTGTCCTGTACCTCATGTTAGTGAAATATGCGAAAACTAGCAGAGAGAGATTCAGCTGTTGTACTTGATATGCTTTGAGAGTAATTGGAGAAATGCCAATGGCAGTCATTTACGTGTGCTTCTTTCTAATTTTCCCTGTTGACAGATTTTTTATGCTTGGCTCTTGCCAGACTAGTTTCCTTTTCTTGTTTGGATTATATGTCCTGCTTGTAAGCAGTTTCAGTGTCTTAATTTTACATTATTAGAGGGTTAAGAGCTTACATTTTCATCTATAAATTATACTTTGAAATGAAACTTTGTGGGATGAAATCATTCACTAACAATGTGTTTAAATTTCATCGAAAATGGATGCTCCTAATCCCTTCATCAAGTGGGTCAAATTTTGACAATTCTTAGACTATTGAAAATTGGTCACCTTTGATGTAAGGGCTAGAGGTGTTGGATGGACTTGCAATTTGACACATGATATGCTCATTTGAGGTGATCTAAAACCCCAAAGTTTTATTTTAAAATATTATTTGTGGACAAAGATATAAGTGTGGATGTAGGAAACTCTTCATCCACTTGGATGTAGATCCTTTTCTATTTTGTATGATGATGTATATTGATTTAATAAGCAGGCTACTTCTGCTGGCATCTTTTTGCAGTCATTCCTCTTAAATAAATCATTCGAGCAGGCTATGACATTATTGCTTTTCTTTCTTTCTTTGTTTTTTTTCTAGGTTGAGTCTTATTTGCATATTCTAGGGGAACCGAAGTTGCCATCTATTTTCCTACAGGTATTTTCTTTTTCTGATAGGTTAATTTTCTTTTTGGTGTTTTGCTTTCTATTTGCCGAAATTTAAGTTCCAGTTCAGAATTATTTATATCTAATAATGCTGGGTTTACAGGTTATTTGCTGGGTGCTAGGCGAATATGGAACAGCAGATGGAAAATATTCTGCATCTTATATAACTGGAAAGTTATGTGATGTTGCAGAGGCCCATTCCAATGATGACATAGTCAAGGTACTTGTTGCATTATCCAATTTATAGCTTTTGGTTATTTTCATGCCCATAGTCAGAGAGGGCCAGGGTTCGGTTCTCTGAATTTTAAATACAAATTCTGCCCATTCTCCAGATTCTCTCTCGTGTAGTCAGATAAGGAACTTAACTACAAGTTCTGCCCATTCTCCAGAGTTTCTCAAAGTTCTGTATTTAATTCTTTTCATATTTCTTAGCAAGAGACTTGGTCAGGTTTCTTCTTTGCAGTCCTTTATAAAAGAGGATCCAATAATGAGATCTCATTATCCTTCCAAATGCTTCGTCTTTTTATGGGCTGAAGTTATTTTGGTTTTTCTCAAGGAGCAGTTTGTAGATGCAGTTATATGTTTCAATATAGGTTTCCTCAAAAAGCGGCACCTATCTGATCAGCCATTATACTGTCCCCAACCATGATAAACTTCATCTGGAAGAATGTTTCACTATTGGTTTCTTTAAAAACCAGCACCTATACGATCAGCCATTATAGTGTCTTCAACCATGATGAACTTCATCTGGAAGTCACCGTCTTCTTCTTCTTCTTCTTCTTCTAGGGGAAAGGAAGTCAGCAACTTGGCAACTCCTTTCTCATCACGTATGATGACATAGCAATACCTGTCCATAGTTCCATGGCATTGGTAGTAGAATTAATATAAAATCTAAAGGGTATAACCTGTGCTAGAGGTGGTTATTTTATTGACATCCTTTTGCGTATTGTGTATTTTTCTTTGGTGAGTCTAGCATCTATTTTTCACATCAAGCAGTCAACATCTGTTCCAAGAACAACATTTAGGAGATTTCTTTCCACTCATGATTATGTTAAGATATCCCTTTGGTCTATTTTATATTATGAGGTCTACATTGTAATTTTTTACTTTCTGTTGGTTTTGTATTGCAATTGTTTCCACACCTCTTTCTATCTATATAAAGAGGTGTAGGGTTTCTTATTTCAATAAGAATGCTCATTCTCTCGTACTTAGTATTGGAGCGGTGGTCCTAAGTTGGAACTATGGTATCCCACCTAAACCCTAGCCCTCCTAACCCCTTCAGCTTATCCCTCTCTCCCTCTCCTTGTTGCTAGGCCACCACCACGGGTAGTAGCGTGGGTGACAGCCACCAACGGCAGCAGCATCGGCGACAGCCACTAGCAGCGGCAGAACAATGTCGCAGCACTACCACTGACCGACAATGATGCCGTCGGTGGGTGCTGCCTTGCAGGCGACAGTGAGGGGGTTCTAGACCCCAAGGTGGTTGCGTTGGGGTGCCTCCCTACACCGTAGTGTGGTCTACATTTGTCCTAGGGCTCTTTAATGCGGTCTTGATATGATTTCGGGTTACATTTGCTTAGATTTCATGATCTAAAGATTATATCTCTCTTTACAATGATTTCTATGATTTGTGTGAGGATTTGGGCACTATGGAGTGTGGAGGCTCTTTCACGGGAGTTGTGTTGGAAAATAATATTGCATTAACTTAAGAGAAATCAATTACATAGTGTCTCTTTTATAAATAGAACTAATCCCAATCTCTAAAGCAGGAAACAAACTTAATTATATCTTCTAAAAATAGAAAACACCAAATTCTCTTAATTACTTTGCCTAAAGGACAAAGCACTGTACTAAAAAAATCAAGACTTGGACTCTGACCAAAAACCAAACACCCCTTTAGGGCTGGTGCCCCTTAGGATGGACAAAACTTGCCACGTGGCCAAACTGACCTGCCACATGGCATTTTATTCTCTACACCCCCTCAAGTCGAGGTCAAGAGGGCGATGACTTGCTTTAGTTTGTGATGAGGCTAGAGTCTCCACCACTCTTCTTCTTCAAGCTCCACATTTTCAATCTTTTCTTTGGTAGGAGTGACGATGTAGCCTCTTGCGACCTTCGGAGTTGTTGCCTCTTAGGCAACCTTAATAGTTATTGCGATGGTCGCCATCTTTTCTTTCTCATTTTGGAGCATGGCCTTGATCTTCTTAAGATCCAGAGGAGTAGGAGACTCCACACGTGTGGTACTAGAAGCCCCACATGTGGGCCTTCCAAATTTGTCTCAACAATGGTCTTGTAGATGGTTGGCACGTCCACAATGTTGACATGGTGGATAGACTCAACCTGAGCCTCGACCACGTCCTCTTCTATTTTTGGTGTCCCATCAAAGGTAGCCATAGCAGTGTTTTCAGACGACACCCATTGCTCTATTGGAACCTGCATTTGATTTTCCAAGCTTTTCGAGACGACTATAAATTGTCTCAAGATCCAACTCATCCAGTGTAAGGATATGATTATGCGTCGATTGATATCAAGGATTCAACCTCGACAGAAATCCTGCGACTTGCCATCTTTGTCGTACAATAGTTTGCTTGTCATTGTAGACAAGCTTGTAGATCTCTAGTTTTTCAAAGTGTGCCTCCATCTTCGAGTAGTACTTGTCAAGGGGAAGATCCCCCTGGCTAGCCATCCAGATAAGAGTATAGATGTCGATGATGCGACATTGCTGGATTTCTTGGAGTATTTATTCTCCAAGGAATCCCATATCTCATGAGTTGACTTCTTATCGAGCATGTTGGAGGCGATGGATGGATTGACTGAATTCATTAGCCAATTCATCACCAAGTAGTTCTTTTTCTCCCACTTTGTCGCATCCTTGGACTCAGACTCCTTGAGAAGGACATGAAACTTGTCTTGTCCTCCTACAAAGATCTTGAATGCTCGAGCCTACAGGATATAGTTCAAGGCACCTTGAAGTTTAATCGTGGTGCCTTGAACTATAACCTTTCCTTCCTCAATGTTGATATGGTTCTTGCTCTTGGCTATCTCCGTCCTCAAGAAGCAAACCTTCATCTACTTGTACGTTTTGCGTAAGGCGTTGGATACGTGAGGGAAGCCACCCTCTGAAGTCCTCTGCATGTCTCGGGCCTTGCATAAGGCGTCGAGGTCCTTTAAGGAGTTCTTCAAGAGAACTCATAAGTTGATGAAGATACCTTGACTTACGAGATTCTGATACCCGTGGGAATCATGCACAAGATAGGGTTTCTTGTGTGTGATCTTACAAGAGGAAAGGCCATGCATGTGGCTGCTGTCCACCAGGAAAAGGCCATGCACAGGCCATTGTGCATGGCTTTTCTTCTCTTCTCCTTCCTATGTGTGTTGGAAAACCATTGAGAAGAGCCTAGATCGAGCGCTCTGATATCATGTGAAGATTTGGGCACTATGGAGCATGGAGGCTCTTCTATGTGGTAAGAGATGGCAGCAGCAAGTTGCTGCCAATGGAGGTTGTGCATGCTGAGAGAGAGAGAGAGAGAGAGAGAGAGAGAGAGAGAGAGAGAGAGAGAGATGGCGGCTAGCAGTGGAGAAGAGAGGGACTTGTGTTGTAAAATAGTATTGCATTAACTCAAGAGAAATCAATTACATAGAGTCTCTTTTATAAAGATAACTAATCCCAATCTCTAAAATAGGAAACAAACTTAGTCACATCTCCTAAAAATAGAAAACACCAAATCCTCTTAGCTACTTGTCTAAAGGACAAAATACCATACTAAAAAATCAAGACTTGAATTCCAAGCAAAAACCAAACAACCCCTTACGGTCGACGCCCCTTAGCATGGACAAACTTGCTACGTGGCCAAATTGACCTGCGACATGGCACTACTACTTGGCATCTTATTCTCCACAATTTGAAATATGAATTTTTAGATCTGATTTTTGAAGTATTCTCTCCCTGTTAAGGCACGATGGCATCATCAGTAGGTTTAGAGGTGACATCGGATATTGCTGCTAAAGCAGGGACATACAAAAAATCCATTTTTTGTCTCGATCTCCAATCTAGATGAGACCAACTATGCATTGTGGTCTCAAAGGTTCCTTATGACTGTGGAGAGTCATGATAAGGAATATATATTGCTAAAGCCAGAGCATGTTGCAAAGACAGGGAAATATGTTACTTGGAAGAATAATAATGCGATGGTACGATCATGGATTATGAATATAGTCGTATTGAGGATTGTAGATGGGATCATATATTATAAGACTACAAAAGAGATGTGGGATTCTCTACATGACACGTATTCCAATGAGAAGAATTCTGGCAAGGTCTTTCAAATTTACCATGATATTGGTAGTTTGAAGTAGGAGGGGCAGTCCCTATCCTAGTACTATACCACTCTCAAGGGGCTCCTTGAGAGAGATAATTCTTATAGACCTACGTGTACATGTTCTACTCAGAGGGAGTATCGGAAGGAACACACAACCTTCAGCTTTTGGATGGTCTTGATCTTAATTATGAGTCAACTCTTTCACAGATTTTCTCTTTCTGAGCTTCGATCTTTGGAGAAAGCATATAGTAGGTTGAGCAGGATCATGGTGAAGTCCTTTCCTGATACTCTTTGGCAGACGACTGCTTTAGATGCTACTGGAGGTCGTAGGGCTCCTTCTACATGTGGCAGAGGATGTGGTAGAGGATAGTCTGGTAGATCCCAAATCACATGCACATTCTGTGGCAAGGTTGGCCATGTGGATGTTACTTGTTGGTCTAAGCATGGTAGACCTCTTGTGGCTAATCAAGCCACCACTGTTTTATAGAAGCAGTCAGACATGGTTTCTTGCATCAAGTTTGATACAGTTGTGTCTTTCTCAGCTTACATAGGAGTCTGCTACCCCTTTACCAGATATTGTTGCCTTCGTTTCCTCAGGTATATATTTCGCCTTGAGTACACATAGTAGGTCTGGTGATGGTACCATGTGGTTAGTGGATTTAGGTGCCTTTATGCGCTTGAGTGGTGACCATGTTTTGCTTTTAGAGGATTCAGTCTGTGGCACAAGGATGGACAGTGTAGGTAGCTGGTGGCTGACATTCCAGAATTGATGGATAGAGGGAGGTGGTAGTTACCCCCACTTTGAGATTACCTATGTCTTATTTGTTTCTAAATTTCCTATTAGTCTATTGTTAGTTAGCAGAATAACGAAGGATCTAAATTGTTACGCCATTTTTGATGATGCTGGATGTATATTTCAAGACAAGCTTACGAAAGTACAATTGGTGGTGGGTATGAGGAGGGAGTATTTTATCACCTAGTCTAGACACCAATTGTTGCTACATGCCAGGTTGAGGTTGCATTTAGTGCTGGTATGACTTTATAGTGGCATCGTTGATTCAAGCATCTTTTTCTGGATAAGTTCAGATTTGTCATACCACATCTCTCCAGCCACTGAGATACTCTGTAATGCTTGTTAGCTGGGGAAGCATCATTGTTCTAGTTATTCTACTAGTTCTAGTTTGAGTTCAGTCATGTTTTGCTTTAGTTCATATGGATATTTGGGTCCCTAGTCGTATTCTTGATCGACTGGGCCACCGATATTATTTGATTATAGTGGATGATTTCTCTAGAATGTCATGGTTATTTTTGATAGAGAATAAAATTGATGTTGATGCCATGATTGAAACTTTTGTGATACAAATAAAGACTCAGTTTTCCTTAGTGGTTAAGATTGTGCGCTCAAATAATGCTCTTGAATTATGTATTGTCAAGTTAGATGCTTTTTATAGGTCTTATGGGATAATTCACCAAACCTCTTTTCCCCATACGTTACAGCAAAATGGGGTGGCAGAGAGAAAGCATTATCATATTTTAGATGTGGCCAGAACATTATTGATTCATCATAATGTGCCATCGTTGTTCTGGGGGGATGCTGTACTTATTGCGTGTTATTTGATTAATTGGGTGTTGAACTCTGCCATCCACGGGCAGATTCCTTGGCAGGTTCTCCATCTTGAGGAGATTTCATGTGCTATCATATGTATTTGGCTGTATAGCCTTTGTTCATCTTCTTGGATTGGGACGAGCTAAGTTGTTACCTCGCGCTGCTAAGTGTGTCTTCTTGGGCTATGATAGTAGCCAAAAAGGATATTGATGCTATGATCCATTGGGCAGGAAGCATTATGTTAATGCAGATGTTACTTTACATGAGGTAGTTTTGTACTTTTCTACTAGTGGGCACTAGTTGGTGTTTGGAGATGAGCCTACACCTATTCCTATTCCCATTCCCCTTGTACCTCTAGAGTAGATTCCCATCAGTTGTTTTGTTGGGATAGAGTCAGATAGTCAGAGAGTTTAGTACAGTGAGCCTCTTGTGGTTTACAGATTGCCAGTTATTTACAGGCAATGCCCCCTCCCATGCCACCATCTTCTCCAACCCAGGTACATGTTGATGTCATTGATGCCTCTACTTTTAGCGATGACCTTGTAGGCCCCTCTGGTGTTGTTCCTATTAAGGAGGATGCTCCTACTTCTTTGGAGACCGAGATGGATGATGTGGATCTTCCGATTGTTATTTGGGAGGTTCCACATACTTGTGTCCATTACTAGGTTGCTGGAGCTACTCCCAGTGTCAACATGGGCAGGTTGTTTGTCCACTTCACGTCTGCCCTGTCTGCTTCCATGGTTCCCTCTACATACCAGCATGCCATGCTTGATTTAAAATGGTGACAGGTTATGAAGCATGAGATGGTTGCCCTTCACTTTAGCGGGACATGGAATCTTACCACCTTGCCACTTGGTGCTCGTGTTGTTGGGTGCCCTAGGTCTTTGCTCTGAAGTACACTCTTGATGGATCTATTTCACGACATAAGGCTCGCCTTGTTGCAAAGGTGCTCACCCAGACTTATGGGCTGGATTTCTTTGTCACCTTCTCTCCAGTGGCACGCGATGGTGTGGATCTTGATGTTTGTTGTTGCCCACTTTGATTGGCTTGTCTTCTAACTTGATGTGAAGAACAGCTTCCTATATGGCAATCTTCAGGAGGTCTACATGCAGCAGCCTCCCGGCTTTGAGACTTAAGGGGAGTGTTTGTAGACTTTGTAAGGCTATCTATGGCCTTAAGCAGAGTCCGCGTGCATGGCTCTAGAAGCTATCCAAGGTGGTACAGGTGATAGGCCTTTAGAGATCGACTGCAGATCACTCTTTGTTTGTTCAGAAGAGTGATGGGGGAGTTGTACTCTTGGTGTATGTTGATAAACTTATTGTCACCGGTGATGACAATGTCAGGATAGTTGAGGTGAAGAAGACTTTGGCTGGCAAATTTATGATGAAGATGTTTTCTGAGCTTTGGGGTGGCAAGAAGCGAAGGGGGCATTGTTCTTTCGCAGCGCAAGTATTCTCTTGATGTATTAAAGGATATTGGGATGTTGGAAGCTTAGCTTGCCAACATACCCATGGATCTCAAAGGGCACTTGTATGATGCCGAGTCAGCACTTATGGACAACAGATCTTATAGGTATAGTGGCCAAGCTGCTATATCTCACCATCACTACAACAACAACCAAGCCCGTTCCCACACTAAGTGGGGTCAGCTAAATGGATTCTTTGCCTCCACACAGATCGATTTTGAGCCATTTCAGGATTTAAATTAAAGTAATTGAGGTTATACTTAATAGTTTCCTTCCAATACTTATTTGGTCTTTCTTGCCCCCTCTTAGCAAGTTTAGCCTCCAACTTCTCACATCTCCTGACTGGAGCATCTAGTGGTCTTCTTTGCAAATGTCCAAACCATCTTAGGTGTCTCTCATTTTATCCTCTATCAGTGTCACCCTAACATTTTCTTGAATAATCTCATTTGAAATATGGTCATTTCTTGTATGACCAGACATCCATCTTAATATTTTCATTTCTGTCACGGACATCTTTTGCACATGCCTATAGTTGATAGCCCAACATTCAGAACCATACAACATGGTTAGTCTTATCGCAGCTCGATAGTACTTAGCTTTGACTTTTAAAGGAACCCTCTTATCACAGAGAACACTAGATGCACCCCTCTATTTCAACCACCTTGCATTAATTCTATGTGTAACATCTCCATCAATTCCACCATCTTGTTGGAAAATGGATCCCAAGTACTTAAAAGTATCTTTCATTGGAATGCACTCTTCGCCAATTTTTACATCCACCACTTCATTGTTTCCTCTACTACTAAACTTGCATTCCATATACTCAGTCTTTGTCCTGCTTAGGCGTAGTCCTTTAGCTTCCAAGGTTTCCCTCCAAAGCTCAAGTTTTTTGTTCACTCTACCTCTTATCTCATCAACAGACACAATGTCATCAGCAAAAAGCATACAGGATGGTACCTTAGCTTGGATATGCTTCGTCAACTCATCCATGACCAAGGAAAAGAGATAAGGGCTTAAAGCCGATCCTTTATGCAAACCAATGGTGATATCAAAGTAGTCCGTTAAATCATCCTTAGTCCTTACACAAACTGCAGCTCCATAGTACATATCTTTTATGAGGTTGATATATAAAAATGATACCTGTTTCTTCTCTAAAATTCTTCACAAGATATCCCTTAGGACAAAATCATAGGCTTTCTCCAAATCAATAAAAATCATGTGTAAATTCTTCTTCTTGACTTTGTAGGTTTCCATCATACTTCTCAAGAGATGTATCACTTCGGTAGTAGACCGGCTTGGCATAAAGTTAAACTGATTTTCAATTACTACAGAGACTTGCTTTACTCTTCTTTCAATTATTTTCTTCCAAAGTTTCATCGTATGGCTCATCAATTTAATTCCTCTATAGTTGGAATAATTTTGTATGTCTCCTTTGTTCTTATATAAAGGTATCACAAAACTTTTCCTTCATTCCTCTGACATCTTCTTGCATCTCCAAATAGTATTAAATAATTTTATGAGCTAAGTTATATCCTTCTCCCATCACTCTCTAAACGTCTACAGGAATATCATTGGGCCCAACAACTCTCTTACTTTTTATCATCTTCAAAGCCTCCACTACTTTTTTTCTTTTCTATCCTTCGATAGCTTGCTCGATTCAAAAAATCTTCTGAGTTGGTTAACTCCCCTAAGATGATATCTCACCATCACTAGGCTGAATATTTCCCTAGTAGTGGGAAAGCTGAGTCGGTTCATGGATAGGTCTACTAAACAACATTGGGAGGCAACAATATAGGTGCCCGATGTAAGTGCTCAGATATTTGAAGAAAGTACCTGGATGAGGCATACTTTTCTCTAGAGGCACGTCTATGATGGTGGTTGATATGGATTATGTAGGTTGCTTGGTTGATCAAAAGTCAGCCACTGATTTTTGTACCTATGTTGCTGGGAATTTGGTCATGTGGCAAAGCAAAAAGTAGGGAGTTGTTTCCAGATCTAGTGTAGAGTCTGAGTACCGAAGTATGGTTTAGACTGTCATAGAGATGGTTTGGGTGAGATCTGTTTTACATGATTTACATGTCTAGGTGGAGGAGCCTATGAAGATGTCATGCGATAACTGTGCTGCTACTTATATTCCCAACAGCCTGATGTTTCATGAGTGTACCAAACACATCGAGGTTGATTGTCACTATACCCGAGATGTGATCCGACGTGGAGTCACCTACATTACTCTTGTTACTTTTAAGGATCAGACAACAAACATCTTCATCAAACCCCTTCCTTCACTTTTGATGTATATTATTCCAAGTTGAACATGATTGATATCTATGTTCCAGCTTGAGGGAATATGTTGAGCTACCACTTCGATCTATTTTATATTGTGAGGACTATATTGTAACTTTTTATTTTCTGTTGATTTTATACCACAATTATTTCCGAACCTCTCTTTTTGCATGAAGAGATGTAGGATTTCCTATTTCAATAAGAGTGCTCTAGAATTATGTAAAAGCAATGGAAGGAAAGTATAGAACATGATTTACTTTTCCAGAGTTCAGAGTAGGAGGTAAATCACAATGGCAATTAAGAATCCACATTACCGATTCAGACGTGGACAAGTGAAGGCTTGTGTTCAGTGAATATTTCTGTATTGTAGACTGTGCATTGTGGTTCTGGAGTCTCGCTGTATGCGTGCCATTGTATCCTACTAATTATTAGTTTTAATTCAGATGCTATCCAAAAAAAATAATGGTGACTTATGTAATAGTTATGTTACACTTTCATGGTGCTAGCAAAAAGAAACAAGCTAACATCTACAATGATGCCATATTAAAGAAAATATCCTACAAATAGTCAACTTTTTGATAGCGCTAGCATAAAGAAACATGACAAGCTTTTATAGGTTTTAGTGGAAAGAAGTGATTAATTTTCAAACATAATCCAAAGATGCATCTATGCTTTGGATATGGTTATATTGGGATTCGTACTTGGTCTTCACATAAAAATATAGAAATATGCCTCTTAATGTTTCTTTCATTTTCTTTTGCAGAATGATAATGGATAAACAAGCTAATTCCCGATTCCTATGTCAACTTTTTTTTTTGAAGAGAATGGACCTTACTCTTTTCCCCCTAAAAAAAGACACCCTAATCAAATTTCATCAACAGAATCCTCTCCTTTAATTGGTATTTAAGAATATCTATCAAATGCAACTTGAAATATCACTAACATGTAGAGGTGGCATGAGTGAATATCCTTTCTGTTACTTGATTTGATTAGTTGGAATTTAACATGTTCTTTGTTTCTCGGATGAACTTCACAGGTTTGTACAACAAAATGTATGATTCTCAAGTGACCTTGAGAGGTGTGGAAAAACGAAATGTTTGAATTCAATTTTTTTTTTCTTTTTTTTAAAGATGAAGTTGATATTGCCAAGTATATTCTGCTGGGTTTGTCGCTACTGTCTCATAAGGACTTGCTCCTGGGGGTGTTTACAGATCTGTTACATGCTATGCTCAAGAATTTACTAAGCAATTAGGGTTTCTATGCTTATGCATCTATTAAGCAATAGGATTATGCTATAGTTAAGTAGATTAAAAAAGAGGCTACTTTAATGCCAAATACACAAGCAAATCTAAGATCATTACCATCTATGTGAAAATATACTAGAGGAAGGGGGGGGGGGGGGGGGGGGGGGTTTGAATAGTGTAATTGAAAAAATAATAAGTAAATAAAATTCAATCAAACAATAATGACAAAGATTTTTAAGTGGAAATCTAAATTGAGAGAAAACCACCATCTAAGTCAACCTGACTTAAGATTTTCTGATCACTAGGTGATCAAAACACTATCCACACCACTTGAGAACGAAGGTGGTATATCTCAGTTACAAAACCTACCTTTGATCCCTAAATAGAAGTTTTTCCCTTCACAAGAAAGAGACGGGGATCCGACGAGCCTGACACCCAAGTACAACAATAAGAAAGAACAAAAATTTAAATAAAACATATAGAGCTCCCTAACAAGATAGTAATATAAATTAGCTATTAAAGGTGATAGGAAAACTCCCTGTGATGTAAGTTAGCTGATGAGATGTGCGGGAGATAGAGTTTTGCCTAAGAGAATCTTAGCACAACAGGTAGGAAAAGTGAATATGGAGCAATATGGAGCATAAAGCTTAAGTTTGTATGTACAATGGATGTGTTTTTCTAATAGGGGGTTAAGGGTTATTTATAGGCCTCAAGAGAACCTTCAAGAAGGCTTAGGAACCTTCTCTTAGTCATTGGAGACAAATCCCCAAAGAATTGGTTTAAATCCAAATCAAATCAGGTAATAATTAACTTCGACAACAGAATTAGACGTCTAAAAAATGTCAGATGTCTGATATGGGGTTTCTAGACATCTGACCAAAGATCTGGTTGTCTAAAAGTGAGGATCAGTGTTACTGGAATTAATTAGATCTAAACAGTGTACTTGACACTAAATATTGGACGTCTAATTGTTCATTATAAGACCTCAAATAGTATTTTTGGACATATGAAAATGAGAGGGTTTGTTCTTGGAATTGATCAGGTCCAAACAGGGAACTTGTGCATGAGGGGCAGACGTCTTTTGGATGTCTGACATTCTTATTGGACGTATGATAGTCATGATGATATGTGGGTTATGATTTCTATAGAATTTCGTAATCGAGATTTCGATTGGAAAATCGAACTTTAAGTCAAATAATACCTAACGTTCCATTGTTGGACGTTGTAGGGGCTTTTGAATGTCTGATAATATTATTAAAATATTCCTAACTTATCTCGTGAAGATTTTGGTCTGAGAAAGTGAGATTTGTGCTTGATTACGTTGTAACGATCTGTTATTAGATGTTTGATTGTATTATCAGACTCCTGAATGGTCTATAGACGTCTGGATATAGGTCTGGTTGTCTGAAGCTTAAGTGTTTAATTTGTTAAGGTCAAATATTTGGCCATTGGACGTTTGATATAAATAAATATCAGGCGGCTTAACTTTCAATATTAGACGCCTGGAGATAGCATCAGACGTTTGATACTAAGGCATGTGTTTGGTTTGAAAGTGGATTTTGTTCTAAGTTATTGCTTAAGTGTTGAGTGATTAGGTCTAGGATTCCTATATCTAGTTGGGAGTTCTTTACAACTCTTCTAGACTCAATAAAGAGAAAATTACAACTCTATTTTAAATAAATGTACAAACATTCGTAAGACCTAGATGAAAAGTATCTTTATCTTCGAGACTTCCTTTTAAGATGAAATGAGACTTGCAACTTAGATGATAAAGGCAAGAAATAGTGATTCTGACATATTTATTTATTTTTTGTTATTTCGTAAAATCATCAAAATATTTATTGAGAGAGGTTGAACTAACATTCTGTGGTGGAAGGATTGGACCCCAGTGTTGTAAGTTATAGCTTTTGGGATTGAGTACCATGGCCACCTTATTTTATACATTGTTAGCTACCGCCATTTATAACATTCATTATGACCATGTATGCTTCGTGACTAACTTGAGAGGTTTGTACAGCAAAATGTATGCTTTTGAAATGATCATGAGAGGTTTGGAAAACAAATGTTTGAATTCAACATTTTTTGTTTTTTCTTTTTAAATGAACTCGATATTGTTGCTAATGTCTGTTGTGGTTTTGCTCCTGGGAGTTCTTACAGATCTATTACATACTATAGTCAAGTATTTACTAAACAGTTAGGTTTTCTATGCTTAAGCATCTATTAAGCAATTAGGGTTATGCTATAGTTGAGTATATCAAACAAGAGGCTACTTTAACACCAAATACACAAGCAAAAGTAAGATCATTAGCATCTATGTGGTGTTAGAAGGATTGGCCCCCCTCAGTGGTGTAACTTATTGCTTGTGGGATTTGAGTACCATGGCCACCTTATTTTTCGCATTGTTAGCTACTGCCATTAATGACATTTATTATGACCATGTTTGCTACATGTGCTCTACGCACTTCTTCCCCGTTTGATCTTTAGTGAGTTAAGTTAAAAAATCACTTTCGGATAATGTTACCAATTGCAGTTGGCTTAACACAGTTTCCTGTTTGTGCTGTAGGTGTATGCAATAACAGCCATCATGAAAATATCCGCTTTTGACATTGCTGCAGGAAGAAAAATGGAATTATTGCCTGAGGTAGGTGTGCCTTGCATTCTTTGCTTTTGAAGTTTAGCTCTAGAAATTTATGTTGAGCTAGCATGGAATTCACACCCTAGTCTGCATAATATTTTTTCAGGCTTGCACTGTTGCAAGATGTGGGGGGAAGTTTACCTTTTCAATTATTAGATGCATGGTTAACAGGGTATAATGGTTTTGCATCTACTTTTCCATTTTGTATTTGTCATTCTTTTACGTGGTTACTTTGAAGCCACTTAGATGCTTTCCAAAGGATAAAGGCATTACGTGGAGGGTCTATACCAGCAGGTATTCAATAGTTTTCAGTGAGAGACCTTAACGTCTTTTAAATAGAGGCCAAGAGAAGAATTATATTCCTAGGACCAAAAATTAGAAAATTGTGGGAACAAGGCACTAATTCAATTTATTCTAACACTCCCTCTTAAGTTGGAGTATGTATATCTAACATGCTTGGCTTATGAGAGTCTGGAGGAATAACTTTAGTAGAAATATGAGCTTGGAAGAGATAATGATTATGACATTTCTTCATTAATAGGGTAAAAATGGAAATTTAATTCAATATGCTTTTATTGCTCATGGAAATTTGTATTAGTGGTGACATGAGTGGCAGGTTTGTCATCACAATACATAGGCATGGGAAGCTTAGCATCTTCTAACAGAGAACTAAGGATTTAATCCCCATCAATTTGGATGTTGTATGTGCCATGACTCTATATCCTACCTTTGCACTTGACCATGATACCTTTTTTCTTTTAACTTCTCTATGTGTCTACATTTCCTTCTAGAAAGGTATTATAACCCTAGTAGAATCAGTCTTTTAGGGAGCACTACATTTGTTTATGGTCATAAATCTAATTGGCCATGTTTTAGAAAGAACTTTACTAGGTGACCCTTTCAGCCGCTTCATGCTAATTAACATACCAAGGCTTCTCCATGAATTGACTTACATGGCTAAGAACAAAATTGATATCTAGCCCACTATTGGATGAAGCTTTCCAATGATGCTTATGTAGTGTGTAGGGTTATCAATTCTATTTTTTTTGGATCATGGTGGGCTTGCCATTGTTGGGCCTCTAATTTGTTTCTTCTGTTTTCCTCCCTTCCGCGATGCAACTTGAGCCTCTCCCATTGTTGTTTCAATTCAAGGATTAACAACAACAGCTACCTTGGAGCGTCACGGTGATGGAGCTGTCGTCGATGGGGAGGTCTGATGTGGATCTGCCTATTGTGGAGGTCTAGTCGGATGGCACTGGGGATGGTGATCTCTACCCTACTCAATTGTGGTGGATGCTCTAGTTCTTTCACCAATTGGAGAGCTACCAATTTTGAGTAGTGAATTGACTGGTCTTGTGCTTGTGGTTGTCAACCCTTGGAAGTCCCATGCTGGACCTTCCACTAGGGTGGCCCTGCATATGGTAGATAGGGATGATGGCAGGTTAATCTACTCTTGTACTTCTTCAAAAAGGATGACTTAGATTAGGGGACTGTTTGCTTGGACTAAGTCATCGTGTCTTTAATAAGCTCTATAGGAGGGTGCGGAGAACCCTAGGGATGTTGATCGATGCCACACTCAAGCCTGGTTTTGTGGACGTTGAGCGCAAGGTGACCCTTGTGGTTAGGATTTGACCGTCCGTAGGGGGGTTTGCATCTTTTATCGATGGTTAATGCTCTTACTTGGAATGTTCGGGGGCTTCGAGACTCTCCTCAAAGGTCAATGTTGCATAGGTATCTACTTCAATGGAAGGTGTCCATTGCCCTGCTTCAGGAGACGAAGCTGGAGAATATCAACTGTTAGGAGGAAATGTCATCAATCATATTTAGAGACCCCTTCGGTACCTTTATATAGAGAGGTATCGAAGGGAAAATAACATACTACACCCTTACACAAAGAGATAAATAAAATGATCAACTATAAAAAATAACTCAACACTCCCCCTCAAGCTGGAGCATAAGCATCAAACATGCTTAGCTTGGAACAAGGACTCTGTAACCGCTTCTTGGAAAGTGCTTTAGTGAAAACATTTGCAAGTTGATTTTCAGTAGATATGTAAGGTCTATGAATCTTCTTCTTTGCAATAGCCTACCTGATGAAGTGACAGCTAACTCCAATGTGCTTAGTTCTCTCATGGAAGACATGATTGTTTGCAATAAATGTGGCGACCTTATTGTCACAATGCATAGGAATAGGACCAGAAACCTGAACTTCAAAGTCTCCTAAGATGGATCGAACCCACAATAGTTCACAAGTAATTTGAGCCATAGCTCTATACTCTGATTCAACACTTGACCTTGAGACCAATGCTTGTTTTTTGCTCCTCTATATTACTAGATTACCTCCCACAAAGGTATAATACCCTGTAGTGGACTTTCTATCCTCATGTGTTGCATAATCTACATCTGAATAGCCGCACACATCCAAATGTTCATTGTTTTGAAA
Organism: Thalassia testudinum; assembly: GCA_037157565.1. Taxonomy (NCBI): domain Eukaryota; kingdom Viridiplantae; phylum Streptophyta; class Magnoliopsida; order Alismatales; family Hydrocharitaceae; genus Thalassia; species Thalassia testudinum. Next base: position 125,407,219 of record JAZHRO010000036.1, on the reverse strand, counting down.
GTGAAGTCCTTTCCTAGGTACACTCCTCAAGTACTTGAGAACTTGGCAAACTGCATCCTTGTGAACTTCTTTAAGTGCCTGCATAAACTGGCTCAGCTTCCCAATTGCAAAGGCAATGTCAGGCTGAGTAACGGTCAGATACAACAACTTATCAATTATGGCACGATATCTAGTTACGTTTTGCAATGGGGGATTATCATCATCTGCAAGAGGCAAGGAAGCATCCATAGGTACCTAAGCTAGTTTGCACCCCAGCATACCAGTCTCCTTCAACATATCCAGAACATACTTGCACTAAGATAGCACAAGTCCTCCTTAAGTGTATTGCACTTCAATGCCAAGGAAATAGTTGATGGGGCCTAGATCCTTGGTCACAAACTGTGACTGCAGTAATACCTTCGTATCTTCTATGCCTTTCCTGTCACTGCCAGTCAATAGTATGTCATCCACATAAACAAAAAGTATAATAGAACCTGTCTTCCTATGTAGTGTAAAAATAGAATGATCGGTAGGGGATCTAGCAAAGCCATACTCTTGGACGACCCTGGTAAATCTTTCAAACCAGGCTCTCAGACTTTGTTTTAACCCATAAATGGCTAGCCTGCATACTTTTTGACACTCCCCCTTCCTAGAAAATCCTAGCAGCTATTGCATGTAAACTTCCTCCTCCAAGTCTCCATAAAGAAACACGTTCTTTATATGTAGCTGGTGAATTGTCCAACTCTTGTTAACTGCCATTGAGAGTAAAATTCTAACAAAATTCAGGCGAGCCACTAGAGAGAATGTCTCAAAGTAGTCGACCCTAAAAGTTTAAGTGTAGCCTTTAGCAACAAGGCACGCTTTATGTCTCTCCATAGTACCATCTGGACGACATTTAAGGGTGAACACTCACCTACACCCCACAATTGTAGCTCTTGGGGGCAGATCAACCAACTCCTATGTGCCACGAGACTGCAAAGTTGCTATTTCTTCCTCCATCACCAAGGTCCAAGATGGATCTTGGAATGCCTCTTTATGGTCTCGTGGTATCTGTTGACTATCAATAATCAAAGTGAACTACCGTCCAACTGCAGGTAAACTATTAAAAGACATAAATTGTGATACATAATACTTAGCACAAGACCATGGAGCCTTCCTCTGTGCAATAGGAAGGTCCAGGGTGGTGCTCTCAGTTGCAGTAGGTACCTGGTCCTCAGACAAGTCATCAGCGATTGTTGGAGACTGAGTAGAAATGGTAGACAATGGTTCATCCGCCTGAGGTACATCCATAGACTAGCGTTGAAAGTGCTTAGGAAATGTATCTGTATCAGGGACCTCTAGATGACAAGGGAAAGGACCAGAATCAGGCTGAACGGTCTTCTGTATAGGAGGCTCAGAGAATTGTGGTGGTTTAAAGGGCATAGGAAGGGGGACTTCCCGAGGATGGAAAGATGTGGAATGCTCCCCTTATCTGGTAGTAGGGTATCTCAAAGAAAGTGACATCAGCAGAGACAAAACCTTTGTCATATAGGATCATAGCACCTATACCCTTTCTGGGTTCTATAATAGCCCAGAAAGATGCACTTAACGAAGTGAGGAGAAAGCTTATCGACTTTAAATAAATGAACAAAACAAACACAACAAAAAACAATCGGAGTGATAGAAAACATATCCTTACTAGGAAATAAAAGGGAGTACGGGCTTTTACCCCTCAACACAGAAGACGAAGCATGATTCACCAAATATGTGGTCGTTAAAACAACATTCATGCAAAAACAAGATGGAACAGTCGTATGAAAACTAATAGTCTGAGCCACATCCAACAAATGATGAAGCTTACGTTCAACCACCTCATTTTGTTGGGAGGTATGAACGTAAGAAGTCTGGTGAATAATACTAAGAGATTGGAAAAGCTGTGTAACATAGACATTCACTAACTCCAAACTATTATCATTCCAAAAAACTTTTATAATAGTGGAAAATTGAGTCCTTATTTCTTGAACAAAAGTTTTAATAAGAACAAAAACCTTAGACTTCTCTTTCATCATAATGACCCAGGACATCCTGGTACAATCATCAACCAAAATAAGAAAATACCGAAAACCTTTGAGACTTCGAACCTGACATGGACCTCATACATTAGCATGAATTAAATCAAATACATACTCAGCTTGTTTATTATTAGATGAAAAGAAGACCTATGGTGTTTGCCTAATTGGCAAGCATCACAGTGAAAAGACTGGGAAAGAAAGCTTTGGAAACTAATGGTAAAGGACAGACAGGTTGGGATGACCAAGGCATAGATGCCCCTGAAGGGTAGTTGTGGCACAAACAACACCAGTAGTAGAGGAAGGTGGAATATGGAGGTAGTACAGTCCATTCTACTTAAGTCCACCAATTTTCCTCATCATCTGTAGATCTTGCAAGAGAAAATACTGGTCATGAAATACTGCTCTGCACTGTAGATCCTTCATAATTTGACTGATAGACATCAAATTAAGAGCAAACTTAGGAGCATGCATAACATTCGACAATGGCAGAGTAGAAGAAAGGGAAATGTTCCCAAGACCAGTGACATGCGACAAGCCCCCATATGCTACCTTAACTTGGAAAGGGGTAGCAAGATCTTGTAGGGAAGAAAATAATATGGTATCACTAGTAATGTGTGAGGAGGTACCTGAATCAACAATCCAAAGCTTGGGATCTAACAGACAAGGTAGATGTGCCTACAGGTTTTGAACTGAGGCACCTGTTGGGGTGGTGGCCTTAGAGGTGATGAATTGCTCATATTCTGCCCTGGATATAGAGATCTGACTGTTATCATCATGCACCTGAGAAGACTCCTCTGTGGAAACCTGGTGAGCACGTGGGTCCATTCCCTGTGGATATCCATGTTTCACCCAGCAACGATCTAAAGTATGTGCATTCTTGTGACACTACTCATAGAAAAGGGACCTTTGTCCGCTACCATGACCACCACGTGCACCACCACCACCACCACGGCCACGACCACCCCCGACCTCAAAGTTTCCACGACCACGACCAACAATATCCATGATAGCCAGAAATAGGAGCAGGATCAGAGGTGTCAAGTCTTGATAGAAGAGGATAAATCTGTGCAGGCGTGGGAATCTCATCCATAGTCATAAACTGGTCTTTAACTTCTTTGTATTCAGGACCAAGGCCAAACAATAACTGAATAGAGCGGATGGCCTCTTGTTACTTGGCTATAATGGCTGCATTAGTAGAAATTGGCTGGTAAACATCCTGCTCATCCTACAAGTTCTTCATCGTTCCATGGTATTCAGTCAGTGCCATAGAGCCCTTCTTAAGTGCATGTATATCTTTTACTACACGATACAACCGAGTAATGTTACTCTTGTGGGAGTGGATCTCATGTAGCACCTCCCACATCTTCTTAGCATAAGCATAAGCATAAACCCTAACTTGCTTCGCAATCGTTTGGGTCATACCATTCAAGAGACATGTTGCTACTTAATCATTGTTTGCCTCCCAATTTGCAGACTTCACAGCGGGCACATCTTCAGTCAGAATATATTTCTTATGATGAGATACGACAAACCGTAAGAAAGAAGTAGACCAAAGTAAGAAGTTGGATCTGTCCAACTCGATAGATGTCCCTTGCATGTGGGGGGGGGGGGGGGGGGGTAAGTGGTGGATGATTTCTCCACTGTGTCGTCTATAAGTTCCTTTGATTTTGCCATATGTTCTCGATTTGTCGAATTAGACCATATAATCTTCAACAGGGAGAAGAAACAACTTGTGTAGAGGTCCCCTATATGTAGGAGAATCATACAAGCCTTGCAACGATAATCCCTCTTACATGTGCAATAGCATTGCTAGAGGCCAAGAAGGACCCTTGGACAACACCACTGGCAAGGGGCAGCGATCTGGGTGGTGCTGCTAAGGCCCCTGTCCTTATCGAGGGCCTGTATTACCACTGCAGAGGTTCGACGGCACTACACAAGGCCAAAGGCAGCTTGTAGTACCACTGGCAAGGTGTGGCGACGCTACTTGAGGTGGAGCGCGGCCTACAACACCATGCTAGTCAATGGGTGACACCCTAGCAGGAGCTGCGACGCTACTAGAGGTCGTAGGAGGCCTTTCATAGCCCCACAGCTGATGGGTGGCATCCAACAAGCGCTGCAGGAGCAACCCCGAGCGCCTAGTAGCGGTTGTTAGGAAGGAGAAGAGCTGCTAGTGGCGTCCCTAAGAGAGGAGGCATGCCTGTGAGGAGGTTGACAACATTGAGAGGTGGTTAGGGTTTGGTGGCTTGGTTTTGGTGGGATACCTAGACCATTGATTTAAGACCACTACTCTGATGCCATGTTAGGAGGAAGTGTCATCAATCATATTTAGAGACCCTTGACACCTTTATATAGAGAAGTATTGAAGGGAAAATAACATACTACACCCTTACACAAAGAGATAAATAAAAAGACCAATTATAAAAAATAACTCAACATCAACCATATGGCAAAGAGGGTGATTGGTGGCAACACTCCGGATGGGTTCTTGGATGTTAGTTCGGTTGGTCTATATAGGGCTACTTATTGGTGTGGAAGACATTGTGTTTTGAGCTCCTCGATTCGCTCGTTGGAAGGTAGGTACTTATCACCTATTTTAAGGGTTGCACTTATGATGGGTTGCTTTTGGTTTCCTCCATGTATGGACCTTGTGAAGATGTTGCTAAAGGGGAGGGGAGCTTTGGGATGAACTCCGATAGGTGGTAGCCTTTGTTGATGGTTGCTCTTAGCTGGTTGGGGACGACTTCAATGTTTCGTTGTCTGTTGAGGATCATCCAGATGGTAGGAGGGATTGCTTTATGGAGGCCCTTGCAGAGGTGGTTACTTGTGGACTTGGACCTTTACGACATCCGGTGCTGGAGCTCACTTTATTAGGTGGAGCTCTTTTGGGGCACACTCTAACTTGGATAGATTCCTTTGCTCTGTGGAGTTGGCGGAGCATTTCCAGTTGGTAGAGGTTACAACTATGCCCAAGCATTTTCTAGATCGCACGTCCCTACTCTGGGACTTTATGGAAGTGGGTTTTTTCTCCACTTGTTTCAAATTGGATAGGTCGTGGTTGTTAGAGGTGTATTTTAGGTCCTTGGTGAAGTGGTTGGAGGTTGACCAAAGCTCATCAGCAAGGGCTTCTTTGTGACGAAGGTCCAACATTTGCGATTTGCACTCATGACTTATAAGAAGGAAAGTTCGTGAATGTAGGGTGTTGACTTGGGTGCAAGCTTTACATGAAGGGGTTGTCTTGATAAAGAGGAAGAAGCTAGAGAAATGGATGGTTTTAGACTGATGTCTAGTACGTAGTAATTTGAATGCCAACAGTGTGCCAGTGAAAGTTTTTTTGATGTGAGGCCATATCGGGACATGTAATGTTGAAATGAAAGAGTATACGCAATATTTTGCCAAATATCAATATAATATGTTGACAATTTTAACAAAATGGATGGTGTTAGTTATAATTCCTAGACTATTATCATATTTTAAGATCGACACATGCAACTTAGTGATCCATTTTCACCTATTAATATTGTTACATTCTTGTTTGAGTGATAAGAACTCCTGTATCTTCTCTCTCTATTTGTTAGATCTTTAAGATAATTTAGTTTCTCCAAAGTTAAATAGTATTTATTTCTCATTCTCTAAGCTAGATTTAAGTTGCAAACCTTATGTTTATCGATCCTATTATGAGTTTTAACGATTACATTTGTAAATTCATAAGTAGATTAACTAGTTTTATGATTATTTGATGTATTTGTGTTAGATTGTTAGATCTTAGGATTTGGTGCTTACATTTTTTTTTTGATAGGATCAATGTTTATATATTTATCAAGTTTTTCGAACACAATTATATGAATTCAATGCAAGTCTAATAGAATTTTGAGATGTCCTTGGCATGCCTCTAGCCAGCAGCCTCAGAAATGGCTATTTTTGGGGGCATCAAAGTTATTGATATTCAACATTGAAATTCTGACATTTCCTTAACATGCTTCTAGCATACCTTCGAAATGGATATTTTTAGAATTGTCAAAACGATATTGAAATTGGCATTTAGCAGGAGGACCAAAAAATATGGACTAGAGGTAAAGATTGTGTCAGCCGTGGCTTAAGGACGGCCATGCGAATACCCAATTTTTTTGTCTTTCAGCTAGTTGTAGGCGGTAGTCTAACCACATCACTACCCTGAAGGTTGGGGAGGAATTTTTAGTGAGGGAGTCGATCTTTGAGGCTTTAAGAAAGCATTTTCTGGAATTTACGAAGAAGCACTCACCTAGAAGATGGGAATGGTTTACTACTTACTGACTTGTACATGCTTGATGATGATATGTGGAATGCCTTTGTTCGGGATGTTATGAAGGATGAGATTCTTGTAGCTACTAGAGGCCTCAAGGTGGAGGAGCCCTTAAGGCCATATGGGGTTTAGGTTTTCTTTTATAAGGAGTTTTGGCAGCTTGTGAAGGGTGATTTGGTGGCCTTGGTCAGAGTATTTATGGAAGATAATGGAGGTTTTGATGGGCTCAACATGTTTTATTTCTTCTTGGTTCCAAAGAAGTTTGGTGTTGAGTCTATTGATGATTATAGGCCTATAGCTCTATCCAATGTGATATATTTGATCGTGACCAAGGTCTTCGCAAATAGGCTCAGGGATTTGCTGCCATCGCTGATTAGTCCCATGCAATTTTCCTTTGTTCGTGGTTGTTCGCTACAGGATTCCTTTATCATGGTTGAGGAAATGATCTTCTCTTGGCAAAGATATGGGAGGAAGGGCTTCCTTTGTAAGGTGGACTTCTCCAAGGTGTATGACTCCTTAGCTTGGTCCTACTTATGACAGGCTCTCAGTAAAGCGATCCCTCCTATCTAGATGATCCTACAAACGAATCAAAGCATAAAGACAATCAAAGAACACTTGGGTTTACGTGGAAACCCTACTTACGAAGAGCGGGCTTACGCTAGAGGCGGAAGACATGGGGAGAGGACGTTGCTGGCGTTGTAGTAGTCCTCCTCGGAGTACGGCGGCCCGTGCTTCCTCTCGTACACCTTTGGGAAGAACTCCTCCAGGAAGGGGTCCATTGACATGACACCTCCTAAGATGCCTATGTGGTAGTCGAAGATGGAGCTACCTATGGCGGCAATTACGTAAGCGACGACGACGGAGGATGCTGTGGAGGATTGTTGTTGCTGTTACTGTGGATGCCAAGTGCTGGCTGTCATGGTTTGGGAGCAACGTCTCCATCTCCATCGACCAGCGTCGCCCAGATATGCTAGTCCGTTGTCTTCCACCACCCAGATCATGCTGCCGCTGCAGTCCCTCGTGACGAACTCAGAACAAAGATGATAAAAACTTGTATAATATCAAGAACAAACAAATAAACCTAAGATCAACTTGCTCTGATACCAAGTTGAAATCTAAAATAAGCAGAAATGAATCAAAGCATAAAGACAATCAAAGAATACTTGGGTTTACGTGGAAACTCCACTCACGAAGAGCGGGGAGAAAACCACGGAAGAAGTCCCCGATATGGCTCTGATGTTTCTATTCATTCTTCTCAAAAGGAATATGGGAGGAGTATACGCCTATTTATAGGCCGCCACTCACCACACAAAGTCTACATCTTCCAATGTGTTACTAAGCCAACAACTCAATTTTCTTAACACTCTCAAACGTCGAGTTTTCCCTGATAGGTGGATTCTTTTTTTGCATTAGTAAATGGGAAACCTACTGGGGGATGGATATAACCCTAGAGGTATGTTCGTTAGGGATGCCCTCTTGCGCTTATGCTTTTCATTGTTGCTGTGGATATGCTGGCTAGTATGGCCTTCAGGGCTTATGGAAGTGGTCTCATTAGGGGATTACGATGGTTCGTGATGGATAGCACCTTACAGATGATGCCATATTCTTTGTGGAAGGTGGAGAGCAGGATGCAGTTAACTTCACATCCCTGGTCTGAATATTTGGTGAGTCTTGGGTTTGCGGGTGAATCATGCCAAATCTGCATTTGCCCCCTTTGGGCCTTTGGCATCGGAGGGGAGGAAGTTGCTACTGTTTCTTATGCTCTTAGCTCAGTAGTTGGGGAACTAGCATTGACTTATCTTGGGCTCATGCTTAGGGGGAAGCAGATGTCTGCAAGAGATTGTGAGCCTTTGGTGGAGAAGCTAAAGAGGAGGTTCATGGGGTGGAGAGGGAAGTTGCTCTCGAGAGTGGGGCATTTGGTTCTTAGATCGTTTATATCGGCCATCCTCATTTTTCATCTCTCCATTTTCTCACCTGCAAAGAAGATCCCGAAGATGTTGGATAATATAAGGAACGGTTCTTATGGATGGTAACATAACAAGTGGATAGATTTTTGCATTTGGCTGCATGGGATGATGCTTGTAGAATTGTGAAATAGGGTGGCCTTGGGGTGCTTCGACTTGATTCTTTTAATAAGGGCATGTTGTTGTAATGGGTCGTTGAGTTCCTCTCCAATGGTGACATGCCTTGGCATTGTCTCCTTAAGGCTTTGTGTGACTCTTTGCATGTGAACGAATCCTCTATTTTGGGTTCTTTTGCATTTTGGCATGGATTGATTCCGTTGTTTTAGCAGTTTGCCCATCTTTTCTGGCCAGTTCTGGGGGATGGGAAGACTTTCAGGTTTTGGGAGGATGATTGGTCCAACAAGGGTATCTTTGCTTAGCTTCTTCCTAGATTTGTTTCAGGTGGCTGTAGATAGGGGAGAGGTGGTTAGATGTGCTTGGGATGGACCATTGATCGGGGGGGGGGGTTGGGGGGCGCTCTCTCATGCAAGGTTTGAGGACTTAAGGGGTTGAAGCCCAATTAGGATCGAGGTAGATTCTCTATGAAGAGGGCTTACAAGATTCTTCTAGGGGAGGTGGTTGGAGACAGTGTGACTTTGGTTGGAGAAGCTTAGTCACCCATCAAAGGTGAAGCTCTTCCTATGGCTTCTATGTAGGTAGTGCTTGGTTACTCTTGTTTGGAGGAGGAAGTGGGCCCCAGAGGTTAGACAAGGTCCCTTGTGTGGAGTTGATGAAGACAACACCCACCTGTTTATTACCTATAGCTTTTACAGGGTCCTTCGAAGCCATTTCTCTATGCCAGGTACTCTCATGGACTTATTGGATGCCTTCTGGGAGTCTTTTCATGTTGGTCTGTACACAGACATGCTACTTTGGATGAAGGCTTGTGTTGTTCTTTGGTGTACTTGGTTGAAACGAAATGCTGCTATTTTCCGTGGGGAGCAGGTGTGGTCTGAAATGTTGTAAGGGAAGTTGTATCTTTATTTTCTGTGTGGTTTTAAGTGCCTAAGTATTTCTTTTTCTCGTTAATATAGTGGATGGCTGCCGACCTCCGGTATCCATCCTTTCCCTTTTCAAAAAAAAAAAAAAAACCTTTGGTCATTACCTCCTTAAAACTCACCGCAGGATCTATAGGATCATGAGACGGTTTAAGCTCTACGAAGACTTGTCTTGTCAAAATCTCCAAAAACATGTGTCGAAATAAAGGGTTTGTACCACCTCTATCCCAGGAGAATACAATATCTTTCTTAGTTGTCTATATTTTTTGAAAAAGCTTTCCTAGTTTTTTTTTTTTTTGCACAAGGATATTTTGAAGAAATAATTTGGCTTGTTCCATGTGATCTCGATTTGCTATCTCTTTGATAATCATACCATCTACATATGTTGATTGTATGATCTACATAAACAATATTGATTGTATGGATGCCTTTGCATCACGTAGAGATAGAACAATTTAAGGCAATTTGGTGAAACCCAAACTTGACAACCTTGGAGCTTTGTCAAACCATGCTCATGGACTTTCTTTCAGCCTATAGTCAACCTATTGTCGCCTACAAACATCATGTTGTCACTCAACCAGTTAACAAATAACCACATGGTGCAGATAACGGACATTTTATCACCTAATTTTTATAGGATAAGGAGGAACAGTGGGAGAGATGGAGAGTGGCTAGAGTTGGTTGGTTGCTGTCAACGGAGGGAACATGACTGGACCACAATGGATGCTCAATGTCTCGTTATACAGCATTGGAGAGTGAGATAGGCCTGTAATCCTCTATTTGTTCCACAGTATCCTTCTTTGGAAACAGGAAAAGGAGATGATTATTTAGTCTCTCAAAACTACGATTTCCATTCCTGTACTCTTCTAGTTCCTACAAATGATCTTGGCCTACCATAGACCAAAATTCCCCGAAAAAGAGGACTGGCAAGCCGCCTAGACTTGGAGCCCCTTAGGCATTCAAATCAGCAACTGCCTCCACCTCAGTCTCAGTGAAAGGTCAGACCAAAAAGTTGATGGAAGCACCTCTTGTCCATCTCCAACTGCTATGTTGATCATGTCTAGTCTAGTAAAAGATCTGAAGTAATCTGCCATTGATCCCACCAATGGCTTCTTTTGTAGTGTATTCTGTTCTGTTGACCGAATCCGCTCTATTAAGTTCTTTCTTCACCTACCATTCACACCATATGGAAAAAAGGCGTATTCACATCTCCCTCCTTCAACCATCACTGCTGAGATCTTTATCTCCACTCCACCTCTTCCTTCCTGTCCTCTGCAAAATGAGCTGCACAAACTTCCTCTCTTGTATCTGAGTGCCTGAAAGCAATCTCATATCCTCAATTCTATCCAGTTCTCCAATTTTGTCCAAAGCTGAGGCTTTCCTTGGCCTACGCTCCATGCCCTTTCTCTTGAAAGATATGAGATACGATCTTAGAACTTGCGGTCCCCTAAACATGGTAATTGTCATTGAGTCATCTGTTGGTGCTCCTGCCATCATTCCACCATTCCCCTGAAATTTGCTTCAATTTATATTTAGAATGAATCAAAGGCTGAAGGCTTTTATTAGAATTCCAACTAAGTGGCATGTGCCATGTGATCTGTGAGTGGCTGTGGACTTGCCTCCATGATATAGGGTGGGAATGCTTCGAGGAAATCTGTGGAACGAATAAATCTTTTAGTCCTTGATTTGTACATTGGGGTTGCCGTGCTCCTGCAATCATACTAACGATTCACTGGGATGGATTCTGTGCATCTCTTGGGGATGTCGATTATTGCATCACATTGTAAGATACGTGCAGAATACAGATTGTTCATGGTTGCATCATACAAGGGGATTGGCAACTTGCAATGCACACATCTCAGTGAACGAAAAGTATGATCAACAACTGATGATCCTAGATGGTCATCTACATAAGTTTCTCTTAAGATAAATTAGATGCTGCATGAAGATCCTGTGTCCCAAGCATATTTTCACATTCAAGCAGTCACGTGCATCTACAAGGGAGGGCATGCATACATGCACGAAGATAAGTAGTGGCGCATGCCTCGCCGCTGCATGCTGGGTGACTCCATTGAGCCTGAAGGCTGTGTGTTCACTGTTGTTGATGCCACTTCTGACAACTGTATGTTGGATTGAGGCAGATGCAGGAGTGGTCAACACCAACTGAAGATTTTTGGTTGGAGAGTGGAGTCAAGGTGGGTACCATCACTGTGCACCGGTCTAAGATTGCTGCTTGATGTTATATAAGAAAGAATGTAACAATCTTCTTTTAGAAATGGAATATCTCTTAAATAGAGATTGGGAGGAGGAAATAATAAAAAAACTGAATAAATCCGGAAAGCAATGCAATAAATAAAAATTATTCTAAAGTTTGAGAGGTGGAAAGGTGCTTGCTGATGTACAGATGTCGAAGTTGCTTTGTGTACACATAAGATTCAAGTTACTGGATGCTCCAGGGAAACTGTTCCCCTTAACTTTTTCCAAAATAAGAGCAGCATCTACGCATTATGTGGATATGCAGAACTAGGAATTTTATACATTAGAATTTGTGCAAGTTAGTTTTCGGTGGTGTCTTTTTGCAAGTTTTGACATATACTGCTAGTCAGCTAGTTGACTATCTATTTCTCTTTCTGCATTCTTAACTTGGTGAAAATAGTATGGATTTTTCTACCCAGTGCCTTTTATATTTTTGAACCAGATGTAGTGATCCTCATCTTGCAAAGACAAACTTCCTTCCTCTTAGATAAAAAAAGCTTGTTATTGGAAACTAAAACCCTAGCCTATCTTATATAGAGAGAAGGGATGAAAAAATTACATGAAGAGTCCAAAATAACATAAGGAATAACAAAAACAACCAACATATAGAGAACTAAAGATTAAAAGAGATTGTTAACACTCCTTAAGTTGTAGTGTAAATACCTTTCAAGCATAACTTGTTGCATAGAAATGATTGTTGCTTCCTTGGTAAAGTCTTCACGAAAATATCTCCAAGCTGGAGCTCATAAGATATATGTAGAGTAACAATCTTGCCTTCCATCGGTACATTGTGTATGAAATGGCAATCAACCTTAACGTGCTTTGTTTGCTCGTGGAAGATAGGATTAGAAGCAATGTAGGTAGTAGACTTGTTATAGAACATAGGAAGAAAACTCTTCACTCCCAAGATCAGTCAAGAAAGATGCATTCCACATCACCTTAGAAATAGTATGAGACATTGCCTTGTATTCAGCCTTTGCACTAGAATGAGCAGCAATAATTTGCTTCTTGTTGCACCATGACACAAGGTTGCCTCCCAGTAGTACAATACATCCAGTAGTAGATTTTCTATCTTAAAAAAACCAAGCATATTTTTCATCAGAATAGGAACATAACTTAAAGTGGTCATTCCTTCTAAAGTCCTTTGTTAGGAGATCCCATTAGATATTTCAAAATGAGACAAACATCGTGCTAATGACTATAGCATAGTTTGTTCATATACTGGCTTGCCTTGTTGATTGCAAAATTAATATTGTTGAGTTTTTTATTTCTTATTTTTTGCATGTTTATTATTTTCTCTTTCTTATGGGGTTATGATGTAATTTGTATCCACCTCTCTCTCTCTATATATAAAGAGAGGTACGGTTTTGAGAATAAAGTGACCTGTTCATTTTTCCCAACTTGGTATCAGAGCAGTGGTCTTAGATCGGTGCCCTAGGTACCCCACCAAATAAGCCCTCCACACCTCCACCGATCACCTTTCTCCTCTCCACGCCGATAACTTCCCATTGCCAGCCTCGTCTTCTCCTCAGCAAGCAGCACCAAGGCTGCTACGCCACCTGCCCGTTGCATGGGGCCCCTGCACGTCACTACTGGGGTTTCCTTGAACCCTAGTGGCGTTACCACCTACTGCAGACCTCCCCTCGACGTTGCCTCTTGCTGCAGCATTGCCGCCTGCTCCAGGACCCCGACAGGCACCACCCCTTACTACAGCACTGCCTCCTGCTGCCAGTGGCGTCACCTCTTGTAGGCAGTCCTCCCTATTGGTGTTTATTATTGCTCAAGACCATCCTCGGTCTGTGTGTGGGGCTTTGGGGAAGGCCGTTACCTTGGCAAGGACATTTCTACGTCCTCCCTCTACGTTTTGTTGCTTTCAAGCATCTAGGAGGGAGAGGTTGCTCTTTTAAGGGTAGATCTTATCTCTAATAGGCGCAACTATGCCTCGGTTGGTTTGAAACCTACTATTTTAGACCTTAGATTGCATGATCCGAGGCTGATTTGATGGTCTAATCGTCTTTGATTGGTCTTGGATTTGTGGGTGAAGGCAAGATGGCGTCCTCTAGCTTGTCCGAGGTGACTTCAGACTTGAATGTGGAGATAGGGGTATACAAGAGTTCATTTTTGATCCCATGATTAAATTGGATGAGACTAATTATCCTTGATGGTTATAGACATTCCTTATGATTGAGAGAGGTCATGAAAAGGAGCACATCTTGTGCAACCCAGAGCCGACAGAGAAGACATGAGTCAATGCCACATGAGGTAGGGATAATGCAATGGTTAATGCATGAATGATGAATTGTGTTATCCCTGCATGAATGATGAATTGTATTATCCCTAGGATAAGAGATTATATCATGTACTACAGTACTATGAAGAAGATATGGGATACCCTGCATAAGACATACTCTCATGAGAACTCTGTTCGTGTTTTTCAGATCTATCATGAGCTATTCCAATTGTGCCAGGAGGGATGTTCTTTGGCATAATATTATTCCACTATGGACTCTTGGAGAGACATAATGCTTATAGGCCAATGTGTACATATGATTCGTAGGAGTTTAGGAGAGAGTTGGTTGTCTCTCTCTCTCTATCAGGCCTTAGAGCTGAGTTTGCTGTAACACGAGATTAGATTTTGACTCTGATAGAGCTTCCTTCTCTTGAGGAGACATACAATAGATTGAGTAGAATTGCAGTCAATCTCCTGTCGTTAAGTCCACGGGTCAGACCTCTAGTTTTGCCGTGACCCTTAGATGTGGTAGGGGTGGTTCCTTTGCACGTGGTTATGGTTGTGGTCATACCCCATGTATCTACTGTGGATGTCTAGAACATTCAGAAGCCACCTGCTAGACCAAGCATGGTCGTCCTGTAGTGACCAATTAGGCTGCTGAGTTTATAGATGTTCCTTTTGAGATAGTATCTCGAGCTGAGTTTGATGACCTTCTGTAGTGTTTTTCATAACTTTCCTAGTCATCAGTGCCTTCCTCCTATGAGACGACAACTCTTGGCTTCTCGTTAGGTACTAAGGTATCTTGCTCTTCTTCGATGTTACGGTAGGATGGTGATTGGTTGATAGATTTTGGTGCATTGTGTTACTTGTGTGGGGACCAAAGCTCATTCTTGTCCATTAGATCAGTACCTCTTGGACGTACAGTTCAAGTGGTAGACGAGAGATATTCCCATGTTGCAAGACAGGGAGAGATTCCTTTATCCTCTATGCTATGATTGTCTAATGTGTTTTTTGTACCTGATTTTCCCATGAGTTTATTATCCGTCAGCCTATTATAAAGGAATTGAATTGCAGAGTAATTTTTGATGTCCAATCTTTTGTATTGCAGGACAAACTCACAGGGAGGATGATTGGTGGACCTGAAGAAGGGGGGGTTATACCGCCTGAGCCAAACTACGATTGCTGTTGCCATGGCCCATGGGGAGGTTGCCTTTGTCATTAGATCTCCTTTCCAGTGACACCTCTGCTTTGATCATCTTTCCTTGGATAGGCTCTCGTGTATTATACCTCACATATCTCCCATGACCGTCATCTCTTGTGATACTTGTCAGCTTGGCAAGCATCATTGTGCCAGTTTCTCGTCCTCTCAGAGCATTGGGTGTGCCTTTTTGTTTCATCTTATTCATATAGATGTGTGGAGGCCTAGTCATATTCTAGATCACTAGGCCGTCGTTATTTTTTAGTCATTGTTGATTTTTCTTGGGTGGCATGGGTATTTTTATTAAAGAATAAATTTGATGTTGGTTTTGTTATTGAAAACTTTGTGATTGAAATAAAGACTGAGTTCTCAACTATTAGCAAAATTGTTAATTCGAATAATGCTTTGGAATTGTGTACACATCGCTTACATTCCTTTTATAAATCTCATGACATCATTCATTAGACTACTTGTGCCTATTCCTCTCAGTAGAGTGGTGTTGAATGCACCCTTTTGATACATCATTCCGTGTCGTTGCTTTACTGGAGTGATGCAGTGTTAATTGCATGTTTTTTGATCAACATGATGCCTAATTCATCCATTCATGAACATATTCCATGGAGTTTATTTTATCCTGATAAGGAGTTGTTTCCTATTATTCCCAGCGTCTTTGGATGCATTGCTTTTGTTCATGACTTTACTCCAGGACAGGATAAGTTAGTACCCTGGGTGGTGACGTGTGTTTTCTTGGGATATTCTAGGACTCAAAAGGGATATTAGTATTTTGATCCCTTATCTACCTATCATTTTGTATCTGTAGATGTTACTTTTCATGAATGTATTGGTTACTTTTCTACCATTGGGAGAGAGATATCCACTTATATTACTATTGCTCTCATGCCTATTTCTTTTGTTCCTTTTGAAAATTTCGATTGCTAAACCATTACATCACCACTACTATTGTTGATATACCACAAAAATACAATGATCCCATTTTTACTTACATGTGACCTTATACTACACTGCAGATACCCTCCATTGCCATCATCCTCCCCAAATTAGGTGAACACGGAGGTTTTACATACTGACGATACTTTGCTTAGTGGTGGTTCTACAAGTGGACACTACATCAGGAAATGATCATGTGGATATATTAGTGGATTCAGATCTTTCAATTGCCATTTGGAAGCCCTCTGTACTTGTGCTAGATATCATGTGACAAGTGACTTAGCCACTAACAGTCTTGGGAAGGTCTTTGGAAGCTTATGTTGTGTACTTGCTACTGTAGAGATACCTTCTACGTATTAGCTGGCCATGTTACATCCAAAATGGCATCAAGCCATGGAGGATGAAATGACTGCACTTCGATCTCGTTGCATGTGGAAGCTCATGTCCTTACCTCCAGGGGCAGCTGTAGTGGCTTGTCGTTGGGTGTTTGTACTCAAGTAAAATCTTGATGGGTCAATCGCTAGATATAAGGCTCGCTTGGTGGCTTCGCTCAGACATATAGGATTGATTTCTTTGATACTTTTTTGCCTGTTGCACGTCTATCTACTATTCGTATATTGGTTTTTGTTATTGCTCACAAAGATTGGCTGCTTCACCAGTTAGATGTCAAAAATGCTTTCCTTTATGTTAATCTTGACGAGTAGGTATATATGCAACAACCCCCCGACTATGAGGTTCAGGAAGAGTGTGTATGCTGTCTATAGAAGACTATATGGGTTGAAACAAAGTCTGAGAGCTTAATTTCAGAAGCTCTCCCAGGTGGCAGAGTCGATTTTCAGAGGTCATCTGCTGATCTTTCCCTATTTGTCAGGAAGACAGGAAGAGTGGTGATACTCCTTGTATATGTTGATTTGATAGATATTGGAGATGACATGATAGGTGTGGTAGAGATTGAAAGCACTTTGGCAGATCAGTTTGTTATAAAGGACTTAGGGCTACTGTGATATTTTCTTAGGATAGAAGTAGCTCATAGCAAAGATGGAGTTGTCCTGTCTCAAAGAAAATATGCCTTGGATATATTAAAGGAAATAGGTATTGCTAGGGGCCAAGCTAGCCAATGTTCTGATGGATCCCAAGACACAACTATATGATAGAAATGTAGAGACGATGGATAACATGCGATATAGGCAAGTTATTATACTTGGCCATCACTAAGCCTGATATCTCCTTTGCTTTGGGAAAGTTGGCAGTTCATGGAGAGACCCATAATGCAATACTGGAATGCTACTATTATGGTGCTCGGGTACCTGAAGAGATCACTAGAATAGGGTCTTCTCTTTACCAAAGGAACTTCTATTATAGTGGTTGGATATTTAGATGGAGATTATGCAGGTAACCATGATGATAGGAAGTTTACTATGGGCTTCTGTGCGTTGTTGCAGGGAATTTGGTGACCTGGAAAAGCAAAAAGCAGACAATTGTTTCCTGGTCTAGTGCAGAGTCTGAGAACAAGGCTGTGGCCTAGGCTTCTGCAGGGTTGATGTGTATAAAGTCTCTCTTGACTGATTTGCATGTAGCGATTGATGGACCCATGGAGCTACGATGTGATAATCGGGCTGTTATTGATATTGCAAATAATCTTATGTTTCATGAGTGTACTAGGCATGTGGAGGTGGATTGTCACTACACTTGAGATTTAATCCAGAATGAATTCATCTTTACTACACAGGTCGCCTGAAAGGATTAGATTGTTGACGTCTTCACCAAACCCTTGCCATGTTCTTCATTTGATGTCAGTATTTCCAAGCTGAGCATGATTGACATCTATGCTTCAACTTGAGGGAGGGTGTTGAGTTATTTTTTATATTTAGGCATGTTTATTATTTCCTCTTTCTTATGTGGTTATGATGCAAGTTGTACCCACCTCTTGTTACATAAAGGTAAGGTTTTGAGAATAAAGCGACTTCATTTTTCCCAATTGATATCTAGACAAGTATGGTCAAGTATAATAATTTGCTAATAGTGCTCCTCTATCTATTGACATCCTTAAACAGAGGGTCTTCTCCATCTCCATATTTTCCTTTTTGCTCAACGGGAATAGCAGATGGCTTGGTGCCAAGAAGTCTTGCATCCTCAAGTATCTCTAGGACATTTTTTTGGATAGTGCCATGTCGTTCTCATCTTTGAATGCCTTTATGCTTAGAAAATCGCACAGTGCACTCAGGTCGTTTGTAATAAGACCTTTTATAGAAGTCTTTGCCTCATGGTTTCTTATAGTATTATCTCTTGTCAGAATCATGTTGTTGACATACATGGCCAATTCAATCGTGCCAGTAGTAGTCCTGGTAAAAGTAGTGATAAGAAGTGGACCGTCTGAAGTCAATCTTCATCACCTCTATATTCAATTTGTTAAACCATACACGAGGGCTTTGTTTGAGATCATATATTGCTTTCATCGGTCTGCATACAGTTTCTCTCTCAACCTCATCATCAGGAGGTTACATATACAATTCCTTATTTACGTCATTATAGAGGAAAGTGTTCTTGATATCAAGTTGAAGTAAAGGTTGGTCCTTATTAATAGCAACACAAAGAATAACTCATAAAATTGACCCTGGCGACAGGGGAGGTCTCAAAGTAGTTGATGTCGTAGGTTTGTGTAAAGTCCTTTTCCACGAATATGGTTTTAAATCAATCAATGTTGTCATTGTTGTAGTCTTTTATGGTATATGTTAGATCTTTTGAAGATTTCGTGCATTTCCTTTGAGGAGATCACGAGATCATGTTAGGAATAAGCGACAAGAGTCCCTTGCCAAGTCTAGTTGGTTTACTTCTTGGTTAAGTTTGTTTTCTTGAGAGTCAAGTTAATTGTTTTCCTTATTTGAATTAAGAGTAGGAATAGGAAAGTTGTTAGGGATTTAAATTTTTGTTAGAGATTTGTTTTCCTAGTTTGTTTTGGGATTGGATCTCTATATAAAGAGACCAATATCCCTTATGTTATTTGAGTTCTTTAATAATAAAATTGAGACTCCATGTGTTCTACTCTTTAACAAGTTATCAGAGCGGGTTTTCCCATGAATCATGCCTTCAATGATGTGCTTAGAGATCTTGTGATCGCTCCGTTGTGTGAACTCCATGCGTAATTTGAAGGATGGGCGTGACCAAGACATGACCTTGGTTCTTTAGCATCGATGTGTGAAGAAGAGGGTTGTCTCTCTCCCTATGCGTGGATTAAAGTTTGTGGTATACCTTGTGCGTGGTTTAATCCCACGTGTGATTGGTGTTTTTTGATAGAGGAAACTAAGGTTTCTCTCACACTAATCTTTGCGTAGAAATCTCTTCTTGTGCATGAGTCATGGCTGATGTGGGGCAATCACCATGTGTTTGGGATTGATTCCTGTTCTACTGCAACTACTATGTTATAGTCGCCATTTGCTTGAGATCGTTTCTCACTTACTACTACGTGGAACCGTTTCTTAGATTATTATTGCTTGTGATCATCTCCTAGATTACAACTCTAGACCGTGGTCTAGTTTGAAGATCAACCACCGTTTGTGCGTGCAACATCGACACGCGTACCCCTCGCAAGTTGGAGATGCCCAACTTGTCAAAGGGAAAGGGTGGTTATCCTCTAGATAATCACCCATCTTCATTAAAAGGAAATAATTTACAAATTACATGTTACATGCAAGACTCCTAAAACATCACTTGGGAGGAAATGGAAGAGAGCGTTTTCAACATACGGAATGTGCCCCCTAAAGACCACTCCATTCCTTTCCAACCAAACTCCCTAGAGGACTGCTAGCACCTTTGCCCTCTCCTTTTTTGACCTGAAGACAGTGGGTCTCCCCACCCCACCTCCTCTCCTGAAGGAACCCCAAAACTCGTTATGGCAGCTATGATCAATCCAATCAATTCCTAGCATGGTCTACACCTGGTAGGTGAAACTACATCTAAAGAAGTGTTCAAGATCTTCCTCCCCCATACAAAGCGGGCAAGTCCTATCGTTTGCAGGCACCCACCTCGCCCTCCAGACCTTCGTGACGAGCCTTCCTATCCTTAACCATACAAAGATCTTCACCTTAGGCAGGCAATCTACCGACCGTATCAATCTACAATCCCGTAGGAGGTCAATGTCAGTCAACTGCATGTTTCTCTAATCCTGCCAAAAGCCTTTTCTCACCAAGAATTCTCCTTCTAGTGAAAGTCGTCAACCCCTCCTTTCGGCTCCTACCCCTACAGAACTTGCAAAAGCTCCTGTAACTTGTCTAACCTTTGGTTGGAAAATGCCCCTCGAAAGGCAGGGCACCAGGCCTTCGCCCAACACTCATCATCGCCTCCTTTTGAGCAGCTATGGAAAATAGGCTAGGAAACCTGTTGTAAATGGGGCCATCTCCTATCTAATCATCCGTTTAGAATTGGAACTCATCCCTTGTCCTCAGAATCGGGGAGAAGAGACCCTTTAAGGTCACCTCCACCACGCCCCTAAGGAAATGGGAGATCCCAACCGCAGGCAACTCCAGCGTCAGCCGAGCCACAAAGGACCCGTAACATCTCTACATGACCTTCCCAAAAAGGTCCTGATCTGTCCTTAATGGTCTGGTTATGCACTTCATCAGTAGACTCTTATTCATGGAGTCCACACATCCCGGACCCCCAAGCTGCCCTCTTGTACTGACTTGCAAACCTCATCCCAGGCTACCAGCCTGGCCCCACTTCAAGTGGCCCCTTGGCCTACCCAAAAAAAGTCACGCATCTGACCAGTGATCTTTGTCTCTATCTTCTTCGGCAGTCTAAAAATAGAGAGGTGGTAGCTCGGGATGGAGAGCACCAACCTCCCACCTCTGGATAAGAGCTTGAACGTCCAACTCGCCAACCTCTTTTCCATCCTCTCCAATATCAGGATCTAATCCTGCAATTTGAGTTGTACATGTACCAAAGGGAGGCCCAAGTACGTTAGAGGCAGGGATTTAATTGTTGTCCGGAGCGATTCACTACATTCTCCAACCTTCGAGTTAGACAAGAGAAAATGATCAATCATATTCAACTCCGAAACCCCACACCTCTTTATATAGAGAGAGGTGAAAGGGAAAATTACAATATAAGTCTAGGCAAAAATATAAACTAATGTAACAATGCAAAAAGATAATATAAATGTAAACAAGTTATGTTAACACTTCCCCTTAAGCTGGAGCATATATATTAATTATGTTCAGCTTGGAGTATCAGACAAAACATGGAGCGAGGAAGAGGCTTCGTGAATATGTTTGCTGTTTGATCTTCAGAGGCAACTAAGGTGGTGTAGATGATCCCACACCGTATAAGATCCCCGGTATAATGGCAATCAACCTCGATGTGCTTTGTTTGCTCATGAAACATTAGGTTGTTTGCTATATATGTAGCAATGCGATTGTCACACCTCATCTCCATTGGCCCCTCTACCTGGACATGTAAATCCTACAACATTGATCTAACCCAAACCATCTTTGCGGTAGTTTGTGCCATAGTACGATACTTTGACTCAGTACTTGACCTGGATATCACCTGCTACTTCTTACTTCTCCAAGTTACAAGGTTTCTTGCCACAGTTACAAAAATCAGTTATTGACTTATTATCTGCCATGCATCTCGCATAGTTTGCATTGTAGTAGCCAACAATATTCATTGCCTTACCTTTCTTGAACAACTTGCTCTTGCTTGGTGCTTTCTTTACATACTTGAGCACCTGCATAGTAGCATCCTAATGCTGTTTGATTGGTTTGTCCATGAATTGACTAATTTTCCCAATTGCAAGGAAAGATCAGGACAAGTGATCGTAAGATATAGTAGTTTACCAACCAACTGCCTATATGACTTGCTGTTAATAGGCTGAGATCAATGTCATAGAGATGTCTCTTAGGATCCATTGGTATATTGCTAGGTTTAGATCCCAACATCCTTTTCTCCTGTAGCATATCAAGGGCATACCTGCACTGGCTCAGAACTATGCCATCTCTGCTATGTGCCACCTCAATACCCGAAAAATATCTGAGGTTACCCAAGTCCATAACAAACGAGTTAGCTAGCTTCTTCTTGACCTCTACTATCCCAGCTGTATCATCTCCAATGAGGATAAGATCATCAACATAAACTAAGAGTGCCACAACTCCTCCTTTGCCCTTCCTGACAAAGAGTGAGTGATTTGCGAGGGATCTCATGAGTCCCATGGTCTGTACCTCCTTTGACAATCTTTGGAACCAAGCACATAGGCTTTGTTTTAGGCCATAGATAGCATTCTTTAGCCTACACACACACACACACGCACGCACACACACACACACACTCGAGTCTCAAACCTCAAAGGTTGTTGCATGTAGACCTCATCTTGAAGATCATCATAAAGGAAGGCATTCTTCATATCTAGCTAAGGCAAGGGCCAGTCATAATGTGTAGCAACAGACAGCAGAATACGGACAGTAGGAGCCGTGCCACGGGAGAATATATCAAAGAAGTCTGCCCCATAGGTTTTGGTGAACTCCTTGACAACCAATCTTACCTTGTGACGAGAGATAAAGTCATTTGGATTGTACTTCAGTGTAAATACCCAACGACATCCAACAATCTTGGCATGTTTGGGTAGACCTGGAAGCACCCAAGTCCCTCTAGAATGTAAGGTAGCCATCTCCTCCGTGGCCTGGCACCATTTCGGATCAAACATGGCCTGCTAATATATAGTAGGAACTTGCGTGGCAGAAAAAGCAATAGTAAACATGGCAAAAGATCTCCCAAGATTGGCAGTAGGCACTGCTCCAGCAGTTTATAGTGAGCACAACTATGAGGAGCTTTCCAAATTGCAATCGAAAGATCAAACTCCTCATCCTCCAAAACAATAGTAGGAGGAACATGTTCCCTAGAAGAAGGTCCAGAATCATCAGAAGAACTTGCACAGTCACCACTAGGACAACTCACATTAGAATCAACACATATCTTACTAGGAAAGGAGATAGGTGGTTGAGGTGATGGGGGGGGGGGGTGTGTGTATTTTGCACCATTAATGCTGTATGAAACTAGAAATCTATACACTTGAGTAGGCTTTGGTTGTTGTAGACTCTCGGTGGTACATATAACAAGTCTTTGTCTGGGTGAAGGACTTGCCATGGAACCTACTCCTATATTGCTGAGTTGGGCAATCTATTTATCAAGTAACATGCAGTAAGTAGTGCATCTCCTCAATATATCTGTGGCACATTATGATGAATAAGTAATGTCTTGGCCACATGCAGCACATAACGATGCTTCCTCTCAACCACCCCATTCCGCTATGAGGTATGGGGGTAGGATGTCTGATGAATAATACCATGAGACCTGTAGAAAGTAGCCAACTTAGCTATATAAAACTCTAATGCATTATCGGAATGAATAATCTTCCTAATAATTGAGAACTGAGTCTTTATTTGCAGAATAAATGTTTCGATAACTGATCCAACATCAGATTTATTCTTTAACAAAAACACCAGGACATTCTAGAATAGTCATTAACAATAAGCAAATAAAAATAGTGACCCAATCTATCAGACACTGTACTCGAACCCTAGACGCACATACACAGTAGATCAAAGTAGGAAGTAGAGGAACTAGTAGGAAAATTGGGTCGATGATGCTTTCCCAACTGGCAAGCATCATAGTAGATCTCAGTAGTGGGCGAGATGTGAGGCAAGATGTATCGTATCCTGTCCAGTGAAGGGTGTCTAAGTCAACGATAACACTGAAGAGCTGTACCAGCACTAAAGGTAGCCTTTCCTTGCCACGTAGCAGCAAAAGGTGTTTGGATCAGGTGACACATGTTGAAGCACCGAAAATTGTTGTAGTTAGTGGGAAAATATCGCGTCGTAGTATAGTGACGAAAATCGATATTACATTTAAATTTATAAGCTCGAAAAACAGATGACTCCAAGGTCATTCGTAAGGAGCAAATATGAAATTCACAACACTAGTTGCAATTATAGATAATGAGCACAATGATTAAGCATCAGAATGATATGCAATGAATTTACTCGAAAATATATTCAATAATAGCAATTGTCTCAGAAATAAGTGAGATAAAAAGAATATAAATGAAAGCTAAAAATGGTGATTTGAATCACCAATTATGTCCCCAAATTAAGCACATATCTCAAGGTAATCACAATCTCAAACCAATTTAAATATCTCAACAGTGTTTCTAACCACTTGCCACGTCAACACCAAGATATTCACGTCAGATAATATTTCAATAAGTCCATAGTATTAGAACCAAGGGCATGCACAAGGGCCAGTTAATTAGACGTCAAGACCAAGCACTAGACTTAAAGTTGCCAAAGCCTCAGCATAAGACAACTCAGAAATTTGCTAAGTGCGTGCATGCATCCCAAGGCACATGCACACACCTCGAGGCAAAACCCCCCTCCACCCTCAGAATCTCCTCTCAATCGGGTAAACGGGTGAACAATAGCAGGTTATCGGGTCACGTATGGTGTCTAGGCTCACCGACAGTGGATGGTGAGCGAGGAGTGCGTGGGCACATGAGGTAGGGACCTCACCCCTGCTGTGTCGAGGCGATAAAGCCTTGGCACGAAAACAACTTATATGGTGTCCGCAGCTCTCCCACATACGATGTGGGACTATCAGTCGAGAAGCTTCCTTCGCGCGTGAAGCTTCAGAAGACCCTCGTGCAATTGCAGCTTCAGCTACTGCTGCTTCTCGAATTGGAAGGTTGAGAAGCCTCCTGGAAGTGGTCCGCTCCAACTGAGGGTGGTATTGGTGATGATGATAGCCAGAGCACAGCAGACGGAGGTGGCGTAACGATGGCGATCCGACAATGACCTGAAACTAAAGTATGGGTGCTAGGCCCCAATTAGATGGTTTAGTAGGGTTGTTATAAGGTTAGGAATGTAGTGGTGGTGCTAATTTGATGGTGCATGAGGTGTAGAGGGTCGGCCGATGGTTGCATGTGGTGATAGGAGTGGGTGTGTTCGGCCAGTGGTTCTAGAGGTTAAAAGCTCCAATAAACTTGGAGCTTTTGATCTCTGGGACGAGAGGAAGGTTCGAGTGGTGGTGGTTTGTGGTTTGTTGCTGTGGATTGCGGCGTGAGCTCATTGGAGCTCACGCCAGAGGTGGAGAAGATGGGGGTGTGAGGTGTTCGGTGGTCGAAATGAGAAGATGAGGGTAGGATTCAAAGCTAGGGAGAGAGAGTGAGGGAACCTAAACTACGAACGAAAGGGGTAGGGTGGAGCACCGACGTGCCTTATCAGATGCGAAGAAGGTGAAGTTCTCCGGTGATGCGAACGGTGAGAAGGAAAGGGGTGGAGAGCCTTTGCTTTGGCTGTATAGAGGTGGACAAAGGTAAGGAGGATGGAGGATCAGCCAATTCTGTCGTTGGCCGACCTGAGGAAGATGTCGAGGAGGCTCGCCGGAGCCATGGTCGGAGATGGCCGGAGGGAGGACTTTCTTGGCCTAAACTGGGCTAAGGAGGACGTTGAGACCTAGGGGAGTTTAAATAGGGTCTTGTTCGCCCCTCTAAGAGCTTAATCAAGCAGCTTTGGAGTTGGTTTTAGAGCTCGAAAATTTTGGGATTGCCGGTGGTGAAATCAATTGAGATTGGCCTTGAGATCTAACCCAATCTGTAGGGAATTATCTTAGGATCAATCTTTCCAAGTTTGGTGAGATTTGGGCAAGGATTGAGCACGATATCCTCACTCAAAAGTCGACGATGGTGGTTTATTCACACTCATTGCTGCAGGGACCCATTTGCAAAAAAAATGATGACAAAGTTAGGGACCTAAATGCAAGAAACTCGAAAGTTAGGAGGCTGATTATGAGAAACAGAGATTGTAAGGGACTAATTTACAAACTAGGTCAAGATGGAGTTTGATTGAGCTCAAATTTTGGTCAACCTAATTTGGACCCAAGGAATCTAATGGTGAACTTGGATTTGAGTTTTGATCACATTTGACTGGGTAAATAGCACAGAAACCTAAATCAGGGCAAATTCCCGTTTGAAACTTTGTTACAGGTGAAAATGGGTTCATTTGATTAAATCAAATGTACTAATTCTTTTAGAATATTTTTCTATAAATTTTAGGAGGTTTAGATTAATTTTATTCTAACCAAAATCTCTCCAATTTAAGCAGGGTAGATAATTAGGGTTTTTGGTACTGTTTTGGTTCTCGAAATGCGTGAAACTGTCTCTATCAGTGTGGACCCACTTTTTTGGTCTTTAATGCTCAATTGACCTCTAATTAACCCCTGAGTGACCCTGTGGTTGATTTGCATTTGTGATGTACCGTTAAAATTGCAGAATTAATCTTATTTTATTATTTTTTCTCAAAATGAATCAAAGTGGAATTATGGTCCTCAAGCGATCATTTATGAGCATTTATCTCTTGATTTCAACTAATTCAAGCTAGTTATGACGAATGATGGTGTTATCATCAGTACACCCCCTCCTCATACAGGCTACTAATTGTCCTCCTTAGAAGCTTACCCTAAAAGGTACAGCACAGCTCATCAAAAATGGCACAACAATGTAAGTCTTTCGTAATCCTGCTAACAGTTAAAAGAGTAACTGGAAGATTAGGAACAAAAAGAACATCAGGGAGCTTCAGTGATGGTGTTACTACTGAAATTACACTAGAGGGGAGTGAATGTTGAAATTGAAATATAATATAAAAATAAAAATTCAATCACACAATGAACACTAAGATTTTTATGTGGAAACCCAAATCAGGAGAAAACCACCACCTAAGTCAACCTTGACTTAGGATTTACGATCACTATGTGATTAATCCACTAACCACACTACTAAATAACAAGGGTGATGTACCTCAATAAAAAGCCCACCTCCGATCCCTAAACAGATGTTTCTTCCTTCACAAGGAAGAGATGGGGATCCGACATGCCGGACACCCAATAAACAAGAAAATAAATGAAAGTAAACGACACCTTATAGAGCACCCCAAATAGATGTTAAAATGGTCTAGCTACGAAGGGTGAATTAGACTCCTTGTGAGAATAGTGATAGCAAAGCGGTGACAGAGTCAGAGTGATTGCCCAAGTATTAAAGTGCACATTAGTATGGCAACGATATCTAGAGTAGAGTAGTATGTAGAGCTCGTATTTGGCTTGTAGTTTATCCCTAGTGGGTGTGTCTTGCCTAAGGAGGGTTAGGGGATATATATATATAGGCCTCAAAGGAACCTTCAAGAAGGCTTAGGAGGCTTCTAGCTGTTGGGGACATATCCCATTTGATTTGGTCGAAATTTAAATTAAATCAGGCAATTAATGTGACAGACATCCAAAATATAGGTCAAACGTCTGAAGGAAATGATCAGTGTTATTGGACTTAATTAGATCTAAATAGTATGCTTATCACTAAGGGTCAGACATCTGAAAGTCTATTTTAAGACGTATGATGGAATTTTTGGACGTTTAAAAAGTGCGAGTTTGTTCTTGGATTAGATCAGATCCAAAGAGGGATTTAGTGTTAAATGATCAGACCAATGTTGGATGTCAGATGGTCATAATGACCTCGGGTTAATGATTTCTAGAAAATTTAAGGATGAGATTTGGTTTAACAAATCTTACTTTAACTCGAATTAGGGCCAACGTTCCAATATCAAATGTCTGGGATAAGGTCTAGATGTCTGGAAATAATATTAAAATATTCCAGAGAAGGTTACCGAAGATTTTATTCTGACCTAAGTAGATTTTGCCTTAACGGTAGGTTTTTGGACGACTGAAAGTGTAATCAGACGTCCGAAGTGACCTCTGGATGTTTGGAATTAAGTCTAGTCATCCAAAGCCGAAGTGTTTAGATCCTTAAGTCTGTGCATATGGAAATATATCTAAGTATTAGATATTACTTAGATAACTTAACTTTCCATATCAAACGTCTGCATGCACTGTCAGACATCTAATACTACGATATATGTTGGTTGTAGATTAGGATTTGGTTTTTGAGTTTTGCCTAAGTGTTGTGAGCGTAAGTTTATAGTTCCTATATTTAGATAGGGGCTCTTTACAACTCTTCTAGCCTCAATAAATTTAAATTACAACTCTTTTCATATGCATATACATTTATTCCTAAAACCTAGACAAGTGACATCTTTATCCTTTGGTCCCTTTCCTTTGAGATGATGAGATAAAAATAAGACCTGCAAGTTGGGTTATGATAGAGATAGAAATAGCGGTTCTTTCTATTTTATTTCCCATTTTGATATTTTGTAAAATCATCAAAATATATATTAGGAGAGGTTAAACTAACAACTGCAACATCTCCCTTGCTATCAACTGTGGAATGTCTGCCATCTGCCACCTGAACAGTTTTACCAGGAGGAACAACCTGAATGTGCCTAAAGCAACTCCGGTCACCACTAAGATGACACAATGCCCCTTAATCTACTTACCACATAGTACCATAAGAAATATCACTACCAGAAGTCGAGGTATAGGCTATACCTGAGGAAGCCAAGGCAGTAGTATCTGTGGTGGTAGCAGGCTCTTGAGTCAACTGGGTGAGATGTTGAACCACTGCATCATAGTCAGCACGTGACACAGTATCACTTGCTTTGAAGAGATAGCCTGGTTAGCCATAAGGGGTTTACCATGCTTTGACCAATGGGTAACCTCTAAATGACCGACCTTACCACAATGAGAACATATGGTTCAAGGTCTGCTAGACATGCCTCGACCACGTCTTCTCCACTGGTAGATGGAGGGCCACGTCTGCCACATCCTCCAGTAGCCAATAGGACCGAAGTCTGTCCAACATCAGGTGTAGCTAGCTTGATAGCCACCCGACTCATCCAACTATATGCTTCCTCGAGAGACGGAAGCTCAGCAAGAGTCAGGATATGAGACCTAGTAGCCTCATACTTTGGTCCAAGATCATCAATGAATTGAAGGATTGCATACTCTTTCTTGCATGGCATATGTGCATATTGGCCTGCTCGCAATGTACTTCAAGAGTCCCTTCAAGGTGGCATAATACTGAGATAGTGACTGACCTTCGTACTTCAGGCTCCCAATCGCACAATGAATCTCAAAGACCTTGCTGGAATTCTTTTCACGTGAATAGGTATCATGCAAAGAATCCTACATCTTCGCTATCTTGTGTCTCCAATTTGGGGCTCCACCGAATTCATGATCCAAGATTGGACCATGCCATTATCCTTCTTTCACGTGGCATATTTCCTAGTTTTATTCTGTGGCTTCATCTCCATCAAAATATGCTCCTTATCGTGCTTCATCTCCCTCTGTCAGCATTGAGTCCCCACACCACAAACCTAACCTCATCTTCTAAGAAGTCAGCCATGAGAGCTGCTGCTTGTTCACCAGAGATCCCTTGTGCACTCTCTCTTATCCACCTTCATCTCCCCCTCCTGCATTGCCTTGTGAATTCTTTGAAGTACTTTGCTACCGCTCTCCCCACTTCCTCCTTACCAGAGAAGGAAACCCTGTCAACCGTTAGTCTATCAGTCTCGTTCCACCTTTGCTTGGCCGATACCATCCGATGAAAAAATCTGGTGTTTGAATCGAATTTCACTTTCCTATCCTCCTACACCACTTGCATTTTCCTTGCTCTGAGCGCCCTCTCATCTGCCGATAGCTGCTCAACATCTTCTTGTATGTCCAGTGCTTCTATCTCTACCAGGGCCTCCCTTTTCCTCCTCGCTTCTCTCACCTCCTTTTTGTAGGACTTCAGGTGACGTCTCAAGGTAGCCAGCTTGATCGCCAATTGAGCTGTCGCTGACCCTTCCGCCTATAGGGACCTCTACTTTCCCTCAACTATCTCCTTGAATCTAGGCTCTAGTAGCTAGGATCTGTCGAACTTAAGTATGTGCCAAAAAGTGAATCCTCATTGGACTTCTAGAGCAACGGCGTGTGATCAATGAAAGGCTTGTCCATCGGTGTGACACATGCCAAAGGGAAGACCTCCGCCAGCTCCACGCTAGAAAGTAATTGATCCTAGATTTCTGGCCAATGGAACTCCACGTATAGGCGCACGAGGCAAGCACCATGTCTAGCAGACCATGCAGCGCCACAAACTTTGCAAACTGCTTAGACCTAGGATCCTACCTACCCCTCCCCTCCGGCCTATCATCCATCGGGAGAGTGGTGTTGAAATCCCCTCCAATCAGCCACGGTTTCCCTTGGCACCTCTTCGCTACCATGAAAAGCTCTTCCCACATTGCTGCCCTTGCCAATGTGTCCATCGAGCTGTAGACCCTGGAGACCATCATCTTCATCCCAACACCCCTTCTCTCGAGTAACATGGAGACATGTGCCTCCACAATAGAGTCCATCTAAAAGATGTCTTCGCACCAACCTACCAGTTGGCCCCCTGCTCGTCCAATCACATCCGGGGTCAAGAAGCCCTCCATGAAAGAACCTCCCACCTCCCTCTAGACGGACCTGTTGCATGCCACTAGCTTGGTCTCCTGCAATAGAGTCACATCTGCTCTCCATTGCCTAAGATATCCTCCCAGTGCCACCCTCTTAGTGGGGTTGTTCAAGCCCTTAACGTTCCAAGAGAGTACCCCAGTCATTGGGAACCAGTCTCCCCCTTCCCTGTGGTAAGCCAGAAGTCCACCACCTCTGCAACCTTTCATAGCACTTCTTCCATGCTCTCTACGATTGTGCCACCATGGTTCGTGCGTCAACCACCACCCTTCCTCGTCGGCTGCCTCGACTTGATGCAGTCCCTCCGTTTCTTGTGGTCCCATAGAATGACCATCTACGTCGGTATTGGATGCCCCTGCCAGCCTCTGCATCAACCTTGGCCGCCATTGCGATAGCCTCGTCGATCCTCCGCTTCATGCCCAAAGTCGCCTAATGCCACTACCTCTGTTGCGCCCGCAAGATCACCCACATCGCTCCTCGAGAGAGATGCCCCGCTTGGGAGCACGAGCCGAGGCACTGCCAACGGGTCCTCGACCAACCACGGTCGATCCTCTCCCTGCACTGGTGACGACCTTGACCTCGGTGGTCGCCATCTTCCCCATTTTTGCATTGAGATCCCCCACGGGGTGGCCCTACGAGGAGTCCATAAATATCGACAAGCCAAGGACTTGTTAGTTAATGCTATCCGGGTCCAAGACGGATCTAGATCTGGTCTGCTCGAAGGGGGCACATGCCCCAACATGTGCACCTTGCCCCTCAAAAGTGGTGCAAACCTCCTACTCATAACTTCGTGGCTCTTCGGGAACCCCCCCTATGGGTAGCAAAGTCGCTCACCTCCGACTCAGCTCCCCCACTTGCTTGAACATGGAGTGGCTCCCTTGAGGCCCCCTTGGGGGCTACAGCCATGTTAGCATCTCGGCCCCCAGTGTGCACCCATAGTCAACTCCTTGCCTTCCCCATCCACTCGCGCATGAATTGACACCCCTAAGGCCTCCTCAAGGGTTGTGACCATGTTTGTGCCTCGTCTCCCTGTAGACCCCAGTCGCTTGGGTTTCCAAACCCTAGGCGGCACTGTTGGTGTCGCCTTCGCTCGATGAGCTGTCGTCCAAGTCACTCCTCCAGCCACCACTTGTGTAAAGGTGGCCCCTCGAGCCCCTTAGTGCCAATCTCCCTGGAGCATAGCACCACCCAAGATGAGCGCCCATGGTGGACCACCTTGAGTGGAAGGGTGGCTCCCATTCTCAGGTTCATCGTCGCCAACACCTTGTTAGTGTTAGAGGAGGGCAGCCTAACTACTCTGCACGACCTTAATGTCGTGAAGGGTGCAAACATTGTTGCCACCACCTCCAAAGATCGTAGCCCCTGGGGCATCCCCTTCAACCTTACCAAGGTAGGTGCCTTCCGCGGAGGTCGCTCGCATGTCACACTGTCATGGGCGCAAACCCTTATCCACTGCAGCCGTGCGCCCGCGACGACCATCTCCATAAAAAGTAGCTCCTCGGTTCCGGGGGACATGCTAATGAGGAGTAACTTCCTGCCTTCGAACGCCGCGACTCGGGGCCTCTCGTCTGGAAAACACCTGGCCAATGCCTCCTAATCAACCCTGGTGAGGCACCATCGACGATAACGTCCCCGACTAAGGTTGAACGTAGGGATGCCTCGAGCTTTGCAAGAGGCCTCACTTGCTCTTCGACCTCCACAATTAGGACGGTCGGCGGCAATGGTGTTCCACCGATGGCCACACAACCTCTTGGCCCTCCATAGCATAGTGCCCAATGACCCAAGTGGTCACACCTCCAACAGCGCATGGGCTCTCGGCACTCCTGCGCTCAGTGGCCTCCCTCAAGACATCTGAAACACTGGCCTCCTTTGCCCCTTCAAATTGCCACTCCCCTTGAACCACGGTGCCGCCACTCCACGAGGGTCCAACCCTCTCCCTCAGTACTCTAGCGTTTCCTCATCTCCCCCTTCATTAACATCTCAAAAATGCCTCTTTTTCATCTCCTCCTAGGAGATCACGAGATCACGTTAGGAATAAGTGGCAAGAGTCCCTTGTCAAGTCTAGTTGGTTTAGTTGTTGGTTAGGTTTGTTTTCTTAAGAGTCAAGTTAATTGTTTTTCTTTTTTGAATTAAGAGTAGGAATAGGAAAATTGTTAGAGATTTAAGTCTTTGTTAGAGATTTGTTTTCCTAGTTTGTTTTGGTATTGGATCTCTATATAAAGAGGCTAATACACCATATGTTATTTGAGTTTTCTAATAGTAAAGTTGAGACTTTGCATGTTCTACTCTTTAATAGTATACACCCATTTGCAATCTACAATCTTGGCTTCAGGAGGACATGGCACAGGCTCCTATGTACCACAGGTAGTAACTGCATCCATCTCAGCATCCATGACTGCCATCTAGTGTTGTCAAGGCGCTCACCTTGGCACGCTTAGATGAGGTGAGTCAAGACCCTAGCCTCGCCAGGCCTCGCTTAGCCTAATATACCCAAGGCATTGCCTAAGCGAGTGCTAAGGCCAAGGCGCTAGTTGCCCCAGGTGAGCTTAAATTAAGTTTTTAGGTTTTTTATTTTTTTAAATTCTTTAAAAGGTTTTAATTTCTTTTTACCTAATTGTTGAGTACTCTCTCTTAGTTAAACACACACGTGTATGTATATGCACATATGCATAGATATATACATGTACATGCGCTTAAATACATATATACATATAATAGATGCATATGTACATACAAATATACACATTCTGAATGCTTGTGTAGTATGTATGTACATGTCAACATATACATATAGATATATACGTACATGCATACATACATATATATATATATATATGTGCATAAATGTAGCATATAAACGTAAAAGCATATAAATATAAGGTGTATTTACCATTGTTTTAAAAATTGCACCTCGAGACTATAGAGGCGTATGCCTTGAGGCGAGGCGGCCCCAAATAGCCTCGAGGCGATAGCCTCGGGGTGCACTCAAGAGGCGTGTGCCTCATCAAAGCTGAGGCAGTCTGAGGTGCTCGAGGCGGTGAGGTGCACTTGAGGTGCTGCTTTAGTTGCTTGCGAAAGGAGGCTTTGGTTAAGTCTTCAAGCGTTGGTGCTACTGCTGCAGCATCGTCGCAGCAGCGTCGGAGCTCGCATCGCGCAGTAGTGTCAGAGCTCAAGGAGAAGCGTCGCCGTAGCAGCATCAGAGCTCGAGGAGCAGCATCGCGCAACAGCGTCAGAGCTCGGATTGCGCAGTAGCATTGGAGTTTGAGGACCATCGCCGCAGCATCGTCGGAGTTGGAGCAGCATTGCTGCAGGCCCGTAGCAGCGTCGGAGCTCGAGCAGGTTGGTTCTTCGAAGGTTGTCATCGCAGAATAGTAAATGATGCAGGCCCGTAGCAGCGTCGAAGGTTGGGGAGAGAATGCACTAGTGAATGACTTGATTCAGAATGTATACTAGTTGTCAAAGTGAAACCTTTGTTATTTATTTGATAGTTTTACTTATTTATCAAGTTTAGGTCATTTATTTCATAGTTTTATTCATTTATCATGTTTTATTTCCTTATTAGCACTTAATAAGTATATATCATTTTATTTTTTTATGTTATGCAATTCCTGAGGCTTACGCTTCGATCGCCTCGAGGCTTATGCCTCGCCTCAATGAAGGCAAAATGCCTCGGTACCACCTCACGTTTTTTAAAATCTTGGTATTTACAAATATTTGTGTATATTTAAATATAGGAAACTCTATTTACACACCTACCCTATGTATATATTTAAATGTAGGAAACTCTACTCACCTACCCTATGTATCAATGTGCATATGTATGTGTATTGCACTTATTTGTTTAACCATTTATCTATCATTATATTATATATATGCATGTATACCATACCATATTTTGGTTATTGTATGTATGTGTATGTGTATGTATATATATATATGTTTGCATGTATTCATGTACATGTATTTATAAATTCTTTAGAACCTCATTTTTCTTGGGCGAGTGTTGGGCACCTCGGGCATTTTGGACCCCCTCACCTTTTAGTGCCTTTTGCCTTTGACAACCTTTTTAGGATCCTGAGAAGCCTCATCGTAGTTTCATGGCACTACAGTGTTAAATAAGGCCTGAAAGAACTGTTGCAAGGAGGGATCCAAATGTGCAGTAGAGGTATAATGAAATATAGTAAAGTATAAGATCTCACTACCTTCTTAAGAGCAATAAGTCAGTCATTCATCACATTTGGTTCTTCTCCAGTAGGGAATGTGGAGCATGTGAGTTTGATGTGGTAGAAGACGTGTTGCTTAGTGGGGCAGGAATAGGAACATGAATAGGTTTACTTATTTGGTGGTGTCCTCCGTTGGTAGACCTAAGACAAACTCAGCATGACATCTCTCATCAGAAAAGTAAGAAACCTTCTTAAAGAAGGTAACATCAGTGCTAATAAGATAATGATGAGAGATTTGGTTATAGCATCTATACCCTTTTTGAGTGCGAGAGTGACACGAGAAGACACACTTAGTAGCCTTAATAGATAACTTATTAGAGCTACTAAAGTTATGTACAAAGCATACACACCTAAAGGTATGAAAGGGAAGAGAGAACAGGATGGAGTAACCGAAAGGGAATGCTATCCCCAAGAGTAAAAGAGGGTACCCGATTGATGAGGTATATAGCAGTTGAGAGCAACATCTCCCCAAAAGTGTTTTGGGACTCATGTAGGTAAGAAGAGTCTTGGGGATAATAAGGATATGAT
Source organism: Thalassia testudinum (assembly GCA_037157565.1). NCBI lineage: Eukaryota > Viridiplantae > Streptophyta > Magnoliopsida > Alismatales > Hydrocharitaceae > Thalassia > Thalassia testudinum. Next base: position 125,372,108 of record JAZHRO010000036.1, on the reverse strand, counting down.
GAAGCTTCCTCTTAGTAACAATATTCTGTGTAGTGGTATAAGAGTAGGAGGTTTGGTGGATGGTCCTATTCCTCAAGAAAGGATTGAAGGCTCTGCTGAGCAAATGCAACATTTGAATATTTTTCTTTGGTTAGCATTTTGCTCTTTTAACAAGAACTTTGTTATTGAAATTAATTTAGAGACATGGCTATAATCGTCAACAAAAACATCAAAATATCTATGACCAGACCTAGTAGGAACATGACAGAGACCCTATATATTACAATGAACCATATCAAGGACATCTTGACTCTTCCTCTCAAGACAAGGAGGAACGAAACTCCGGTGATGCTTTTTCAGTTGGTAGGCTTCATACTTGAAGATAGTAGAAGGATGATTAGGAACATCTACGTAGACGTGAATAGATGACCAAACTTGAAGTGCCACAAAAGAGGGTTAGTGGGATAGATGCAATGCCAACAAAAACAAAGGGTAAGTTGAGGTAGTTTAGCCCACCTCGCTCAAAGTGCCCACCAATCATCGGACACATCCGAATGTCCTAAAAGTAACAATAATCTTCATTAAAAATGGTAAGACACTCAAGCTATTTACAAATCTGGTTAATAGATGGTAAACTGAGGAAATTTAGGAGCATAGTAGACATTATTAAGCTGTAGTTTGGGAATAAGCTCCTCTCTGCCAATGAAAGTAACAAGTGATCGTGTTTCATTGGCCAACTAGATAGAAGTGATATCTGGAGATCTCTTGGAGGAGGATAAGCTAGTAGCCTTACCTGTAAGATGAGTAGAGGCTTTGGAATTAATGATCTAGTTAGATGGACCAGTGGGTGTAGTACCTGTAGCAAAGGTAGTAGAAGAGGAAGATGGCTCACTCCTTAAGAGACCCTGCAGATGATCCAACTCTTCAATGGTAGAAGGTAGGACAGATGGCTCTATATTACCTTCAATCATCAGGGATTCGACAATAGTAGATATCTAGTTCACCTGTGCTGGCTTGCCGAACTTCTCTTAACACTTCTCAAATGAGCAATTCATCTTTGTGCAATGTGTGCACGAAGGGTAAACATGTCAGCCACGACCACCATTACGATTGCATTGGTACCTCTAGTACAACCACCCCTTTCTCTAGAGGCGACAAGTGTGGAGGTCATAGGAACATGGGAGATCGGTGGTGCATCAGCATCAATCTTTTGGAATTGCCCATAAATGGTCTCTAGATCAAGAACCAAGTTAGATGACAATATCTGATACCTAATAGACCAATATCTGGGAGCAAGGCCATCTAAGAATCGATACGTTTGCTTCTTGTCTTGCTCAATAACCTATTTCTCATAACAAGTAGGTTCAAAGACAACCAACTCATAAAACATGTCCTTGAGAGTAGTAAAATATTCAATCAAGGACATCTCTCTAGTTGGTATTCTATATGCACCTATAGATATTTGCATGACAAGAATTGTTGGTTTGTAGGGAGTACCTCTTGTCCAGGGTCTCCCTTATCTCCTTGGCCATCTTCTTATGTAGCTTGTTGGCAACAATCTTTTGGTTAATATTATTCATCAATCACTTCATTACCATATAGTTCAACTTTTTGTACTTTGCCACATCTTTGGGATTAGGAGCTTTCTCAGTTAGAGCATGAAGACAATCTCATCACCTAATGAAGATGCAAAATGCCCTCAACCATAGGATGTAGTTTTAGGACTCAATCGATTTAATGGTGGTCCCTTGACCTAGAAGTGAGGCAGAAAACTTGGCCTCTGAGGTAATGATTGAGGAACCTTCGTCAGCCATGAGAATAATAGTGCATCAATTAAGATTAGGTATCTTCATCAGGGAGTGCAACTGACACACAATGAGCACGCAACATGCACGCAAGAATATGCATAGTATCGAGTTCATGTGCTCTGACACAGTGTGTGCAAGAGATTGGAAAGGGTCATGTTGAGTGGAGAGTGTGTGGGCAAGTTTTTGAGGAGAGTGGTTGCCTATATATGGCCCACGTACCCCCATCTTTGAGAAGAATAAAAACATCTCATCCTATAGGGGCCTCCACCTGTAGTTTTCTCCTCGCTCTTCGTGAGTGGGGTTTTCATGTAAATCCAAGTATTCTTATTGTTATACTTTGATATTATTGCCCGTTATTATTCTACTTTTATTTATTTATTAATAGTCACCAAGGAGGAACCAGCCACAAAGGATCAAGTCTGATTAGGTCGATCAACGAAATCCAGTCATTAGGGTAGATGTGAGATCCGAGTCCCAACAGCAAGCCAAATCTGGAGGCTTAGACTGGGGAGTTAGGTCTCCTACAGGTGATGATGGAGAGTAGGTGACACATAGTCCGGTTGGAGAGGGAGTCTAGTGGCAGCACCTGGTGGCGGCAGATCTGGGTGTTGGAGGTGGCAGCAGATCCTGGTGGTGATTGCAGTAGTTGTTGCGATCGCTGGAGAGATTTCCTGTGGCTGGCGGTGGTTGGTAGGCATTGCCTAAGAAGCCTTGGGCCAGCTAGGGGCCGACAGTGTTGGTGAGGGGAGATCCTTGGCTGGCGACGGTGGATTTAGGTTTTCCTTCTTTTGTTTTGTTTGTTTAGAGGTTTGAAGAAAGAAAGAAGATGGAATTGAGGGGGTACCAAACACCGGCCTGGGACTCTTGCTTTGATATCATCTTAGAGAAAATAAAGCTTCTTATTGGAAACTAAAACTCTAGCTTCTCTTATATAGAGAGAAGAGATGGAAAAAGTACATGAAGAATCCAAATAAAAATAAGGAATAGCAAAAAAAACCAACAGAGAATAAAATTTCCAATTGTTGTGTGGCTATTTAAGGCTTGTGAGTGTAAAATTTTAAATTGCCAACTTAGTTTAGTTTTCACAACCTCACTATCCAGATGGATACCCAAATACCAAGGTATAAACAAAATATTAGATTGCACTTCTAATTGCAAAGGTGTAGAATTTTTCTTTTCTAATAGAGGGCTTCCTAGCTAAGAAAAAAGACATAAGATGCCTCATCTTGTTATGTTATTTACATTTCCTTAGAGAGCAAGTTGTTCGGTTGTATTTTTATCTCATTATTATCGATTATCAAGTAATTAGTAACACTCTTTTTCTGGGGATGGCTAATATCTTTGTCACAGTGCCAATCTCTCATTGAAGAATTGTTGGCATCTCACTCAACAGACTTGCAGCAACGTGCATATGAATTACAGGCTTTGTTGTGCTTGGGTTCTCATGCAATTGAAAATGTAATGCCATTTGATGCAAGTTGTGAGGACATTGAGGTATCCTTTTATCCTTTCTTTTACATGCTTTGCTGGTAGGATGATCATGCTTTCTGATTTTCTTGTCACATGGTGGCATAAAAAAATGATTTGCTAACATGAAAAGTTGCATTGCTAACTTGTCAATATTACCTTTTAAGTTCTGACAAAATGCAAATCTGGTTAGTGCATTTGATATTATAATATATTCCTGAAGATAAAAGAAAAACCCTGGATACCAACCTCAATCTGTAGAAAGTTTCCTTGTAACCTTGTGATGAATTTGTGGTGGCACTTTCTTGTATGTTCTGTCATCTTACTTGAATTACATACTGCCTTTGAACTTAACCTTCTCTTTTTGGAGGTGAAGTTCATTTACATTCCAATATATAAAGTTTGCTGAAGTATCGAAATTAAGGGAGAAAATAATGCAGGAGGTTGGCAATTTTGTACATTCCAATATAATTTAGATGAACTCGGGTCCCCCAGTTTCCAAAAATTTGTTGCACCGTGCTCATCAAACTATGCATCAGTGCTAAAGCATAAATATGATTTTTTGTTTACCTATGGTGCATTTGAATTGCACTTTGTAAGGAACTTGCATCCTCCAAATTCTAAAAATTTTTTGCACCGACTCCTTCAAACTATGCATCGGTGCTAAAGCATAAATATGATTTTTTGTTTCCCTTTGGTTCATTTGAATTGCACTTTGTATCTCAAAATTTATTTTCAGTGTATAGCTTATTAGATTTTGTTTCCTTATTTTTTTCCTTATGAAAAAAAGATTTTTGTTGCCTTCTTTTTCCAACATTTCCCACAGATCATGCTCTATGTTTTTGATAACAAAAGATCATGCTCTATTCCAGGGTATTCTCAATGTTACCCTTTTTGGCACTTTCCCCAATCCCCATATATATGTTTCTATTTGGCATCTATATCACACATGCTATGATGGTCCATATTTTGGGTGCATTTTTGCAGATTGATAAAAGCCTTTCATTCCTTGATGGCTTTGTCCAACAATCTCTGACGGAGGGATCTAGACCTTATATTCCTGAGAATGAGAGATCTAGTGTATTCAACGTTGACAACTCCAGAAACCAAGCTCAGCATGATGCACTGGCTCACACACTCAGATTTGAGGCCTATGAGCTTCCAAAACCATCAGTACCAAAAACTCCAGCTCCAGTTGCTCCCGTAATGGATCTGGTCCCTGTTTCTGAATCAACATACACAAACGAAACTACCCAGACATCATATGGTCAATCTGCTGCTGAGGCATTGTCCAGTGATGTTGGGGTCAAACTTCGTCTTGATGGCGTTCAGAGGAAGTGGGGTAGGTCAACTTATTCATCAAATTCAGTTCCATCTCCCTCGGCTAGCAGCACCGAGAAGACCACAAATGGTGTGTCAAATCTTAATGTAGGTGGAACAGTCATCTCGCAAGGTCGAGATTCCTTGTATGATTCCAGGGCACCAAAAGTAGAGGTATCAGAAGAAAAGCAGAAACTTGCTGCATCACTGTTTGGAAGCTCATCATCTAAAACTGGCAAGAGGACAGCCTCTGCTCACAAAACCGCCGGGGGTGCTACTAGCACTCCAACAAAAATTGTTGCACAAGAGCCTCCATCAGAAAAAACACAACCAGCACCTCCGCCTCCAGATTTGCTTGATTTGGGTGATTTAGGTGACTTGGGTGACTCAGCTTCAGCAAATGTCCCACAGAAAGATCCATTTGACCCATTGGAAGATCTTCTTGGACCCAGCACAGTGGCGGCCCCCGCTGATTCGGATGCCTCTACCATTGGAAAACCACCTGACCTTTTGGCCCTCCTTGGAGATGCACCGGTGACAGACGTCAGCACTGGTGGTGCAACTCCAGCTGTCAGCATTTCTGGTGTGAACAAGAATACTTCCGGGGGAACAAGCAATGTGATGTTCTTGAAAAAGGGCCCTAATGCCCTAGATTCGTTGGAGAAGGATGCAGTTGCAAGGCAAGTTGGTGTCACGCCAACTACCAATAATCCAAACCTATTCCGGGATTTGCTTGGCTGAAACAGGCTGAAGTTATAGCACCGCGTGGTAGAAGATGATGTGAAGCTGAGTGAGGTTCCAAATGCACTGCCATATTCCCCATTTCACAAGTATTCCAGCTCTACCGATCATTGCACTAGTGACAAAGTGAGGATTTACCAAGCAGTTTACGGTGTACATTGCCCAATAGACGGAGATACACTGTAAAAACAGAGCCTTTGTATTTTTGTCTAGATGGCTTTTGCTTTCTTACCGTTCACTAGGAATGTAGTGTACATTCGGTTCGTTCGTGTAGTCTGTTACTTGGGAATTGCAGTTTGTGCCCATTCCCAGAAGCGATACCTCTCGAATTTTCCTCGAAAACTGATGGATGTGGTAGTCCCATAGAAGACTAAAAACTGTAATTTATGTTCCTTTTTCCCTCGTGAATAAAGGTTGCAGTGGTTCATTTTATGTGCCCCTGTCATGTAGATATCTTCTGGTTGTAAATTTCAAATCTCTGCGCTTGAAATACAGGTGCAAGGGCATGATTGCCGTATTGAGATTTAACCTCCGTTGTACGTGATCTTGCGGGGTTGGAAGCGAGAATCTCAACAGCAGCTGTTTGGAGTCAGAGATAAAGAACCCAGACGAACAAAATTGATATGGCAGGGAATAGGATATGGATATACTGACGTATATATCCACCACCAATGGACGCGCAGGCTGCAAGCTTCCTGCAGGATACGTTGAATTCAACAAGCAAGCCATGAAGTCCATACGGTACGATCTGGCTTCCAAAGCCAATAAAACCAACCCAAGCAGCATTATTTTCTGAAAATACAATTAAATGCAAAGGGGCCCTTTTGCAACGATTTCACATCGGCATCGCAATTCTGAGCATTCTGTCTTACCTGAAAAATCTGTGATGACACGCAGGAGGGTTGATAATTGATGATACAGGAGATTTTATCCATCCATCCGTCCATCTATTTTCAAAAGCGTATGACACACGGAGAGTTGGTCAAACTCAGAGAAAGTTCACATACACACATGGTGCCTGCAGGCTGCAGATCTTTCCTCACCATCTCGATCCATCGGTTAACAAGCCTACAGATCTGGCGATGGCGTGCCATGTCTAGGACTGATCGGTGAATGAGCAACCGAATCCATGAACTTACCCTTTATCCACGCTAAGATTTAAGGAGGGGGATGCTAGGAAGGAGGTGTCATGGTAACACGAAATCGATCAAAGACAACCGATACATATGAAGTCAAGTGATACCATTCTAATAATTAACACAGATAGGCAAAAACAGGGTGTAAAGATGAACAAATCAACTCATGATCAAATAGGTCTAATCCATAAAAAAAGTGAGGTGGGAAATGTTACAATCGAAGTATCTCTTGTTAGAGACATCCTTAGAGAAACACCCTGCAGTTCTAACGATACATAAGGTCTTGGCATGTCATGCTAGTTCACGATCCATCGTGATGCTCAGTGTATTTCATCCTGGTTGCCCTCGACTACCACTTGAAAGAGGAGAGAGGGAGCTGCGACGATCAGATCTTGTAGAGAAAATAATTGCTGAATCATTTGTGTGACTTGAAAAACCTCGTGAATGCATAAAGATGACACTTTCCTGCGAAGAGATGTGAGAGATTTATTCAAAGTTGACGGCACACTCATTGAGAACTATAATGTCGGGAATTCAAAAGATCTCACAAGATTATCACATGGTAAGATCAAAAATTTGTAATAGCATAATAAACGTAAGTTTTAAGTTTCAGATTGATTCTTACCTAAGTTGGGTTAGGTTAGGTAGAGGAGCACATGTGCGTGGATGGCCCATACAACTCCCCTTAGGCTTGTGAGACTAGGTTTGAATAATCCAAGTTAATACACTATCCAAAGGTTTCCAAAATCAAACACACTAGGTTAAACTTCCCATGCTTTGAACCTTTGATTTAATCATGAATTCTCAACTCTTAACCCTAAACCAATCTCAAAACCTCAAACAATGAGTCTCTGATGGGAGATCACAATGGGCTCTCACTCAGACTTCCTCTTTCTCCCATATTTGTAAGGGAGAAGAAATAAGATAGAGAAGAAATAAAAAATAAAATAGAATGGAGAAGAGCTTTTCTCTCTCTTCTCTTCAACATCATCATCTCTTTTTTTTTTTTTCCCTTTTTTCTATATTCTTTTATTAATTTTTTCTCTATCTTTTTTTTCAATAATTTTCTTTTATTTTCCAATACTCAATAATAAAAACCCTAAAATACCTTCCTATTAAGGGTTCAAAAGACCTCAAAGCGTTGCTTTTACTCTTCATCAATCTTCCATCATCACCGTTTCTCCTACAGTGCCATTTTCATTGCAACATCACTGTTATTGGTGAAACTATTAGTGGCGAAAATCTCGCCGTTGATCTTGCATGCTTCTTCCTCGACCTCTTCTCCTTTGTTCCTGCTGCTGTTGTCCAAGCTTTGCCGCCTCTATCGATGCTGCGACGATCTCGCCACCCTCTCTTTACCTCGTGTGCCATTATATTCGACTTTTTCACTGCTTGTGCTTCCTAAAGTGTGAGCAATCTCAAGCGAGATCTCCATCGTGGTCTTTGTCAGAAATCACTCCTCAACGAGCAATCACGAGGAATCTTCTTCCTCGAGATCTTGCATGCTCTTCTTCTCCTAGATCTCACACCTTCAGCAACTTGCGATGCACCTCTTTGGTCACCTCTTGTTGAAAGGTCGTAGATCGCGTTTTTAATAGAAAAAGCATCGTAGTATAGTTGTAAAATACGATCCAACAAAGATATTATTTTCTAAAAATAACGAGACTTTGAGTCCCGGTCGTTCGTCTCTGGGAGGTGTTTGCTTTACCTTAGAAATCGATCTTTTTGCCACTCGACTTCGTTTAAAAACGTACACCGGTTTCCAATCTCCTAATTAAGATTTCACCACTTTTGTTATGGACTCGGATTACGTGCGCTTGCGTCAAGTAAATTACGAAGGTAAACGTGTGAGTTTCCGTGCGCATGATTCTAGTGAGGTGGTGACTATTTACGGAGAAAGCGTCTATCGTTAGATTTTCAATATCCTTAGGAAACGACATGCTTAGTTGCAAAATGGATAGACAATTAAAAAGCGGGCAACTTAAATCACGTAAATATGATGGCAAACAATAAGCTCATTGTGATTTCATAACAAGGAGACATATATATATATATAACTTTTTTTTATCCATTCAGTGAGAGAGTTGTTTGCAACAGAACTATAGATGAAAGCTTGTACAGAAATGCTTGGAATTTAAATCTATCTACTAGAAAATGACTGCATATAAGAATCAATAGGGGGATTTTGCATGCATCATTGAGGGGGAAGTTAAGACTACGCTACTAAGCAGTAATAAAAGTAGTAAGATTTATGGAGAGCATAAACTAAATCTAGTAGAATAAAGGGCATTCAGGGGTGGTCCCCAATGGCCTTAGAATGGTCGGGAGGAGAATGAGGGGTGGCCAATGCAACTTAGGCGGACCCTTGGAGAGAGGGAGGATTGATTCAGCATCCCGGCACGATGTCCTCCATGGTGGTGATGAGCTCGTGGAGGTGGAGTGGCTAGCTAAGTGGGCGTGAATGGAACCAATGGAGCCAAGAGTGTGAATTGCCAAGGAAGTGAATGGGGTCACTTGGCCACCCAAGGGGCCTTTTTATAGACCCAATGGATTCTCTCTAGAGAGGTGTGGAACTTTTTAGAGAGAGTCCAAGAGTGGCTAGCCACATGAGGGTAGAGGTGGTCTTTGAGATCCAAAAATTGTGGATCTCAATTTGACTGCCTCTTGGTTGCTAAATTTGGCAACCAAGAGGTGGCGCCACCTCAAGAGAGTTCTAGAGAACTCTAGAGAAGTGTGTGTGTGTGAATGGGTGTGTGTGTGTGTGGTCATGCTCTATGTGGCTAGGTGGCTTAGGTTAGGTCCTAAGGGGTTTGGGTAGGTGTAGGTCTTGAATTAGGGTTACAAATCCTAATTGCTAAGGGGAAAATGCAATTAAACTTAACCTAAGTTTAATTGAATGAGTGTGAACCTAATTGAAAGTGTAATAACTCAATTAGGTTGGGTTTAGGTCAATTGGACTCTCACTAAGTCCAATTGAACTTGTGTGGGTTGAGATCTAAGCTCAATTGGACTTAATGAGTCCAATTGACTTAGGTGAAGGTAATTGACTTTGATCTAAGTCAATTAGGTTTGGTGAGGACCTAATTAGGTTCTTAGGTAGGTCTAGAGGTGATGTACTAGGGTTAGGACACCTTAATTTAGGTTCCTATGGGGTTGGGATTAGGTCTAAGGAGCTAGAGATCCAAGATCAAGACTTGAATCTCAAAACAGGGACTGGAGACCAGTATCAGACGTCCAATAATATGATCAGACGACTTATACTAAAAAATCAGAAGTCCAGACTTCAGTTCTGGACGTCCAATCTGAGTGAGGGGGAAATCAAGGTTCTATTTTGGGTATTCTGCAGAAATTAGACGTTTGACAAAGTGTCTGGACGTCTAATAACACTGCAGAAGTGGGTTTGAGGTGTGCGGGAGATGGCTAAGGGTTTTGGACGTCCTATAACTTATCTGGACGTCTAGATAAGGGTTGGAACTAGGGTTTTAGGGCTTCCTAGGGTATTGTGACCTAATCTAAGGGTGGCTAAGGCTTGGGGAAGTCTCTAGGGTATCCTAAGGCTAGGATGGACCTATGCTCTTCACATTTTACTGCTTTATTTCTATTTAATAGAATAGAAAGCCTTTAACTCCCTTACATTATTATTCTTACATCTAAACTAAGCCTTCTGCTCCAACTCTGCTGCAACTCCCGTTATTCCTGATTTAGCTTCAGATCCAGCTCCAGATCAAGCTCCTGATTAGCTTATTCCCTGTAATTGACATAATATACTTAATCAGCACATTATAATATTATTTCATGCATAGCTAAAGAAGAGTAGTAAAGATGTAGATAATGCGTATGTATGCATGAATAACCCTAACTTATGCTAAGTCCTAGCTTAATCTAGGTCAATTAAGACCTATGATTGCTGCGCAATCACCTCCTCGCTCCAGTAGTAGCGCAACACTGCTCGAACTTCTCAAGCATTGGCAACACCCCCACGACATTGCAACAACACCTGTGAATCGCAGCCAATCACTGCCAATCGTGGCCCATTGTCATTGCCATCACCCATGCGTGGAGGCACACCGGTGCTCGATCGCTCCACCGATCGATGCCACAGACCTTGTGGCCTTCTTCGTTGCGCGCATTGTCCCCTTCAACTCCTGCAGTGCCTTCTTGCTCACTGCCATAGAGGTTGCTTTAATTGTGCTCCATCAAGATGGACAGAGAACACCAACAGAAAATAAAAATGATAATATAATCCATGGAACAAGGGAAAAAAATTATTTCCCAAGATATGACTTACATTGATGTCATGTTAAAAAATATGACAAGCGAAAATGTATCAATAAAATATTAGAGCATAATCAAGAAATGAACACTTAGGTTTATGTGGGAACTCAACTCACAAAGAGTAGAGAGAAACCATGGGAGAAGTGCCCTATGGGCATGATATGAATGTATTCTTCTTAAGAAACAAATGGAGGGTACAATGCCTATTTATAGATCACCACACTCCAAATCTCCACATAACACAATATGGTACTATTCTTTTGTAATTGAATCTCTCATGTCCAATTACCCAACTTCACATTCTCTCAATTGAGTTATTTCATTTTGGTGCATGTAAAGTCCTTTTCTAATAAACTTTATGCTTTATTGCAAGTTTTGATATCATCTGAATGAGGAAAAAGGATGCTATTCTTGGTGAGATTCCGACTTCAAATAACAAATTGAGTGTCCCTGCTGATGTCAAAGTGAACTTGGATGCCAATTTAAGATGCTTTCTGCCTTTTCTTCATTGATTCCTAATCTATTACACCCTGGTGGCAACCAAGGAATAATTCGTAAGTTATTTGTCCCTACAAGTGTTTTTTATATTTTTTTAAAAAAAATCTATGGTTTGTATATATTCCTATATATTCCCCTTCTTTTAGGAAAGTTTTTCTCTGTAACTGTTTTGAAGATCTCTTATAATTATTATTGTGTAATCGTAAGTACCATATGAATGACAAAATGAATCAAACTCATCCCACTGACGTAATGAATAAACATATGCTCAATTGACCTTTCATGTTACTCGCAGATTCTGGAAAGACCACTATGTATAAAATATGTCTATTATCATCAAAAGAAATGGGCGGATGCTCTGGTCTATGCTGGCACCATCAGAACTTGTGACTTTGATCAGTTGAAACTAAATGCCACTAAGTCTAAAAGTTCCTTTTTAGGAAGGTACCTGTGGATCATTATTCTCCATCGATGCATGGTATATTACCTGTTTGAAAGATGGGAGAGTAAAGAAGTAGGCTCCTAGTTGCTACTGTGTTTGTCTACTCGTTCAAGTCTTGGGTGTGCTTTATCTTTTTATGTGATCTCTTTTGGTCTTATTTAATGTAAATTTGAAATTTCATCAATTCCCTTCTTTGTCCCATAGCATGAATCACTTGGTCATTACAGATACATTGGCATTTTCAATACAATGCAAATTTGTTGAGTGTTTCTGAATTCAACTTGTGTGGTACAAATCATGATAGTCAGAGATAATTTAGGACTTATGGATAAGATATTAAAATTATCTCTTTCTACATTTTGTTTCTTTCCTAATTATAGGGGTATGATTTAATTTGTTTGAGATGTGATTTGTTTCCATGTTTATGATTATGATTAAGATTTAACCATCTCTATATGAAGGAATCAACTCTACTTGTTTTCTTTGAGATTCAAAATAAAGTTTTCGAGTTATCAAAATCTTCACATGGTATCAAAACGGGCCCATCCTAGGACCCCAACGTACTCTATTGAACCCTAAAAGTCCTCTACAGTTGGCCTTCGACTGGTTGGAGGACCTCAATGGTATGGTATAGGGGTTGCCCAACTTCGGCGGCCCTCTTGCCAGCACCGCTACCCTTGTTGTTGCTGCTGCAGCTACTGTTGCTATTGTTGCTACGATTGCTGCTGCAGCTACTGTTGCTATTGTTGCTACGCTACTACCTCATAGAGGGAAGACAAGGGATTAGTGACACCCCCCTTCCCTTCTTGTGTCTAGATTTGATAGCCACAAGGCCACGTCCAACAAAAAAAAAAAAAAACTCAGTTGGGTGGCATCGTCAGACACTATTTTGGCACCGACGAAGACTCGATGACCCTGACGATTGGCCTGGTGTACTACTTCATTTTGTTCGCCTGACGATTGTCTCTTCGAAAACCCTTTATTGGTGTCGTTGTTGCCCCTATGGCTATTGGTTCTACTGTTGCTATTGCCATTGCGGCTATTGTTGCTACTTGCTAATGTGCTAAAATCGGGTTTTAAAATATGCATCATAGTATAGTAACTAAAGCGACAAAAACACTTAAATTTATATCTCAAATGTGAGTCTGAGGTCGTCTTAGGGAGTAAATCGATTCTCAATTCAACCACTAATTAAGTGAATAAAATGAGACACAAAGAACTTGATTTTAAATAAATATATTATGAAATGGATGTCACTATCAATACTAAAAAATAAATGTAAATGTTAAGGCAAAAAAATGATTTTCAACTTAATGTAAAGCCTTCAACATTAGTGAAACTTCAAACCCAAGGGCCTGCGTAGGTAAGGCCCAAATCAGATGTCGGCCTAGCAAAATCGGCCCACTCCTTTGGGCCTAACACCAGCCTCTTCTTTTTCTCTTTTCTTTCTAATCAAATCCAGATTTGGCCCAAACCCACCTATGCATGCGTGGGAGGGCGAGGGCACATGCGTATAGACGTAAAGGTAAGGGACCCGACCCCTTGTGATCGTGGGCTTCCCAATAAGGCACAAAATGACTTATGAAGCCAAATCCAACTCTCTTCGTCCATGATGTGGAACCATCCAAGCATGACCTTCTTCTTCTTCACTGCATGGGTGATGGTGGCTTGATTGTGTGTCAATTGGCCATTGGATCTTCAATCCAACAGCCCAGATTGTATCTCACGATGAATCCAAGCGGAGAGGAGGTAGTTTCCTGGGTAATACATTAGCTAAACCTTAGACAACAAGGCTGAATAATCCCTGAGCCTTTGACTTAATACATCAGTTTTGCAACTCCCTCAACCTCTTAAGAAATAGTCTAGATCTTAACAAATACATGAGTGTTTAAGCCCAAAATAGGCCCAAGAGGCCTAAAGTTAGTATCCTTCAGTTGTCTTCTAATGTTTAACCCTTTAGGACTTAATTCATCTTCTAATCCAGCCTAGAACTTAGGTAAGTTCAATACTCAACTACTGGGACTAACACAATTCATTCCTTGCTCCTTTCTTTCTATATTTCTCTCCTCAATTTCCTCCTTAATATAGATTTTCGATTCTGCTAAAAAAGATTTCCTCCTCTTTTCCTCCATTTTCTTATTTTGTGTGAGAACCCCTCAAAAAAATTGAATTTCAAGTCATTTTGCACTTTAATACCCCCCTTTCCTACGTTTTGCAATGCCCTCATTGCAAACTAAGTGGGTTCAAATTCAACTTAGTTCATATTTTAGAACAGGTTCAGAAAGGTGAGTGATCGGGTCAGAATGGATGTTGCGAATGATTTCAAGCTCCAATACGAATATCAGAGGTGGATTTGGTTGTTCTAAAGTTTGAACCCTAAAGCACAATAGGAATGCAGCTCAAAAAGGATAAAAAGGTTCTTGGATTTTTGAATGACGGGTTGCCTCTCGTTAAGCGCTAAGTCTACGTCATCAATTCAACGCAATGCAACTTAGGGAGAATGGAGATAAAAAAACATAGCAGCCAGATTCGAATTGGTAAGCTTGAGGAATGGTTTCAGTCTCTGACCATTCACTACAAAAGGGTTCGAGTCATGGTTGAATTCACTGATTTCAACAGCTCCATGTCCATAGACCCTCCAGACTAGAGAGGTTCGGTCCACTTCGATCTCAGTTTTCCTGGGAAGACGTTGAGTCAGCCATCAAAGAAAAGCACCTTTTGATTAGGATAAAAAGACTTTTGTGAGATGTGTTTATCATGTAGAGCCTTAATCCATTCCTTGTAGATGTGTGAGTTCTCGTACGCATCATTGTGTAGCTCATCGATCTCGCTATTTGCAAACGACTGTGGATTTCAGCTTTCCCAAGGTCTAAATTGCATCTCCATACTGCTCAATAGGCCTTATGCACCATCTCTACAGGAAGGTGACATGACTTCTCGTACATGAGTATGAATGGAGACATCCCTAACTAGGTCTTATGGGTAGTCCTATAGGCCCATAATGCTTCCAGAAGTCGGCAGGACCAATCTTTTTTGTCAGGTCGGACAGTGACCTGAAGAATTTTCTTGATCTCTCAATTGGAGAGCTTGACCAATCCATTAGTTTGGGGGTGATATGGAGTCGAAATTTGATGTGACGCCCCATACTTCTTCAACAGGGACTGGAAGTGCACATTCACAAAATGAGTTTCCCTGTCAGAGATGATTGCATGCGAGACACCGAATCGAGAAAAGATGTGCTCATGAATGAATTTGATTATAGCTTTATGATCATTGATTGGGGTCGGAACATCTTCGATCCATTTAGATATGTAATCCACAGCAAGGAGGATATACTTGATGCCATTTGAATTCAAGACCCATAAAATCAATCCCCCATATGCTAAAAATCTCGCACACGAGAATCAGGTTTAAGGGTATCATTTCTCGGTGGCTCGTGTTGCCTAAGGTTTGGCAACGAGCACATGCCCTATGGTAATTGTGTGCATCCTTAAAGAGTGTCAGCCAAAAGAAGGTACACTGGAGGATTTTCGTTGCGGTTTATGCCTAGAGAAATGACCACCACAGGCTTGGTCATGGCAGAATGATAATATATCATTGACCTCGGAGTTAGGAATACATTTTGGAATGATTTGATCAGCATTGGTGCAAAAGAGGTAAGCATGTTCCTAGACACAATATTGGCATTTGAAATTAATTTGTCTCTCTTGGCTTTTGGCCAATCAAATGGGATTTGGTTTAATGCCAAATAATTAACTATATTGGCACACCAAGGAAGTCTAGCATCAATGCTCAGAAGGTGCTCATATGGAAAGTGCTCAGTAATAGGTGGTAGGAACACCATCATGAGTCATAACTAGCTCATTTTGACCCAATGAAGAGAATAAAAGCTCTTACATAACCTACTAAAGGTCCTAATTCACTGTAGAACCTTTTTGAGAGAAATACAAGAAATAAGGGGTAAAATTGTAGTTTTACCAATATAGTACAACGGGTTTTCTCAAGGCTAAACAAAGGTCAAAGGATCTTAATAAGATAATAAGTGGGTTGGATTTGACAGAAAAGGGTTTGTGTGTGTTCTATGAATTAAGTGACTTCTTTAAACCCTAAAATAGATCCACTTGATTAGCCAAGGTTCTGGTTAGGATAAAATTTACTTAACCTTCTAAAAATCATAGAAAAGTATTCTCTAGGGTTTATAACCTTCAATTTGACCATTGGAACCCATCTCGACCTAGAATGGGGTCTCAGATAGATATTTGCTCTAAAGTGGGTTTTTACATAAATTTCCCAATCAAACATGGTCAAACCCAAAATCAAACTTCACCATTGGATTCCTTAGGTCCAAATTAGGTTTTTACCAAAATTTGGACCCAATTTGAGTTTGCCTTGACCTAGTTTGCAAAAAAGTCCAGCCTGATTACAGTTGTACCCCTATCTTTCAAAACCCTTACAAAATGCCCCCTAGATTCTTCATCATTTTTTCAATTAGGTCCCTCCACCATTATAGCGGAGGAATCCTACTCCGGCGAGCTTTGGAAGGAGAGTTCTCCCTGATTGCTCAGAGGATCTCCTCCAAAATTGGAAGGGAGATCCTCTGAGAAATTCTCTCTCGTCTGAACCCATCCTTGATCCCAGATTCTTTCCCAATCTCTCATGCGAATACATGAGAGACATGGGTATCCTAGCGGCTTCCAACTCGGGCGACCCTGCCTTGCTTGGAAGCTTGGTTTCTAAGCACAAATCCCTCTCCAAATGACCTATAAAAGGAGCCCCAGATCCAACCGCATTCTCTAAGCTTGAAATTGGGCCGGTTCTCCCTATATTCCTCTCTCCCTCGCCGACCACAATCTCCGCAAGCTCCGGTGGTTTCTCCCTCACTCACTCGTCGCCCAACCACACTACTAGTGGTCGGGCTGTCTTCCTTTTCATCGTCCGCGTCGTGCAACACCAGCCGACGTCACCTCTGCCCTGTCTTCGCCGTCGCCTCATCTATGGAGCTTCGTCTACCCCATGGCTGGCAGCCATACCAGCGTGGGTCTCCTGTCCCTTTCATCCCTTAAAAGTAGGTCTTTCGACTCTCTCTCTCTCCTACTTTCTTCCCCTCTCTTTATTTCTCAAAAAACACCCACCGACGCCATTGAGCACCATCACCTTCTCCACCTCCAGCAATACCTCCGGCGAGGTGCTCCCATCGCTCCGCACCTCCATCCACCTCGCCAACCACCTTACGATCTTTGCCTCGACTCCCTGATCATATCCACTCACTCTAATCTCTCTATCGATCACCCAAGCGCCCCACCAAACACACCCAAACAGACACCCACAATCAGCCCTAGATACGCCACCACAGCCACCCACATGCCACGAAACCACGCCCATCACATCTGCCATGGTCTGGTGAACCTCTCTGAGTGATTTGACATGGCCGCAAGGCCGTGCTATTGATTTCAGGTTCAGGACGCCTTCTGCCATTGTCGCTGAGCTTGAAGCAAGCTTCAAGCCACTCCAGGTCGCGCTCTGCTCCAGGAGAGACCCCTAGGCGGTGCGGATTTGAGGCACGCATGCATCCAGGCTTTTGATTAGCGTCGAAGGACTCTGCAGCCTCGCTAATTGAGGAAACCATCTGATACTGTCGCGTGCGAACGAAGGTGGGACATTTAGTCCCACCTCGGAAGTGGAGGGCCGCCTGCGCACACAATGGGAAAAAGTGTTAGAGGCTTATCGCCTCCAACACTGAGGGTGAGGTCCTCCTACCCGCCTCTCATGGACTCGTCCGTGATATACCCTACGGACTTGGCCACGACTCGATTACCTGACCTCTTCACTCCTTGCTCAGCACACACGCCGGTGAGCCTGGACCCGGGTCTCCGTTAGGTTCGATTACCCGGTCGGCTAAAGGCTCTGGGAGAGTGGCTCTGAAAAAGAAAAGAGAAAAAGAGAGAGGAGAACTACGCAGGGGAAGGGGGGTTTTGCTCTGAAGAGATTGCCCCAACACTTAGCCAATTCAGAGAAGAGGAGGTCAGGCAGAAAAGGAAGAAGAAGAAGAAAGAGGGGAACATCGCAGGGCTTAAGGCAGAGAAAGAAGGAAGGAGAAGACAGAGAAAAGGCAAAAGTCAGAGAAAGAGAAAGAAGGAAGAAGCTGAAGAAGAAGATAAGGTCAAGCAGAAAGAGAAAGAAGGAAGAAGCTGAAGAAGAAGAGGTCAAGCAGAAAGGAAAGAAGAAGCCAAAGGAAGAAGAGAAGAAGAAGAATCAGAGAAAGGGAAATTAGAAGAGAAGCAAGACACTGTAGCACAAGACTTTTAAGACGTCTGATTGCAAAATCATATGTCCGATTTTCATATGCTCTTTATTATATTGCTTACAACTCTTTTTATTCTTCATACACTCATGCTCTACATTCCTAATTAGATTTTGAGTAGTATTATGTATTCAATTTGCATTTATTATTGAGACTATTGTGTGAATTCCATTTGCTCCCTGAGTTCGACCTCGGAAACCTTTTCGAGTAATAAAATTGTATTTGTTTTGAATGCTTTTTTGGCTGTACTACGACGCAATATCTTAAATACTGATCCAGCGCTCTCAACAATCGGTCTGGATTGGTCAATGATTGAAGAAGGGAGGCAGGACAAATGGTCAGCAACCACATTCTATTTTTTCGCCTTATCATGATCTCGAGGTCAAATTCTTGCAAGAGTAAGATCCATCGGATTAACCTTGGTTTCATGTCCTTCTTCGCAAGTAAGTGCCTTACAACAGTGTGATCCGAGTAGATAATGACATGGGAACCCAAGAGGTATGACCTAAATTTCTCCAGACCAAATACTATGGCCAGCAGCTCTCTCTATAATCATGTAATTACATTGAGCCTTGTCTAGTGTCTTACTGGCATAATATATCATTATAGGTTTCCCATTGATCTTTTGCCTAAGCTTTGCTCCTACTGCATAGTCAGACACATCGCACATGTTCTCGAAGGGTTGGGACCAGTTAGGAGATTGCAAGATTGGAGCTTGGGTTACTCGGTCACGTAGGATCTCAAATGTGTGAACACACTCACTTGTCATCTGAAAGGGAGTGTCCTTCGAGAGAAGATTCGTTAGGGGGTGTGCATTTATAATCTTGGAGAAATCTGATATGAATAGTCGATAGAAACCAACATGTCCCAAAACAATCGAATATCTTTAATTGAGGAAGGCAAAGGAAGTTTGGAAATCAAATTCACCTTTGCTCAGTCAACTTGGATACCTTTCTCAGAAACAAGGTGTCTAAGTACAATGCCCTCAGGAACCATGAAATGACTCTTTTCCTAAGGGAGAACCAAATTCACGTCAATGCATCATCAGAGGATCTGAACCAAGTGCAGAATCAAATGTTTGGCCAAAGACCAAGAAGTCGTCCATGAAGACTTCAAGGTACTTACCTACCATATCGGAAAATATGGCTAGCATGCACTGTTGAAAGGTGGTAGACACATTGCAAAGCCCAAATGGCATCCTATGGAAGGCGTATGTTTTGTAGGGGCAGGTAAAGGTGGTCTTCTCCTGATCCTCAGGATGAATTGTTACTTGGTTATATCCAAAATAACCATCCAAAAAGTAGAAAAACTGATTTCCCACCAGCTTCTCAAGGATTTGGTTAATAAACAGGAGGGGAAATGGTCTTTCTTCATGGAGGTGTTCAATTTCCAATAGTTTATGCAGACACTCCATGAATTCGTAATCTGGGTCGGGATGGTTTCTTCAGATTTACTAGTAATCACCGTAAGTGATGGTACAATTCTCAACATAGTTAATTAAGGTTATTAGACTTAATTAATCATGTAAAGAATAAACTTATGTTAACTTAATTGGTTAAATTGTCATCTTTAATCATAGAATTGGGTCAACCTAACCTACATTTTAGATTTAAATTCTTTTAACTGGTTGAGTCCAGGTCGTTCATTAGGAGGCATTTAAACTTAATCAATTCACCATTTTTATACTAAGTTATCAAATAGCTAATTGCTATGTTAATTACAAAAATATGTTAAGCTCATGAACAATTGCATACAAAATTAGACTTGAAACATGACAATTATTCCATTAATGAAAGACATGTACATGAATGATTATACAATGAATAACAAAGAGAATTTACAACAAATGTTTACAATATAAAAGGCATAAAAGAAATGATGATAATAAAACAAAGCCTTTATTACAATAGAATCATTGACACTTTCAACACCTTAATTCTCTCATTTAATGTTAGCCTTCATTCATCAGACGTCTCTCTTAATTATCATACTTAAATCTCATTTTCAGACATCTCTTTATGACTCCAGGCATCTCTTATTAACTTCAGCCTTAATCATTTAAACTCTCTCTTAATATTCTTCTCTCGAGCTCAACACTTAGTTGATTTCAGACACTCAAAGCCTTTTTCTCTTCACACTTTAACCCAAGTCAGTCCATTTGCAGGATCAATGGTCCACCACTAGATCGGATCTACTACCACTACTAGAGACCAGGTCCTAGTTTTATTTAGTTATGATTTTAGTGTATTTTGGGCATAGTTTTGGGCCATACCAATCCCACAATCACGCTCACGCCCACCCAGGCACACACACATGCACAAATCAGAATATGCTGAAGAGTTGCACCCTACGATGACGACCATCAAGGCAATGCATGCTTTTGGTTTTATACTTAAACACCTGCTTGTGGTTCCATGATGTGGGACCATATCTGCTGCTTCTCCTTCACGGCAACGTTGTTATCGCTTGAACTTCAGACAGTGATTTTGACTGGCACAGACCACCATTTAGAGTAGTTCAAAGCTCAATCGAGAGCTTAAGGAATCCTCTGTTCAATTTTACAACTAATTTGGACTTTGGATCAGAATTGATCCGAGGATAGATATCATGAACATTATGCTGTTCATGCACCTGGAAACGTGCTTCAGAGTGAAATTAAAGTCAAAGGACCTTCGAATCAAGCAATTACTCTCAATTGAGAGTAATGAAATGTTCAACTATGCATTCTGTGTGGAATGAGAGAGGAACTGAGGATCAAAGGAACTCCATAAGCTCATGAAGCTTCTGAACTTAAAGCTCATGTTATAGAATGTGAATCTTAACATGAAACTACTCAATGGATAGATAAAAGTGTAGAGAGGAGATCTAATTCGATTCAAGAAGTGAAATGGAATTGATTTGGGTAGAAATTGAATTTAAATCTCGTCAGAAACTCTAAGAATAGATTTAGGTTCTAGACTGAACCCAAAACACGTAGAAGTTGGAATCACTATGGAAACTCAATAAAACTCATTTAAATGATTTTAAATCGTCACACAGACTTAATTCAACCTTTAATTCCAAGATTCAGATCTTAATTCCTCAAGAACAGCTACAAGTTGACCAACAAAGCTTGAAAGTTGACTTTCAAAATTAGAACAAATTCCTTCAAATCATAAACATATCTAGACTTAATTCAACCTAAGGAATCTGTTGCATAACTCAAGATCATGTTTTGAAGGCTCTAGAGTGAACTCTTAGCTCTTCGCCAAAGTTCTGTTGTGGGGTTGTTCGATGGAACAATCTAGAGTTCATAAACTCAAGAATCATGTGTAACAAACTCAATAAATCCTTCTCTTACTTCTGGACCTATTCTCTAGCTTGTTATCCTTAAGGACAACGCTTCCCCAACTCTGTCAGAGTTGGAGAAGACGACCATCATCCTAACAAATCAGTATTAAAACTCAAGTTTAGCTACTGGATTTTAATCCTCAAACCAAATCTTATATATCTGGAGCTTCTCTCATCCATTCGAAGGCTGAGGTAACGATTTCGACTCACTGGAGCTCACCGGAGCTCCGGTGAGTGACAATTTAACAAGCTAGAACTAAAATCTCAAAGAAACACTAAAAGAAGGATATCAAAATGCTCATGAGGTCACAAAGAACCTCAAGAACACATCAATTGTAGCAATTGATGCTCATTTCTGTGAATGATGTTGGAAACTCAGTAAATTCATATCTTGAGTTCAAACGAACTCAAGATAAGCCCTTTCACTCAATTGATTGAGGGGAAGTTATTACATAGGTGATACGATGATGAAGAGGTGGTTAATTAGATGAGAGAACTTCTCTGAGTTCACCATTTGAAGCTGTTGCGGAAAATTAACGTGATTTGAAATTAAGGTTTTAAATCATTGTAACACGTCAAATCGCAATCACTTTTAAAATTTATAACCTAGATAGTGGTAGTATCTAGGGTCGCCCAAGGAGGCAACTTTTTGCATCAATCAATGTCTTACTTGAACATGAAAATCAACTTTCTTTTTGGTATTTTTGAATATATAATTTTTTTGTTTTTGAATGACAAGGCAATGTGATTTTGATGGCGAGAAAGACTAACACCTAATAGCTAATATCTAACTGACAAAAATAATTTCTTTCTAAGCTCACCCTAGGCACGTGGAGGCCTAGAGTAATTAGAAAGAAAGAGTGAGAGTGCACTAGAGATAAAGTAGCAAGAATTGTGACAAAAACTAATTAAGAAAAAGGCAACTTTGATTGATGAAAAAGTGTTTTACAAAAACCCTAGTAGAGGAATTCTTTTCCTACAAAAATTGAAGGTACAAAAATGAAAACACTAATTGTCCTAATGATGTTGGTGAAGAAGAGAGGCTCTTGCTCCAACTACGGCTGCTCCCGTAGTTGAAAAGAACTTATTCTCCTTGATTTGCTTCTCCAAGATGTGTCCTTCCTGGCAAGCCCTAGATGGGGCGTGCCCTTGCTCCTCCAAGGGTGGACGTCCACCCTAGAATCTCCTCCAATGCCTAGCCATCCTCCTTGATAAGAACTTGCTCCTCCTTTTGGCATGGCACAAGGAGAAGAATGGAGAGGAAGAAGGCACCAAGGAGGCAAGGGATAGCCTCCTTAATCTTCTTCCTTCCTTCTTCTTCTTGGCCATGGGTTATAGGTGGGTTTGGGTGGAATTAATACTAAAGGAGGATGAAGATTTAGTGGTGGTGAGGAAGGTTTTTATAGAGGTGGAGAATGGTGGTTGGCATAGGGATTATGTGTAGGGCTAGGATGGGTTTTAGGAGGTGGTTAAGGGGTGGTTATGGAGATTTAGGGTGTAGGATGGCTAGCGCCAAGTGAAGGGGCATTATGGGTGGTGGTTGTGGGTGGTTATGGCCATTGAAGGGCACTTAAAGTTGGCACCAACCATGGAGGGGTGCCATGGTTTGGCTCCACCTAAGGGGGTTTCTAGAAGGTGGGTATGTGGATGGTGGAGATGGGTTGTAGGGGTAGCTATGGGGTGGTGATGAAGAGGTGTTTTGGCACCAAAAGAGAGGGCTTCTAGAAGGCTATTTTGACTCCAAAACAAGGTGGCTTTTGGGTGTAGTTGAGGGGCTAAGGGGTGTTTATGTTGGTACCAAATGGGAGTAGGAGTAGGTGTAGGAAGTTAACTTGCTAGATGGACTAGTTAGATGGTGAGGTGGAGTTAGGTTGTTGGTGATGGATGGCCATGGGAGCTGAAGTGTAGCTAAGCTAAGCTAGCTAAGCTATCTTAGCTAGTAGATGAGTAGGGTAGGGAGCAAAAGGAGATAGGGTTTTGAGAGGAGGAGTTGGTGGCTGCTGAAGAGAATAGCAAGGAGCTACTTTAGATGGCTTAGCTTATTAGTTCTTTGCTAGCTGTTAAGCCAAGCTAAAGTAAGCTGGCTTCTGCTAAAAGATGCTAAGGTAAGTTGGGTCTGATGTTCCTGGGGAGGACCTAGCTAGCTGAAGTAGCTAAGGTAGCTTAGCTCAAGTTGAGCTAAGGGGAGTCCCCGAGAGCTGGACTTGAGCTGGCCTGAGCTAGGGTGAAGTCATCTTCAGCTGGCTTAAGTTGACTAGAGTTGGAGGTAGCTGGACCTGAGCTGAGGTGGACTCCAGTCAACTTAGCTGAGCTAGCTAGAGCTCCCAGTGAACTGATGGGAGCTGAGATGAGCTAGACTCAACTAAGTTGAGCTGGATCTAAGCTGACTTGAGCTAGGGTGAGCTAAGATGAGCTATCTTGAGCTACCATTCAGCTGAAATGAGTTGAATGGAGCTAGGATGAGCTAACCCTAGTTCAAGTGAGCTGGTATCCAGCTATGATGAGCTGGATTAGGCTGAGTCCTAGCTAGTTTGAGCTTCTCCTTCACCAGGTGCCTTCCTGAGTGCTAGGGTTATGGGGATCTGATTATCTGTTTAACCCTAACACTCAAATAAACACATAAAAAAAAAACAAAATGTGTAATGCATGCCTAACCTAATTTATGCCTAATGCAGCCTAAAAATCCATTCGTAGAGTTAAAATCCTAAAAGCTATATCTATTTTAAGGCATAAGAATGATGATAAACTGATGTTTATCACACCCTTATACTTGTTTTTTGCTAGTCTCTTAGCAAAACAAATTTTCATGAAACAGAATTTTGGGGAAGTCTAATTTTTTCAACTTTGAGGAGAAATAGATTACGTAACCTTGGTTGATCCAAACACAGGAGGTACGAGATTTGTTAAAGATAAACATCAGGATTTGTTTTCGGATAAAAAAATTAGATGAATAGGGATCAATATATCCTCCAAAAATTCACAGATTAACCCCTTGTTAATTCATATGACTAGAAATTTTTGTATTTAGGATTTTTTTGGCTCTTAAATCTGATTCACAACTTGTAAAAATCTTTAAAACCTTGTGTCTGTGCTTGTGAAAAGCCAACATTTATAAGGGTGTGTTTTTAGTTTAAAACTTTTTTTTCTCTCTCCCCTATGCTTATTTTTAGCTTAGTCTTACAACAGATGTATCGGGATCATCATTTCCATTACCAATCCTCGAGGGGGCTCTGGTGCTAGTACTTAGAGATAGCACTGTCTATGACACCACCCAAGAGCTTACAATCCCAAACACAATGAGGTGTAAAGGGGCGCTCCAACCAAACTCAAGCTCTTGCTCCTACACTACAGGTAAAGCACTGTCCAAGACACTTGAGATGCAAAAATGCACTTTAATGCTCCATCTAAAGATATGAAATATAGATATAGAGTAGCGCCGAGGCGGTAACATGTTGACATCGCATCCTCAAAGGAGGCATTTTCCTCCTTCTCAGTGGTTGGAACTCAAACCAATGATTTGCTTCGGACTTGTACTAAGGCCAAGCAAAGGGATTTTTTCTAAATTTTAATTATTTTTAGGTGTTGGCTTGTGTGTGAATTTTGACAGAAGAAATTTTGCACGAGATGCAAGTTTTTGAATAAGAAACTAAGCTAGATACTTTCCATGTTATAAAAGAGGATCAAGTCACCTGAACTATCATGAGTTTAGGTGAAATTTTAGAGAAGGATGATGAGTTGCGACTCATCATAGCTAAATAGCCGAAGTTAAGCTAAAAACTAGGTTAAACAATATCAAATTTACACATAAAAAGGGTTAAGTGTGGGAATTAAAGAAAAAGATCTAAAATATTAATTCTGTGTTAAAAATGCATAATTAGGTCATTAAATGAGATATTCTATTAAAGAAGGTTAAATGGTGATCTAATTGCAAATTGAACACGTAAATGAGCTCAAAAGTTTTAATCAAAAGTGTAACTAACTTCTTAAATGTTCAATTAAACTTATATAAAAACTTGGATGCATTTGGACATCATTATGGCCTTGAAATTAAAAATTTACATTTAGATCCTTAGTGCATTACATTTCATTCATTAGAAAACCTTCTAGGTCCTATTTATAGATCGCAGGGACCTCTCTGCAAGTCTAAAAGGACTATTTTGTTATACTTTTTAACCACTTATGGGCTTTCCTGCAATCTTTCTACCCCTTCGCAGAGGGGTGTACCCTGCAAAATCACCAAAAGAACCCCAGCCACCTGTACCCACGCAAACACTATTCATGTGCAAGAACTCTTGCGATCTTGGCCGTCGATCCTCTGCACCCAATCCGATTTGTGGCCTACCTTGATTAGAATTTTCGCGCGACTCCACGCATGCGATCACATCCTCACCTAGATCCCATCTAACGACTGCTTTTCGATTTAAATTTACGTGCGCTCCTCTCCTCAAATCGAGACCGCCCATGACCTAAGCACATAATTTCACCCGCGAGGTGACTTGATTCACCCTCTCACTCTACTTAAGCACCTCCATTGATCGAGTGCGAGCCATCGACCCCCTCCCTTTGAGCCGATCCCTTCGTCCACGTGCAGCTTCCCCTCAACCCAATTTCCTTTGCTGGCTGTGATAGAGTTGGCGCTGTCCTCCCCAATTTCACTCGCTGCCAGCCGATCGGGTGGTAGACCTTAGACATCTTCGTCAGCTGCTGGTCCCCTCTCCCCATTCATCATCATCAGCCAACCAACGGGTGACCTGAGACATCTTGCACCATTTAGATAGATTTACTGCTTTCCTAGTGTAGTTTACTTGCTTTCTAGGAGTAGGAGTAATTAGAGCTGATATGATGACTGTTAGTGTAGCTTAGGAGTAGTTGTAGAATAGAAATGACCAATTTCACCTCCTCTGATCACTTCAGATCAGAGGGGATGAATTCAGCCACACACTGATCATGTTTTTCTGCCTCTACATGTGTTCATTTTCGCTTTTGATTTCCTCGCGATATGATCCATAATCCATCCATACATTTGGAGTCAAATCCCCATCTCATTGCTTTCAAGCTTTGAGATGAGGATTTGCGCTCAAATCCATTTTAGGGGTCTCCCACTCACTTCAGTTTGTTCACAAAGACCCCTGATCTGAGCTGAAAATGGAATTGGTTTGCTTGATTTACTTTGAATTTGGATTTAACACAAGATCTCAAGATTTTGAATCAATTGAGTTTTGAACAGTTTTGATCAAGGAAATTGAGATATCTTCATGTAGTTTAGCTCATGGCTATGAATCTGAGACTATCAAATTCTCCTTAGATGAGCCATGATCAGATTTGTTCTTGATGAGGTTTTCATGGACTGAAATGTTTTGTAGAGCCAAGGAAGATCAACTATGTTGATTGGAGACTCTACTCAGAATTCTGCTACTGTTTTATGTGAATATGATTTTCACCTAAGGTGTAACGACCCGGTTCCCGAGTCCCTACGAGGCACGAGAACCGGACCGACTCGACTAATCCCAAGACCTAGTCGTCCAACGAGGAAGTAACCAAAAGACAGTAAAATAAACCACATTCAGCATGAATATAACTAACAGTAAGAAAGTACAGCAGTAAGGAAAGAAACTACTACAGTAGAATAACATTTATCATATAACAAGAACTGCAGGTAAAGAAGGTACAACGGAAACAAAAACTACTCACTAGAACAGAAACAAAAGAGGTACAAAAGACTATGGTAACTCTACTGGACCCTACTCGGCCTAGCGTCCTCTGCAGCCGCCGACCCTGGCTGCTCAACACCTGGTCCTGAAAAGGTAACGAGTGTAACACGTCAGCAAAACGCTGAGTAGAGTGGCAAACTAACTAAAGGCAACAGTAGAGTGTACAGTAGCTGTTATGTTCTATTACTTCCTTTATTCACATCTTTCAATTTTTCTCACTATTTCATTTATTTCTCAGATCCTTTACTTGATCTCGAATGTCCTCGTGGGAACGATCTTGATTGCAGTCTTTTCCAAAAGTAGAAGTAGCACGTGGTGCTCTCCTGGCCGGGAGAGTCCCCCGTGGTGATCCTACCCTCAGTCAACCACCCCAAGGTCACTGACAGACGTAACGGTGACTACGGCACGCGCGATAAACGCACAGGTAGCTAGCCCGCACTGGCACGCGGTCAGTCGTTTCCGTTAACGGGTGCGCCCAAAGCACAACACGGAACCAGGGCAGAGCCCTCTCAGTAACAGGGGTCCAACCCCTCCACAGTAACCAAACCGGGGCCTTGCCCCTCCACAGTCCGCGCACCCTCGCCTGACTACCCTGGTTTGCCCTAGTGGGCCTAACAAGTCAGTGAAGGAGGCTAGTAGAACCCCGGGGCCCGTGGGGTAGCTAGTACTCTCCTAACACTAGTAGCTCTCCTCGGTACTACGTACACGAGGGCCAACAAGTTGGTACAGAGCGGCCAATCCTAACCCCGGGTCCCTGGGGCGGCTGGCCCCACTCTGCACTAAACAGGTACAGGTACTTCCCTTGGTACTGTGTACCCAAGAGACAGTACAAACTACATCTCAGTTCCATTCCTTTTTCTTTCCAGGAGTTCCACTCCTAATTCCCCGTAGGGTTCCAGCTCTTTATCTCAGAACATTATATGTTTCACTTTCCAGTTTCACGTTCTCACAATCCATGATCTCAATCATGTTCCTTTATTCATAACAGGCAGCTGTTAATTCAATTTACAGGCAGCTTTATATTCCTTTCCATTTTTTCCAAGACTGCAGTATTATACATTCCACTAGTTTTTCCATCCTAGGGTTCATGCCACATCCTAGGATCTAGCATACAACTAGTTTCCAGCCCTAGGATTCATGCATCACCTAGGAGCTATCATTCCATACATTTCTCATTCCTAGGATTCATGCAATGTCCTAGATTCTAGTTATGGTTCCATACTTTAACAGATTTTAATAATAAACTTAAGCCACTCTACTAGGTACAACGGGAGTAATGGGGGCGTGATCGGGAATCCAGCGCGCCTCCGCGACTCCCAAGACTGCAACTGAACGAGATCCTATCACAAGGATCAAACACAAGGAGTGTCTCAAAATAGTGTATAGCTACTGTAGACGGGTAGAGGAATTAATTTTGAAAAGAACGCAACTCAAATCGCGGAAAACGGAGCCCGAACGGGCCCTAAACGGGTTGAAAAAGATGATATTATGCGAAATCAGACGTCTGGAACTTCTTCCAGACGTCTTAAACAGTGGATCAGAGAATTACCTGTTCAGTGTGGTTTCCCAGACATCTAGAAGTCTGCGGGGACGTCTGTCCTAGCTCCCAGACGTCCGATGGTCACCCCGGACGTCTGGAGGTCACTCCCGCCGTCTGGTACAACTTCCAGACGTCTGATTCGCAAAGGATGACGAATTAGCGAACCTACGCACAGCCAACTCCCTCCCTTAGTACGGTCGGTCGACAGGAAGGAAGAAGAAAGCGGAAAACACACCTTTCAGACGTCGGTATGAGCTACCAGACGTCGTCCTCGCCGTCTGCCTATCAACCCAGACGTCTGATTCTGGAAATTTTTCCAGAATTAGGGCGCGACCCGGACTCTGCTCGCGACGCCGCCCGCGTCGCACCTCGCGCTCCTGCTGGTCAGACTGCAGCAGGTCCCTCTCCGCGTCGTTCCGCGCCCCCTGCGCCCTCCGCCGGCCGGCCAAGCTGCTCCGGCGAGCTCGCCCTCACGGCAGAGCTCTGCCCTCGCACGCCGCGCCTCCTCCGCGCTTACTGCGGCCGCCGCTGCAGCCCTCGCGCTCGCTCGCTCTCGTGCACAGGAAGGAGAAGAAGAAGGAGACGGTGGAGACGGGAGGGGAGGCGTGGCCCTTTTAAGGCTGCGCTGAGAGGAGAGAGAGAAGGCGCGGCAGGCGTCTGCAGCTGCAGAAGAAAAAGAGGGAAAACGAATATGCGGTCTGCGCGCGCAGACGCGCAGACGACTCGCAGGTGTGGACGATAACGGTTTTTCAGACGTCTGTAAACCATCCCAGACGTCTGGCAAGACGTCTGGATGTGATCCCGGACGTCTGGTCAGACGTCTGGGCCACCTCCCAGACGTCTTAAAATACGTCCGGGGCACGCATTCGTAACATAAGGGATTTTCAATATCACTTAAGGTTTTCAACACTTTGGGATTCAAATTGAACTTATTGGGTTGATTCCAACACTTTCTGCGTGCTATCTATAGTATTAGAAGGTGTTAGACCAGCTGTTTTTCTAATATGATTTGAAATGAGAATGTTGACAAGGGTTTTTCCTTTAGAGTTTAACATCTGAGAGAGGTTTTTATGTGATTTTCAGTCCTTGTCAGACTCTTTAGAGGTTTCTATGTATTTTTGAATCCCAGCTAATTACATCAAAGTACTACTTTAGCAGCTACATTTCTTTAAAAGTTTTGACTCCAAATTTGATGAAAATCATGATCCGAATTTCAATATGAAGTATCCTTGACCAGACTGTATCAAGTCTGATCTGGGATAATTCATACTGATTTTAGGTCTGATATGCTAATTTGTGAGTCTAGATCTGCTGCAGATGATTTCTCTGACCTTTGGACATTGCAGTGAGGACCTAAGCTAAGTTAGCACGTCTGGGCTTTGCCTAGAACATCTAGAGCAATACTGCAGCTGCTGTTGCAGTTGCTGTCTGCTGCTACTGCAGCTGATGGTTGCTGTTACTGCAGTTGGATGTTTAATTCAGTCGGTTGGATTGTGTGATTTGTAGGGCAGTAGATGGAGTCTTGAGTCTTTTTAAAAATGGCTGACTTGTTTTCAGTCTTGTATACATTATATACAAGCTTTCATGTATAGTTAAATGTCTTTAGATCCAATTTGATTGCTTGTCATTTCATTTAGAATTCTTTTGTCAGCTAAAAAGTTTTCCTAACTGTCCAAATGATTAAAACTAGTGTCAAACTTATTGAAAATCATGTTTGAGTGCATGAACATCTTCTTTATATCTTAATGCTTATTTTTGGATGTGTTAACTGCATGTTCAGCACTCAGAGTTCCATTCTAGGACTTAGGTTCATATAGAAAACCTTTTAAAGGCCTAGAATGTGCTAATTTTGTAAATAAATAAAAACCTGATAAAAAATTAAAAAAAAATAAAATAAACCTGGCTTGGTGAATATTAGGTATATTTTTAAGTGTATACCAAGTTTCGTTGTTTTCTGAACCCCCGACTTAGTAGAACATACCAGACGACGGTTCAGTATACCATGGAACTTAATAAAAGAACTTAACTATCAAAACACCAAAAACATCTCCATTTTTCTCATCCCTTATCTCCACAAAATATACAAAACCCATAAAAAGTGAAAAAACCCTAAAAATACCTAAAAACCCATTGTATATTATGTAAATACTTGTAGATAAAAGCTATACAGTAAACTATGTGTAAATATTGTAAAATAGACATATATAGGGTATAAATAACTTATGTATATATTATATAATGTAACTTAAATATTTAAGATAACTTAAACTGTATATAACTTATTTATATTAATTTATATGTACTATAAGCTATATAAATTAATAAACCCTATAAATAAATATATTTAGTACTGATATTATACATACATATTTACATGTATATTATGTACATTAGGAACCCTATACCATAATTTAAATATATATACAGAATAAATAATTAATTTATTAAGTTACTAGTTAAGTTATTAGATTAAATTAAAATAAATTAGTAATTTAAGTTAAAACTAAACTAACTTATACTGTATATTTGTACAAATATATTTTAAATAAATTAAGCTAATTTGACTATATTTATAATGTATTATTAGTTATATCTAATTTATATGTAAAACAACCCAAAAGAAGTTATTTAAATGTAAATAAAATCAAAATAAATGTTGTAAAATTCAGTAAAAATATTTATTAAATACCTTAATATGTATATTAATACTTTATAAAATCAATTAGACCATATATTAACTAATTTATATGTAATTAAGAAATAAAACCCAAAATACAGTATGTATAAACTGCTGACTTTACTGAATTTATTTATATAGTAAATATAATTAAATTTATAATTTAATTATACAATTATATAGTACTATGTAAATACTTTAATTTCCCATAATTTAATTTTAATTTGCAATAAATTATGGCCCTCAAATCAAGGGCCAAAATTCCAAAATCAGAACAGGTGCGCAGAATTCCAACGCTGGGTAGCGTTAAACATAGTACCACATCGTGTGGCAAAGAGTGCCTAAAGCGCTATAAGTTGATTTTCTTCAACCGGCTATTCAGTCGTCACGCGCTGGGCACGAGCAAACCCCTTACCCCTTCCCCTGAGCATATTCTGAGCATGTTATGGCTATGGAATGGCATTGTTGTGTGATGTTGGTGTGCGATGTGTGGTTGGAAGCCATGCACTGTGCGAGGGCTTGATTAAGCCCATTAGTGAGCATAAAACACTAGTAAAGAGGATTAATAACGAACTAGGGTGGCCCTAGTGCTTGTTGCGCTGAATCGGGTTTTCAAAGTGTTGCGTTGTAGTGTAGCCGAAATAGAGTTCAAAATAGATATAATTTTATTACTTGAAAAGATTTCCTAGGTCAAACACATGGAGCAAATTGATATTTAGAAATCAAGATCACAATTTAAACTTGAAAGAAATTGCAATAGTAGCAGTATCGGAGTGCAAAAATATGGGAGTAAAATAATGATTTAGATCACCAAATACTCCTGCAATATCACCAAATGATTCAATAAATATGCAATGAAGACTAGAATATGTCGTTTGATTTTTTAATCAGACGACTTAAAGTGTCTGATCTCTTTTCTTTCTCTTCTCTATCTTCTCCTTCCTTCCTCTTCTTTGGCTTTTGTCTGACCTCCTTTGTCTTCACGATTCTTCTCTTTCTCATTAGGTTTCTTTATCTTCTTGCCTTTGCCTTTCTTCTGCCTTCGCTTCTCCTTCTTCTTCCTTATTTAGCTCCTACCTTTGGCCTTCAGCTTTGGCCTTCTTCTTCTTCAGCCTTTAGCCTTCTCTGGCCTCCTCTTCCTTTCTTCTTCTTTTGGCCTCCTCTTCCTCTTCAGATTACGGCTAAGTGTTGGCCGGAGCACCCTGCAGCAAAACCTACCCCTACCCGCACACAACTCTCCTCACTCTCTCTTAGGATATGCTCTCCCAGGGCCAGATAGCTAGTCGGGTAATTGGGTCAGGTGCGCACCTGGGACCAGGCGCACCAGCGTGCGGTAGTGGGAGAGGAGTGCAGTCGGGTCAGGTCGGGTCAGGCCAGGTCCGTGAGGCATGTTTGCGAATGAGACCGGGTTAGGTGAGTGGGACCTCACCTCATGGATCTAAGGTGACAAGGCTATGTCAGTTTTTCCTCTTATGCAGGTGCGGACAGTCCTTCACTTCCGAGGTGGGACTAAATGTCCTACCTTTTCCTTGCGCGCCGCAGTAGCATATGAGGCTTCCAATTGCAGCAGGTGTGGAGTCTCTCGACTCCAATTGAAGACCTGAGTGTGTGTGCGAGGGGCTTTCACACACCTGGGACAGCAGCACCTGGGCTTGGCGGACCTGGAGCAGCAGCAAGCTTGCTTCAAGCTCCGCAACAATGGCGGAGAGGCGACGAACCTGAAATCACAAGATCGGCCTTGCAGCCACGTCAAAATGTTCAGAGAGGGTCAGCAGAGCACGGTGAAGATGCTAGGGGTGTTGGCGTGGCGTGGCAGTGCTTGTGCATGCAAGCCTAGGGCATTGAAAGGTCAACTTTTCGCTTAGTGTTATAGTATTTAAGTGGTGGAAAAATCGACTAATAAAAAATAATGAAATTAACCACTCGCAGAAGAGAGGGTCGTGTCCACAGGGAGGCAATGATGCAATCAATACTTTAATTATTTAATGTTATTTCAAATAGTGCGAAATCCCTTTTCAAATTAGACTTAAAATGTGAAGGAAAGTAGATTTGCAATAACCTAAAAAGTTAAGGGTGTAAGTGTAGTTTTCCCTCACAGAAATTCTCAATAAATTTAGGATGAACTAGTGCAGTTTTCATGTGATGTGTACTAAAGACGATTAGTACTTAAATCAAGTTCAAAATCAATCTTTAAACTAACCAATATTAATACCATGCAATTAGAAAGAACTGTGAGTGCTTGAATGCAATTCTGCCACAGTATAATAATAATAAAAAAAATGAAATCGGTGGCAATGGCACTGAATGTAATTTCTAATTCCAACAAAAACAGAGCTTTCTTCCTATCTCTTTCTCGCGAGAGAGAGAGAGAACCGCGGGGGTCGATGCAGGGCTTAAGAGGACGGCGAGGTCGAGAGCTTTCCGACGGTGGCAATAGCGGCGGCGGAGGTGGCCAGAGGCGGCCGGCGGAGGTGGCCGGAGCTCCGGCTTGTGGAGCAAGAAGAACGTCGGTCTGCTGGAGGGTGCTGCGGGCGGCGTGGCTTTGCAGATCTGCAGGCGATGGAGAAGGTGGGTGCGTGGGCGCACTGCAGTAAGGCGTGGCCTGGAGATGAAGGCACGCGGTTACCTGCAGATAGGCGTGGAAGGTGGAGCGGTAGGCGCTTGGTGTTGCAAGGCCGGTGAGGTGGAGCGCCTGCGGGTGCGGTGTTGGGTGCAGGCAGGTGATGGGCGTGCGGGTGCGACTGCGCAAGGTAGAGAATGAGCGACACAATGCTCGCCCTCTCCACAGTGGGGAAGAGAGAGCCGTTCTCTTTTTTCTCTAGATAGCCTTCTTCTCTCCCCGCTTCTTCTTTTGAAGTTCTCCCCTCACCGCGTGAGTTCAGGGATTTTCCAAAATCCCCGGTCATGGCTGTTGAGAAAGGCAGCACCAAAAGTTTTGCCCAATGTCCGGTGGGGGAGGGGGGAAAGAGAGTTGCGGTTGTTTTGGGAATTTTATCCCCCCACCCTTGCTCTTTGTATATTTTATTACCTGCACATAAAAAAAATAGAATCATGAAGTTATAGAATGTTATAACTTAAATTATGAGGTGTACAAATCTTCTATAACTTAATTACCATTATTAACACACCTAAATTGTATAATTAAAGATACTTAGGCTTAATAATAGTCCATTTTAATGGACTCATTAAATACCCCCATGCCTAAGATTTGCTAGTCCCTAGCAAAAATAATAGAAATAATCAGAAGATTTCTTCTTTTCTTATTTCAAAACTTTAGAAATCCAGACAAATATGAAGTGCTGATAGCCTAGGTAACAGATCCAAGTGAAAGAGCCGATTCGCATTAGGAGTTCGTACATCACCCTAGGCAAAAATTTCTGTTGAGAAAGGCAACTACTTCCCTCGGGGATAAAGCAGACGATGGTCTGTAATTTGATCCCGATGTTTGGCTTAGGTAGGAGATAATAAGTTGAATGGATTTGTATTTGGTGGCACACACTCTACTGGTGCTACATATAGTCTAGTACTGCGGATTCTAGCTCTCTAGACTATTAGAGAAGTCAACTCTGAGAGAGGCTACATAACTGTGCTCTCCTGATATTCTTGGGCACTCTCTTTTTCTTTCTTTCTTTCTGAGATCACGAATCTCGCCAGATTTAGAAATTGTACTCACTATTTGGTGGCCTCACATGGCATCCACACTTCAATTAAAGTCTTAATAACTCTACAACTAAGTTAGAGTCCTCAACCAGTATTCAGGCGATCAGAAATACTAGAAGGTAGGTATGGGTCATATTTGGTGGAACGCAATAGGTGTTCTGTTGCCTCAGAAACATTAGAAACTTGGACCCCCCCATTTTTTTTTAGTAATATAACTATTTTTT
The DNA here is from genome assembly GCA_037157565.1 of Thalassia testudinum. Taxonomy (NCBI): domain Eukaryota; kingdom Viridiplantae; phylum Streptophyta; class Magnoliopsida; order Alismatales; family Hydrocharitaceae; genus Thalassia; species Thalassia testudinum. The sequence continues at coordinate 125,336,999 of JAZHRO010000036.1, read as the reverse complement.
TTCTTTTTCTTCTTTCTGTTTCTTCTTTTTCTTCTTCTTTTCTCTTCTTTTTTTTAATTTTTATTTCTTCTTGTTTTTGTTTCTTTTTCAATCAGCACAACACGATACAGACTTTTATTTACGAGGCATTATTAGGGATGATGACGGTCAAGAGGAAGTTGTGTGGCTTATTTGGTAGAAGTGTCTATTCTCGGCACCGGAAAAGAATGGATAGGACATGTGTATTTCTGACCTTTGACACTATTACTCTCCTTCAGCTGAGGACTCTATGAAGGACGGTCGTAACCATCCACCATAGTTATAGCTTTATTAAGACTCAATCTCTATGTATCTGCCTTATTTGGTGACTCTCAGGAATTCACTCAAAGTACGCACCCAGGAACAGAGAGTGAAAACTATGCCTAACTCTGAAGTATCATCATCTAATTATCCAGAACTTAAGAGTCCTTGCACTAGACTTAGCGCACCAGTAATCTCTCTACTTCTCACAAATATGAGGTGGATTTACTAGAAGATAGTATGCCTGACTCTCTATGAACTGTCCAAGGGTTCAGTAGACTACAAATGCTCATTGGTTTTCCTCAAGGATCTATTACCAAGTCTATGTGCACGTGAAATAAATGTACTGGATTCTAAACTTAACAAGTAATTCAAGAAGAAAAACCTCCAATAAAGGTATTTTGCTAGGGACTAACCTAATCAGCTCAAGAAAAGAGATTTTTTTTTTTTTTAAATATGTATGCAAATATTTATAAATGCTATAAACACTATAAACATTCTCAGGTTATATCCCCCCATGCCTAAGACTGACAATGACCTCATTGGAAAAATATAGACAAAGAAGAATATCACCTGAGGAGGAGAGTGGAAGGAGCTAAGGCTCCTCAAGTCGCAGTGCGTCCAAAACCTGACCATCTAAAAGAGTAATATACAGTTTAAGTCGCTGGCCATTTACTTTAAAGTTCGCACCTGAAATAGGTTTCCTGATCTCTACAGCTCCATGAGGGAAGGTATTAATCACAACGTAAGGCCCATCCCAACGGGACATGAGCTTTCTAGGAAATAATTTAAGTCTAGAATTGAAAAGCCAGATCCACTGGTTGGGCTCAAAAGTCTTTCTAATGATGTGCTTGTCATGGAAGACTTTTGTACATTTCTTGTAAGCTTGAGAAGTTTCATAAGCTTCATTACGAAGCTCCTCAAGCTCACTTAATTCTAACATACGTGCTCTTCCCGCTTTATCCAGATTTAAGTTAACGTTTTTAATGGGCCAATAAGCTTTATGTTGGATTTCAACGGGAAGGTGGGATGCTTTTCCGTAGACAAGACGGAAACGAGACATACCCAAGGGAGTCTTATATGCAGTTCTATAGGCCCAAAGAGCGTCATTTAGTTTTTTAGACCAATCCTTTCGATCAGGCCTGACATTTTTTTCTAAAATTCTCTTAATCTCCCTATTAGACACTTCCACTTGCCCACTCGTTTGGGGATGATAAGGTGTGGCTATCATGTGATTTACTCCCAAATTTTGGAGTAGTTTAGTGAAGTGTACATTCTTAAAGTGAGGTCCTCCATCACTTATGATCGTCCTTGGGCACCCATACCGAGAAATGATGTTAGCCTTAACAAAGCCCAAGGCCACAGAATGGTCATTGGTTCGCGTGGGGATGGCTTCTATCCATTTTGATACATAATCAATAGCCACAAGGATGTATTCATATCCGAAGGACACAAGAAAGGGACCCATGTAGTCAATGCCCCAAATTTCAAAGATTTCAATAGGGAGGATAGGTTGTTGGGGCATCTCATCCCTTTTTCCAATGGTTCCCGTCTGCTGGCAACGTAGACATGCGCCCACATACGTATGTGCATCTCGGAATAATGTGGGCCACCAAAAACCAGACTGAAGAACCTTATGAGCAGTCTTCTTCCCACTAAAATGTCCCCCACAGTGGAGGTCATGGCAGAAACTCAGAGCACTTCTTTGTTCCTCATTAGGGACGCAACGGAGAAACAGCTGGTCAGGGCCTATTCTAAAAAGCTCAGGTTCCTCCCAGTGATAAAATTTAGCATTAGCGATAAACCTGTCTCGCTTTTGCTTGTCCCAAGTACTAGGGGTGATGCCTGTGACCAAATAGTTCGCTATGTCAGCGAACCAAGGAGTTTTAGTTTCCACAGCCATTAGAGATTCATCAGGGAAAGTCTCTTGAATACCGCCAGCGGGGTTTGATGCCTCAATAGGGATCCTAGACAAATGGTCTGCTACAACATTCTCAACTCCTTTCTTGTCTTTAATTTCCAGGTTAAATTCTTGGAGTAGCAAAATCCAATGAATTAAGCGAGGTTTGGTGTCCTTTTTAGCCAGAAGATGCTTATGGGCTGAATGATCTGTGAGCACCACAACCTTGGATCCCAAAAGATAAGACTGAAACTTGTGCAAAGCAAATACTACAGCAAGTAATTCCTTTTCCGTGACCATGTAGTTTTGCTGAGGATCCGTAAGGGTCTTGCTGGCATAATGCAGCACATGAGGTTTGCCATCAACCCTTTGACCTAAAACCGCTCCCACTGCAAAATTAGAAGCATCGCACATAAGCTTAAATGGGAGGGTCCAATCTGGCGCTTGGAGAATCGGCGTGGTAATGAGGGCTTTCTTCAAAGCTTGGAAAGCCTCGCCACATCTATCATCAAAATCGAAGGAAACATCCTTCGCTAACAGGTCGCAGAGTGGCTTAGAGATTTTACTGAAGTCTCTAATGAAGCGCCTATAAAATCCAGCATGGCCAAGGAAAGATCTAACCTGACGAACATTGGTGGGCAATGGAAGCTTAGAGATGGAATCGATTTTTGCGGTGTCCACCTCTAATCCTTTATCGGAAACTACATGCCCTAACACAATGCCCTTCTTGACCATAAAGTGGCTTTTCTCCCAACTAAGCACCAGTTTTGCCTCTTCGCAACGGGTTAAGACTTTATCAAGGTGCGAAAGGCATAGTTCAAACGACGAGCCATAAATGGAGAAGTCATCCATGAACATTTCAACGAACTCGTCGATCATATTAGAGAAAATTGCCATCATACAACGTTGGAAAGTGGCAGGAGCATTACATAACCCGAATGGCATTCGGCGGAATGCAAAAGTGTCATAAGGACTCGTGAAGGTGGTACGCTCCTGATCATCAGGAAAAATGGCTATCTGGTTGTACTCGGAGTACCCATCAAGAAAACAAAAGTACCTGTTCCCCGCCAATCGTTCCAAAATTTGATCGATAAATGGTAAGGGGAAATGGTCTTTCTGGGTAGCCGTGTTTAAACGGCGGTAATCAATGCAGACCCTCCAACCAGTTGAGGGTCTAGTGGTCACTAGTTCTCCTAGGTCATTCTCCTCCATAGTGATTCCTGCCTTTTTCGGAACTACATGAATCGGAATGTCCCATTTACTATCTGAAATGGGATAGATAATCCCTGCATCTAGCCATTTCAGAATCTCCTTTTTAACAACCTCCCGCATATTTGGATTGAGCCTTCTTTGCATGTCTCGGAAAGGCTTCACGGACTCGTCTGTGTAAATATGATGCATGCAAAGAGAGGGATCAACACCCTTAATATCAGCAATTCTCCAGGCAATTGCTTCCTTGTGCCTTTGTAAACACTCAAAGCAGAGCTCCTTCCTGCAATTTAGATAATGCAGACGAGATAATAACGGGGAGCGTGTTATTAGGGCCAAGGAAAGCATATTCCAATGTGCTCAGGAGGGGTTTCAACTCCAATTCAGGAGCCTTTTGGATTGAGGGTTTTAGTTGAGATGTCCTCGCTTCAGGCAGCGGATCTACCTTCACAGTCCAGGGTGGGGATAGAGACTTAGTGTGTATCTCTAGCAACTCTTCTAGTTCGGGCATTTTCCTTTCAGTCTCTTTGGTAATAGAGGGATGGTCCTGAGTTATGACCTTCTGAAGGGGATCTATACATAAGAGTGCTGGAGTAGTCTCTTCAATTATTTCATCAACGACCTCAATCTGAGAACAATCTTCAAATCCGGGTTGCTTGTAAGTATCAAAAACATTCAACCGGATCTTCTTGTTCCCAAAGCCCATTTTAAGTGCCCCAGATCTACAATTTATAAAGTCATTGGCTGTGGCCAAAAAGGGGCATCCCAGAATAATGGACGGCTTTGTGAGCTTATTAGACGGGTCAGTATCAAGTACTAGAAAGTCAACGGGGAAGAAGAAATCCTCCACTCTCACAAGGACATCTTCCAACAATCCCCGCGGTGTCTTAAGCGATCTGTCTGCAACCTGGAGGATTACTGGACTAGGCTTCAGCTTTCCTCCTCCCAAAAGGTCGTAGACAAAGCTCGGTAGAATGTTTACCCCCGCACCCAGATCGAGCAGAGCCTCGTCGATGTGTTGGTTACCTATAAACACTGAAATATACGGGGCCCCTGGGTCTTTCATTTTGGGGGGTGTTCCATGTTAAAGAACCGAGCTAACGTGGTCAGGAAGGATGACCTTGGTTTGGACCTGTTTCCTAGATCGACGCTTCTGGGTGCATAGGTCCTTCATAAACTTGGCATAAGACGGAATCTGTTTAATTGCTTCCAACAGAGGCAAGTTAATCTGGACTTACCTAAAAGTATCCATAATCTCTTCTGTCCTATCCTTGGCTCCAGACGAGCCAAAATAAGATTCCCCAGGAGCAGATAGGCGCTCTGGATAGGGCACCCTCGGCTTCTGAGTAGAGGGGTCGTCATGGCAGGAAAGGGGTGGTGGTAGGACGACATCCTCATTGTGGATGATTTTTTGTGAGGGAGAGTGGTGTTGCTCTTCCTCGGGTGAGATGGAAGTAGAGTCAGGTGTGGAAGGGGAATTTTGAGATGTAACCGTAGGAGTGTTATTAGGCTTGTCAATCTTTTTTCCACTTCTCAACATGGTCACTGCTTGGGCGTGCTCCCTGAATACAACCCCCTTGCCCTTAGGGTTCTCCTCAGAAGAGCTAGGCAGCTTCCTTGGATCACGTTGCCTAACTACCTCAGTAAGATGACCAATTTGGGATTGCATATCAGTAATCATCTTATTCTGAGATTGGATAACCATATTCTGATGCCCTTGCATCGCTTTCATCATGGCCTTCAGTTCATCCATCTCAGAGGGCTTATTCGGAAGAGGGCTTTCATAAAAAGGTTGGTATGTTGGCTGGGGAGGTAAGGGTCTTGTATTCCCTGAATTAGAAGCATCAACTTGCTTCCAAGAGAAGTTTGGATGGTTCCGCCACCCTGGATTATAAGTGTTGGAGTAAGGGTTATTGCGATGGAGCATTCTCTTGAAGCCTGAAAAATAGAGGATGCTTGTGGGTTCTTGCCGGGGTTTGCTAAAAGCCTATCAAAGTTTTTATTCAATAGTTGAATCTGATAAGCCAAATCCAGAGAAGCCTCGGCTTCATGGGCCTTTATCTTCCTCTGCAAGATTGATGGTTTTCTTTCTTGATACGCAGAGGACAAATGTATGGAGTTGTCGCTTAAAGTTTCAAATAATGCCCAGGCTTCATCCTCAGTTCTGGTCATGAAGGTTCCTGCACAGCTGCATCAATGGTTTGCCTATGCCTTTCAGATAATCCGTTATAGAACCTTTCGACCAACTGCCATCTTGGCACTTGATGGTGGGGCATAACCTGAGAAGGTCATTAAAGCGCTCCCAAGTCTCATGAAATTGCTCCCCTTCTTGTTGAGTAAAACCCATAATCTCTCTTCTGTAATGGTTGGGTTTACTCATAGGAAAATACTTTTTTAAAAATTCTCCCTTAAGGGTAGCCCAATCATTTACCCTTGCATCGAGGGTATGATACCAGTGCTTGGCCTTATCCTTTAGGGAGAAAGGAAATAGAGCCCTCATCAGGCTTCATCAGTAAAGCCCTGGAGCTTCACCGTGGAACAGACCTCGGTGAATTCCTCCAAATGCCGGTAGGGGTCCTCCCTAGTAGTACCATAAAAAGAGGGCAATAAAGATATGGTACTGCTCTTGATCTCATACGGATTATCCCTTGCCGGTCGTCTTAGTGCTTGTGCAGGTTGGTTGGTAGGAATAAAATAGTCCCTTAGGGTCCTTTGTTGATTTGCACCTTGCTCAGCCATTTCTTCTCTTTCTTCTCCTAGATGAGCTCTCCTAAGAATTCTCTCGGGCTCAGGATCAAACACTAGACTACCCTCAAGAGAGCGTCTACCAAGCATACAAAACACAATTCAGCAAAATTTTTATTTTATTATTGAGTAAGTCAAACCTCCACTCTAAAGATAAGTCAAAAGATCAAGACTTATCCCTCCGTTCCCATGTAAGTGGTATAAGAGGGGTGTGGACTTGAAATCTTAACCTTCTTTATTGTGGATGTTGAATCAGTTAAAATAAATAGCCAAACAAGTTTTCCACTGCAATTACGTGCCTTAATTCAACCTTTGAGTGCCCTAGGACCTATACTTTGCTTAGCTGATACTCCCAGGTGAACAAGGGAGAAGTTACTCCAAGGACGAACAAAGGGATGCAAGTAGGGCGAACCCTTCCTTTGAGGCGATGCGTATGCGGTGCCCCTTAACTACCCTTTTGTTCCTTTAAGGGGTGTCCCCTTCCGTGGAGTATCAAAACACTTGATCAAAAGATAGTATCACCACTACCACAAAGCACAATAGGAGGGTCTGCACCGATAAAGGGATCGGTGCCTATAGCCTTAAGGGATCGAGCCTTAGTGCAGTGCCTAATGTGCGTGCTCAGTGTCAAAAGTGTGCAACACACCGTAAATCTTTGTAATTTCTTTTTGAAATCGCAGACAAGTCCCTTAGAATCAGATCAAAAGTGAATTGCTTTTAGGTTGAATCTGATTATTAGTTTCGCTTTTAGTTATGTGACCACTTAATTAGTAAATTCAAACAATTTGGTGGTCTTAAATTTAAATTGGAATGCAAATGCGTGAACAGAAGCTGGATGCAAAAGTTAGAAAGATATACCTGTCTCCAGCAATCTTCGTGCTAAGATGCTTGAAATGCAATAATAAGATCTAATATGCTTCTCAATCACCCCTAAATGCACGCACCTAAGGGCATGCAACTTCTAAATAGGCAGCTCGATATTTTTTTATTGGTTTTTAAAAGCAAGCAAACAGAAAATATAATCACGCATGCACCAAAAATACTATAAGCCCTAGTAGCTAAAGAATGCGGGGACAAACCCCCAAAAATTTAACCCCAAATTACAAGGGCAAAAAGACAGAATTAAATTGTGACGACGGAGAATCCTCTACGAAACAGGATCTTGGTTTCCTTCGTCTTTTCCTCGTGTGGCTTAACTCATGGTTGCTGTCGCTGCTCTGTTGCGCCTCGTCGCTTTGGCAGATTCCTTGCACAATAATCAAAATGATTAGATAATTTTGCAACTCAAAAGATTAAAAAATAATAAAGTAAATCTATTGTGTCTGTTGCCTCCTCGGCAACGGCGCCAATTTGAAAGGTTGACTTTTCGCTTAGCGTTATAGTATTTAAGTGGTGGAAAAATTGACTAATAAAAAATAATGAAATTAACCACTCGCAGAATAGCGGGTCATGTCCACAGGGAGGCAATGATGCAATCAATACTTTAATTATTTAATGTTATTTCAGATAGTGCGAAATCCTTTTTCAAATTTGACTTAAAATGTGAAGGAAAGTAGATTTGCAATAACCTAAAAAGTTAAGGGTGTAAGTGCAGTTTTCCCTCATAGAAATTATCAATAAATTTAGGATGAATTAGTGAAATTTTCATGTGATGTGTACTAAAGACGATTAGTACTTAAATCAAGTCCAAAATCAATCTTTAAACTAGCCAATATTAATACCATGCAATTAGAAAGAACTGTGAGTGCTTGAATGCAATTTTGCCATAATATAATAATAATAAAAAAATAAAATCGGTGGCAATGGCATTGAATGTAATTTCTAATTCTAACAAAAACAGAGCTTTCTTCTTATCTCTTCCTCGCGAGAGAGAGAGAGAACCGCGGGGGTCGATGCAGGGCTCAAGAGGACGGTGAGGTCGAGAGCTTTCCGACGATGGCAGCAGCGGCGGCGGAGGTGGCTGGAGGCGGCCGGCGGTGGTGGCCGGAGCTCCGGCCTGTGGAGCAAGAAGAACGTCGGTCTGCTGGAGGGCGCTGCGGGCGGCGTGGCTTTGCAGATCTGCAGGTGATGGAGAAGGTGCGGTGCGTGGGTGCACTGCAGTAGGGCGTGGCCTGGAGATGAAGGCGCGCGGTTACCTGCAGATAGGCGTGGAAGGTGGAGCGGTAGGCGCTTGGTGTTGCAAGGCCGGTGAGGTGGAGCGCCTGCGGGTGCGGTGTTGGGTGCAGGCAGGTGATGGGCGCGCGGGTGCGATTGCGCAAGGTAGAGAATGAGCGACACAATGCTCGCCCTCTCCACAGTGGGGAAGAGAGAGCCGTTCTCTTTTTTTCTCTGGATAGCCTTCTTCTCTCCCCGCTTCTTCTTTTGAAGTTCTCCCCTCACCGCGTGAGTTCAGGGATTTTCCAAAATCCCCGGTCATGGCTATTGAGAAAGGCGACGCCAGAAGTTTTGCCCAATGTCCGGCGGGGGAGGGGGGAAAGAGAGTTGCGGTTGTTTTGGGAATTTTATCCCCCCACCCTTGCTCTTTGTGTATTTTATTACCTGCACATAAAAACAATAGAATCATGAAGTTATAGAATGTTATAACTTAAATTATGAGGTGTACAAATCTTCTATAACTTAATTACCATTATTAGCACACCTAAATTGTATAATTAAAGATACTTAGGCTTAATAATAGTCCATTTTAATGGACTCATCAGGCACACTGTGTGCGAGTGTGTGGGTGTGTTCGGGGGGTGGTTTGAGTGAGTGGTGCGGTGTGTGGAGTGAGGGAAAAGGATCAGTGAAGTGAGGGGAAGCTTATGGGCTTGTCGGTGAGGGTTGGGATAGCCTGTGGAGGTGGAGTGGCCTCGCTGGAGTTGGTGGTCGGAGATGGAAGGGATGGAGGTGATGGAGGTTGGCAGTGGTCGATTTTGGAGAATAAGGGTGGAGAAGAAAATAGAGGGGAGAAAGAGCTTATTTGGAAGGTCAAGAGATGAAGGGGGTGAGCGGAGGTGTCGGGTCTGGTGTGGCCGACGCCGGAAACGAAAGCAGCTCCGGTGAGTGGAGATCGGCGAGGATGAAGAGAGGGAAGCGCTTGCTGGTACGGTGAGGCACGGACGAAGTCAGGGAAGAAGGATCTGCTGCAAGCATGGCAATCGGACGATAAGGAGGTGCAGGGAATGTCGCCGAACGTCGAGGAACCTACGGCCGTGAGGAGAAGAGAGGAATTAGGGTGTTTGCGGCTGAATTCGAGCATGGAGTGATCGGAGGGGTCTGGGATCCTTTAAATAGAGCTTTGAAGGTCGGTTAAGGCTAAGCTCACCGAAGTTGGGAGCCATTAGGATACCCATATATCTCATGCGTTTGCATGAGAGATTGAGAGGGAATCAGATCTCAAATGATGGTTCAGACGAGAGAGAATTTCTCTAAGTCCCTTCTAATTTTGGAAGAGGTTCTCTGAGCAATCAGGGAGAACTCTTCTTCCAAAGCTCACCGAAGTAGGATTCCTCCACTATAATGGCGGAGGGACCTACTTGTGAAAATAATGAAGAAGCTAGGGGGCTTTCTGTAAGGGTTTTTGAAAGATAGGGATAGAAATGTAATCAGACTAGACCTTTTTGTCAATTAGGCAAGATGAGTGCCCCTTAGGTCCAAATTTTGGTACAAACCTAATTTGGACTTAAGGAATCTAATGATGATGTTGGATTTTGGGTTTGACCATGTTTGACAAGTAAATTTTTACAGAAACCTATTTTAGGGTAAATATCTGTCTGAGACCCCATATTTGGTCGAGATGGGTTCTAATGGCTAAATTGAAGGTCCTAAACCCTAGAGAATATTTTTTTATGATTTTTAGAGGGTTTAGGTGAATTTTATCCTGACCAGAACCTTGGTTAATCAAGTGGGTCTGTTTTAGGGTTTCAAGAAGTTATTTAATTCGCAGAACTCACACAAACCCTTTTCTATCAAATCCAACCCACCTATTATCTTATTAAGACTATATGACCTTTGTTTATCCCTTAATAAAATCCGTTGTTGTACTGCATTGGCAAAATTACAGTTTAACCCTAGTTTCTTATTTTCCTCTCAGAATGGTTATGCAGTGAATTAAGACCTTTAGTTGGTTATGTAGGAGCATTTATTCTCTTCATTGGGTCAAAATGAGCTAGTTATGTCTCATGATGGTGTTCCCATCATACCCCCATGCCTAGCTTTTGTTAGTCCCTTAGCAAAATTTTAAGGTTTCAACTTTGATTCTTGACCATGTAATCTTTTGATGCTCAAAGCGGTGATGTGTGCTTTCTTCTGTAGATTAGGTTAGAATGCCGATAGTAGATCTAGAGGTACTCAAGTACCAACCAAGATCCGAACCTGACCAGCTCTAGCCTTAGTCTCCCGCGAAGGTTTTTAAGGCCCACAGGAACTATCCTAAGGTTCATTGAACCCTGCAGTTAAAGCACCCGTGCTTGTAACATATCTTAGCCTTGGTTAAGTTTACCGTGCATTTTTGTAAGAGAGAGACAGAGGAATTTTCTTTGTTTGGAGAGTTTTCTCTCTCTTTTCTTTTTATTTCTAGCTTCGTATTGGCTTCGCAACACGGTCTGTATCGATTTCCTAGTCCCCATCATCAATCCTCGAAGGGTTCCTGGCAATCGATGCTTTGAGATAGCACCGCCCATGGCAACTCCTAGAACCATGGCTTTCAAGATTTCGAGATAATCTTGCCCATGGCATTCTGTAGCTAAATCTAGACCCTGGCAATTGACATTTTGGGATAATGCCGCCCATAGCATTTGAACTAGCTCAGGGTGCTTACATGCCCCTGGTTGGATATGTAAATATCCTAGGAGACAAACACTTAGGAGATGATATGTTACTGTGCATCTTCAAGGGGAATTTCCTACCTCTCCGCATCGGGACTCGTCCAAATCAACTTGTGTTGATCGGCCGTTCCTAATCTAGGTGACTTTTTCAGAACAATTTAAATACGTTTGCGTGATTTTGATACTTATGTGCACTGAACCAGACTGTGTGGATTGGGGTGCTTAGGTTATCGAGTCCTGCAAACCAGAGGTAAGTTAACGAGGCTGAATACTCTCTAAGCTTTAGACCTAATACTTAAGCTTCGCATTTTCCTCAATCTCTTGAGGACTATCCAAATCTTAGTAGATACTTGAATTTTTAAGCCTATGGTCATAGCCCAAGAAGCCTAAGATCAGCGTTCCCACTAATATCTTCTCTTGTTCCATTAGCACTTTTTTTCTTTTCATTTTCTTTCTTTTGTTATGGTCTAGAACTAAGTCAATTCCTTAATTTTTTTCTAATGATTATCTCTTTTTTCTTTTCTTTTCAACTTGTGCTCCTTTTTGACAGTTTTCACTTCTCCCTTTTTTCTCCTCAAAACTGATGTGCCATCAAAATTTCCTCTCCTCTCATTTTTTATTCTTTTTCAAGAATTTTTTCATTTTTTTGGTATTTTTGGGATATGTGATTTTTTTGATGAAACCTTTTCTTGTGAGATGATTTTCACGGTGTTGTGCACTTTCATACCCCCCCATGCCTACGATTTGCAATGTCCCCATTGTAAATTAAGCAGGTTCGAGTTCAGCTTAAATCATTCATTAGAACAGGTTTTGAGTGGATGAATGAGTCAGGATGACTGTTGTGAATGATTTTAAGCTCGGGTACGGGTACCAGAGGTGGAGTCGGCTGTTTTAATGGATGAATCCTAAAGTGCAATATGAATTCATCATAGGAATGTCAAGAAAGGTTTCGGATTTTTCAAAAATGACGTGTTGCCTCCTATTAAGCGCTGAGTTTAATGCCATCGGCTGGACGAAATGAGCTCAGGAAGAGTGGAGGGTAAAAGATGCCTCAGCCAAATTTGTATCGGTAAGTTCAATGAACGGTTTGAGTCTCTGACCGTTCATGACGAAAGATTCTGAATCATGGCTGAGTTGACTGATCTCGACAGCTCCATTTTCAAAGATTCATCAGATGAGATAAGGTCTGATCCGTTTCGATCTGAGTTTTCCTGGGCATAGCTTGAGTTTAGCATCAAAGAGTAGGACTTTTTAACCAGGGCGAAAGATCTTTTTGGATATGTGCTTGTCATGAAAGGCCTTAACCCATTATTTGTAAATTTATGAGTTCTCATATGCGTCGTGGCGTAATTCATCGATCTCGCTCATTTAAACTTTCTTTGGGTTTCTGCCTTAGAAAGATCTAGATTGCAATTTCATACTGCCCAATAGGCTCTGTGCTCCAATTCAACGGGGAGGTGACATGCCTTCCCATACACTAATCTGAAGGGAGACATTCCTAGTTGGATTTTGTGGGTGGTCCTATAAGCCCACAAAGCTTCCAAAAGTTGGGATGACCAGTCTTTCCTGTCAGGTCAAACTATGACCTGGAGGATTTTCTTGGTCTCCTGATTTGATAGCTCGGCTAGACCATTAGTTTAGGGGTGATAAGGAGTAGAGATTCGGTGTGACCCCGTATTTGGTCATCAGTGACCTGAACTGAGCATTAGTGACATGGATCCCTCCATCAGAGATTATAGCACGTGGAAACCTGAACCGAGAAAAGATGTTCTGATGAATGAATTTGACAACCACCTTATGGTCATTGGTTTAGGTCGGAATGACTTCGATCCATTTGGACAAGTAATCAACAGTGAGCAGAATGTACTTGAAGCCATCCAAAATAGGAAAGTGTCCCATAAAATCAATCCCCCAGACATTGAAGATTTCGCATACGAGAATCGGCTGTAAGGGCATCATATCACGATGGCTCATGTTGTCTAAGGTCTGGCAATGAGTGCATGCCCAACAATGATTGTATGCATCTTTGAAAATCGTGGGCCAATAAAAGCCACACTGGAGGACTTTTGCGACAGTTTTATGACCGGAGAAGTGTCCGCCACATGCCTGGTCATGGCAGAAGGACAAGATGCCCTGAATTTCCACTTCTGAGACACATCATTGAATGATTTGATCAGCACCGATGTGAAAAAGATACGGGTCTTCTCAGAAGTGATACTTGGCATCGGAAAGCAATTTGTCCTTCTTGGCCTTCGGCCAATCGGACGGGATCTGATGTGATGCCAGGTAGTTTACTAGATCAGCAAATCGTCAAAGCCCTGTACTGATAGTTCGGAGGTGCTCGTCTGGAAAATGTTCCGTAATGGGTCCGGAAGGGTCGATAATATTAGAAGGAAGGCGAGACATGTGATTGAAATTCCCTACTTGGAAGGGTGAGATCAGCGTGACAAAAAAATGCGGAATTGAAAATATAAACAATCTCACAAAGATAAGCAATCACAAAATGTACACAGGAATTTTTAGGTGGAAACCCAAACCGGGTAAAAACCACCACCTAACCCTCTCGAGTTAGGATTTTCCGATCAACCTAGTTGATCAAATCCACTAAACGGATCACTTTAAAACAAGGGTGATTCAACCTCAGTACAACCACGCTACAAGTACGAGGGTAGCGTTCCTCAACCCCTTCTCTCCACGAGAAGGATTTTGTCCCACGAAGGAGACGGGAATTCGCAAAGCGAATACCCAACCAAAAGACAAAGATAAAATAAACAATAGTCCTATAGAGCCAACAAAATAATTAAACCTAGCTTCTATAGGAAATAGGAAACTCCCCTTTGCAAGGAGTGCGTCGACGATGACGCGGTGCGTGTGCCACGCGATGGCGCTACGTCGCTCTCGTGAACAACAGCGGGAGAGCGGGTGCACAAACTGAATTTAGCTCTCAAGATGTAGAACTTGAGCTTAGAGAGCAAGAGCTTCTTGGACACAAGAGAGTGGAAGTATGTTGCTTAAGTGTGTCTTTTGTGTTTCTAAGTGTATCTTTGTGTTGCAAAGGTTCCCCTCTATTTATAGAGGCCTTAGGAAGGCTTTGGAAGGCTTAAGAAAGGTTCTATAGCCGTTGGGTGCAAAGTCCAAGAGAATCAGGCCGAAATCAGGACAATGATTACATTTGACAGGGTTATCAGACGTCTAACTCTGGCATCAGACGTCTGGAAGGCCACTTTAAGACGTCTGATTCCAAGGTCAGACGTCTGATTCTATGCGGGTTTCTCCCTGACTTGAATCAGATCTAAACAGGGTTTTTCTGCAAGTCCATCAGACGACATACAGGACGTCTGGCACTATGTCTGGACGTCTGGAAACCTACTTTTACTGTGGGAATTGATTTCCAAACGTTGCAACGGCTAGAAAATCTCTGAGAAGAGATTTTGGGTCAGCCGAGGCAAAACGGTCATTTATCAGACGTCTGGAAAGTCCTATGGATGTCTGATAAGGCTCTAACGGTCATAATCTTGAGTGTTTTCTAAGCCAGCCAACGGTCCACTAATTGGACGTCTGGCAAAGTCACCAGACGTCTGGTCTAAGGTCTGGACGTCTAATTTCATCAGACATAACTAACTATGTCCAGCCTAACAGTTATCAGACGTCTGAAACAACAGTCAGACGTCTTAAAATACATTATCAGACGTCTGATTTGGGAATTAGACGTCTGGAAAGTCTGTTTGAACCCTATATTGGTTTTCTAAGTATTCTACAGAAACCCTAAGTATCCTAGGGTTGTGCCGGTGTTCCTAGGACTACTGTTAGGGTTCTTTGAGTTTCTTTAACATGAAATATCTAAGGAAATAAAGAGCGACAAAAGAAACGAAAAATACAAGTACAAAAGAAGGAAATCTATCCTATTCTTCATTTCCTTCCATCTTCAATCTTTCGCTCCACGCGAACCTCCTCTGTTTTCCGTCAAGCTCCTCCAATCCGTCCTGGATGCGAGCTCGAACTCCGTTCTAAACACGTCCACATTTGCAATTGACCTGAAATCTAGGACTCAAATTGCAAATGTTAAATAACACGTGTTTTGTTATCATCAAAACAAATGATCGTGGTGCTCTAGCACCAACAGTGATTAGCTACCACGTTTTGTTTTCTTGCCTTGTCGTGAATCTCAAGGTCAAATTCTTGCAACAGCAAGATCCAGCAGATTAGTCGAGGTTTCTCATCCTTCTTTGCAAGGAGATGCCTCACAGCTATGTGATCAGAGTAAATGATAACACGGGAACCCAAAAGATATGATTTGAACTTTTTCAGGGCAAATACTACGGCTAGAAGCTCTTTCTCAATAATTGTGTAGTTGTGCTGAGCCTCGTCAAATGTCTTGTGGCGAAACGGTGGCAGCAACTAGCTTTTCTTAAGTTGTTGTAGTACAGATAGTTATTGCCATCATTTGCTAGTATTTGTTACTCGGAAAATACAGTTCTCCCGAGGTCGAACTCAGGGAGCAAGTCATATTCTAGTGGTACAAATTCTTATTACAAAAATAAAGAGAGAGAGAGGGAGAGAGATGAAAATTTGGCTTCTTCTTCTCTTCTTTCTTCCTCTTTGTTTTCTCTTCTCTTTGGCTTTTGGTTTCTTCTTCTTTGTTTATCTCCTTGTGGTCTTCTTCTTCTGCCTTCTGTTCTTCAGATCTTCTTTTTACTTCTTTCTTCTAATCTCCTTCTCGTGCTCTTCTTCTGCTTTTGCTGTCAGGACGTTGTCTCTCCTTCTTTCTTCTTTTTCTTCTTCGTTGCGGTCCTGCTCGTCTTTTCTTCTCCTTCTTCTTCATCCTCAGAGCGTCGTCTGATTGTTCAATCAGATGACGCAAGTAACCCACTGCTACAGTGCATCCTTGGTGCTCCTCCTTCTTCCTTCAGTCTTTCTTCGTCGGTCTTCTTCTTCTCTGCCTCGGCTTGTTCCTGCACACACCACAGCCAACGCAAAACCTACCCCTTTCCCTCTACCCGCACGTCTCTCTCTTTCTCAGACTTCGCTCGTAGGATAGCTCTCCCAGAGTCGCCGGATAATCGGGTCGGGCTTCGTACCCGTGACCAGGTGTACCGGTGTGAGTGGTACACGAGGAGTGTGTAGGTCGGGTGTCGAGTCGGGTCCGCCGGATCCGTGTGGTGAGCTCGCGTATCGGGCGGGTGAGTGGGCGCGGGACCTCACCCCGGTGCGTTCGGAGGCGATAAGGCTTATTCACAAAAACAATTTAAACGGTGAAAGCATTGCGAGGCTTACCGATGTGGGACTAAACTGACGCCTCTCCTCGCGTGCGCCTGCTGGAAGACTGCGGCCTTGCTTCTGCAGCTGCATCTTCGATTTTCGTCGGTTGCTGGCTGGCTGCCTTCGCAGGAGTCTCCTTAATCCGCAGCAACTGGAAACCTGGAGTCCTCAAGCCTGGAGCGCGGGAGAAGCTGCTTCGATGTGGCGTCAATGGCGGTCGAGCCTCAGAACCTGTCGGACACGAATATGGCCTCTTGGCCTAATCAAACTACTGGGGAACCTTCGCCGTGGCACGGCGAAGGTGTTGAGCTGTGCGGCAAGCCGCAAGGCGGTGTCTGGCGGCAGCCCTAGGTCGGACTGCAACCGGAGAAATGGGTTTGTTTGGGGGAGCGTTATGGAGGTGTGGAGTGGCAGTGGAGGGGTGGGGGGTGTTCAGTGTGATGAGGTGGAGGTTCGGTGAGTGTCGGCGAGGCGTGTGAGGCTGTGGAGCGATGGGGGCGTCTCGCCGGAGGGTAGCCGGAGACGAAGGGGGTGACGGTGGTCAGGGTCGGTCGAGGGCTTAATTGAACAAATTGAAATAGGGAAAAGAAAGAGGAGAGGAAGGGAAGTAGTTCTAACTTACTTGCAGGGACGAAGGGGGAGGAGCAGGGCGACAGTCGTATCGACTGTCGCCGGAGAAGAAGATGCCCAGGGGAAGGGGCGGCGGCGAGGAGAGGGCCGGAGAGGCGCCAGTTGGGTGCGGCGTGGCGCGGGAAGAGCGAGGGAGGGCAACCCTGCAGCTGGTAGTGCGGCAGAGCGACGAGGAGGAAGAGGGAAAAACCGCCAGAGCTGGAGGGCTTCCTGTCGGAGTGGGAAGAGAGTGAAAAGAGGGTGTTTCTCCGTCAGGACCGAGCTCCCAAGAACGGTGGAGCAACGGGGGTATTTATAGGGACCGAACCAGGGAGGAGGACGGAGGGAGACGACGTGTCTCCCTCGCCGGAGGACACCGGAGGAAGGAGACCCATACCGTCCGTGCGTTCGCACGGCCGGTATGGTGTGTTGCAGCGACTAGGGGGTGTTCCTGCGACGGCTGATGACGCAGGGCATCCCCATTTGACCTGGCGGGCCCTCCCGCTTCCTCTGCGCGGCGCCATGCTCCGCGCAGGGTCGCCGGAGCATGGTGCTGGCAGGTTTTGCAGGGAGGACCTGAATGTAAAGAATGAAGAAGAGTTAGGGGCCAAAATGCGAGGGTTTAAAAGTTGAGGGGCAAAAAGTAAATAGATGAGGACCAAAATGTAAAGTTGGTCAAGAAGGTTTCTTCTTAGGCTCAAGTTTTTATACGTGACTAATTAGGACCTAAGGATTCTGATGGTGAATTTTATTTCTAGATAAAACCTTGTTTGACAGGTCAATTTACGCAAAAACCCAAATTAAGTTATTAATTGGGCATGGTTCTCAATGTAGGTCAAAATGGGTTCCGAAGGTCAAATTGAAGGTTCTAAACCCTAGAGATTATTTTTCTATGAATTTTAGAGGATTTATTTGATTTTTTTCTCTACCTCGAACCTCGTGTTTTTAAGTGGATTTGTTTTTAGGGTTACAGGATGTCATTTAATTCCTTGGAGTTGTTGTAGCCCTTATTGAATCATCTCATCCCATTTTTCTTCTTATTAGGTTGCTTTGACCTATGTTTGGACCCTGAGTTACCCTGTTTTCAGATTAGATTGGTGAAATTGCATTTTTACCCCTTAGTTTCTATTTTCTTTGAGAACTCAGAATCTCTCTGAGTTAAGCCTTTCCTTGAGTTATGTAGGAGCTTTTATCCTTTGTATTAGGTCAAAATGAGCTAGTTATGGCTCATGATGAGGTTCTCATCATACCCCCATGCATAGCTTTTGCTAGTCCCTTAGCAAAAACTTAAGGTTTCAACCCTTGTTCTAGACCATGAAGTTCTTAATAGCTTCAGATAAGTGCTTTTTCATTTGAGCTTAGATTAGGTTAGAATGCTGACCATAGGCCTAAAAGGTACTTTAGTACCAATCAAGATCCAAATCTGTCTAGCCTCAGCCTTAGTCCTTAGCAAAGGTTTTTAAGGCCCACAAGAACTAACCTAAGGTTTATTGGACTTTGTGGTTAAAGCACCCGTGCTTGAAATGATTTTAGCCCTGGCTCAGTTCGCAGTGCGTTTTGTAAGAGAGAGAGATAGAAAATTTTTCTGTTTGGAGAGTTTTCTCTCTCTTTTTCTTTTCAGTTCTAGCCTAGGATTGGCTTTTCAACACGGTCTGTATCAGATTCCTTGCTCCCATCATCAATCCTCAAGGGTTCCTGGCAATCGATGCTTCGAGATAGCACCGCCCATGGCAACCCCCGGAACCCTGGCTATTGAGATTTCGAGATAATCCCATCCATGGTGTTCCGTGGCCAAATCCAGACCCTGGCAATTGACACTTCGAGATAATGCCATCCATGGAATCTGAACCAGCAGAGTGCTTACATGCCCCCAGTAGGATATGTGAATATCCTAAGAGACAAGCACCAAGGAGATGATATTTTGTTACGCATCTTTGAGGGGATTTCCCGCCTCTCTGCGCTGGGAACTCGTCCAAATCAACTTGTGTTGATCGGCCGCTCCTACTCTAGGTGTTCTTTTCAGAATTTTGCGACGCTTCTGCGTGATTTTTATTTTTACGCTTACTGAACCAGGCTGTGTGTGAGGTTAGGGTGCTTAGGTTACTGAGTCCCGTAAACCAAAAATTAGTTAATGAGGCCAAATACTCCCTAAGCCTTAGACCTAATACTTCAGCTTTTCATTTTCCTCAACCTCTTGAGGAGTGTCCAAATCTTAATGGGTACTAAGAGTCTATTCAAGAATGCCTAAGGTTTGCGTTCTTACTAATCCCTTTGTGCACTTTTTTAGTTATTTTCTTGAATGAGGTCTAGAACTTAGGTTAATTCCTTAGTTCCTTACTAATGACTATCACTTGTTTCTCATATTTTGTGCTCCTTTTTTTCCTTTTGTTTCTTTTCCTTCTCCACAAAATTTCCTTTCTCCTCTTATTCTTCTTTTTATTTTGAAAAATTTTTACTTTTTATGGTGTTTTTGGCATATGTGAATTTTTTTGTTTTAAAAACTTTTCTTACAAGTTTTGCACTTTTATACCCCCCCATGCCTAAGATTTGCAATGTCCTCATTGTAACCTAGGGGGTTTTTATTCAACTTAGTTCATACATTAGGATAGATGTTTTGATGAGTGAATGAGTCGGGGTGACTGTTGCGGACGATTTTTAATCTCAGATGCAAGCATCTGAGGTGGAGTCGACTGTCCTAAAGTGTGAACTTTAAGTGCGCAAAGGTTTTAGAAAAGGTTTCAGGTTTTTAAATAGAATGACGGGCTGCCTCCCGTTGAGCGCTAAATTTGATGCCTTCAGCCAAGCGGGAAATGCGATGGAGAGGGGATGGTGAAATCAGCAGAGTTTTGTAATACAAGTATCTTGATTAAGAACCTGGTTGGTCCAACCAGGTGCTTGTTCAGATCAACAAGCTGATGATGCAGCCCAAACCCAATCAATCTGGTGGGTTGATAGATGTGGATAAAAAGGTGTGGAACCCACCATATACTATGAAGCTCAGATGGATGTGGAAGTGAAAACGCAGGGTTTGGCTGAGTCAAATCAGCCTGGTCAGAGTAGGGACCCGTAGAATAATCAATGAATGACGCGGAAACCCTACAGGGGTGATCAGAGAATGATGGAGCATGATATGTAGTCTGATCAGTGTTCCAAACCCGATGTGGAAATGCAATCAGCTCGGTAAGAGGTGAATCTGAATAGAAATTGAGTCCGGTTGCGGGTCGGGGTTGGGCAGAGGTTTTGATTAGTTCTGTGTGTGCAGACGAGATGGAAACTGTGTATGAGGGCTCTTCTAGAAAGGAATGACAGGTGATTTTCTGTAAAAAGTCCTCTGGGTAACTATCAAATGCCTGAAGAGTGTCTGTAGGATGAAAGAAATCTGAATTGAGAAAAGATTTGAATTTTGGGTTGCAATCACTCTTGGCATTTTCTATTTTTGGTTCCTGAGGATCGAAAAGGAATGATTCTGTGTTATTAGTGATCTCGGGAATTAGGACCTCAGAGTCGGAGTCAGAGTCATGTGAACTGAGGTTGTAGATGGGCCTGGCGTGTTCAGGAAGGAAAGTCTCTCCGCAATTATAGTCAAATCTGAAATTGTCGGAGAGTTGGCGAAAATGAGATTCATGATCATGAATTCCACCACAGCAAAAATCATTAGACGTGGAATCAGCAGCCTGACTGGGGTCTAGCCTGTATGTTAATTCTGGGTTTAAAAAGGTATTCTGTCTAAGCTCAAGCTCAAAGCTGGTAGGATAGACCCAATTGAAATCCAACTCGTCCAACTCCTCAGTCTCTGTATCATAAATTGGCATGACTTTCGAAAAATCGATCAGATTTCCTGAAGATGTTGGAGAGGGGTATTCATCAAATAGAGGCCCGGAATCATATTCTGTAAAAATTTGATCTTTCTCATAAGGGGCCTCATAATCTTCCCAATAAGTTTCAAATCTAGGTTCTAGGCTTAGGATGTGGGTAGAATTATTAGAACCTAAGTCCGAATAACCTTCGAGGGCCACCTTATCAAGATAAGGGGCGGAATTTATACCCTCAAAAGGTTCAGTTCTGATCTCATTATTGCAGGAGTTTTGGAATTCTAGGCTTGGCAATTCATGGTCTAAGTTTGGCTCATCATTGTGTTCTCCTGCAATATCCCAACCTAATTCAACATTGTCTTCTGTCTGGGTTGGGATTTCACAACCACTTTGTGCCTCAGTCCCGAGATCTGGGAAACTGGATTGTTCCTTAATACTGTTCCAAGATGGTTCATCCTCTATTTCTGGTATATACGGGTATTTCTGATTGATAATTTGTTCTACTGATTTCATCATTTCTACCCATTTTATAAGGGCATCTTGGTGTTGTTCCCAAAGTACAGGATTTGTCAAGCATTGAAGGTATTCAGATTGGTGTAATTTTTCTATTTCAATGTATCCTGTCATGAGCATATCTCGAGTTGATCCTTTTGTAACTTCTGTCAATAGAATTTGGGCACAGTTTATGATGAAAGCTGTGGTTGTTGGGACATCAACCTGAATGTTTTCTATTGGTGTTGAGGGTTTACATTTGATTTCATAAAATTCAAGGGCATCCTCAATCATCTTATCTTTCATGGATCTCAGATATTCAGGTTTTTTGAATGGGGGTCTTGCTAGGTAATTAGGCTGCATCTTTGAATCAGGTGGTGGAATCAAGATATAGAATCGAAGTTTGAGTCAAGATGAAAGAAGGGGATTTTGTTCAGAATCAGAGGAAAGAGGGGCTATGTGAATGATTTCTGCAAAAAGAAGGGAGCCGAGGCTTAGCCTCGGAGAGAGTGAATTTCTATAGGAGGTTTCGGGGACCTCTTGCAAAATACTGAAGGACTGGATGAGATAAGCAGGTGCTGGACCCAATCAAGACACCCAAAAATGCGTTGGGTGACTATAGAGGTGCGGGGCAGATGGACCCCTTGACCAGAAAGACCGTCCACCTGAGAATTACCTGGGCAGCCAGAGAGGGAGAGTCCCGCGAAGACCCCTACATGGTAGAGCGTCCCCACGGGTTACAGGGTTTCCCCCACTCGACCTCTCTTGTCACTGCGGTTCCAGGTAGACCAGAATGGCGATCTTGACCTCTTAAGTCTACCAATTTTTACTTTAAGATCAGGGTGCTTAAGGTTTCACTTGAACTTTTAGTTCTTTGAGTGCAAAGAGTGACCTAATTTAAGGTTGGTTGACCCAAGGGGGCAACTTTACCTTTGAGAGTTTTTGGGTCTTGTCTTTTAGGGTTCAAGTGTTTAGAAAGCCAATTGTTTTAGGTTTTCTTTGAATAGGTATTTTCAGACAAGGGCTTGGGCACACTTCATTTGGTTTTCTCAATTCTTGCTTAAGGAGTGTGTCTCTAAATCCCTAGTGTTGGATCCTAGGTTGGCTCTACTTGGTCTAGTTATCTCTTTGTTGGGTAATTAGGGCTCAAGCAAGAATGTGTTAGCCCTTAAATACCCTTAATAGTGTGCAGTAATAATGGGTTGAAAACATGCAACTTTTTATGGTTACTAAGTATGGAAGACAGGTTAGCCCTATATTGCTTGTAGGAGGTAATCATCAAATGATTCGCCAAACATTGAAAACTCATCCATGAAGACTTCCGGATAATCACCTACCATATCTTAGAATATGGCAAGCATGCACCACTGAAAAGTAGCGGGTGCATTGCAGAGATCGAAAGGCATCCTTCGGAACGCGTACGTCCCGAAGGGGCTGGTGAAAGTGATCTTTTCTTGGTCCTCAGGATGGATTGCCACCTGGTTATAACCGACGTACCCGTCCAAAAAGCAGAAGAACCTAGTTTCCTCTAGATTCTCGAGGATCTGATAAATAAATGATAGTGGGAAATGATCCTTCTTTGTAGAGGTATTGAGTTTTCTATAATCAATGTAGACTCTCCACGAATTCACCACACGGGTCAGTATGATTTCTCCAATTTCAGTCGTGATCATGGTGAGTCCTGCCTTCTTAGGCACAACCTGGATTGGACTCACCCACCGACTGTTGGAGATCGGGTAGATGATCCCTGCATCTAACCACTTGATGGTCTCCTTTTTCATGACCTCTTGCAAATTAGGATTCAGATGTCTCTACGTTTCATGGGAAGGTCGTGTGCCTTCTTCAGTATGGATACGATGTGTGCAGTAAGATGGGCTGATTCCAGTCAAATCATCGAGAGTCCATCCAATGGCTCTTCGATATTGTTGGAGAATAGTAATCAGACTGGATCCCTGATCAGGTGTGAGTCTGGAGTTGATAATCACAGGAAACGTCTGATTGGAGCCCAAAAAGACGTACTTCAGATGCTCGGGAAGAGGCTTAATTTTCGAAACAGGGTTATCAGAAGCAGTAGATTTTTCAGGGTGTGTGTCAGGAACAAGGGAAGGAGTTATGGGTGTGTCTAGGCTAAGTTCGAACTCCTCTTATTGCGGGTTTTGATCCGCTTGTGGTTGATCATAAGTAGTCAGGTTTTACTCAATATACGGATCGTCAACCACAGCCTTGATGTCACATACCTGTTCTATAACTCCGCAATTAATCCCTTGTTGGACCTTAAAGATGTCAATCTTTAGTGTCTGGTTCCCAAATTTCAGTTCAATTTGTCCCTCCTTACAATTTATGTTGGCCCTAGCAGTGGCCAGAAAGGGCCTCCTTGGTATGATTGGTGTGTTTCGCGGATTTTCTAGTGCATCCATATCCAAGACTACAAAGTCCACCGGGAAGTAGAAATCCTGAACCCTAACAATGACATCCTCAAGAACTCATTTAGGTGACTTAATAGATCGGTCTACCAACTGTAATGTCACCTCTGCTGGTTTAAGCTTAGATTCCTCAAGATGGTCAAGTAGGGATGTAGGTATTAGGTTTATGGAGGCTCCTAGATCCAATAAATCTCTATCAAATTGGATATCACCAATTGTACAGGAAATTAGGGGATTACCTGGGTCTTTTGCCTTAGGTGAGACTTTGCTGAAAATTACAGAGTTGGCTTGCTCTGACAGTATGATTGGGCTCCCCTTTTGGTTCGCGGCTTACGCTTAGGTGTACACACATCTTTCAGGAATCGTGCGTAAGCTGGTACATGGTGAATCGCATCCATCAAGGGGATGTTTATCTGGACTAGTTCAAAGAGCTTGACTAGATCCTCCTCAGGTGCCACGGGTTTGGTTGTCCTCTTTCCCTTGGTCAAGGCCTCGGGAAGTGAAACCTTGGATGGTTCCTCTAGAATAGGTCCAGGTTCTTGATCTGGGACAGGGGTATCTTGGATGACTATCCTAGGGTTTGGGATACTACCAGGCTTAAAGTGGCTTGGGTAAGGTGGGTCTTGTGTTGTTTTGCCACTACGGGTTGTTACTGAATTTAGTCCTTCCTAGTTTTGGTTTGGTGTTAGTAAAATAGGTGGCTGCTGCTGAAATCTCGAATATGATGTCGAAGCTTCCATCCCGTCGGGTGATGGAGTGGAAGGGGCCTGATAAATCATGTGGGCTTGGCCCAGATTTGGGTTAATAACACGCCTCTGGTTCGGCACATTATTGGGATTCGACAGAGATTGCGAAGTGTGTGTGCCAGGTTGGCTGGAATTCGCCATCTGGGTGAGTTGATTGCGAACCTCTATGATCTCGTCTTTGTGCTATTTTTGCATAGCTGCATTCATCTTTTGAGTGTCAGCCAGAGTCTGAAGGATAAGAGTCATCTGATCTGTCTGAGTTGGCCCAGATTGATAGGTGGGGTTGGGCTGAGGCTGAGGTGGCTGATATGGACGAGGAGCTTGCGGACAGGGTTGATATGGTGGTCTTTGATTCTGATTGTTTCCCGCCCACAAGAAATTGGGATGATTCCACCATCTAGGGTTATAGGTATTAGAGAATGGGTCATTCTGGATGGTGTTGAGGTCCTCGCAGGTCTGAGGAACCTCGGAAAAATCAGAGTACGAGGGTTCAGAGTTCCCCAACTAGAGTAGGCAGGGTCGGAGTTTCCTCTGGTCCTAGAGTCAGACAGGGGTGGATACGGGTCCATTCAATGAGAAGATCGGTGGTAGATGTTATGCACAGCTTCCCTCCCAGAGGGCGGCTGTGTGAACGGGTTTTACGTAGAGGTGGCTCGCTGCAGATGTCGAGTTAGCTCATCTACCTTCTTCTCAATGATAGAGACCTTGTCCAAATGACTGGCCATCAATTCCAAGTCAACGGATGCAGACAGGCCTTGCGTCTCATGTGCTCCCCTTGGATTCGTCGATGCGCGGGCATTTGTCCGGTCGAATAAGCCCATGGAGTCATTATTGATGGAATTCTCGCACATATTCTCGAGAATCTCCCACACAGTGTCTTCGTGTTGACAAATGATATTTCCTTCGCACGTTGCATTAACAAATAAATGGATATCTTCACGGAGTCCCTAGTAAAAAGACTGGATTTGTTCCCATTTAGGAACTCCGTGGTGGGGGCACTTTTGCATGAGATCTAGGAAACGATCCCATGCCTCGTGAAGTGGTTCTCCAGGTTGCTGTGTGAAGTGTGTGATCTAGTGTCGTAAAGCATTCGTCCTACCAACTAGGAAATACTTTTTCAAAAATTCAGATTCTAGTTCAACCCATGTGTTGATTGGACACGTTTGAGTCTGATACCAGTGAGTTGCTTTGTCCATGAGAGAGAAGGAAAACATCTTCATGAGAAGAATGTCCCGATTTTGGACATCTGACCCAAAGGTCTGGGCCAAATACTTGAGCTATTTGATGTGCGGGAAAGGATCCTTGGAATGGAGCCCATGAAACTTTGGAATAGCATGAATCATGTTGAGCTTGAGTTCAGAATTAGGACCTTCAGCCGGGATTTAGACTCGAGGTTTGATTGCCACCGCAGCGGGATTGTAGTGATCTCACATCATAGGATGCTGCGGTGGATTCACAAAGGCTTGAAATAAATCATTAAGGCATTGAAGTTGGTTCTCAAGGTTATTCTCTTCTTCTACTAGTTGTGCCATGATGATGGATGAAGGAGAATTGGGTTTAGATGAATCAGAGGAGATGTCTATGTGATGGGATTGCTGCACAAACACGGAAGTCGAGGCTTGACCTCGACGGGAGTGAATAACTAAAGGAGGCCTTAAGGATCGTCTTAAGGACCTCCTACCGAACATGCATTGATGGTCTGGATGAGAGTAGAATGTGATGGACCCAATCAAGACACCCAAAAAAATTTGGATGACTATAGAGGTTCGGGGCAGATAATGCCCCTTAGTCAGAAAGCCATCCACTAGAGAAATACCTGGGCAGCTAGAGGAGAGTCCCGCAAAGACCCCTACACAGTAGAGCGCCTCCACGGGTTATAGGGTTTCCCCCACCCGACCTCTCTTGTCATTGATGTTCCAGGTAGACTAGACTGGGGACTTGACCTCTTAAGTCTACCAGTTTTATTAAAGAGCAAGGGTGCTTAAGATTTCACTTGAACTTTAGATGTATTGGGTGCAAAAAGTGACTTAATTTCAAGGTTGGTTGACCCAACAAAGTGGGTCAACTTCACCTATTCGTCCTTTGAGAAGTTTTAGGTCTCTCTTTTAGGATTCAAGTGGGATTAAGAGCATGAATTTTAGGGTTTGCTTGAATAAATCACTTCAACCAACGCTTAGGCACACATCTTTTTGGAGAGTTGATTCTTGTTTATGAAAGTGTGTCTCTAAAATCCTAAATTAAAATCCTTAATTGGCTCTAATTTTGGTCCAATTTGATTCCTAAATGTGGTATCTAGGGCTCAAACAAGAATGTGGTAGTCCTAGTTACTTAAATTGGGTGTACAAATCAAATTTTGTTGTTGAAATCAAATCAAGCAACTTGATGAATTAGCTAGGAATGTAAGCCAGGTAGCCCTAATTGATTTTATCCTTTTTTCCTTTTCAGAATGAGGGGCTTTAAGAGAGAGAGTAATCAGGAATCACCTTCCCCTGATGTGTTTTGATGTGCGGCTACCTGTTCCTTGAATCTTCTCCCTGAAACAACTACAACAAAAAGAGATATATCAAGTTAGTACTGAATCAGGAATTGTAATCAAGAATTCTAAATTACCCATTGCTCCTCGGCAATGACACCAAAATGCTTGTCGTGCTAAATCCGATTTTGAAAGTGTTGCGTTGTACTATAGCCAAAATAGCGTTCGAAATAGATATAATTTTATTACTCAAAAAGATTTTCAAGGTCGAACATAGGGAGCAAATTGGTATTTCGAAATCAAGATCATAATTTAAACTTGAAAGAAATTGCAATAGTAGCAGTATCAGAGTGCAAAAATATGAGAGTAAAATGGTGATGTAGATCACCAAATACTCCTACAATATCACCAAATGATTAAATAAATACGCAATGAAGACTAGAATATGTCGTCTGATTTTTTAATCAGACGACTTAAAGTGTCTGATCTCTTTTCTTTCTCTTCTCTGTCTTCTCCTTCCTTCTTCTTTGGCTTCTGTTTGACTTCCTTTGTCTTCATGATTCTTCTCTTTCTCTTTAGCTTTGTCTGTCTTCTTGCCTTTGCCTTTCTTCTACCTTTTCTTCTCGTTGTTCTTCCTTCTTCAGCTCCTGCCTTTGGCCTTCAGCTTTGGCCTTCTTCTTCCTCAGCCTTTTGCCTTCTCTAGCCTCCTCTTCCTTTCTTCTTCTTCTGGCCTCCTCTTCCTCTTCAGATTGTGGCTAAGTGTTGGTCGGAGCACCCTGCAGCAAAACCTACCCCTACCTGCATGCAACTCTCCTCACTCTCTCTTAGGATACGCTCTCCCAGAGCCACACAGGTAGTCGGGTAATCGAGTCAGGTGCGTACCCGGGACCAGGCCCATCGGTGTGG
The DNA here is from genome assembly GCA_037157565.1 of Thalassia testudinum. Lineage (NCBI taxonomy): Eukaryota > Viridiplantae > Streptophyta > Magnoliopsida > Alismatales > Hydrocharitaceae > Thalassia > Thalassia testudinum. Next base: position 125,309,341 of record JAZHRO010000036.1, on the reverse strand, counting down.
TAGTGGGCGAGGAGTGCAATCGGGTTGGGTCAGGCCAGGTCCATGAGGTGTGTTCACGTACAAGACTGGGTCGGGTGAGTGGAACTTCACCCCGTGGATCTGAGGCAACAAGGCTATGTCATTTTTTCCTCTTATGCAGGTGCAGACGCTCCTTCACTTCCGAGGTGGGACTAAATGTCCTACCTTTTCCTCGGGTGCTGCAGTGGCAGATGAGGCTTTCAATTGCAGTAGTCATGGAGTCTCTCAACTCCAATTGAAGACCTAAGTGCATGCACGAGGGGCTTCCGCACACCTGGGACAGCAGCACCTGGGCTTGACGGACCTGGAGTAGTAGCAAGCTTGCTTCAAGCTAAGCAACAATGGCGGAGAGGCGACGAACCTAAAATCACAAGATCGGCCTTGTGGCCACGTCAAAATGTTTAGAGAGGGTCGCCAGAGCACGGTGAAGATGCTAGGGGTGTTGGCGTGGCGTGGCAGTGCTTGTTCGTGCATGCCTAGGGCACACTTGTGCGAGTGTGTAGGTGTGTTCGAGGGGTGGTTTGAGTGAGTGGTGCAGTGCGTGGAGTGAGGGGAAAGGATCAGTGAAGTGAGGGGAAGCTTATGGGCTTGTCGGCGAGGGTTGGGATGGCCTGTGGAGGTGGGGTGGCCTCGCCAGAGTTGGTGGTCGGAGATGGAAGGGATGGAGGTGATGGAGGTCAGCAGTGGTCAATTTTGGAGAATAAGGGGTGGAGAAGAAAATAGAGGGGAGAGGGGGCTTATCTGGGATGTCAAGAGACGAAGGGGGTGAGCGGAGGCGTCGGGTCTGGTGTGGCCGACGCAGGAGATGAAAGTAGCTCTGGTGAGTGGAGATCGGCGAGGATGAAGAGAGGGAAGCACCTGCTGGTACAACGAGGCACAGACGAAGTTAAGGAAGAAGGATCCGCTGCAGGTATGGCAGTCAGACGAGGAGGAGGAGCAGGGAATGTCGCCGGATGTCGAGGAACCTATGGCCGTGAGGAGAAGAGAGGAATTAGGGGTGTTCGCGATCGAATTCTTGCGTGGAGTGATCGGAGTGTTCTAGGATCCTTTAAATAGAGCTCCGAAGGTCGGTTAGTGCTTGGGAAGAAGCTCGCCGGAGTTGGAAGCTGTTAGTATACCCATATCTCTCATGCGTTCGCATGAGAGATTGGGAGGGAATCATATCTCAAATGAGGGTTCAGACGAGAGAGAATTTCTTAGAGAATCTCCCTTCCAATTTTGGAAGAGATTCTCTGAGCAATCAGGGAGAACTCTCCTTCCAAAGCTCGCGAGAATAGGATTTCTCCGCTATAATGGTGGAGGGACCTACTTGTGACAATGATGAAGAAGCTAGGGGGATTTTTGTAAGGATTTTTGAAAGATAGGGGTACAAATGTAATTAGATTGGACCTTTTTGCAAATTAGGTCAAGATGAGTTCCCCTTAGGTCCAAATTTTGGTACAAACCTAATTTGGACCTAAGGAATTCAATGGTGAAGTTGGATTTTGGGTTGACCATGTTTTATTGGGATATTTATGCAAAAACCTATTTTAGGGCAAATATTTGTCTGAGACCCCATTCTATGTCGAGATGGGTTCTAATGGCCAAATTGAAGGTTCTAAACCCTAGAGAATATTTTTATATGACTTTTAGAGGGTTTAGGTGAATTTTATCCTTACCAGAACCTTGGTTAATTAAGTAGGTCTATTTTAAGGTTTCAAGAAGTCATTTAATTCACAGAACTCACACAAATCCTTTTCTGTCAAATCCAACCCACTTATTATCTTATTAAGACCATTTGACCTTTGTTTAGCCCTTGAGAAAATCCGTTGTTGTACTGCATTAGTAAAATTACAGTTTTAACCCTAGTTTCTTATTTTCCTCTTAGAATGGTTATGCAGTGAATTAGGACCTTTAGTTGGTTATGTAGGAGCATTTATTCTCTTCATTGGGTCAAAATGAGTTAGTTATAGCTCATGATGGTGTTCCCATCACTTAGTAGAGGTCTGGTCCCACCCGTTAAGGGTGCTGTGTATCCCTCGAATGGGCTGGCCGCCAACCTTAAAACCTACTTTTGAACTAAGTAGAGCTTAATGATGGGTTAAGGGAAAGACGAGAAGAGAGGAGAGCGAACACAAAATATATCTAGGTGTTGAGAACAAACAGAGAATGAAAGGCATAAAGGGATAATAAAACTAAGTGTTAGAGACATGGAAGAAGTGAAATGGTTAAGTGTAAGAAGAAGAAAAAGTGAAAGAGAGGAAGTATATGTACGCGTATATCATATAGTGTATATAGTATAGTGTATATACATATATATATGTATACTGTAAATAATAAGTATATGTATATTAAGTATACATAGTATAGATATTGTTTGAGCTATATATGTATATAAATAACCTTATAGCTTTATCGACAGAATTATTCGTCACTGTAGATAGAATAACTGTCACTATAGATCCTAGCTTTTACCTTAGGTTATGTATATACTTTTTCCTAAGGTTTACGACATTTTTATCTGTCATTGTACATATTATATATGTTACTGTATATGTTAATATATTAAGTTAAGCCAGTATAGTATATATTATTACTTATTATCATATGTATATGTAAGTACTAGTATTATAAGTTATAAATAGATAGTATATAGTACATAAGTGTAATGTGTGATGCTTGTTTGTAATTAGGTGTTTGCAAGCATTTTAGTTAATTCTTTTGTACATAATTAAGCTATTATTTCATTCATTAATTATTCATTAATTCATTCATTTATGATTGTATATAAAATTGATATTTTTGGAATTAAAGAATAATGTTGGACTTAGAGAGTGATGTATATCAATAACTGCCTCCCAATGAATGACCTGGAATAAACCAGTAAAAATTATGTAAATAAATAAAATTGACGCGATAACAGTTTGTATTTGTGATATATACAACAACAACAACGACGATTTTTTTATGAATAGCAGAAAGTTGTTATCACATCTAGTCTAAAGGTAGACCCTGAAATTCTAATGATCAGATCCGTATCATTGACGAGCGTTGAAATCGTTGGAAATCGTAGTATAGTCGCAAAAACCACTCGTCAAAGATATTTGTGATAACGAAACTCGCGTAGATTTTATTCTTTTTAGAACTTGAGTCCCGGTCGTTCGTCTCTGGGAGGCGTGAAAACGAATCGAGATTTGAATCGGCTTTTATAACCTAAATCTAACCTAATATTTTTTTGTCTTTATGTCTCTTGCACTTTTTTTTGTGTTTTTGATCTTTATTTTGAAAAGCTAAATGAAATCTAGATCTAGATAAACTAGCAAAAACCTAAGTGACTATGTCCATCTAGCTAAGGACATGGTGGCCGTGCATAGTGTGTTCAAACCTAAGTATCATATAGGCAAGCAAACATGAGGACAATATCAATCATAGAAACATCATGAAATTATTTATGCATAAAAGATTATCACATATCATCTACACTAGAAAGCAAATAAATAGAAGACACCCCTCATGCCAGAAAGTTGCCACTAGGGCCATTGGCCTTGTGTGAGGGTGTAGGCTAGACCTTGGGTATGCAAACCTGTCTACACGCCTACCAAAAGAGATGGCCGTCCACAAGAGGCTATGGGTGAGCCTTCATGGTCGTCCAAGAAGAGAAGAAGATGGGGGCGAGTGCACCCAAGTGGAGAGAGGAGGGTGTTGCACCCTTTCTCTACCAATGGCCATCCTTGAAGCTTTAGAGAGAAGCTTCTCTAGCTAGCCGTCCATGGAGACTTGGAGGAGGATGAGGAGGATGGCCTTAAGGTTTTGGAGGGTGGAAGCAAGTTTAGAGTGGAGAGTATGGATGGGAGAGTGTATGGAGATAGTCCCATTTCGTGGCTCTCTCTTTGCCTTTGTGGAAGGCTCCATTTGGTTGCCACTTTTCGTGGCTCCAAAAATAGCTAATGCCACATTTTTTGGATCTAGGTTTGACACAAGTTTTAGGGTTTTCAAGAGAGTGTGCATGGGTTTGGTGGGAGTAAAATGGGAAGGTGTGTGTGTGTGTATTTTTCGTAGGGCTAAGTTGTGGGTTTTGTTAGGATTATGTGCTAAATAGGTTGGGTTAATCTAGATTAAGTGGGTGTGGACCTAATTAGGCTTAGGAAAGTCTAAATGGGTAGGAGTGAACCTAATTAGGTCTAGGTCAAGTCTAATTAGATGTGTGCATGTGATTAGGCTAGGGTAACCCTAATAGGTGTGAGTTAATTAGATCCTGGGTGGATCTAATTGGGCTCGGGTACACCCAATCAACTGTAGATGCACCCAATTAGGTATGGGATGGTTCAATTGGGTTAGGGATAGGACAAGTAGGGATATAGATCATGGATTAGGCTTAGGAGGTCTCTACTTAGGTTTCCTAGGGTGTCCGATGGGGTTCCTAGGTCAAAATAGGCAAGCTAGGGCCTCCAACACAAAAATCAGGAACCAGAGAGCAATATCAGACGTCCAGGATAGTGGTCAGATGTCTTATGATACAAAATTGGATGTTTGGACACTAAATTAGATGTCTAATTCTGTGTCAAGATGAGTTTTGGCTTCCTGGATTGTTATTATGCAGAAATCAGACGTCCAACCAGATGTCTGGACGTCTTAAAAGGTGCTGGAGAGTGGGTTTTAGGTTTTCTAAGGTTGGTTTTAGTTCCTAAGTGTTTGGGAGAGGGATAGGGTGGATAAGAACATGGATAGTGCTATCCATGTTTGGGTTTTGAGGCTAAGGTGTTCTAATGGAGGTGGTTTCGGGTTTTAGAAAGCTATCCTAGGGTTTCTAAGGGTAGGGATAAGGCTATCCTCCTCACTCCTCTTATCTGGATCAGTCTTCTTCTTCCTTTATTGCTTTATTCCACTATCTCCATCTTAGATTACTTTATTACCTGCAAATAGTAATAAAAACCATTAAATAATAGGATATCTCATCTTATTCTAAATAGACTGATGCAATGAATGATATGCAAGATATGAGTGCAATATCCACAAATTAGGCTAGGTTCAAACATTATTTATGTTGATTAGGACCCATGATTGCTGTGCAATCAATCATTATCCCTAGTTTGTTAAAGATTAAATCCTATTGTACTAAAAGTGAATGCTCAACCTTAGTCCCAATTTCAAAATTTCCTCAAAAAGTTTTCAACATTTATATTTTCTTTTAGGTATGCATGTAGAAAATGAAAGAAGAAAAAAAATGCATACTTTTAGTTTTTGAAAATTCTAAATCGATCGTCAAAATTTAAAAGCAACCCCCCATGCTTATGATATGCAATGTCCTCATGCATTAGGAGATAAAAGGGATCACCTTAGTGAAAGGTGGTCAGGTTTTTAGGATGGTCAAAACCTAGAAAAAGAAAGAGAAAAAGAAAGAAGGAAAAAATGATGGGTTACCTCTCATCCAGTAATATCTGTTATGCCATTCAGCTGGGCGTGAATGTATGCACGAAAAATGAATGATCATGTAAGTAGTTGGACACTTGGATGCTCGCATAAAAGGGGTCTTCTTCTGGATCCCTGGAAAGTTGAGTGGTAAAAGGATGGGGATCAAAATTTGATGGAAAATGGTAATTGTGACCCGAGTCTGGCCAAGGTTTTAATTCAGGATGAATGCCAAACTCAGGTAGGTCTGGTGGTAGGTCTAGTTGAAAGGGGGTGGGAGAGGAGTAATGAAGGGTAGGTGAGGTTAGTGTGTAGGGGTGGGTTGAGAGAAGTGGGTGGGTTAGGGGAATAATTAGGGGGATCATTAGGAATAGATTTTTTTGGAAGCAAGTCTCTGAGTCATAGATTTCGCTGACCACTGATTTTGAGTCAGATTCCTCGAAAAAATTATGGTCGAGAAGGGTATCTACTAACATTGTCTCCTCCACAAAATTTGATATTTCTGTATCCGAGTCCTCGAAAAAGTTATCATCATGGAATCTCTTTGAGGATTTGAAAATATCAAGGGTGATAGTTTGGCCTATGCAAGTGATATCCATTTTTCCTCTATGGTAATTTATATTTGCCTTTGCAGTGGCCAAAAAGGGTCATCCAAGAATTATTGGGGCATTCATTAAAGATTCAGGTACCTCAATGTGAAGGACTAGAAAGTCTGTGGGGAAGACACAATTCTGGACCTCGACCAAGACATCCTCGACAATCCTAGGATGTTTGATTGTAGATCGGTCGGCTAATTGAAGGGTAACCTCAACTGGTTTTAATTCGCTGATATGAAATTCTTTAAATAAAATTGTGTGAATGATATTAACTGAGGCACTAAGATCAAGGAGGGCATGATCGAAAGTAGTGTCATCAATAATCACTAAAATTAAAGTCATGCCCAGATCTTTCATCTTAGGAGGTAGCTTGCTCTGTATGATAGAGCTTACTGTCTTCGAAAGATGCACCTGTTCTAAAGTTTTAGCTTGCCTTTTTGGAGTACAGATCTCCTTCAAAAATTTGGCATAGGCAGGTATATAGTTGATTGCATCTAGGAGAGGGATATTGATTTGAACTTGTTCAAATAAATCCATGAGTTGTTCAGTTGTGGGCTCAAATTTCTTTTTCCAATTAGTGGTGAGGTGGAGAGCTTGTGGAAAAGGGATAGAAGTCATGTCCTGAGATTTTTGTGTTTCTTTTTCTTCCTAATGGGGGATTTGGGAGTCAATTTGCAGAGGAATTGAAGTTTTACCTGGTTGTTGTGAAGGCCTAGGATCAATGGTGGTTTTCCCACTCCTTAAAGTAACTACATGTGCAGTCGGATAATTATTTAGAAAAGGTGGGGGGCCTGTTATGAAAACTTGGAAGGCTGCTGAGGTGATGGACTAGTAGGAGGCTGATTATGGTAATTTTGAGTTCGACCCAGATACTGGTTCCTTTGGATTAGGATTGGGTATGGGTTGGGAGGGCAGATGTCCTGCAGATCTTGGAGTAACCCCAATCTGATTATTCAGATTTGTGATAGCACGGGTTACTTCCATCATCTAACTTTGTATTTCTTGTAGGGTTTTTATCATTTGGGCATTGATGTCTTGTTGAGATGGCCCAGGATGAAAGGTCAGATTCGACCCATACCCACCTAATTGATTTGAAGTTTGGGGAGGAACCAGGTTATTCCAGGAGTGGTTTGGGCAATTCTTCCAGTTGGAAGAATTTCTAAATTGCTCTTGGAGGGTAGAAATATTTTTAGTGGGGTTAGGGTTTAGATAATTGTAATTCCCCAGTGAATCATAGAAAGCCTTAGGATATTGATGATAATTAGCAGGGGTAGTGTTTAGATTGTGCAAATTTTCTCTTTGTGGAATGTTAGGCTAGGTTAGATGTGGAATTTGTGGAGCTTGGGTTGGTGTGGTAAGTCTTTCATCAATTTTCTTTTGATTTATTTGCATCTGGTCATGTTTTTGAGTGATCATTTGAAAATCATCTTGGGTGTAGGGATAGATTGAGTACCTATTTCATAAACACTGAATTGCGAGTTTGAGGTATTGCCAAGATGTTAATGGAAGCTTGATAAATGAGTTTTCACTCATTTCTTCAAAAAGGTCATAGGCACTCTCAGCATCCTTATTTAAGAAGTTGCCGCCACATGAGACATTGACGAAATGTCAAATTTGATATTCTAATCAGTGATAGAAGATCAGCACGAGCTGCCATAAGGGAATCTCGTGGTGCGGGAAACTTCTTACGAGATCTTGAAATCTTTCCCAAGAATCATGAAAAGTCTCTCTAGATTTTTGTTGAAAGGTCGTAATAGATCTTCGCAAGGAATTAGTACGACCTATGGGAAAAAAAATCTTGAGGAAGGCACTTTTGAGCTAAGGCCATGTGGTGATAGGTTGGCCAATGGTTTTGAACCAATAAGCGGCCTTATCTTTAAGAGATAATGGGAATAGCCACATTAGCCAAAGGTCTTCTTGCACATTGCGGGAATGAGTTGTTTGTGCAAGAAGAGTCAGTTCTTCAAGATGGTTGAATGGGTCTTCCCTAGGAAAGCCATGGAAATGCTTAATAAGATTTAAAACAGTCGGTTTGATTTTGAAGTCCCCTTCAAGTATGACTACCCTTGATTTTTCCTTATAATAGGAAGGATCATAGAAATCCTTTAGAGGAACGACAGGCTACTGACGGGGTGGTGGGTTTGGCCTTTGGTTGGTTAGGTTTGTGATATTCCTAGTCAACATTTGTTGATTGGCTTGAGGTTGAGCAATCTGCTCAGCCATCAAGGAGTAGAGTTTAGGTAGGGGGCTTGTTATTGAGATTGAGGCACATCAGCATTAGGAAGCTCCAAGTGCAGGAACTCAAAGGTGGGGGGGTTGTTTTGGGTGGAAGGGTCATAATTGGGATTAGAAGTGGGATTAGAAGTGAGATTAGAGGTGGGATTAGAGGTGGAGGTGGAAGGGTTAGTGGACCTGCTTTGTTAATTTTCCATTTTTTTAGAAGAAGACGGAACAAGCAATCTTTTCACGCGAGGGGCAAAATCAAATGTCCCTCCAAGTGAGGAGTTTGGGACCATCGCTCGTGCATAAAATGAAAGAATGGGAGGGGAGAAGAAGAGATGGAGATGAGAGAAGTGTGCAATTCAAACAACCAAGCCTAGTCTTTCTTAAGGTTGACTCCTTACAAACCTAAGACTTGGGAACCTAATGAATAAGAAATTAATAAGTGAACCTACTTCCTAAAAGAGAACTCGGCTAGACTAAAGAGGTGGATTAGGCCCAAGCATGTCCTGGGAAAATCACCAGGGGCTTTGTAAACTTGCAGCTGTTGTTTGACTTCCCTCTAAGTCTAATGTCGCATTGTAAAAGGAATTAGGAATGCTTAATAATCCTTAGATATTGGATATCAAGCCTAAAGTGGATGAAGTCCTTAAGTGGTCAAGTAACTACTTGTTTTAGAGTTAGGCTTGGGTGCTAAAATGTGCACGGGAATGTGGAGGGCATTGATTGGGGTAATGCCTTGTTATTTCAATTCTTTTTAGTGTGTGAAGGATTAGAAAAGTGATTCCAATAGCAATCAAGTTGACACATAAATTTGATGTATTTCTATTTTTTTAGGATTTGATTTAGCTTAGTGTGTTTTAGGGTTTTATTTTTATGTATTCAAACAAGTTGAAATGCCACAAACAAAGGAAAATCAAGTTGTATTGGTGAAGAAAATTTTCCTTTATATTGTGGGACTAAAAATTTGAAAAGAAACCCTAATTCAATTGCACCTAATATAGAAATTTACTACCAGTGAGTTTGTTTTAGGCTTTCTTTTTAAGTAGTGGTTCAAACAAAGTAACCAACACCTCTACTGTATGTAAAATTAAACAAGGATTCCAAAAAATATTATCTTGTGAATTTAGGAATTTGTTTGATATTTTTCAAGGATTTTTCTTTGTATTGGTGTCAAAGTCCAGATATGATACTTGAGGGTATTTTGGAATTTTCAGTACCGCCACCAGCCACCAAAAATTTTTGTAATTTTATGTAATGTGTATAATTTCACAAAAATTCCGAAAAGATAAATTTCACAAAAATTTTATGAGTATAAAAATTCATAAAATTCGCAGACAGTAACAAAATAGAGAAATTAGAGAGGATGACCCCCCTGTGGTCTGCAAATTTATAAAAATTGTATACAAATACAATTGCTCTGAAATTTGGAACATATGTTCATCACTTGATTTGGAATCACTATGTGAAATTTAAAGATTTTTGGATGCTTGTGGTGTTAGGAATTGATTTTTGAAGTCCAGATAGTAGACTTGACCTGAAAATCAAAACACCCACACTTAAGATAGAGTGGTGTTTTAATGAAGTAATCAAGCAAACAATGTATTTTAAACGGAACCACTCTACCAAAATTTAATGTTTAAGATCCTGAAAGTTAAGTTTAATATTTTTTTGGTAGTTTTTTAGAGAATTGTATGACCAGTTCAAAATTACTGTAACGACCCGATTCCCGAGTCCCTACGAGACACAAGAACCGGACCGACTCGACTAACCCCAAGACCTGGTCATCCAACGAGGAAGTAACCAAAAGAGCAGCAAAATAAACCACATTCAGCATGAATATAACGAACAGTAAGAAAATACAGTAGTAAGGAAAGAAACCACTACAGTATATACCACCACAACAGTAGAACAACATTCATAACATAATTTGAACTGCAGGTAAAGAAAAGTACAGCGGAAACAAGAACTACTCACTACAGTGGAACCAAAAAGAGGTACAAGAGAACAGTGGTAACTCTACTGGACCCTACTCGGCCCAGCGTCCTCTGCAGCCGCTGACCCTGGCTGCTCAACACCTGGTCCTGAAAGGTAACGAGTGTAACACGTTAGCAAAACGCTGAGTAGAGTGACAGCTAAACTAAAGAAACAGTAAAGTGTATAGTAGCTGTCTTAAATTTTCTTTCTTCCTTTATTTACGTCTTTCTATTGTTTCACAATTTATCTATTTCTCAGATCCTTCACTTGATCTCGAATGTTCCTCGTGGGAACGATCTTGATTGCAGTCTTTTCCGAACAGTAGAAGCAGCACGTGGTGCTCTCCTGGCTGGGAGAGTCCCCCGTGGTGATCCTACTCTCAGTCAACCACCCCAAGGTCACTGACAGACGTAACGGTAACTACGGTACGCGCGGTAAACGCACGGGTAGCTAACCCGCATTGGCACGCGGTCAGTCGTTTCCGTTAACGGGTGCGCCCAAAGCACAGCACGGAACCAGTACAGGGCAGAGCCCTCTCAGTAACAGGGGTCCAACCCCTCCACAGTAACCAAACAGGGGCCTTGCCCCTCCACAGTCCGCGCACCCTCGCCTGACTACCCTGGTTTGCCCCAGTGGGCCTAACAAGTCGGTGTAGGAGGCTAGCAGAACCCCGGGGCCTGTGGGGTAGCTAGTACCTCCCTACACTAGTAGCTCTCCTCGGTACTAGGTACACGAGGGCCAGCAAGTCGGTACAGAGTGGCCAGTCCTAACCCTGGGTCCTTGGGGCGGCTGGCTCCGCTCTGCACTAAACAGGGGGACAGTCGCTCTCCTTAGTACTCCGTACTCAAGGGCCAGCTCACTTCCCCAATTCTATTCCATTCACTTTCCAGGAGTTCTACTCCTAATTCCCTGTAGGGTTCCAGCTCTTTACCTCAGCGCATTCCGGTTTCACCTTTCTAGTTTCACGTTCATACATCCCATATTCTTAATCATGTTCATTTATTCATAACAGGCAGCTGTTAATTCAATTCACAGGCAGCTATTGTTTCCTTTCCACATTTTCCAAGACTGCAGTATTCATACATTCCACTAGTTTTCCCGTCCTAGGATTCATGCCATATCCTAGGATCTATCATACAATCTAGTTTTCCAGCCCTAGGATTCATGCAACACCTTAGGATCTACCATTCAATCTATTTGTCATTCCTAGGATTCATGCAATGTCTTAGGTTCTATTTATGGTTTCATAATTTAACAGATTATACTTAAAGCCACTCTACCAGGTACGACGGGAGTAATGGGGGCGTGATCGGGAATCCCGCGTGCCTCCGCGACCCCCAAGACTGCAACGGAACGAGGTCCTATCACAAGGATCAAACACAAGAAGTGTCTCAAAACAGTGTATAGCTACTGTAGACGGATAGAGGATTTAATTCCGGAAAGAACGCAACTTGAAACGCGAAAACGGAACCCGAACGGGCCCTCAACGGGTCGAAAATGACGACACTGTGCAAAATCAGACGTCTGGAACTTCTTCCAGACATCTTAAAAAGTGGATCAGAGAATTACCTTGTTCTGCGTGGTTTCTCAGACGTCCAGAAGCCTACGGGGACGTCTGGCCTAGTTCCCAGACGTCCGATGGTCACCCCGGACGTCTGGAGGTCGCTCCCGCCGTCTGGTACTACAGCCAGACGTCTGATTCGCGTTGGATGGCGAATCACCGAGCCTGCGCGCACCCAACTCTCTCTCTCAGTACGGTCAGTCGACAGGAAGGAAGAAGATGGAAGAACTCACCTTTCAGACGTTTGTATGGTATTCCAGACGTCGCCCCCGCCGTCTGGCTATCAGCCCAGACGTCTGATTCTGGAAATGTTTCCAGAATCAGGCCGTGACTTGCCCTCCGCTCGCGACGCCGCGCCTCGTCGCACCTCGTGCGCCTGCTGCTCGGACTGCAGCAGTCCCCCCCCGCGTCGCCCCGTGCCCGCTGTGCTCCCCGCCGGCCGGCCCTGGCAGCCCCAGCGAGCTCGCCCTCACGGCTGAGCGCCGCTCTCGCACGCAGCACCTCCTCCGCGCTCACTGCGGCCGCCGCTGCCGCTGCAACCTCGCGCTCGCTCTCGCGCTCACTGGCTGAGGGAGAAGAGGAAGGAGGCAGTGGTGACGGAAGATTGTGTGGCCTTCTAAGGTCGCGCGAGGAGGAGAGAGAAGGAGCGCGGCAGGGGAATCTGCAGCCGCAGGAGGAAGGAATAAGAGAATATGCGGGTCTGCGCGCTCAGGCGCGCAGACGACCCACGCGTGTCAAAGATAACAGATTTCCAGACGTCTGGCAAAGATCCCAGGAGTCTGATACGACGTCTGGAAGTGATTCCAGACGTCTGGTCCGACGTCTGGCCCACCTCCCAGACGTCTTAAAATACGTCTGCGGCACGCGTTCATAACAATTACCAACCTGAATCTTTTGCAGAAAGAAAAGGTACTTCAAGTTCCAAAATCCCACTTTGTTCGTGCAACTTCGGCACACACGAGAGAAATAGACAAGGGGATGAGATCCAATTATCAAGCAAGAGAAATGATAAATGCAAAGTCATGCCTCCCCTACAATGGTGCCGAAAAGTGATCAGATTTTTACGCGGGTTGTAAAATTAGGGTTTTAGAAGTCGTTGCAATGCACAAAAATCGATTCGCTTTTAAATTTGTAACACCTAAATAGTGGAGTATCTTGGGTCATCCAAGGAGGCTAATTTGTTAATCACATGAATGGAGTTCTCTCTTCTAAGCTCACCCTAGGCAAGTGTGCCTAGGGTAATTAGAAGAGGAGAGTGTGTGCACTACAACTACAAGAACAACATATAAAACACACTAACTATAACATGAAAATTGGAAGGCAAAATGAATTTTGTACTGCTAGAAGAGTAGCATACAGGTAGGGGAATGCTTATACAAGAGTAATAAACTACTAGCTAACACAAAAAGATAGAATAGAAGATAAAGAAGAAGGGGTTATTCTGGTGGAAGATTTGGGTGGCTCTTGCTCCAAGTGTGGTTGCCCCACACTTGAAAAGAGTTGTCCTTCTCTTCCTTCTTCAATTGGCCTTCCTTCAAACTCTCCTCCAGGGTGGGCGTCCACCACCTTGTTGGCTCCTCCTTTGGCTAGCCGTCCCCTCTAGGTGAAGATGATCTCCTCCTTGGTGTGGCTAAAGGAGAAGAATGAGAGGAAGAAGGCACCAAGGGGGCGGGTAGGTTGCCCCCTTGATCTTCTTCTCTCCTTCTTCCTTGGCGTGGAGATGGGTTGGAAGAATGGTGGACCTAACTAATGGAAGGGATGGGTTTCTGGTGGTGATTATGGTGGGTATTTATAGAGGTAGATGAGGGATGGTTGGCATGGGCTTAGGTGTAGGGCTAGGATTAGGTTTGGTGGGTAGTTAGTGGTGGTTATGGGGATCCTATGGTTAAACTTGGTGGCACCAACTTAAGGGTGTGAAGGGGGGTATTTGTTGGTGGCTTTTGGTGGTGAAGAGACACCACAAGTTGGCACCAAAAAGGGGGGCATTCTAGAAGGTTTTTGTTGGCGCCAAAAGCTAGGGCTTAGGATGGGTTGGATGGTGATGTGTCGGGTGGAGATGAGGAGTTGGGTTGGTGCCATTTTGATGGTGGTTATGGAGGGAGTTTTTGGTGCCAAAATGTGGTGCCCCTTGGTAGTGGTTGAGGGGTGAAGAGGTGGCTTGGGTTGGCACCAAGTTGAGGTGGAGTAGGGTAGCTTAGGTGGTCTTAAGTAGGTGGACTAGTTGGATGGGAATTAAGGTTAGGTAGGGTTGCTAAGGAGATGACTAGCTAAGTTAAGCTAGCTTAGCTGGTAAGGAGTAGGGTTGGAGGCATTTGGAGCTAGGGTTTTGAGGGAGAAAAGTTGGAGGTAGTTATCTTGAGCTGCACTGAAGCTGGTGGCTGCTGAAGAGAGCTACAAGGAGCTACCTGATGATAACATCATCATCAGCCATATCTAACTTTAATTAGTCATAATCAATAGACAAATGCTTCTACATAATCGCTGAAGAGCCGTAATTCATTGCATAACCTTTCTGAAAGATAAATAATAAAATAGGGGTCAATCTATAGTTTTAACATATCATAAATGCAGAATAATCACAGGGAATTGTAGGGGTTAATCAAAGGTCAAATGGTCATTAATGACTAATAAGAGGGTCCATTAGACAGAAACGGGTTTTCGCGCATTTCGAGAATTAATAGACATCTGAAACCCTAATTTCAAACCCACTTAAATAACAGAGGTTCTAGTGAAGATAAAATTCACATAAACCTTCTAAAATTCATAGAAAAATATCATGCAAGGTTTGGTACCCTTGATTTGACTATTAGAACCTATTTTAACCTAAAATAGTCTCAGAAGGAAAGTTGCCCTAATTTGGATTTCTACGTAAATTACCCTGTCAAAGTTAGTTAAAACAAAAATCTAACTTCACTATCAGATTCCTTTGGTCTAAATTAGGTTTTTACCAAAATTTGGGTCGAATCAGCGATCATCTTGACCTAGTTTGTAATTCAGTTCAGTCTAATTCTTTTTCTCACACATGCACCCCTAACTTTTTGAAATCCTTGCAGATAGGTCCCTAAGTTTGTCTTCATATTCACAAATAGGTCCCTCTACCATTATCGCAGAGGAACCACCTACTCTGGTGAAATTCAATCAGGGATTTCTCCCTGATTTCATGCTCGATCCGTTCCAAAATTGGAAGGGAGACTCCTGAGAGATTGCCCTACAATTTGAGCTGCATCTTGGGCTCGGATTCCTGCCCAAAAGATCATGTGAACCTTTCAAAGGTTCAAGTTTTCTTTTGTATGAGGACCACGTGCTTTCAATTTTGGAACGACCTTTTAGCACCTATAAAAGATCCCTTGAAGCTTCACCGACTACCTTAGCTTGGTTTAGAGGTCAGATTCCCCCTCTTGCCTTCTCCCCGACCTTCGTCTCCACCAACTCCGGTGAGCACCTCCATCCATCTTCCTCGTCCGTCGTCACAGACAATAGCCGGTAGATTCCCCTTCGTCTCATTCTTCCATGTCTTGCAACATCGGCGAACACCTCCTTCCTCATCTTCCTCGCCGCTTCATCACCACCGGAGAATTTGTCTTCCCCACTGTTGAATGTCGGGTTGCTACGCTAACGTGTTTGATTTTGAAAAACCTGTCGTCGTAGTATAAAAGCGAAGAACTCGTGTTCAACAAATAAAATTTATACTGGAATGAAAATCTCGGGTAGAAGACAGAGAGGCGAACGTTTGATTTAAAAAATTCACGTTTGTTTTATTTGTCACGAAGTAAATTAATTTATTAGAACTATCTAACTATTTACAATAAATAAAAAAGAGAAAGAGTAAGAGAGAGAGAGAGAATATTACAAACAGAAACCAAAACGAGATATAGAATGAACAGGGAATTCATCATAAAAAAGATTGTTTGTTTCACTAAACATTATGACTGGAAAGCAGAAAATGATTACACTAGAAAGCAGTAAATCTACTCTAGAAAGCAGTAAATCTACTCTAGAAAGCATTAAAAGAATGGAGAGAGAAATATCCTCCTCGACGATCGCTTGGAGGAGGTGATGCCTGGATGAAGGAGGACGGAGCAGGACGAAGGAGGACGAAGTGGAAGAACGGGAATGGGGCAGCATGTCGTTGTCGTCACGGGATCCACTTCCGAAAGGGGACGAAAAATTGACTTTATCTCGCGAGAAGCATCCTGGGTGTTGAACAAGCTTCTCTTGAGCTTTGGAGAGGGAGAGAAGAGAAGGAAGGGATGATAATTTCATGTGGAGGGGGTCTCCTTTTATAGTTGCAAGGAGTGGGGGCATTTTGGTCATTCCAATTTTAAAAACATTAATTCAGGACCTTTAGTGACGGATAAAACCGTCGCTAAAGGTCTGAACGTGGGCTTAGTGGGTGGTGCACGCGTGCCCGCTCGCTTGCCTGTGCGTGTAACGCGCGTACACGTCTAGCCGCTCTTAGCCGTCTGATTGCGAGATCGGATGGCTTATATTGCGCTACCGCCCGTGTCCTCTACGCGCCCACCCGCATGCGATTCCATGTGAGGTACGGCATACAATAGCATGTGGGATGGATTGGGAGCCCACGAAGCCCACTCACCTGCGCTCTAGCACCCGCTCGCGAGGAGTCGATCGTGCGCCGCTCGCTCGCTGCGTTGCGTCGTCGAGATGGTCATGCGGATGAAATCAGGCGTGCGCATCCACAGCCATTGGATGTGCATCCAATGGTGGAGAAGCGGCACTCTGATTGAAGAAGAGGAGGTGCGGCGAATGCTTCGGCCGCTTGGGCGGTTGAGATGGTGACACGTGGCGCCATTTGAGCCGTCCATCTTTTGGATGATGTAGATGGTGCTACGGTTGTTGGATTGAGTCGATTTTCGTGTCGTTAGGCTGTGATCGTCAATCCGAATCCATCAGTGCGATCAGATTTGTCGTTTGAAGTGTGGATTCACACCATCTTGGCCCTTGATCTTCTAGGGTTCCCTGGTCACTATCTGATGCTACAGATGTCTGATTAGGGCGATCTTAGAGTCGTTGAACTCCAATTGTCGTCCTGATCACATCTGTACGGTTGGATCTTTGATCCAAGGCCCCGATAAAAAGTTTGCCCCTGTCCATGAACATAAAAGGAGACAATTAACCTCCATTTTATTCAAACTACTCCAAATGCAAGATGATGCATGTTATGCAATATTTATAGCATGCAATGCAATCCTATGCTTAAGAACATGCATAAATAGACATCTTAAGTAGTGTAAACATGTTTACATCATACCCCCTTGCCTATCTTTTGCTAGTTCCTAGCAAAAACTATATGCTATTTATAAAAGAATCAGGTTGGATTATTTGGGCTTGAGTTATTTTCAATAACTAAGAAAATGTGTACTTAGGATCTGAACTTTCAAAGACATAACAGTGCTTGAGTATCTGCCAAAATGCAGACCGCCTCAAGCCCTTGCCTTATTCAAAGAAAAATTTCTTTTTCTCTTTTTTCCTTTTTTCTAATTTTTTTTGGATTTTCTAGTTTTAGGGTTTAAGAGTGGCTTTCTATAGCCATTCAACTCACCCAAGATTTGATGAGAACCCTAAGTTCTAAGCATCTTGTTGTGAATGTGATAGACTCATTGACCGGCAGTTAAAACGAACTTCGGATTTCTACGCCTCTAGGTGACATAAAAAAAAAAATCTGCCTAAAGGTGTATCTTTACAACCAATAGCTTTCTCCCTACTTTTATTTTTTTACGGGGTCAACACAAGGGTGAATCCAGTGTATATCCCCCTGGTTTATTCTACTTCTCCGCATCTTCCTAAGTGTTTTGGAAAATTTTGGTGCATTTATTGATCTTGGTTATGGACAACCAGTTGATGAGCTGTTACCACCGACAACTTGCCAGCCATACTCGTGCGGCGAAGTGTGGCTTATTTCTTTTTTTCTTTTCTCCTCTTTTTTTTTTCTTTTCTTTTTTTAAATAGGTGGCTTCCCTGGTCTAAGATTTTACCTAAAGGCTACAAAAAGAGAAAGGTCCAGTGACTGGGCTCTGGACAACCTACCTATGGGCTATTACCTACGATAACTTGCCAGTCATATCACCCTAGAAGGTTCATTAGCTACCTAATTTCTGTTAAAATCACTGAACAACGAGTTAGTGCAAAGAAAGTGTGTAGATTCTAATAACTCAATATTCCCTCAAATTAGAGGGTGGGTTGATAAGTTCTGTACTTATCACCCATACTTATTTACTCAAATTACAATAGAATTAAGGTTGGTGAGAACTCGAAAAATAAATCCACATTTTAGTGGATACACAGGATGATTAAGTCCAAAGACCTGAAGGGTCTTTGTGTTCAAATCATAATGTATTATTTTCTAAGATTGAAAATTTTCTTAAACCCAAGTTCTCTTTCCTAATTCCAATTTTTTTTTTAATAAAAGAAAATAAAAAAAATCCATGGAGCTGACTAATAAATTCAGAGATGAATATCCACCCCCCCATGCCTATCTAATGCAATGTCCTCATTGTATTAAAAAGACATTAAACAGAATGGAATAGTGTAGAAAGCACCTGAACTACGTGAATGTCAGGTCCGCTCCGAGATGAAAACTAAAAAGAACTGTATATGTGCTGAATTTAGTGCCTTCAGCTAGGGACACTATACAAAGAAGAGAAATAAAGAATTCACAGGTGCAGGTCAGAATTAGAATAAATAGATAAAACCTCAGACCTGCCAGCAAATGTCCACAGATGTGGACCAAATTGTGGTGCAGACCCATACCCCATAATCGAGAATATCTCAGGTTCTGGATAAAAATTACCCAAAACCTAAAATCAATATGCAAGCGGGGTCGAGCCTGCGATTTATGAGGATGCAACCCAAGACCAAAGAGTCGAGTTACAGAGCAATCAAGCTCAAAAGGATAATCATTGAATGTGTGCTTGGGTTCGACATCCTCAGAACAAATGTCGTAGGGGTCCTGGTTTGATGGTTTCAGTTTAATAGGAACCCTTCGACTCTGTCTTCTATTTCCTCCGGAACTAGCTTCTCAAATCAGAACTTCCCAGCTCCTATCCTCCTCATTCAGCATGTCAATTTTCGGGACCTCTTGCATATTAATCACCGCATATGAAATCTCCAAGTCTAAATGATGTGGCTGAATCAGAATTGACTTGGGTCTAATTATCTCAGAAATAGAATCATCGATAAGCTCAATGGGGTGTAACTAACATTCAAGGCATTTGATTGAATCCTCCAGAAAATGCGATTCTGGATCCATAATGTGAGCCCTAATAAGATCAGTTTCCTCAGTTATTGGGTTATCAAATGATCTATTAAATTCCTTATGCCCAATTGTCTCACAGAAATCACATTCTATAAACTCGCGTGAGACTTCGCAATGTGAATCTTCACCATCAGAATCAAAGAAATCAAGATCTTTATTAATGTATGTCCCAAAATCATCTATCACTTTCTGTTCCAAGAAGACATACGTTTCCTTGTGCCCTGGCTCAGGGATCTCAGGTGAAGAAATGAGATCATCCTTAATTGGTTGCTCTAATTCAATCTAGTCAACCTCGTAACACGTGTCCCCGACAACAGGTGCCTGAACGAGTTCTGAAATTGGCTCTCCTGAAGAGGGTTCATCCTGGGAATCATCCCATGATTGAATCAAAGTGACCACAAATCTCATCCTCAATTTCACTAACTTCTCAAGTAGAAACTCACCCAGGTTCTTATCCTTAACATCCTGGAGCCAATCCAACAAATACTTATTCAAATCATCAATCATTTGAATCAGAGGCTCCAATCTCTCAACGCAAGGTATTGGCTAAACTTCTAAAGATTGTATGATATTCCTTAAGTTAGCCAGAACCTTATGTTGAACCTGGTTACCCTGAACCAAATGAGTTGGTTCAGGGTTGGGCGGGTTTGAGATCATTGCAGGGGAATTGACGAATTGAGATTCGTTATACCCTTCCTGATAGTAGGTCATTTCAGATTGTTCAAAAGATGGTGATGACCTAAAGGCAGTGTAATCAGAGGATGGGTAAGGATTTGTGTATCCTTCTTGATTGTAGATCGTATTAGGTTATTCTTGAAAGGTTGACGATCTATAATTGATGTGGCTCTGAGAAGGATAGAAATCACAATCATAGTGTTCAGGGTTAGACCCTAAACACGGAGGTTCGGAACTATATCCCCAATCTGAGTTATCCCAACTAACTGATGGTTGATTACAGTACGAGTTAGAATAATCGTCATGTTGAGGATAATTCAAAACAGGAGGGAAAGAGCGGGAATGCGTGTAATATGTGGAAGGATTCATGAGAGACAGGAGGAAGAAAGACACGCTGCAATACAAACAATCAAACTTGTCCTTAAGTGGGCTAGCCTGAAGACCTACAGACTCCCAAAACCTATCTTGAGATAAAGGAATGATTTGATCTACTTATATCTGTTCAATCCAACCAGTTAGAAGGAGGTACTGGGGAGAAGGTTCTTCCTTCGGCTTGTGCCTTCGGTTCCTAGTGTACCCCCCAGCTGCGATCGTTTGATTCTGCTCCCCTAGCTAGACATTAGATTGAACAGTAGAAACAAACTAATCGAAAATAATCTCGTTCTAGGCTCTGAAGAGCGAGTCGAATCCTTAAGGCCAACGTCTACTCTGTTTTATTTAGGGCTACGTTTGAATGTGCTTTGAAATGTGATGGACCCTTTATCTGGGTTGTGCCCTTAATGATTGATTGATTTGTGTGTGTATGCACAACCAATGATTTTCAAGCAAGAATACTTTTGATGCGGTGAATTTTAGGGTTCAAATCTTGCTTAGTAGCTTTTAGGATTCAACTTTAGGTGTTTTCAAACAAGTTTTGTTGGCACACCAGGTTTTGAAAGCATAGGTGAAGATATTTTCCTTTAAAACTTAAAAGAATGTGGAGTGCCTGGTAAATCCCTAATAGTTGAACCTATGTGGCAGGTACTTGATGAGTTGATTTTAATTGAAGTGGTGCGGCCCAATCAACTCAAACAATTGGCCTGTTGCACCACTTAATTAGGCACGCAAGTGATTTTCTAATCTGATTTCTACTTAATTATGTGTTTGAATGTGTGTACCGACTCCAAAGATCGGTTTACCGGTTGAGTTTGAAAATAGGATGAAGTTGTGTACCTCTGTGAGATTTTTTTTATTTTCTTATTTTTTTTAATGTGGAGGTTGGGGCGGGTGTGGGTGTCAAACAACAAACAATCTAACCTTAGAGTTTATAAGAACACCTAGGTTAATTGATGTTTGTGTTATTATGTGGTGAAATGAAATCTAATGGGTGGGAGGTCGGGGTAACATACAAAACCTTCCACAACACTTTACTCCAATCTACCGCTTTTGCTTGTCTTGAAAGAGTACCTACAATCACAATAAGAAAGGAGAGAAGTGAGGTAAATAATTCATAAGTTGAAAAAATGAGAAAAAAAAATCAAAGAGCGTCGCCTCCCCGGCAACGGTGCCAAAATGTTGAACGTCGGGTTGCTACGCTTACGTGTTCGGTTTTGAAAAACCTGTCGTCGTAGTATGAAAGCGAAGAACTCATGTTCAACAAATAAAATTTATACCGGAATGAAAATCCCAGGTCAAACTCAGGGAGGCGGACATTTGATTTAAAAAATTCGCATTTGTTTTATTTGTCACGAAGTAAATTAATTGATTAGAACTATCTAACTATTTACAATAAATAGAAGAGAGAGAGAGTAAGAGAGAGAGAGAATATTATAAATAGAGACCAAAATGAGATATAGAATGAATAGGGAATTCATCATTAAAAAGATTGTTTGTTTCACTAAACATTTTGACTGGAAAGCAGAAAACGATTACACTAGAAAGCAGTAAATCTACTCTAGAAA
Source organism: Thalassia testudinum (assembly GCA_037157565.1). Classification (NCBI taxonomy): domain Eukaryota; kingdom Viridiplantae; phylum Streptophyta; class Magnoliopsida; order Alismatales; family Hydrocharitaceae; genus Thalassia; species Thalassia testudinum. Next base: position 125,287,690 of record JAZHRO010000036.1, on the reverse strand, counting down.
GCATTAAAAGAATGGAGAGAGAAATATCCTCCTTGACGGTCGCTTGGAGGACTAGCCAGACAGGACGACTCCTGGACGAAGGAGGATGGAGCAGGACGAAGGAGGGTGAAGTGGAAGAACAAGAATGGGGCAGCACGTCATCGTCGTCGTTGGATCCGCTTCTGAAAGGAGGCGAAAAATTGACTTTATCTCGCGAGAAGCATCCCAGGTGTAGGACAAGCTTCTCTTGAGCTTTGGAGAGGGAGGGAAGAGAAGGAAGGGATGAGAATTTCATGTGGAGGGGGTCTCCTTTTATAGTTGCAAGGAATGGGGGCATTTTGGTCATTCCAATTTTAAAAACATTAATTCAGGACCTTTAGTGACAGATAAAACTGTCGCTAAAGGTTCGAACGTTGGCGTAGTGGGCAGCACGCGCGCCCACTCGCTTGCCCGTGCGTGCAACGCGTGTACACGTCCAGCTGCTCTCAAGTCGCGCTACTACCTGCCTCCTCTGTGTGCCCGCCCGCGTGCAATTCCGTGTGAGGGGTGGCGTGCAATAGCGCGTGGGATGGATTGGGAGCCCGCAGCCACTCGATCGCGATCGAGCAGTCGTGGGGCCTGCTCACCCGCGCTCCAGCACCTGCTCGTGAGGAGTCGATCACGTGCCGCTTGCTCGCGATAGAGCTCTTGCCCGTTGCGCTACGTCGTCGAGATGGTCGCGCGGATGAAATCAGGCGCGTGCATCCACAGCCGTTGGATGCGCATCCAACAGCGGAGAAGTGACGCTCTGATTGGAGAAGAGGAGGTGCGGTGGATGCTTCGGCTGGTTGGGTGGCTGAGATGGCGCTACGTGGCGCCATCTGAGTCGTCCATCTTCTAGATGATGTCGATGGTGCTATGGTTGTCGGATTGAGTCGATTTTTGCGTCGTTAGGCTGCTATCGTCGATCTGAATCCATCCGTGCGGTCGGATTTGTCGTTTGAAGTGTGTATTCACTCTATCTTGGCCCTTGATCTTCTAGGGTTCCCTGGTTACTATCTGATGCTACAGATGTCTGATTAGGGCGATCTTGGAGTCGTTGAACTCCAATCGTCGCCCTGATCACATCTGTATAGTTGGATCTTCGATCCGAGGCTCCGATAAAAAGTTTACCATGTCCATGAACATAAAAGGAAATAATTAACCTCCATTTTATTCAAACTACTCTAAATGCAAGATGGTGCTTATTATGCAATATTTATAGCATGCAATGCAATCCTATGCTTAAGAACATGCATAAATAGACATATTAAGTAGTGTAAACATGTTTACATCACCCACATCTGGCGTACCACTGGCATGGGAATCCTCCCCTTTCGTCCGTTTAGACTAGGTTAATTAGGTTTCTCTCCTCCCTACTTCCTATTTATCTCTTTTAAACCTTGTCTCGACCCTCGACACTGCCATCCACCCGTCATCTCCCTCATCTCCGGCCGCACCTTCGGTGAGGTTTGCCCATCGCTCCACCGCACCACAAGCTTTTCCAACACCCTCACAAGCTTTGCTGCTCATCCCTGCACATAACCCCTCAACCGATTCCATCAATCACCCATTTACGACCTCCACAGAACACCACCACCGCCATACGCCTTCCTCAAGGTTGTCTGACCTCCACACACTACCATCTTCCACGAAATCACCTCCATTGCACTCTGCATCCTCCGACGATGCACCTGAGCATTTCTAATTAGGCTGAGAGGCAGTATGCATGATTTTCAGGTATTCACTTTGCTCGCCACTGCTGCCTTCGTCTTCGACTCCATTCGCCGCGCTTCGAGTAGCTCTGACATGCTATCATTTCCAGGCATCACGACTTAGATCTAGGAACACTCCCAGGTCTTTTATCAAAGGCACCAACCTCGGCACTGCCTCAACTCGACATCCACCTATTGTTGCTTGAATGCAAGGAGAAGGCCCGTGGGATTAGTCCCACATTGGTGGGAGAAGAGCATGCGCACACCCATAAATTGGATTTGTGATTAGAGCTATTTGCCCAAGTCACTGAGGGGTCAGGTCCCTCACACCCCTTCACCCGCTACCCGCCTATGTCTCACTCCTTGCCTGTGACACCACGCACGTAGGTTTAGACCCGATACTGCTTAACCGAATCCCCGATTACCCGATTAGCTGCCCAGTTATTTAAGAGAGAGGAAAGGAGGAGGAAATTGCGAGAGAGCAGGGGGGTTGCTCCTCTGTGTACACGCTTAACACTTAGTCATTAAGCAAGTTGGTGTCCCCTGTGATGTGAAGAAGAGAAGAAGAAAGCCTGAAGAAGAGAAGGAAGCACTGTAGCAAGGCAACGTTTAAATCGTCTAATGGAAAGACCCGGTGTCTGATTTGGCATTTGAAACTTTGGCCACTTAGGGTTGCGTGGCATTTCCAATTGAGGATACTGTAACATTATTTAAGTAATTGATATATATGTGCTTAGACTAATAATTAGTGATTTAAATCACCATTATTTTATCATAGGTTTCTTTTTGTCATGTTAAACTCTTGAAGTACTCATGTTTGCCATTGAATATTAGATTTGAGTAGTTGTTATGCATTGAATATCATTATTGTGCTTAAATTCTTGTGCTCATTTATATTTTGATTAAGATTAGTGCGTGAATTTTACATTTGCTCCCTGTGTTCAACCTCGGACTTTAATTTAGATTTCGAGTAATAAATTTTATTTGTTGATTGAGCTATTTAGAAGGCTTTGCTACAACAAAATTACTTAAAAAAACTCCTATCTGGCCCATTCAACACTACCTTAGTTGGCTTAGCTTACTAGTTCTTTGCTAGTTGCTAAGCCAAGAAAAGATGAGCTGGCTTTTGCTGATGTGAGCTGAGGTGCGCTAGGTCTAATATTCTTGGGGAGGACCTAGCTAGCTGGTGTAGCTAAGGTAGCTTAGCTCAGCTAAGTTGAGCTAAGTGGAGTCCCCGAGAGTTGGACTTGAGCTATCCTGAGCTGGTTAAGGTCATCTTCATCTGATCAAGTCTAGCTAGTTGATTGTAGTAGCTAGTCCCAGTCATGTTGAACTTCCAGTGAACTCTTTTGAGCTGGAAGAGTTGGAATGGAGCTAGGATCAACTGTCTTTAGCTAGTTTGAGCTGTCGTCCAGCTAAGGTGAGCTGAATGGAGCTAAAGTGAATGAGCTAAAGCTATCATTAAGCTAAGATGAGCTGAATGGAGACAAGGGTGAGTTGATCCAGCTAGAAGGAGCTGGAATCCAGCTGGGATGAGCTGGATCTAGCTGGGATTCAGCTGAAATGAGCTGGATCAAGCTGGGATCCAGCTAATAGGGTCTTCTTCTTCATCTTCTGCCTTCCTGAGTGCCAAGATGTGTGGGATCTGACATTCTGCCTAATCCTGACACTCAGATAAATGCATCAAAAATATATTAAAATGCAATGCATGCCTATCCTAGGTAAATGCCTAAATGCAGCCCAAAAATTTGCTTGCGGAGTTAAAACCCTAAGATCTAGGTTAGTTGGGGCATAAAAATGATGATAAACTGGCATTTATTAATAGCGAGCTTAGAGATTGAATGGAAATTGGGCGTTTCATATATAGATGATGATAGATCAAATTAAGTACAAGGTTGGGGCCCTTATGTGATGAAAAGGTGATGGAAAGCCCATAATGAGTTTGATTTTAGCTTAGATCCCTCCGTCATAGATAGCGGAGGTACTCTGGTGAATGTGGAGTGGATTAAGCGTATAAGATGATAAAATTGAGGGAAGAGAAGTGAAGAATGATCATGAGAGGATGAGAAGTGTGATCAAGTGATTGAATATATGAATGAATGTCCAGTGAGCTAGATTTGGCTCGCCAGAGACAAGGAAGATGAAGTTGAACTTAAGCTAATTACTCCTACCCCTAAGCATTACTCTCTAATTCCTAACTAAGATCTACACCTAAGAGATTAGACTACTTACCTGACGAAGGAGGTGAGGGAATCTGCCGTTGGCAGGGCATAAATGATATCGAAATCTAGAATTAGTGAGAGAAGAAACTCCAATCGATCGAAGCAGGGAGATTCAAAGCTATAGCACACTCCAACGCTGGTGGTAGGGTGAAGAGGAAGAAAAGGGGGTGAGAGAGGCAGCGCTCCTCGGCGGTAGTGCTTGAGAATGGAGATGGGAAGATGTTGGAGTCGAGAAGAAAATGTTTATCGCACTAAATCGGCTTTTAAGAATTTCGCGTTGTAATATAGTCGAAAGAGCATTCAGAACAAATACAATTTTATTACTCGAATTGTAAAGTCCGAGGTCGAACACAGAGAGCAAATTGGTGTTTTAGAAATCAAGATCACAATTAAAAGAACATGCAATAATATTTCAAAAATACTCAAGAATTCAATGTATGTGAATAGGAATAAAAAAATAGAAGGTCTATGCTATCTCTTCTTTCTCTGATTCTCTTCTTTTCTTCTTTCTGATTTTTCCTTTGCGAATTCTTCTTTCTTTCTCTGTCTTCTCCTTCTTCTTCTTCTTCTGATTTTGGCTTCTCTCTTCTTTAGCTTTCCTCCCTTAGCCTTTCCTTTATGTTCCTCTGCCTTCTTCTCTTCCTTTGGCTTTTCTCTTCTTCTTTCTCTCTCTCTGTCGGCTGCCTTGTTCTCTTCCTTTGCCTTGCTGCCTTTTCTTTTTCCTTCAGCTTCTTCCTTCTCTTTTCTTTCTCTACTTTAGCTTCTCTGCCTACTTCTTGTCTTCTCCTTCCTCTTCGTTTGCTTCACTTCTCTTCCTCTGTAGAGCAAAACCTATCCCCTACCCACGCGCACTCTCCTCTCTCTTCTCTCTTGGGTTTCGCTCTCCCAGAGCCACGCGTTTCTCCGGTAATCGGGTCGGGTACATGCCCGGGACTAGGCCCACCGGCGTGCGGTGGTAGGCGAGGAGTGCAAGTCAGGTTGGGTCAACTAGGTCCGCGGGGTGTGGTCGCGGATGAGACCGGTCGGGTCGGGTGAGAGGGACCTCACTCCGTGATTTGGAGGAGATAAGCCTTTGCCAGGAATTCAATTTATGCGGGTGTTGTGCCTCTTCCAGTTTCGAGGTGGGACTATCTTCCCACCTTCTTCGCGTGCATCTGTGGCAGAGGTGCTCTCTTCGATTGCCGCAGCTGCTACTGCCCTTGTCTTCAATTAATAGCCTGGAGTCGTGCGCAAAGACGTTTCGCACAATCTAGGACACGAGCCTGGAATTGGCGAAGCCTGGAGCAACTTGCAAGCTTGCTTCAAGCTCTATGCCAATGGCGGGGTACGCTTGCACCTGAAATCACCACAACGGCCTCGCGGCCACGTCGGAATGTTCAGGAAGCTTCGCTGAGGCATAGCGAGTGTGTTGTGGTGGTTGGCATGGACTGGGAATGCCTATGTGAGCGTGCCTAGGGCACATTGTGTGCGTATGTGTGGGTGTGTTCGGGGGTGTGTTTGGGTGGTTGATGGAGTGAATGGAATGAGGGGTTGTGATCAGGGAGTCGAGGCGATGCTTATGGACTTGTCGGTGAGGAGGGGGGGGTCTGTGGTGGTGGAGCGATCTCGTCGGAGTTGGTGGTCGGAGGTGAAGGAGATGATGGTGGTGGAGTGAGATAGTAGTCGATTTAGGGTAATAAAGAGGAGGGAAGGAAGTAGAGGGTGAAGGGGACTTATCTAGGTAGTGAAGAGACGAAAGGGGACGGAGATGGTGTCGAGCACGTATTGCCGACGCCGGAGACGAAGATGCTCAGAGAGGAGATCGGCGAGGATGAAGGGGAGACAGGGGCGTCGGTGGGTGCTACGCGACGCGGACGAACGTGAGGAAGAAGAACCTGCCACTGGTATTGTGGTCAGGCGACGAAGAATATCAAGGAAGGTCACCGGAGCTTGATGAGTGAGTCGGTCGGAGGAGGAGAGAAGAAATTGAGGGGACTTCCGGTCGATTGCATGCTTGGAGGAGTCAGGGCGAACTGGGGCTCCTCAAATAGATCTCTGGAAGGGGATTTGTGCTTGGAAGCCAAGCTTCCAAGCAAGGTAAGGTCGCCGGAGATGGAAACTTCAAAAGTGACCCAAATCTCTCATGCGTTCGCATGAGAGATTGGGTAACAAGTAGGGCATCAAATTGGCTTCACATTGGAGGGATTTTCTCAGAGAATCTCCCTTCCAATTTTGAAGGGGATTCTTTGCGAAATCAGGGAGAAATCACCTTCTAAAGCTCGTCGGAGTAGGATTCCTCTGCTATAATGGTAGAGGGACCCAATTTCAGAGAACGATGAAGAAGCTAGGGGCTTTTGTAAGGGTTTTTGAAAGATAGGGGTACAAATGTAATCAGTTTGGACCTATTTCCAAAGTGGGTTAAGATGAGTTCCTCTTAGGTCCAAATTTTGGTACAAACCTAATTTGGACTGAATAAATCCAATGGTGAGGTTGGATTTTGGGTTTTATTACGTTTGACTGGGCAATTTACGTAAAAACCCAATTTAGGGTAAATATTTGTCTGAGACCCCATTCTAGGTCAAAATGGGTTCCAATGGCCAAATTGAAAGTTCTAAATCCTAGAGAATATTTTTATATGATTTTTAGAGGATTTAGGAAAATTTTACCCTGACCAGAACCTTGGTTAATCTAGTGGGTCTGTTTTAGGATTTCAAGAAGTCATTTAATTCACAGGATTCACACAAACTCTTTTCTGTCAAATCCAACCCACTTTTTATCTTGTTAAGACATTTTGACCTATTTTTAGCCCTTGAGAAAATAAATTGTTGTACTGCAATGGTAAAATTATAATTTTACCCCTCGTTTCTTGCTTTTCTCTCAGAAAGGTTATTCAGTGAATTAGAACCTCTAGTTGGTTTTGTAGGAGCTTTTGTTCTCTTCTATAGGTCAAAATGAGCTAGTTAAGACTCATGATGGTATTCCCATCATACCTCCTTGCTTAGCTTTTGCTAGTCCCTTAGTAGAATTTTAAGGTTTTAACTTTGATTCTAGATCATGAGTTCCTTGATGTTAAAAATTGTGATGTGTGCTTTTTTTCTATAGATTAAGTTAGAAAGCCGATAGTAGGCCTAGATGTACTCAAGTACCAACCAAGATTTGGACCTGACCAGCTCTAGCCTCAGTTTGCCATGAAGGTTTTTAAGGCCCACAGGAACTATCCTAAGGTTCGTTGGACTTTGCGGTTAAAGCACCCGTGCTTGTAACATATTTTAGCCACAGTCCAGTTTACAGTGCATTTTTGTAGGAGAGAGACAGAGGAATTTTCTTTGTTTGGAGAGTTTTCTCTCTCTTTTCTTTTTATTTCTAGCTTCGGATTGGCTTCTCAACACGGTCTATATCGGATTCCTAGTTCCCATCGTCAATCCTCGAGGGGTCCCTGGCAATCGATGCTTCGTGATAGCACCGCCCATGGCAACCCCCAGAACCTTGGCTTTCGAGATTTCGAGATAATCCCATCCATGGCGTTCTGTAGCTAAATCCAAACCCTGGCAATCGACATTTCGTGATAATGTCGCCCATGGTATCTGAACCAGCACCAGGTGCTTAATGCCCCTGGTAGGATATGTTAATATCCTAGGAGACAAGCACTGAGGAGAAGATATGTTATTGCGCATCTTCGAGGGGAATTTCCTGCCTCTCCAAGCCAAGAACTCGTCTAAATCAACTTGTGTTGATCGGCCGCTCCTAATCTAAGCAACTTTTTCAGAACAATTTAAACGCATTTGCTTGATTTTGATACTTATGCGCACTGAACCAGACTGTGTGTGGATTGGGGTGCTTAGATTACTGAGTCCCGCAAACCAGAGATCAGTTAACGAGGCTGAATACTCCCTAAGCCTTAGACCTAATACTTATGCTTCACATTTTCCCCAACCTCTTAAGGACTATCCAGATCTTAGAAGATACTTGAATTTTTAAGCCTAGGAGTATAGCTCAAGAGGCATAAGATAAGCGTTCCTACTAATCTCTTCTGTGTTTCATTAGCACTTCTTTCCTTTCATTTTCTTTTTCTTGATATGGTCTAGAACTCAGTTAATCCCTTAATTTCATACTAATGACTATCTCTTTTCTTTTCTTTTCAACTTGTACTCCTTGTTGACATTTTTCACTTTTCCCCTTTTTCTCCTCAAAATTTGTATGGACTCAAAATTTTTTTGTTCTTTTCAAGAATTTTTTCATTTTTTGGGTATTTTTGGGATATGTTATTTTTTTGACGAAACCTTTTCTTATGAGATGTTTTTCATGGTGTTTTGCACTTTCATACCCTCCCATTCCTACGATTTGCCATGTCCCAATTGTAAATTAGGTGGGTTCGAGTTCAGCTTAGATCATTCTTTAGAACAGGTTTTAGGTGGGTGAACGGGTCGAGGTGACTGTTGCGTACGATTTCAAAACTAGGGTATGGGTACCTGAGATGGGGTCGACTGTTCTAATGGATGAACCCTAAAGTGTATATAAATTCAGCATAGGAATGTCAGGAAAGATTTCGAGTTTTTAAAAAATGACGGGTTGCCTCCCGTTAGGCGCTGAGTTTTACGCCATCGGCTGGGCGCAATGAGCTCAGGGAGAATGGAGGGTAAAGGATGTCTCAGCCAAATTTGTATCGGTAAGGGCAATGAACGGTTTGAGTCTCTGACCATTCACGATGAAAGGTTTTGAATCGTGGCTGAGTGGACTGATCTCGATGGCTCCATTTCCGATGAATCGTCGGACGAGGTAAGGTCTGATCCATTTCGATTTGAGTTTTCCTGGGAATAGTTTGAGCTTGGCATTAAAGAGGATTTTTTGACCAGGATAAAAGATCTTTCTGGATATGTGCTTGTCATGAAAGGCCTTAACCCGTTCCTTGTAAATTCGTGAGTTCTCATACGCGTTGTGGCATAATTCATCGAACTCGCTCATTTGAAGCTTTCTGTGGGTTCCTGCCTTAGAAAGATCTAGGTTGTAGGTCCGTACTGCCCAATAGGCATTGTGCTCCAATTCGACGGGGAGGTGACATGCCTTCCCGTACACCAATATGAAGGGAGACATACCTAATTGGGTTTTGTGGGTGGTCTTATAAGCCCATAAAGCTTCTAGAAGTCGGGATGACCAGTCTTTCCTGTCAGGTCGAATAGTAACCTGGAGGATTTTCTTGATCTCCCGATTTGATAGCTCAACTAGACCATTAGTTTGGGGGTGATAAGGAGTAGAGATTTGGTGTGACACGCCATATTTGGTCATCAGTGACTTGAACTGAGCATTACTGAAATGGGTCCCTCCATCAGAGATTATAGCACATGGAATCCCAAACCACAAAAAGACATTCTAATGAATGAATTTGAAAACCACCTTATGATCATTGGTTCAGGTTGGAATGGCTTCGATCCATTTGGAAACGTAGTCAACAAGGAGAATGTACTTGAAGCTGTTCGAAATAGGAAAGGGTCCCATAAAATCAATCCCCCATATGTCGATGTTTTCGCATATAAGAATCGGCTGTAAGGGCAATATATCATGATGGCTCATGTTGCTTAAGGTCTGGCAATGGGTGCATGCCTTACAGTGATTGTATGTATCTTTGAAAATCGTGGGCCAATAGAAGCCTCATTGAAGGACTTTCACTGTGGTTTTATGACTTGAGAAGTGTCCACCACATGCCTGGTCATGGCAGAAGGACAATATGTCCTGAATTTCTACTCCCGAGACACATCGTCGAATGATTTGATCAGCACCGATGCAGAAAAGACATGGGTCTTCCCAGAAGTAATACTTGGCATCGAAAAGCAATTTGTCCTTCTTGGCCTTCGGTCAATCGGACGGGATCTGATGTGATGCCAGGTAGTTTACTAGATTAGCAAACCATGGAAGCCCTGTACTAATAGTCAGAAGGTGCTCATCAGGAAAATGTTCCGTAATGGGTTCGGAAGGGTCGATAATATCAGAAGGAAGGCGGAACAAGTGATCATCTACCATATTCTGTTTTCTCCTTTGTCACGAATCTCGAGGTCAAACTCTTGCAACAGCAAGATCCAGCAGATTAATCGAGGTTTCGCATCCTTCTTTGCAAGGAGATGCCTCACAGCTGTGTGATCAGAGTAAATGATAACACAGGAACCCAGAAGATATGATCGAAACTTTTCCAAGGCAAATACTACGGCTAGCAGCTCTTTCTCAGTAATTGTGTAGTTACGCTGAGCCTCATCAAGTGTCTTGCTAGTGTAGTAGATGACCACGGGTTTCCCGTCAATTTTCTACCCAAGTACCGCTCTTACAGCGAAATCAGATGCATCGCACATGATATCCAAGGGTTGAGACCAATCAGGGGATTGCAGGATTGGAGCTTGGGTAACTCGATCACGGAGGATTTCAAATGCTTGAGTGCATTCCTTGGAGATTTCGAAAGGAACATCCTTAGATAGTAGAGTGGTCAGGGGGTGTGCGATCTTTGAGAAATCAGGAATGAACTGATAGTAAAAATCGACGTGTCCTAGAAAAGATCGGATGTCCTTGATCAATAATGCTGGTAGCTGCCTTGTTTTGTTGTGATGGTTATTAGATTTGCAATCGTTGTAGTATATGACAAAACAGCTACCAGATTACTACAAAAATTTTTTACTCGGAATAATAAGTTTTCCCGAGGTCGAACTCAGGGAGCAACAGAATTCTAGAAGCATAAATATTCACAATTTTGTTACAAAAATAATAAGAGAGAGAGAGAGAGAGTTTTGTTGGCTTCTTCTTCTTCTCTCTTCTTTTTCTCTCTTTTCTTCTTCTTGGCCGTTCCTCTTCTTCTTCTTTCTTCTTTTCCTCCTACTCACTTCTTTAGCCTGCGGTTGTGGTGATCTTCTCTTTCTTTCTCCTCTCTTTTTCTTTCTTTCTTTTCTTCTTTTTCTTCCTTCTTCTTCTCTGCTTCTACTCCTTTTCTTTTCCTCTTCTTTCTACTCTGGCCGCTGCCCTTCCGTCATCTGATTTGATGCTCAGACGACTTAACTGTGGGTTTGCTACAGTGCGGCTTCTTCTCTTCTTCTTTAGCTCTTCTCCTTCCTTTCTTCTTCAGCTGCTCAGTGCGGCAAAGGCTTCGGCCGCTCCTCCTCTCTTCTTTTTCCTTAGCTTGCTTCTTCTTCTTCTTTCTTTCTTTCCTGCACGCACACACAGTGGTCAGTGCAAAATCTACCCCTACCCCTTCCCCTCGTCTCTCTATTTCTCAGAATCTCTCTTAAGAATGCTCTCCCAGAGCCAGGTAATCGAGTTTATGTAGCGCGCCCGGGACCAGGCCCACCGGCGTGTGGTGGTAGGCGAGGAGTGCTTGGTTGGGTAGTCGGATCCGGCCCAAACCCGCAGGGTGTGAGCGCGGGCGAGGGTGAGCGAGTGCGTGGTGCGCTACGTGCGGGTGAGAGGGACCTGACCCCTGTGTATCGAAGGCAACCGGCCCGATACACTTTTTCAATATAAGTGTGGGCGCGCAACTGCACACTTACGAGGTGGGACTAAAGTCCCACCTCTAGATGTCGCACCCGTGGCTGAGGAAGCTGCTGCCAATTGGGGTAGCTGCGAGGCTCGCGACCCAATTGCAGGCGTGGTTGTGTTCGCAGACGCAATCCGCGCTGCCTGGGATGCGCGCCTGGGCTGGAGAAAGCCTGGAGCTGCGAGCGAAGGAGTTGCAGCAGCTTAGCATTGGCGGTGAGGGGCTGTTGACCTGAAAATACAATGACGGCCTCTCGGCCACATCAGAAAACGTAGGAAGCTTCGCCGTAGTGCGGTGAAGACGGTGCAGGGGTCGACGAGGCGCGAGAGTGCTTGTGGAGGTAGACCTAGGTCAGACTGTGTGCATGAATATGGGTTTGTTCGGGGGGTGGTTGGGTGGTGATTGGCAGTGAATGGAGAGGGAGGATCGGTTGAGTGGAGTGAGGGGGAGCTTCTGGGGTAGTCGATGAGGGGTGAGGTGGTCTGTGGAAGTGGGATGGCCTTGCCGGAGAAGGCGACCGGAGATGGGGAAGATGGAGTTGGACAGTGGCGGTCGGGTGGTTGAAATGGCAAATTAGAAGGGGGAAAATACAAGGGAGAGAGAGAGGAAGCTTTGCACCTAGTTACTCGACGAAGGGGGAGAGAGTAGTGCCCATCTCGTGCCAGCCGGAGCTGAGGACGAAGATGCCCAGGAGGAGGGTATCGGCGACGAGGAGGCAGTCGGAGGGCGCCAGCTAGTACGGCCTGGCTCGGACGACAGGGCAGAGTAAACTCTGCTGTAGGTAGGGCAGCAGAGCGACGAGGAGGAGGAGGAGAAGATCGCCGAAAGCTCGGGCGCTCTTACCGGAGAGGGAAGGGATGAAAAGTGGGGTATTTCTCCGTCAGAGGAAGCTTGAAGGAGTCGGCAGACCTTGCCGCTCCTTATAAAGACCTTGGCGCGGAGAGTTGACCGAGGTGGCGACGTGTCAGCCTTGCCGGAGAGTGGCCGAAGAGGATACCCATGCCTTTCGTGCGTTCGCACGAGAGGCATGGTTGATGGCAGAGGGCAGGGGAGGGTCCCTGCGACACAGGACGTCGCAGGGAACCCCCCATCTATTCTAGAGGACAACCGCCCTGCCCTGCGCAGCTCCATCCTCCGCGCAAGGTCGCCGGAGGCATGGCGCTGCGCAGAAGTGGTAGGGAGGACCGTTCTGCAAGGAACGATGAGAAGTTGGGGGCTAAACATAAGGGTTTCAAAAGATAAGGGTCAAAACGTAAATTAAGAGGACCAATTTGTAAAGTTGGTCAAGATGGTCTTTTCTTAGGCCCAATTTTTTATACTATACTAATTTAAACCTAAGGATTTTAATGGTGAATTTTGGTTTTAGGTTGGACAATGTTTGACTGATCAATTTGCATAAATACCCAAATTAAGTTATTAATTGGGCATGGTTCTTATTTTATGTTAAAATAGGTTTCAAAGGCCAAATTGAAGGTTTTAAACCCTAGGAGATATTTTTTTATGAATTTTATAGGGTTTAGTTGATTTCTATCCTGCCTTGAACCTCGTAAATTAAAGTGGGTTTGTTTTAGGATTACAGAATGTCATTTAATTGCTAGAAGTTGCTATAACCCTTTTTAGATCAAATCATCCCACTTCCCTTCTTATTAAGCTTGTTTGACCTATGTTTGGATTCTTAATTACCTTGTTTGCATACTGCATTGGTGAAATTACAATTTTACCCCTGATGATTTGTTTTATCCTTTAACTCAGAATTCTCTGAGTTAAGCCTCTCTTTGGGTTTTGTAGGAGCTTTTTCACACATATTTGGATTAGATTATGCTAGTTAGGGTTCATGATGAGGTTCTCATCATACCCCCATGCCTTGCTTTTGCTAGTCCCTTAGCAAAATTTTATGGTTTCAACCCTTGTTCTAGACCATAAAGTTCTTAATGATTTCAGATAAGTGCTTTTTCTTTTGAAACTTAGATTAGGTCAGAATGCCAACCATAGGCCTAAAAGGTACTCAAGTACCAACCAAGATCCAGATTTATCTAGTCTCAGCCTCAGTCCTTAGCAAAGGTTTTCAAGGCCTACAAGAACTAACCTAAGGTTTATTGGACTTTGTGGTTAAAGTACCTGTGCTTGAGATAATTTTAGCCCTGGCTCAGTTCGCAGTGCGTTTTGTAAGAAAGAGAGGTAGAAGATTTATATGTTTAGAGAGTTTTCTCTCTCTTTTTGTTTTTAATTCTAGCTTAGGATTGGATTCTCAACACGGTCTGTATCAGATTCCTTGTCCCCATCATCAATCTTCAAGGGTTCCTGGCAATCGATGCTTCGAGATAGCACCGCCCATGGTAACCCCCAGAACCCTGGCTGTTGAGATTTCGAGATAATCCCATCCATGGTGTTTCGTGGCCAAATTCTGACCCTGGCAATTGACATTTCGTGATAATGCCATCCATGGAACCTGAACCAGCAGAGTGCTTACATGCCCGAGTAGGATATGCAAATATCCTAAGAGACAAGCACCGAGGAGATGATATTTTGTTACGCATCTTCGAGGGGAATTTCCCACCTCTCATTGCTGGGAACTCGTCCAAATCAACTTGTGTTGATCGGCTGCTCCTACTCTAGGTGTCATTTTCAGAATTTTTGCAACGCTTCTGCGTGATTTTGATTTTTATACTTACTGAACCAGGGTGTGTGTGAAGTTAGGGTGCTTAGGTTATTGAGTCCCATAAATCAAAATTTTGTTAACGAGGCCAAATACTCCCTAAGCCTTGGACCTAATACTTAAGCTTTTCATTTTTCTCAACCTCTTGAGGAATGTCTAGATCTTAATGGGTACTAAGAGTCTATCCAAGAATGCCTAAGATTCGCGTTCTTACTAATCTTACTGTGCACTTTCCATTTCTTTTCCTGAATGAGGTCTAGAACTTAGGTTAATTCCTTAATTTCTTACTAATGACTATCACTTTTCTTTCATTTTGTGCTCCTTTTCATTTTGTTCCTTTTTCTCCTCCTCCTTTGTAGAGTCCACAAAATTTCTTTCCTCCTCTCAATTTATTATTCTTTTTTAAATTTTTTTTAAATTTTTATTGTGTTTTTGGCATATGTGGAATTTTTTGTTTAAAACCTTTTCTTACAAGATTTGCACTTGCATACCCCCCCATGCCTAAGATTTGCAATGTCCTCATTGTAACTTAGGAGGGTTTTTATTCAACTTGGTTCATACATTAGGACAGATGTTTTGATGAATGAATGGGTCGGGGTGACAGTTGCAGACGATTTCTAATCTCAGATGCAAGCACCTGAGGTGGAGTCGGCCGTCCTAAAGGGTGAACCTTAAGTGTGAAAAGGTGTCAGAAAAGGTTTCAAGCTTTTTCAAAGAGAATGACGGGCTGCCTCCCGTTGAGCGCTGAGTTTTACGCCATCGGCTGGGCACAATATGCTCAGGGAAAATGGAGGATAATTGATGATTCAGCCAAATCAGTAGAGGTTACATCAATAAACTGTTTGAGTCTCTGACTGTTCACGATGAAAGGTTCGGAATCATGGCTGAGCGGACTGATTTCGACGGCTCCATTTCCAAAAACTTGTCGGACAAGGTATGGTCCGACCCACTTAGGTCGCAGTTTCCCAGGGAAAAGTTTGAGTCGGGCATCAAAGCATAGGACCTTCTAACCAGGATGAAAGATCTTTCTAGAGATGTGTTTGTCATGAAAGGCTTTAACCCGCTCCTTGTAGGTTCGCGAGTTCTCGTACGCATCAAGGCGTAATTCATCGATCTCGCTGATTTGAAGCTTTCTGTGGGTTCCAGCCTTAGAAAGATCTAGATTACAACTCCGTACTGCCCAATAGGCTTTGTGCTCTAGTTCGACGGGAAGGTGACATGCCTTCCCGTAGACCAGTCTAAAGGGAGACATGCCTAATTGAATTTTGTGGACGGTCCTATAAGCCCACAAAGCTTCTGGAAGTCGGGACGACCAGTCCTTCCTGTTAGGCCGAACAGTGACCTGCAGGATTTTCTTGATCTCTCGATTTGATAGCTTAGCTAGACCATTAGTCTAGGGGTGATAAGGAGTGGAGATTCGGTGAGACACCCCGTATTTGGTCATCAGTGACCTGAACTGAGCATTCGTGAAATGGGTCCCCCCGTCGGAGATGATAGCACAAGGAATCCCGAACTGTGAGAAGATATTGTGATGAATGAATTTGAGGATGATTTTATGATCACAGGTTCGGGTCGGTATGGCTTCGATCCATTTGGACACGTAGCCCACAGCTAGCAGAATGTACTCGAAGCCATCCGAAACAGGAAAGGGGCCCATAAAATCAATCCCCCAAATATCAAAGATTTTGCATACGAGAATTGGCTGCAAAGGCATCATGTCGCGATGGCTCATGTTGCCCAAAGTTTGGCAATGACTGCATGCCTTGCAGTGATTGTATGCGTCCTTGAACAGAGTGGGCCAATAAAAGCCACACTAGAGGATTTTCGATGCGGTTTTGTGGCCAGAGAAATGGCCACCGCATGCCTGGTCATGGCAGAAGGAGAGAATATCATTGATTTCACCTTCCGGGACACATCTTTGGATGATTTGGTCGGCACCTATGTAGAAGAGGTATGGATCTTCCCAAATGTAGTACTTGGCATCAGAGCGCAATTTGTCTTTCTTGGCCTTCGGCCAATTAGACGGGATCTGATGAGATGCCAAGTAGTTTACTATATTAGCAAACTGTGGAAGTCTAGTACAATAGTCAGCAGGTGCTCATCAGGGAAATGCTCCATGATGGGTCCAGAAAGGTTGATGATCTCAGAAGGAAGGTGAGACGAATGGTCAGCTACCACATTTTGTCTTCCCGCCTTGTCGCGAATCTCAAAGTCGAATTCTTGCAATAGCAAGATCCATCGGATTAGTCAGGGCTTCGCATCCTTCTTGGCAAGGAGATGCCTCACAGCCGTGTGATCCGAGTAGATGATGACGTGGGAACCCAGGAGATAAGATCAAAAATTTTCAAGGGAAAATACTACGGCTAGCAACTCTTTCTCCGTAACTGTGTAGTTACGCTAAGCCTCGTCAAGTGTCTTGCTAGCATAGTAGATGACCACGGGTTTCCCATCAACTTTCTATCCTAGAACCGCTCCTACAGCGAAATTAGATGCATCGCACATGATCTCCAAGGGTTGAGACTAATCAGGGGATTGTAGGATCGGGGCCTGGGTGACTCGGTCACGAAGGTTTTCAAAGGCTTGAGTGCATTCCTTGGAGATCTCAAATGGTACATCCTTAAAAAGAAGAGTAGTCAGGGGACACGCGATTTTCAAAAAATTAGGAATGAAACGATGGTAAAAACCGACGTGCCCCAGAAAAGAACGAATGTCCCTGATCGAGCTAGGCATAGGAAGCCGAGAAATTAAATCAACCTTGGCTCGATCCACTTGGATTCCTTTCTAAGAAATCAGATGTCCTAGGACGATCCCCTCAGGCACCATAAAATGGCTCTTTTCCCAGGAGAGAACCAAATTAACATTGATGCAACGCCTGAGTTTATGAACCAAGTGCTGGAGGCAATCATCAAATGATGCCCCGAAGACTGAGAAGTCATCCATGAAGACTTCTAGATAATCACCTACCATATTAGAGAATATGGCAAGCATGCACCGCTGAAAAGTCGCGGGTGCATTGCAGAGACCGAAAGGCATCCTTCGGAATGCATACGTTCCGAAGGGGCAGGTGAACGTGGTCTTCTCTTGGTCCTCAGGATGAATAGCTACTTGGTTATAACCAGAGTACTTGTCAAGAAAGCAGAAGAATCAATTTCCCGCTAATTTCTCGAGAATCTGATCAATGAAAGGCAGTGGGAAATGATCCTTCTTCGTGGAGTAATTGAGTCTCCGGTAATCTATGCAGACTCTCCATGAGTTGGCTAATCGAGTAGGTATGACTTCTCCGGTTTCAGTCATAATGGTGGTGAGCCCTGCCTTTTTAGGCACAGCCTGAATTGGGCTCGCCCAACGACTGTAGGAGATCGGGTAGATGATCCCTGCATCTAACCACTTAATGGTCTCCTTTTTCACGACCTCTTGCAGATTGGGGTTTAAACGTCTCTGCATCTCACGGGAAGGTCGTGCGCCCTCTTTTGAATAAATGTGGTGTGTGCAATAAGAGGGACTTATTCCAGTCAAGTCATCGAGATTCCATCCAATGGCTCTGCGATGTTGCTGGAGAACAGCAATCAGACGGGATTCCTGATCAAGAGTAAGTTTGGAATTTATAATCACAGGAAAAGTTTGATTAGAACCCAAAAAGATGTATTTCAAATGATCGGGAAGGGGTTTCAGTTAAAGGACGGGGTTATCAGCAGCAACGGGTGGTTCAGGGTAAGTGTGAGGTTCAAGGATAGGAGTTATGGGTTTGTCTAAATCAGGGTCTGACTCCTCTAATTGCGATTCAAGATCTTTTTGTGGTTGATGAGGCATAATCAGGTTATCATCAAAATGTGTTTCATCAACCAGAGCCTTGATATCATAGATTTGTTCGATGACATCGCAATTGTTTCCTTGTTGGGCCTTAAAGATATCAATTTTTAGGGTTTGATTTTCAAATTTCAACTCTATTTGGCCCTCCTCACAACTGATGTTGGCTCTAGCAGTGGCCAGGAAGGGTCTCCCTAGAATGATCAGTGTATCCCTAGGGTTTTCAGGTGCGTCCATGTCTAAGACTATAAAGTCTACAGGGAAATAGAAATCTTGCACTCTTACAATAACATCCTCAAGAATCCCTTTAGGTGACTTTATAGATCGATATGCCAATTGTAGTGTCACCTCAGTTGGTTTTAGGTCAGATTCTTCTAGGTGTTTAAGTAAGGATGTGGGTATCAGATTTATGGAAGCACCCAAGTCTAGCAATGCTCTGTCAAACTGGGTTTCACCTATTTTTCAGGAAATCAGGGGAGTACCTGGATCTTTTGCCTTGGGTGGGAGTTTGCTTAGGATTACAGAGCTGGCTTGCTCTGATAGTACAATTGGACTCCCACTCTTGGTTCGCGGCTTACACTGAGGTGTACACACATTCTTTAAGAATCGTGCGTAAGTTGGTACGTGGCGAATCGCATCCATCAAGGGGATGTTTATTTGGACCTGCTCAAAGAGCTTGACCAGGTCCTCCTCTGGTGCCACGGGTTTGGTTGTCTTCTTTCCCTTGGTCAAGGCCTCGGGAGATGGAACCTTGGTTGGTTCTTCTAGGATAGGTCTAGGTCTTTGATCTGGGATAAGGATAGGAACATCCTGGATTACTATCCTAGGGTTCGGATCACTACCAGGCTTGGAGTGGTCTGAATAAGGTGGATCTTGGGTCTCCTTACCTCTTGATGAGTGGCTGCTCATCATGGCTAAAAGGCCGAAATTAAGCTAGACACTAAGCAAAACAATATCAAATTAACATATAAAAAGGGTTAAGTGTGGGAATTAAAGAAAAGACCTAAAACTTTTAATGTGTGTTAAAACCTCCTAATTAGGTCACAAAAATGAGATATTCTGAAAACTAAAGAACAAATGATGATCCATGCATCAATTGAATACATAAACAAGTTTGAAAAGACAAATCAGAAGTAAAATCAATGTCTTAAATGTTCAATTAAGCACATGTAAAAATTTGAAAGCAATTGGACATCATTTAGGCTTAGAAATAAATAGATTACAATTAGGTCCTTCATGCACATGCATTACATTTCTACCCTTCAAAACTCCTTCTTGGACCTTTTTGCAAGCCGCAGGGACCCTTCTGTATGACTGCAAGGCCCTTCCAGTTATAGTTCTTTTCACTTTTGGACCTGCACGCTATTCTTCTACCCCTTCGTTCAAGGGTCTTCCTGCAAGTTTTCCCTCATTTCAGAGAGAAGCCGGTGTTCTTCACGCGCACTGTAGCACACAAAGAACACAGCCATTCTCGACCGTCCATCGCACTTTTGATCTCGATCTACGGCTGGAATCAAATGGAACCTTCGCGCGATTCGGTGCGTGCGTTCACCTCTCTTCCCAGATCTCATCTGACGGTCAGATCTATCTCTTGACTCGCCGCGCGCTCTACCCATCTCATCCTCACCGCCGGCTTAATTTTGATTAACCTCACCCTTGCGGTGATTCCAATCACTGAGCTGCTACTTAAGCACCTCAATGGTGTCGCGCGCAGGGGATCGCTCCCTCCTACTTCTCTTAGCGATCAATTCTTCCACTCCAGTCTCTCCTCCTCATCTAGCCCCTGATTTCACAGCCACTGGCTATGGAATCATCTCCTGCTCTCGACCCTCCTCGTCGCTAAGGACATCGTAGCACCTGAGGACGACCCTGGAGTCTCACTAGCAGACTCTTCCCTCCGCTGGAGTCACCCTCCTCCTTTCTTCCTCCTTAGCTGCCGGCTAAGGACCCATAGGTCCCATTCTTCCTTTTAGTTTAGGTTTTTAATTCTGCACAAGTAGTGTTAGATTTAGTTTGCAGTAGTTTAGAATAGATTTAGTTTTAATCGTTAGTGTTTAATGTTAGCTGTAGTTAGATTAGTCTTAGGAGTAGAATTAGTATTAGATCCCCTCCCTCACCTCCTCTGATCAGTCCAGATCAGAGGGGAAGAATCATCTGTTCATTGTTCAATTTATCTCCCTCTTCATGTTTTGTTTTTTCCCATCATCCAAATTCTGATTCTTGTTTTCCTTTTAACGACGAATTTTTCATCAATCACCCACACATCCTGACCCAATTTCAGATCTGATGGTGTACTGCCTCAGATCTGAAAGTGGCGTCACAAGCACCATTTGGGGCTTCTCACTCACTCCATTTGTTTCACAAAAGCCCCTCTGTTTTAAATGGATTGCCTCAGTTTGTCAGAGCACTTTTGATTTGGATTTTAAAGGATTTTTACTCTCTGAAATGTTTTGACAGATCTGACAAATTGAAGGGATTTTTGGTTTTCATTGTGGGCAAGGATTCTAAGAAGTTCTCTGGTGACAGAGGGCCAATCAGAAGAGCCTCTCATGATTCTGTGTATGCTTTGTTTTGAATGCATTCGCCAGCTTCCATGAATTTTCCTTAATGCATTCTTAAGTTTTGTCTGCTATTTCAGAACTGCCATACACTATTTGTGTTGATGATCATTTCTGTATGGTGATTCTCTAACCTAAGGAGTTTTCCATACTCCTTAAGGTTGCAAGAAACTGGGATTGTATGTTGTTGGTTTTAATTGATTGAGTTAAGTTCTCCTTCATGCTGTCTATAGCATTAGGAAGAGCTAACTCAATGCCATTTGTTGTTTTGATCTAAAATGATGCTTCTGATAAGGTTTTTTCTTGTTGGGTATTTGAACTGAATTCTTATGTGATTTTCGTGAGATTTAAACCCTTATCAGATTTGGATTTCAACTCTCAAAATTTTTAGTTTGTTTTGAATTTTCTCTTATTCCCAGTTATACAGTAACATGTTGCAATTTGCAGCTACATTTCCCTCCATCTCTAAATTCTCTTCTTCTCTAAATTTTCCTCTCATCTGTTGAATACATCCCTCTCTTCAAGTGGACTAACTGCAGCAGCAGTTAGCCCATTTGATAGTGGCTTAAGCCACTGCTGCTGCTAAACAAAACACCCTGAACAGCACACCTTTTCATCCCTCTCCATCTTCTCTGACAGTAGCTTAGCTGCTGTTTAAATTGAAATCAAAACTTAATTAACCCTTCTTCCCTCATTTCCTAACTTCCTACTAAAACCTAATTATACATACTTATTTTAAAACTGTAAATATACCTATCCATAGTATTATAACTATAACATATAGCCTAATTATGTAAGTAAGATACATAGTTATACTGTAAATATGTATAAAACCTGTACATAAATCCATATACATATGTAATCTATGTAAATATATGTATATATAATAAACTATTATGTATGTATCTACTTAATAATGTATATATATATAAACAGATCCCTATTTACATATTTAATAGCTAAATTATAGAGTAACTTAGCTAAATTAATAATTTAGAGCTATAATTAAATTAAATAAATCTATAAACTTAGGATAATATATATAGTAAGTAATTTAAGCTAATTAAAGTGTATTTATACCTAGTATAGCTTACTGATTAGCTTAGTTTTAATTTAACAACCCAGAATAGCTATTTTAACCTAAATAAAACATAAATAAATTCATAAAAATACAATAAAAATATGTATTAAATACTTAAGTATGTAGATTAAAACTGTTTAAGGTCAATTAGACCATTTACTAATTATTTTATAAGTAATTAACTATTTAATCACCTAAATCAACCTGTATAATCAGCCTAGTTTAGCGAATTTATTTGTATAGTAAACATATTTAAAATTCAAAGTTAATTAATCAATTATGTAGTATTATGTAAATATTTTATTTACCATATTTTATTTTATTTTTTTTAATAATTTATGGCTCCCAAATCGAGGGCCAAAAAACGTGCCCAGACGCAGCTGCGCCTGATTTCCAGCACACGATGTGGTGCTGGAATAGCACCACATCGCGTGCTGCAAGTCAAGCGCAGCCCCATATAAGTTAATGAAGGTTGTTGAAAAGGAGGTCTCTGTGAATTTCCCGACCACGAGAAATTTGGATGATTACGCCATCCAGGGTTATAGGTTTGTGTGAAAGGATCATTGTGAATGGCGTGGAGCTCCTCCGAAGCTCCAGAAGGTGCAGGGAAGTCAGTGAAGGGAGGAACAAAGGTTCCTCCAACCGGTGAAGGATATAGAAATGGAAAATCCGGTAATGCAGTTTGTGTCACAGAAAGATTATTCACAGTTTCCCTCCCTGTGGGAAACTGAGAAGAAGTGTTTTGTGCTGGTGACTGAGAAGAAGAAGATGGGTGTTTTGAGAGAAATTTCCATACTTCATCTACTTTCTTCTCGATTAAGCCCACTTTATCCAGTTGACTAGCCACTATCTCTAAGTCTTTGCTACTGGATTGGGCTTCATGTACCCCCATGTGTGAGTGGGAATGTGAGGACTTTCTATTAAACACGCTCATTGAAGCATTATTAATAGAGTTTTCGGCCATGCCTTCAAAGAGCTCAAAGGCTGAGTCCTCGTCCCGACACAGGAAATTGCCTCCACAAGCGGCATCTACAAAATTCCGTGTGTCATCATGGAGCCCATGGTAGAAGATCTGGACCTGTTGCCAGCGTGGGACACCATGGTGGGGACATTTTCTCAGAAGCTCGTGGAATCCCTCCCAAGCCTCGTGCATAGGTTCTCCTGAATTCTGGGTGAAGGTGGTGATGGCACGCCTTAAGGCATTAGTGCGGCCTACAGGAAAGTACTTCTTTAAGAACTCATGTTCTAAAGAAGCCCAGGAATCTATAGGTGTAGTCCGTGCAAGTGTTCTAAACCAAAAGGCTGCCTTATCTTTCAATGAAAAGGAGAACATTTTCATCAAAAGTGTGTGCTGATCATGTCCTTGCGGACCCAAAGTTTGGGCAAGATTTTTCAGCTCCTCTAAATGCTGAAAAGGGTCCTCAGAAGCAAGTCTATGGAAGTGAGGAATGAGTGCTATAATGTTCGGCTTCAGTTCAGCAGCACGACCCCCATTGGGATAACGTACCACAAGCATTGGTTGGGCAACTGTGGGATTATAATAATCTCGTAGTTGAGGTCTACGGATTTGGGGTGGTGCCTGAGGATTTCTAAGTGGAGGTGGCTGTGGTGGGGGGTTAGCTAATAGATTAACAGCTTGAGCTAGCTGTTGCACCTGTTGGGTTAAGGTATTCATTTGCAGTTGTGTATCGAATAGGTGCTGAAGATGAGGCATAGGTTCTCTCTCCGGTGGTGGGTTAGGAAGATTAGGATAAGGTGGAGGTTGGAACCTAGGAATTGGTGGTTGTTGTGGTGGAGGATGTCCAACTAAGTGTGGAGGAAGTTCTTCAAAATCCTCAAAGTGTGAAGAATCAAGATCATCCTCTTGGCGAGGGGGATTGTGAAAAGTATGTTGAGACTCGGGAGGTAACGGATTAGAGGTGGAAGGCAAAGAGGATGATGCAGTAGCTTGGGTAGCAGTACCCAAGGGGAGTACCAGTTCTGGGTTTTGGGATCTTCTACCTTCCATTGAGTTGGTTTTTGAAATCACGTTTACTCTAATTCGATCCAACTCAATGAAAAAATAATTTTTACGTTCACAACAAAAATAGAAGAATCCCAATAAAATCTTAATTCAAGAAGACCAATCAAACGAAATGAATCGGGGAAAATTTTTCCTAGAGGCTGCTACGCAAAGTATGTTATACGCAAACAATTGTTTCAAGCAATTGTGCATATCCTAAGATAAACCTAGCGAAGTGCAAACCTCTAAAATCCACTGGGAATCTGGATAAGACCGAGCGTGCGAATCCAGATCCTGTGGTTGCAGAAAGAGATGAGGTAGAAACCTGTGTATTGTGGCCTTAAGTGATCGTGCTGTGTGCACGATAACATTCAACACAAGGCGATTGAAAATCTCAAACAAGGTTCCACCCAAATTTAATTTCTTCTTTTGATTTGATTGAAGTGATTAAAAGGTGTTTTCTATGCTGCTCGTTTCACTTTTTAATTGATTCAGTACAAATAGTGGTCTTCTTAACTTTAAGTCAAATGCAAATATGGCAGGAGTTAGAGTTAGGTAAGAAATGCGTACCTGACTCCAGCAATCTTCTAATGCAGATTTGACTTAAATTAAAATCTAGCAGGAATGAAATGCAATCCTAAAATGGATGCCTAGGGTAATGCTGCTGCTAGATAAGTATGAGGTCTTTTTGATTTTTTGATTTTTTTGAAAAATTTTTATATGCAATTCAAAAGTAAGGAAAGAAATTAAGAAGATAAAGAAATAAAGTTCAGACAGTCCAAAATTATTACAGAAATTATGTGAGAACAAGCTCTCACAACTTATGACTAACAATTGTTTTTCCTAATTAATAACCCTAACACTATCTAAACTAAAATTAATACTGAAACTACTACAGCTACTCCGAGGCAGCGACTCCACCAGGAAGACGGGTCTGGAGAGCAGCGACTCCACCAGGAAGACGACACTCCTCCTCCTCAAGTGCTATGGAGAAAACACAAATGATTAGTAAATGATTAAAAGAATGTATACACAAATAATTCAATGGAAAATAAAACAATTACAATGAATGAATGAATGAAATAAAGAATTTCTATATACAAAAGAATAAAAAGAAAATTTTGGTGCAAAGAGCGTTGCCTCCCCGGCAACGGCGCCAAAAATGATTGATGTTATGTGTGAATGACAATGATAACAATGACACCGATGCTTCCCGGCAACGGCACCAAAAATGATTGTTGTGTAATGTACTGTGTGTATATAACACAATGGTTGTATGATGATGAATGATTATTGTTATGATCATGTCGTTGTAGTATAGGGTGTATAATATAACACCTCTACGGGTGGTTACAGAATTTAGTCCTGCTTGGTTTTGGTTAGGGTTTGATAGGATGGGTTGCTGCTGATACCTCGCATAAGAAGTGGAAGCCTCCATCCCGTTAGGTGAAGGAACAGAGGGGGCTTGATAAATCATGTATGCTTGGCCCGGGTTTGGGTTCATAATGCGCCGCTGGGTTGGCACGTTATTAGGGTTAGGAAGAGGTTGGGAAGGAAGTGTGCCCGGTTGGCGAGAATTTGCCAACTAGGCCAGTTGATTTCGAACCTCTGTAAGTTCGTCCTTGTGTTATTTTTGAATAGCCGCATTCGTTCTCTGAATGTCAGCAGAGTCTGAAGGATGAGGGACATTTGGTCTTGGTTTGGTCCTGATGGATAAGTAGGGTTGGGCTGAGGCGGCTGGTAAGGACGAGGTGGTTGTGGACAGGGCTGAAAGGGTGGTCTTTGAGTTTGGGAATTTCCCACCCACTAGAAGTTGGGATGGTTTCGCCAACCAAGATTATAGGTGTTGGAGAATGGGTCATTCTGGATGGTGTTGAGGTCCTCGCAGGTCTGAGGAACCTCCAAAGAGTCAGAGAATAGGGGAGTGGAATTCCCCCGGCTTGTATAGAAAGGATCGGAGGATCCTCCGATCCGAGAATCAGATGGGGGTGGATATGGATCCATCCCAAGAGAAGGTCGGTGGAGAATATTTTACACAATCTCTCGTGTGGAAGGAGGCTGTGCAAAAGAATTATGTGTAGAGGTGTCTCTCTGCAAGTGCTGAGTCAGCTCGTCCACCTTCTTCTCAATGATAGAGACCTTGTCCAATCGACTGGCCATCAATTCCAGGTCGACTAATGCGGACAGGCCCTGCGTCTCATGTGCTTCCCTAAGGTTCGTCGATGCGTGGGTATTTGTCCTGTCGAATAATCCCATGGAGTCATTATTGATGGAGTTCTCGCACATATTTTCGAGCATCTCCCACACGGTGTCCTCATGCTGACCCATGATATTTCCTTTGCAAGTTGCATTGACGAAAAACCTAATATCTTCACGGAGTCCCTGGTAAAAAGACTGAACTTGTTCCCATTTAGGAACTCCGTGATGGGGGCACTTTCTCATGAGATCCTGAAAGCGATCCCATGCCTCATGAAGAGGTTCTCCTGATTGTTGCGTGAAGTGGGTAATCTAATGGCGCAAGGCATTGGTCCGACCAATGGGAAAGAACTTCTTCAAAAACTCGAACTGAAGTTCCTCCCAATTGTTGATAGGCCGGGTCTGTGTTTGGTACCAATGAGCGACCTTGTCCATAAGGGAGGAGAACATCTTCATGAGGAGAATATCCTGATTTTGTGCATCTGACCCAAAAGTCTGGGCGAGATGCTTTAGCTATTTTTTGTGCTGGAAGGGGTCTTCAGAATTAAGCCCATGAAATTTAGGTATGGCATGAATCATATTGGGCTTTAATTCAGAATCAAGTCCTCCAGTCGGGATTCTAACTCATGGCTCAATAGCCACCGCAGCAAGATTATAATGGTCCCGCATCATAGGACGCTGCAGTGGGTGCATGAAGTTTTGGAAGAGGTCATTGAGTTGCTGGAGTTGGTGCTCCAGATTGTTCTCTTCCTCAACTGGCTGAGCCATTGTGGAAGAAGAAGGTGAGTTGGGTTCGGAGTCGGAGGAGAGGTCTATATGAAGTGTTGTTTGCTCAAACAAGGGCACTGAGGCTCAGCCTCGAGGAGAGTGAAGTTCTAAAGGAGGTTTCAAGGACCTCCTACCAAACATACACTGATAGAGTAGATGAGTTTAGCAGGTGCTGGACCCAATCAAGACACCCAGAATGTTGGGCGACTATAGAGGTTCGGGGCAGATGGACCCCTTGATCAAAAGATCATCCACCTGAGAATTACCTGGGTAGCCAGAGAGGGTGAGTCCCGCGAAGACCCCTACATGGTAGAGCATCCCCACGGGTTACAGGGTTTCCCCCACCTGACCTCTCTTGTCACTGAGATTCCAGGTAGACCAGAATGAGGATCTTGACCTCTTAAGTCTACCACTTTTAATTAAGATCAAGGTGCTTAGGTTTTCACTTGAACTTTAGCCTTTCGAGTGCAAAGAGTGACCTAAGTTGAAGGTTGGTTGACCCAAAGGGTCAACTTCACCTGCTAGTTCCTTTGAGAACTTATTAGGTCTTGTCTTTTAAGGTTCAAGTGTCTTTAAAGAGCCAAATTGCTTAGGGTTTCTTTGAATAAGTATTTTCAATCAATGGCTTAGGCACACTTCTTTTGGGATTTCTCAATTCTTGCTTAAGAAGTGTATCTCTAAAACCCTAATGTTGAATCTTATGTTGGCCCTACTTTGTCCAGTTAGCTCCTTGTTGGGTAATTGGGGCTCAGGCAAGAAGGTGTTAGCCCTTAAATACCCTTAGTAGTGTGTGCAGAAATAGTGGGTTGAAATTGAAAAACATGCAGCTTTGATGGTTTACTAGGTATGGAAGATAGGTTATACCTATATTGCTTGTTCTTTCTTTTTCTTCCTCTTTAGAATTGAGGGGTTAAAGTGAGAGGATAGAAAATTACCTATCCTTGGAGTGGTTGTTGTGCGGCTGCTTATCTTCTTGATTTCCTATGCCTGCACACAAAAGAGAAGAGATTAGTAGAAACTCAAAAATAGAGATCTTATGACTTCTAGAATAGCCATTGCTCCTCGGCAACGGCGCCAAAATAATGCTAGTAGCTGCCTTGTTTCGTCGTGATGGTTATTAGAGTTGCAATCATTGTAGTATATGACAAAACAACTACCAGATTACTACAAAAATTTTTTACTCGAAATAATAAGTTTTCCCAAGGTTGAACTCAGGGAGCAACTAGAATTCTAGAAGCATAAATATTCACAATTTTGTTACAAAAATAATAAGAGAGAGAGAGAGTTTTGTTGGCTTCTTCTTCTTCTCACTTCTTTTTCTCTCTTTTCTTCTCCTTGGCTGTTCCTCTTCTTCTTCTTCTTCTATCTTCTTTTCTTCCTGCTCTCTTCTTTAGCTTGCGGCTGTGGTGATCTTCTCTTTCTTTCTCCTCTCTTTTTCTTTCTTTCTTTTCTTCTTTTTCTTCCTTCTTCTTTGCTTCTACTCCTTTTCTTTTCCTCTTCTTTCTACTCTGGCCGCTGCCCTTCCGCCGTCTGATTTGATGCTCAGACGACTTAACTGTGGGTTTGCTACAGTGCGGCTTCTTCTCTTCTTCTTTAGCTCCTCTCCTTCCTTTCTTCTTCAGCTGCTCAGTGCGGCTAAAGCTTCGGCCGCTCCTCCTCTCTTCTTTTTCCTTAGCTTGCTTCTTCTTCTTCTTTCTTTCTTTCCTGCACGTACACACAGTGGTCAGTGCCAAACCTACCCCTACCCCTTCCCCGCGTCTGTCTCTTTCTCAGAATCTCTCTTAGGAATGCTCTACCAGAGTTGGGTAATCGGGTTCGGGTAGCGCGCCCAGGACCAGGCCCACCGGCGTGCGGTGGTGGGCGAGTGCTTGGTCGGGTAGTCGGATCCGACCTAAACCCGCGGGTCGTGAGCACGGGAGAGGGCGAGTGAGCGCGTGGCGCGCTGCGTGCGGGTGAGAGGGACCTGACCCCTGTATATCGAAGGCAACCAGTCCGATACACTTTTTCAATATAAGTGTGGGCGCGTAGCCGCACACTTACGAGGTGGGACTAAAGTCCCACCTCCAGATGTCGCACCCGCGGCCGGGGAAGCTGCTGCCAATTGGGGCAGCTGTGAGGCTCGCGACCCAATTGCAGGCCTGGGCATGTTTGCAGACGCAATCCGTGCTGCCTGGGATGCACGCCTGGGCTGGAGAAAGCCTAGAGCTGCGAGCGAAGGAGCTGCAGCAGCTTAGCAATGGCGGCGAGGGGCTGCTGACCTGAAAATACAATGATGGCCTCTCGGCCACATCAGAAAATGTAGGAAGCTTCACCGTAGTGCAGTGAAGATGGTGCGGGTGTCGGCGAGGTGTGAGAGTGCTTGTGGAGGTAGACCTAGGTCAGACTGTGTGCGTGAATATGAGTTTGTTTGGGGGGTGGTTGGGCGGTGATTGGCAGTGAATGGAGAGGGGGGATAGGTTGAGTGGAGTGAGGGGGAGCTT
Source organism: Thalassia testudinum (assembly GCA_037157565.1). Taxonomy (NCBI): domain Eukaryota; kingdom Viridiplantae; phylum Streptophyta; class Magnoliopsida; order Alismatales; family Hydrocharitaceae; genus Thalassia; species Thalassia testudinum. The sequence continues at coordinate 125,258,722 of JAZHRO010000036.1, read as the reverse complement.
CTGGGGTAGTCGGCGAGGGGTGAGGTGGTCTGTGGAAGTGGGATGGCCTCGTCGGAGAAGGCGACTGGAGATGGGGAAGATGGAGTTGGACAGTGGTGGTCGGGTGGTTGAAATGGAAAATTAGAAGGGGGAAAATTTAAGGGAGAGAGAGGAAACTTTGTACCTATTTACTCGACGAAGGGGGAGAGAGCAGTGCCCGGCTTGTGCCTACCGGAGTTGAGGACGAAGATGCCCAGGAGGAGGGTATCGGCGACAAGGAGGCGGTCGGAGGGCGCCAGCTGGTACGGCTTGGCGCGGATGACAGGGCAGAGTAAACTCTGCTGCAGGTAGGGTAGCAGAGTGACTAGGAGGAGGAGGAGAAGATCGCCGGAAGCTCGGGCGCTCTGACCGGAGAGGGAAGGGATGAAAAGTGGGGTATTTCTCCGTTAGAGGAAGCTTGAAGGAGTCGGCAGACCTTGCCGCTCTTTATAAAGGCCTTGGCGCGGAGAGGGGACTGAGGCGGTGATGTGCCAACCTTGTCGGAGAGTGGCCAGAGAGGATACCCATGCCTTTCATGCGTTCGCACGAGTGGCATGGTTGATGGCAGAGGGCAGGGGAGGGTCCCTACGATAGAGGACGTCGTAGGGAACCCCCCGTCTGTTCTAGAGGATGGCCGCCCTGCCCTGCACAGCGCCATCCTCCGCGCAAGGTCGCCGGAGGCATGGCGCTACGCAGAAGTGGCAGGGAGGACCGTTCTGCAAGGAACGATGAGAAGTTGGGGGCTAAACATAAGGGTTTCAAAAGATAAGGGTCAAAACGTAAATTAAGAGGACCAATTTGTAAAGTTGGTCAAGATGGTCTTTTCTTAGGCCCAAGTTTTTATACTATACTAATTTGAACCTAAGGATTTTAATGGTGAATTTTGATTTTATGTTGGACCATGGTTGACTGATCAATTTGCGTAAAAACCCAAATTAAGTCATTAATTGGGCATGATTCTTATTTTAGGTCAAAATAGGTTTCAAAGGTCAAATTGATGGTTCTAAACTCTAGGGGATATTTTTATATGAATTTTATAGGGTTTAGTTGATTTCTATCCTGCCTCGAACCTCGTGAATTAAAGTGGGTTTATTTTAGGGTTACAGAATGTCATTAAATTGCTAGAAGTTGCTATAACCCTTTTCAGATCAGATCATCCAACTTCCCTTCTTATTAAGCTTGTTTGACCTATGTTTGGATCCTTAATTACCCTGTTTGCATACTGCAATGGTGAAATTACAGTTTTACCCCTGATGATTTGTTTTATCCTTTAACTCAGAATTCTCTGGGTTAAGCCTCTCTCAGGGTTTTGCAGGAGCTTTTTCACACATATTTGGCTTAGATTGTACTAGTTAGGGTTCATGATGAGGTTCTCATCAATCGAGCTTGGCATAGGAAGTTTGGAAATCAAATTCACCTTGGCTCAATCGACCTGGATGCCTTTTTCTGATATGAGATGTCCCAGGACAATTCCTTCAGGCACCATGAAATGGCTCTTTTCCCAAGAAAGAACCAGATTCACGTCAATGCATCGCCTGAGGATCTGGACCAAGTGCAGGAGGCAATCGTCAAATGATTCTCCAAATACTGAAAAGTCATCCATGAAGACTTCCAGATAATCACCTATCATATCTAAGAATATGGCAAGTAAGCACCGCTAAAAAGTAGCCGGTGCATTGCAGAGACCGAACAACATCCGTCGGAATGCGTATGTCCTGAAGGGGCAAGTGAATGTGGTCTTTTCTTGGTCCTCAGGATGGATTGCCACCTGGTTATAATCGGAGTACCCATCCAAAAAGCAGAACCTATTTCCCGCTAGTTTCTCGAGGATCTGATCAATAAACGGTAGTGGAAAATGATCCTTCTTTGTGGAAGTATTGAATCTTCTGTAATCAATGCAGACTCTCCACGAATTCACCACACGGGTCGGTATGATTTCTCCGATTTCAGTCATGATCACGCTGAGTCCTACCTTCTTAGGCACAACTTGGATTGGACTCACCCATCGACTGTCGGAGATCGGGTAGATGATCCTTGCATCTAACCACTTGGTGATCTCCTTTTTGACGATCTCCTGTAGATTAGGATTCAGACGTCTCTGCATTTCACGGGAAGGTCGTGTGCCCTCTTCAGCGTAGATACGGTGTGTGCAGTAAGAGGGGCTGATGCCTGTCAAATCATCGAGAGTCCATCCAATGGCTCTTCGATGTTGCTGGAGAACAGTAATCAGACGGGATTCCTGATCAGGTGTGAGTGTGGAGTTAATCACAGGAAATGTCTGATTGGAACCTAAAAAGACGTACTTCAGATGATCAGGAAGAGGCTTGAGTTCCAAAACAGGGTTATCAGCAGGTGGTTCAGGGTGTGTGTCAGTAGCATGGGAAGGAGTTATGGGTGTGTCTAAGTCAAGTTCGGACTCCTCTGATTGCGGATTTTGATCCTTTCGTGGTTGATCAGAAGTAGTCAGATTTTCCTCAATATATGGATCGTCAACCACAGCCTTGATATCACATATCTGTTCTATAACACCGCAATTAATCCCTTGTTGGGCCATAAAGATGTCAATCTTTAATGTTTTGTTCCCGAATTTTAGTTCAATTTGGCCCTCCTCACAATTTATGTTGGCCCTAGAAGTGGCCAAAGAGGGTCTCCCTAGTATAATTGGTGTATCCCTCGGGTTTTCTGGAGCATCCATATCCAAGACTACAAAGTCCACCGGGAAATAGAAATCCTGAACCCTAACAATGACATCCTCAAGAACTCCTTTAGGTGACTTAATAGATCGATCAGCCAACTGTAATGTCACCTCTATTGGTTTTAGCTTAGATTCCTCAAGATGGTCAAGTATGGATGTAGGTATTAGGTTAATGGAGGCTCCTAGATCCAATAAAGCTCTATCAAATTGGGTATCACCAATGGTACAGGAAACCAAGGGAGTACCTGGGTCATTTGCCTTAGGTGGGAGTTTTCTCAAAATTACAAAGCTGGCTTGCTCTGACAATACGATTGGGCTCCCACTTTTGGTTCGTTGCTTACACTTAGGTGTACACATGTCTTTCAGAAATCGTGCATAAGCCGGTACGTGACGGATCGCATCTATCAAGGGGATGTTTATCTGGACTTGTTCAAAGAGCTTGACCAGATCCTCCTTAGGTGCCACGGGCTTGGTTGTCCTCTTTCCCTTGGTCAAGGCCTCGGGAAATGGAACCTTGGATGGTTCCTCTAGAATAGGTCCAGGTTCTTGATCTGGGACAAGGGTGTCTTGGATAACTATCCTAGGGCTTAAGTTAGCACTACCAGGTTGAAAGTGGCTTGGGTAAGGTAGGTCTTGTGTTGTTTTACCACTAGGGTTGTTAGTGGCAGTGCGATCGAAGCTAGGTCTTTTGTTTGTTTTCGTGTCTATTACAGTAATGCTGTTGTGGTACAGATAAAATAGCTACGGTTTGTCGTCATTGCCACCGTTACAATTTTACTCAGAAATATTTTTCCCGAGGTCGAACTCAGGGAGCTACCAAAATTCTAGAAGTACAATGCTTTTATTACAAAAATAAGAGAGAGAGAGATAGATTTTGTTTCTTAGCTTTTTCTTCTTCTCTTCTTTCTCTCTTTGCTTGTCTTCTTCTTCTCTTCTTCATAGTTCTTGATCTTCTTCAGTTCTTCTTCTTCTCTTCTTTGTCTTCTTCCTTTCTTCTTCTTTCTTCCTTGTTCTCTTTTCTTTCAGCTGCGGAACCTTTTCTTTTCTTTTTCTTCTTCTTTGCTTTGTCTGCAGAGCTCCATCCGTCGTCCGATTTCTCAATCAGACGGCTTAAGTGGTGTCTGCTACAGTGCTTCCTTTGTGCTCCTCCTTCTTCCTGCGGTCTTCTTCCTTCTTCTTTGCTTTGTCTTCTTCCTGCGGCCAAGTGTGACCTTCTACTTCTTCTTCTTTGGCCTTCTCCTTCTCCTTCTTCTTCCGCACCCTGTCCCTGCACAAAGAGCAAAACCTACCCTGTCCCTCTACCCGCATGTCTCTCTCTCTGCAAATCACTCATAGGACGCTCTCCCAGAGCCGCGGGTAATCGGGTCAGGTTTCGTGCCTGTGACCAGGCGCACCGGTGTGTGGGTGATGCACGAGGTGTGCTCAGATAGGGTCGGGTCGGGTCCGTCGGATCCACGTGGTGAGCTCGCGGACTGGGCGGGTGAGTGGGTGCGGGACCTCACCATAGTGCTTTCGGAGGCGTTAAGCAGAATTCACAAAAACAATATAAATCGTGTGTATGCTTCGTCGCTTACCGATGTGGGACTAAAACCCACTGTTCTCCTTCATGCGCCCGCAGCAGATCGCAGCTTTGCTTCCTCAGCTGTAGGCTCTATTCACGTCGATTGCTGGGTTAGCTGCCTTCGCACTACCCTCCCGACCTTGCAGCACCTGGAGCCTTGGAGTTCTGAAGCCTGGAGCATGCGTGGAGCTGCTTCAATGCAGCGTCAATGGCGGCCGGGCATCGAAAACTGCCAGACACAAAAAGGGCCTCTCGACCTAATCAGATCAGCGGGGGACCTTCACCGTGGCACGGCGAAGGTGGTGCGAGGTGCAGCAGGTCGTGGGGTGACCTAGGCATGCGTGCCTAGGTCGCCCTGTGACCGGAGGTGTGGGTGTGTTTGGGGGAGCGATGAGTGGGTGTAGAGCGACAGTGGGTGGGCGGAGGTTGTTCAGCGTGATGAGGCGGAGGTTATGCGAGGGTCGGCGAGGCGTGTGGGGCGGCGGAGCGATGGGAGCGTCTCGCCGGAGGGTGGGCGGAGACGAAGAAGGTGATGGTGGACAGGAGCGATCGAGGGTTTAATCGGATGAAAGACAGTGAGGAAAAGAAAGAGGGGGAGATGGGGAATAGTTCTGACCTAGTTATAGGGACGAAGGGGCCGGAGCAGGGCGGCGGTTGTATCGACTGTTGTCGGAGAAGAAGATACCCAGAGAGAGAGAGTGGCGGCGAGGAAGGGAGCGGGAGGGCGCGCGCTGGGTACGACGTGACGCAGGAAGAGCGGGCGAAGGTGGCTCTATTGCTGGTATTGCAGCAGAGCGACGAGACGGAGGAGGAGGAGCTACCGGAGCTGGTGGGTTTCTGCTGGAGTGGGAAGAGAGGAAAAATGGGGGTTTTTCTCCATCAGGACCGAGCTACTCCTGTTGGCTGGTGACGGCGGTCCTTATAAAGGCGAAGGCGGAGGGGTGGGCGTAGGGAGGCGACGTGCCTCAATCGCCGGAGAATGGTCAGAGTTGCAACCCATACCTTCCGCGCATTCGCACGGAAGGTGTGGGTGATGGAAGAGGTCATGGCGGTGTCCCTGCGACAGCAGATGTCGTAGGGAACACCCGGTTCAATTGGCAGAGGGCCTCCCTCACCCTGCGTGGCGCCATGCTCCGCGTAAAGTCGCCGGAGCATGGCACTGCTCAGAGATTTGCAGGGGGACCTAAGTGCAAAGAACGAAGAAGAACCTAGGGGCCAAAATGCGAGGGTTTCGAAAGTTGAGGGTCAAAAAGTAATAATGAGGAGCAAAATGCAAAGTTGGTCAAGAAGGTTTCTTCTTAGGCTCAAGTTTTTATGCATGACTAAATGGGAGCTAAGGATTCTAATGGTGAATTTTATTTCTAGAACATACCTTGTTTGATTGGCCAATTTACGTAAAAACCTAAATTAAATCATTAATTGGGCATGGTTCTCAATGTAGGTCAAAATGGGTTCCCAAGGCCAAATTGAAGGTTATAAACCCTAGAGATTATTTTTATATGAATTTTAGAGGGTTTATTCGATTTTTACTTTGCCTCGAATCCCGTGAATTGAAGTGTGTTTATTTTAAGGTTACAGAATGTCATTTAATTCCTTGGAGTTGCTGTAGCCCTTGTTGGATCAAATCATCCCACTTTCCTTCTTATTAGGTTAGTTTGACCTATGCTTGGACCCTGAGTTACCCTGTTTACTGATTGTGTTGGTGAAATTGCATTTTTACCCCTTATGACCTGTTTTCTTTACAAACTCAGAATTCTCTGAGTCAAGCCTTTCTATGAGTTATGTAGGAGCTTTTTCTCGCATATCTAGGTTAGATTGTGCTAGTTAGTTTTCATGATGAGGTTCTCATCAGTTGTTATTGAATTTAGTCCTGCCTGGTTTTGGTTCGATGTTGGTAAAATAGGTGGCTACTGTTAAAATCCCAAATATGATGTCGAAGCTTCCATCCCGTTGGGTGATGGAATAGAAGGGGCCTGATAAATCATGTGGGCTTGGACAGGATTTGGGGTCATAACGTGTCTCTAGTTCGGCATGTTATTTGGATTCGGTAGAGGTTGCGAAAGGAGTGTGCCAGGTTGGCGGGAATTCGCCATCGGGGCGAGTTGATTGCGAACCTCTGTGATCTCGTCTTTATGCTGTTTTTGCATAGACGCATTCATCTTCTAAATGTCAGCCATAGTCTGAAGGATGAGAGTCATCTGATCTGTCTTAGTTGGCCCAGATTGATAGGTGGGGTTGGGTCGAGGCTGAGGCGGCTAATATGGACGAGTAGCTTGTGGACGGGGTTGGTATGTGACGTGCGCGTGCGTGTGTGTTTGGAAGTGTTGTTATAGCTTGCGCTTGCAACGTCGGTTTTAAAGTAAAGAAATGGATGTGAGTCCGAGTGTCGATCTCAGGGAGGTGTGAAAACCAGATTCTTCTTGTCACTTATCGTCATGAAAATCGTGGGGTTTTGCTTGCGAAAAGGCGTGGGTGCAAAGCGAGAGAGAGAGAGAGATTAGGGTTAGAATTGTTTCATTCGCAACATGCAACTTGAATAGAAAATAGAGCAAGCAATTGAATAGAAAACAACTTCATTTAACATGCGACTTTAGTTCATAATTACAACACTAGATAAATGCTTGAACATAAGTAAAGTAAAGCTTAAAAGAAGGAAGGAGAGAGAGAGGGGATGGTAAGGCAGCCACGGTGGTGAAGAGGGCTTCGTCGGTGGCTCGTCGTCTCCAGCCATTACAAAAGGGCTTAAAGGTAGCTAGGAGGGGGGTAGAACACTTGTAAGTGGAGTGAATGCCCTCCATGGGTGGTTGGAAAGGGTTTAAATAGGAAGAAGGGCTTTCCAATGAAGAAGGGGTTTTAGTGACATCTAGGATGTCGCTAAAACCCTTCCCAAAACGTTGGTGAAGGCCCCTGCCCGCCGGTCGCTCGCCCGTAGCTGTGCTTCTTCATGCCTAATCCGTGTGCGTGCGTCGTAAGCCGTCCGATCTTTGAGATCCCACACGGGGCGCACGCCTAGATCGCACCCTCGCGCCCACGTCATACGCGCGTTTCGTCAAGGCGTATTTGCGGGCACCATGTCTCGCAATCATGCCAGTCCGTTGCTGATCAGGCGGTCCAATTTCGCCTGCATGCGCCTTCGCCTCTGCATTTCAGTGCAGCGCGATTCTAACCTGCGCCCCCTGGTTGCGCGGTTGAGGCGCCGACCGCTGCGCTGCCCTGCGTGGATGGTCGCAGTTGGGCGTCGGTGCTCGGCTGCTACCGACCGTTGGATGGAGATCCGACGGTCATGATCTGGTCTAGCAAGGAGTGTGGTGATGGCGCAGGCGATGGTGCGGTGTTCTCAGTCATCCGATCGAAGATTGGATGACTCAGATCGTTCTGTGATTGATGGAGGGGGATGGGCGAGGCGTGTGGGTGCTGATCAGGCACCACGTGGCACCTTGTCAGTCGTTGATCGTCAGATCAACGGTCAGAACTTCTTGGGCCTATTACGGGAGCTCCTAATGTCAGATTTGGCCAATTTCGAGTCCGTTGGACTCCGTTCGTCGCTCTAAATCCATCCGTGTGGTCTGATTGCTCATCTGAGGCTTGTTTTGACAAGTGCTCATACAAATGGCCATTAATACTATTCTATAAGCAATCTTAATGTGTAATGCATGTAATGCTCCCATTCCTTTTTATGATGTGTTATCTATGTATTTTGTTCTTAAGATAAACCCCATTTAACAGAGTTATCACCTTGAGATGCAGTATTATCATAATCCCATGCTTACTCCTTGTCAGTCCCTAGCAAGGTTTATTCTAGCCTTTATTTCCAGTCAGAATTTAAGAAGTAATCTACTTAGACATTTTGTCACTTGTCAATAGGAGGAAATATACTAAGATCTTAATCTACAAAGACTAAGCAATGCCCGGGTGTCTGCCAAAATACGAATCGCCTGGATCCTTGCTTTAATGTATGTAAATATATATAAATATATATTTTTTTCTTATTTGTAGATTTTTTTGGAAATAAGAGTGGGTTGGTAACTTTTTACGACTACCCAACCCACCCAAAACTCGGACAAAACTCTAAGTGTCAAGATCTTGGTGTGAAGATCGTGATAGACTCACTCAATAGTAATTTAGACAGACTCCGGGTTTCTACGACCCTAGGTGATTGGAAGATGAAGTGTTTTGCCTGAAGGTGTGTTTGTTCAATCGGTAGCTTTCTCCCCACGTTTGTTTTAATTGGGGTCAACATAAGGATTTTTCTAGTGTACATCTCCCTGGCTTGTACTACTTCCCCACTTCTTCCTTAAGTGTTTTGGTTCTTTTTGTGCACTTACTGAGCTGGATTCTGGATAACCGACCAATGGGCTGTTACCCACGATCACTTGCTAGCCATACTCGTGCGGTGAAGTGTGGTTTATTTCATTTTCTTTTTTTCTCCTTTTTTTTTATTTGGTAGGTGGCTTCCCTAATCTCAAATTTACCTAAAGGCACTGAAGAAGTGGTCCCGTGGCTGGGCTCTAGACAACCTGCCAATGGGCTGTTACCCACGACAACTTGCCAGCCGTACCACCCTAGAGAGTTCATTAGTTACCCAATTTCTATCAGAATCTTCGAGGAGTGAGTCTGTGCAAAAATGTGTGTAGATGCTTAGACTCAAAGTCTTTCTGAGTTAGAGGGTGAGTTGATAAGTCGTATACTTGTCACCTTATTTAGTTGGTGGATTAGAGTAGCTTAAGGTTGCAAGGATTTGAAGCTAAATCCATATTTTAACGGACACCAGGGCTGATTAAGCCTGAAGGCCTGAAAAGTCTAAGTGTTCAAGTTCTTTTTATATTATTTTCCACTATTGACAAATTTCTAATGCCTAAGTTTCTTCGTAAATTTAATTTTTTTTTTTTAAAAATTTAATTTTATTCTATTCAGACTGATTAAATGAGCTCAGGATCATACAATTTACCACCCTCCCCCATGCTTAAGTTGGACAATATCCTCATTGGCAAATACATGGATGTAATAGGGGTTCGAAAGGATATTACCTGAGTGACGTAGAACACCGGATCAGTCTGAATCATTTGGGTTGCCTCCCAGGAAGCGTTGAGTTTAACACCTCCAGCAGGGCCGTGCTTCGTGTCGTCCCTCAATAAGGGTGACACTCTCCTTTGGGGGAACCTAGGCTAGGAAATGTTTCAATCTTTGGCCATTAACTGTAAAAGTATGCCCCGAGTTTGGGTCAGTGATTTCAACTGCCCCATTGGAGTGGGGCTTGACCACACTAAATGGTCCTGTCCACTTGGACCTGAGTTTCCCTGGAAAGAGTTTTAGGCGGGCATCGAAAAGTCAGACTTGCTGGTTAGGCTCAAAGGTCTTTCTATGGATGAGTCGGTCATGGACGGCTTTCATTTTCTCCTTATATAGTTGATTGTTCTCAAAGGCATCTCGACGAATTTCTTCGAGCTCAGAAAGTTGGAGTGTCCTCTACGCACCGGCTAACTGGGAATCCATGTTACACTTCTTGATAGCCCAGTAAGCCTAGTGTTCCAATTCGACAGGAAGGTGGCAGGCTTTGCCACAGACCAGGCGATAAGGCAACATGCCTATCAGGGTCTTGAAAGCAGTCCTGTATGCCCACAGGGCATCATCCAGTTGTGTGGACTAGTCTTTCCTGTCAGGTCTCACAGTCTTTTGTAAAATGTTCTTGATTTGTCTATTTGAGACCTCGGTCTGCCCATTTGTTTGCGGATGATACAGGGTAGCGATGCGGTGGTTAAGCCCGTATTTTCTAGGTAGGGCACGGAATTAGGAGTGGATAAAATGACTTCCACCATCAATGATCATGGCCTTTGGTATTGCAAATCGAGAAAAGATGTTCTGTTTAACAAAGTCCATGACAGTCTTATGATCGCATTGGCGGGTGGCGACGGCTTCAATCCATTTAGAAACATCGTCTACCGAGACTAGGATGTACTCAAAGCCGTTGGATGGTGGAAAGGGGCCCATAAAATTGATAGCCCAAACGTCGAAGATTTCGACAATCAAAATGGGCTGGAGGGGCATCATATCTTTTCTGGTCATGGTCCCTAGTGTTTGGCAGCGCGAGCAAGTCTTGGCAAAGTTGTGTGCATCCTTAAATAGGGAAGGCCTATAAAATTCGGACTGCAGAACCTTCACAGCCGTTTTCTTTCCAGAGAAGTGGCCACCACAAGCTTGGTCATGTCAAAAAGATAGCACACTTTGAACTTCGTTCTCAGGGATACACCTCCTGATGATCTGGTCAGCATAGAGGTGAAACAACATGGGATCATCCCAGAAATAGTGCTTGGCCTCGGCCAAGAACCTGTCCCGTTGCTGTCTGGACAAGTTGTGTGGGGTCTATCCTACAACCAGGTAGTTGACATAGTCAGCATACTAAGGCAGTCTCTTGTCTTGCACAGCCAGAATGTGTTCATCGGGGAAGGTGTTAGATAAAGGCAGGGAGGGTCCAATGTGGTCTGGGTGAAGTCTAGACAAGTGGTCAGCCACCACATTCTTTGATCTGGCTTTATCGTAGATTTCTAGGTCAAATTCCTGCAAGAGTAGGATCCATCTGATGAGCCTAGGCTTCGCATCCCTTTTAGCCAACGGTGCCAGATGGCTGAATGGTCAGTATAGATGGTCACGTGGGATCCCAGCAAGTAAGGTTGGAACTTCTCGAGTCTGAAAACTATAGCGAACAATTCTTTTTCTGTGACTGTATAATTTCGTTGGGCTTCGTCCAACGTCTTGCTCGCGTAGTAAATCACCACGGGTTTCTTATCTTGCCTTTGTCCTAGGACAATGCCTATGGCAAAATCTGATGCATCACACATAATCTCAAAATCCTGGGACCAATCTGGGGGCTGAAGTACAGGCGCTGTGGAAACTAAGTCCTGGAGGGTGTGATGAGCCTGGATGCACTCAGAGGTCATGTGGAATATGACGTCATTGGCCGGAAGGTCGGTTAAGGGTTTGGAAAGCTTGGAGAAGTCTTTGATGAACCTTCGGTAGAAGCCATCATGTCCTAGGAATGAGCGGATCTACCGGACCGAGCTAGGCGGGGGAAGTTTGGAAATCAAATCAACCTTAGCCCGATCCACCTCAATGCCCCTATGCGATACGATGTGACCAAGGATGATTCCTTCTTGAACCATAAAATGGCTCTTTTCCCAACTTAACACCAGATTAACCTCGATACATCATTTCAGGATTTTCTCTAAGTTGCTCAAACAGTGGTCGAATGAATTCCCAAATACAGAGAAATCATCCATAAAGACCTCCAGGTATTCACCCACCATTTCTGAAAAAATGGCTAGCATGCAACGCTGAAAGGTAGCAGGTGCCTTGCATAACCTGAACGGCATTCGACGGAATGCAAACGTGCCGTGCGGGTAGGTGAATGTGATCTTTTCTTGATCTTTAGGAGCAATTGCAACTTAGTTATATCTTGAATATCCATCAAGGAAGCAAAAATACTTTTGCCCTGCCAATCTTTCAAGGATCTGGTCAATGAATGGAAAGGGAAAATGATCCTTCTTGGTTGCTTCATTGAGCTTCCTGTAATCAATACACACCTGCCATGAGGTGGCGGTGCGGGTGGGGATGGATTCACCATGCTCATTGGTAACAACGGTGACGCCGGCTTTCTTTGGAACCACTTGAGTGGGGCTCACCCAGGGGCTATCAGAGATGGGATAGATGATGTCGGCGTCAAGCCACTTGATAATTTCTTTCTTAACAACCTCCCGCATGTTTGGGTTTAACCGTCTCTGCATCTGGCAGGAGGGTCATGCCCCGTCTTCTAGGTAAACCTTATGAGTGCAATAGGCGGGGCTAATTCCTCTCAAGTCCGAAATGGTCCATCCAATGGCGACCCGATGTTCCGAAAGGGTCGCGGTCAACCTGAGTTCCTGATCCTGGGTTGGATGAGAGTTAATAATCACAGGGAAGGTCTGGTCAAGTCCCAGGAAGACATACTTGAGATTCTCAGGTAGTGGCTTTAGTTCGGGTGCGGGTGGAACAACAGTCGAAGGGAAAGGGAAAGGTGGGAGTTGATCAACATTAATCTCCTCAAATGGTGTTGTTTGATGGTAATCAGCTCTATAGAGGTCCATGGGTAGCGATGGTGATGGGTCAGAATAGTCATTACAGGATTGGTGGTCTGAGATAGAACTAAGGGTGAGGCATTCCTCGACCAAAGTTTTCACGGGATCATGTTCCTCAACACAATCGCAATCAAAAGACTTTATCGCCCGGAAGATATCCAACTGCATTTTCTTATCTCCGAAGGCGATTTCCATACATCCCGTGTCACAATCAATGTTTGCCTTAGCCGTAGCTAAGAAAGGTTTGCCTAATATTATGGGTGTGTTCTGTAATTTTTCAGGGACTTCCATGTTGAGCACCAAGAAGTCGACCAAGAAATAGAAGTCCTTGACCTGCACAATCACATCCTCGACAACCCCCTTCGGGGTCTTCACAAATCTATCAGCCAGCTGGATGGTGGCAGGTGTGGGTGTCAACTCTCCGAAACCAAATTGGTGGTATGGGGTTGTTGGGATCAAATTGATGGAAGCACCTAAGTCCAGGAGTGCTATATCAAATGTCATGTCCCCGATATTGCAGGATATCAAGGGTGCTCCTGGGTCAGTTCGCTTGAGCGGAAGGTTGCTTGATATTACGGAACTTGCTTGCTCGGAGAGCACGACCTTCCTAGGTGCTTGAGGTCTTGGCTTACGTTTGGGTGTACAGGCATCCTTTAAAAACTTGGCGTAAGCTGGGATGTGCTTAACGGCTTCGAGGAGCTGAATATTAATCTGAACCTGCTTAAAGATCTCCAAAAGCTCCTCAGTTTCTACAACACTTTTCTTCTTCTTGATTATTTACAAGGCCTCAGGGTAGGGTGTTTGAACATGGATAGGATCTATCTCCGTGTCCTTGGGTTTTTCCAGTGCCTCTTTTGAGTCAGGTATTTCAGCCATTTGGGTTCTTGGGTTTTGGTGCCGCTTCTCAAGGTAACCGCATTCACAGAGGCATTGGGACCATGGGTTGATCCTTGAGAAGACGAGGACAAAGAAGCACCAAACCTAGGTGGTGTTTGTGGGGCTGGCTGGACCATGTGAGCCTACCCGAGATTGTCATGGAACCCTTGCGAATTGGAGCCTCTGTTAATCATGTTTCGCGGGTTCGGTTGTGGCTGGGAAGGTAGGGATCCTCGTTGTTTACAGTCGAAAAGTTGTCTTAACTGTCCCTTTGTTAAGGCCATTTCCTCCTGATGTTTCTCATTCATTTCAGCCATCATTTTTATCAGGGTGTCCATTTGGTTCTGCGGGGGAGGGGCTGCCTTGTTCTGATTGTATGGGGGTCTAACTAGTGGTCCTTGCTGATAGGGGGCAAGTTTGGCTACAGGTTTGGCCTGGGCTGGTTCTGGAATTGAGGTGGTTTCTGGTTTGTCCAACCAAAGTTGGGGTGATTACATCAGCCAGTGTTGTAAGTGTTGGAGAAAGGGTCAGGTTTAACATAACCTTGGACAGCTTGCACATCTTCAAGGATAGCAGATGTCGATGGGGAGAGAAGAGAGTAATCAAGGGTTGAGGGAGCAAAGGTCCCTCCCTGGAACGTGGTCAGGGGTTGTTCCAGGTTCAGTTGGCTTAAGGGCTGGACCAGGTCAACATTATGTGCTCCCTTTGCTAGGGAGAAGGTCTGTAATGGATTTCTGGTATGGTTCAGTAGCTCGTCAATCTTTTTATCCACCAATTCCACTCGATCTAGTTTCTTGGCAATGATGTCCATGTCAACCATTCCAGAATTTGCTTGTACCTCATAAATCCCACCACGGGGTTTACTGGATTGGTTAAACTGAGTCATGGAGGCATTGTTGAGCGAATTTTTGCTCATAGACTCAAAAAGCTCAAACACGCTCTCCTCGTCTTTGTTCAGGAAATTCCCCCCGCATGAGGCATCGACGAAGTTCCGTAGGTGGCTGTCCTGACTGTGGTAGAAGATCTGGGCCAATTGCCACCGTGGTACTTCGTGGTGTGGGCATTTCCTCAAGAGTTCATTAAATCTTTCCCACGCCTCTTGGAATTGTTCCCCACCCTGGAGTCTAAAGGTAGTAATGGCTCTTTTGAGGGCATTAGTCTTTCCTATGGGGAAGAATTTCTTCAAGAATGCATGCCTCAGTTCTTCCCAGGTGGTGATGGGTCTACCTAGGGGTCTAAGCCAGTGAGATGCCTTGTCTCTCAGTGAGAAGGGAAATATCTTAATCAAAACAATGTCAAGGCTAATGTTCCTAGGTTTCACAGTTCGGGCTATCCGGTCAAGATCCTCTAGGTGCTGGAAGGGGTCCTCATTTGAGCTTCCATGGAAGTGGCTCTGAATCAGACTTAAAACATTTGGTTTTAGCTCAAAATCATCTCCCCCTTCGGGGATCCTAAGGTGCGGCTCAACTCGAATAGCAGAAGGATTGTAGAAGTCGTGGAGGGGCCTCGGTTGGTCCTGGAATGGTGGTAGATCAGGTGGCAGTTGCCCTTGTGGGCCTTGGAACGGTGATGGTGGTTGCCCTTGTGGGTTCTGCAACTGGTGTATGGCTTGCATGATAGTGTGGATCTGTTGCTGCTGAAGCTGGTGGTTTGCGTTAATCTGGGCTTGGATGATGGAAATTGTGTCTGGTGGGGGTTGGTCCTCAACCTCATCTACCCTAGGTTCAGCCATGTTTCTAGCAGAATCAAGTCGCCTGGATTCCCGTCCCAAAACAAACAACTCAGGATGCAGTGAGCGTCTCCCGTGCACACACTAGAGAAGAACATGAGGGGATGCGGAGAGCGATAGATGCGAGAAGTGTGTGTTCAATCAAGCAAACAAGCCTAGTCCTTATGGTGTATTCCTTAGGAGACCTAGAAATCTCAAAAAGGGTGATTAAGTCCGTAAGCACTGGACTTCCCTTCCCAAAGGTAATCTGGCCAAGTTGATTACGAGGGGATTGCAGGGAAGGTTCTTCCTTTGGCTTGCGCTGCCGGTTCCATAGACCCCACAACCGCGGTCGTTTGACACTGCCCTGCAGCCTAGTGACCAGATTCTACTAAGGGAATAAAAACCAAGTGCCCAGCGAACAAAACCCCGCCTCTCGAGACTTAACCTAGTCCTGCTTAGGGCACGTCTACTTTGTTTTAAAGGGCTAGGATAGTGCTTGTGCTAGGGTTATGTGATGAAGCGTTGATTGGGGTAGTGCCTCTTAGTTTTCCACTTTCAGTGTGTGTGCTCCTATCAAAACATGATTTTCAAGCAAGGATTTTTTAAGATGTGGTGTCTTTTAATGTTTCATCCTTACTTTAGTGTCTTTTAGGATTGACGTGTCTTAATGTTTTCAGATAAGTTTCAGTGGGCACGTCAAGTTTTGCACACAATTCGGTGAAACTAGATTTCCTTTTATTGTGTAGAGGCTCTAAACCCTAATGTACTCATCCTAATGATCATGCAACTTCTATTAGATGAGTCGTTTTTAGGGTTGAGTGGTGCGGCCCAAGTCAATTCAAAGTGGCTTCGCAAACACCACTCAAAAAGAGGAAAGAACACTCCAAGAATTTATTCAAAATGTTAGAGTGTATATTTTTTTTGTTGGGTGATGTGTTAAGGATGTGGGTCATGAGATCATACACCACACCAATTTTTTTCAGTTTTACAATTTTTTTTAGATTTTCAAGCAAGTAAACAACCATGAGTGAAGAAATACACACGACCGGTCCTTGTTGTGCCTACTCCCTTGTTACCGTCATGAGTTGCGCTAATTCGCCGTCCAAGCGCCAAATTCCTGCAACCATCAAGTAGAAGGAGACAAGGCATTAGACGATGTGAGCATGGATGTAAAATGGAAGTGACAAAACAAATCCGTTGCCTCTCCGGCAACGGTGCCAAAAACTGACGCGCGCGTGTGCGTATGTTTGGAAGTGTCGTTATAGCTTGCGCTTGCGACGTCGATTTTAAAGTAAAGAAACTGATGTGAGTCTGAGTGTCGGTCTCAGGGAGGCGTGAAAATGCGATTCTTCTTGTCACTTATCGTCACGAAAATCGTGGGGTTTTGCTTGCGAAAATGCGCGGGTGAAAAGCAAGAGAGAGAGAGAAAGATTAGGGTTAGAATTGTTTCATTCACAACATGCAACTTGAATAGAAAATAGAGCAAGCAATTGAATAGAAAATGACTTCATTTAACATGTGACTTTAGTTTATAATTACAACACTAGATAAATGCTTGAACATAAGTAAAGTAAAGCTTAAAAGAAGGAAGGAGAGAGAGAGAGGGGGGGACGGCGAGGCAGCCACGGTGGTGAAGAGGGCTCTGTCGGCAGCTTGTCGTCTCCGACGATTACAAAAGGGCTTAAAGGTAGCTAGGAGGGGGTAAAACACTTGTAAGTGGAGTGAATGCCCTCCATGGGTGGTTGGAAGGGGTTTAAATAAGAAGAAGGGCTTTCCAAATGAAGAAAGGGTTTTAGCGACGTCCAGGACGTAGCTAAAACCCTTCCCAAAATGTCGGTGAAGGCCCCTGCCCGCCGGTCGCTTGCCCGCGGCTGTGCTTCTTCGCGCCTGATCCATGTGCGTGCGTCGTAAGCTGTCTGATCGAAGATCAGACGGCTGAGATCCCGCGCGGGGCGCGCGCCTAGATCGTGCCCTCGCGCCCGCGTCATCGTGTGCGTCTGGTCAAGGTGCATCTGCGGGCGCCATGTCTCACAATCGCCCCCGTCCGCTACTGATCGGGCGATCCAATTTCTCCCACACGCACCTTCGCCTCCGCATTTCAACGTAGCGCGATTCGAACCTGCGCCCCCTGGTTGCGTGGTTCAGGCGTCGATCGCTGCGCTGCCCTGCGTGGATGGTTGCGGTTGCACGTCGGTGCTCGGATGCTACCGACCATTGGATGGAGATCCAACGATTGTGATCTGCTCAGGCAAGGAGTGTAGTGATGGTGCAGGTGATGGGGCGCTGTTCTCAGTCGTCCGATCGAAGATCAGATGGCTCAGATCGTTTTACGGTTGATGGAGGGGGCTGGGCGAGGCGTGCGGGCGCTGATCGGGTGCCACGTGGTGCCTTGTGAGCCGTTGATCGTCAGATCAATGGTCAGAACTTCTTGGGCCTATTGCGGGAGCTCTGGATGTCGGATTTGGCCGATTTTGAGTCTTTTGGGCTCCGTTCGTCGCTCTGAATCCATCCGTGAGATCCGATTGCTCATCTGTGGCCTATTTTGACAAGTGCTCATACAAATGGCCATTAATACTATTCTATAAGCAATCTTAATGTGTGATGCATGCAATACTCCTATTCCTTTTTATGATGTGTTATCTATGCATTTTGTTCTTAAGATAAACCCCATTTAACAGAGTTATCACCTCGAGATGCAGTATTATCAATATGGTGGTCTTTGATTCTGATTATTTCCCGCTGTTGAAGCTACGAGTTGCTTCGCTAATGTATTTGGTTTTGAAAAACCTGTCATTGTAGTTTGAAAGCGAAGAACTCGTGTTCACAGATAAAATTTATACCGGAATAGAAATCCCAGGTCGAACTCAAGGAGGTGGACGTTTGATTTAAAAATACATATTTAATTTATTTGTCACGAAGTAGATTAATTGATTAGAAACTATATATCTATTTACACTAAATAGAGAAGAGAGAGAGAGAATGAGAGAGAGAGAATCTTTCAAACAAAAATCAAAAAGAGATGTAGAATGAACATGGAATTCATTATCATAGAGATTGTTCGTTACACTAAACATTATGACTAGAAAGCAGAAAACGATTACACTAGAAAGCAGTAAATCTACTTTAGAAAGCATTAAAAAGAATGGAGAGAATTATCCTCCTCGCTTGGAGGATGAGCTGGACGGGATGATGCCTGGAAGACGGGGAAAGGAGCAGGACGAAGGAGGACGAAATGGGAAGAACGGGAATGGGGCGGCATGTCGTCATCGTCGCGGGATCCACTTCCGAAAGGGGGACGAAAATTGGACTTTATCTCTTGAGAAGCATCTCGAGTGTGGGACAAGCTTCTCTTGAGCTTTAGAGAGGGAGAGAAGAGAAAGAAGGGATGAAAATTTCGTATGGAAGGGGTCTCCTTTTATAGTTTCAAGGAGCGAGGACAATTTGGTCTTTTTAATCTCAAAATATTAAATAAGGGATCTTTAGTGATAGATAAAATCGTCGCTAAAGCCCCAGTTCTGGGCAACGTGCACCGCCCGCTCACCTCCCACACATGAAACACGCGCTCACGTCCTTCGATTCTCGACCGTTCAATCGTGAGATCGAACAACTGAGATGCGCCCTCGTCGCACCTCTTCATCACACGCTCGCCACATTTGGTCCCACATTATGCACGGGCGTCTAATGTGGCGTGAGCGCTATCGCTCGTGCGCGACTGCTCGGTCGTGAACGAGCGGTCAATTGTGCCCGCTCGCCCGCCTCAACTCCCGTTCGTCGCGACTCGAACGCACGTCCTCCCTTCGCAAAAGCGTGTTTGACCATCACGCTACAAGCGTGTTTGTGTTGCGCTTACAATTCGTGCGCGCACATCCACAGCCATTGGATTCGCATCCAACGGCGGAGAATCATCGAAGAAGAGATTGTGTGGCAGGTGTAGCGGCCGGTTGGGTGGCTGAGATGGTGCCACGTGGTGCCATCTTGGCCGTCCATTTTCTAGATGATGTAGATGGTGGCACGATTGCCGGATTGAGTCGATTTTCGCACCGTGAGGCTGTGATCGTCGATCCAAATCCATCCGTGCGGTTGGATTTATCATTTGAAGTATGGATTCACACCATCTTGACCCTTGATCTTCTAGGGTTCCTTGATCTCTATCTGATACAACAGATGTCTGATTAGGGCGATCTTGGAGTCGTTGAACTCTAATCGTCGCCCTGATCAAATCTGTATGGTTGGATCTTCGATCTGAGTTCCCGATAAAAATTTTCCCTATCCCTGAACATAAAAGGAGACAATTAACCTCCATTTATTCAAACTAATCTAAATGCAAGATGATGCATGCTATGCAATATTTATAGTATGTAATGCAATTCTATACCTAAGAACATGCATAAATAGACATCTTATGCAATATAAATATGTTTACATCACACCCCGATGCCTATCTTTTGCTAGTCCCTAGCAAAAACTATATGCTATTTATAAAAGAATTAGGTTGGATTATTTGGGCATGAGATATTTTCAATCATTAAGAAAATGTTTACTTAGGATCTGAACTTTCAAAGACACAACAGTGCCCGGGTATCTGCCAAAATGCAGACCGCCTCAAGCCCTCGCCTTATTCAAAGAAAAATTTAATTTTCTCTTTTTCTTCTTTTCTATTTTTTTTGGATTTTTTTTTAGTTTTAGGTTTTAAGAGTGGCTTTCTACGGCCATTCAACTCACCCAAGATTTGATGAGAACCCTAAGTTCTAAGCATCTTTATTGTGAATGTGATAGACTCATTGATCGACAGTAAAAATGGACTTTGGATTTCTACGCCTCTAGGTGACCTTAAAAAGAGAATTCTGCTTAAAGGTGTATCTTTACAACCGGTAGCTTTGTCCCTACTTTTATTTTTATGGGGTCAACACAAGGGTGAATCTAATGTATATCTCCTTGGTTTATTCTATTTCTTCGGTTCTTCCTAAGTGTTTTGGAAATTTTCAGTGCATTTCTTGAGCTGGGTTCTGGACAACCAGTCGATGAGCTGTTACCACCGACAACTTGCCAGCCATACTCGTGCGGCGAAGTGTGGCTTATTTCTTTTTTTTTCTTTTCTCCTTTTCTTTTTCTTTCTTTTTGACTTTCTTTTTCTATTTTTTTTTTTTAAGTAGGTGGCTTCCCTGGTCTAAGATTTACCTAAAGGCAGCAAGAAAAGAATGGTCTAGTGACTGGGCTTTGGACAACCTACCTATGGGCTGTTACGCATGATAACTTACTAGCCATATCACCTTAAAAGGTTCATTAGCTACCCAATTTCCGTTAGAACTGTCGATTAATGAGTCAGTGACAAGATAGTGTGTAGATGCTTTAGACTTAAAGTTCCCTCAAATCAGAGGGCAGGTTGATAAGTCGTGTAATTATCACCCAAACTTATTTACTCAAATTAAAATAGAATTCAGGTTGGCGAGGACTCAAAATACAAATTCACATTTTAGTAGATATACGGGCAGATTAAGTCCAAAGACCTGAAGGGTCTTTGTGTTCAGATCCTAATGTAATATTTCCTAAGATTGAAAATTTTCTTAAGCCCAGGTTCTCTTTCCTAATTCCACAAATTTTTTTTATATAAAGAAAATAAATGAATCTACGGAGTTGATGAAAAAATTCAGAGATGAATATCCACCCCTCCATGCATATCTAATGCAATGTCCTTATTGTATTAAAAAGACATAAAATAGAGTGGAATAGAGTAGAAAGCACCTGAATTACGTGAATGACGGATCCGCTCCGAGATAAAGAAAAAACTGTATATGTGCTGAATTTAGTGCCTTCAACTAGGCACACTATACAAAGAAGAGAAATAAAGAATTCACAGGTGCAGATCAGAATCAGAATAAAAAGAAGAAACCTCTGACCTGCCAGCAGATGTCCACAAATGTGGACCAGATTGTGGTGCAGACCCATACCTCATAATCGAGAATATCTAAGGTTCTGGATAAAAATTACCCAAAACCTAAAATCACTATGCAAGCGGGGTCGAGCCTGCGATTTATGAGGATGCAACCCAAGGCTAAAGAGTCGGGTTACAGAGAATTTGATATCAAAAGGATAATCAATGAATGTATGCTTGGGTTGAACATTCTTAGAACAAATGTCATAAGGGTTTTGGTTTGATGGTTTCAGATGAATTGGAACCCTTAGACTCGATCTTCTATTTCCTCCAGAATTTGCTTCCCAAATCAAAATTTCCCAGCTCCTATCCTCCTCATTCAGAATGTCAAATTCTGGGACCTCCTGCATATTAATCACCTCGTCTGAGATTTCCAAGTCTAAAAGATGTGGCTGAATCAGAATTGACTTGGGTCTAGTTATCTCAAAAACAGAATCATCGATAAGCTCAATGGAGTGTAACTGACAATCAGGGCATTGGATTGAATCCCCCAGGAAATGCGATTCTGGATTCGTAATATGAGCCCCAATAAGATCAGTTTCCTTAGTTATTGGGCTATCAAATGATCTATCAGATTCCTCATGCCCAATCGTCTCACAGAAATCGTGTTTTGTAAACTCGCGTGAGACTTCGCAACTTGAATCTTCACAATCAGAATCAAAGAAATCCAAATCCATATTAATGTATGTCCCAAAATCAATTGTCACTTTCTGATCCATGGAGACATACGTTTCCTCGTACCCCGACTCAAGGATCTCAGGTGAAGAAATCAGATCATCCTTAATTAGTTGCTCTAATTCAATCTGGTCAGTCTCATAATACGTGTCCCCCCAACATGTGCTTGATCGGGTTCTGACATTGGCTTTCCTGAAGGGAGTTCATCTTGGTCAGAGTACGAGGGTTCAGAGTTCCCCCAACTAGAGTAAGCAAGATCGGAACTTCCTCCGGTCCTAGAGTCAGACGGGGGTGGATATTGGTCTATCCCCTAAGAAGATTGGTGATAGATGTTATGCACAGCTTCACTCTCAGAGGGCGGTTGTGCGAACGGGTTTTGCGTAGAGGTGGCTTGCTGCAGATGTTGAGTTAACTCATCCACCTTCTTCTCAATGATAGATACCTTGTCCAAACGACTGGCCAACAATTCCAAGTTGACTAATGCGGACAAGCCCTGCGTCTCGTGTGCTCCCCTTAGATTTGTTGATGCGTGGGCATTCGTTCGATTGAATAATCCCATGAAGTCATTGTTGATGGAGTTCTCACACATATTATCGAGAATCTCCCACACAGTGTCTTCATGTTGACCCATGATATTTCCTCCGCATGTTGCATTGACGAATAAGCGGATATCTTCACGGAGTCCCTGGTAAAAAGACTGGACATGTTCCCTTTTAGGAACTCCGTGATGGGGGCACTTTCGCATGAGATCTAGGAAACGGTCCCATGCTTCATGAAGTGGTTCTCCAGGCTGTTGTGTGGAGTGTGTGATCTAGTGTCATAAGGCATTCGTCCGACCAACTGGGAAGAACTTTTTCAGAAACTCGAATTGTAGTTTAACCCATGTGTTGATTGGACGCGTTTAAGTCAGATACCAATGAGCTGCTTTGTCCATGAGAGAGAAGGAGAACATCTTCATGAGAAGAATATCCTGATTTTGGACATCTGACCCGAAGGTCAGGGCCAGATGCTTAAGTTGTTTGATGTGCTGGAAGGGATCCTCGGAATTAAGCCCATGGAACTTTGGAATAGCATGAGTCATGCTGGGCTTGAGTTCAGAATCAGGACCTCCAGTCGGGATTTGGACTTGAGGTTCGATCGCCATCGCAACGGGATTGTAGTGATCTCGCATCATAGGACGTTGCGGTGGGTTTACAAAGGCTTGGAATAAATCATTAAGGTGGTGGAGTTGATTTTCAAGGTTATTCTCTTCTTCTGCGGGTTGTGCCATGATGATGGAAGAAGGAGAATTGGGTTCAGATGAATCAGAGGAGATGTCTATGTGATGGGGTTGCTGCTCAAACATGGAAGTCGAGGCCTGGTCTCGACGGGAGTGAATCACTAAAGGAGGCCTCAAGGATGGTCTTAAGGACCTCCTACCGAACATGCACCGATGGTCTGGATGAGAGTAGAATGTGATGGACCCAATCAAGACACCCAAAAATTTGGATGACTATAGAGGTTCGAGGTGGATGATACCCCTTAGTCAAAAAGCCGTCCACCTAAGAAATACCTAGGCAGCCAGAGAGGGAGAGTCCAGCAAAGACCCCTACATGGTAGAGCACCCCCACTAGTTACAGGGTTTCCCCCACCCGACCTCTCTTGTCACTATGCTCTAGGTAGACCAGAATGGGGACTTTGACCTCTTAAGTCTACCAGTTTTAATTAAGAGAAAGGGTACTTAAGATTTCACTTGAACTTTAGATGTATTGAGTGCAAAAAGTGACCTAATTTCAAGGTTGGTTGACCCAACAAGGTGGGTCAACTTCACCTATTTGTCCTTTGAGAAGTTTTAGGTCCCTTCTTTTAGGATTCAAGTGAGAATAAGAGCTTGAATTTTAGGATTTTCTTGAATAAATCTCTTCAACCAAGGCTTAGGCATACCTCTTTTTGGAAAGTTAATTCTTACTTATGAGGGTGTGTCTCTAAAATCCTAAATTGAAATCCTTAATTTGGCTCTAATCTTGGTTCAGTTTAGTTTGTCAAATGTGGCATATAGGGCTCAATCAGGAATGTGGTAGCCCTTGTTACCTTAAATGGGTGCACAAATCAGTTTTGTTGTTGAAATCAAATTAGGCAACTTGGTGAATTAGCTAGAAATGGAAAGCAAGAAGCCTTAATTGTTGTTATCCTTTTTTCCTTTTCAGAATGAGGGGCTTTAAGAGAGAGAGTAATAAGGAATTACCTTCCCCTGGTGTGTTTTGATGTGCGACTGTCTTTTCTTTGAATCTTCTCCCTTAAACAATCACAACAAAAAGAGATAAAACAAGTTAGCACTAAATCAGCAATTGTGATAAAGAATTCTAAATAGCCTGTTGCTCCCCAGCAACTGCGCCAAAATGTTTATCGCACTGAATCGGGTTTTAAGAATATCGCGTTGTAATATAGCTGAAAGAGCGTTCAAAACAAATACAATTTTATTACTCGAATTTTAAAGTCTGAGGTCGAACATAGGGAGCAAATTGGTGTTTTAGAAATCAAGATCACAATTAAAAGAAGATGCAATAATATTTCAAAAATACTCAAGAATTCAATGTATGTGAATATGAATAAAAAAATAGAAGGTCTATGCTATTTCTTCTCTCTCTGATTCTCTTCTTTTCTTCTTTCTGATTTTTCCTTTGCGAATTCTTCTTTCTTTCTCTGTCTTCTCCCTTCTTCTTCTTCTCTTATTTTGGCTTCTCTCTTCTTTAGCTTTCCTCCCTTAGCCTTTTCTTTAGCTTCCTCTACCTTCTTCTCCTCCTTTGGCTTTTCTCTTCTTTCTCTCTCTCTACCGGCTGCCTTCTTCTCTTCCTTTGCCTTGCTGTCTTTTCTTTTTCCTTTAGCTTCTTCCTTCTCTTTTCTTTCTCTACCTTAGCTTCTTTGCCTGCTTCTTGTCTTCTCCTTCCTCTTCCTTTGCTTTGCTTCTCTTCCTCTGTAGAGCAAAACCTACCCCTACCCGTGCACACTCTCCTCTCTCTTCTCTCTTGGGTTTCGCTCTCCTAGAGCCACACGTTTCTTAGGTAATCGGGTTGGGTACGTGCTCGAGAACCGGGCCCACCGGCGTGCGGTGGTGGGCGAGGAGTGCAAGTCGGGTTGGGTCAACCAAGTCCACGAGGCATGGTCGCAGACGAGGTTGGTCGGGTCAGGTGAGAGGGGCCTCACTTCGTGATTTGGAGGCGATAAGCCTCTGCCAGGAATTCAATTTATCGGGTGTTGCGCCTCTTCCAGTTCCGAGGTGGGACTATCTTCCCACCTTCCTCGTGCGTGCCTGCGGCAGAGGTGCTCTCTTTGATTGCAGCAGCTGCTACTGGCCTTGTCTTCAATTGATAGCCTAGAGTCATGTGCGAAGACGTTCTGCGCAATCTGGGACACGAGCCTGGAACTGGCGAAGCCTGGAGCAACTTGCAAGCTTGCTTCAAGCTTTGCGCTAATGGCGGGGCACGTCTGCACTGAAATCACCACAACGGCCTCGTGGCCACGTCAGAATGTTCAGGAAGCTTCGCCGAGGCACGACGAGTGTGCTGCGGTGGTCGGTGTGGCGTGGGAATTCCTGTGCGAGCGTGCTTAGGGCACATTGTGTGCGTATGTGTGGGTGTGTTCGGGGGTGTGTTTGGGTGGTTGACGGACTAAATGGAATGAGGGGTTGTGATAAGGGAGTCGAGGCGATGCTTATGGACTTGTCGGTGAGGAGGGGGTGGTCTGTGGTGGTGGACCGATCTCGCCGGAGTTGGTGGCCGGAGGTGAAGGAGATGATGGTGGTGGAGTGTGGCAGTAGTTGATTTAGGGAAATAAAGAGGGGGGAAGGAAGTAGAGGGTGAAGGGGACTTATCTAGGAAGTGAAGAGACGAAAGGGAGACGGAGATGGTGTCAGGCACGTATTGCCGATGCTGGAGACGAAGATGCTCAGAGAGGACGGTTGGCGAGGATGAAAGGGAGATAGGGGCGTCGGCAGGTGCTGCGCGACGCGGACGAACATGAGGAAGAAGAACCTGCCATTGGTATTGTGGTCAGGAGACGAAGAATATCAGGGAAGGTCACCAGAGCTTGTTGAGCGAGTCGGCTGGAGGAGGCGAGAAGAAATTGAGGGGACTTCCGGTCGATTTCAAGCTTGGAGGAGTCGGGGAGAACTAGGGCTCCTTAAATAGATCTCTAGAAGGGGATTTGTGCTTGGAAGCCAAGCTTCCAAGCAAGGTAAGGTCGCCGGAGATGGCAACTTCAAAAGAGACCCAAATCTCTCATGTGTTCGCATGAGAGATTGGGTAACAAGTAGGGCATCAAACAGAGTTCACGTTGGAGGGATTTTCTCAGAGAATCTCCCTTCTAATTTTGAAGGGGATTCTCTGAGAAATCAGGGAGAAATCACCTTCTAAAGCTCACCGGAGTAGGATTTCTCTACTATAATGGTCGAGGGACCTAATTGCAAAGAATGATGAAGAAGATAGAGGGGCTTTTGTAAGGGTTTTTGAAAGATAGGGGTACAAATGTAATCAGTTTGGACCTATTTGCAAAGTGGGTTAAGATGAGTCCCCTTAGGTCCAAATTTTGGTACAAACCTAATTTAGACCTAAGAAATTAAATGGTGAAGTTGGATTTTTGGTTTTATTACGTTTGACTGGAAAATTTACATAAAAACCCAATTTAGGGTAAATGTTTGTCTGAGACCCCATTCTAGGTTAAAATGGATTCCAATGGCCAAATTGAAAGTTCTAAATCCTAGAGAATATTTTTATTTGAGTTTTAGAGGGCTTAGGTAAATTTTACCCTGACCAAAACATTGGTTAATCCAGTGGGTCTGTTTTAGGGTTTCTAAAAGTCATTTAATTCACAGGGTTCACACAAACCCTTTTCTGTCAAATCCAACCCACTTTTTATCTTGTTAAGACCTTTTGTCCTATGTTTAGCTCTTGAGAAAACCCGTTGTTGTATTGCAATGGTAAAATTACAGTTTTACCCCTTATTTCTTGCTTCTCTCAGAAAAGTTATTCAGTGAATTAGGACCTCTAGTTGATTATGTAGGAGCTTTTGTTCTCTTCTATGGGTCAAAATGAGCTAGTTAGGGCTTATGCTGGTGTTCCCATTAGAAACCTACTGAGCAACCTCAGTTTTAGAAGAGGGAAGGGGGTCGTGAACTGAGATCGGAGGTAGTGTGGAGTATTTATAGGGGGAGAGCTAGGTAAAAGGGGAAGTATCGGGACGGGAATGAGGCTAGGTGCAAGGTAACAACCGAAGTCTTCTCCGACACCGGTGAACTTAGTCACCTAGGTTAATTAGGATTTGAGAGGCATCCGAACCGTGGGATGGAAAGGTGGAGGTGAGATGAGCAACGGCGGCAACTGCAGTGGCTGTACGACGTCAAATGAAGGGTGATCAGATGTTGTGGAAATCGGAGTCTCTCAACCGTCCAAAGGTTGAAGAAGACGTTGAAGAAGGTCTGTGCACTGGAGTATAAATGCAAATAGAAAAGGACCTAATCATTATAAAAGGACTCGATTAAAATGTAAGCTAAGGGTATAAACGTAAACATTGAGTTTTGGGCTTATTTTAATTTATTTCTTTTTCAAAATTTTATATATTATTTTAAATAAGGTACGTAATATATTTTTTCCTTGAAATTAAAATTTTCCCCTTTGAGCTATATTTATTTAAATGATAAGATTAATTAAAGTACTTACATACTTAGGTTATTAAATGCATTTAAGTTAAATTAAATACTTAATATGTAGCTAATCATTACTGATTTGAGTCTAAATTATTAATTAAACTTATATTAATATTAATTTAACCTTAATTATGTATTTAAACTTATTTTACAAGTCCTTACTATTTTACCCTTATATTATAATTAGCCCTGTATTTAGTGTATTCTTAGGTAATTAGTTAGGGAAAATAGCTAATTAGTGTTAATTAGGAGCCATGATGAGTCTCTCATCAGTAGGTCCCATCTTCTTAGGCACAACCTAAATAGGACTCACTCAATAGCTATCAGAGATGGGGTAAATGATTCCCGCATTGAGCCACTTAATAATCTCCTTCACAACCTCGTGGAGATTCAGGTTAAGTCATCTTTGCATCTCATGAGAAGGTCATGAGCCCTCTTCTACATATATACGATGTGTACAATAAGAGGGATTTATTCCAGTCAAGTTATCTAGAGTACAACCAATGACTCTACGATGCTGCTGGGGGATGGAAATCAGCTTCATTTCTCGATCGAGAGTAAGTCGGGAATTGATAATCACATGAAACGTCTGATTTGAACCCAAAAACATATACTTTAGGTGGTCTAGGAGTGGCTTCAACTCCAAGACTGAGTTATCAACAGTAGGTGGGGGTTCGGGTTTAGCCTTAAAAGATAAGATGGAAGTTAGGGATAGGTCTAAATCAGATTCAGGCTCCCTAATTTATGGGTGAAGATCTGCTTGTGGTTGAGTTCCTGGAAGAATCAAGTTCACCTAAGGAAATTGGATCCTGATGGGAACACCATAATGAGCCATAACTAGCTCAATTTGGTCTTATAAAGTTAATAAAAGCTCCTACATATCAGTCAGAAGGTCTCTTGAGTAAGGTGAGTTGTTTTGAGAAGAAAAGATGAAAATAGGGTTATTTCTACAATTTTACCATCTTATCACAAATACAGAATAACCACGGGGTATGCTAGGGGTTTATTAAAGGTCATTTAGTCATTAATGTCTAATAAGGGGGTCCATGCAGACAAAAATGGGTTTTCATGCATTTCAAGAATTAAATGACATCTAAAACCCTAAAAATAGATCTGCTTAATTAACTTAGGTTATGGTCAGAATAAAATTCATCTAAACTCTTTAAAAATCATAGAAAAATATTCTTTAGAGTTTGACATCTTCGATTTGACCTTTAGAACCCATTTTGACCTAAAGCAGAGTCACAGATAGACTATTGCCTTAATTTAGGTTTCTACATAAATTACCCAGGCAAACGAGGTCAAAACCAAAATCAAACTTCACCATTAGATTTCTTAGGTTCAAATTAGGTTTGTATAAAAATTTGGACCTAATCGGAGATTGTCTTGACATAGTTTGTAATTTGGTCTAGTCTAACTCTTTTTCTCTCACACAACCCCTCAACTTTTGAAATTCTTTATAAATACCACCCTATCTTTGTCATCTTCTTCGTATAAAGGTCCCTGCCATCTCCATGTCCTACTCCTACAACTCTGGCAACCTTCAATCAAAGTTTTCTCCCTGATTTCACGCTCAATCTCTTCCAAATTTGGAAGGAAGATTCCTAAGAGATTTCTCTACAAATTGAACCTATTCGTGGGCTCCAATTCTTTCTCAATCTCTCATGCAAATGCATGAGAGATGTGGGTATCCTTCTCTGGCAAGCTTACCAAGCTTGCAAGCTTGGTCTCCAAGCCTTAAACCCCTTCCCATGACCTATAAAAGGAGCAGGGGCAAGAACCCTAGCTCCCCAACAAATTTTGGCTAGAGAAATCCCTCTCATTTTCCTCTCCGGCCACCTTCGCAATTTGCTCTGGCGACCTCTCTCCGACCTGCTCCTCCGCACCTCCAACTATCAAATTGGAGGTGCCAACATCTTTCTTTCTTCCTTGCGCACCTCTCCGGTCAAAGGGAGGGCGTTCTTCTGCCTCAGTCGTTGTCGCCGCTTTGCCGTCGCCTCCATCTTCTCTGGCTTTGGTTAGCCACAACCGAAGCCCTCCGCCTCCTTCCTCTTTCCCTCTACTTTTCTCTCCCACACTCACAACACATACACGACTTCCAATCACTCACATCCCTCTCCATCTTCTTCTCCTTCGGCAGAACTCTGGCGAGTTCGCCCGCACTCCACAGACCACCATCCACCTCACCACAACTCCCAAAAGCTCCGACATTCCACCGCAACCAAAACCCCTTTCCTATTTCACCGATCCATCCACTGAATCTCTCCACCTCCTTCGCACACCTTTCTCGACTTTGTCCGAGCACTTCACACACTCCTACACTCCACGGATACCATTATCATCCTCCTCATTCTTCAGCGATCCTATTGAACCATCTGACGGGGGCTTTCAAGTCCATATTGTGTTTCAGGTATCTGCCGGACATCTACCCCCACCTGCGGGTTCGCCGACCACGTCTTCAGTCCTCCGACTGTAATTGCCCCAGGTACTTCATCCAGGTTGCATGGAGTAGCTTCAGGCAAATCTCCAGGGCTGCAATTGAGCGCCACGACCTCGGATGCTGCTTCAATTGGTCAAGATCTTCACCTATAGTTGCATATGCTGAAGCCTTTGTGGGATAGTCCCACATCGGATATAGCAGATCCCTCCACTTCCCATATTATTTTTGTTCCCCTGCTTAGTCGCCTCAGTGAGCACGGGGTGAGGTCCCTCTCCACGTGCACACGCACACCCTCACCCGTGGTCACGCCACGTGGGTTTAGGCTCTGAACCGATTACCCGTATACCTGGATCCAATTAGCATATATCTGAGAAGAGAAAGAAAGGGAAAGGAAGAAGAAGAGAGAGAGGGGGGAGGGGGGTTTTGCTTCGTTGCCCACCTCTCGACACTTAGTGAATTCTGAGAGGCTTTCGCCACTTTTGGTGTTGTCCCTCTCCCTGAGGTTTGAGAAAGGGAGGCCTTTGCCTCTGTTGCTGGTTTTGAGTGCATTGTGCACTTATCCTACGTGGCATTTGGTTGATAGAAACTATTGAGATATTTGCTATTATTGTAATTAGGGTAATTGGTGATTCAAATCACCATTTTACCCTAATCTTTTTGCACTATCAACATTTGCTCTTATATACATACCATTTGTGTTGGGAAATTTCATCATATATTGATATCTTGTGATAGAATTGCAATTTTGAGATTTATTTGCTACTTGCTCCCAGTGACGACCTTGCATTTTATTCAAGTATAAATTTTATCTGTTTTCACGCTATTACGACCCATACTACAATGCAACGATTTCTAAAACACCATTTCACCGCGTAAATAGATCCTCAACCAAAGATTCTATGTCATATACTTCCTGAATTGCCCCACAGTTTATTCCTTTCTGGGCCTTAAAAATATCAATCCTTAATGTCTTATCCCCAAATTTCAACTCGATTTAGCCTTCTTCACAATTGATATTCGCCCTAGCAATTATTAGGAACAGACTCCCCAAGATGATCGGTGTGTCTCTCAAATTCTCAAGAGTATTCATGTCTAATACAATAAAATCCATTGGAAAATATAAATCTCTCACCCTAACTAGCACATCCTTGAGAATTCCTTTTGGTGACTTAATCGATCTATCAGCCAATTGCAATTCACCTTAATCGATTTAAGTTCAGTTTCCTCAAAGTGATCTAGTAGGGAGGTAAGAATCAAGTAAGTCCAATAAAGCTTGATCAAACTCTAGGTTTCCTATCTTACAAGAGATCAAAGGAGTGCCAGGATCTTTTACTTTCTGCAAGAATTTACTTAAGATTATCGATCTAGCTTGCTCTAACAAAACAATTGGGCTTCCGTCCTTCTTTCACGGCTTACGCTTGGGTATACACAAGTCCTTTAGAAATCGCGTGTAAGTTGGTATGTGGCGGATTGCATCCATCAAGGGGATGCTTATCTGGACTAGCTCAAAGAGCTTGACCAAGTCCTCCTCGAGTGCCACAGGTTTGGATTTCCTAGTTCCTTTGGTTAAGGCCTTAAGAAAAGGAACATCTCTAGGCTTCTCCAAGATTGCTTCAAGCTCTGAGTCTAGGGTAGGTATATCCTTGATATCCATCCTGGAATTTTTCTTTGAACTACTTGGATTAGGTTGACTAGGATAAGGTGGATCCTGAGTAGCCTTGCCACTATGAGTAGTGACCGAGTTTAGGCCTGCCTGGTTTGGATTGGGACTTGGTAGGAGAGATGGTTACTGCTGGTATCCCATGTATGAAGTAGAAGCCTCTGACCCATCAGGTGGAGGCACAGGAGGGGCCTGATAAACATAATGTGCTTGGCCCTAATTTGGGTTCACAATGCGTCTCTGCTTCGGTGACTTGTTCAGATTGGGCAGAGGTTGGGAAGGAAGTGCACCAGGCTGGCAAGTCCCAGTAATCTGTGAGAGCTGATTACGAGCCTCTATAATTTCCGTATTATGCTGCCTCTGCATGGCAGCATTGGTCTAATGCATATCAGCCAAGGTCTGTAGAATCAGGCTCAACTGGTCTTCCTTGCTAGGCCCCATCTAAAAGCTCGGATTGGGCCTAGGATGAACAGGTTGATATGGTCACGGATTCTGTGGTCAGGGCTGGAATAAAGGTCTAAAGATCTAATTATTATCTGACCATGTGAAATTCGGATGATTGCGCCATCTAGGGTTATATGAGTTAGAGTAAGGATCATCCTAGATGACGTGGAGCTCCTTACAGGGCTGAGTAGCTCCAGAGTAATTAGGATACGAGGGTTCAGAAATCCCCCAACTAGAGTAGGAAGGTTCAGAGTTTCCTTTGAAACCTAGATCAAGTGATGGTGGATAAGTATCCATCCCAAGATAAAAGTGGCAGTGGTGAATATTACGCATGGCCTCTCTCCCTGTAGGCGAACGTGTACACGTGCTCTGCTAAGAAGAAGTGGCCCATTGGAGTTGGTGGGTCAAATCGTCCAACTTCTTGATAACAGAGACTTCATCCAATCGACTAGCCACTAACTCCAGATCAATGGAAGCAGATAGGTCTCGTGTCTCGTGTGCCCCTCGTGTGCTTTTCAACGCATGAGTAGTCGTCTGGTCGAACATACCCATAGACTCATTATTTACGTAGTTCTCACACATGTTCTTGAGGATCTCCCAAATGGTGTCTTCATCCTTACCCATGAAGTTGCTTTCACAGGATGCATTGATAAATATTCTAATGTCCTCACAGAGTACCTGGTAAAAAGACTAGACTTATTCCCATTTAGAAATTCCATGATGAGGGCATTTTCGCATGAGATCTAAAAAGTGATCCCATGCCTCATGAAGAGGTTCCCCTGCATTCTGTGTGAAATGCATGATCTGGTGCCTTAGGGCATTGGTGCACTTTACTAGAAAAAATTTCTTGAGGAATTCAGCGTGTAATTCCTGTCAAGTATTGATTGGTTGAGTTAGAGACCGATACCAATGGGCAGCCTTATCCTTCAATGAGAAGGGGAACATTTTCATGAGTAGGGTGTTCCAGTTTTGAACATTTGGCCTAAGAGTTTGAGTCAGATGCTTCATCTCCTGAATGTGTTGGAAAGGGTTATCTGAAATCAATTCATGAAAATGGGAGATTAAGTTAATAATATTCGATTTTAACTTGGTCTCAGGTCCCCCAACCGGAGTCTGCACCCTGGGTTCGATAGCCATTGCCGTAGGATTATAGTGATCCCACATTTGTGGATGCTATCGAGGATTGGCTAGTGCATGGATCAGATCAGTGAGAGTCTACAACTGGTCTTGCAGGTGCTGAATATCATCACCTCTTTCAAGTTCATGATTCTCCAACAAGTCAGAGGATGGAGAACTGGATTTAGATAGATCAGAAGAGATAACAAGTGGATCAGAAGAGAATCCAAACAAGTTGGTTGGGCGTAGACCCTAAGAGAGTGAACTACCAGTGGAGGCCTCAAGACTAGTCTTAAGGACATCCTCCTACTCATGCACTACATAATCAGAAGAGGGACTGGATATGTCTTGGACCCAATCAAGGCACACAAAAAGATTAGGTGACCATGGCCAGTTCGAGGCAGATAGACCTCTGGATCAAAAACTCACCCACCTGAGAATTACTTGGGCAGCCAGGAAGGGAGAGTTCCGCAAAGACCCATACACGGTAGAGCATTGCTATGGGTTACAAGGTTTCCTCCACCTGACCTTCTTTGTTACCGCGATTCCAAGTAGACCAAAATGTGTGAATTGTGACCTAAGTCTACCAATTTTAAACCTAATTGTGCCTTGGATTATCACTTGATTAAGATGTTAATTTGAATTGTGACCTAATTTGAGATTGGTTGATTCACAAAGTAAACTAAATTCACTTGACTTGTCCTAAAGTTTAGGATGCAATTCGGGTCAACTCACCCAAACCACCCTGTTTCGATTTTGCAAATAGGTTATTATGTCTCAACTTTTAGTATTCAAGTAATCTTAGAGCCTTGCTTTTAGAGTTTGATAATTAGTCAATTCAAACAAGGGCTTAGGTGGCACACAATGCGAGAATATTTGTTTCCTTTTTAATAGGCAAATGTGTACTAGCACTTGAAACCCTAATGTACAAACCCTAATTGGCTCTATTCCCAAGTCCAATTGATTCCAAAGATGGCACCTTGGGCTTAAACAAGAAGATGAATAGCCTAAGGTGCTTTTATGTCCCTAATAGGTGCAAATAGCAAGATTGGGTGTCTCTAATCAAATCAGAATCAATCAAATCTGATCGCAATCAAATCAAGATAAATCAGGAGAAACTCTTGCATTGAATGATGATTACTAGAAAACTAAGGTAGAATTGACTTCCTAATTTCTATTGTTTCATTTTTTTTATCTTTCCAAGAGAGGTAGGGGATTATGGAAGAGACTAAGACAATTACCTGCCCTAGGTGTGGTTGATCCAAGCTTGATGATCTGAGTGGTGATTCACCTCAAAACAATCAAACAGAGAAAGTTAGAAATCAAGTCAGAATGAATATGACTAGTGTTGAAATTGCATGTTGCTCCCTAGCAACAGCACCAAAATGCTAATACACTAAAGTCGAGTTTTAAAATACGTGTCGTAGTATGGTGACTAAAGCTATGAAAACACTTAAATTTATATCTCGAATGTGAGTCCGAGGTCATCTTAGGGAGCTAATTGATTTGCAATTCAACCACTAATCAAGTGAATAAAATGTGGCACAAAGAGCTTGATATAAAAGAAATGTATTATGCAATGAATGTCACTATCAATACTAAAAAATAAATGTAAATGTCAAGGAAAAAAAATGGTTTTCAACTTAATGTAAAGCCTTCAACACCTAGTGAAACTTCAAACCCAAGAGCCTGCGTAGACAAGGCCCAAATCAGATCTCGGCCCAGCAAAATCGGCCCATTCCTTTAAGCCCAACACTAGCCTCTTCTTTTTCTCTTTTCTTTCTAATCGGATCCAGATTTGGCCCAAACCCACCCAGGCGTACGTGGGCTGGTGAGGGCACATGCATATGGGAGTGAGGGTAGGGGACTTGACCCCCTGTGATCATGGGTATCCCAATAAGGCCTGAAATGCCTTATGAAACCAAATCCAGCTCTCTTCATCCATGATGTAGAACTATCCAAGCACGGTCTTCTTCTTCATTGCGTGGATGATGGTGGCTTGATTTTGCATCAATTGGCTATTGGATCTTGAATCAACGGCCTAGATTGTATCCCACAACGAATCAACGCAGAGAGGAGGTAGTTTCCTAGGTGATTGTTCGCCAGATGGAGTAGCTCAGAGTCGGAGAAGGTGGCGACAGTGATCACCTATAAAGAGAAATACAAGCCTCTCGACCCCAATTAAATACTCAAGAAGCTTTGCCTAAGTGCGGCAAAGCTAGTGGTGGTGGTAATTTGATGATTGGATGCGTGTAGTGGCCGATTGGAGAAGCTTTGATGGAGCTCTGATGACCGTGGTGGTGGGTGAAGGTGGAGGCGATGTGGCGTTCAATTAGGTTGGGTGAAAGGTGCGTGGAGGTGTGGGCAACCTTTTGCCTAGCCTAATTGAGTTGTAGGAATATGGAGGAGGTGAGGCAATGAAGGTGGTTGTGGTGGTGGTGGTTAACGTCGGAGAAGAGGCTAAAGGGAAAGAATAGAGCTCTAAACCTCCCTAGAGCTTATTGGAGGGGAGAAGAGTGAAAACCCTAAAGAAATTTAGGGACAAGAGTGGAAGAGCCCACCGGTGTTTGCAGGTGATGAAGGAGAAGAGGAAGATGGCCAGCAAATTAGGGTGCGAAGCTTCGTGGGAAGCTCTGTATGAAGATGAGGAAGTGAACCCCTCTTCCTATCATATGTGGCAGAGGGTGAAGAAAGGGGTTGGAGGAGCTCCGATGATGCAATCAACCTCGCCGACGTTGAGGAAGGAGGGGAGATCTGGCTAAATTGTGCATGACTTTGACTTGTAGATGTAGGAGGCTTTATATAGAGGTGAATCCCATCTCAAATTACCTCAATTTTGCAAGTTTTAACTTGCGAATTTCGCAACTTAAATCCCACAAAATTCAAGCTCATCGGCGACTAATAGCTCTAGATTGGATCTCAAAATTAGGGGCAATTGATAGAGATTGATCTCAAGATCAATCTCACCGAATTTGGTCTTGATTTGGCTACCCAAATTGAGAGTTGAATCTCACCAACGGTGGGTTTTGCTACTCCTGCAGTTTCCTTATATGGTCGAGGAAGGAGGCAGGGGCCTCTTTGCAAGATAAATCAAAACCTGGGGGTAATTTTGCAATAAATAGAAACTTATAGGCTAAAATGTAAACTAGGTCAAGATAGACTCTGATTAGGCTCAAAATTTAGGGTTAACCTAATTTGGATTCAAGGAATCTAATGATGACCTTATATTTGGGTTTTGACGCAGTTTGACTAGGTAATTTATGCTGAATTCCAAGAATAAAGTAAATTCCTGCCTAAGTCTGCTTTAGCTCAAAATGGGTTCAGTTGGTTAAGGTGAATATTCCAAACCTCATGGAATACTTTTTAATGATTTTTAGGAGGTTTATATTATATTTATTTCTGCTAGAATCCTTTCAATTGAAGTGAGGTTGTAATTAAAGTTTTTATTATTAAATTAATCCTCAAATCATAGAAAACCCTAATTTGATCAACTCAGGCCCACTTCTTAGGAAATTAAGTTCATTTGACCATATTAGGCATTGATTAACCCCTCAGTTAATCTGCAATGTGATTAGATATTAAAACAATAGAATTAACTTATTTTCTATTCTTCTCAAGCCCAACTCAGAATAGAATTATTATCTTTTGATGAATATTAAGGAGCATTTATCACTGAAATTAGGCTAAATTAGGCCAATTATCATAGATGAGGGTGCTACCATCACTACTGTTGCCTTCCTCCATGTCACAGAGGCTCTTTCGAGGTTGAAGTAAGAGTTTTGGGCCATATCCTCTTGATCTTTAGTTTGAGCAGTGTTGCAAGTACACCCTTACTTTTCTCTTTATATTTGTGCTACATGTAGTGCTTTGTACATGCCCTACTATTCTCGTGGTAGCCTCAGGAATCCTCTAAAGGGTGAAGAACCCTCTCCTACAATTGCTGCAATTGCTACCACTACTGATGTCACAAAAGTACTCTCTACCCAACTAGTATTTGGCTTGAAGGACTCTACTGAAGCCTCAAGCCATGCGATTGATGTTGAAGATGCCAATGAGTAGTGGGGGAACTAAACCACACACTCAGCCCCATCTGTAAATGTCTGCATTATTTTTTTTTCCTCATAGGTTTAGGAATTTTTGCTAATACAAAGCAACTATCAGTGCTTGGGATCGTCTTTCGTAATAGTATCAATTTCAGTTGACTAGTTTATGTCGATTCAGTGCTTGGGATCATCTCATGTATCAGTTTCCATTTTACTGCTTGGGATCGTCTCCAGATTTAAAGCTCCCATGTCAATTTTTTGTACTAACTCAAAGAAAGTTGGATATCCATTGATGAAGGGACAACTGTCTGCATGCTTAAAGATCAGTCCATTTGCATGCCAAAGTACTTGCATGCATGTTTGCTTGCTCCAACCTTGAACTATGTCAGATGAAAGGAGCCCTATTGTTGGTGCACTACTCCTACAAGTTGCGTGTTGTGTGCTTCAACTTAGCAAGGGAAGTGTTAGAGATAATTTAAGAGTTAGGAATAGGAAATTAGAATTATCTCTTTTGATGTTTTGTTTCTTTCTTAATTGTGAGATATGATTTAGTTTGTTTGAGATGTAATTTCTTTCCATGTTGAGGATTAGGATTGATCTCTCTTTATATAAAGGGATCAACTCCACTTATTTTCTTTGAGATTTAGAATACATGTTTCTAATTATCAAAATATCCACAATGGTAAGAAACCTTTTCTTATGATAAGAATTTTTAGATTGAGAAAATCCTTTTTAAGTTTTAACATGGAATTTGAGAATACTTCCTTTTGAACAAAACTAACATTGTTCTAAATTTACCTAATTTGTTAATTTGATTGTTTTGACAAGCTGAGGTGTTAGAAACAGGATATTGGGGCAAGAGACTCTTAGTTGTATAGTTTATTTACCATTTTAGGATTCTTTAGCATTTTTTTTTTAAGTTTTCTTGCTCTATTTATTACTTAAAACTTTTTTTTATTTTTTTTAAAATTCATTAGTTTATGGCACCTGCCACTCTCTTTTTTTGGTGTATGCCACTAGATTCTATTGCTTCTTTGCAAAATGTAATGCATGAGATTGTGTACTTTAGTAGATTTGTAACCACTTATGCAACCTTTACTTGAGATTTTAATATAGGAGTTTGATGTCTACAGATATTTGGTAGCCTTTTTCTTTCTGATTTCAGAAAAGATAATCTCTAAGGTCCCTTGACTTTCCGTACAGGAAGCAATTTGATAGGAAACAATTGATTAGATCGTTATGAGAGCCACGTTCATGCACGCATTCTAAACATTATAATAAAAATTGCTATCCATCCATCATCGGCCACCATGCATGCAATCTGAGTCAACCATGCTGTGTTTGCTATATGGAATAATGTGGGAAAGTTTAAATTTTGGCTTGGGTGGTGCAGTGAAGTTGGTGTTTACGGTGAGATGTGGTTTCTGAGTTTTTGGATTGTGAAATTTTTTTATGATGGTTTGGGGTTTTTGTTTTTGAAAATTAATTATTTTTATTAAAGAGAAGAACATATAGGGAAAGGTTGCTCCCGTAGAAATGAGGGAAACCAAAGACTCAAGGATGTATCACTTGCATGGTTTCAGGGTTAATTCTTAGATTTAAGAAACCATCCACATTAAAGTATGGCCTCTTGCCATAGTTTTAATGCACGAATTAGGCTTGGTTGAAAATTAATTATTTTTATTAAAGAGAAGAACATATAGGGAAAGGAAAGACATAAAAATCTATGACCCTCAAAGAGGTGCAGATTGCTCCCGTAGAAATGAGGGAAACCAAAGACTCAAGGATGTATCACTTGCATGGTTTCAGGGTTAATTCTTAGATTTAAGAAACCATCCACATTAAAGTATGGCCTCTTGCCATAGTTTTAATGCACGAATTAGGCTTGGTGGAAAGTTACTGCACTGGCTTAAGCAGATCTAGGTGAGATGATTACTTTGAGTGGCCTCAAAAGTATCGATAAGTAGGTTCGTGCACTAGGCATGGTAAAAACTCATTAAAATCAGAATTGAGTATTTTTGATTCCATGTCTCAGCATATCTTTTACATTTTGATTTCAATTGCTTTTAGCTTGACGCGTAAAATTAGAACTAGTAACCTTTCGGTTGAAGAGGTCTAAACTAGACTCTTAAATTTTGGGTCCAGCTTAGTTTCTGGGTTCTGGAATAACTGCCACTCCTAGGATCCTAAATGATGGTTTGCATTATTCTACTCGTGTCTTTTTGTAAACGATACTCACCAACTAATATATCCCTATTTAGATTTCTCTGATAGCTACTATGGATTATTAAAAGCATTTTTGTATGCTAATTAATTGGTGGAATTATCCATTAGAGTTTCATTATTATAGTATTGATATTCTTTCATTTCTTACATCAGTTCCATTGTCATTTTAATTATAACTAGTGTTTGCCTTCTATTTACAATTTGCGTTGGTATAGATATTCTTGGGTTCTTTGTCTTCTATTCAGTGATTCGAGTTGTTGGGATGATTGTATTGCAGAAGAAAGAAATTTTTGAAGCCTCCACCAATGGAATTGAGAAATAAGGATGGAGAGAATTACAACAATATTACCTGCTTAACATGCTAACCTAACATTAAGCTATTGGTTAATATTATCTACTCAAGAATATTATCTTCTCTTTGTATGTTTCAGTTAGAAGTATTTACCTTTTTCTTTTAGATGCACTCTTCTTATATCTTGTAATTCTCTTCTAGATAGGATTTGCATGTGGTATGAGAATCTTTCAAGTTCACGACGGCTTCATTGCTTCAAGAGTTGGACTTCGTTGTCGTTGATGCTTAAATACTAGATGGTAACGAAAAAATCTATGACTTGCATACGTCATTTATGTTAAATGAAAGATTTAAAATACAAACAATGTTCTTTGCAAAAAAAAAAATGGTACCAGTAGTGTTGTTCTAGCAAGTGCAGCTCTTACATAATTCTTTGGTGTTGGCTGGTGTTTGTAGGTGAGGCCATTACTTTGACGTTGTTTTGTATCTTGAGACTGCAATGACGATACCCACAATGGTTGTTGCTATGATGTGAGTACCATGGTTTCAGCGTATATAAATTTTTTCTTGGCTTCCACATGTATGTGACTCATCTTGGTCAGAATCAGTTTTCTTCCGAGTATTCACAGTAGAGCACAAGTGATTAGATTATTGGAAATAGTTGAGCCAATCATGAAAGACTATTATTTGTAGCCTAGGGAAATGTATAATATGGTATTTTGTGACGTAAGATGATGTGAATGTGATCTTCATTTGATATTTAATTTAAAAAAAAAAGAATTAAAGGTTTTTTACGTGGTGGATCCCACCACATTGAACAAAATCACCACATCACTTTAAATTAAAATACATATGTAATAAATAATATTATACCGATAATAAATTATTTTGCATCAATGATAAATTATTCTAGGGTGACTTTACACCGATGTAATTTCATTTTGCACTGGTGCAAAATTATTTCAGAGGTAATCTGGTGATTTTGTACCGATGCAAAGTGGTTTTGCGTCGGTATAAAGTGATTTTGACTATGTGTTTAGGATTTAGAGTTTAGAGTTTAGATTTATGGAAAGTGATTTTACTTATGAGAAATGATTTTTTACTTGAAAAGTGATTTTTTATCTTATGGTTTATGGTTTAGTATTTAGTATTTAAGTAAAGATTAAATCTTAAACCCTAAGATGAAAAATCACTTTTCAAATGTAAAATAACTTATCATAGGTAAAAAATACTTAGAATTTAATTTTACATCAGTGAAAATTATTTCGAAGGTGATATAATAGTTTTATATCGGTGTAAAGTGATTTCGAAGATGATTTGGGTGGTTTGCACCTATATAAAAGTAATTTGTTGTTAGTTTGAACAGTGATCACATGTAAATTTTTTTTTACATTAAAAAAAAGATACATCAAACGTGGACAATGTTCACAACTCTCTACATTAACTTTTACATTAACTACTGAATGTTTCAACCCACAACCTATTTTATAAAAAGAATCAATTGAAGCAATTTTGATTAGTGTTTGTGAAAGTGTTTACGTGAGAATTTGATCTTGGCTTATTGGTTTCTTAAAGTTACTTGAAAGACAAACCTTAGTAAGAACTTTTGAATCTAAGTTTTCAAAATGAGGTTTGGGGTTTTCAAAAATTAGTTGCGCTGCTCCAAAAAGAAAATAAAAATAAATTGCCAACGGTGGTCTTCAGACCTAAAGAATGTATGTTCTAGATTGGGTCGTCATGAAAAAGAGTCCACCTTGGGAAGAGGTCATTATCTAGTCGGCCTAATTGTTTAAGCAATCATATGACTAATTGTGATAAAAGTCCAACACTTGGGGGTTTAATTTTACATGGATTTATTTTTTTGAAAAGTTAGATTTTGATTCCTTTACGAGCAAAAGTTTGTTCTAGGTTGTTGCTATTTATGTTTTTTTTTTTTATTTTCAATAGAGAAAGACCTTATGTCAAAATATGATTCCTTGAATAAAATATCCATTCTTTTTAATGCTTGCCTCATGTAAGACGGTTAAAAAAAAAAAATCTACCTACTTCGATCCAAATCTTACCTTATTAATACATCCAAATTCGATTCAAATCCGTTTACATTAAATAAATTTAAATTTATTTAATTCATTTATTAAATAGTCGGATTCAAGTTTACCCATACGAACCTGTTCAATCCGATAAATTAAATTAGTGAGAAAAAAATTCTATTTAACCTATTTAACCCTTACTTATTTAACATGTTTAATTTATTATTAAAATAATTAAACAAGTCTGATTTAGATTAGAATATATAGACCTATTTATTAAACGAATTGAATCATACACAATTCATTTATAAATGAATTTGATTTAACCCTACCGATTTTATAACCCTAATCTAATCTCATGCCGTATATGACATCATCTTTTTTCTAAGTCACTTAAACATCTCTTGATTAATGTAAAAGTGGCAAAGTTAGAGTGGTTTAGGCTCTGCTGTTTAGCAGTAGCAACAACACTCTAATCCTGCAGTAGTTGGAGATTCTTTTGCCTTTGTAGCTCCGATCATATCCCATGATGCATGACTCTTTCCTTCAAGAAATCCCAGATAACCATGAGGTATTTTATGGTAAACATTTCCTCTTTATCTTTTTATAGCAAGTTTTTAAATTGAAGGAGTCAAATAGCTTGTGAAGAATCTAAATAAATCCAAGTCCATTCTATCACTTACAATGTTGAGCTGTTAATTACCCTTTTACATTTGACCATGAGATGATATGCGTTTTCTTGATGTGCAGAGGTTTCTCTAGACCATGAGGACCATCCAAAGATCCTTGATGGTGGCTTCCTGCATCCAGATCATTTTAGTTACAGCTAGTTGTGGGGCATATCTTCCAAGCATATATATTTCCTTATCATTCTTGTTATCATGATGTTTCCTTGTGTTTCGCTTTAGATATTGGTGGTGATGTCAATCTCAAGATTTAGTACGTGGTCATGTGTGTCTGTTTTAATTTAAATGTAGTAGAGTTTTATATTTACCTTAGCAAGTGGAATAAAAGCAATCTTTATTCCATTCCATCGGACCTACACCACATGAGCCAGGAAGGATGAGCCACATTTCGAATTTGCATTTGTGGTTCCTTTTTTATTTTTTTGCATTTTGCTCATTTTTTGTTTTTTTAGGTTATCCATAGTACATTGAAGCTATATATGCTTTAGGAGACGTGAAAAATTGGCATATGTAAAAGAAAAAATTGTGATTTTATCTTGGAGAAACATTATATTTCTAAAAAAATAAGCTTACACTGAAATTATCAAAATAGCTCATGATAGTCTAAAATCTATAAAGCTCCCTGATAATTTGTAAGATAAATGAGTCCAAAGCATTGTGTATGTGAGAAAGTAACGAATATTTACTTTTGGTGGAAGTTGGAATGTGTGATTCACCTCATAAGTTTCTCCCATCCCTTTTAGATAAGGGCTTTCCTGGTAGCATTTCTTTTTCCATA
Organism: Thalassia testudinum; assembly: GCA_037157565.1. Classification (NCBI taxonomy): domain Eukaryota; kingdom Viridiplantae; phylum Streptophyta; class Magnoliopsida; order Alismatales; family Hydrocharitaceae; genus Thalassia; species Thalassia testudinum. The sequence goes on along the minus strand of JAZHRO010000036.1, from coordinate 125,215,751 downwards.
TTCCAACTTTCTTTTTCTGAGTAAATTTTTTTTTTTAAAATATGTTCTTTCATGAATCAAATTTGTACATATTTCTAAACTAGTCGTTATAATTCCATGAGCCAATCATATACTACTTTCTTATTCCTTTTTTATTGATTATTGCTATCATTTATATCATCATAGACACTACGAAATAATATCTAAAAAAAATGCTTCAAAATACATCAGCTATGGAAATGATTTCAAAGGTATCTCAAACTTTTAACGTCAAAAAGTTTGTGTTTTCCAAAATCACAATATTGACATTGCTAAGCTAGTTGTTATTCCACTTATTAATCTAATACAACTTGCTTATCCCTCGTGGATTTTTTACTGTTGTCATCATAAACTCATATAGAAAGCTTTCATGTAATTCTCTCAACTATAGTAGCACTTCCAAAATCATCTCTAATTTTAAATTTTTGTAGTTAAACACCTAAGATTTGCCTACCTATGCCCATCTTGTTCATTGGACTCTTTTAGGTACCTATGCAATCTCAACTTTTTCACATACATAATAAGATCACCAAATGCCATCTCACCTATGACAAGTCACATCTATTCATGCATGTCAATTTGACTTGCTTTGTACATCTTGTATATAAATCTATATGGTAACATATGTAATCAATTTGCACATGTTATGTTACGATCCGATCCCAGATCCCTATAGAATCCGAGATCGACTCGTTTCGACTAATCCCAAGATTCAGTCGTCCATCGAGAAATAGTCAAAAGCAGAAAATATTCCACAACCACACATGTAATATAACTAGACAGAAAATGAATAAGTAGACAGTAAAGGAAACAAAACGAAAATGATTCACAATATTACAGTCCATCACAGCTACAACAGCGGAAAATAAAGTGGAAACATAATAGAAATAATATTACATATAACAAATACTCACTACTATAACAAAAGAACGTACTGGAATAGAAAATGACAACAGCTATGGTTGGCTCAACTAAGCCCAGCTCCCTCTACAACCGGTGGTGCTGGCTGCTCAACTCCCTGACCTGGACAAGATTATAAAATCTGTAGTTGGCTAACGCTAAGTAGAGTGGTGGTTAAGCCATTTACATGCAATTAACATAAGACAAGCAACTAATTTATTATTCAATTTCATTTAGCTCAACTAAGTAGTTCTAATTTGTTTATTCTCTTAAGAATCTGGTCACTTCTTAATCTTGACTGTCCCTCAAGGGGATGATCTTGACTGCAGTCTTTCCCGTGATGTAGGATGTACACATGGTGCTCTCCTAGCTGGGAGAGTCCCCTGTGATAGTCTTACACCCAATCAACCACCCCGAGGTCATGGTCGCAACGTAGCGGTGACTACGGCATGTGAGATAAGCGCACGAGTAGCTACCCACACTGGCCGGTGGTCAGTTGTTTCCGCTAGCGGGTACGCCTAAAAGTATATGTCACGACCCGATCCCAGATTCCTACAGGATCCGAGACCGGCTTGCCTCGATTAATCCCAAGACCCAGTCGTCCAACAAGAAATAACCAAATAACATGCATCGATCCACAACCACAGAAGTACAGTAGCTAAGCAGGAGAAATAGAACAGTAAAACTACACTATTACATGTCATCAAGAACATAATACAACCATCACAATAAAAATGAGTACATATAACGGAAACAAGACTATGGAAACTCACTACACCAAACAGTAGAACTACAGTTGGGCTCAACTAGGCTCAACGTCCTCAGCAGCCAATAGCTCAGGCTGCTCAAATCCCTGACCTGTACAAATTTATATAACTGGAGTCAGCTAACGCTGAGTAGAGTGGTGACTAAATATAAAAATACATTTACCAGGTAATTTAACATATTACTTTCCGATCCAATTTATACTATAACGGTTTTCTGTGTAGAGATATCTAATCAGGGCTCATCTCATTACTTAATCTTCTTGTTCCCTAAAGGAACGATTTTGCTTGCAGCTTCCCGTGATGTAGGATGCACACGTGGCACTCTCCTGGCCGAGAGAGTCCCTCCATGGTAGTCCTACACCCAGTCTGCCACCCTGAGGTCACAGTCGTAACGTAGCGGTGACTACGGCACACATGGTAAGCGCGCGGGTAGCTACCCCGCACTGATACATGGTCAGTCGTTTCCACTAGCGGGTATACGTCAAGTACAATGCGAAACAGTATAGCGCCTTGCCCTCTCAGAACAGAACAGAATAGGGGTCTCGCCCCTCCTCAGTTCGCGTACCCTCGTCCGATTATCCCGGTTTGCCCAACGGGCTAACAAGAGTCGGTGTAGGGTGGCCATACCTAACCCCGAGCCCCCTGGGGTGGCTAGCTCCCCCCTACACTAAGTAGCTCACCTCAGTACCACGTACACGAGAGCCAGCAAGAGTCGACGTAGAATGGCCAAACCCACCCTGGGTCTCAACCCAAGGGCGGCAAGCTCTCCTCTACACTACAAGGGATAGTTGCTCTCTTCGGTACCATGTACACGAAGGTCAGCTCACTTCCCTTAACAGCTGCCTGTGGGCAGCAATTTCCAAAACCATTTGGTTTTCCGTATTACGGTATTCTTGTCTACATTCCCCGTAGGATTCGTACATGAGTTTTTCCACATCTGGGTTGGAATATACAGAACAAGCAGTTCAATTTCCATGTTTATTGCATTATGTGGTCCATTCCAGATAATATAGGTAGCTTTTGATTGCCCAATCATTCACATGTACTTTTCCTTAGCCCTAGTGTTTGTGCCACAACCTAGGGTTCAAAAATATACTCTAGAGCATGCGTTTATTCCTTCTTAGGGTTCATCTCAAGTCCTAGGATTAACTACTTGCATGTATTAAGAGATTTGTGGTTATAACCACTCTACCAGGGTAACCGGGGGAATTGGGGCTTGTACAGTAGCTCCTGATGTCTCCATAGGTCCCGTACATCCGATGGACTGGAGAACTAAAACATGGATCAATAAGCCAAAAAGGGTCAGAATGATACAGACAAGGTATCATTACATAGAGAAACTCGTATGGAAAACAAAGACGTTTTGTTTGCAAAAAACTGACAACATTAGGGCCCTGTACGGGCCTAAAAACATGTAGTTAGATAGAAATCAGACATTTGGGAAAGGTCCCAGACATCTTAAAACAGTTCTCAGGGATACCTCTCTCGATGTGCCTTTATCAGACGTCTGGAATTCAGTGCCAACGTCCGAGGGTTCCTTCACATGTTTAGAGATGCTCCTGGATGTCTACAACTGCCTCGGTCTGCCTTCCAACTTCTGACACATACGTCCACTATCAGGACCCTCACAGAGAAGAAATACCGAAAGTAGATCTCTTCCAGACGTCTCACTCTACCTTCGGACGTCCGGTAAGACATCTGGATGTCGCTCCAGACGTCTGATTTCGCAGAAAATGACTTCCGCATAACTGCTCTAGCTTCCCTTGCCGCAAGAGCTGCAACAGAACAGTGCAGCACTCTCCTCTCTCGTGCTCAGACTCGCGATCAGCTCTCCGCTCTCCGTTCCCTCTCGCTCTGGCTCCCTATTCTCTCTCTCGCTCGACTGTGGACATGAGGCGAAGAAGAGGAGGAGGGTTTATAAAGGGAGAGGAGGAGAAGGGAAGGGTATAGGCGAGGTGTGGCGTGGAGTGACGTCGCAGGGGAAGGTGCGGTGAGGCGCGGGTGAGGGAGAAGGCATGGCGTACGTATGGAACGCATTGAAGAGAAAATGTACTTTCAGACATCCATTGAACTTTCCAGACGTCTAAACAGATGTCTGGTGAACTTCCCAGACGTCTTAAATGACTAGAGGTTGAGGGGACGTTTCAATATAACAAACTTAAAGGAAGTTTCGTCCCCGAAACTTGAACTAACTAGGGTGCGGAAAATAACGTAGCAGCGTATAACAAACTTAAAGAGGACTGAAGTAGGTCTAAAGAGACATACCTTTGAAAAGTTCCGAGTACTACTCTCGCATTGCCGACTCAGGCTCCCAAGTCGCCTCCTCGTACCGCTAGCTTCTCCACAGGACTTTCACCAGGGGTACCTCCTTTCATCTCAAACTCCGAATGGCTTGGTCTAGTATTTGTACCGGCCTCTCGGGATAGGTCAGGTCATCTCCCACCTCGATGCTCTCGTGGCTAAGGACATGGCCGGGGCCGGTGATGTATTTTCTGAGGTTGGACACGTGAAATACGTCGTGCACTCCAAAGAGCTGGGGAGGAAGGGCAAGCCGGTAAGTGACAGGTCCTACCCGTTCTAAGACCTCGAAGGGACCTACAAATCTCGGTGCAAGCTTCCCTCTCACCCCAAACCGCTGCAAGCCCTTCATAGGCGAAACACGAAGGAAAATGTGATTTCCAACCTCAAATTGTTCCTCCCTATGCTTCAAATCAGCGTAACTCTTTTGCCTGCTCCTGACAGTATGTAGTAATCGATGGATCTGCTCGATCACCTCCTGACTCTGGCATATCAGCCGGGGACCAACCTCCCACTTGGTCCCCATCTCAACTCAACTCAAAGGAGCCATACACTTCCTCCCGTACAGAGCCTCATATGGTTCCATGCCAATGCTCGAGTGGTAATTGTTACATGCGAACTCTACCAGAGGCAAATGCTCCTCCCAGGAGCCTCTCCAGTCCAGTATGTAAGCGTGTAGAAGGTCGTCAAGGGTCTGAATGGTGCGCTCTGATTGTCTGTCTGTCTGGGGGCGATAAGCTATACTGAACCTCAGACGAGACCCTAAAGCCCGCTGAAACTCCGCCCAAAACTGGGAAGTGAAACGAGTGTCTCTGTTAGAAATAATCTCGCGAGGGACCCTGTGAAGATACACCACATCTCTGATGTATCTCTTTGCCAACTGTGCTGGTCCAAAAGTGACTCGGATTGGCAAAAATCGTGTCGTTTTTGTCAATCTATCTACAATCACCCAGACTGCATCATGTCCCCTCTATGTCACAGGTAACCCCACTACCAAGTCCATAGTAACACTCTCCCACTTCCATTCTGGAACAGGAAGTGGCTGCAATGGCCTTGTAGGCCTCTGGTGCTCAGTCTTCACCTATTAGCATATCAGACACTGCTGAACGAAAAGACCAACATCCTGCTTGTAACGAGCGCGTGCCCCAGACGCCTTTTAAGACGTCTGGGAGGTGGCCCAGACGTCTGTCGAGACGTCTGGGATCACATCCAGACGTCTGACCAGACGTCCGGGATAGTTTACAGACGTCTGGCGAGCAGTTATGCTCGCACGGGATATTCGTCTGCGCGCCTGTGCGCGCAGACCTGCGTTCTGCCCTCTTTCTCTGCGGCTGCAGGAGGCTGCGACCGCCTTCTCTCTCCTCTCCGCGCGGCGTTAAAAGGGGGGGCGCGCCTCCCCTCCCGTCTCCACCATCTTCCTCCTTCTTCTCCTGCCTGTGCGCGAGAGCGAGCGGACGCGAGGGCGCAGCGGCAGCGGCAGCCGCAGTGAGCGCGGAGGAGCTGCGGCGAGCGAGGGCAGGGCTCTGCCGTGAGGGCGAGCTCGCCAGGAGAGGCTTGGCCGGCCGGCGGAGGGCGCAGGGGGCGCAGAGCGTCGCGGAGAGGGACCTGCTGCGGGCGGAGCAGCGTACGCGCGAGGTGCGACGCGGGCGGCGTCGCGAGCGGAGGCCGAGTAGGGCTCTGATTCTGGAAAAATTTCCAGAATCAGACGTCTGGATTGATATCCAGACGGCAAGGTTGACGTCTGTGAGATCATACAGACGTCTGAAAGGTGAGTTCCGCTTTCTTCTTCCTTTTTGTCGACTGACCGTACTGAGGGGGGGTTGGCTGTGCGCAGGTCTTTTGATTCGTCATCCTTTGCGAATCAGACGTCTGGAAGTTGTACCAGACGGCGGGAGTGACCTCCAGACGTCCGAAGTGACCATCGGACGTCTGGGATCTAGGAAAGACGTCCCTGCAGACTTCTGGACGTCTGGGAAACCACGCTGAGCAGGTAATTCTCTGATCCACCGTTTAAGACGTCTGGAGGGTGTTCCAGACGTCTGATTTTGCACAGTATCGTCTTTCTCGACCCGTTTAGGGCCCGTTTGGGCTTCGTTTTCCGCGATTCGAGTTGCGTTCGTTTCAGAATTAATTCCTCTACCCGCCTACAGTAGCTATACACTGTTTTGAGACACTCCTTGTGTTTGATCCTTGTGATAGGACCTCGTTCGGTTGCAGTCTTGAGAGTCGCGGAGGCGCGCGGGATCCCCGATCACGCCCCCATTACTCCCGTTGTACCTGGTAGAGTGGTTTTAAGTATTAATAAAATCTGTTAAAGTATGGAACCATAACTAGAACCTAGGGCATTGCATGAATCCTAGGAATGAGAAATATATGGAATGATAGCTCCTAGGTGTTGCATGAATCCTAGGGCCGGAAAACTAGATTGTATGATAGATCCTAGGATATGGTATAGATCCTAGGATATGGTATGAATCCTAGGATGGAAAAACTAGTGGAATGTATATTACTGCAGTCTTGGAAAAATGGAAAGGAATATATAAAGCTGCCTGTAAATTTAATTAACAGCTTCCTGTTATGAATAAAGAAACATGTTTGAGATCATGGATTTTGAGAACGTGAATCTGGAAAGTGAAACATATGATGTTCTGAGATAAAGAGCTGGAACCCTACGGGGAATTAGGAGTGGAACTCCTGGAAAGGAAAAGGGAATGGAACTGAGATGTAGTTGTACTGTCTCTTGGGTACGCAGTACCAAGGGAAGTACCTGTACCTGTTTAGTCCAGAGTGGGGCCAGCCGCCCCAGGGACCCGGGGTTAGGCTTGGCCGCTTTGTACCGACTTGTTGGCCCTCGTGTACGTAATACCGAGGAGAGCTAGTAGTGTTAGGAGAGTACTAGCTACCCCACGGGCCCCGGGGTTCTGCTAGCCTCCTTCACCGACTTGTTAGGCCCACTAGGGCAAACCAGGGTAGTCAGGCGAGGGTGCGCGGACTGTGGAGGGGCAAGGCCCCGGTTTGGTTACTGTGGAGGGGTTGGACCCCTGTTACTGAGAGGGCTCTGCCCTGGTTCCGTGCTGTGCTTTGGGCGCACCCGTTAACGGAAACGACTGACCGCGTGCCAGTGCGGGCTAGCTACCTGTGCGTTTATCGCGCGTGCCGTAGTCACCGTTACGTCTGTCAGTGACCTTGGGGTGGTTCACTGAGGGTAGGATCACCACGGGGGACTCTCCCGGCCAGGAGAGCACCACGTGCTACTTCTACTTTTGGAAAAGACTGCAATCAAGATCGTCCCACGAGGACATTCGAGATCAAGTAAAGGATCTGAGAAATAAATGAAATAGTGAGAAAAATTGAAAGATGTAAATAAAGGAAGTAATAGAACATAATAGCTACTGTACACTCTACTGTTGCCTTTAGTTAGTTTGCCACTCTACTCAGCGTTTTGCTGACGTGTTACACTCGTTACCTTTTTCAGGACCAGGTGTTGAGCAGCCAGGGTCGGCGGCTGCAGAGGACGCTGGGCCGAGTAGGGTCCAGTAGAGTTACCCCAGCTTTGTACCCGTTTTTGTTTCTGTTCTAGTGAGTAGTTTTGTTTCCGCTGTACCTTCTTTACCCGCAGTTTTTGTTATATGATAAATGTTGTTTTACTGTTGTGGTGGTGCCTACTGTAGTAGTTTCTTTCCTTACTGCTGTACTTTCTTACTGTTAGTTATATTCATGCTGAATGTGGTTTATTTTACTGTCTTTTGGTTACTTCCTCGTTGGACGACTGGGTCTTGGGATTAGTCGAGTCGGTCCGGTTCTCGTGTCTCGTAGGGACTCGGGAACCGGGTCGTTACAAGATGGTATCAGAGCAAGGTCGTCCCAAGAAGTGAATCAACTGACTGGAAAATAACCAATTCACATGTTTATAGCTAGAGTAGCCACCACAACATATCTCTTGATATGAGCTCTTAGAAGTGTTGTTAGGTACCGTCTGTTTTGACATTTCCGTTTTGTTTCGTGTCTCCTTGCAGGAGATGCCTCGTCGTGGGACTGGCGAGACTGGCCGCGGGCGCGGCCGAGGGCGAGGTCGGCGAGGTGGACGTGCTGTCGTTGACGTCTCGGTGGACCAGCCACCACTCCCTGGCATCCAGGCCCAGGACCTCGCCAGACTGATACGGGATATTGTACGAGAGGAGCTCCACCCACCGCCCCGAGCACCTCCTCCTGGGGTTGCAGAGGGGGAGTCCTCTGTGGGACCACGCGACGGACGCGGCGCTGGACACGAGGGAGGGGATGGGCCCCTGCCGCCCCCACCTTCCTCCGACACTTCTGTACACGAGGCACCTTCGCCTGGAGGTGCGCCAGCACCTCCCCTACAGCACCACTTCGAGCTTTTCGGACAGTTCCGAAAGCTGAAGCCCCCCTCCTTCAAGGGGGATGAGGACCTGACCGAGGCAGAGGACTGGCTTGAGCAGCTGGAGAAGATCTTCGACACCCTTCGCCCCCCGGTGGAGTGCCGCGTGGCCTTTGCCACGTACCAGCTGGAGAGTGCGGCACACCGGTGGTGGAGGGCGGTCCGGGGACAGGAGAGGGACGAGCCGACGTGGGACCAGTTCGTCACCCTTTTCTGCGAGCAGTACTTTCCCCAGACGTGGCAGGACCAGAGGAGGCGGGAGTTCCACACTCTCCGCCAAGGGACGATGACCGTGAGCGCGTACCGCACGCGTTTCTTGGAGCTGTCCCGCTTTGCAGCGACAGCGGTAGCCACTGAGGAGGAGCGCCTTTGGAGGTTCACCGAGGGGCTCCGGCCTGCGATCCGGGGGTATGTCAAACCCCTGAAGCTGCCGACGTTTTCGAGGGTGGTAGAGGCAGCCATGACTTACGAGGAGACCAACCCGTCCGCGCGAGAGACCGACGGCGGGCGGAAGAGGCCCTTTCAGCCAGACTTCTCACAGGGCCGGCGAGAACGGAGACACGTGGCGTTCGCAGGAGAGCCGTCACGTTGTGCAGGGCCATCAGTGGCCTTTGGGGGCCCTCGACAGGGGCCAGTCGCCTGCACCGGACCCCCGCCGAGCCGACAGCAGGGACTCACTGAGGGCGGGAGTCGGGTTCCCCTCTGCTACCAGTGTGGCCAGCCGGGCCACGTCAGGAGGGACTGCCCATCTAGGGCAGGAGGTCAGCAGATACTTCCCGCGCAGAGCACTGGAGGGCGCGCAGGAGGCCGCGGTTTCCAGGCGCGAGGAGGAGGACCGCAGTCGCGAGGAGGGTACCGGCCAGCACCTACCCGTCCGACGCAGAGTGTGGCTGCTTCGTCCGCACCTAGAGCTGAGGAGCGTATCAACGCCCTAACACACAGGGACGCCAGAGCATCGGGATCCGTGGTAGCAGGTATGGTTTCAGTTTCTGGCAGACTCGTTTACACGCTTTTCGATTCCGACGCTATGCACTCGTTTGTCGCAGACAGTTTCGCAGTTAGTTTGGACCAGGATTATACATTATTAGAGAACCCGTTCGTAATCAGAGGTCCGAGTGGTCAGCTGTTCGTAGCTGAGGAGGTGTACACGGGTTGTGGGGTCAGCATCGGGGGACACAGCCTGCCAGCTGACCTGATTTTGATACAGATGGAGGACTTTGGGGTGATCCTGGGGATGGATTGGCTGTCCGCTTACCACGCCTTGGTAGACTGCTTCGAGAGGAAGATTATCTTCTCCATTCCGGAGTTGCCTTCCTTCGAGTTTCACGGGCAGCCAGTGGACGGAGGCTTCAGGTGCATTTCGGCACTTCGGGCGGCGAGACTTTTGAGCCAGGGGTGTGAGGGCTTCTTAGCTTGTGTGGTGGCAGAGCACAGCCCCGTGGCAGACTTCCAGAGCATCCCGGTGGTCAGAGAGTACCCCGACGTGTTTCCAGACGAGTTACCAGGACTACCGCCCGAGCGTGAGATCGAGTTTGAGATCTCACTAGTACCAGGGACCAGCCCCATCTCCACCGCGCCATACAGGATGGCACCGCTTGAGCTGCGAGAGCTCAAGTCTCAGTTGCAGGACCTTTTGGAGAAAGGTTTCGTGAGGCCCAGTGCGTCTCCCTGGGGAGCCCCGGTACTGTTTGTGAAGAAGAAGGATGGGACCCTACGCCTTTGTGTGGACTACCGACAGCTGAATAGGGTCACCATCAAGAACAGATATCCGCTGCCGAGGATTGACGATTTGTTTGACCAGTTGCGGGGCGCCACGGTGTTTTCCAAGATCGACTTGAGGTCTGGATACCACCAGTTGAGGATCAGGGAGACCGACGTCTCCAAGACAGCTTTCCGCACCCGCTACGGACACTACGAGTTTTTGGTCATGCCGTTTGGGCTGACCAATGCCCCCGCTGCTTTCATGGACCTGATGAACCGTGTGTTCAGACCGTACTTGGACCAGTTTGTGGTGGTTTTCATAGATGATGTACTCATCTATTCTAGAGATCGGACGCAACACGGACAGCACTTGCGGATGGTTCTGGACACTCTGAGACGACGCAGGCTGTACGCCAAATACAGCAAGTGCGAGTTCTGGTTGAGGGAGGTGACCTTTTTGGGTCATGTGATCTCTGGAGACGGCCTGGCGGTGGATCCCACCAAGGTCGAGGCAGTGCTCAGGTGGGAGAGACCGCGTTCAGTCACTGAGATTCGCAGTTTCCTGGGACTGGCAGGTTACTACAGACGGTTCATCAGAGGGTTTTCGCAGATTGCACGTCCTATGACACAGTTGACTCGGAAGGATGTGCCTTTCGCTTGGACAGACGCCTGTGAGGCGTGTTTTCTGAAGCTGAAGGAGAGGTTGACCTCGGCTCCCGTGCTCACCATCCCTGATAGTAGTGGCGGGTTCGTTGTGTACACGGACGCTTCCTTGCAGGGGTTAGGAGGTGTGCTCATGCAGAGGGGTCACGTGGTCGCTTACGCCTCGCGGCAACTGAAGCCCCATGAGCATACCTATCCTACCCACGATCTAGAGTTAGCAGCTGTTGTCTTCGCGCTGAAGACATGGAGGCACTACTTGTACGGTGAGACCTTCAAGATTTTTACAGATCACAAGAGCCTCAGATATCTTTTTGACCAGAAGGAGCTCAACATGAGACAGAGACGTTGGTTGGAGCTCCTGAAGGACTACGACTGCAGCATCTCCTACCACCTGGGAAAGGCCAATGTGGTGGCTGACGCCTTGAGCCGTAAGGCGCCCGCACGCTTGGCCAGTCTACAGTTACAGAGTTGTAGCCTTTTGGAGGAGGTGGGCAGTTGGCGACCTCTAGAGTTACGATGGTACTGTGGGGCAGTGACGGTGACACGGCAGACCAGACCAGAGTTGATAGATCGCATCATCACGGGACAGATGGCCGATCCGTACTTGCAGTCTTTGCGCGACAGAGTACTGTCAGGGGACCCAGGGGACTTCTCTTTCACAGACCAGGTGTTACGCTTGAGGGGACGGCTGTGCGTCCCCAGAGACGAGGAGCTGTTGAGAGAGCTCCTGACTGAGGCACACGGTTCCAGATTCACCATACATCCCGGAAACACGAAAATGTACCATGACTTGAGACGCGAGTTCTGGTGGAGAGGGATGAAGCGGGATGTGGGTGAGTTCGTGCAGCAGTGCTTAGTGTGCCAGCAGGTGAAAGCCGAGCATCAGAGGCCTGCAGGGCCGCTTCAGCCGCTTCCAGTGCCAGAGTGGAAGTGGGAGAGCATCACCATGGACTTGGTGGTGGGCTTACCTGTTACCCAGCGAGGACACGACGCAGTCTGGGTAATAGTGGATAGATTGACGAAGACGGCACGATTCTTGCCGATCCGAGTCACTTTGGGACCAGCACGGTTGGCAGAGAGGTATATCCGTGATGTGGTGCGACTACACGGAGTTCCGCGGGAGATCGTATCCGACCGGGATACCCGCTTTACGTCCCAGTTTTGGGCTGAGTTTCAGCAGGCTTTGGGGACGAGGTTGAGGTTTAGCACGGCTTACCACCCCCAGACGGACGGACAGTCGGAACGCACGATACAAACACTTGAGGATCTTTTGCGTGCCTGTGTACTAGACTGGAGGGGCTCTTGGGAGGAGCACCTGCCCCTGGCAGAGTTTACATACAACAACAGTTATCACTCGAGCATCGGCATGGCTCCCTACGAGGCTCTGTACGGATGGAAATGCACGGCACCCTTGAGTTGGGTTGAGGTGGGGACCAAGTGGGAGGTTGGCCCCAGGTTGATCCGGCAGAGTCAGGAGGTAGTTGAGCAGATCCACAGACGACTCCGCACTGTCAGGAGCAGACAGAAGAGCTACGCAGATCGCAGACGCAGAGAGGTGCAGTTCGAGGTTGGGGACCACGTCTTTCTTCGTGTTTCGCCCATGAAGGGCTTACAGCGGTTTGGGGTGAGAGGGAAGCTCGCGCCGAGGTTCGTGGGGCCCTTTGAGGTCCTGGAGCGGGTTGGACCCGTTGCTTACAGACTTGCCCTTCCCCCGCAGCTTTCTGGTGTGCACGACGTGTTCCACGTGTCCAACCTCAGGAAGTACGTAGCCGATCCCAGCCACGTACTGAGTCACGAGAGTGTCGAGGTGAGCGACGACCTGACCTACCCCGAGCGGCCAGTGCAGATCCTAGACCGAGCCGTCCGCAGGTTGAGACGAAAGCAAGTACCCTTGGTAAAGGTTTTGTGGAGGAGCCAGCGGTACGAGGAGGCTACCTGGGAGCCTGAGGCGGCAATGCGGGAGCGGTACCCGGAGCTTTTCGCGGGTACGTCCTTTTGGACCGGCTTCGGTCCTCTTTGAGTTTGTTATGGTTATTTGGACATCTTTTTCCCGCACCCTAGTTGGCGCAAGTTTCGGGGATGAAACTTCCTTTGAGTTTGTTATATTGTAACGAGCGCGTGCCCCAGACGCCTTTTAAGACGTCTGGGAGGTGGCCCAAACGTCTGTCGAGACGTCTGGGATCACATCCAGACGTCTGACCAGACGTCCGGGATAGTTTACAGACGTCTGACGAGCAGTTATGCTCGCACGGGATATTCGTCTGCGCGCCTGTGCGCGCAGACCTGCGTTCTGCCCTCTTTCTCTGCGGCTGCAGGCAGCTGCGACCGCCTTCTCTCTCCTCTCCGCGCGGCGTTAAAAGGGGGGGCGCGCCTCCCCTCCCGTCTCCACCATCTTCCTCCTTCTCCTGCCTGTGCGCGAGAGCGAGCGGACGCGAGGGCGCAGCGGCAGCGGCAGCCGCAGTGAGCGCGGAGGAGCTGCGGCGAGCGAGGGCGGGGCTCTGCCGTGAGGGCGAGCTCGCCAGGAGCGGCTTGGCCGGCCGGCGGAGGGCGCAGGGGGCGCAGAGCGTCGCGGAGAGGGACCTGCTGCGGGCGGAGCAGCGTACGCGCGAGGTGCGACGCGGGCGACGTCGCGAGCGGAGGCCGAGCAGGGCTCTGATTCTGGAAAAATTTCCAGAATCAGACGTCTGGATTGATATCCAGACGGCAAGGTCGACGTCTGTGAGATCATACAGACGTCTGAAAGGTGAGTTCCGCTTTCTTCTTTCTTTTTGTCGACTGACCGTACTGAGGGGGGGTTGGCTGTGCGTAGGTCTTTTGATTCGTCATCCTTTGCGAATCAGACGTCTGGAAGTTGTACCAGACGGCGGGAGTGACCTCCAGACGTCCGAAGTGACCATCGGACGTCTGGGATCTAGGAAAGACGTCCCTGCAGACTTCTGGACGTCTGGGAAACCACGCTGAGTAGGTAATTCTCTGATCCACCGTTTAAGACGTCTGGAGGGAGTTCCAGACATCTGATTTTGCACAGTATCGTCTTTCTCGACCCGTTTAGGGCCCGTTTGGGCTCCGTTTTCCGCGATTCGAGTTGCGTTCGTTTCAGAATTAATTCCTCTACCCGCCTACAGTAGCTATACACTGTTTTGAGACACTCCTTGTGTTTGATCCTTGTGATAGGACCTCGTTCGGTTGCAGTCTTGAGAGTCGCGGAGGCGCGCGGGATCCCCGATCACGCCCCCATTACTCCCGTTGTACCTGGTAGAGTGGTTTTAAGTATTAATAAAATCTGTTAAAGTATGGAACCATAACTAGAACCTAGGGCATTGCATGAATCCTAGGAATGAGAAATATATGGAATGATAGCTCCTAGGTGTTGCATGAATCCTAGGGCCGGAAAACTAGATTGTATGATAGATCCTAGGATATGGTATAGATCCTAGGATATGGTATGAATCCTAGGATGGAAAAACTAGTGGAATGTATATTACTGCAGTCTTGGAAAAATGGAAAGGAATATATAAAGCTGCCTGTAAATTTAATTAACAGCTGCCTGTTATGAATAAAGAAACATGTTTGAGATCATGGATTTTGAGAACGTGAATCTGGAAAGTGAAACATATGATGTTCTGAGATAAAGAGCTGGAACCCTACGGGGAATTAGGAGTGGAACTCCTGGAAAGGAAAAGGGAATGGAACTGAGATGTAGTTGTACTGTCTCTTGGGTACGCAGTACCAAGGGAAGTACCTGTACCTGTTTAGTCCAGAGTGGGGCCAGCCGCCCCAGGGACCCGGGGTTAGGCTTGGCCGCTCTGTACCGACTTGTTGGCCCTCGTGTACGTAGTACCGAGGAGAGCTAGTAGTGTTAGGAGAGTACTAGCTACCCCACGGGCCCCGGGGTTCTGCTAGCCTCCTTCACCGACTTGTTAGGCCCACTAGGGCAAACTAGGGTAGTCAGGCGAGGGTGCGCGGACTGTGGAGGGGCAAGGCCCTGGTTTGGTTAGTGTGGAGGGGTTGGACCCCTGTTACTGAGAGGGCTCTGCCCTGGTTCCGTGCTGTGCTTTGGGCGCACCCGTTAACGAAAACGACTGACCGCGTGCCAGTGCGGGCTAGCTACCTGTGCGTTTATCGCGCGTGCCGTAGTCACCGTTACGTCTGTCAGTGACCTTGGGGTGGTTGACTGAGGGTAGGATCACCACGGGGGACTCTCCCGGCTAGGAGAGCACCACGTGCTACTTCTACTTTTGGAAAAGACTGCAATCAAGATCGTCCCACGAGGACATTCGAGATCAAGTAAAGGATCTGAGAAATAAATGAAATAGTGAGAAAAATTGAAAGATGTAAATAAAGGAAGTAATAGAACATAATAGCTACTGTACACTCTACTGTTGCCTTTAGTTAGTTTGCCACTCTACTCAGCGTTTTGCTGACGTGTTACACTCGTTACCGTTTTTAGGACCAGGTGTTGAGCAGCCAGGGTCGGCGGCTGCAGAGGACGCTGGGCCGAGTAGGGTCCAGTAGAGTTACCCCAGCTTTGTACCCGTTTTTGTTTCTGTTCTAGTGAGTAGTTTTGTTTCCGTTGTACCTTCTTTACCCGCAGTTTTTGTTATATGATAAATGTTGTTTTACTGTTGTGGTGGTGCCTACTGTAGTAGTTTCTTTCCTTACTGCTGTACTTTCTTACTGTTAGTTATATTCATGCTGAATGTGGTTTATTTTACTGTCTTTTGGTTACTTCCTCGTTGGACGACTGGGTCTTGGGATTAGTCGAGTCGGTCCGGTTCTCGTGTCTCGTAGGGACTCGGGAACCGGGTCGTTACACTGCTTCATACCTCTCCACCAGAAATCACGTCGTATGTCATGATACATTTTCATGTTCCAGAGATGTATGGTAAATCTGGATCCGTTTGCCTCAGTCAGGAGCTCCCTCAACAGCTCCTCATCTCTAGGAACACACAAGCATCCCCTCATACGCAGGACTCTGTCAGTGAACGAAAACTTGCTTGGGCTCCCTGCCAATACTCGATCTCGCTATGCCTATAGGTATGGGTCTGTCATCTGTCCAATCATGATGTGATCCATCAGCTCTGGTCGTGTCTGCCTCGCCACTGTCACTGTCCCGCAGTACCCCTGTGACTCCTGGGGTCGCTAGCTGCTCAACTCCTCCATGAGTCTCCAACTCTGTGCTCGCAAGTAAGCCAAGTGGGCGGGCACCTTTTGGCTCAAGGCGTTAGCCACCATATTGGCCCTTCCTTGGTGGTAGGAGATGCTGCAATTGTAGTCCTTCTGGAGCTCCAACCAACGTCTATGCCTCATGTTGAGCTCCTTCTGGTCAAACAGATATCTGAGGCTCTTATGGTCAATGAAAATCTCGAAAGTCTCTCCGTACAAGTAGTGCCTCCAGGTCTTTAGTGTGAGGACGACCGCTGCAAGCTTCAAGTCGTGTGTGGGGTAGTTATGCTTGTGGGGCTTCAGTTGCCGTGAGGTGTATGCGACAATGTGACCTCACTGCATGAGCACAACCCTCAATCCCTGTAACGAGGTGTCTGTGTAGACGACGAATCCGCCACCATTGTCAGGGATGGTGAGTACAAGAGCTGAGGTCAGCCTCTCCTTCAGCTCCTGAAAGCAAGACTCACATTCATCTGTCCAGGTGAAAGGTACGTCCTTCCGAGTCAACTGAGTTAGAGGACGTGCAATCTGTGAGAACCCTCTGATAAACCGTCTGTAATAACCCTCCAGTCCTAGAAAACTACGAATCTCTGTCACCGTACGCGATCTCTCCCACCTAAGTATTACCTCCACCTTGGCCGGATCTACAGCTAAACCATCCTCTGAGATCACATGGCCTAAGAAGGTGACCTGTCTCAACTAGAATTCGTACTTGTTGTATTTGGCATACAACCTGTGTCATCTCAAAGTATCCAAGACCATGTGAAGGTGCTGCTCATGCTGTGTCTGATCTCGAGAGTAAATGAGTACATAGTCAATGAATACCACCACGAACTGATCCAGATACGGCCGGAAGATGCGGTTCATCAGGTCCATGAAAGCGACAAGGGCGTTGGTCAGCCCAAATGGCATGACCAAGAACTAATAGTGGCTGTACCGCGTGCGAAACTCTGTCTTGGAGACGTCGGTCTCCCTAATCCTCAGCTGATGGTAGCCTGACCTCAGATCTATCTTGGAGAATACTATGACATCCCTCAGCTGGTCAAAGAAGTCATCTATGCATGGCAATGGGTACTTGCTCTTGACGGTGACCTGGTTTAGCTATCTGTAGTCGATGCACAGCCGAAGAGTACCGTCCTTCTTTTTCAAAAATAGGACGGGGGCTCCCCATGGGGAGACACTGGGCCTTACGAAGCCCTTCTCTAGTAGGTCCTGTAGTTGTGACTTGAGCTCTTGCAGCTCAAGCGGGGCCATCCGGTATGGTGCTGTAGAAATGGGGCCGGTCCCTAGTACTAGTGAGATCTCGAACTCAATCTCACGCTCAGGTAGCAGTCCTAACAGCTCCTCTGGAAAGACGTCGGGATACTCACAGACCACCGGAATACTTTGTATACTGTCCACGGGGCCAGGCTCTGTTAGGATGCAAGCAAGGAAGCTCTCGCACCCTGGCTCAGTAGCTTTACTGCCCGAAGTGCAAAGCTGCACCTGAAACCTCCATCTACTGGCTGGCCGTGGAACTCGAAGGGAGGCAGCCATGGTATGGAGAAAACAATCTTCCTCCCAAAACAGTCTACAAGGGCATGGTATGCGGCCAACCAGTCCATCCCCAAGATTACACCAAAGTCCTCCATCGGGATCATGATCAAGTCTATCGGAAGACTGTGTCCTCCTATCATGACCTCACAGTTAGTGAAAACCTCCTCGGCAACAAACACTTGCCCACCTGGGCCTCTAATTAGGAAGGGCTCCCCTAGAAGCACACTGCTCATCCCTGTGCAGACAGCAAAACCCGTAGAAATAAACGAATGCGTGGCTCCGGAATCGAAAAGAGTGTAAACGAGCCTGCCGGAAACAGTAGCCATACTTGCTACTACGGAGCTCAAAGCTCTAGCATCTCCGTGAGTTAACACGCCCTTCAGCCCTCAGTACAAAAGAAGCAGCCGTGCTCTGGGTCGGGCGGGAGGCAGCGGGCCGATACCCTCCTCGCGACTGCTGTCTTCCTCCTCTAGCCTGGTAGCCGCAGCCGCCAAATCGGCCTCCATTGCTCGGTGCTGGGAGCGTTGGCTGTGTTCCGGTACTAGATGGACAATTCCTCCGTATGTGGCCCAGCTGAGCACACTGATAGCAGAGGGGTATGCGACCTCCTCCCTCCATTTGCTGTCCCTGCTGGTGATTGGGTGGGGGTCTGCTACAGTCAGCTGGTCCCTGTCGAGGACCCCCAAAGGTCCTTGGTGAACCCACAGAACGGGAAAGCTCCCCTGCTGGTGCCTGGTGCCTCCTCTTCCGATGGCCCTATGAGTGCTCATGCGAGTAGGGCCTCTTCCGTCCTCCTCTATCAATGTCTCGCACGAACGAGTTGGTCTCCTCGTAGGTCATGGTAGCCTCGACTACGCGGGAGAAGGTAGGCAGCTTCAGGGGCTTTACATACCCTCTGATGGTGGGTCAGAGACCCTCGGTGAATCGCCACAGGCGCTCCTCTTCGGTGGATGCAGCAGTCGGGGCAAAGCGTGATAGATCCAGGAAACGCATACGGTACGCGCTAACTATCATTGCCCCATAGTAGAGAGTGTGGAACTCCTACCTCCTCTGATCCTGTCAAGTCTGTGGGAAGTACTGCTCACAGCAAAATGCCACAAACCGGTCCCAGTCAGCTCTCCCTCCTCCTGTCCTCTGATCGCCCTCCACTACCTGTGAGCTGCACTCTCCAGCTGATACGTGGCGAAGGCTATGCGGCATTCTGCAGGAGGACAGAGGGTGTCAAAGATCTTCTCCATCTGCTCCAGCCAATCTTTTGCCTCAGACAAGCTTTCCTCCCCCTTGAAAGAGGGGGGCTTCAGCTTCCTGAACTGGCTGAAGACCTAATGGTGTACCCGCAATAGAGGAAGGGGTGCACCTCCAGGCAAGGAGGACTCATACCCCAAAGTGTCTGAAGGAGGTGGGGGCGGTGGAGGATCACCCCCTTCAGCTCGTCCAGCACCGTGGTAGCTTGCCTGCCCCACAGAGGATTCCCCCTCTGCATCCCTAGGAAGGGGAGGCTGAGGAGGAGGCTGATGGAGCTCCTCCCATATGAGATCCTGAATTAGCTGGGTGAGGTCTAGATCCTGAATGCCCGGAAGGAGAGGTGGAGCGACTCCGTCCTTGGCCATCGCTCGCCCTCCCCTACGACCACGCCCTTGGCCACGACTACGTCTGTGACCTGCCTTAAGAGCTCCCTAGCGAGTCATCCCTACAAAGAGATCGAGGAGGAACGAGATTATCAGTGACTGTTTGATTCAAGGGAAAACGTAAGACTCGGAAATGATAATCAAGAGAGAACATTGTGATCGCTATCTCAGTTATATGTACAAGTGTGGTGATTTCAAACTATTTGGTTCATTTCTCGAGACGACCTTGCTCTAATACCATCTTGTCACGACTCGATCCCAGATCCCTACAGGACCCAAGATCGACTCGCCTCGACTAATCCCAAGACCCAGTCATCCAACAAGAAATAACCAAATAACATGCATTGATCCACAACCACACAAGTACAATAGCTAAGCAGGAGAAATAGAACAGTAAAACTACACTATTACATGTCATCAAGAACATAATATAGCCATCACAACGAAAAGGAGTACATATAACGGAAACAAGGCTATAGAAACTCACTACACCAAATAGTAGAACTACAGCTAGGCTCGACTAGACTCAACGTTCTTAGTAGCTGGTAGCTTAGGCTGCTCAAATCCCTGATTTGTACAAAATTATATAACTGGAGTCGACTAATGCTTACTAGAGTAGTGACTAAACATAAAAATACATTTATCAAGTAATTTAACATATTACTTTTCGATCCAATTTATCCTATAACGATTTTCTGTGTAGAGATTTCTAATCAGGGCTCATCTCATTACTTAATCTTCTTGTTCCCTAAAGGAATGTTTTTGCTTGCAGCTTCCCATGATGTAGGATGCACATGTGGCACTCTCCTGGCTAAGAGAGTCCCTCCATGGTAGTCCTACACCCAGTCTACCACCCCGAGGTCACGGTAGCGACGTAGCGGTGACTACGACACACGTAATAAGCGCGCGGATAGCTACCCCACACTGGCACATGGTCAGTCGTTTCCGCTAGCAGGTACTCCTCAAGTACAGTGCGAAACAGTATAGGGCCTTGCCCTTTCAGAACAAAATAGAACAAAATAGGGGTCTTGTCCCTCCTCAGTCTACGTACCCTCGTCCGACTATCCCAGTTTGCCCAACGAGCTAACAAGAGTCGGTGTAGGGTGGCCATACCTAGCCCTGGGGTGGCTAGCTCCCCCCTACACTAAGTAGCTCACCTCGGTACCACGTACACGAGGGCCAGCAAGAGTCGACATAGAGTGGCCAAACCCACCCCGGGTCTCAACCGAAGGGTGGCAAGCTCCCCTCTACACTACAAGGGATAGTTGCTCTCTTCGGTACCATGTACATGAAGGTCAGCTCACTTCCCTTAACAGCTGCCCGTGGGCGGCAATTTCTAGAACCATCTGGTTCTCCGTATTATGGTATTCTTGTCTACATTCCTCATAGGGTTTGTACATGAGTTTTTCCACATCCGGGTTATAATATACAAAACAAGCAGTTCAATTTCCATGTTTATCGCATTATGTGGTCCATTCCAGATAATACAGGTAGCTTTTGATTACTCAATCATTCACATGTACTTTTCCTTAGCCTTAGTGTTCATGCAACAACCTAGGGTTCAAAAATATACTCTAGAGCATGCGTTTATTCCTTCCTAGGGTTCATCTCAAGTCCTAGGATTAACTACTTGCATGTATTAAGAGATTTGTGGTTATAACCACTCTACTAGGGTAACAAGGTGGAATGGGGGCTTGTACAGTAGCTCCTGACCTCTCTACAGGTCCCGTACACCCGACGGACTAGAGACCTAAGACATGGATCGATAAGCCAAAAAGGGTCAGAATGATACAAACAAGGTATCATTACATAGAGAAACTCGTATGGAAAACAAAGACGTTTTGTTTGCGGAAAATTGACAACATTAGGTCCTTGTACGGGCCTAAAAACACATGGTCAGACAGAAATCAGACGTCTGGGAAAGGTCCCAAACATCTTAAAACAATTCTCAGGGATACCTCTCTCGATGTGCCTCTATCAGACGTCTGGAATTCAGTGCCAACGTCCGAGGGTTCCTTCAGACGTCTGGAGATGCTTCCGGACGTTTGAAACTGCCTCGGTCCACCTTCCAACTTCTGACACATATACATACACTACTAGGACTCTGACAGAGAAGAAATACGGAAAGTAGATCTCTTCCAAATGTCTCACTCTACCTTCGGACGTCCGGTAAGACGTCTGGATGTCGCTCCGGACGTCTGATTTCGTGGAAAATGACTTCTGCGGAATCGCTTTGGCTTCCCTTGCCGCAGACGCTGCAACAAAACAACACAGCACTCTCCGCTCTCACTCTCAGACTTGCGATCAGTTCTCTGCTCTCCATTCGCTCTCGCTCTGGCTCCTTGCTCTCTCTCTCTCTCTCGGCTTTGGACGTGAGGTGAAGAAGAGGATGTGGAGGGTTTATAAAGGGAGAGGAGGAGAGGGGAAGGTTATGGGCGAGGTGTGGCACAGAGTGATGTCACAGGGGAAGGTGCGGTGAGGCGCAGGTGAGGGAGAAGGCATGGTGTACGTACGGTACGTGCTGAAGAGAAAAAAGTATTTTCAAACGTCCGTTGATCTTTCTAGACGTCTAGACAGATGTTTGGTGAACTTCCCAAACGTCTTAAATGACCAAAGGGTGATGAGTCATTTCAGCATAGCACAGAACAACACAGGGCCTTGCCCTCTCAGAATAGGGGTCTCACCCCTGCACAGTCCGCGTACCCTTGTCCAACTATTCCGGTTTGCCTAGTGAGCATAACAAGAGTCGGTGTAGGGTGGCTAGTCCTAACCCCGGGCCCATTGTTGCGGCTAGCTCCCTCCCTACACTAAGTAGCTCACCTCGATACCACATCTGCGAGCGCCGAACAAGAGTCGACGTAGAGTGGCCAAACCCACCTTGGGTCTCAACCCAAGGGACGGCAAGCTCCTCTCTACTCTAAAGGGACAATTGCTCTCCTTGGTACTGTGTACACAAAGGCCAGCTCTCTTCCCATCTACTTATAAGGTTCTTTCAGTATACAAGAGTTCTCGTAATTCCTCGTAGGGTTCATGCTTGTATTACTTTCATTCCATTTCTCAATATTCATAACCCTTTGTTCACATCCCGAGTTTCATTTTTATAATAGGTAGCTCTCATTTTAATAACTGAGAAAGCATCACATGAAGTAGTTAATACACTTACTAGCAATTAGGGTTTAACATGCACCTTAAGTAAACAGTGTAACTCAAGCAATATTCATTCATTTTTACCCTAGGGTTCATTTCACATCCTAGGGTTCAATCAAGTTATTCTAAACATGCACTTTACTAATTTAAATCTTAATATTAAAGTAAACCACTCTACCAAGAAATACAGGAGGAATGGTAGCTAGAACCGCATGTCCTATCATCTCCGCAAGCCCCAAGCACGCTATAGGCTGGAGACCTATACCAGTGACTAAGTCACATCAGACAAGTTCAAAATAGTATATAATTGACACTAACATGTAGAGAAACTCTAATGGAAAACAATAGTACTTTGTTTGAGTAAAACTGACTTTGATTAGGCATACTGTCTAAAATCAGACATCTGGGACTAGACCCAAACGTCTTAAATGACCTCAGAACCTCACCTTGCTTCCCTGCATTGCTGACGGACGTCTGGAACCCCTTTACAGTCGTCCTGGGTCTTTCTAGACATCTATCGGTGTGCTCGGACGTCCGATGCATCTATTAAAAGTTTGTGGAGACATCTAGACATCCTAAAAAACCTCGAAGAGCGTGCTTGCACACCTTTCCAAGACCTGTACCCATGTACACATTCGCAGGTTTAAAACCACGACAGTGCAACATTACGTACGTAACGTACGCTCATGCATGAGCATTCAGGACGCTTACTCGAGTTTTCAGACGTCCGGCTTCAGCTCTGGATGTCCGCTGCTACTCCAGACATCTAGCAGATGCTCCAGACATCTGATACTGGAAAAATCCAGTACACAGAATTCTTCACGATGATATTCTTCTCAGGACCTCTGCCTGCGCACCTGCAGCAACTGCTCCGACGGCTGCAAGAAGTCGAGAAGCTCTCTTCCAACATTCTCCTCTCTCCCACGAGCTCCTCCTTGAGCTCCCGCGAGCTCTCTCATCTCCTCCTACATGAAATCTTCCGAGCTCCCTCGGCTCCTCCCCTCGCAACATTGACGCTTGCTGCTACACCCACAACAAGGGTGCCCCACGCACGTGAGCTCTCTCGCTGGTGCTCCTCCGGCCGCGCATTCAAGCTCCCTGAGCTCCCTCCTCTCTCCCATGCCCTCGCTCTCCTTCTCTCCCTATCCCTCGTGCTCCACCCTTCTCCTTCCTATTGTGGTGACAAAGGGACGAGAAGGGGGGTGGTGGCTTGCCGGCAGCAACGAGATGGAGGTGGAGGTGGTGGAAGTGGTGGGGTGGAGATGGAGAGGGTGGAGGGGTTTAAGTAGAGGGAGTGGGATTATGGTTTGGAGAGGAGGGGGAAGTGTACGTGTGTGTGTGCGTGAGTGAGTGTGGAAAGGGGGAGGAGAAAGAGGGAAAAATTGTGAAAATTTCCCCGCCATCCTCTTTTCTTCCAATAACGCCCTTACACTCAACTCAAAGGGTTAAAATATTTCGTTCGCACCCCTAACTTTTTGGAAGCTCTGAATGGTCCTTGGAAAGTGTCATTTCAACATAACAAACTTAAAGAAAGTTTCGTCCTCGTTTCGTCCTCGAAACTTGAGCTAAGTAGGGTGCGGAAATAGCTTAAAAGTGCATAACTAACTTAAAGAGGACCAAAGTATGTCAGAAGAGATGTACTCTCAAAAAGCTTCAGGTATTACTCTCGCATTGCTGCCTCAGGCTCCCAAGTCGCTTCCTCGTACCGCTGGCTCCTCCATAAGACCTTCACCAGTGGTACCTGCTTCCGTTTCAAACTTCGAACGGCTTCTATCTAGTATCTGTACTGGCCTCTCGTGATAGGTCAGGTCATCTCCCACCTCGACACTCTCGTGGCTCAAAACGTGGCTGGGATCAGTGACGTACTTCCTGAGGTTGGACACATGGAACACGTCGTGCACTCCAGAGAGCTGAGGAGGAAGGGTAAGCTAGTAAGCAACGGGTCCAATCTACTCCAAGACCTCAAAGGGATCCACAAACCTCAGCGCAAGCTTCCCTTTCACCCCAAAACGCTGCAAGCCCTTCATGGGCGAAACATGGTGGAAGACGTGATCCCCAACCTCGAACTGCACCTCTCTACGCTTCTTGTCAGCATAGCTCTTCTATCTGCTCTTGACAGTACGAAGTTGTCTGTGAGTTTGCTCTATCACCTTCTAACTCTGTCGGATCAGCTTGGGGCCAACCTCCCACTTGGTCCCCACCTCGACCCAACTCAAGGGTGTAGTACACTTCCTACCGTACATAGCCTCGTAAGGTGTCATGCCAAAGCTCGAATGATGGATGTTATTGTATGCAAACTCTGCCAGGGGCAAATGCTCCTCCCAGGAGCCTCTCTAGTCTAGTACACAAGCGCATAGGAGGTCCTTGAGTGTCTGTATGGTGTGCTCTGACTGCCCGTCGGTCTGGGGGTGGTAGGAGGTACTGAACCTCAAATGGGTCCCCATTGCCTGCTGAAACTCTACCCAGAACTGGGAAGTGAAACGAGTATCCTTGTCGGATACGATCTCGTGAGGGACTCCGTGTAGATGCACCACATCTCTATGTATTGCTCTGCTAGTTGTGCCGGCCCAAAGGTGACTCAGATCAGCAGGAACCATGCCGTCTTCGTCAGCCTGTCTACTATCACCCAAACTGTGTCATGTCCTCGCTGGGTAATCGGTAGACCCACCACCAAGTCCATGGTGATACTCTCCCACTTCCACTCTGGTAGAGGAAGTGGCTGTAGCAGCCCTGCAGGCCTCTGGTGCAAGGCCTTCACCTGCTGGCATACCAAGTACTGCTGAACAAACTCACCAACATCCCATTTCATCCCTCTCCACCAGAAGTCGTGTCGTAGATCATGGTACATCTTTGTATTCCCGGGATGTATGGTGAACCTAGACCTGTGCACCTCAGTCAGGAGCTCTCTCAACAGCTCCTCATCTCTAGGAATGCATAGGCATCCCCTCATGAGTAGTATCTCATTAGAAAAAGAATAGACTCCTGGGTTCCCTTTCAACACTCTGTCTCGCGGTGTCTGTAAGTATGGATCGGCCATCTACCCTGCAATGATGCGGTCTATCAGCTTTGGTCATGCCTACCGCGTCACTGTCATTATTGTTGAGAGCACTGGATCAGTATTTAAAAGTGTTGCGTTGTAGTATAGCCAAAATAGAGTTCAAAACAAATATAATTTTATTACTCGAATATATTTCGAGGTCGAACACAGGGAGAAAATGGAATTCACGCACTAATCTCAACAATAAATGCAAATTGAACACATAATACTAAAAATCTAATTAGGAATGTAAATCATGAGTATATGAAGAGTAAAAATAATTGTAGACAAAATAATAGAGAGCATATAAAAATCAGACATCTGATTTTGCAATCAGACGTCATAAAAATCTTGTGTTACAGTGCCTTTCTTTAATTTCTCTTTCTTGATTCTTCTTCTTCTTCCTTTGGCTTCTTCTTCCTTCTCTTCTTCTTTCTCTGTCTGTGGTTCCTTCTTCTCTGGTCTTTCTCTTCCTTTGCCTTTGCGAGCCCTCTCTTCTTACCTCTCTATGCCTTGGCCTTTTCTCTGACTTCTCTTTTGCCTTAAGTCCTGCGATGCTCTTCTCCTTCTTCCTTTTCTTCCTGATCTCCTCTTCTTCCTCTCTGAATTGGCTAAGTGTTGGAACAAACTCTTCAGAGCAAAACCCCCTTTACCCTGCGTAGCTTTCCTCTCTTTCTCTCTTCTCTATTTAAGTTTTGCGCTCCCAGAGCCACAGCTGGTCGGGTAATCAGACCTAGCGGAGACCTGAGTCCAGGCTCACCAGCGTGTGTGGTGAGCAAGGAGTTAATAGGTTGGGTAATCGGGTCATGGCCAGGTACGCATGGGCAGTGCCGCAGACGAGTCCATGAGAGGGGGGGAGGAGGACCTCACCCTCAGTGTTGGAGGCGACAAGCCTCTAACACAAAATCCTTTTATGCGCACAAGGGTGTCATTCCTTTTCCGAGGTGGGACTAAATGTCCCACCTTCTTCCGTGCGCTGCAACAGTAGATGGCTTCCTCAATTGGCGAGGTTGCAAGGGCATTCGACTCCAATTGAGAGCCTGGATGCGTGCGCACCTCAAGTCCACACCACCTGGGACTATCACCTGGACCAGCAGCACCTGGAGCGTAGCTTCAAGCTCGCTTCAAGCTCGGCAGTAATGGTGGCCGGTGGCTGGATACCTGAAATTAAGAAAAAGGGCCTTATGGCCGCACCAGGACGTTCAGCATGGTCGTCATGGCACGGCGAATGTCATGGTGGTCGTGGTGAGGAGTGAAGGTGGCTGTGGTGGCTGGACGACGAAGGTGGGTCTATTCAGGGAGATATTTGGTTGGTCGATGGAGTGAATGGAGTGGGGAGAAATAATCAGGGAGTCAAGGCAGAGGTCGTAGGGTGGCCATCAAGGTGTATGGAGGTGTGGAGCGATGGGAGCACCTCATCGGATGTATCGTCGGAGGTGGAGAAGGTGACGGTGGTAGAAATAACGAGAGGGAAAGAAAGTGGGAGAGCAAGGGAATCTAATAAACCTAATCTAAGGATGAAAGGAAAGGAAATCCCACGCCGGTATGGTCGCCGGACGTGGGGAAGACAAATACCTCTGTAGGTGAGGCGACGGCGAAGATAGGGCTGAGGCGACATCGGCCGGTGTTGCACGATGCGGACGACTGTGGCGGAGTTAACCTGACCACTGGTATTGTGGTTGGACCACGAGAGAGCGAGGGAGAAGCCATCGAAGCTTACGGAGTTGTTGTGGCCGGAAGGGAGAGAAGAATGGAGGGAATCTAGCCCAATTTTAAGCTGAGGGAATGAGGTTGGATCTGGGGCTTCTTAAATAGGTCTCTAAGGAGGGGTTTGTGCTTAGAAGCTAAGCTTCCAAGCAAGGCATGCTTGCCGGAGAAGGAAACTCAAAAGAGATCCAAATCTCTCATGCATTCGCATGAGAGATTGGGAAACAACCATGGATCACAAATGGGTTCAGATTGGAGGGGATTACTCAAAGAATCTCCCATCCAATTTTGGAAGGGATTCTTTGAAAAATCAAAGAGAAACCTCCTTTCAAAGCTCGCCGGAGTAGGATTCCTACGTTATAATGATGGGGGGACCTATTTGTGAAAATGATGAAGAAGGTAGGGGGCTGATTGTAAGGATTTTGAAAGTTAGGGGTAAAAATGTAAACAGACAGGACCTTTTTGCAAAGTGCGTCAAGATGAATTCCCCTTAGATCCAAGTTTTGGTACAAACTTAATTTTGATCTAAGGAATCCAATGGTGATGTTGGATTCTGGGTTTGACCACATTTGACTAGGCAATTTATGCAAAAACCTAATTTAGGGCAAATATCTGTCTGCGGCCCCATTCTAGGTCAAGATGGCTTCCAATGGCCAAATTGAAGGTACTAAACCCTAGAATATATTTTTATATGATTGTTAGAGGGTTTAGGTGAATTTTATCCTGACCAGAACCTTGGTTAATCAAGTGGGTCTGTTTCAGGGTTTCAAGAAGTCATTTAATTTATAGAACACACACAAACCCTTTTCTGTCAAATCCAACCCACTTGTTATCTTATTGAGACCATTTGACCTTTGTTTAGCCCTTGAGAAAACCCATGGTTGTACTGCAATGGTAAAATTACAGTTTTAACCCTAGTTTCTTATTTTCCTCTCAGAAAGGTTATGGAGTGAATTATGACCTTTAGTCGGTTATGTAGGAGCATTTATTCTCTTCATTGGGTCAAAATGAGGTAGCTATGGCTCATTATGGTGTTCCCATCATACCCCCATGCCTAGCTTTTGCTAGTCCCTTAGCAAAATTTCAAGGTTTTAACTTTGATTCTAGACCATGCAATCTTTTGATGCTCAAAACTTGTGATGTGTGCTTTCTTCTATAGATCAGGTTAGAATGCCGATAGTAGGCCTAGAGGTACTCAAGTACCAACCAAGATCCAGACTTGATGGTCGGGTTGTAAAACCGACCGGTTTGATTATATTTTATTACTCGAAAACAAAAATTTTCCGAGGTTGAACTCAGGGAGCAAAACTTGATTCTGGAAGCGTAGAAAATCATAATTTACAATATATACTATTTTACAAAAAAGGATTAAAGAAAGGAAAATTGTTTCTTCATTTCTTCTCTTTCTCCTTTTGTCTTCCTTTCTCTCTCTTTTTTCAGATGTTTGACTCCAAGGGTCAAACGCCTTAAATGCTACTTGCTACAGTGCTTCTTTTTTTCTTCTCAGCTGCTGTTGCTGGTTCTTCTTCTCCCCTTTGGCTTCTTCTTCTTTCTTCTCTGGACTTCTTCCCCTTCTTTCTTCTCTGCTACGCACCTTTTTTCTAACTTCTCCTTCTGCCTCTTCTTCTCTGCAGCTACAGTGCCGTCTTCTTCCTCCTCCTTTGCTTCCTCTACTACTCCAAGTCCTCCACCCTTTCTCTCTGGCCGCAACTGCCTTCTTGCGGCTAAGTCCTCGCTGCTCCTCCTCCTTTGCTTCCTCTTTTGTTCCCTGCACCAGCGATCGGTTAGGCAAAACCTAACCCCTACCCTCCCCGCGTCTCTCTCTCTCAAATTCTCTCCAGGGTTCGCTCTCCCAGAGCCTTAATCAGGTAAGCAGGTAGGGTGACGACCCAGGACCAGGCGCACCGGCGTGGGTGGTGCCTGAGGTGTGCACAGGCAGGGTTAGTCAGATCCGGGTGCCAGGTCCGCGGGGGAAGTGTCATGGACGAGGTGTGGTGACAGCGAGGGACCTCACCCCTATGTGACTTGAGGCGATAAGCCTAAGTCACAAAACAACTTATATCACTCATTGCGCACTAAAGTTTCCGAGGTGGTACTAAAGTCCCACCCGCTTCTGCTTGCGCTTATAGGAGGAAGGCGCGAGCAAATTGCAGCTGCAACTAAGGCCCCTGACGCCAAGTGAATGCCTGGGTGATTTTGCGAGGGGATTTCGCGCCTTCTGGACCTGGTAGCCAGAGGTGCTGGGATCTACACGAAGCTTCAAGCAAGCTTTAGCCCTTGCGCTAATGGAGGAAGACGTCGCGACCTTGAAACCACAAATATAGCCTTGCGGCCCTGTCAGATCATAGGAGAACCTTCGTCGTATCATGGCAAAGGTGAGGCGGGGGTTGGTTGGCCACGGGGTGGCCTAGGAGTGCGTGCCTAGGTCACTCTGTGGCCATAGAGGTGGGTTAGGTCAGTGGAAGTGTGGGGCGGTGCTGGCAGTTAGTGAACGTGCAGAAGGTGATCAGTGGATTGCGGCGGAACTCGTGGGGTGACTGGCGAGGCATGTGGAGGTGTGACGCGGTGGCTGCGCCTCGCAGGTGGTCTGCCGGAGGTGGAGAAGGTGGCAGTGGACAGTGGTGTAGAATGATCGAAAGTGCAAAATTAGAGAAGGTAAATGAAGAGGAAGAGAGAGGGAACTTATCTATGAGTCTTTGGATGAAGGGGGGAAGCAGTGTTAGCGAACGGCTGTGTTGCCTTCGCAGGAGACGAAAGAGCCCAAGAGAAGGGACGACGACAAGGAAGAGGTGATGGACGACGCCTGCTGGTACGGCCAGGCGCAACGGACGACGGCAGAGGTAACCCTTCCACTGGTATGGTGGCAGGGCAACGAGAGAGTAGGAGGAGGGTTGCTGGAGCCTGCGGGCGAATGGACGGAAGAGGAGACAAAATTTGAGGGTTTTCTTCAGCCAAATCAGGCTTGAAGGAAGCGGCAAGGGCTGTCGTTCCTTAAATAGGTGTTGGCCGAGAGGGAATCGCAAGGAGGGGACGGGGATACCTCGCCAGAGGTATGGCTGGAAAAAGATCCATACCTCTCGAGCATTCGCACGAGAGGTATGGTGGCCAAAAGGGCGTGGGAGCCGGCCCATGATGTAGGGGACAATGCAAGGAGTCTCCCTTTCAAATCTGGGGCCGGCTCCCTAGGTTTGCGCGGCGCCATCCTCCGCACAAAGTCACCGGAGGTATGGCCTGCGCAGGCGGGTGGCAGAGGGAGCCGATTGAAGAAAGAGACGGGAAAGGTAGGGGGGTCTCTGCAAGAGTCCAAAAAGCTAAGGGTCAAAAAGTAATTGTTGAGGATCATTTTGTAAAGTGGGTCAAGGCGACCTTTCCTTAAATCTAAATTTTGATATAAACCTAATTTGGACCTAAGGAATCCAATGGTGAGGTTGGATTTTAGGTTTGACCATGTTTGACTAAACATTTTGCATAAAAACCCAAATTAGGTCAAAAATTGGGTATGGTTCTCAATCTAGGTCAAGATAGGTTCCAATGGCCAAATTGAAGTTTCTAAACCCTAGGGGAGATTTTTTTCATAAATTTTAGAGGATTTAATTGATTTTTATCTTGCATGAAACTTTGTGAATTGAAGTGGGTTTGTTTTAGGGTTACAGAATGTTATTTAATTCCCAGATTTTGTCATAACCCTTTCCTGATCAAACCATCTCACTTTTTCTCTTATTAAGCCCATTTGACCTGTGTCTAGACCCTTAGAAATCCCATTTATTTACTGTAATGGTAAAATTACAGTTTTACCCCTTGTGTATTACTTTATTCTCAAATTTGCAATTCCCAGATTTAGGCCTTCCCTTAGGTTATGTAGGAGCTTTTGTTCAGTTTATCAAGTCAAAATGTGCCATTTAGGGTTCATGATGAGGTTCTCATCATATCCCCATGCCTAGCTTTTGCTAGTCCCTTAGCAAAAATTTAAGGTTTCAACCTTTATTATAGACCATGAATTCCTTTCTTCAAATTTGATAAGTGCTTTTTCTCTTGTCTCCTTGATTAGGTCAAAATGCCAACCATAGGCCTAAAAGGTACTCTAGTACCAACCAAGATCCAAATCTATCTAGCTTTTGCCTCAGTCTTTAGCAAAGGTTTTTAAGGCCCTCAGGAACTACCCTAAAGTTTATTGGACTCCGTGGTTAAAACACCCGTGCTTGAGACATTTTTTGGCCTTGGTTCAGTTTGCAGTGCGTTTTGTAAGAGAGAGACAGAGGGTTTATTTGTTTGGAGAGTTTTCTCTCTCTCTTTTTAATTCTAACTTAGGATTGGCTTCACAACACGGTCTGTATCGGATTCCTCATCCCCATCATCAATCCTCAAAGGTCCCTGGCTGTCGATGCTTCGAGATAGCACCGCCCATGGTAACCCAAGAACCCTGGCTTTCGAGATTTCGAGATAATCCTGTCCATGGTGTTCCGTAGCCGAATTCAGACCCTGGCAATTGACATTTTGTGATAATGCCATCCATGGAATCTAAACCAGCAGAGTGCTTACATGCCCTTGGTAGGATATGTAAATACCCTAGGAGACAAGCACCGAGGAGATGATATGTTGTTACGCATCTTTGAGGGGAATTTCCCACCTCTCCGCATCAGGAACTCGTCCAAATCAACTTGTGTTGATCGGCCGCTTCTAATCTAGGTGACATTTTCAGAATATTAGAAATGCTTCTACGTGATTTTGATATTTATGCTCGCTGAACCAGACTGTGTGTGTGAATTTGGCTGCTTACGTTACCAAGTCCCATAAACCGAAGGTCAGTTAACAAGGCCGAATACTCCCTAAGCCTTAGACCTGATACTTAAGCTTTTCATTTTCCTCAACCTCTTGAGGAATATCTAGATCTTAACGAGTAGTAAGAGTCTAGCCAAGAATGCCTAAGGTTCGCATTCTTACTAATCTTGTTGTGCACTTTCTCTTTTCTTTTCTTTAAAGTGATTTAGAACTTTAGTTAATTCCTTAATTTCTTACTAATGACTATCCCTTTTTCTTTTTTATTTGTGCTCCTTTAATATTCAGCACTTTTCCTCCTTTTGTGAAGCTTATCAGCACTTTCCTCCTCAAAATTTTTTTTTTTTCGTATAGGTGAATTTTTTTTGTTGAAACCTTTTCTTGTTGTGACTTTCTATTATACTTTTATAACCCCCATGCCTAAGGTTTGCAATATCCTCATTGTTCATTAGGTGGGTTTTTATTTGGCTTGGTTCATGCATTAGGATAGATATTAGGTGAGTAGATGGGTCGAGGTGACTGTTGCGGACAATTTCTAATCTCAGATACGAGTATCTGAGGTGAAGTCGGCTGTCCTAAGGAATGAACCTAAAGTGCAAAGAAATGTCAGAAAAAGGTTTCGATTTTTGAAAAAGAATGACTGGCTACCTCCCGTTAAGCGCTGAGTTTTACGCCATCGGCTGGGCACAATAAGCTCAGGGAGAATGGAGTATAAATGATGACTCAGCCAAATCTGTATTGGTTACGTCAATGAACGGTTTGAGTCTCTGACCGTTCACGATGAAAGGTTCGAAATCGTGGCTGAGTGGACTGATCTCAATGGCTCCATTTCCAAAAGTCTGTCAGACAAGATATGGTCTGACCCACTTGGATCGCAGTTTTCCAGGGAACAATTTAACTTGGGCATCAAAGAGTAGGACCTTCTAACCAATCTCGCTTATCTGAAGCTTATCTGTGGGTTCCAGCCTTAGAAAGATCTAAGTTGCAGTTCCGTACTTTCCAATAGGCTTTGTGCTCCAATTCGACGGGAAGGTGACACGCCTCCCTATACACCAATCTAAAAGGAGACATGCCTAATTGGGTCTTGTGGGCTATCCTATAAGCCCATAAAGCTTTCGGAAGTCGGTATGACCAGTCCTTCCTGTCAGGTCGAATAGTAACCTGCAGGATTTTCTTGATCTCTCGATTTGATAGCTCAGCTAGATCATTAGACTGGGGGTGGTAAGGAGTAGAGATTCGGTGAGACACCCCGTATTTGGTCATTAGTAATCTGAACTTAGCATTGGTAAAATGGGTCCCTCCATCAGAGATAATTGCACGAGGAATCCCGAACCGTGAGAAGATAATCTGATGAATGAATTTGATGATGATCTCCTAGTGCGGAGACACCCCATATTTGTTGAACTGAGCATTTGGACGAGTTCCCGGTGCGGAGAGGTGGGAAATTCCCCTCGAAGATGTGTAATAACATATCATCTCCTCGGTGCTTGTCTCCTAGGGTATTTACATATCCTACCAAGGGCATGTAAGCACTCTGCTGGTTTAGATTCCATGGATGGCATTATCACAAAATGTCAATTGCCAGAGTCTGAATTCGGCTACGGAACACCATGGACAGGATTATCTCGAAATCTCGAAAGCCAGGGTTCTTGGGTTACCATGGGCGGTGCTATCTCGAAGCATCGACAGCCAGGGACCTTTGAGGATTGATGATGGGGATGAGGAATCCGATACAGACCGTGTTGTGAAGCCAATCCTAAGTTAGAATTAAAAAGAGAGAGAGAAAACTCTCCAAACAAATAAACCCTCTGTCTCTCTCTTACAAAACGCACTGCAAACTGAACCAAGGCCAAAAAATGTCTCAAGCACGGGTGTTTTAACCACGGAGTCCAATAAACTTTAGGGTAGTTCCTGAGGGCCTTAAAAACCTTTGCTAAAGACTGAGGCAAAAGCTAGACAGATCTGGATCTTGGTTGGTACTAGAGTACCTTTTAGGCCTATGGTTGGCATTTTGACCTAATCAAGGAGACAAGAGAAAAAGCACTTATCAAATTTGAAGAAAGGAATTCATGGTCTATAATAGAGGTTAAAACCTTAAATTTTTGCTAAGGGACTAGCAAAAGCTAGGCAAGGGGGTATGATGAGAACCTCATCATGAACCCTAACTAGCACATTTTGACTTGATAAACTGAACAAAAGCTCCTACATAACCTAAGGGAAGACCTAAATCTGGGAATTGCAAATTTGAGAATAAAGTAATACACAAGGGGTAAAACTGTAATTTTACCATTACAGTAAATAAATGGGATTTCTAAGGGTCTAGACATAGGTCAAATGGGCTTAATAAGATAAAAAGTGGGATAGTTTGATCAGGAAAGGGTTATGACAAAATCTGGGAATTAAATGACATTCTGTAACCCTAAAACAAACCCACTTCAATTCACAAGGTTTCATGCAAGATAAAAATCAATTAAATCCTCTAAAATTCATGAAAAAATCTCCCCTAGGGTTTAGAACCTTCAATTTGGCCATTGGAACCTAACTTGACCTAGATTGAGAACCATACCCAATTTTTGACCTAATTTGGGTTTTTATGCAAAATGTTTAGTCAAACATGGTCAAACCTAAAATCCAACCTCACCATTGGATTCCTTAGGTCCAAATTAAGTTTTTACCAAAATTTGGACCGAAGGAAAGGTCGCCTTGATCCACTTTACAAAACATTTCTCAATATTTTTTTTTTACCCTTAGCTTTTTGGACTCTTGCAGAGACCCCCCTACCTTTCTCATCTCTCCCTTCAATCGGGTCCCTCTGCCACCCACCTGTGCAGGCCATACCTCCGGCGACTTTGCACGGAGGATGGCGCCGTGCAAACCTGGGGAGCCGGCCCCAGATTTGAAAGGGAGACGCCTTGCGTTGTCCCCTACAGCATGGGCCAACTCCCATGCCCTGTTGGCCACCAAACATCTCATGCGAACGCTCAAGAGGTATGGGTCTTTTTCCGGCCATACCTCCTGCGAGGTATCCCCGTCCACTCCTCGCGATTCCCTCTCGGCCAGCACCTATTTAAGGAACGGCAGCCCCTGCCGCTTCCTTCAAGCCTAATTTGGTCAAAGAAAACCCTCAAATTTCATCTCCTCTTTCTGCCATTCGCCCGCAGGCTCCGACGACCCTCCCCCTCCTCTCTCGTCGCCGTGCCACCATACCAGTGGCAGGGTTACCTCTGCCATTGTCCACTGCACCTGGCCGTACCAGTAGTCATCCTCCAGCACCTCTTCCTCGTCGCCATGCCTTCTCCTGGGCTCTTTCGTCTCCGGCGACGGCAACATAGCCATTCACTACCACCACTTCCCCCCGTCGTCCAGAGACTCATAGATAAGTTCCCTCTCTCTTCCTCTTCATTTCCCCTCTCTAATTTTGCACTTTCGATCCTTCTACGCCACTGTCCACCGCCACCTTCTCCACCTTCGGCAGACCACCGGCGAGGCGCAGCCACCGCGTCACACCTCCACACGCCTCGCCAGTCACCCCGTGAGCTCTACCGCAATCCACTGATCACCTTTCGCACGTTCACTAACTGCCAGCACCGCCCCACACTTCCACCGACCTAACCCACCTCCACGGCCACAGAGCGACCTAGGCACGCACGCCTAAGCCGCCCTGTGGCCAACCAACCCCTGCCTCACCTACGTCTTTGTACAGTGAAGGTTCTCCTATGATCTGACAAGGCCGCAAGGCCGCATTTGTGGTTTCAGGGTCGCGATGTCTTCCACCATTAGCGTAGGAGCTGAAGCTTGCTTGAGGCTTCGCGCAGATCCCAGCACCCCAGGCTGCCAGGTCTAGAAGGCACGGAATACCCTCGCAAAATCACCCTGGAATTCACTTGGCATCAGGGGCCTCAGCTGCAGCTGCAATTGCTCGTGCCTTCCTCCTGCAGGCACAAGCAGAAGCGTGTGAAACTTTAGTCCCACCTCGGAAACTTTAGTGCTCAGTGAGTGATATAAGTTATTTTTGTGACTTAGGCTTATCGCCTTAAGTCACATAGGGGTGAGATCCCTCGCCCTCACCATGCCTCGTCCACGACACTTCCCCCGCGGACCTGGCACCCGGATCTGACTAACCCTGCCTGTGCACACCTCGCACACCACCCACGCTGATGTGCTTGGTCCCGGGTGCGTCACCCAACCTGCTTACCCGATTAAGGCTCTGGGAGAGCGAACCCTGGAGAGAATTTGAGAGAGAGAGATGCAGGGAGGGTAGGGGTTAGGTTTTTCCCAACCGGTCACCTGTGCAGGAAACAGAGAAGGAAGCAAAGGAGGAGGAGCAACGAGGACTTAGCCGCAGGAAGGCAGCTACAGCCAGAGAGAAAGGGTGGACTTGGAGCAGCAGAGGAAGCAAAGGAGGAGGAAGAAGATGGCACTGTAGCTGCAGAGAAGCAAAGGCAGAAGGAGAAGTCGGAAAAAAGGCACGTAGCAGAGAAGAAACAAGAGGAAGAAGTCCAGAGAAGAAAGAAGAAGAAGAAGCCAAAGAGGAGAAGAAGAACCAGCAGCATCAGCTGAGAAGAAAAGGAGAAGCACTGTAACAAGTGGCATTTAAGGTGTCTGACCCTTGGAGTCAGACGTCTAAAAAGAGAGAGAGAAAGGAGGACAAAAGGAGAAAGGGAGAAGAAAAGAAGAAACAATTTTCCTTTCTTTAATCCTTTTTTTGTAAAACAGTATATATTGTAAATTGTGATTTTCTACGCTTCTATAATCAAGTTTTGCTCCTTGAGTTCGACCTCAAAAAATTTTTGTTTTCGAGTAATAAAATATAATCAAACCGGTCAGTTTTACAACCCGACCAGTTTTTAGGGCCGAGGCTGAAGCGGCTGATAAGGACGAGGGGCTTGTGGACGGGGCTGAAAGGGTGGTCTTGGGTTCTTAGAATTTCCCGTCCACTGGAAATTGGGATGGTTTCGCCATCCAAGGTTGTAGGTGTTGGAAAATGGGTCATTCTGGATGGCGTTGAGGTCCTCGCAGGTCTGAGGAGCCTCAAGAAAGTCGAAGAATGGGGGAGTAGAGTTCCCCCGGTAAGAATAGAAAGGATCGGAGGTCCCTTCTGTCCTGGAGTCAGATGAGGGTGGATACGTGTCCATCCTAGGAGAAGGTCGGTGAAAAATGTTCTGCACAGTTTCCCGTGCTGGAGGTGGCTGTGAGAAGGAGTTCTGCGTAGAGGTGGCTCGCTGCAAATGCTGAGTCAGCTCATCCACCTTTTTCTCAATAATTGAGACCTTATCAAACTGATTGGCCATTAATTCCAGGTCGACTGATGCGGACAGGCCTTGCGTCTCATGTGCTCCCCTAAGGTCCGTCGCTGCGTGGGTATTCGCCCGATCGAATAATCCCATGGAGTCATTGTTGATGGAGTTCTCACACATATTCTTGAGAATCTCCCACACGGTGTCTTCATGTTGACCCATGATATTCCCTCCGCAAATTGCATTGACGAACAGTCTAATATCTTCACGGAGTCCCTGGTAAAAAGACTGGACTTGTTCCCATTTAGGAACTCCGTGATGGGGGCACTTTTTCATGAGATCTTGGAATCGATCCCATGCCTCATGAAGAGATTCTCCCGTCTGTTGCGTGATGTGAGTAATCTGATGGCGCAAAGCATTTGTTCGACCAACGGGAAAGAGCTTCTTCAAAATCTCGGACTGAAGTTCTTCCCAAGTGTTGGTCAGGCGGGTCCATGTTTGATACCAATGAGCCGCCTTGTCCATAAGGGGGAAAGAGAACATCTTCATGAGTAAGATATCCTGATTCTGCGCATCTGACCCGAAGATCTGGGCCAGATGCTTAAGTTGTTTGATATGCTGGAAGGTATCTTCAGAGTTAAACCCATAGAATTTCGGTATGGCATGAATCATGTTAGGCTTCAATTCGGAATTAGGTCCTCCAGTCAGGATTCTGACTCAAGGCTTAATTGCCACCGCAGCGGGATTATAGTGATCTCGCATCATGGGGCGCTGCGGTGGGTTCATGAAGTTTTGGAAGAGATCATTAAGACGCTAGAGCTGGTGCTCAAGATTATTCACTTCTTCAACAGGTTGAGCCATGGTGGAAGAAGAAGGGGAATTAGGTTCAGAGTCAAAAGAGAGGTCTATGTGAAGTGGTTGTCGCACAAACAAGGGTACCGAGGCTTGGCCTCGGGGAGAGTGGATTTCTAGAGGAGGTTTCAAGGACCTCCTACCGAACATGCACTGATGGATTGGACAAGGTTAAAAGGTGTTGGACCCAATCAAGACACCCAAAATATGTTGGGTGGCTATAGAGGTTCGGGGCGGATGATACCCCTTGATCAGAAGGTATTTCACCTGAGAATTACCTGGGCAGCCAAAGAGGGTGAGTTTGGCGAAGACCCCTACATGGTAGAGCGCCCCCAAGGGTTACAGGGTTTCCCCCACCCGACCTCTCTTATCACTGAGATTCCAGGTAAACCAGAATGGGGACCTTGACCTCTTAAGTCTACCACTTTTAATTAAGATCAAGGTGCTTAGGGTTTCACTTGAACTTTAAACCTTTTGTGTGCAAAAAGTGACTTAATTTAAAGATTGGTTGATCCAAGGGATCAACTTCACCTGTTAGTTCCGGTGAGAGCTTATTAGGTCCTTTCTTTTATGGTTCAAGTGAATTAAGAGCCGGATTGCTTAGGATTTCTCTTAATAGGTCTTTTCAAGTAATGGTTTGGAATTTTCAGTTCTTGATTAGAAGATGTGTTTCTAAAATCCTAGCTTAGAATCCTAGGTTGGCTCTAATTGGTCCAATTAGTTGCCTCAGAATTGGGTAACTAGGGCTCAAGCAAGAAGGTTTTTTCCCTAGTTACCTTAAGTGGATATGCAGATAAAATGTGTTGAAATTTAAAAGCAGGCAACTCTTGTGAATTACTATGTATAGAAAATAGGAAACCCTAGATTGATTTTTCTTTTCTTTTCCTCTTTAGAATTTAAGGGGCTTAAGAGAGAGGGTAGAAGGTTACCTGTCCTTTGGTGTGGTTGTTGTACAGCTGCTTGTTCCTTCTTGCCTTCCTGTGCCAGGACAACAGAAGAGAGATCAAGTTAGTATTCAATCAGAAATTGTGATTTAGTAGCTTCTAGAATGCCTGTTGCTCCCCGGCAATGGCGCCAAAAACTGGTCGGGTTGTAAAATCGACTGGTTTGATTATATTTTTTACTCGAAAACAAAAATTGATTATATTTTATTACTCTAAAATAAAAATTTTTCGAGGTCGAACTCAGGGAGCAAAACTTGATTCTAGAAGCGTAGAAAATCACAATTTACAATATATACTGTTTTACAAAAGAGGATTAAAGAAAGGAAAATTGTTTCTTCTTTTCTTCTCTCTCTCCTTTTGTCTTCCTTTCTCTCTCTCTTTTCAGACGTCTAACTCCAAGGGTCAGACGCCTTAAATGCCACTTGCTATAGTGCTTCTCCTTTTCTTCTCAGCTACTGCTTTTGGTTCTTCTCCTCTTTGTCTTCTTCTTCTTCTTTCTTCTCTAGACTTCTTCCTCTTCTTTCTTCTCTGTTGTGTGCCTTCTTTCTGACTTCTCCTTCTGCCTCTGCTTCTTTGCAGTTACAGTGCCATCTTCTTCCTCCTCCTTTGCTTCCTCTGCTGCTCCAAGTCCTCTACCCTCTCTCTCTGGACGCAGCTGCCTTCCTGCGACTAAGTCCTCGCTGCTCCTCCTCCTTTGCTTCCTCTTCTGTTCCCTTCACAGGCGATCGGTTAGGCAAAACCTAACCCCTACCCTCCCTGTGTCTCTCTCTCTCAAATTCTCTCCAGGGTTCGCTCTCTCAGAGCCTTAATTGGGTAAGCAGGTTGGGTGACGCGCCTGGGACCAAGTGCACCGACGTGGGTGGTGCGCGAGGTGTGCACAAGCAGGGTTAGTCGGATCTGGGTGCCAGGTTCGCGGGGAAGTGTCGCGGACGAGGCGTGGTGAGGGCGAGGGACCTCACCCCTGTGTGACTTTATGCGATAAGCCTAAGTCACAAAAACAACTTATATCACTCACTGCGCACTAAAGTTTCCGAGGTGGGACTAAAGTCCCACCCACTTCTGCTTGCGCCTGTAGGAGGAAGGCGCGAGCAATTGCAGCTGCAGCTGAGGCCCTTGACGCCAAGTGAATGCCTGGGTGATTTTACGAGGTGATTCCGTGCCTTCTGGACTTGGCAGCCTGGGGTGCTGGGATCTACGTGAAGCTTCAAGCAAGCTTCAGCTCCTGCGCTAATGGCGCAAGACGTCGTGACCCTGAAACCAAAAATATGGCCTTGTGGCCCTATCAGATCATAGGAGAACCTTCGCCATATCATGGCGAAGGTGAGGCGAGGGTTGGTTGGTCGTGGGGCGGCCTAGGTGTGCGTGCCTAGGTCGCTCTGTGGCTATGGAGGTGGGTTAGGTCGGTGGAAGTGTGGGGCAATGCTAGCGGTTAGTGAATATGCGGAAGGTGATCAGTGGATTGTGGCGGAGCTCGTGGGGTGACTAGCGAGGCTTGTAGAGGTGTGACACAGTGGCTGCACCTCACCGGTGGTCTACCGGGGGTGGAGAAGGCAGCGGTGGATAGTGGCATAGAAGGATCGAAAGTGCAAAATTAGATAAGGGAAATGAAGAGGAAGAGAGAGGGAGCTTATCTATGAGTCTCTGGACGAAGGGGGGAAGCGGTGGTAGCGAACGGTTGTGTTGCCGTCGCCGGAGATGTAAGAGCCTAAGAGAAGGGATGGCGACGAGGAAGAGGTGCTGGAGGACGCCTGCTGGTACGGCCAGGCGCGGCAGACGATGGCAGAGGTAACCTTGCCACTGGTATGGTGGCAGGGCGACGAGAGAGGAGGAGGGTCACCGGAGCCTATGGGCGAATGGTCGGAAGAGGAGACGAAATTTGAGGGTTTTCTTTGGCCAAATCAGGCTTAATGGAAGCGGCAGGGGCTGCTGTTCCTTAAATAGGTGCTGACCAAGAGGGAATCGCGAGGAGGGGATGGGGATACCTCGCTGGAGGTATGCCCGGAAAAAGACCCATACCTCTCGAGCATTCGCACGAGAGGTATGGTGGCTAACAAGGCATGGGAGCCGGCCCATGTTGTAGGGGACAACGCAAGGAGTCTCCCTTTCAAATCTGGGGCCGGCTCCCTAGGTCTGCGTGACGCCATCCTCCACGCAAAGTTGCCGGAGGTATGGCCTGTGCAGGTGAGTGGCAGAGGGACCCGATTGAAGAAAGAGATGAGAAAAGTGGGGGGGTCTCTGCAAGAGTCCAAAAAGTTAAGGGTCAAAAACTAATTGTTCAGGACCGTTTTGTAAAGTGGGTCAAGGCGACCTTTCCTTAGGTCCAAATTTTGGTATAAACCTAATTTGGACCTAAGGAATCTAATGGTGAGGTTGGATTTTAGGTTTGGCCATGTTTGACTAGATATTTTGTACAAAAACCCAAATTAGGTCAAAAATTGGGTATGGTTCTCAATCTAGGTCAAGATAGGTTCCAATGGCCAAATTGAAGGTTCTAAACCCTAGGGGAGATTTTTTCATGAATTTTAGAGGGTTTAATTGATTTTTATCTTGCTTGAAACTTTGTGTATTGAAGTGGATTTATTTTAGGGTTACAGAATGTCATTTAATTCCCAGATTTTGTCATAACCCTTTTCTGATCAAACCATCACACTTTTTCTCTTATTAAGCCCATTTTACCTGTGTCTAGACCCTTAGAAATCCTGTTTATGTACTGCAATGGTAAAATTACAGTTTTACCCCTTGAGTATTATTTTATTCTCAGATTTGTAATTCCCAGATTTAGGCCTTCCCTTAGGTTATGTAGGAGCTTTTGTTCAGTTTATCAGGTCAAAATGTTCTAGTTAGGGTTCATGATGAGATTCTCATCACCTGACCAGCTCACAGGAATTATCCTAAGGTTAAGGCCCACAGGAATTATCCTAAGGTTTGTTGAACTTCGCGATTAAAGCACCCATGCTTGTAACATATTTTAGCTTCGGTTCAGTTTGCAATGCGTTTTTGTAAGAGAGAGATAGAGGAATTTTATTTTTGAAGAGTTTTCTCTCTCTTTTCTTTTTATTTCTAACTTCGGATTAGCTTCACAACACGGTCTGTATCGGATTCCTAGTCCCCATCATCAATCCTCGAAGGTTCCCTGGCAATCGATGCTTCGAGATAGCACCGCCCATGGCAACCCCCAAAAACCTAGCTTTCGAGATTTTGAGATAATCCCGCCCATGGCGTTCTGTAGCTAAATCCAGACCCTAGCAATCGATATTTCGTGATAACGTCGCCCATGGCATCTGAACTAGCACAGGGTGCTTACATGCCCCCAGTAGGATATGTAGATATCCTAGGAGATGAGCACCGAGGAGACGATATGTTATTGTGCATCTTTGAAGGGAATTTCCCACATCTCCACGCCGGGAACTCATCAGAATCAACTTGTGTTGATCGGTCGCTCCTAATCTAGGCAACTTTTTCAGAATAATTTAAACGAATTTACATGATTTTGATACTTTTGCGCACT
This sequence comes from Thalassia testudinum, assembly GCA_037157565.1. Taxonomy (NCBI): domain Eukaryota; kingdom Viridiplantae; phylum Streptophyta; class Magnoliopsida; order Alismatales; family Hydrocharitaceae; genus Thalassia; species Thalassia testudinum. The sequence continues at coordinate 125,173,467 of JAZHRO010000036.1, read as the reverse complement.
GAACCAGAATGTGTGTGAATTGGGGTGCTTAGGTTACCAAGTCCCGTAAACTAGAGGTCAGTTAACGAGGCCGAATACTCCCTAAGCCTTGGACCTAATACTTAAGCTTCACATTTTCCCCAACCTCTTGAGGACTATTCAGATCTTAGCGGATACTTGAATTTTTAAGCCTAGGAGTATAGTCCAAGAGGCCTAAAATCAGCATTCCTACTAATCTCTTCTGTGTTTCATTGGCACTTTTTTCATTTTCTTTTTCTTGATATGGTCTAGAACTCAGTTAATTCCTTAATTTCTTACTAATGACTATCTCTTTTTTCTTTTCTTTTCAACTTGTGCTCCTTTTTAACATTTTTCACTTTTCCTCTTTTTCTCCTCTAGATTTTTATGGCCTCAAAATTTTTTCTCCCCTTAAAATTTTTTGTTCTTTTTCAAGAAGTTTTTTTTTTTTTGGTATTTTTAGGATTTGTGAATTTTTTTGTGAAAATCCTTCCGAACTTTGATTTTTGAATGCTTGCACTTTACCACCCCATGCCTAAGTTTTGCAATGTCCTCATTGTAAATGAAGGGTGTAAAACAGTTTTGGATTCAGGAATTTTAGAACAGTGATGGGTGGGCGAATGGGTCGGGAATGACTATTATGGACGATTTCAAGCTCTGGCACGTGTACTAGAGGTGGGATCAACTGTTCTAAAACCAAACTCAGGGTGAAATAGACGTGAAGTACAAAAGGATAATTAGAAAGATCTCAGGTTTTTGGAATGACGGGTTGCCTCCCGTTAAGCGCTAAATTCAATGCCTTCAGCCGAGCGGGAAATGATACGGAGAAGGAGTGGTCAAATCAGATGAGTTTTGTAGAACAAGCATCTTGATCAAAAGCCTAGTTGGTCCAACAAAGTGCTTGTTCAGATCAGCAGACTGATGATACAGCTCAAACCCAATCAATCTGGTGGGTTGATAATGTAGATCAAGAGATATGGAACCCACCATATGCTGTGAAGCTCAGAATGATACGGAAGTGTGAATCCAGGGTTTGGCTGAGTCGAATCAGCCTGATCAGAGTAGTGATCCTTAAAATAATCAGTGGATGATGCGAAAACCCTATAGGAGTGATCAGAGAATGATGGGGCATGATTTGTAGTCTGATCAATGTCCAAAACCCGATAACAATGTGGAGGTGAATCATCTGCAATCGGCTCAGTAAGAAGGGAATCAGAATCGAAATTGAGTCTGGTTGCGGGTCGGGGTTGAAAATAGGTTTGGGAAGGTTCTGTATATGTAGAGGAGGTGGCTTCAATAAGAATTGTGTATGGGGGCTCATCTAAAAAAGGTTTAAAGGTGGGTTCATTTAGAGAGTCCTCATAGTAGCCATCAAATTCAAAGGTAAATGCCTGAAGAGTGTTTATAGGATGAAGAAAATCTAAGTCAAGAAATGATTCGAATTCTAGATTGTAGTCACTCTCGGCACTTTTTGGTTTTAATTCCTGCAGATCGAAAAGAAATGATTCCATCTCAATGGAACCTGATTTTAAGTTAGTGATCTCAGGATTAGGGACCTCAAAGTTAGAGTCGAAGAATGAATCATGTGAGCTGAGGTCGTAGATTGGCTCGTAGTTGTTAGGAAATAATGGTTCTCCGAAACCATGGTAAGATTCAAAATTATCAGAGAACTTGCGAGAATCAAGTTCTGAATTCGATTCGAAATCAGAGGTTCCACCACAAAATAAATCACAAGATGTAGTCTCAGCAACTTAACTTGGGTCTAGCCTATTTGTAGATTCTGAGCTTAAAAAAGGTGTCCCTATTGGATCTGGGCTCGAGTTCTAGGCTTGTAGGAAAGACCCAATCAAAACCCCACTCTTCCAACTCCTCGGTTCTGCATCGTAGATTGCGTGACTTCCGAAAAATCAATTTGTTTCTCTGAGGATGTTGAAGAGGGATATTCATCAAATAAAGGTCCAAAATCATAATCCCAATTCAAACTTTGATTGTCGTCATATGGGGCCTTGTAATCATCCCAATAAGATTCAAATCCAGATTCTAGGCTAGGGATGTGGGTTGAATTACTAGAATCTAGGTCAGAATTGTCTTCGAGGGTCACCTTATCAGAATAAGGGGAGGGATTTACACCCTCGAGAGGTTCTATTTTAATCTCATCGTTATAGGAGTCTAGGAATTCTATGCTTGGTGAACCAGGGTGTTGGTTTTCTAGGGCTGGCTCAAAATCATGTTCTCTTGCAATTGGGACCTCCCAACCTATTTTAAGATCATGCATATTATATTCCATCTGGGTTGGGAATCCACAACAACCTTGTGTCTCAAACCCGGGATTTGGGAAATCATGTTGATCCTCAATATTATTCCAAGATGTTTCATTAACTGTTTAGGGCATGTACGTGTATTTTTGATTGATAGCTTGTTTCAACAATTTCATGATCTCTTCCCATTTTTCAAGATCATCTTGGTGTTTGTCCCAAAGTACAGAATTTGTCATACATTGGAGATATTCAAAGTTATGCAATTTGTCTATCTCAATGTATCTTATTATGAGAATATCCCAGGTTGATTCCTTTGTTGCTTCTGTTAATAACAATTGGGCATAGTTTATGATGAAGGTTGTTGTTGTTGATACACTAACCTGAATGTCTTTACTGGTTTTGAGGTTTTGTAATCAATTTCATAGAATTTAAAGGCATCCTCAATCATTCTATCTCGCATGGATCATTGTGATTCAGGTTTCTTTAAAGGTTTTCCTAAGTAACCAGGCTGCATTTTTAAATCAGATGGTGGATCAAGATGTAGAATCAAAATTCAACTTTAGAATGAAGTAATTTGATCTTGAAAGAGAATCCCAATGAAAATATGTGTGTGTGCTCTAAATAGAAGGGATGAGGGACTGGATGTGATGTTGACCCAATCAGGGCACCCAAATATTGTTGGATGACTATAGAGGTTCGGGGCGGATGATACTCCTGAATCATAAAGTCGTTCACCTGAGAATTATCTGGGCAGCCAAGAAGGGAGAGTCCTGCAAAGATCCCTACATGGTGGAGTGCCCCCACGGGTTATAGGGATTCCCCCACCCGACCTTCCTTGTCACTGAGGGTCTAGGTAGACCAGAATGGATAACTTGACCTCTTAAGTCTAACAGTTTTCTGTCCTAATTTGTGCCTTTGATTTCACTTGAATTAGTAGTTGTTTTGACTTGTGACCTAATTTGGAGGTTGGTTGGCCTACAATGTAGTCCAACTTTACTTGACCTGCCCTAAAGATGATAGAATGAACTCTAGGTCAAGACCTAGAAATCACCTTGAGTTGACTCCCAGGTTATTAGGGCCAAGTATTTTAGAGTTCAAGTGAGTTTTAGAGTCTTGATTTTAGGATTTTTCGTGATTAGACCTTTTCAATCAAGGGCTTGGGTAGTACACAAATGCGGGTGGGTTTCTTTCCTTTTATGCCGGCAAGTGTGACTACCACTCCAAAAACCCTAACAGTTGAAACCCTAATTGATTCTACTTCCAAGTCCACTTTGATCTTCAAAAATGTTCTCCTTGGACTTCAAACAAGAAGTGCGTAGTCCAAGAAGATTAGAAATTAAGCATAGTCCCTAATAGGCACAGGAATTTTGGGGTAGGATCTCTAGAATCACTTCAACTTCAATGAGATTTGAAAATAATTTCACAAATCAGGAAACTTGCCTTTGAAATGATAGTTACTTTGAAAAGAAGGCAGTGATTCCTAATTGATTGTTTCCTTTTTGTCTTCCCAAGATTAGGAGGTTGATTAGGGAAGAATAGAGAAGTTACCAACCTTGGAGTGGTTGATTTGCACGAGAGATCTCCTCATGAAGTACCTCGAAAATAGCAATAAAGCAAATAGGGCAAGTTAATGCTCAAATATAATCAAATAATGTAGAGAATAGTAGTGAATTACACGTTGCTCCCCGGCAACGGCGCCAAAATGTTGAGAGCGCTAGATCAGTATTTAAAAGTGTTGCATTGTAGTATAGCCAAAATAGTGTTAAAAACAAATACAATTTTATTACTCGAATATATTCCGAGATCGAACACAGGGAGCAAATGGAATTCACGCACTAATCTCAATAATAAATGCAAATTGAACACATAATACTACTCAAAATCTAATTAGGAATGTAAAGAATGAGTATATGAAGAGTAAAAATAATTGTAGACAAAATAATGGAGAGCATATAAAAATCGGACGTCTGATTTTGCAATCAGACGTCATAAAAATTTTGTGCTATAGTGCCTTACTTTGATTTCTCTTTCTTGATTCTTCTTCTTCTTCCTTTGGCTTCTTCTTCCTTCTCTTCTTTCTCTATCTTTGGTTCCTTCTTCTCTGGCCTTTCTCTTCCTTTGCCTTTGCGAGCCCTCTCTTCTTAGCTCTCTCTGCCTTTGCCTTTTCTCTAACTTCTCTTGTTCCCTAAGCCCTGTGGTGCTCTTCTCCTTCTTCTTCCTTTTCTACTTGATCTCCTCTTTTTCTTCTCTGAATTGGCTAAGTGTTGGAGCAAACTCTTCAGAGCAAAACCCCCCTTACCATGCATAGCTTTCCTCTCTTTCTCTCTTCTCTATTTCAGTTTTACTCTCCCAGAGCCACAGCCAGTCGGGTAATCGGACCTAACGGAGACCTGGGTCCAAGATCACCGGTGTGTGTGGTGAGAGAGGAGTTAATAGGTCAGGTAATTGGGTCGTGGCCAGGTACGCATGGGCAGTGCCGCAGACGAGTCCGTGAGAGGGGGGAGGAGGACCTCACCCTCAATGTTGGAGGCGACAAGCCTCTAACACAAAATCCTTTTATGTGCACAAGGGTGTCTTTCCTTTTCCAAGGTGGGACTAAATGTCCCACCTTCTTCCACGCACTGCAGTAGCAGATGGCTTCCTCAATTGGCGAGGCTGCAAGGGCATTCGATTCCAATTGAGAGCCTGGGTGCGTGCGCACCTCAAGTCCGCACTGCCTGGGACTATCACCCGGAGCAGCAGCACCTGGAGCGTAGCTTCAAGCTCGACAGTAATGGTGGCCGGTGGCTGGATACCTGAAATCAAGAACAAGCACCTTATTGCTTCATCAGGATGTTCAGCATGGTCGCCGTGGCACGGCGAATGTCATGGTGGTCGTGGCGAGGAGCGAAGGTGGCTGTGGTGGTCGGACGATGAAGAGAAAGGACGGTGAAGGTGGGTCTATTTGGGGAGATATTTGGTTGGTCGATGGAGTGAATGGAGTGGGGGGAAATAATCAGGGAGTCGAGGCAAAGGTCGTAGGGTGGCCGACGAGGTGTATGGAGGTGTGGAGCGATGGGAGCACCTCGTCAGATGTATCGTCGGAGGTGGAGAAGGTGACGGTGATCAGTGGTGTCAGTGGGTGGTTTTAAGAAATAACGAGAGGGAAAGAAAGTGGGAGAGAGAGGGAATCTAATAAACCTAATCTAAGGACGAAAGGAAAGGGAATCCCACACCGGTATGGTCGCCGGACGTAGGGAAGACAAATACCTCCGTAGGTGAGGCGGCGGTGAAGATAGGGCAGAGGCAACATCGGCCAGTGTTGCGCGATGCGGACGACTGTGGCGGAGTTAACCCTGTTGGTGTTAAAGCACCACGATCATTTGTTTTGATGATAACAAAACACGTGTTATTTAACATTTGCAATTTGAGTCCTAGATTTCAGGTCAATTGCAAATGTGGACGTGTTTAGACGGAGTTCGAGCTCGCATCTAGGACGGATTGGAGGAGCTTGACGGAAAACAGAGGAGGTTCGCGTGGAGCGAAAGATTGGAGATGGAAGACAATAAGAATAGGATAGATTCTTTTTATCCTTTCATGTATCTCTTGTATTTATTTTCTTACTCTTTATTTTCCTTAGACATTATGTTAAAGAGACTCAAAGAACCCTAACAGTAGTCCTAGGAACACCTGCACAACCCTAGGATACTTAGGTTTTCTGTAGAACACTTAGAAAACCAATATAGGGTTAAAACAGACTTTCCAGACGTCTAATTCACGAATCAGACGTCTGATAAAGGATTTTAAGACGTCTGACTGTTGTTTCAGACGTCTGATAACTGTTAGGCTGGACATAGTTAGTTCTGTCTGATGAAATCATACGTCCATACCTTAGACCAGACGTCTTAGGAGACGTCTGATGACTTTGCCAGACGTCCAATTAGTGGACCGTTGGCTGGCTTAGAAAACACTCAAGATTATGACCGTTAGAGCCTTATCAGACGTCCATAGGACTTACCAGACGTCTGATAAATGACCGTTTTGCCTCGGCTGACCCAAAATCTCTTCTCAGAGATTTTCTAGCCGTTGCAACGTTTGGAAATCAATTCCCACAGTAAAAGTAGGTTTCCAGACGTCCAGACATAGTACCAGACGTCCTTTATGTCGTCTGATGGACTTGCACAAAAACCCTGTTTAGATCTGATTCAAGTCAGGGAGAAATCCGCATAGAATCAGACGTCTGACCTTAGAATCAGACGTCTTAAAGTGGCCTTCCAGACGTCTGATGCTAGAGTTAGACGTCTGATAACCCTGTCAAATGCAATCATTGTCCTGATTTCGGCCTGATTCTCTTGGGCTTTGCACCCAACGGCTATGGAAGCTTTTCCAAGCCTTCCAAAGCCTTCCTAAGGCCTCTATAAATAGAGGGGAGCCTTTGCAACACAAAAACACATAAGACACACTTGGAAATACACTTGGATACACTTAGCTACACATTTTCACACTCTTGTGTCCAAGAAGTTCTTGCTCTCCAAGCTCAAGTTCTACATCTTGAGAGCATCAAACAGTTTGCGCGCCCGCTCTCCCGCTGTTATTCACGAGAGCTACGTAGCGCCATCGCGTGGCACACGCACCACGTCATCGTCGACGCACTCCTTGCAAAGGGGAGTTTCCTATTTCCTATAGAAGCTAGGTTTAATTTTGTTGGCTCTATAGGACTGTTGTTTTATTTTATCTTTGTATTTTGGTTGGGTATTCGCTTTGCGAATTCCCGTCTCCTTCGTGGGACAAAATCCTTCTCGTGGAGAGAAGGGGTTGAGGAACGCTACCCTCGTACTTGTAGCGTGGTTGTACTGAGGTTGAATCACCCTCGTTCAAAGTGATTCGTTTAGTGGATTTTGATCAACTTGGTTGATCGGAAAATCCTAACTCGAGAGGGTTAGGTGGTGGTTTTCACCCGGTTTGGGTTTCCACCTAAAAATACCTGTGTACATTTTGCGATTGAGTTTTGTGAGATTGCTTTATATTTTTATTTCCGCAATTTTATTACGTCACCCCTCCTGGTAGGGAACCCACAATTGGTATCAGAGCAGGTCTTGCTATTTCGGCGTAACAACCCGGCAAGAGATCAAATGGAGGGAAGCACATCAGCAATCAGGATCTCCGAGGGGCAGTCCACAACCCGTCCGCCATTCTTCGACGAGAGCAACTACCCCTTCTGGAAGTTGCGGATGAAGACGTGGCTTCAAGCCACCGACTTCACAGTCTGGGCCAGGTGCGAGACCCCCTTCGACATCCCAGAGAAACCCGCCAGAGGATACTCGCAGCAGCAGATCCGGGAGCTCTCTCTCAACGCGAAAACAATGAACGCGTTGTATTGCGCGCTCAGCCCGGAGGAGTTCAACAGAATCTCGCAGTGCGCCACCGCATACGAGATTTGGCACACACTCGAGGTAACTCATGAAGGTACCTCTAAGGTAAAAACCTCAAAAATTAATTTACTTTCTCAAGAATTTGAATCTTTTTCAATGAAATCTAACGAGTCTTTAAGTGAGATGAACACTAGGTTCACTCTCATTGTAAATAACTTGAAAGCTTTAGGAAAGACTTTCATCAAGGGGGAGCTTCAAGGGAAGCTTCTTCGTTCCCTTGGACCGGAGTGGGAACAGAAAGTCACCGCCATCGAGGAGGTGAACGAAATGGAGGAGCTCAACATGGAAGATCTCCTAGGCAATCTGATGGCCTACGAGACTAAGTTGAAGCAGAAGAAGAAGGATACACCGGAGCCTAAACCAAAGAAGACTCTCGCCTTCAGAGCCACGTCGGATAGCGAGGTAAGTTCCGACGACGAAGACTTTAGAATTTTACTTAAAAATTTTTCCAAGTTTTGTAGGGAATTAAAGAAAAAGAAAAAGGAGAAGAAGGAAAGCCCGAGACGTTGCTACCACTGCAACGGGAAAGGGCATCTGCGACCGGAATGCCCTCTTCTCAAAAAGGAGAAAAAGAAGGCGTTCCAAGCCACTTGGGACGATTCTAGCTCGGAGGAAGAAGAAGAAGAAACCGCTTGCTTTGGTTTCATGGCCAGAGGAACCAACAGCGACAGCGAAAGTGGAAGCGACGACAGCGACAACGAGGTAAATCTCGATCTTCAAGAAGCATTTAATGAACTTTTTGAGATTAGTAAATCACTAAAAATAGAAAACAAAAGCATGAAAAAGAATCTTAGTTTTCTTAGAAATGAAAATGATAGGTTAAAAATAAAACTTAAGGATCTAGAAGCTACTCCTAAAAATGATAACCTATTATTAGAAAATCAAAACCTCATCAATGAAAATAATAAATTGATTGAGGAAAATGTTAGTCTAAAATTAGAAATTTCAGATTTAAAGACTAAAATGGATATTATAGAAAAAGAAATCGCATGTCTTAGGGAAAATTCTAACAAATTAATCAACAAAGTTGATAATTTTTATAGCCCTAAGGTTGAGAAAGGATCTCCATCAAGGAGACCCTCTAACAAATCTAGATCCAAGCCCACTTGGATACCGAAAAAAGAATTAGAATCTTGTTTTGTAGGATTCAGGGATAACTACAATACATAGGACTGGACCTACAAGCTCAAGGCTGGTCAACTCGAATTGGGAGAACCAAGGAGTAGACCAAGGAGGAGAACAAGAAGACCGACGAGACGGCGAACAAACGACGGACCCGCCGCACGTCGACCACCAGATTGGAGACCGGCGCCGATGCCCGGGCCTCCAAGCTACGGATGGGAGCCCCATCCGATGTGGCATCCACCACCACCATTCGGGCCATTTTATTGGCCATGGTAGGTGAGGTAAAACCCTTTACCCTATCTTTTTATCAGTAGCATTTAGATAGGGGGAGTTAAAAATTTTATGAGCTAATTGTCAATTTTTAAGGGGGAGAAATAAGGTAGCTAAATTTTCTTTAGTAAGGGGGAGAAAAATAATAGCTATCTTGTTGTTACAAAAAGGGGAGAATATTACCTTTGTTAAGATAAATTCATAGAAGAGCATGTTTTAAGGGGGAGTTATAGGAAATTTAAAATCAAACCTTTTTGATAATGTCAAAAAGGGGGAGGATTTTTTGTATTATTATTTACGGTTTTGTCATCATCAAAAAGGGGGAGATTGTTGATGCTAAAGCACCACGATCATTTATTTTGATGATAACAAAACACGTGTTATTTAACATTTGCAATTTGAGTCCTAGATTTCAGGTCAATTGCAAATGTGGACGTGTTTAGACGGAGTTCGAGCTCGCATCTAGGACGGATTGGAGGAGCTTGACGGAAAACAGAGGAGGTTCGCGTGGAGCGAAAGATTGGAGATGGAAGACAAGAAGAATAGGATAGATTCTTTTTATCCTTTCATGTATCTCTTGTATTTATTTTCTTGCTCTTTATTTTCCTTAGACATTATGTTAAAGAGCCTCAAAGAACCCTAACAGTAGTCCTAGGAACACCTGCACAACCCTAGGATACTTAGGTTTTCTGTAGAACACTTAGAAAACCAATATAGGGTTAAAACAGACTTTCCAGACGTCTAATTCACGAATCAGATGTCTGATAAAGGATTTTAAGACGTCTGACTGTTGTTTCAGACGTCTGATAACTGTTAGGCTGGACATAGTTAGTTCTGTCTGATGAAATCAGACGTCCATACCTTAGACCAGACGTCTTAGGAGACATCTGATGACTTTGCCAGACGTCCAATTAGTGGACCGTTGGCTGGCTTAGAAAACACTCAAGATTATGACCGTTAGAGCCTTATCAGACGTCCATAGGACTTACCAGACGTCTGATAAATGACCGTTTTGCCTCGGCTGACCCAAAATCTCTTCTCAGAGATTTTCTAGCCGTTGCAACGTTTGGAAATCAATTCCCACAATAAAAGTAGGTTTCCAGACGTCCAGACATAGTACCAGACGTCCTTTATGTCGTCTGATGGACTTGCACAAAAACCCTGTTTAGATCTGATTCAAGTCAGGGAGAAACCCGCATAGAATCAGACGTCTGACCTTAGAATCAGACGTCTTAAAGTGGCCTTCCAGACGTCTGATGCCAGAGTTAGACGTCTGATAACCCTGTCAAATGCAATCATTGTCCTGATTTCGGCCTGATTCTCTTGGGCTTTGCACCCAACGGCTATGGAAGCTTTTCCAAGCCTTCCAAAGCCTTCCTAAGGCCTCTATAAATAGAGGGGAGCCTTTGCAACACAGAAACACATAAGACACACTTGGAAATACACTTGGATACACTTAGCTACACATTTTCACACTCTTGTGTCCAAGAAGTTCTTGCTCTCCAAGCTCAAGTTCTACATCTTGAGAGCATCAAACAGTTTGCGCGCCCGCTCTCCCGCTGTTGTTCACGAGAGCTACGTAGCGCCATCGCGTGGCACACGCACCGCGTCATCGTCGACGCACTCCTTGCAAAGGGGAGTTTCCTATTTCCTATAGAAGCTAGGTTTAATTTTGTTGGCTCTATAGGACTGTTGTTTTATTTTATCTTTGTATTTTGGTTGGGTATTCGCTTTGCGAATTCCCGTCTCCTTCGTGGGACAAAATCCTTCTCGTGGAGAGAAGGGGTTGAGGAACGCTACCCTCGTACTTGTAGCGTGGTTGTACTGAGGTTGAATCACCCTCGTTCAAAGTGATTCGTTTAGTGGATTTTGATCAACTTGGTTGATCGGAAAATCCTAACTCGAGAGGGTTAGGTGGTGGTTTTCACCCGGTTTGGGTTTCCACCTAAAAATACCTGTGTACATTTTGCGATTGAGTTTTGTGAGATTGCTTTATATTTTTATTTTCGCAATTTTATTACGTCACCCCTCCTGGTAGGGAACCCACAAACCCAACCACTGGTATTGTGGTTGGGCGACGAGAGAGCGAGGGAGAAGCCACCGAAGCTTGCGGAGTTATTGTGGCCGGAAGGGAGAGAAGAATGGAGGGAATCCAGCCCAATTTTAAGTTGAGGGAATGCGGTTGGATCTGGGGCTTCTTAAATAGGTCTCTGAGGAGGGATTTGTGCTTGGAAGCCAAGCTTCCAAGCAAGGCATGCTTGCCGGAGAAGGAAACTCAAAAGAGACCCAAATCTCTCATGCGTTCGCATGAGAGATTGGGTGTTGGACGCAGGAACCGCATCGCTAACGTGTTCGATTTTGGAAACCTGTCGTTGTAGCTTGAAAGCAAAGAATTCGTGTTCAACAAATAAAATTTATACCGAAATTAAAATTCCGAGTCGAACACAAGGAGGCGGACGTTTGATTTAAAAACTATGCGTTTCTTTTTATTTGTCACAGAATAATTCAATTTAAAACTATCCAATTATTTACAATAAATAGAAGAGAGAGAGAGTAAGAGAGAAAGAGAATATTATATAGAGAAATCAAAATGAGATGTAGAATAAACAACGAATTTATCATTAAGGAGATTGTTCATTTCACTCTTACAACTACAAAGCATAAAGCAATTACTCTAGAAAGTGATAAATTTACTCTAAAAAGCATTAAAAGAATGGAGGGAGAAATGTCCTCCCCGACGATTGCTTGGAGGACGAGCAAAACTACTCTAGAAAGTAGTAAATCTATACTAGAAAGCAGTAAAAAGAATAGGGAGAGAGAAATCCTCCTTGACGGTTGCTTGGAGGACGAGCCGGACGGGACGATGCCTGGACGAAGGGGAACGAAGCAGGACGAAGGAGGACGAAGCAGAAGAATGGGAACGGAGCAGCACGCCGTCGTCGTCATGGGATCCACTTCCGAAGGGAGACGAAAATTTGGACTTTATCTCGCGAGAAGCATCCCGGGTGTGGGACAAGCTTCTCTTGATCTTTGGAGGGGTAGAGAAGAGAAGGAAGGGACGAGAATTTTGTATGGAGGGGGTCTCCTTTTATAGTTGCAAGAAGTGGGGGCAAAATGGACATTACAACTTTAAAATAATAAATGAGGGGTCTTTAGTGACGGATAAATCCGTCACTAAAGCCCCCAACGTGGGTGTCGTGGGCGGCTCGCGCGCGCCTGCTCGCCTGCTCGCGTGCGCAACGCCTACGCATGTCCGCTGAGTCTCAGCCGTCCGATCGTGAGATCGGACGGCTTAAGTCGCGCCTTCACCCGCTGCGCGCCCGCCCGCATGCGATCGCGCGTCCATGTTGTGCGTTCAATCGCGTGTGAACGCTATCTGGTGCATGCGGCCATCCGATCAAGATCCAACGCCCGCCCGCACCGGATCGCCCGCGCCTTCCAGCCCTTCGCTGCGGCTCGAACCCGCGCCCGCCGCTCGCGTAAGCGCGCTCGACCGCTGCGCTACGAGGCGCGGATGGTCGAGCGGACGCTTTTAGGTGCGACTGACCACAGCCGTTGGATCAAGATCCAACGGCGGAGAGCGAGCGGGTGCGGGGCCTTTAGGGATTCATGTGGCTATTTGGGCGGCCGGTATGGCGCCATCTTGGTCGTCCATCTTTTGGAAGTTGTAGATGGTGCCACGGATGTCGGATTGACTTGATTTTTGCGTCGTTGGGCTGCAATCGTTGATCCGAATTCATCCGTGCGGTAGGATTTGTCATTTGAAGAGTGGATTTACACCATCCTGGCCCTTGATCCTCAAGGGTTCTCCGGTCACTATCTGATGCTACGGATGTCTGATTAGGGCGATCTTGGAGTCGTTGAAATCCAATCATCGCCCTGATCACATCCATACGGTTGGATCTTTGATCTGAGGTCCTGATAAAATGTTTGCCCTGTCCAAGCACATAAAAGGAGATAATTAACCTCCATTTTATTCAAACTACTCTAAATGTAAGATGATGTATGTTATGCAATATTTATATCATGAAATGCAATCCTATGCTTAAGAACATGCATAAATAGACATTTTAAGTAGTGTAAATGTGTTTACATCATTGGGAAACAATCATGGATCACAGATGGGTTCAGATTGAAGGGGATTACTCAGAGAATCTTCCTTCCAATTTTGGAAGGGATTCTCTGAGCAATCAAAGAGAAACCTCCTTTCAAAGCTCGTCGGATTAGGATTCCTCCGTTGTAATGGCAGAGGGATCTATTTGTGAAAATGATAAAGAAGGTAGGGGGCTGATTGTAAGGATTTTTGAAAGTTAAGAGTAGAAATGTAAACAGATAGGACCTTTTTGCAAAGTAGGTCAAGATGAATTCCCCTTAGATCCAAATTTTGGTACAAACCTAATTTAAATCTAAGGAATCCAATGGTGAAGTTGGATTCTGGGTTTGACCACGTTTGACTAGGAAATTTATGCAAAAACCCAATTTAGGGTAAATATATGTCTGGGATCCCATTCTAGGTCAGGATGGGTTCTAATGACCAAATTGAAGGTACTTAACCCTAAAGGATATTTTTCTATGATTTTTAGAGGGTTTAAGTGAATTTTATTCTGACCAAATTCTTGGTTAATCAAGTAGGTCTATTTTAGGGTTTCAAGAAATCATTTAATTCATAGAACACACACAAACCCTTTTCTGTCAAATCCAACCCACTTGTTATCTTATTAAAATCATTTGACCTTTGTTTAGCCTTTGAGAAAACCCATGGTTGTACTGCAATGGTAAAATTGCAGTTTTAACCCTAGTTTCTTATTTTCCTCTCAGAAAGGTTATGAGTGAATTATGACTTTTAGTCGGTTATGTAGGAGCATTTATTCTCTTCATTGGGTCAAAATGAGGTAGTTATGGCTCCTGATGGTGTTCCCATCACTACCCCACAGTACCCCCGTGACTCCCGGGATCGCCAACTGCCCACCTCCTCCATAAGTCTCCAACTCTATGCCTGCAAGCTGGCCAAGTGGGCAAGTATCTTCCGGCTCAAGAAGTCGGCCACCACATTGGCCTTCCCTGGGTGGTAGGAGATGCTGCAATCGTAGTCCTTCAGGTGCTCTAACTAACATCTCTGTCTCATGTTGAGCTCCTTTTGATCAAACAGGTACCTGAGGTTCTTGTGATCTGTGAAGATCTCGAATGTCTCATCATACAGGTAGTGCCTCCATGTCTTCTGTGCGAAGACAACTACTGCCAACTCTAAGTCATGGGTGGGATAGCTATGCTCATGAGGCTTCAGTTGCTGCGAAGCGTAAGCGACAACGTGACCCCGCTGCATGAGCACAACACCCACCCCCTACAACGAAGCATCGGTGTAAACTACGAACCTGCCACTGCTGTTGACAAGGCAAAATCGGGTTTTAAAATAAAGCGTTGTAATATAGCCGAAATCGCTTTGAAAACAAATGAATTTTATTACTCGAAATTGTAAATCTGAGGTCGAACACAAGGAGCAAATGGAATTTATGCACTAAACTCAATGAATGCAATTTGAACACATAAGATTACTCAAAAATATAACGAAAAATGTAAAGCATGAGTATATGGATAATAAAATGTGGCAAAAAATATAAATGAGGTCTTATGAAGAATTGGACGTTTGATTATAAAATCAAACATCTTAAAAGTGATATGCTACAATGTTTGATTTTCTTTGATTTTTCCTTCTTCTTCTGCTTCTTTCTTTGGCTCCTTTCTCTCTTTCTTCTCTGTTCTTCTTTCTTCTTTCTCTTTTTTTCTTCTCTGGTCTGTGCCTTGTGAGCCTCAGCTTCTTTCTTCTACCTTTCTTCTTCCTCTTTCCTTACCTACTCTGCGGCTCTTTTCCTCTTCAGCTCTCTTCTGATTTCTACTTCAGCCCTTAGCTTCCTCTTCGACTTCCTTCATCTTCTTCCTTGGCTTCACCCTTAGCTTCCTTTTCAGATTCCTATTTCTTCTTCCTTGGCTTCACCCTTGGCTTCTTCTTCTTCTCCTTTCTCTGCAAGAGCAAAACCTACCCCTACCCTCCCCCACGATCTCTCTTCTTCCTTCTCTTTTAGGCTCGCTCTCCAAGAGCCTTCTCAGGTTATCGAGTCGGATATGCACACCCGGAACTAGGCCCACCGGAGTGCGGTGGTGGGCGAGGTGTGCTTAGTCGGGTCGGGTCAAGACCAAGTCCGTAGGTCATGGTCGCAGATGAGGCCAGTCGATCGAGTGAGAGGGACCTCACCCCGTGAGTTGGAGGCAATAAGCCTATGGCAGGAAAACAATTAATGCTCACCCGCCCTCTTGTCTAGTTCCGAGGTGGGACTAAATGTCCCACCTCCCTTGAGTGCGCCGCAGCAGCAGATGGCGCTCCCAATTACGGTTGCTACTGTGGCCTCCAGAGCCAATTACTTGGCTGAGGCTATGCGTGAGACGATTCCGCATAGCCTGGGGCGATCCACCTGGAGCGAGGAGACCTGGGGCTAGCTTGCAAGCTTGCTGCTTGCTTGCCCCAATGGCGGCAGGGCTCCTATACCTGCAGTCATGCAAAAGGCCTTGCGGCCTTGTCAGAAAGATCAGGAGGCTTTGTCGAGGCACGGTGAGCGTGTTGCTGGGGTCGACGCGGCGTGTGGGTGGTTGTGATGGCGGATCTAGGGCACCCTGTGGCTGTGAAGGTGGGTGTGTTCGGGGGGTGTTTTGGGTGTGTGACGCAGTGAGTGAGGTGAGGGGTTACATTCAGTGAGGTGTGGCGATGCTCATGGAGTGGTTGGCGAGGAGAATGGAGGTGCGAAGTGGTGGGGACGCCTTGCCGGAGTGTGGCCAGAGATGAAGAAGGTGATGGTGATTTACGGTGTCGAGGGATAGTTTTAAGAAATAAAGAGGGGGAACAGGAAGAGGAGGGAGAGAGGAATTATCGAACCTATCCTAAGGATGAAGGAGGCAAGGATGGCTGACGGCTCGTGTTTGCTGTCGTCGGAGATGTAGCTCTCTGTAGGTGAGGCGGTGGCAACGACAGGGGCAGAGGCGGTGTCAGGCTGGTATGGCCGACGCGGATGAATGCGAAGAAGGTAACCCAACCACTGGTATTGTGGTTAGGAGACGAGATAGAGAGGACAGAGCTGCCAGAGCTTGTGGAGAAATTGTAGCTGGCGAGGAGAGAAGAAGGTGGGGTGGACCGACCCAAATCCAAGCTAAGGAGGTGCGGAATGATCTAGGGAGGCTTTTATAAGCCCTGGTAGGAGGTCTTATGCTTGGAAGCCAAGCTTCCAAGCATGAGCATGTCGTCGGAGATTGAAGGTCAAAAAGACCCAAATCTCTCATGCGTTGGCATGAGAGATTGGGTACAAATTAGGGCTTCAAATTAGGTTCACATGAGAGGAGATTTCTCAGAGAATCTCACTTTCAAATTTGAAAGGGATTCTCTGAGAAATCAGGGAGTTCTTTCCCTTGATTCCTCTCTGGAGTCGGATTCTCTCCACTGTAATGGCAGAGGGACCTAATTGCAAAGAATGACGAGGAAGTTAGGGGGCTTCTGTAAAGGTTTTCAAAAGTTAGGGGTACAAATGTAATTGGGCTGGACTTATTTGCAAAGTAGGTCAAGGTTACGTCTAAATTTTGGTACAAACCTAATTTGGACCTAAGGAATTTAATGGTGAAGTTAGATTTTAATTTTGACCACGTTTATCTGGGCAATTTTCATAAAAACCTAATTTAGGGCAAACAATTGATTGAGACCTCAATTTAGGTCAAAATAGGTTCTAAGGGCCAAATTGAAGGTTCTAAATGCTAGAGGATATTTTTCCATGAATTTTAGAGGGTTTAGGTGAATTTTATCCTAACCAAAACCTTGTTAAATTAAGTGGGTCTGTTTTAGGGTTACAAGAAGTCATTTAATTCCCAGATTTCACGTGAACCCTTTTCTGTTTGAACCAACCCACTTTTTATCTTGTTAGGACCATTTGACCTATGTTTAGCCCATGAGAAATCCCGTTGTTGCACTGTAATGGTAAAATTACAGTTTTACCCCTTGTTTCTTGCTTTTCTTTTAGAAGGGTTATTCCTTGAGTTAGGACCTCCATTTGGTTATGTAGGAGCTTTTGTTCTCTCTTCTGGGTCAAAATGAGCTAGTTAGGGCTCATGATGGTGCTCCCATCAACTGCTGTCTGGGATGGTAAGCACAGGAGCTGAAGTCAGTCTCTCCTTCAGCTCTTAGAAGCATGCCTCACACTCGTCTGTCTAGGAAAAGGGCACTTCCTTCCAGGTCAGCTGGGTCATAGGATGCACGATCTGAGAGAACCCTCTGATAAACTACAAATAGTAACCTACCAATCCTAGAAAGCTGCATACCTCTGTTACTATGCGTGGCCTCTCCCACCTAAGTATGGGCTCAACCTTGGCTGGATCCACAGCCAATCCGTCTCCTGAAATCATGTGGCTCAAGAAAGTCACCTGTCTTAGCCAAAACTCACACTTGTTGTACTTGGCGTACAGTCGGCGTCATCTTAAGGTATCTAGGACCATACGTAAATGCTATCCATGTTGTGCTTGACCCCGAGAGTAGACTAGGACGTCGTTGATGAGCACCACCACAAACTAGTCCAAGTATGGCTTGAAAACACAGTTCATCATGTCAATGAAAGCAGCAGAGGCGTTGGTCAGCCCAAATGGCATGACCAAGAACTCGTAGTGCCCTTACCGAGTATAGAAAGCTGTCTTAGAGACATCAGTCTCCTTAATCCTCAACTGGTGGTAACTTGACCTTAGATCTATCTTAGAGAACACTGTGGCATCTCTCAACTGTCAAAGAGGTCGTCGATACGAGGAGCAGGTACTTGTTCTTGACGGTGACCAGATTCAGCTGTCGGTAGTTGACACAAAGTCGTAGGGTATCGTCCTTCTTCTTTACAAACAACATAAGGGCTCCCCACAGGGATGCACTGGACCTCATAAAACCCTTCTCCAAAAGGTCTTGTAACTGTGACTTGAGCTCTCGCAGCTCAAGTGGTGCCATCCTGTATGGTGCAGTAGAAATGGGGCTAGTCCCTGGTACTAGTGAGATCTCAAACTCGATCTCATGCTCAGGTGGTAGTCCTGGTAGCTCCTTTGGGAAGACGTCGGGGTACTCGCAGACCAACAGGATACTTGGAAAGTTGGCCACGGGGCTAGGCTCTGCTACAACACAAGCTAAGAAGCCCTCACACCCTTGGCTCAAAAGCTTCGCTGCCCAAAGCACGGAGATGCACCTGAAGCCTCCATCTACCGGCTAGCCGTGAAACTCAAAGGGACGCAACTCCAGTAAGGAGAAGATGATCTTCCTCCTAAAATAGTCCACCAGGGCATGATAGGCAGACAGCCAGTTCATCCCTAAGATCACACCAAAGTCCTCCATTGGGATCACTATCAGGTCGGCGAGAAGACTGTGTCCCCCTATAGTGACCTCGCAATATGTAAAGACCTCCTCTACTACGAACAACTGTCCACTTGGCCCTCTAATCAGGAATGGGATCTCTAACAGTACACTGTTCGGCCCTAAACTGACGACAAAACTAGAGGAGACAAAAGAGTGGGTGGCACCAGAATCGAAAAGAACATAGACTAATCTGCCAGAAACGGTAACCATACCTACCACCATAGAACCTGAAGCCCTAGCATCTCTATGTGTTAAAGTGTTGATACGCCCCTTAGCCTTGGGTGCAGAAGAAGCAGCCACGCTCTGGATCAGGTGAGCAGCACCTGGCCGGTACCCTCCTCATGACTGCTGTCCTCCTCCACGTGCCTGGTGATCGTGGCCGCCAGCTCGACCTCCTGCACTCGGTGCAGGGAGCATCTACTGTGCTCTAGCCCTAGATGGGTAGTCCCTCCTGATGTGGCCTAGTTGGCCACACTGGTAGTAGAGAGGGGCATGACCTCCTCCCTCAGCCGGTCCCTGTTGGTGGCTGGGCGGGGGTTCGGTGCTGGCAGCTGGCCCCTATCTGGGGCCCCCAAAGGCCACTGGTGGCCCCACAGAACAAGACGACTCTCCTGCGGGTGCCGTGTGCCTCCTCTACTGACAGCCCTATGAGTACTCTGGCTAGTAGGGCCTCTTCCGTCCACCGTCAGTGTCTTACACGGTCGAGTTAGTTTCCTCATAAGTCATGGCTGCCTCGACCACGCAAGAGAAAGTGGGTAGCTTCAGGAGCTTCACATACCGAATCGCAAGTCGGAGCCCCTCAGTAAACCTCCACAGGTGCTCCTCCTCAGTAGCCACAGCTGTCGGGGTGAAGCATGACAGCCCCAGGAAACGCGTGTGGTACGTGCTAACTATCATCGCCGCTTGGTGGAGAGTGTGGAACTCCTATCTCCTCTGGTCCTACCAAGTCTGTGGAAAGTACTACTTGCAAAAGAGAGCCACGAACTAGTTCCATGACGGCTCTCTCCCCTCCTGGCCTATAACTGCCCTCCACCACCTATGAGCTACGCTCTTCAACTGGTACGTGGCAAAGGCCACGTGACACTCTGCAAGAAGGCGGAGTGTGTTGAACACCTTCTCTATCTGCTCCAGCCAGTCCTCTGCCTCAAACGGGCTCTCATCCCCCTTGAAGGAGGGGGGCTTCAGCTTCCGGAACTGGCCGAAAAGCTCGTGGTGGAGCTGCAGCGGGGAAACAGGTACGCCTCCTGGCAAGGAGGGCTCGTGCTCAGAAGTATTACGACCCGGTTCCTGGATCCCAACAAGACCCGAGACCGGATCACCTCGACTAATCCCAAGACCTAGTCGTCCAACGAGAAATAACCAAAGGCAAGAAAATAAACCACATTCACACATGCAATATAACTAAGCAGAAGGAAAGAACGAAGCAGTAAACAAAAGTAGAACAACTGTCTAAAAATGGTACATGCCACCACAACACAACAGCAGAAAGAAAACAAAAAGTAACAGAAACAGTAGCTCAAGGGTCTAGTACTTACAGTTACAGCAAGAACTAAAAAGCTGGAAAGAAAAACAACTATGGCTGGACTCGGCTAGGCCTAGCTCCCTCTGCAGCTGGAAACTTGGGTTGCATAACTCCTGGTGCTAAACAGAGTTACAAAAAGATGGAGTCAGCGAACGCTGAGTAGAGTGGTGTTTATATTATCTATGTACAAGTAAAGTAAAAACAACAATTAGGTTTTATTCTCATTTCTATTTATCTCATTTATGTATTTCTAGTTTATCTATTTTCCAAAGTATCCAAGTATTTCTTGATCTTGCTTGTTCCTCGTGGGAACAATCTTGATTGCAGTCTTTTCCGTGGAGTAGAAGGTGCATGTGGTGCTCTCCTGGTCGGGAGAGTCCTCCGTGGTAGTCCTACACCCAGTCAACCACCTCGAGGTCACTGTCGAGACGTAGCAGTGGCTACAGCATGCGTGATAAGCACACGGGTAGCTACCCCGCATTGACATGCGGTCAATCGTTTCCGCTAGTAGGTATGCCCAAAGTACAGCACGGAACAACACAGGACCTTGCCCTTTGAAAACAAGGGTCTCACCCCTCCACTACCCCGGTTTGCCTAAAGGGTCTAACAAGTCGACGTAGGGTGGCTAGCTGAACCTCGGGCCCTGTGGGGTGGCTAGCTCCCTTCCTACACTAGTAGCACGCCTCGGTACCACGTATGCGAGGGCCAACAGAAGTCAGTGTAGAGTAACCAATCCTAACCCCAGGTCTCAACCCTAAGGAGGCTAGCTCCGCTCTACACTAAAAAGGGACAGTTGCTCTCCTTGGTACCACGTACACAAGGGTCAACACACTTCCTGTCTACATTCCAGATTCCTTTCATACACAGGAGTTCTACTCCTAATTCCCCGTAGGGTTCATGCTCCTATTCACCTCATTTATCCATATTCAGATCTCATGTTTCATAACTCGTTCCTCATCCATATACAGGCAGCTCGGGTTTTCATAATTCAGTTCTCAATCATAAACATGAAACTTACAGTTTCACAGTTCAATTTCTCATTTACATACAGGCAGCTCGTATTTTATCATGAATCTCAAGTAAACCAGAGTAGTTCCATATCATGCTCATACATTTCTACCCTCGGATTCATTCCACATCCTAAAGTTTCAATCAATTTAATCTAAGCAGACATATTCTTTATTCATATCCTAATAATTGCAATAAACCACTCTACCGAGTATCACGGAAGGAATGGGGGCCTGTGCCGCAGATCTCGTTGTCTCCACAGGCCCCGAATACGCCACCAGCTAGTAACCTATACCAGCGACTAATTTACATTAGATGAGGTCAAAACAGTAGATACTCAACACGAACACGTAGAGGAACTCGAGTGGAAAACAGCGGTACTTCCTTTGCGGAAAATCGATTCCGTTTGGTCCCTAAACGGGCCAAAAGTGCGGTTACTGACCAAAATTAGATGTCTGGGACTAGTCCTAGACGTCTTAAAAGACGTTAAATCTCATCTTGTGTTTCCTACAGTATTCTCAGACGTCTAGATCCCTCCGCGATCGTCTAGGGGCAGCTCCAAATGTCTCACCCTCCTTCCAGTCATCTGGAAGGATCGTTAGACGTCCAAAATCACCTTGAAGTGTGCACCCCACTCCTCAATGCTCTAGGCCTACGTGCAGAGCACAGACCTATTTTTTCAACCCAACACCTCTTGCACTGAAATCTTCTGCATGGTGTAAAGCAGCGCAGGAAGGTACATACCTTGCGATATTCTGCTTTCAAACATCCGGTCTCAGCTCCGAACGTCCGGGTGCCTCGCCAACAGTCTGGAAGATACTCCAAACATCTGCTACTGGAAACTTCCAGTACCACAACCTCCTTTACGCAGCTCTTCTCCTAGCAACGCCGCCCGCAGCGCACCGCAGTAGCTTCAGCAACTGCAAAGAGCTGAGAGGTTGCCTCCCCGAGCCCTTCCTCCTCGCACGTGCGCCTGCGCCCGCCGCTGGCCATGCGAGCTTCGCCGAGCTCCCAAAGGTCCTCCGACCTTCATGCTCTCTTCTTCTCTCCCTCCAGTCCTCTCTCGCTCTCCCTCCCTCTCGTCACTCTCACTCTCCCTCGCCACTATCGCATAGTGAGGAAGAGTTGGAGGTGGTGGTGGCTGGTGGTGAGGGGGTGAGGGTGGTGAGGAGGAAGGGTTTAAATAGGATAGTTTTAGGGTTTAAGGGGGGTGAGGGTGCAGGGAGAGAGAGGGCTCTGCATGCCGCTCGCGTGTAGAGTGAAAAAGAGACATACGCAAATCTTACTTTCAGATGTCCGGGCACATGTCCAAACGTCTGACTGAAACTCCAGACATCTTATCTGACTAAAAAGGCAACGGGTCATTTCAAAAGTGTCTGAGGGTGGTGGGGGTGGTGGAGGATCACCCCCTCCCCCTCCAGCTCGTACGGCACTACGGCAATTCCCCTATCCCATAGAGGACTCTCCCTCCACGTCCTCAGGGAGGGGTGGTTGAGGAGGCTGCCTGAGTTCCTCTCGTACTATATCCCAGATCAGCTGGGCGAGATCCTGGACCTAGATGCCCGGAAGGAGAGGTGGGTCGACTAGTGCCTCAGGTCCAGCACATCTGCCCCTCCGACCTCGCCCACAGTCGCGACCACGTCCGCGGCCCGCCTCAAGGGCTCCCTAACGAGGCATCTCCTACACAGAGACACAAGAGAAAGAACATGAACTGTCAATGATATAGGATTACATAAAGAAATAAGACTCAGAAGCAAAGGTCAAAGCGATACGTTGTGATGGCTATCCTAGTTACATGCATGTGAGTGGTTACTTCTAGACCATTTGGTTCATTTCCCTGGAAGAACTTGCTCTGATACCATCTTTGTTATGACCTAATCCCAGAACCCTACAGGACACGAGATTGGCTCGCCTCGACTAATCCCAAGACCCAGTCATCCAACGAGAAATAACCAAAAGTAGAAAAGATTCCATAACCACACATGCAATGTAGCTAGGAAGAAAATAAATAAGTAGGCAGTAAAGGAAATAGAACGAAAATGATTCACAATATTACAGGCCATCACAACTACAGAAGTGGAAAATAAAGTGGAAACATAACAGAAATAGTATTACATATAACAAATACTCACTACTACAACAAAAGAATGTGTTGGAACAGAAAATGACAACAACTATGGCTGAGCTCGACTAGCCCCAACTCCCTCTACAAGTGGTGGTGCTGGCTGCTCAACTCCCTGACCTGAACAGGATAATAAAATCCATAGTCAGCTAATGCTGAGTAGAATAGTGGCTAAGTCATTTACTTGCAATTAACATAAGACAAGCAACTAATTTATTATTCAATTCCTTTTATCTCAACTAAGTAGTTATGATTTGTTTATTCTCTTAAGAATCTAGTCATTTCTTGATCTTGACTATCCCTCAAGGGGACAAACTTGACTGCAGTCTTTCTCGTGATGTAGGATATACATGTGGTGCTCTCCTGGCTGGGAGAGTCCCCCATGGTAGTCCTACACCCAGTCAACCACCCCGAGGTCACGGTCGCGATGTAGTGGTGACTACAGCACTCACGATAAGCGCACGAGTAGCTACCCTACACTGGCACACGGTCAGTTGTTTCCACTAGCAGGTACGTCTAAAAGTATAGCACGAAACAGCATAGGGCCTTACTGATTGCACAGCAAAAATACACCAATAAATATGCCATCTTGTGTTATTTTCTAGCACTGCCATTGCATATTAGGCAACTATAGTTGCATTTGTAAAAAGACACTTACATGCATTTATTTGAGAGGGGAGGATAATGCGAATAATTGGCCATGTAATTAACGTCTTCACCAAGGGTTGCATTGCAAATTCACCATCCTCATTTTTTTATTTTGACTTTGAATTTCTTCTCCATCGCGCGGCTCATAGCATGGGGCATACACCTGTTCGCGCCATTCCTCTGCCAACTGCATGGCGGTGGCATGCATCTCCTTCTTTAAAAAGCCCTACCCTCTCCCTTGCGCAAGGAGAGCCTGGAACACACACCACCTGCAGACACCTTCCGTCAGGCCATCTTCCTCCCCTCTCCCTCTCCATACACAGTCTCTCTTCTCATTGAAGAGACACATTGCGGGCAGGAACAGACTCACAGTGGTCCCACGACCACCACTGTGAGTTCCACTACCGCCCAGCTCCTTCGTAAGCAGGTGGGCATGGTGGTTTCACCCTCTGTTTTCACCGCTTAACTCCCTCGCCGCCATTGTCAATGCTCCAAGGTCTGAAGCTCCAGCAGCAGCAACGGCCACCTGCAGCCGTGCAAGCCAACAGACGTCTGTAGGCTCTTTCCGCGCGCGCAGGCGCCTTCCAGCGTGCCCGAGCACGCAGAACCGGCCGCAACCGGTTGCTCACTCCGCGTGACACTGTAGCTACTGTTCACACCTCTCAGCGCAGAACTGTAGCTACAGTGCGGTGACCGATTTGTTTCTCACTTATCCGGTCACCGTGCGCTCTCTCTCCTCCTCGCGACCGCCTCCAGCCGGTCAGCGCCAGCGCCCGCATCTGCACCCGCACCCGCATCTGCATCCGCTCCCGTCTCGCCCGCAGCACAATGCACTGCGCTACGTAGTGCGCTGCGTTGCCCCTCTCCCACACTCCCGCACCTGCCTGCGTGCGACAACAGCGTGTGCATTCCCTTTGCGCTCGCACCCGCGTCTGCGCCCTTGCGAGATCAGACGACGCCCGTGGCCGCCAGACGTCTTAACTTGCCCGCTCCCTCTCATAGCCACCTGCCAGTACACGCACACACACACTCACTTGTACACACTCACGTGTACTCTCTCACACACACTTGTACACACACACACACCCTTATAAACTCACTTCTACACACATATATATTTATATATCCACTCACTTATATACATAAATATATATCTACATATATATATACATATATATATATATATCAATATAGTTATAAATATATATATATATACACATATATATCTATATTTACATATCTATATATATATATATACATAACTACATATATACCTATATAGTTATAGCCCTATCTGTATATATACATATATATTTATATATATATATTTACATACACATCACCTACCTGTATCCATACGCCCTTTCACTAGTCACTTCACTGCGCATTATATCGCGGGAATATCTACACCAGTTGCTGATATTCCCCGATACCCGCGTAAAGCAAGCGCCTCCGCACACACTCCCACACATCCGTCCCACACTCTATGCAGCACTTCGTCTTGTTGGTTGTGTCTTTCTAGACGTGGACAAACTCGACACTGTGCTACATGCCATTTCCACTTCCACCCCCACCCCTATATATATAATATATATATCCATATATATATAGACTATATTTATTTCTTTACAAGCAACATATCTTGTTTTTATTTCTCTTTTGTTTCCTACTATTAAAAAGATAAAAAAAAAGAGTAAAAGAGAAAAGATAATCCTTTTCTTGCAGGTACTCGATCTTGCAAATAGCAGGGCCAGTCCTTTTGGAAACCCTAAGTTGGCTCAAAGCCAAGAACAATTTGCCTCAAAGCCAAGAACAATTTGCCTCAAAGCCAAGGACCTAATTTTGAGGGTGTGCCTCAAGGATAAAATTATCAACAAAAAAAATCTTAAATAGAAAAAAATCAAAAGCATAATAAACGCACGGAAGAGATACGTTTTAGGAAAGACGTAGAAACTTCTTCACCTTTAATCCCCGCCTCCCTGAGATCGACCCTGGGCCTAAAAGTGACCAAGATAAAATTAAGTAGGCCAGGTAAAAAAAAATTTGTGAAAGATGGTTAGACTCGATTTAGGTTAACCACTATACTCACTTCAAGGATAATTTCACAATATTAACACAACCTATTCGAATTCGACCACCCTTTTTCTAGTGTCGTTGCCAGGGAGGTGCACATTGAGGTAAGTTTCTACTCCATTCCTTTGATTTTCTCTTCTCACACCCTTCTCTTCACGGGTGTTTTTGTTTGCTAGTGTGCAAATAAACCAGTTGCAAGGAGGAGGCAAGCAGAGGAGGTCAGAGACGTGGGCAGATCCAAGGTGGGAACAAGATCGTGAAGTCGCCGACGCCGCACTGGAACTTTGCCTACGTTGCTGAAAAGGTAGGTCTCTCTCTTGGCAACTTAGGTCAACTTGTCTCCTTAATAAAAAAAAAAAACCTAAAACCTAAAAACACTTGTTGGGATTTCTTAGGGCAAGTGGATTAAAAATCACTTGCTTGATTGTTTGCCATTGCCCCCACTGCCCTTGGATTTCCCGCCAAACTTC
Organism: Thalassia testudinum; assembly: GCA_037157565.1. Taxonomy (NCBI): domain Eukaryota; kingdom Viridiplantae; phylum Streptophyta; class Magnoliopsida; order Alismatales; family Hydrocharitaceae; genus Thalassia; species Thalassia testudinum. The sequence goes on along the minus strand of JAZHRO010000036.1, from coordinate 125,147,148 downwards.
GCATAGCAAAGATCCAAGAATCTTGATTCTTGAATCCTTTGTCATGGGAAGTGCTCTTTGAGGCAAGATTAAAAAATTGATTGCCATCCCTCCTTGCCTCATTTATTCGCAATTCGGGATCACATTTTTGGTGGGAAGACTTTGAATTGAGTTGATTCCAACCCCACCACGACCTTTCACATGCCTTAGATTTGATCCCGAATACTTTAACCCAAGCATTTTGATTTTCTCTACATTATCTTGTGGTTGAGCCTTGTGTGTGGAACATCATTTTGGTGATTGGGAGCACTTGAATTGAAGTGCTTTAGCTCCCTTTCACACTAACCTAAAATTGACTCGTGCATCCACCCTAGAAATTTTCACCTAGGGAAGCCCATTGCATTTTTAGCATGCATTAACAAATTCACATTGAAGAAGGGTTTGTTGAGCATAGAAGAACTTATATTTTCTTAAAACCCGAAGATTGGTTGAATTGGTAACTCAGTGAAATCCTAAAATCCATACTACTTAAGGCTGAAATTCTAAAAATCATTCACCAACTAAAACTTCAATTCAGGGAGATTTCCCCGTTGCATGCTTGGTTTACACACTTTATAAAATCAACGCACTTGGGCATTACCTGTATACAATGCCCTTAACATTCCTGAAGCACTTGATCCTAAGCCTCTAATTAAAACTGGTAGCAACTTGACCCTTATTAAGGATTGGAGGTCTAACTACCTGCGTGTAGCACCTACGTGCTGGTGCGGGTTCCCGCATGCTATCGGGTGTCTAAGATTGGGGCAAACGGCCTTTCAATCTGGCCCAGTGGTTCATCGGTGCTCGCATTTGGTTCCATAGGTTGTGATAGTAGGTAACTTAGATCTTTAGGTCTAAGGGCACATTGTAGAGGTTAGGACTTTGATTACCTTGATTTGTCATCAAGTGTACCTTTGCGGCGTCATTTCTCTTATCCCCTTGTCCCTTCTTATCTCCCCAATTCTTCCTGCGGTAGTGTATGTTTGGGAGGAGGTCACAAAACCCTGAATTGTTTGAATTGTCTGATAATTCTAAAAGGAAAGAAGTCGAATCGTCATCCTCCTCCACAAACATGGCTGCACGCCCACCCCCAAATCCCGAGGGAGGAAACCGCCCTCAAAACCCACCAGGTGGTGGAGCCATGGACCCCATAACCCGCCTCCAAGCCCAAATGGAAATGTATAATGAACAGATTGAAGCCATTAAGGAAACCTTGGAGGAAATGTAGAACCCTCTCGAATGGAAGGAGCCTAAGTCTCTTAGCTCTTATCAAAATCCCGCTGCTACAGAGACCATAGGACAAATTCGGGTCCCCATGGGTGGGGACGATTTTGAACTGAAACCCAATAAATTGGCCTGATTAACTTTCACTTCCATGGTCTTGCAAGTGAAGATCCTTTTCTCCATTTGAAAGACCTAACCCGATTGGCTGAAACGATTAAACCAAGAAACATCGGGTTATCAATTGTCCTCACGAAAATGTTCCCATTTTCTTTGCGAGATAAAGCGTCGCAATGGTTATGCACCCTTGGGAGAACCATCCATTCTTGGTAAGAGATGCGAACAACATTTCTCAAGAAATTCTTCCCAATCGGGCGAACTAATGCGCTTCACCGTGCTATAACTTCCTTTACGCAACAAAACGACGAACAGTTTCATGAGGTTTGGGAGAGGTATAATGACCTCCTTCGGAAATGTCCGCACCACGGTCTGCCTAAGTGGCATATAGCTCAGATTTTCTATTATGGGCTAAATAAGACTTTGAAGTAGATTGCAGATGCTTCCTACGGAGGGAATTTCATGAATAAAGAAGAGAATGGAGCATTCGAATTATTTGAAAATATAAGCGAAAACTCAATGAACAATGCCTCCATTGTCGCTTTTAATCATACCAGCCTACCCCGTAATGTTCACGAAGTTGACACGGGACACTCTCATTCATCCACTGATCTTAACCTTATCGCACAAAAATTGGATGAAGTCTCCGTCGTGCACAAGAAGCTGGACGAGCTTCTGGCTAATCCAGCCTGTTCTATGGCAAACACCCCCACCTCACCACTTCGTCACAATCCCAATCCTTCCAACTCCAGCCTTATCTCCAAAAACCCCGTGAGATCTTCCTTACCGAGTGTCGCGTCGAGCGATTCGATAAGTCATATGGATCTGGCTTCTGCAAGCTAGTATTTTGACACGGAGGACCAAGCCTCTGTGTGCTCGGATGCATATTTACACGCGGACTCGTCTTCTGGCTTAGAAGACGCTTGCGCCCTGGGGAACAACCCGTTCTCTGCTACTTATAACCTAAGGTGGTGAAATCATCCAAACTTTGCATGGTCCAATAACCCGCAACGCCAAAACCCCGCGGGTGGGCCAATGCGACCGTCCACACCCGTCATCCCAAGGGCCCAGTCTAATCCTGTGGCGAATCCGCCATCGGGTCCTTGCATACAGCAAACAGAACACGCATCAAGTCCTCTTGATAAACTGATGCGAATGATTGCGGAAATGTCTAAGTGCCATGAAGAGAACATGACCTCTCTTCAGCACCAATTGGCGCAGCAGAATGCTGAGATCAGTCAACTATGTATGGCGACTCGATCTCAGGGCACTCTTCCAGCCCAACCTATTCCCAACCCGCGAAATTTCGTACTCCGTGGTCTTCAACCACAAATACGACCTTCTCAAGGGTAGGTTCATCAGATTCTGCAAGCACCGAGCATTCCACTGGGGATTTCGGGCTAATCCCGCAGCAGCACCTCACCCTTATGTCCCTATTGTGAACCCTCCTCCGCCTTCTGATCCCACTGGACCCGCATCGTCCATTGCGATTACTACGAGGAGCGGTAAGCAAACCGTCAATCTGCCTCGACCTGATCCTGGCCCATATTTTTCATCACCCTCTCATTTAGGATGCGCACTGCATTCGCGAGAGGACGATACACCCAAACTAGTGCCAGAATCGGTCCCATTCCCTGAGGCTCTACTGAGGGAGCCAAAAGGCAAGAAAAAGGATACGCAGGCCTTTAATAACCTGCATAATTTATTCAGGGATGTTGAAATTAAGGTACCCCTATTAGAGGCTATCGACCACATACCTACTGTAGCCCGATTGTCAAAAACTACACTACACCCAAGCGATAGTCAAAGAAAATAAAGAATCTGGTGGTTCTCTCGCCTCATGCGAGTTGTGCTATACTGTCAAATCTACCACCGAAGCAGAAAGATCCGGGCACACCGCGTATTTCTTGTAGCATCCAAGGCTGCAGTTTTAACCGCGCTCTGCTTGATCTAGGATCTTCCATCAATCTTATACCAACCATCATGCTCGAGAAATTTGTCTTAGGAAATTTGAAACCCACCCCTGTCACATTACAGTTGGCAGACCGTTACGTCAAAATACTAAAGGGTGTGGTGGAAGACGTGGTGGTTAGGGTCAACAGTCTCTGTTTTCCTGTTGACTTTCTTGTTTTGGATATGGAAGTTCCTAGCTAATTTTCTGATTGTCTGATCATCCTTGGTCAACCTTTCTTGGCCACAGCCCGCACCCATATCGACTGCGAGTCGGGCTGTATTGAGATTGCCGTTGGATCTAAGAAGCTCAAGCTTAACATCTTCAAGGCAGCCAAGAACTTTGATTGCGATTGCATCAAGGATGACACGTCTAACGAGGACATGGCCGTCAGTGCGTGTATCGGACTAATTAGGACCTATTCTAATTGCTGTGGATTGCCTTTAAACACTAACGATTGCCTGACCGACACATATTGTGACATTCCCCCATCCCTCCCTTTTCTCGTACCTTCTCTTGACCAAACTTCTGATGAGGTTTTCTCCGCTTCCCATACCTCGTGGTCTAAGTCATATTCAGGCTACTCACCATCGGTCCACACTCTTAAAGATCGGATTGCCCTTTCTTTCGCGCCAAATCAGGCAGAATTGCAACTCCACACTGGGACCTTGAGCCCACATATTACTCACTGGGGCTATCCCTTTCTGGATCCATCTATCCAAGATGCCCCTCTTCTTGGCCAAACTGAGGGCCAACTTCTTCCTCTTGACTTGTTTTCTTCTGATTCGCTTGGGACACTCTCATCCCAAGGAATGCCAAATCTTTCACCATCTACTCCCAAGCTGAAAGAGTTGCCTAATTCGCTTAAGTATGTTTTCTTGGTACCAAATGAAATGCACCCGGTAATCATTAGTTCAAAATTGACTAGGGAGCAAGAGTGAAAACTAACAAAGGTTCTTATGGAACACAAGGCAGCCATTGGATGGTCCTTATCAGACTTAACTTGCATTAGTCCCTCCTACTGCACTCACCGTATATATACGGAGGAGGAGGCTCAACCTTCCCGCGAGATGCAGCGACGTCTCAACCCTAACATGCGGGAGGTCATTAAAAAGGAAATTATTAAGTGGCTGGATGCGAGTATAATCTACCCAATCAGCGATAGCCCCTGGGTGAGCCCAATTCATGTCGTGCCCAAAAAGGTGGGGCTCACCATCCATGTCAATGACAGGGGCAAATCCATCCCTACACTCACTCCTACATCTTGGAGGGTGTGTGTAGATTATAGGAAACTAAATGCTGCAACCAAGAAAGATCACTTTCCACTACCTTTCATTAACCAAATCCTGGAGCGGTTAGCGGGAAATAAATTTTTCTGTTTCCTGGATGGATTCTCTGGATATAACCAAGTGGCAATTGACCCTAGGGACCAAGAGAAAATCACCTTTACCTACCCCTTTGGCACCTTTGCATTTAGAAGGATGCCATTTGGACTTTGTAACGCGCCAGCAACTTTCCAGAGATGTATGCTGGCAATATTCCATGACATGGTGGGTGACTTTCTCGAGGTTTTCATGGATGACTTTTCGGTCTTTGGACCCTCTTTTGATGACTGTTTTGCCAACCTGACCCGTATCCTTAGGAGATGTATTGATGTGAACCTCGTGCTTTCCTAGGGAAAAGTCATTTTATGGTACATGAGGGAATTGTTCTCAGGCATATCATCTCCGATAGGGGTATAAAGGTTGACAGAGCTAAACTTGATGTAATTGTTGATTTACCTGTGCCTGGCTCTGTCAAACAAATCCGCTCCTTCTTGGGACATGTCAGTTTCTATAGGAGATTCATCAAAGACTTCTCCAAAATTTCTCGACCTTTAACTCATCTCCTATCAACTGAGGTACCCTTTGATATGGGCCCCGACTACATACGGGCATTCACGCAGCTGCATGATGCTGTCACCAAGGCCCATGTTCTCCATCCGCCTGATTGGTCCCTAGACTTTGAACTCGTGTGTGACGCTTTCGACCTTGCAGTCAGAGCCATCCTGGGACAAATATGCGATAGACACCCCTTCGTGGTGTACTACGCCAATAAGACGTTGGACGAGGCCCAACGTAATTATACAACCACTGAGAAAGAACTACTGGCGGTCGTCTTTGGGCTGGAGAAATTCTGCTTTTACCTTCTGGGCTCACATGCTATTGTTTTCACTGACCACGCGGCCATTCGCCATCTCATGCATAAGAAGGATGCCAAGCCTAGACTGATTCGTTGGATCCTTCTGCTCCAGGAATTTGACATTCAGATCCGCGATAAGGTCGAAGCCCAGAATGTTGTAGCTGATCATCTCTCTAGACTGGACCCTGACCACATTAGACTTACCCTGCCGATTAACGAGGTTTTTCCCGATGAGCGCCTATTGGCAATTAATGTGGCAAGTGGACCTTGGTATGCAGACATTGCCAATTACCTTGCTTCTGGTTCCCTTCCACGTGGCTGGCCTAAAATCCAGCACGAGCTTCTCATTGCAAAAGCAAAATATTACTTCTAGGATAATCCACTTCTTTTTCGAATAGGTGCTGACCAGATCATCCGTTGCTGTATTCCTAACAGCGAATTCCCCAATGTGCTATCCTTCTGCCACGATCAGCCCTGCGGAGGCCATTTCTCTGGGAGGAAAACTGCAGCCAAGGTGTTGCAGTGCGGTTTCTTTTGGCCATCCCTTCACCAGGATGCACACAATTATGCCAAACATTGCACTAGGTGCCAGTCGTTAGGGTCAATGTCACGTCGTGACATGATGCCCTTGCAACCCATCCTAGCTGCTGAAATCTTCGACATTTGGGAAATCAATTTCATGGGTCCCTTTCCTCCTTCCAACGACTTCGAATACATCCTTGTTGCTGTTGATTACGTTTCAAAATGGATCAAGGCTATTCTCACGCGCCATGCTGACCATGTCATATCCACTCGATTTGTCAAAGACCACATTTTTGCACGCTTTGGGATCCCTCAAGCCATTATCTTAGATGGAGGAAGCCATTTTACCCATTCTTCTTTTCGGGCACTTCTGAGGAAATATGGAATCCACCATCGTATCGCATCTCTGTATCATCCTCAAACGAACGGCCAGGCTAAGGTGCCGAACTGGCAAATCAAGCAAATTCTCCAGAAAACGGTTCGGCCTGACCGTAAGGATTGGTACGACAAGCTGATTGATGCACTTTGGGCTTATCGAACTGCCTTCAAGGCTCCCCTAAGTATGTCTCCTTATAGAATCATTTACAGGAAGCCTTGTCATTTTCCTGTGGAGCTGAAGCACCGCGCTTATTGGGTGGTTCACCAATGTAACATCGACCCAGACCTGTGTGGTCGAGAAAGGAAACTCCAACTCCAAGAGCTGGAAGGGCTCTGTCATGAAGCCTATGATTCTGCCTTAACTTTCAAGCAACGCACTAAGGCTTTTCACGACAGTCGAATTCAGCGGAAGGAATTTGAGCCATCTCAGCAAGTTTGGCTTTACAATGCCCGGCTCAAATTCTTTCCTGGGAAATTGAAGTCCAAATGGACTGGTCCCTTCTTAGTCTCGACACCATTTCCCAACGGGGCTGTTGAAATTGAAGATCCCAAATTTGGGCATAAATTTACGGTCAATGGGCAGCGTTTAAAACCTTATCTTACTCATGAACCTGCCCCTGTTGGAGAAACGGTTACCCTACTGGAGGGTAATTAATGTCGTGCCTCATTTTGAGTCCAACTGGGGACGTTAAATTTAGCGCTCGTTGGGAGGCACACCAGCAACACTCTTCCACTGTCATGTACACTTCACTTCACACCTTTTCACTTCACCACCCACCATCCACCCACCCTACCACCCTGCTATATACTTTGCACCTCAGCTCTCGTTTCTCGATATTTGGACCTTCCTCTACCCTACCTTGCATGCATATGAGGACATAGCATCATTTGGCATGGGGGGGTGGATAGGCATCTATAGGATCTGGGTATCATGTAGCCTCCATCCATCTATAAATATGTACATAAAAAAAAAAAGGTGTTTAGTAATGATCTGAAGGCTGAAACAAAAAAATACAATAAGTGTTTATGGATATTCAACCATTGTTTTGAAGACTTTCCAGGCCGCAGAAGGTTGATTCGCTCAGGCTCGGCTTAATTCACTTGAGCATTGACAAGATAGATCGGAATCTCTCCTAACTAAGGACGTATTCTTGTACCTGAGACATCAGTACAGGATCCGTTGGTTTGCTTCTACTCGAGAGCCTAAGTAATCTTGGTTCACACTACACATATCAAGAAAGACTAGGTGAACATAAGATCCAACCCTAGTGTTCATTAGGGAAGTGGAGTCCTTACCTATGCATGCAGGTAGACTTTTTATCCCAGGCTTTAGTCTTCTGTCTAGGAGAAACTCTTTCCACCAAAAAGGAACTCTCCCACCAAAAGAAAAGTGTACTCCTCCAAATAAAGTTGTAAAAGATATACTGACACTTGTTTCAAAAAAAAAAAAAGTGCAAATAAGTCAGTATATCTCGCAAATGTCTGTAAATTCTTCTCCCTCAAAGTTTTTCAGGGCAAGTTACAAATACCATGTTTCTACCATATATTCTTTGAGCCACAAATGTGATAAAATAGGAGTTGAGTCTTCCGTCATCTTTTTAAGAGTCAATCCGAAGACACGAGCTGAAACTGGGACCAACCAACACTTAAAGATTTGTGAAACCCCAGGCTTGAGTCTTAATGTTCATCTGGTCAGTCTTGACCCTTCACTATGCACAAGCCATAATCTCTTGAGCTCTCGAGTACGATAAAAACCTTATGAGTCCTAGAAATCGTACTTAAGGTTTAAATATCAAGAGTCCAGGTTAGTCGAGAGATGGTCTATGTCACATAAGACTTAAAGTACTGGTAATCTTCTCTGTAATTGGTTCTCACAATATCCAACAAATAAACACACCCATGTCACCTCAGAAGAAAATCTTCAGCTTAAGATCATTTCTAAATATAATACAAAATGTTTTGCTAGGGACTAGCAAAAGATAGGCATGGGGGTATGATTGCACAGCAAAAATACACCAATAAATATGCCATCTTGTGTTATTTTCTAGCACTGCCATTGCAAATTAGATAGCTATAGTTGCATTTGTAAAAAGACACTTGCATGCATTTATTTGAGAGGGGAGGATAATGCGAATAATTGGCCATGTAATTAACGTCTTCATCAAGGGTTGCATTGCAAATTCACCATCCTCATTTTTTTATTTTGACTTTGAATTTCTTCTCCATCGCGTGGCTCAGGGCATGGGGCATATACCTATTCACGCCATTCCTCTGCCAGCAGCATGGCGGTGGCATGCATCTCCTTCTTTGAAAAGCCCTGCCCTCTCCCTTGCACAAGGAGAGCCTGGAACACACACCACCCGCAGACACCTTCCTCCAGGCCATCTTCCTCCCCTCTCCCTCTCCATATGCAGTCTCTCTTCTCGCTGAAGAGACACACTGCGAGCAGGAGCAGGCTCACAGTGGTCCCATGACCACCACTGTGAGTTCCACCACCGCCCAGCTCCTTCGTGAGCAGGTGGAAGTGGTGGTTTCACCCTCTGTTTTCACCGCTTAACTCCCTCGCCGCCATTGTCAACGCTCCAAGGTCTGAAGCTCCAGCAGCAGCAACGGCCGCCTGCAGCTGTGCAAACCACCACGCGCAAGCCAGCAGACGTCTGCAGGCTCTTCCCACGCGCGTACGTGCATTCCAGCGTGCCCACGCACGCAGAATCGGCCGCAACCGGTTGCTCACTCCATGTGACACTATAGCTACTGTTCACGCCTCTCAGCGCAGAACTGTAGCTACAGTACGGTGACTGGTTTGTTTCTCACTTATCCGATCACCGCGCGCTCTCTCCCCTCCTCACGATCGCCTCCAGTCAGTCAGCGCCAGCGCCCGCATCTGCGCCCGCGTCTGCATTTGCTCCCGTCTCTAATGCAACGCAGTGCACTACGCTATGCAGTGTGCTGCGTTGTCCCCTCTCCCACACTCCCGCACCCGCCTGCGCGCGACAATAGTGCGCGCGTTCCCTCTGCGTTCGCACCCGCGTCAACGCCCTTGCGAGATCAAACGACGCCTGCAGCCGGCAGACGTCTTAACTCGCCCACTCCCTCTCACAGCCACCCGCCAGTACACGCACACACACTCACTTGTACACACTAACGTGTACTCTCTCACACACACTTGTACACACACACACCCTTATAAACTCACTTCTACACACATATATATTTATATATCCACTCACTTATATACATAAATATATATCTACACACACACACTGATATATATATATACATTTATATATATATATATATATATATTGAGATACACATCACCTACCTGTATCCATACGCCCTTGCACTAGTCACTTCACCGCGCATTATATCGCGAGAATATCTGCACAAATTGCTGATATTCCCCGATACCCGCGTAAAGCAAGCGCCTCCACACACACTCCCACACATCCATCCCATACTCTATGCAGCACTTTGTCTTGTTGGTTGCATCTTTCTAGACGTGGACCAACTCGACACTGTGCTACATGTCATTTCCACTTCCACCTCCACCCCTATATATATAATATATATATCTATATATATATAGGCTATATTTATTTCTTTACAAGCAACCTATCTTATTTTTATTTCTCTTTTGTTTCCTGCTATTAAAAAGATAAAAAAAAAGAGTAAAAGAGAAAAGATAATCCTTGTCTTGCAGGTACTCGGTCTTGCAAATAGCAGGGCCAGTTCTTTTGGAAACCCTAAGTTGGTTCAAAGCCAAGAACAATTTGGCTCAAAGCCAAGGACCTGATTTTGAGGGTGTGCCTCAAGGACAAAATTATCAACAAAAAAATCTTAAATAAAAAAAATCAAAAACATAATAAATGCGCAAAAGAGATACGTTTTAGGAAAAGCGTAGAAACTTCTTCACCTTTAATCCCTGCCTCCCTGAGATCAACCCTAGGCCTAAAAGTGACCAAGATAAAATTAAGTAGGCCAGGTAAAAAAAAAATTTTGTGAAAGATGGTTAGGCTCGATTTAGGTTAACCACTATACTCACTTCAACGATAATTTCACCATATTAACACAACTTATTCGAGTTCGACCACTTACCCTCTCCGAATAAGGGTTTCGCCCCTCAGAATAGAACAGGAGTCTCACCCCTCCACAGTCCGCGTACCCTTGTCCAACTATCCCAGTTTGCCCAGTGGACCTAACAAGAGTTGGTGTAGGGTGGCTAGTCCTAACCCCGGGTCCCGTGGGGCGGCTAGCTCCCTCCCTACACTAAGTAGCTCACCTAGGTACCACGTACACGATGGCCGAACAAGAGTCGATGTAGAGTGGCCAAACCCACCCCGGGTCTCAACGCAAGAGGAGGCAAGCTCCCCTCTACTCTAAATGGACAATTTCTCTCCTTGGTACTTTGTACACAAGGGCCAGCTCACTTCCCGTCTACTTATAAGGTTCTTTCCATATACAGGAGTTCTTCTCCTAATTCCCCGTGGGGTTCATGCTTGTATTCCTTTCATTCCATTTCTCAATATTCAGAACTCTTTGTTCACATCCCGGGTTTCATTTTTATAATAGGTAGCTCTCATTTTAATAACTAAGAAAGCAACACATCAAGTAGTTAATACACTTGCTAGCAATTAGGGTTTAACATGCATCTCAAGTAAACATGTAGCTCAAGCAATATTCATTCGTTTCTACCCTAGGGTTCATTTCACATCCTAGGGTTCAATTAAGTTATTCTAAACATGCACTTTACTTATTTAAATCTTAATATTAAAGTAAACCACTATACCAGGAAACACAGGAGGAATGAGTGCGAGAATAGCAGGTCTTGTCATCTCCACGGGCCTCGAACATACTATAGGCTGGAGACCTATACCAGTGACTAAGTCACATCAGACAAGTTCAAAATAGTATATAATTGACACTAACACGTAGGGAAACTCTAGCGGAAAACAACGGTACTTCGTTTGCGTAAAATCGACTTTGATTAGGCCCTAAACGGGCAAAAAATGTGCATACTATCTAAAATCAGACGTCTGGGACTAGACCCAGATGTCTTAAACGACCTCAGAACCTCACCTTGCTTCCCTACGTTGCTGGGGGACGTCTGGAACCCCTTTACAGTCATCCTGGGTCTTTCCAGGCATTTGTTGGTGCACTCGGACGTCTAATGCGTCTATCAAACATCTGTGGAGATGTCCAGACGTCCTAAAGCACCTCGAAGAGCATGCTTGCGCGCCTTTCCAAGACTTGTACCCGCGCACATGTTTGCAGGTTTAAAACCACGACAGCACAACGTTACGTACGTAACGTACACGCATGCATGAGCGTTCAGGACATTTACCTCCGCACTACGTGAGTTTTCAGACGTCCAGCTTTAACTCTGGACGTCTGTTGCTGCTCCAGACTTCTAGTAGATGTTCCAGAAGTCTGATATTCGAAAAATCCAGTACATAGAATTCTTCACGATGCTCGTCTTCTCTTGGACCTCCACCCGCAGCGCCTGCAGCAGCTGCTCCGACGGCTGCAGGAGGTTGAGAAGCTCTTCTCCGGCATCCTCCTCTCTCCCACGAGCTCCTCCTTGAGCTCACGCGAGCTCTCTTCTCTCCTCCCACATGAGATCCCCCGAGCTCCCGTGGCTCCTCCCCTCGCAACACCGGCACTCGCTGCTACACCTGCAGCAAGGGTGCGCCACGCGTGCAAGATCTCTCATTAGTGCTCCTCCAGCCGTGCACTCAAGCTCCCTGAGTTCCCTCCTCTCTCCCATGCCCTCACTCTCCCTCTCTCCCTCTCTCCCTATCCCCTACTCTCCACCCTTCTCCATCTTCTTGTGGCGACAAAGGGATGGGAAGGGGGGTGGTGGCTCACTGGCAGCAAGGAGATGGAGGTGGAGGTGGTGGAAGTGGTGGGGTGGAGATGGAGAGGGTGGAGGGGTTTAAGTAGAGGGAGTAGGGTTAGGGTTTGGAGAGGAGGGGGAAGCGTGCGTGTGTGTGTGCGTGAGTGAGCGTGGTGAGGGAGAGGAGAGAGAGGGAAAATTTGTAAAAATTTCCCCACCATCCTCTCTTCTTCTTGTAACGTCGTCACACTCAACTCAAAGGGTCAAAATATTTCGTTCGTGCCCCTAACTTTCCAGAAACTCCGAATGGTCATTGGAAAAGGTCATTTCATGTTAAAACTGTTGGTGCCAAAGCACCACAATCATTTGTTTTGATGATAACAAAACACGTGTCATTTAACATTTGCACTTGGAGTCTTAGATTTCAGGAAAATTGCAAATGGAGACGTGACCAGACGGAGTTCAAGCTCTCATCCAGGATGGATTGGAGGAGCTAGATGGAAAATAGAGGAGATTCGCGAGGAGCGATAGATTGAAGAAGGAAGGAGATGAAGAATAGGATAGATTTCCTTCTCTTGTACTCTTTGTATTTTTTCGTTTCTTTTGTTGCTCTTTATTTTTGTTACTTAGATTCATGTTAAAGAGCCTCAAAGTACCCTAACAGTAGTCCTAGGAACACCTGCACAACCCTAGGATACTTATGTTTTCTATAGAAAACTTAGAAAACCAATATAGGGTTCAAACAGCCTTTTCAAACGTCTAATTCCAAGATCAGACGTCTGATAATGTGTTTTAAGACGTATGACTGTTGATTCAGACGTCTGATAACATTTAGCCTGGACTTAGAAGTTCTGTCTGATGAAAATCAGACGTCCAGACCTTAGACCAGACATCTTAGAAGACGTCTGATGACTTTGCTAGACGTCCAAGTAGTGGACCATTGGCTGGCTCAGCAAACAATCAAGGATATGACCGTTAGAGCCTTATCAGACATCCTTAGGCCTTTCCAGACGTCTGATAAATGACCGTTTTGCCTCGGCTGACCCAAAATCTCTTCTCAGATATTTTCTAGCCGTTGCACTCTCATGGAAATCCATTCCTGTTACGAATGCGCTTTCAAGACGCCTTTTTAAGACGTCTGGGATTTAATTTCTACGCCACGCACAATTGCGTCTGCGTGCCTGCGCACGTAGACCTACAAACGCCTCTTTTTCCCTCTCTCCTCCTGCAGGCGCAGACTGCTCTCTCTCTCTCTCCCCGCATGGCCTTATAAGGCCCTCGCCCTCTCCCTCACTCTCATCTCCTTCGCTTCCTTCTTCTTCTTCCAGCCGGTGCGAGAGTGTGAGCGCGAGCGAGCGGCGGCAGCGGCAGCCGCGGCGAGTTGCGGGAGGAGGTGTTGCGCGAGGGAGGAGACGCCCGACCGTGAGGGCTCGAGCTCGCCGGGGCAGCTAGAGCCGGCCGGCGGGGGAGCCGCGGGGGTGGAGCGTCGTTGGAGGGCTACTACAGCTCGAGCAGCAGGCGGACGAGGCGCGGCGCGGCCGTGCGTCACGAGCGGAGGGCGAGTTGAGCTCTAATTCTGGAAATTTTTCCAGAATCAGACATCTGGGATTCCAACCAGACGACGGTGAAGACGTCTGGAGGACTGTCCAGACGTCTGGCAAGTAAGTTATTTTCATCCTTCCTCCTTTTCTACGACCGTTCGTACTGAGCACGAGGAGTGGGTACGTGCAGGTTCTGAGATTCGCCATCCAACGCGAATCAGACGTCTGGCCGCAGTGCCAGACGACGAGAAGGACTTCCAGACGTCCGGGGTGACCATCAGACGTCTGGAAACTAGGCCAGACGCCCCCGCAGGCTTCTGGACGTCTGAGAGACTACGCAGAATAAAGGTACCATCTGACCCATATTTTAAGACATCTGGAAGAGGTTCCAGACGTCTGATTTTGGACTGTTTCGTCGTTTTCGACCCGTTTAGGGCCCATTCGGAGTTCGTTTTCCGCATTCGAGTTGCGTTCTTTTCAGAATAAGATCCTCTACCTGTTTACAGTAATTATATACTGTTCTGAGAAACTCCTTGTGTTTGATCCTTGTGATAGGACCCCGTTCCATTTCAGTCTTGGGGATTGCGGAGGCGCACGGGATTTCCAACCCGCCCCCAGTACTCCCGTTGTAGCTGGTAGAGTGGCTTTAGAAATTATTAACATAATTTGTTACAATTATGGAACAATTAATAGAATCTAGGGCATTGCATGAATCCTAGGACTGAGAAACCAGATTGAATGATAAATCCTAGGGTATTACATGAATCCTAGGGCTGGAAAACTAGATTGAATGATAGATCCTAGGGTACGGCATGAATCCTAGGACTGGAAAACTAGTGAAATGAATATAGATATTGCAGTCTTGGAAATTGTGGAAAGAGAATGAAATGTTACTGAGAAGGAAAGATGTGGAGGTGTGTTATCTCTTGGGTACGTAGTGCCAAGGGAAGCACCTGTTACCTGCTTAGTGCAAAGCGGAGCCAACCTCCCCAGGGACCCAGGGTTAGGTCTGGCCACTTTGTACCGACTTGTTGGCCCTTGTGTACACAGTACCGAGGAAAGCTACTAGTGTAGAGTGATTACTAGCTACCCCATGGGCCCCGGGGTTCTGCTAGCTCACCTACACCGACTTGTTAGGCCCACTCGGCAAACCAGGGTAGTCAGGCGAGGGTGCGCGGACTGTGGAGGGGCAAGGCCCCTGTTTGGTTACTGTGGAGGGGTTGCACCCCTGTTACTGAGAGGGCTCTGCCCTATACTGGTTCCGTGTTGTGCTTTGGGCGCACCCGTTAAAGGAAACGACTGATCGCGTGCCAGTGCGGGGTAGCTACCCGTGCGTTTACCGCGCGTGCCGTAGTCACCGTTACGTCTATCAGTGACCTTGGGGTGGTTGACTGAGAGTAGGATCACCACGGGGGACTCTCCCGGCCAGGAGAGCACCACATGTTACTTCTACTCTTCGGAAAAGACTGCAATTAAGATCATTCCCACGAGGAGCATTCGAGATCAAGTGAAGGATCTGAGAATAGATAAATTGTGAAACAATAGAAAGACGTAAATAAAGGAAGAAAGAAAATAAAACAGCTACTGTACACTTTACTGCTTCTTTAGTTTAGCTACCACTCTACTTAGCGTTTCGCTGACGTGTTACACTTGTTACTTTTCAAGACCAGGTGTTGAGCAACAAGGGTCAGTGGCTGCAGAGGATGCTGGGCCGAGTAGGGTCCAGTAGACTTACCACAGTTCTTTTGTACCCCTTTTGTTCCACTGTAGTGAGTAGTTCTTGTTACTCTCTGTACTTTTCTTTACTTGTAGTTCATGTTATGTTATAAATGTTGTTCTACCGTTGTGGTGGTACATACTGTAGTAGTTCTTTTTCTTACTACTGTATTTTGTTACTACTAGTTATATTTCATGTTGAATGTGGTTTATTTTACTGCTCTTTTGGTTACTTCCTCGTTGGACGACTAGGTCTTGGGATTAGTCGAGTCGGTCCGGTTCTCGTGTCTCGTAGGGACTCGAAAATCGGGTCGTTACAATTCCTAAGAAAAAGTAGGTTTCCAGACGTCCAGACATAGTGCCAGACGTCCTGTATGTTATCTGATGGACTTGCGCTAGAACCCTGTTTAGATCTGATCCAAGTCAGGAAGAAACCCACATAAAATCAAACGTCTGACCTTATTTTCAGACGTCTTAAACTGGCTTCCTAGACGTCTGATGCCAGGATCAGACGTCTGATAACCCTGTCAGTGCAATCATTATTCCTATTTTCGGCTTGATTCTCTTGGGCTTTGCTCCCGACGGCTATGGAAGCGTTCCAAAGCCTTCCAAAGCCTTCCTAAGGCCTCTATAAATAGAGAGGAACCTCTTACACACCTAGATACACAAGATACACCTAGAAACACCAAAAGACACCTAGATACACTTTCACACTCTTTTATGTCCAAGAGAAGCCCTTACTCTACAAGCTCAAGCTCTACATCTTGAGAGCATCAAGTCTTTGCGCACCCGTTCTCCCGCCGTAGTTCACGAGAGCGATGTTGCGCCGTCGCGTGGCTCACGCACCCGCATCATCGATTCGACGCACTCCTTGCAAAGGGGAGTTTCCTAATTCCTATAGAAGCTAGGTTTAAATCTTTATTGGCTCTATAGGACTATATTTGTTATTTTTCTTTGTTATTTGGTTGGGTATTCGCTTTGCGAATTCCCGTCTCCTTCGTGGGACAAAATCCTTCTCGTTGAGAGAAGGGGTTGAGGAACGCTACCATCGCACTTGTAGCGTGGTTGTAATTGAGGTTGAATCACCCTGGTTTAAGTGATTCGTTTAGTGGATTTGATCAACTTGGTTGATCGGAAAATCCTAACTCGAGAGGGTTAGGTGGTGGTTTTCACCCGGTTTGGGTTTCCACCTAAAAATAATTATGTATCTTGTGTGATTAATTTTTGTGAGATTGCTTTACATTATATTCCGCATTTTTTACGTCACATTGATCTCACCCCCTCCGAGTAAGGAATCACAAAAACATCATAGATATTTTAGGTTGGTGAAGGACTAATGAATTTGTAGATGGATCCAATGCATCCAATATAACACTGACAACTCTTGACAAAGAGGAGGTAAGATTGGAAGATCACTTTGATGGCCAACCATATGTATGCTTGATATTCCTTTATCCACTTTCATCTCTAGATTTCTAGTTGCTTTTTGGCATGCCTCTTGTATTTTGCTTATTTTGGATAATTAATAGTTTAGTTGATACCAAGGTAGCCATCAATTTCACAAAGTTCTTACAGCTCTCTTTTGATCCTGATCAGGTAAAAATACTCCAAGCTTATGCGGGTTTCTATATCATCGAGATAGACAAGAAGGTAGTTATGATGATCCAACTAGCTAGGGTATTTCAAGCCAAGTGGTGGTGGGCATTGGAGCATGATGCTAAGGGATGAGATATGAAGTTTGGGAGGCAACCTCATTCTTGTCTTTTATTTTTTAAATTTTATTTTGTTGTAAAAATAGATACTTTGGATTTTGTTTCAATTTGTATTTACTTTTTGTTAATTCCCTTGCAAGGACACTACTTATAGATTTAATGGAAAAAGATTGATTTTTTTGTTGCATATTTCATATTTAAGGAAAAGTAACTCAGGAATTGGAAAATTTATATATCTTATATAACAATGGAAAATTTAGATCTGATGGTCTCCTACCAATATGTTAGCATTTTAAGAACTTACAATGATGGATATACAATGGAGAAAATTAATGTTACAATCTTTCTTATACCTTAACACATTTAACTACCGTGACGATGTTAATGATGTTTCTTGTTATTACCAAATATACAAATTTCAATAACATAGGAAAATTTAGATCTGATGGTCTTCTAGCAATATGTTAGCATTTTAACAACTTACAATGATGGATACACAATGGAGAAAATTGATGCTGAAATCTTTCTTAAACCTTAACACATTTAACTACAGTGACGTTTCTTGTTGTTGCCAAATGTACAAATTTCAATGTGGAGTTCTTAACTATGGTGATGTTTTTGTTGACATTCTTAGTTGTTGGTTAATAAATGAGTTGAATTTTAAAATCACTAATCTACACTGACAATAAAAATCATTTTGTTGGCATGAATCCCAAATTCTATAGTCTAGAAAAGTTGATCGTTGTTGTAGGGTTGGATATAACACTGGTGATTTTTATTATTCGGATAAACTACAGTGGCACATCTTGAGGTGACTCGAAAGTTGACGATTAGAATAAGTTCTTGTATCTACAATGATGATATTTCTGATCTAAACTGACAATTTCTAACTGTTGATGCAAGAATAGATGTTAAGTATGAGTAGGAAGACTTTGATTGCTATGCTGACAAGTTTTGGACGGGTTGTTAATGAAAAGCTCTATTTGATGAGGGAGTGGAAAATCCATACTTTTATATTATTCAGATGTATAAATTCTAAATTTGAGAATGTCTATGGTTAGACCTCAATTCTATTGAAATATCAAATATTGAAGAGGTTTACTCCTAAGTTAAAGTTGAAGAAAACTAGATGACACTTATTGAACATGAAATGTGACCTTAACGAAGATTTAAACTCTAACTTGAGTACTTTGTTTGAGTTAGTTACGATTCTTTTGGGAGCAAAGGTGATCTTGATTACGGAGAGAACATCAAGAGGTGCACAAAATTGAACATACAATTGACTTCTAATGGGAGCTTTCGCTATACGATGAAAAAAAAAAATCTTTCTTAGCATCTATTTTCTAAACATATAAATAACTACACTGCTATCTTTTCACTAAACAAATATAAACATCAAGTTAAACCTATCATGACGTACCATTTCGAAATGATGTTTAGGTGTATCACGGATGATTCGTAATTTGCCATACCACATCTGAATTATTATATGATAGAATTCCAAATATATTATCCGGGTCTTGACAAATTTCCAAATCCGGTTATCCGCATCAGACCATGTTCAAATATGGGCATCGTATATCTGAATTCATGATGTGCGATTCGTTTTTATCCCTATTGTCATGAATAAAGTTATACTCTATTTTAATTGTTGCCAATACCGTAGGTGTACGTAGGATTTTCCATTGGAGAACCTTGTGCTGTCGAAATCCACCCATGTAAACAGGATTTGAAAATACATTTTAAAAAGGTATGCGATCATAAATGTTTTCTATGCAATATTTTAAAAATCGATGTCTTGATCGAACCTACGATTTACGTGATAAAAGTTAAAGCCAATATAAATCGATTAAAATTAGGTTAAATCAACTGATTTGCTTAAATTGATGGTTCATTTGATAATTTTCTCAAGAGTTAAAAAATTTTAAAAAATATGTATGTATGTAACTTGAAAATTTAAAATAAAAATTTAATGATTGATATATTCTTTAAAATTAGGTATTATATCTTTGATTTTTCATTAATATTGATAAAAATATGTAAATTTTAGTATAGTTAAAATTATAAACTAATTTTTCTTATTATATATCTTAAATGACTTTTTATTAAATACTAATTAGATTTAATTAAATCAATACAAATTAATTTAAAAACTTACGATTTGATTATTTTTTATTCTTTTGACATGATGATTTCGCATGCTGCATTATCATCGATTCAATTGATACAAATTATTTAAAAAATTAAATCAACACCAACTGATTAAATGATCGAGGTGTCAGGTCTAGCTCCTTCCGATGTACAAGGTGGGTTCGGTGATTTTGCAGGGAAAACAGGACGTAAGTTTGTATACCATTGTGCGTAAAGTTTTTCTGTTTTTATTAAAAAGAGATATTTTATTACGAAAATGAAATAATACAAAGAAGTCGTCTCAGAAGGTAAGGAAGAGGGATAATCTCAATATTTCTTGTAGTGGAAGAAAACTCACGGGGGAACTTAATTCAAAGGCCATTCAATTGGAAGTAAAAAGAAAAAAAAAAAAAAAATATATATATATATATATAAAGTATCTTAAATATCATTTCGGTATAGGAAGATCTATATCACATACTTGATGCGATAAAATGTTATCAACGCCGTCGTACCATGTTAACAGGAGATAAGCAGTAAAAATTAAATTGACTATCCACCTAATTATGATGAATCTAATTTCTAATATAACTCCCAACAAAAGTAACGCCGATTAAATGAAGGTGAGGTAAAGATAATGGTCCACATCTAACAAATCCTCCACCAACGAGAGGAAGTGAATCATTGTGTATAGAGTTAATGTATCGTGTTACGTTGGTATGATACGTGTCCGATACGTTATATGGGATGTTATATTTTATGTTCTTTCTTTTACAATGACGTCAACATTGTTTATAAATTTTATTATATATTTTATATTATATTATATTCCACGTAGAATCTTATGCCTAAAGTCGTGTATAAAATTATATATGTATATCATTATCCGTAGAATGATGAATAGATTCGTTTCAGACGTTGTACACTGAGATGTGAGCAGGGTGACAAACATGAGGTTGTTGAAAAAAGATCGACGATAGAATCACACCTTTTTCCACGTCGAATTTGAAGTTCTCGATCTCCACCATTCCTTCCTCGGTAAAGGGCAGCGGGTATGAGCGCTGCTTCCTTCGAGGGAGGAGGCATGGAATTGTGCATGAAACGTGGCTTAGATTTCCTGTTTTTCTTAAAGAAACCCAAGCTCAAATGGCAAGGGATAGTTGTGGCTGCCATCAGGGATAATGCCAATTTGAGGTAACAACGTGGCCCAGTTGCTAACTTTATGCCAATCATCAAAACGCGAATCAGAAGGAAGAGAGTAGGCGTAAGTTTTCCGCACCTGTCCCTCAACGTTCTTGAATACACCTTAGCTCACACGAGATTGGCAGCAAAGTCAAAACCTTGGGAGGGAGAAACATTTTTAATCATGCCTATCTAGAAACATCCCCTAGTGCCCAATATACGCACATAGCTTGAGAAACGTTTTACCGAAGTGGAAATCCAACATCAATTCCATGTCTTCTTTTTTTAATCCATTATCCAACAGGGATCCCCCACCATGCCTAGTGGGCCCCACATCTACTTTTTAACGGTTTCCCCATAACATAGACGTGTCCGAGCCCACTCATGCTTGAGTTTTTACTTTGTAAATCATTGTTATATAGTTTTTTTTTTTTTTTTTTAAACATAAACTTTTTTTATCGAAGGAAATGATTCCATGCAAGATATGCATCCAAAGGGGGAGATGGAGAAATCTCATTTACTAAGGAAAAAATATAAGGATAAGGGAGCTTAAAAAGTAAAAACTGAGATAATAAATAAAAGAAAAAAGAAATATCTTAAGATCGAAATTCCACATTTGTAGATACTATAAGAAACTAATAAAATGAATCTCGAAATAACATGTCAACGAGATTAAATTAATTAATAAAAAATAAAAATTGAACGTGACCATAATCATTGCTCTATAGTTTTTCAGCTACTCTTTGATGCCAAGTTGCTGAAATGTATTACATGCTCGAGCTAAGATCTATTAGTAGGCAGTACTTTTTTACATGGGAGGCCTATCACAAGGTTTTTTTTTTGGGTTAAGTCAGCCCACCAGCAGGAAAATAGGAAATGAAACGAAGAGTTACGACAAAGTAATATAAGTCTGTCCCTCCGATCAACCATCCTCTGCAAAGGTTGCTCTTAGGTCCTATCGCATGGTAATAGGCCAGCCATAGATGGCACCATAAGCAGTTGGATGGAAGGAGAAACATCCAATTTTGATGGCATGGAAAGAAGTTACAGGCTCAATTAATCTCGTAAACAGTTGCCTCACATAGAGCTATCTTCTCAAGTGGCACCATTGATTTATTTTAAAGATGCTGACGCTTTTCAAAATTTTTCAAAGATGATAATCCCTACATTGAAGGAGGATGGCGTAGCTACTGCCTGTTGGGAGTAAAATTTGATCCTTTCTTTCCTCTCTTCGTACTCATAGACTTTTTGTTTGCTGATATATGGATTTATCGACAAACTATGAATGAACTCTATGATTTATGGGTGCCAGCAAGAAATATGTGTTGTAATGAATTTTATAGCATATGTTTTTATTTAGCAAAATATATATATATATATATATTAGATGAAAATTAAAATATATTAGTTGAAAATTAAAATATATCGATGTATTTTGATTTTTAACTGATTTATTCTTATATAAAGTGATTTTTCACCTATTAAAAGTGAATTTTCACTTATAAAGTAATTTTTTACTTTTAAATTTAAGGTTTAGTCTTTAGTACTTAAGATTTAAGTTCCTTAAATCCTAAACCTAAAGGTGAATATCACTTTCCAAGTGGAAAATCACTTACCATAGGTAAAATCACTTTTCATAAATCTAAATCCTAAATTCTAAACCAAATCTCTAAAACTAAAATCTTAAATTCAAAATTCATAAGTGAAAATCACTTTCACTTTTTAAGTGAAAACCCATTTTTCACTGGTTGAACGTTAAAATATATCGGTGTGCTTTTTTGAGCGGGGGACGCACGTTGTAAAATGTATTGCAACATGCATTTCTTTACTTTTCAGTATAATTTATTATATCTTTATTGATTAAATAAAAGTAGTTCTTTTATGCGTATTCTTTTCTTACATAGAAAATAAAGAAACATAAATTGCAACGCATTTTGCAACATGTGATTTTATCAGGTGTATCTTAGTTTTCCATTAGTTGAAAATCAGAATATATCGATTAAAAATGAAAAAATAGCAGTGTGTTTTAGCTTTCTACCGATGGAAAATGGATTCTTTCTTGAAAAGTGAAAAGTACTTTTTTACCTATGGATTTTGAATTTTGGGTTGAGGATTTATGAAAAATGATTTTATTTATGAAAAGTGATTTTTTACCTTTATGCCTAGTTTATTTGGAGAGTTAACCCTTCAAAAGAGGGGTTAACCCCTGTTTACTTGGCTACTTAATCACTTATTTGTTAATTCAAATTTAGTAACTTTAACACAAATTTGTCTAACATTAGTTTCAATTGGTGTTAGCTAAACCACTGTTAAAATTCTACGCCACTTATGTCTCTGACATCTCTTATGTTTTATATACCTAACATCACTACTAAGTAAACACCATAAGGGTTAACACCACAACTTAACACCAATTCAAGTAAACACAAATTGGTGTTAACACCCCATCATAAGTAAACACAATTACGGATTAACATTAGTTTCACATTTCTTAATACTACTTTCCTAACCCATCAGTTAAACTAGTCCTTAAGTTTAGGGTTTAGTATTTACAGTTTAGGCTTTAAATTTTCTAAATCCTAAATCTTAAATCTTAAGTCTTAAATTTAAATGTAAAAAATTGATTTCTAAATGAAAAATTATTTTTTATAAATGAAAAAATAATTTATATAGGTGAAAAATTGATTAAAAATTAAAATATATTAATGTATTTTTATTTCTAATTAATATAAAATTAAAATATAAATATATCAAGAAATAGGCGTACGTCACAATCAAAACTGAGCGACACCTTTTGGATGGGTTGGCTCGGGTGCCACGGAGGATTAAACATTTGGGGCTGAGACGCATGGCATAATAAATATAAAATAGATGAATTATATATTTTTTATAAAATATCAACTTTTATAAAATTTATAAAATATCAACTTTTTATTATTCCTTCACTTACGTGAACATCCCTAAAAGTCATCGTATTCTAAATTTTATTCATGAGCACGTAAGATCTTCAGCAGTGCCAAACACATGCGTCAAAATTATCCATGGGAGGGCCAATGGATTGTGTCCCACGTGAGAGAGAGAGATGTAAGAAGTGATGGAGATGTGGCACCGATAAAACTGAAACGCAGAGAAGCCACGAGCAGATGCCAATGTTCCTTTAGATCCGATCCATAAGAGAAATAAATTTAAAAAATAAATGAATAGAATAAATGATAGAATAACTAAACTAATTTATTTAGATATTTTGATAGATTAAAATTATTTTATAAAAAACTTATTTTAAATTAAATATATTTAATTGAATATAAATAAGAGATGAATTAAATAAAAATTAAATACTTAATCCACTAAACAAGTACAATCTCAAAGAAAATCCTCGAAACAAATCAAAAATAAAACGGCAAGCATCAGAGTAGTCGTCGCTGACATAAGGCAATACGCCAATGTGATGTGACACCCGGTTCACATGTCAAGCTTTTGCTAATCATCAAAGGGTGGACGTACCAGGAGGCTTCTAGGCTCCTTTCTCAGAGGAATAACGCTTTGTCTAAACGTTGTTCAACCAAATTTTCCACGATGTGCTCCTTATCAGAAAAAGAGAGGTTCACCGTGGAAAATAAGTGTGGCTGTAATTATTCTCAGATCAGACAGTTTGAAGATGCAAGCTTTGAATCGGTCGTGAATTTCCACCTGAATTAACCACTACTCCTTTCGATGTCGGCTTCATCGAACAAATCATCATCCTCCACGTACTTGCATAAGCGTCGACGGATGGTACCAACCCTTTTCAGAGGACATTGTTTCGGGGACCTCGAGAAAGACTTGGATCATCTTTTTTCATGCCGTGGTTATATATGCATCGTCAACATTGGAAGCGAGTAGATTAATCAAATGGGCAGGTTATATATGCATCGTCAACATTGGAAGGGAGTAGATTAATCAAATGGGCAGGTTCTATGGTCAAGGACCGCACAGGCCCCATTTCATTACTTGAGAAGATATTTTCCTTTCAAGTAATGGTTCCTTCGTGCTTGTTCCCATGTCAGAATTCAGCGCAACCGATCAGAGCTACTCATTTATAACAAGAAGAAAAAATGGGCTGTGGGAGGGGGGTGGGGCGGGGCGGGCTTGGTCTCTATTTGGCTGGTGGATAGAATATCCTAGGAATATATTAAAACGAAATAAGTGATATGGATGTTTATTTGAGTGATGGTTTGAAGGTTAAGTAGAAAGTTAAAATAATTTGTATAATGATACGATGTTAGTTAATAGTTATTTAATAGTATAAATGGAATGGAGGATGACAGTGGATTTTTATTTAATATTAAAAGTAAAAGTAAAAGTAAAAGATACAGTGGATATTTTTTAATATTAAAAATAAGAGTAAATATTATTGTAATAGGTTTGTAATATTAAAAATAATTAAAAAATTTTGAACAAAATTCTAGGAAAAAATTTCCTTTTAACCAAACGAGCCAAAGAACGGAGAGGTGTCGAATTCAACCTGAAATGTTGCTTGGATTTTGCACCTTTCATTTCCCCTAAATACAAAGCTCACGCCAAGTGGGGATTCCGTAGCCAACTGGGCTCCACGCCATTATTTTGTCTGCAGGTGCGAATCGAACGCAGGAGAAGCTGCGCTTGTAAAAGGACGTCAGATTTGTCCCGTAGAAACAAGTGCTATTTGGAAAATACAAAATATTCTTTTCAAGTCATTGTAAATGAATTTCTACCGATGAACTTATATTAGGAAATTTTCTATTATTATTTGACTTAGTTTTCAAGTAATTAGAATCCTAAGATATCTAGGATTCTTGAATTTAAACAGGAGTAATATTTTGAAATCATATAAGTGAAACCTTCAAACATAGTCCACCGATTGGAAAGAGAGGAAAGCTGAGAGAGAGTTGTGCATTCTTTTGCTCAGCTATTAGATGTTAATAAGATATTCTATCGTCCAGGTAATCCTTTGGTGATATTATTTATATTTTTTGTTTTTTTAATAAAAATTTTCTCGCACACGCAAGTTTGACCCTACTAATTTTCTAGATCCATCACTCCCACTAATTTGTGAAGTTAATATGTTTGACCCCACTAATCTCACCAAAGAAATTAGTAACTTGTTTAATATTTAGTATAAAAGATAACTTGCAGCTACAAACCTTTAATCCAATTTTCTCATGGTATATATTGATAGAACTTTAATTCCTTTCAGAAAGTTATTCCCAAATTTTCTCTCTTATCAAGTGCATTAATTTGTACTTGATGAATCTTTTGGGCTCTTTCTAAATTCCCATCATTCCCACTCAAAGAATTCCATGGTTTCCACCTATTAAAGAAGAGGAAATAGTGTTTCCTTTGATTGTTGATCATTTATATTGTGGTTGTTCCCACAAGAAGTGTTAAAGAGGTGGGCACAATTATTTAAGTTTAGTTTACTTTGAAGGTTAGGAAATTAATGTTAAAAAATATGAAGTTGATATTAAACTTTATTTTTATTTACTTACAAAGTATGTTAACATCAGTTGCTATTTACTTAAATTAATGTTAAGTCTTGTGATATTTACTTGAACTAGTGTTAACATCAATTTGTAGAAAGTTAAGTTTAAGTGTGGGAGAGTTATAAAGTTAACACCTATTTTACTAATATCCCTTATAATTAATATTAGTAAAATCAGTGTTAAAATTATGTACATTAATTCCTCAAGTACATAGAGATTAACCCCTCAAATGAGAGATTAACCCTCAAATAAACTAACTCTTAGATATCTTTCTCCCATCTAAATCCCAATCAGTTGATCTTTCCCCCTCTTCGTGCATCCCTCTATGGCTTTGCTGAGGGATCAAAGTACTCTTCTCCTCTTCACGTGATTAGTAGTTAGGACCAAAGATCCTAATGATCATTGTAATCATCATATTATTTGCTTGAATATTTTATCTCTGTTTTCTTTTCTAAATTGAAATATGTGGGTTGAGCTCTCCAGCTACCTTCCTTTGGAAAAAACGCACATTACCCTTGCTTTCAATTTTTTGAAAATATATAATTTGCATTAATATTTAAAAGTGACTTTGAGACTTGGCGGTATGAAAAAAAATAAATGGAACTTTTGTCACGATGACTTATACAATTTACACAAACTTGAATAACATTTGACACTTTCACTAAAATTAGAATATCCTAAATTTTAATAAGCATCTTACCAACCAAATTAGGGTGGTTATTCATCCTCAACAATCAAGAGTAAGTACTACAAGTTTTTCCTTCAGACCAATTAACTATCACGAATATATAAGGATTGATACATTTCAACCGTTTGAGGTAACGATATCAATTTGCTTTTATATTTCTTATACTTTTGTGACAAACATTTCTTTTTATTTTTTCACGACGGAGAAATTCGTACACACGTAAAAAAATACACCTTTTAGATAGTAGAACAATGCGTTTAAGATTATGCTTCCTCCCAACAACTTTCTTTGTTTCACCCATGTACACCTACCATGCATATTTGGTCTGTATTTATGTTCATTACATAGAGAGCCCAATAGATCGATAGGGAACAAAAAGGGGAGAATATAAATTGTTACAACCCGATCCCAACCCCTCTGGAAATCCGAAAATGGTTCACCTCAACTAACCTCAAGATTCAATCGTCCAACGAGAAACGAATCCATACGCACGAAACCAATACAAATCACACATGCAAGTAGCTAGAAATAATTAAAGAAAGCAGCGAAAGTAACTAGAATTCAAAAAGACATTAAACATAATCCAAAAACTAATCATCACGATAATAAAAGTTTACACCATCGAGTTCAACATGAAATCGAAACACTCACTATAATAGAAAAGGGCTAAAAGAGAACTAGTACTGGAAGCTAAGGCTAGGCTCGACTGAGCCCAGCACCCTTTGCAGCCGGTGATGCTGGCTGCTTGACTCTCTAACCGGTACATGATTATATATGATGGGGGGTCAGCTTACACTAAGTAGAGTAGTATATGCAACGGTTATATCATTTAAGCAGTAAAGAAAATCATAAATATACATGTAATCATATAATTATCCAATCAACAGTTAATTTAACTAGTGTTTACGAGTCGATTTTCTAGAAAAAGGTCCACAATGTCTCTCAATCTTCCTGTTCCCTAAGGGAACGATCTTGATTACAGTTTTCCCGCAATATAGGATGTACACGTGACACCCTCGTGGCTGGGAGAGCACCCCGTGGTAGTCCTACGCCTGGTCTACCACCCCAAGGTCATGGTCGCAGCGTAGTAGTGACTACGGCACGCACAATAAGCACACGGGTAGCTACCCTGTACTGGCACACACTCAGTCGTTTCCACTAGTGAGTACGCTCAAAAGTACAATACGGAACAGTATAGGGCCTTGCCCTCTTAGAACAGGGGTCTCGCCCCTCCACAGTCTGCATACCCTCATCTGACTATCCCAGTTTACCCAGTGGACCTAACAAGAGTCGATATAGAGGATCCAGTCCTAACCCAGGCCCCGTGGGGCGGCTAGCTGCCCTCCTACACTAAGTACAGTAGCTCTCCTCGGTACCGTGTACGCGAGGGCCAGCTACTTCTGTACCAAAGGGACAGTCGCTCTCCTCGGTTCCGTGTACTCAAGAGCCAGCTCACTTCCCTTCGACAACCGATATTTATTCCATACACGTGAGTTCATCTTCTAGTTCCCCATAGGGTTTGCGCATAGGAATTTCTTACTTTCGTATAGTTCACATGCCTCTATTCATATCATGATAAATTTAGGGTATAACAGACAGCTCATGGTTTCATAATTCGACACTTATCTCATCAATCAAGTTAAACATGATATAACATGTATTTCAGTTCAAGTCCTGATTCAACGAATGTAAACAGGTAGCTCGTAATTTAGCATATTTAGGAAACATTATCACAATTTAATATTCACGGCATGTATAATTATTCATTTTTCTATCTCAGCCCTAGGGTTCATTGTACATCATAGGATTCAACCAATTAGTTCTACTTAACATGCACTTTCATCATTTAATTCACAAGGGATAGTAAAGACCACTCTACCAAAGTAACCGTGAGGTGTAGGGGCACAAACAGCGGATCACGTAGCCTCTGCGGGTCCCATGCACACCACGAACAGGTGTCCTATTAATACGGACAATCAGACCAACCATTTCAATATTTCTTGAGACAGGAAAAAGAGTTCAAAATAGCTAAAACAAGGCTCCATCACATGGGAATTTCCGATAGGAAACCAACGGTACCCTATTTATGAAAAATCGACTTCATTTGGGCCCTGAACCAACCCAAACATCCTTCCCGGTTCACTTGAACCGAACCAGGCAGGCGGGTCTAGCTGGATCGGCCGCCTGGTGCCTGAATCCATCAAATCAGATGTCTGGGAGAGGTCCCAGACGTTTTAAACGGCAATAGGAAGCTCACCTTGTGTTATGTGCTGAAGGCCAAACGTATGGACCCCTCACAGTCGTCTTGGGGTCTTTTTAGACGTTTGTCACAATGCCCAGACGTTTGAGTCAGGTATCAAATGTCCGTAGAGGCGTCCAGGCATCATAAAGCATCTGGAAAGCTACTCCTGTGCCTCTTTCCAACAACCTTGCAAGCGTACAGGCTCGTACGGTCAAGTGACAACAAAACATATACATGAAACACACAGGGCCAAGACTTTACCATTTGAAAACCTCCCCTTCGGACGTCTGTCTAGTGGTACAGACGTCTGATATTCGGAGAAACTCCTCCAAGGGATCTTCCCCCTACCCTGTGCCGCACACGCACAACCCTCAATGCATTTATGTTTACAGTGGGGTAAGGGGAGATGGTACGAAATGTACAGACCTTGAGTAGGGCATTACCTCTGATTTTTGTGCAGGATCAAACATCTGGATGTGGCTCCAGACATCTGATAAGACGTTTAAGGGTCCTCTCAAACGTCCGATTCTGTGAAAAAAATGACTCCCTAAACTGTTTGCAAGGTTTTTCCCCTCTCAACAGACTCCCTCTGTGACTACTCGCTCCCACCTCATGCAGGAGCTTCAACAACAGCTAGCTCCCAACTCGCTCCCAGCTCCTCACGAACTCCTCCTTGCAGCCAAGCTTCAGCAACTCCTCCTCCACGCGAGCTTGAGCTCCAGCAACTCAGCTCCTTGCACAACAGAGGAGACACAGGAAGAAAGGGGGAGGAAGGTGTAGCTGCAGGGAGGAAATGTGGGGAGAGGTAGGGCTCAACTTCCAAGGGAGGGGGGAGGTTTTATAGGTTTTAGCCTAGGGTTAGGGTTTAGGGGAAGGGTGGTGTGCATGGGGTATGGTTGTGGGCCCAGGGAAATTGCACAAAGCATCCCCCAAGACTCCAAAATTTTCCTCACGTCCTTCCACTAAAAGGCTAGGGGGTTAAAACTTGCAACGAAACCCCCATAGTCTCTGGAAAAAGCCTACCGACCCTTGGGAAGGGTCATTTCAGAAATGACCATTGCGTTACCTTTGAGTTTATTACAAGGTCTTATACAGACCTGATCATTTACAGCAATACCCCTGTCTTTACACTTATTTACAACCTGACCAATTTACAGGAACTAATTATGCTTACATCCCCTCTCAAATTGAAGGTCGAACAGTGAGTTTCAATTTGCAACAACTAGCACTAGGCTTGGCTGTTGTCAATGGTTTAGTAAATCCATTAGCAATTTGATGGTCACCAGATATATAACAGGCTGCAAGCTCCTTTTTAGCCACTTTTTCTAGCACAAAATGAAAATCAATTTCAATATGTTTTGTGCGAGGATAAAAAATGGGATTAACTGTTAAGTACGTGGCTCAAATATTATCACAAAACAACTTTGGAATAGAAGGCAAGCTTATATGTAACTCTGTGGGTAAGGCTTGAAGCCATGTAATTTCAGTTGTGCAGTCAGTGATGGAACAATATTCGGCCTCAGCGGTTGATCGTGCAACTATGGTTTGCTTTTTCAAAGACCAGCTGATTGGTGTCTGGCCAAGAAACACAATCCAACCTGCAATAGAACGATGGTCATCATTACTAGATGCCCAATCCGCATCAGTGAATGCCAAAAGTTCATGTTCAGTAGAGGGACTAATAAGAAGTCCAACATCAATAGTTCCTTTCAAATAGCGTAACACATGCTTTAAGGCCTCAAAATGTGAATCTGTAGGTGAATGCATAAATTGCGATAGCTTACTAACAGAAAAATTAATGTCAGTCCTTGTAAATGCCAAGTATTGGAGAGAACCCACAATTTGATGATATAAGTGTGGATCTTCCAGTGGTATGCCATGGCCTTTGATTAAAGTATTATAGGTAGCTGAAGCAAGAGGGCTTTAGATAGGTTTGGTAGATGACATATTGGGTTTTGCTAACAGCTCAACAAGGTATTGACATTGGCAAAGATGCACACCACCTTGATAAGAAGAGAACTCAATATCCAAGAAGTAGGATGGGTAGCCCAAGTCACGTATTGGAAATGCCTTTTTCAAAGAAGAAAGGATATTTTCCATGGCTGACTTTGAGGAACTCAAAACTAGAATATCATCCACCTAAATCAGAAAGTATAGATGAATTCCCTTTGTGGTGAAGATGAATAATGAGGGATCAGTTTTTGAACCTTGAAAACCATTAGCAATAGCCGATGAAACCAAGCACGACATGCTTGTTTGAGACCATATAATGATTTATGCATATGACAAACATAATCGGTATGTTCGGGATGAACAAATCCCTGAGGTTGAGCCATGTAGACTTCTTCATTTAGAAATCCATGTAGAAATGCATTGTGCACGTCCAGTTGACGTAAGAACCAGCCCTAAGCATGGGGGTATGATGAGGCGTGGCTCATCATTACTAAAATGCCCAAGTTAAGCTAGAAACTAGGTTAAACACTATATAATTAACACAAGAAACAGGTTAAGTGTAAGAATTAAGGAAAATGACCTAAAACATCCAATTTGTGTTAAAAACACATAATTAGGTCACTAAATGAGATATTCTATTACTAAATGCAAAATGATGATCTAGTTTCCAATTGAACACATCTTTTCATTCAAAAGTTCAAATTAAAAGTAAAATCATGTTCTTAAATGTTCAATTAAGCTTCAATAAAAACTTCATGCCATTTGGACATCATTAGGATCATGCATTAATGACTTTACATATAGGTCCTTATTTCATTTACATCTATTCACATTTAAATGGCCAAGGACTTATTTGAAAATCCTCCAGGGACCCTTTTGTAGGATTTTGGACTATGCTACCTTATTTCTCCCCACTTAATTTTTCAACTACAATGTTCACATTGTTTCACCCATTTGGGTCAATGTGTAATTAACTCATTTAGACCTGATGGCTACAAACCGCTATTCACCGAAGAACACGACCCATCTAGTTCATCATTCCCTTGATCCAATCATCCTACGGTACATCTTCGACCAATCTTCACGCACCTTTGCGAGGTGCATCGTCACCACCCTCAGATCTGATCCAATGGTCAGATTTCATCCATTTCCTTCTCGCGCACCTTTTCCTTGTATCTCCACCATCCATGCACCTTTCCCTCATCACCACCACTACGGTGCTTTGATCCACTGGTGCGGCTACTTAAGCTCCTGCTCAGGCCCCTACATGCGCTATCAAACCCCCCCTCCTACTCTCTTAGGCCAATCCCTTCGTCCTCTCCAGTTCCTCTTCCATTTCACTCACTCCATCAGTGACAAGGGTCGAGCTCTTCTCCCTTAATTCGTCCTCGCCGCTAAGGATGATGCAAGCTTGAGGGTGACCCTAGAGCTCGTCTTGTGGGCTCTTCACTCGTTGGAGACCTCCCTCCATTCCTCCTCTTCAACTGCCGATTGTGGATCTAGGCAACCCGTTCTTCTCATTAGATTAGGATTTTCTGCTTTCTAGATTAGTTTTAGTATACTGTAGATCAGTCGAGTTAGTTTAGATGATGAATTTAGTGATGTGTTACTTTGGATTAGAGGTAGATTAGCTTAGAATCGATCTCGCCCTCTCTGATCAATTTAGATCAAAGAGGTGCTTTTCCACAACCATTTCGATCCATTAATCTCCCTAATCATCTCATAACTCGCATTCTCTAATTTCCTCGGTGATTTAATTCACAATCCACCCATCCACAAAGGTCAAATTCAGATCTGAAGTCTTTGCTTCAAGATCTAAATTCATGCCTAAAATTCACCTAAGGGGTTTCCCACTCACTCCATCTATTCATAAAGACCCCTCAATCTGGATTTAATTGATCGAATCTTCTCAATTTGTTTGTATTTGGATTTTAAGCCCAATCGCAAGATTTGGAGTCAATTTGAGTTGTAATGGATTTAATCGAGCGATTCGAGTTTCTATTTGCTTAATTGGGTGCATTGCAAGGATTCATATGTGTTTGAATTTGGATTTGATTTTTAGATAAGCATGTACCCAATTTGAGCCTTATTTTGGGTAGTTTTGTCAAAGATAATTCGTTGTACTAATTTGAGACTAAACAAGGACCCAAGTGATTGTGATCAAATCATTAGATCACCTTAAACACCAATCAATGGTGTTCAAGAAGACCAGATGATCTGATCAGTAATCAAATTAAAACAAAAGCCTAAATCAGGGTAACATGTTGATTTTGAAAGAGAACAAGTTCAATCTGATTTCCAGAGTTTAAAGGAGTTTTTAAGGATGGATATGGAGGTTTTGATTCATTTTGAAAGTAATTTTTTATGCTTACTTTGATCAATTATCCTTACATTGTCTATAATGAAGGGTAATGATCAAACTAGAGTTATTGAAAATGTGGAATATGAAATTTGAATTTTAAGAGTCTTATATGATTTTTACACCCTGATTTCAAGTGATTGAATGATCTGAGATTTCTTTTTTGAGCTTTATGATAGTTTGATTTGGGATTGCTCAGATCTAAAATGGATTTAGAAGTCTTGAATCAAGTTTGGATTAGGTTTCTTACTGTTGATACAATAGCAGAAGCAACAGTAACATTCAATCTGCTGTTCAGGCAATAGATTTGTATAGCTCTTGGCTACTAATTGTAGCCACATTGAACAGCAATAGCAGCAGCTGCTGCTGCTGCTGAATTTTAGCAGCATTTTTTGCCATTTTGATAGCAGTAGCTGTAGGTCTAGAAGAGAGGGATTGTGCTAGGATTTCAAAGATTTAAAAGAGCTAACATGTGTATATTTGTAGAATAGTAATGTACAATGTTACGAACCGTGCTTTCAAACGTCTTTTAAGACGTCTGGGAGGTGTCCCAGACTTCGTACCAGACGTCTGGTATCACTTCCAGACGTCTGGGATTCATTTTTCTGCGCGCACACCGTTGCATCTGCGCGCCTGTACGCGCAGACTTGCTCCGCCTCTTCTTTTTCCCTCTCCCTCCTGCGCCCTCTGTCGCGCTTTCTCTCTCCTCCTCGAGTGGCCTCAAAAGGGCCACGCCTCACCCTCACTCCCGTCACCTCCGCCTCCTTCCTCTTCTCCTTCAGCCAGTGTGTGAGAGCGTGCGCGAGAGCGAGCGCGAGGGTGCAGCCGCGGCGGGTGCGGGAGGAGGTGCTGCGCGGGGGAGGAAGCGCTCGGCCGTGAGGGCGAGCTCGCCGGGGCTGCTAGGGCCGGCCGGCGGGGGGCGCAGCGAGCACGGAGCGACGCGGGAGGACTGTTGCGGCTCGAGCAGCAGGCGGAGCACTCGCAGTGCAGCCGTGCGTCGCGAGCGGAGGGCGAGTGGCGCCCTGGTTCTGGAAAATTTTCCAGAATCAGACGTCTGTGCTTCTAGCCAGACGACTGGAACGACGTCTGAAATGTGAGTTCTTCCGTCTTCTTCCTTCCCTTCGATTGACCATACTAAGAGAGAGAGGAAATGGGTACGTGCAGGGTCGGAGATTCGCATCCAACGCGAATCAGACATCTGGCTCCAGTGCCAGACGGCGGGAACGACTTCCAGACGTCCTGGGTGACCATCGGACGTCTGGGAACTAGGCCAGACGCCCCCGCAGGCTTCTGGACGTCTGAGAGCCCACACAGAGCGAGGTAATTCCCTGATCCACTTTTTAAGACATCTGGAAGAAGTTCCAGACGTCTGATTTTGCACTGTTTCGTCGTTTTCGACCCGTTTCGGGCCCGTTCGGTCTCCGTTTTCCGCATTTCAAGTTGCGTTCTTTTCGGAATTACATCCTCTACCTGTCTACAGTAGCTGTATACTGTTTTGAGAAGTTCCTTGTGTTTGATCCTTGTGATAGGACCCCGTTCCGTTGCAGTCTCGGGGGTTGCGGAGGCACGCGGGATTCCCGACCACGCCCCCAATTCGCCTGTTGTAACCGGTAGAGTGGCTTTAAGTATAATCCGTTAAATTATGAAACCATAAATAGAACCTAGGACATTGCATGAATCCTAGGAATGAGAAATAGATTGAATGGTAGATTCCTAGGGCGTTGCATGAATCCTAGGGTTGGAAAACTAGATTGTATGATAGATCCTAGGATATGGCATGAATCCTAGGATGGGAAAACTAGTGGAATGTATGAATACTGCAGTCTTGGAAAATGTGGAATGGAAATAATAGTTGCCTGTGAATTGAATTAACAACTGCCTGTTATGAATAAATGAACATGATTAAGAATATGGGATGTATGAACGTGAAACTGGAATGGTGAAACTGGAATGTTCTGAGTTAAAGAGCTGGAACCCTACGGGGAATTAGGAGTAGAACTCCTGGAAAGTGAATGGAATAGAATTGGGGAAGTGAGCTGGCCCTTGAGTACGGAGTACCAAGGAGAGCGACTGTCTCCCCCCCGTTTAGTGCAGAGCGGAGCCAGCCGCCCCAGGGACCCGGGATTAGGACTGGCCACTCTGTACCGACTTGCTAGCCCTCGTGTACGTAGTACCGAGGAGAGCTACTAGTGTAGGGAGGTACTAGCTACCCACGGGCCCCGGGGTTCTGCTAGCCTCCCACACCGACTTGTTAGGCCCACTGGGGCAAACCAGGGTAGTCAGGCGAGGGTGCGCGGACTGTGGAGGGGCGAGGCCTCTGTTTGGTTACTGTGGAGGGGTTGGACCCCTGTTACTGAGAGGGCTCTGCCCTGTACTGGTTCCATGCTGTGCTTTGGGCGCACCCGTTAATGGAAACGACTGACCGCGTGCCAGTGCGGGTTAGCTACCTGTGCGTTTACCGCGCGTGACGTAGTGAAGGATCACCACGGGGGACTCTCCCGGCCAGGAGAGCACCACGTGCTACTTCTACTGTTCAGAAAAAACTGCAATCAAGATCGTTTCCACGAGGAACATTCGAGGTCAAGTGAAGGATCTGAGAAATAGATAAATTGTGAAACAATAGAAAGACGTAAATAAAGGAAGAAAGAAAATTTAAAACAGCTACTGCACACTTTACTGTCTCTTTAGTTTAGCTGCCACTCTACTCAGCGTTTTGCTGACGTGTTACACTCGTTACCTTTTAGGACCAGGTGTTGAACAGCCAGGGTCAGTGGCTGCAGAGGACGCTGGGCCGAGTAGGGTCCAGTAGAGTTACCATTGTTCTCTTGTACCTCTTTTTGTTCCGTTATAGTGAGTAGTTCTTATTTCCGCTGTACTTTTCTTTACCTGCAGTTCATATTATGTTATGAATGTTGTTCTACTGTTGTGGTGGTACATACTGTAGTAGTTTCTTTCCTTACTGCTGTATTTTCCTGCTGTTAGTTATATTCATGTTGAATGTGATTTATTTTACTGCTCTTTTGGTTACTTCCTCATTGGACGACTAGGTCTTGGGATTAGTCGAGTCGGTCCGATTCTCGTATCTCGTAGGGACTTGGGAATCGGGTCATTACAAGATGGTATCAGAGCAAGGTCGTCCCGAGAAGTGAATCAACTGACTGAAAAATAACCAATTCACATGTCTATAACTAGAGTAGCCACCACAACATATCTTTTGACATGAGCTCTTAGACATTTTCGTTCGGTATCGTTCCGTAGTGACGTGTTCCGTTTTGTTTCGCATCTCCTTGCAGGAGATGCCTCGTCGTGGGACCAGTGAGGCGGGCCGTGGGCGCGGCCGAGGACGAGGTCGGCGAGGTGGGCGTGCCGTTGCCGACACCCCAGTGGACCAGCCACTACTTCTGGGCGTCCAGGCCTAGGACCTCGCCCGGTTGATACGAGACATTGTACGAGAGGAGCTCCACCCACCGCCCCGAGCACCTCACCCTGGGGTTGTGGAGGGGGAGTCCTCTGTGGGACCACTCGACGGACGCGGCGTTGGACACGGGGCAGGGGATGGGCCACCGCAGCCCCCACCTTCCTCCGACACTTCCGTGCACGAGGCACCTTCGCCTGGAGGTGCACCAGCACCTCCCCTACAGTGCCGCTTCGAGCTTTTCGGGCAGTTCCGGAAGCTGAAGCCCCCCTCCTTCAAGGGGGATGAGGGCCCAACCGAGGCAGAGGACTGGCTTGAGCAGCTGGAGAAGGTTTTCGACACCCTTCGCCCCCCGGTGGAGTGCCACGTGGCCTTTGCCATGTACCAGCTGGAGAGTGCGGCACACAGGTGGTGGAGGGCGGTCCGGGGACAGGAGAGGGACGAGCCAACCTGGGATCGGTTCGTCTCCCTCTTCTGCGAGCAGTACTTCCCCCATACGTGGCAGGACCAGAGGAGGCGGGAGTTCCACACTCTCCGCCAAGGGACGATGACCGTGAGCACGTACCGCACGCGTTTCCTGGAGCTGTCCCACTTTGCAACGACAGCGGTAGCTACTGAGGAGGAGCGCCTTTGGAGGTTCACCGAGGGGCTCCGACCTGCTATTCGGGGGTATGTCAAACCCCTGAAGCTGCCTACGTTTTCGAGGGTGGTGGAGGCAGCTATGACTTACGAGGAGACCAACCCGTCCGCACGAGACACTGACGGCAGGCGGAAGAGGCCCTTTCAGCCAGACTTTTCACAGGGCCAGCGAGAGAGGAGACACGTGGCGTCCGCAGGAGAGCCGTCACATTTTACAGGGCCATTAGTGGCCTTTGGGGGCCCTCGACAGGGGCCAGTCGCCAGCACCGGACCCCCGCCCAGCCGACAGCAGGGACCCACTGAGGGCGAGAGTCGGGTTCCCCTCTGTTACCAGTGTGGCCAGCCGGGCCACATCAGGAGGGACTGCCCGTCTAGGGCAGGAGGTCAGCAGATACTTCCCGCGCAGAGCACTGGAGGATGCGCAGGAGGCCGCGGTTCCCAGGCGCGAGGAGGAGGACAGCAGTCGCGAGGAGGGTACCGACCAGCACCTACCCGTCCGACGCAGAGTGTGGCTGCTTCGTCCGCACCTAGAGCTGAAGGGCGTATCAACGCCCTGACACATAGGGATGCCAGAGCTTCGGGATCGGTGGTGGCAGGTATGGTTTCAGTTTCCGGCAGACTCGTTTACACGCTTTTCGATTCCGACGCTACGCACTCGTTTGTCGCAACCAGTTTCGCAGTTAGTTTGGACCAGGATTTTACAGCATTAGAAAATCCGTTCGTAATCAGAGGTCCGAGTGGTCAGCTGTTTGTAGCTGAGGAGGTGTACACGGATTGCGAGGTCAGCGTCGGGGGACATAGCCTGCCAGCTGACCTGATTATGTTATAGATGGAGGACTTTGGAGTGATTCTGGGGATGGATTGGTTGTCCGCTTGCCACGCCTTGGTGGACTGTTTTGAGAGGAAGATTGTCTTCTCCATGCCGGAGTTGCCTTCTTTCGAGTTTCACGGACAGCCAGTGGACGGAGGTTTCAGGTGCATTTTGGCACTTCGGGCAGCGAGACTTTTGAGCCAGGGGTGTGAGGGCTTCCTAGCTTGTGTGGTGGCAGAGCCCAGCCCTGTGGCAGACTTCCAGAGTATCCCGATGGTCAGAGAGTACCCTGACGTGTTCCCATACGAGTTACCAGGACTACCACCCGAGCGTGAGATCGAGTTTGAGATCTCACTAGTACCAGGGACCAGCCCCATCTCCACCGCGCCATACAGGATGGCACCGCTTGAGCTGCGAGAGCTCAAGTCCCAGTTGCAAGACCTTTTGGAGAAAGGTTTCGTGAGGCCCAGTGCGTCTCCCTGGGGAGCCCCGGTACTGTTTGTGAAGAAGAAGGATGGTACCCTACGCCTTTGTGTGGACTACCGACAGCTGAATAGGGTCACCATCAAGAACAGATATCCGCTGCCGAGGATCGACGACTTGTTTGACCAGTTGTGGGGTGCCACGGTGTTTTCCAAGATCGATTTGAGGTCGGGATACCACCAGTTGAGGATCAGGGAGACCGACGTCTCCAAGACAGCTTTTTGCACCTGGTACGGACACTACGAGTTTTTGTTCATGCCGTTTGGGCTGACCAATGCCCCCGCTGCTTTCATGGACCTGATGAACCGGGTGTTTAGACCGTACTTAGACCAGTTCGTGGTGGTTTTCATAGATGATGTACTCGTCTATTCTAGAGATCGGACGCAGCACAGGCAGCACTTGCGGATGGTTCTGGACACTCTAAGACGACGTAGGCTGTACGCCAAATACAGCAAGTGCGAGTTCTGGTTGAGGGAGGTGACCTTCTTAGGTCATGTGATCTCTGGAGACGGCTTGGCGGTGGACCCAGCCAAGGTTGAGGCAGTACTCAGGTGGGAGAGACCGCGTTTAGTCACTGAGATTCGTAGTTTCCTGGGACTGGCAGGCTACTACAGACGATTCATCAGAGGTTTTTCACAGATTGCACGTCCTATGACACAGTTGACCCGGAAGGACGTGACCTTCGCTTGGACAGACGCCTGTGAGGCGTATTTTCTGGAGCTGAAGGAGAGGTTGACCTCGGCTCCCGTGCTCACCATCCCTGACAGTAGTGGTGGGTTCGTTGTGTACACGGACGCCTCCTTGCAGGGGTTAGGAGGTGTGCTCATGCAGAGGAGTCACGTTGTCGCTTACCCTTCACGGCAACTGAAGCCCCATGAGCATACCTACCCTACCCACGACCTAGAGTTGGCAGCTGTTGTCTTCGCGCTGAAGACCTGGAGGCACTACTTGTACGGTGAGACCTTCGAGATTTTCACAGATCACAAGAGCCTCAGATACCTTTTTGATCAGAAGGAGCTCAACATGAGATAGAGATGTTGGTTGGAGCTCCTGAAGGACTACGACTGCAGCATCTCCTACCACCCGGGAAAGGCCAATGTGGTGGCTGACGCCTTGAGCCATAAGGCGCCCGCACACTTGGCCAGTCTACAGTTACAGAGTTGGAGCCTTTTGGAGGAGGTGGGCAGTTGGCGACCTCTAGAGTTACGAGGGTACTGTGGGGCAGTGACGGTGACACGGCAGACCAGGCCAGAGCTGATAGACCGCATCATCACAGGACAGATGGCCGATCCGTACTTGCAGCCCTTGCGCGACAGAGTACTGTCGGGAGACCCGGGGGACTTCTCTTTCACAGACTAGGTGCGGCGCTTGAGGGGACGGTTGTGCGTTCCCAGAGACGAGGAGCTGTTGAGAGAGCTCCTGACTGAGGCACACGGTTCCAGATTCACCATACATCCCGGAAACACGAAGATGTACCACGACTTGAGACGCGAGTTTTGGTGGAGGGGGATGAAGCGGGATGTGGGTGAATTCGTGCAGCAGTGCTTAGTGTGCCAGCAGGTGAAAGCCGAGCATCAGAGGCCTGCAGGGCCGCTACAGCCGCTTCCAGTGCCAAAGTGGAAGTGGGAGAGCATCACCATGGACTTGGTGGTGGGCTTACCTGTTACCCAGCGGGGACACGACGCAGTCTGGGTAATAGTGGATAGACTGACGAAGACGGCGCGATTCTTGCCAATCCGAGTCACTTTGGGACCAGCATAGTTGGTAGAGAGGTATATCCGTGATGTGGTACGACTACACGGAGTTCCACGGGAGATCATATCCGACCGGGATACTCGCTTTACATCCCAGTTTTGGGCTGAGTTTCAGCAGGCCATAGGGACGCGGTTGAGGTTTAGTACAGCTTACCACCCCCAGACGGACGGACAGTTTGAGCTCACGATACAGACACTTGAGGACCTTTTGCGTGCCTGTGTACTGGACTGGAGGGGCTCTTAGGAGGAGCACCTGCCCCTGGCGGAGTTTGCATACAACAACAGTTATCACTCGAGTATCGGCATGGCTCCCTACGAGGCTCTGTACTGACGGAGGTGTACGGCACCC
The DNA here is from genome assembly GCA_037157565.1 of Thalassia testudinum. Classification (NCBI taxonomy): domain Eukaryota; kingdom Viridiplantae; phylum Streptophyta; class Magnoliopsida; order Alismatales; family Hydrocharitaceae; genus Thalassia; species Thalassia testudinum. The sequence continues at coordinate 125,106,449 of JAZHRO010000036.1, read as the reverse complement.
TTGAGTTGGGTTGAGGTGGGGACCAAGTGGGAGGTTGGCCCCAGGTTGATCCAGCAGAGTCAGGAGGTAGTCGAGCAGATCCACAGGCGACTCCGCACTGTCAGGAGCAGACAGAAGAGCTACGCAGACCGGAGATGCAGAGAGGTGCAGTTTGAGGTTGGGGACCACGTCTTTCTTTGTGTTTCGCCCATGAAGGGCCTGCAGCGGTTTGGGGTGAGAGGGAAGCTCGCGTCGAGGTTCATGGGATCCTTTGAGGTCCTGGAGCGGGTTGGACCCGTTGCTTACAGGCTTGCCCTCCCCCCGCAGCTTTCTGGTGTGCACGGCGTGCTCCATGTGTCCAACCTCAGGAAGTACGTAGCCGATCCCAGTCACGTACTGAGTCACGAGAGCGTCGAGGTGAGCGACGACCTGACCTACCCCGAGCGGCCAGTGCAGATTCTAGACCGAGCCGTCCGCAGTTTGAGACGAAAGCAAGTACCCCTGGTAAAGGTTTTGTGGAGGAGCCAGCGGTACGAGGAGGCTACCTGGGAGCCTGAAGCGGCAATGCGGGAGCGGTACCCGAAGAATTTCGCGGGTACGTCTTTTCGGACCGGCTTCGGTCCTCTTTGAGTTTCTTATGGTTATTTTGACGTTTTCCCGCACCCTAGTTAGCGCAAGTTTCGGGGACGAAACTTCCTTTGAGTTTGTTATATTGTTACGAACCGTGCTTTCAAACGTCTTTTAAGATGTCTGGGAGGTGTCCCAGACGTCGTACCAGACGTCTGGTATCACTTCCAGACGTCTGGGATTCATTTTTCTGCGCGCACACCGTTGTGTCTGCGTGCCTGTACGCGCAGACCTGCTCCTCCTCTTCTTTTTCCCTCTCCCTCCGGCACCCTCTGTCGCTCTCTCTCTCTCCTCCTCGAGTGGCCTCAAAAGGGCCACGCCTCTCCCTCACTCCCGTCACCTCCGCCTCCTTCCTCTTCTCCTTCAGCTAGTGTGCGAGAGCGTGCGCGAGAGCGAGCGCGAGGGTGCAGCGGCGGCGGCGACAGCCGCGGCGGGTGCGGGAGGAGGTGCTGCGCGGGGGAGGGAGCGCTCGGCCGTGAGGGCGAGCTCGCCGGGGCTGCTAGGGCCGGCCAGCGGGGGGCGCAGCGAGCGCGGAGCGACGCGGGAGGACTGCTGCGACTCGAGCAGCAGGCGGAGCACTCGCAGTGCGACCGTGCGTCGCGAGCGGAGGGCGAGTGGCGCCCTGGTTCTGGAAAATTTTCCAGAATCAGACGTCTGTGCTTCTAGCCAGACGACTGGAACGACGTCTGGAAGACTGTCCAGACGTCTGAAATGTGAGTTCTTCCATCTTCTTCCTTCCCTTCGATTGACCATACTAAGAGAGAGAGGAAATTGGTACGCGCAGGGTCGGAGATTCGCATCCAACGCGAATCAGACATCTGGCTCCAGTGCCAGACGGCGAGAACGACTTCCAGACGTCCTGGGTGACCATCGGACGTGGGAACTAGGCCAGACACCCCCGCAGGCTTCTGGACGTTTGAGAACCCACGTAGAGCGAGGTAATTCCCTGATCCACTTTTTAAGACGTCTGGAAGAAGTTCCAGACGTCTGATTTTGCACTGTTTCGTCGTTTTCGACCCGTTTCGGGCCCGTTCGGGCTCCGTTTTCCGCATTTCAAGTTGTGTTCTTTTCGGAATTACATCCTCTACCTGTCTACAGTAGCTGTATACTATTTTGAGAAGTTCCTTGTGTTTGATCCTTGTGATAGGACCCCGTTCCGTTGCAGTCTCGGGGGTTGCGGAGGCACGCGGGATTCCCGACCACGCCCCCAGTTCGCCTGTTGTAACCGGTAGAGTGGCTTTAAGTATAATCCGTTAAATTATGAAACCATAAATAGAACCTAGGACATTGCATGAATCCTAGGAATGAGAAATAGATTGAATGGTAGATTCCTAGGGTGTTGCATGAATCCTAGGGTTGGAAAACTAGATTGTATGATAGATCCTAGGATATGGCATGAATCCTAGGACGGGAAAACTAGTGGAATGTATGAATACTGTAGTCTTGGAAAATGTGGAAAGGAAATAATAGCTGCCTGTGAATTGAATTAACAGCTGCCTGTTATGAATAAATGAACATGATTAAGAATATGGGATGTATGAACGTGAAACTGGAATGGTGAAACTGGAATGTTCTGAGTTAAAGAGCTGGAACCCTACGGGTAATTAGGAGTAGAACTCCTGGAAAGTGAATGGAATAGAATTGGGGAAGTGAGCTGGCCCTTGAGTACGGAGTACCAAGGAGAGCGACTGTCCCCCCCTGTTTAGTGCAGAGCGGAGCCAGCCGCCCCAGGGACCTGGGGTTAGGACTGGCCACTCTGTACCGACTTGCTGGCCCTCGTGTACGTAGTACCGAGGAGAGCTACTAGTGTAGGGAGGTACTAGCTACCCCACGGGCCCCGGGGTTCTGCTAGCCTCCCACACCGACTTGTTAGGCCCACTGGGGCAAACCAGGGTAGCCAGGCGAGAGTGCGCGGACTGTGGAGGGGCGAGGCCTCTGTTTGGTTACTGTGGAGGGGTTGGACCCCTGTTACTGAGAGGGCTCTGCCCTGTACTGGTTCCATGCTGTGCTTTGGGTGCACCCGTTAATGGAAACGATTGACCGCGTGCCAATGCGGGTTAGCTACCCGTGCTTTTACCGCGCGTGCCGTAGTCACCGTTACGTCTGTCAGTGACCTTGGGGTGGTTGACTAAGAGTAGGATCACCACGGGGGACTCTCCCAGCCAGGAGAGCACTACGTGCTACTTCTACTGTTCGGAAAATACTACAATCAAGATCGTTCCCACGAGGAACATTCGAGATCAAGTGAAGGATCTGAGAAATAGATAAATTGTGAAACAATAGAAAGACGTAAATAAAGGAAGAAAGAAAATTTAAAACAGCTACTGTACACTTTACTGTTTATTTAGTTTAGCTGCCACTCTACTCAGCGTTTTGCTGACGTGTTACACTCGTTACCTTTTAGGACCAGGTGTTGAGCAGCCAGGGTCAGCGGCTGCAGAGGACGCTGGGCCGAGTAGGGTCCAGTAGAGTTACCACTGTTCTCTTGTACCTCTTTTTGTTCCGTTATAGTGAGTAGTTCTTATTTCCGCTGTACTTTTCTTTACCTGCAGTTCATATTATGTTATGAATGTTGTTCTACTGTAGTGGTGGTACATACTGTAGTAGTTTCTTTCCTTACTGCTGTATTTTCCTGCTATTAGTTATATTCATGTTGAATGTAGTTTATTTTACTGCTCTTTTGGTTACTTCCTCGTTGGACGACTAGGTCTTGGGATTAGTCGAGTCGGTCCGGTTCTCGTGTCTCGTAGGGACTTGGGAATCAGGTCGTTACATACAAGCATTCATGTACTCAAATTAGAGTTTATTTTGATTAAAATTACTTGTAATCTTTGTGTAAATCCTTTGTCACTAAGTGTTAAATGGATTAATTGTCCAAAAGTAAAATTTGAATGAAATTGAGTTGAAAATCATGCTTAAATGGTTATACATCTTTCTTGATATGTGTTGAATGTGTTTGAATGTCTAAACCTGTTGTTCAACCTTTAAAACACTCATAGAGTCCTTAAGTTCTTAGTTTCAAACTCCATTTAAGTCTCTTTTGTGTGAGATTGAAATAATGAATAAAAATTATAAAAATCATAAAATAATAAAATAAACCTATCTTGAGTAGGATTAGGTATTTTTCTAAGCGTATGAAAGTTTCAAAGTATTCCAAATCCAGCCTGATAGAACATACCATCTGACAGTTCAGTCTAGTTTAAAATTTAATAAAAGAGCCAAAGTTTAAAACACCATAAAGAGTTCTTTTCTCTCATGTCACTCTTTCTCTCTTATCTCCTACCTCTATTATATATATAAAAACCATAAAAATCAGAAAATGACCAAAAATACCTAAACATATCTTGTACATTATATTAATACCTGTAAATATAATTTAATACTATGCTATATGTAGATATTGTAAAATATGTAAATAATGTACATAAATAACTTATAATTGTATTCTATATATTTAATCAAGTATTTAGAATGATTTATTATATATATAACTTTGTTGTATAGTTATATATTAATTTATATTATATTAAATGTGTATAATCTTAAGTAATTATAAAAACCTATGTATGTCTATAATCATATGTAATATTGTACATACATATTTAACTAATTATTATATACTATACCATACCTATATATTAAATTATTTATGTATTTATTATAATTATTAAGTTATTAAGTTAATAAGTTAAGTTATTAACTTAAAATAAAATAAATTAGTAAATTAAGTTATTACTGAAGTAAACTATACTGTACATGTATATATATATATTAATTTTAAATATTTTCAACCTATTTATACTGTATTTGTATTATATTATAATATCTATAATTTAAATATGTATATAACTATTTAAAATGTGTATTTAAATATAAATAAATTAAAGTAAAGATTCTAAAATAAATTAAAAATGTACAATAAATTAACTATTTATATGGTCAATTGCATGATTAATAATTTTTAGTTTAATTAAGAAATTGATCCTTAATTTAATGTGTATAATTCCATAAATTTAACTAATTTTAATATATATTTAAATAATTTATGATACTAAATTAATTATACAATTTAGTAGCCCTATATAAGGGCTTTCCAAAAAATGTAAATTAATTAAAATTTGGATTTAATTATGGCCCTCAAATCGAGAGCCAAAATCTTGAAATTGCAACACAGCTGAACGCTACACAGCGCCCAATTTGGCTACGCACTTAGTCCCACATCGTGGGTGAGCGGCCGGCTAACGCTATATTTAATGAATTGTGTGGGAAACCTTTGCATTCGTCATGTGTGTCGGGCGCACACATACCATTATCCTCTCTCTTTTCTCTCGAGCATACATGAATGAGCATATTTCTGAATAGTGTTGGGCCAGGGCCTATGCACTGTGCTGGGCTTGATGGTGAACCTGCTATTGGGCCTGAAATGAAATTGAAATGAAATGTACCCTAAATGAATTAGGGCCAACCTAGTAGTGGTCTCGTCCCACCCTCTTGGGTGCTGCGTATCCCATGAAAGGTCAGCTCACCCATTATAAAACCTAATTTTTGTTAGGGTGAACAGTGATGCAAGTGTCGTGTGTGAGAGAGGATTTGAAAAATTGGCTAAGTGTTGAAGAAGAGAGAAGACGGGCATGAGAAATCCTAAGCGTTGGACTTGTGAGACTAAGTGTTGAGCAGATATGTGTGTATGTGCATGTATAGCATGTAAATAGTACGTATGTGTATAATATAAAATATATGTACATATATAATAAATAAAATATGTGTATATAATGTATGCGTATACATAGGTAATATATGTAAATATATATGTGTGTGTCTGTGTAAATAAAGAACTATTTGAGCCTTATGCTGTTGAAATTAAAATAAAATGTACCCAAAATAAACCAGGGCCGACCTAATAGTGGTCTAGTCCCACCCTCTTAGGTGCTGTGTATCCCATGAAAGGTCGGCTCACCAATCATAAAACCTAATTTTTGTTAGGGTGAACAGTGATGCAAGTGTCGTGCGTGAGAGAGGATTTGAAAAATTGGCTACGTGTTGAAGAAGAGAGAAGACGGGCATGAGAAATCCTAAGTGTTGGACTTGTGAGACTAAGTGTTGAGCAGATATGTGTGTGTATGTGCATGTATAGTATGTAAATAGTACTTATGTATATAATATAAAATATATGTGCATATATAATGATGAGAACCTCATCATGAGCCATAACTAGCTCATTTTGACCTAATACAAAGGATAAAAGCTCCTACATAACTCAAGGAAAGGCTTAACTCAGAGAATTCTGAGTTTAAGGAGAAAACAAGTCATAAGGGGTAAAAATGCAATTTTACCAGCATAATCTGCATACAGGGTAATTCAGGGTCCAAACATAGGTCAAAGCAACTTAATAAGAATAAAAGTGGGATGAGATGATCTAGCAAGGGCTACAGCAATTCCAAGGAACTAAATGATAATCTGTAACCCTAAAACAACCCACTTCAATTCACGAGGTTCGAGGCAAAGTAAAAATATAATAAACCCTCTAAAATTCATAGAAAAATAATCTCTAGGGTTTAGAACCTTCAATTTGGCCTTCAGAACCCATTTTGACCTACATTGAGAACCATGCCCAATTAATAACTTAATTTGGGTTTTCGCATAAATTGACCGGTCAAACAAGGTTTAATATAGAAATGAAATTCACCATCAAATTCCTTAGTTCCTAATTAGTCATGTATAAAAACTTGAGCCTAAGAAGAAACCTCCTTGACCAACTTTACACTTTGGTCCTCATATATTTACTTTTTGGCCCTCAACTTTTGAACCCTCGCATTTTGGCCCCTAACTCTCCTTCGTTCTTTGCGTTCAGGTCCCCCCTGCAAAACCTGCCAGCACCATGCTCCGGCGACCTTGCGCGGAGCATGGCGCCGCGCAGGGTGAGGGGGAGAGCCTGGCAAGTAAACCGGGGGTGCCCTGCGTCGTCAGCCGTCGCAGGGACACCCCCCTGGTCGCTGTAACCCGCCATACCGGCCGTGCGAACGCACGGACGGTATGGGTTTCCATCTCCGGCATCCTCCGGCGAGGGAGACACGACGTCTCCCTCCGCCTTCCTCCCTGATTCGGTCCCTATAAATACCCCCGTCGCTCCACCGTTCTTCCCAGCTCGGATCTGACGGAGAAAACCCCCAACTTTCCTCTCCTCTCACTCCGGCAGACGCCCACCAGCTCCGGCGGTTCCTCCTCCTCCTCTTCGCTCTGCCGCAATACCAGCAGCAGAGACTTCTTCCCCTGCTCTTCCCGCGCCACGCCGCACCCAGCTGGCGCCTCTCCGGCTCTCTGCTCGCCGCCGCCCCTTCCCCTGGGCATCTTCTTCTCCGGCGACAGTCGATACGACTGTCGCCCTACTGCTCCCCCTTCGTCCCTGCAAGTAAGTTAGAACTACTTCCCTTCCTCTCCTCTTTCTTTCCCCGGTTTCAATTTGTTCAATTAAGCCCTCGACCGACCCTGACCATCGTCACCCCCTTCGTCTCCGGCCACCCTCCGGCGAGATGCTCCCATCGCTCCACAGCCTCACACGCCTCGCCGACCCTCACCGAACCTCCGCCTCATCACACTGAGCACCCCCCACCCCTCCACTGCCACTCCACACCTCCGTAACGCTCCCCCAAACAAACCCATTTCTCCGGTTGCAGTCCAACCTAGGGCTGCCGCCAGACACCACCTTGCGGCTTGCCGCACAGCTCCACACCTTCGCCGTGCCACGGCGAAGGTTCCCCAGTAATTTGATCAGGCCGAGAGGCCATATTCGTGTCCGACAGGTTCTGAGGCTCGACCGCCATTAACGCCACATTGAAGCAGCTTCTCCCGCGCTCCAGGCTTGAGGACTCCAGGTCTCCAGCTGCTGCGGATTACGGGGATTCCTGCGAAGGCAGCCAGCCAGCAACCGACGCAAATCGAAGCTGCAGCTGCAGAAGCAAGGCCGCGGTCTTCCAGCAGGCGCACGCGAGGAGAGGCCTCCGTTTAGTCCCACATTGGTAAGCCTCACAACTCTTTCACCGTTTAAATTGATTTTGTGAATAAGCCTTACTGCCTCAGCACACGGGGTGAGGTCCCCTTCACCCGCCCGGTTACTCGGTCTCGTCCGCGCTCACGCCCCGCGGACCTGACCCGACCCGACTTAGACTGACCTGCACTCCTCGCCCACCACGCACGCCGGTGGGCCTGGACCCGGGCGCGACCCGTACCCGGCTACCCGGCAGCTCTGGGAGAGCTATCCCATGAGCGGTTTCTGAGAGAGAGAGACGCGGGGGGGGAGGGTAGAGTAGGTTTTATCCTCTGACGTAAACTCTGAAGTGTGCAGGCACAGGTGAAGAAGAAGGACCGCGGAAGAAGAAGGAAGCTGAGGGATACACTGTAGCAACAAGCAGTTTAAGTCGTCTGATTGAAAAATCAAACGACGTCCTGACTGGAAAAAGAAAAGAAGAAAGAAGGAGATCTGAAGAACAACAGACGAAGGCGAGGCAGAAGAGAACACAAAAGAACAAGGGAAGAACTGAAAGAAGAAGAGCACGAGAAGAAGATCTGAAGAAAGAAAAAGAAGAAAGAAAGGAAAAAGAAGAAGAACAGGACCCGCTCTGCAGAAGAAAAAGGAAGAGCAGGAACAGCTGAAAGAAGAAGAAGAACATCACCATTGCAGATAAAGAAGAAGAAGATAACAGAAGATCTGAGACGAGGAGAAGCAAAGAGAAGAAGAAAAGACAACAATTTCTTTCTCTCTCTTTCTTTATTTTTGTAAAAGAAACATGTATATCTCTAGAATACAACTTGCTCCCTGAGTTCGACCTCGGGAACTCTTTTATTTTTCGAGTAAAAAATTTTATATTTGAAATGTTGGCAATAACTGGCTATACTACAACGCTATAACAATAAAACCCGGTTGCCCACAGCGTTTCATATAATAAATAAAATATGTGTATATAATGTATACGTATACATAAGTAATATATGTAAATATATATGTGTGTGTGCGTGTAAATAGAGAACTGTTTGAGTCTTATGCTGTTGAAATTAAAATGAAATGTACCCGAAATAAACTAGGGCCAACCTAATAATGGTCTGGTCCCACCCTTTTATGTACTGTGTATCCCACGAAAGGTCGACCTGCCCATTATAAAACCTAATTTTTGTTAGGGTGAACAATGATGCAAGTGTCGTGTGTGAAAGAGGATTTAAAAAATTGGCTAAGTGTTGAAGAAGAGAGAAGAGGGGCATGAGAAATCCTTAGCATTGGACTTGTGAGACTAAGTGTTGAGCAGATGTGTGTGTATGTGCATTTATAGTATGTAAATAGTATGTATGTATATAACATAAAATATAGGTAAATATATAATAAATAAAATGTGTATATAATGTATACGTATACATAGGTAATATATGTATATATATGTGTGTGTGTGTAAATAGAGTATCGGTTGAGTCTTATGTTGTATATATAATTTTGTTGTTTAAGGCTTTAGTGACAGTTGTATCTGTCACTGTAAATAGCATATATGTTAGTAAGCATGTTTTGTAAATATTTTACTAAGGCTATAGCAACATATATATATATATATATATATGTTACTGTGTATATAGTGTATGTTACTAAAGATATTAGTATGTGTTAATATAACTTAATATAGTATATATTAGTAGTTATTTTTGTACCCATTGATGAGGTGTAGCTCATCATAGCTAAAATGCCCAAGTTAAGCTAGAAACTAAGTTAAACACTACTGAATTAACACATGAAATGGGTTAGGTGTGGGAAATAGTGAAAAAGACCTAAAACATCAAATCTGTGTTAAAAACACGAAATTAGGTCATTAAATGAGCTATTCTATTTATTAATATAAATTGATAATCCATTTGCAAATTAAACAAACATTAGAGTTCAAAACTTCAAATCAAAAGTAAAATTAACTTCCTTAATGTTCAATTAAGCTTAAATAAAAACTTGGTTGTATTTGGACATCATTAGGACCTTGCATTTATTATATTACATATAGGTCCTCAGGTCATATACATTTTCTTCTTTTAAAAACCTTCCAGGGACTTGTTTGAAAGCTACAGGGGCCTCTTTGCAAATCCTAGGGACTATTCTGAATTGCTTCTTCACCACGTATGGGCCTCACCACAAAACCTCTACCCCTTCGCCCATAAAGGTTCCTCTGCAAATCCACCATTACACCTACAGCCGAGTGATGCACTGTTCACCCAATGAACATAAGAGATCGCAGCCATCCATCCTTTGCTCTCTTGATCCTGTGGCTCAGATCCAATCGAACCTTCGTGTGCTTCGGTACGTGTGATCACCACCTTGACTAGATCTCATCCAACGGCTGCGATTTGATATGGACTTCGCGTGCCCTCGCATCTCATCCCCACCGCCCAAGCCCTAGGTAAGTGATCGTACCTCGCGGTGAGTCCATTCACTCCCTAAGCCTACTTAAGTCCCTGTCCACCTCATGCACATGACAATCGACTCCCTCCATCCTGAGCCGATCCTTTCACCCACCCTCCAGTTCTCTTTCCTCCGTCATCAGGGCCGCCAGTGACAGGGGCGACTCTCCCTCAAATTCGTCGTTGCAGTGACCAGCTGCAACCTAGGGACCTCATTCCTCGCTGGAGTCCTCATCCCCCTTCATCGCTGCAGTTACCAACTGCAGCCCAGGCATCCCATTCCTCCTTTAGATTAGGATTTCCCTGCTTTTTAGAGTAGTTTAGAATAGTTGTTAGTGTAATTTAGATTCAGTAGAGTGGAATTAGTGCATTAATTCATAGAATTAGCTAGTGAACTGATTAATTGATTCAGTAATTAGATAGGAGTATATTAAGGTAATTCTCCCTCACCTCCTCTAATCAACTTAGATCAGAGGAGACGAGCCCACTGCCATCCACATATCCATTAATCTCCCTCTCCATATCACTATCACATTCATTGATTTTCCTCGACAATTTACTTCATGATTCACTCCATTCATGAGAATCACTATGGATCTAAAGCTCAATAGCTTCTAGATCCACAGTGCGTTCAATTCCATCTGAGGGTGAATTCATTCATTCCATTAGTCAGAAGCACCCTCAATACAGTTTGATTTGTGCTTATTTGATCATTTGGAACTGATCTGAATTCTTGAGTTGAATGAGGACTTTCTGAAGTAATCATGTGTTGATCGGATAAAATGATCAAATTGAGCTTTCATATGTTTGATTGGCTTGATTGCAATGGGCTTAAGTTGTTTTAACATGATTTTGATCATTATATGTGCTTATGCCCAATTTTAAATTTCATCCCTGATTTCTGGCTTGGTTTGATAGCTTAAGCCCATGAGAATCAGATGTTCTGATTTGAGGCTTAAGCAATGATCCAATTGGTTTTAAAGGATCACCTAGAACACATGCACACCAATTAATGGTGTGCAGATGTTTCAGATGATCAAATCATTTTGGTAGAGCCATAGCAATGACCAATTTGGGGTGACATGGTTTAAAATTCTAAAATCGTTCTTGATCTATGATTTCAGAGGAGTATAATGAAGGGAACACTCATATGATCAGAGTTTTAACTACAGCAAAAGCTGCAGTTAAGACGTCTGAATAGATGAATGCTGCATATGTTCTTGAGTGGTATTGCATAAAATGATTTCTAATTTGAATGTGGACAACAACTACAACAGTAGCAGCTACAACTGCTGCTAAATTAGAGAAGTTGAGAAACTGAATCAGCTGCTAAATTTTAGTAGATGCTCCTGCTATGTTTATTATAGCAGACCAGCCACTGTTTTGGCTGAGTTGGAGGTCTAAACAAAGTGGTTTTGGCTAGGTTTTTGAGCTAACTTTGTATGCATTGTAAGAACATATTGTACAAGCATTCATGCACCTTTAATTGATTCAAATTCAATTAAAATTGCATGTAATTTCATTTTTAAATTCCTTTGTCAAGTACTTTTAATGTATAAGTCTGTCCAAAACTTGAAATATTAATGAAATCTAAAGTGAAAATTTTTTTAAGAGTTCAAACATGTTTCAGATAGTGTGCTAAGTGTTTTGATGTGTTGAAACTGCATTTCCAGCCACTCAAACCTCTTTTAGTGCCTTAGGTTCCATTTTGAAAACCCTTTGTAGGCCTAAAATGTGTCAACTTTGTAAATAAATAAAAATATTAAAAGGATTCTAAAAAAGTAAAATAAACCTATCTCGGTCAAGATAAGGTATATTTTTAAGTGTGTGCCAAGTTTCAAGGCATTCTCAACCTCCAACTTGGTAGAACCTATCAGTTGACGGTTCAATATACTTTGAAACTTAATAAAAGAATTTAACATCAAAAACACTAAAATATTTCCTTCTCTCTCATCTCACTCTTTCTCTCTGATCTCCTATCTCTAACAGAAAATCCCAAAAATACCTAAAAATACCATGTATACTATGTATAAACTTGTATATAGTAATTAAACCCAAGTTATATGTAAATATTGTATAATATGTATAAAATATCTATAAATAACTTATATATGTATTCTATGTATTAAATTAAGTGTTTAGAATAATCTAATGTATATATAACTTATTGTATTATTTTGTATTAATTTATATAACTTAAATGTAAAATAACTAAGTAATTATACAAACCTATTTAAATGTACATATATGTACCTAATACTATACATATGTATTTATATAAGTATTATGAATCTTATAATACCTGTAACTTAATTTAATTATATATTTACAGTAAATAATTAAGTTATTAAGTTAATTAGGTAATTTATTAAGTTAAAATAAAATAAATTAGTAATTTAAGTTAATACTGAGATAACTTATAGTGTATACTTGTACTATATTATATTAATTATTTTCAACTAATTTAAACCATATTCATACTATATTATAGTATTTCTAATTTATTTACATGAAAAACCACCTAAAACATGTATTTAAATCTATATAAATTAAAATAAAACTTCTAAAATATAATAAAAATATGGAATAAATAATTTATCATGTATATTAATATTGTATTAAGTCAATTGTACTATTAATTAACTAATTTATACTGTAATTAGCAAATTAAACTCAAATTTAATGTGTATAAACTGTAGATTTCACCTAATTTAATTATATAATAAACTAACTTATTTTTGTAAAGTAACTACATAATTATATAGCCCTATGTAAGGGCTTTACAATTCTATAATTTATTTTTAATTTAAAATAAATTATAGCCCTCAAATAGAGGGCCATTGCAAATTAGACACGCACTAGTGTGCAGCTGTAACTTAATGGAGCACTAACAATAGCACCACATCGGTGGCGTTAGTGCTCTCGAAGCACCTTATTAGTATTTTCTGTCTACGTTGTACCAGTCATCAGGCGTCGGGCACCCTCTTATACACGTACTCCTCTCACTCTCTCTCAATCTGAATATGGCATGAGCATATGGTGTGCAATGCATTAGGCTGGGGGCCGTGCACTGTGCGTGGACCTGTGTGGGCCCAATAATGAGCATTAAACGAAATTAATATACCTAATAAAAATTAGGGTGGCCTTAGTAGAACTTTGGTCTCACCCAATAATGGGTGCTGTGTATCCCTCTAAAAGGTCACTCGCCCACTAAGCCAATTTTTGAATCGATTGAGAAGAGAAGAACCAGTCTAAACCGACCAAAGAGGAGAGCAAAGATGAAAAGAAGCTAAGTGTTAGAGACTCTTCCCCCCCCCCCCCTTTGCCTTGAGTGTGTTGTGAATATATGTGTGTTGCGTGCATGAGTAGTGTGTGTGTGTATGTGTATGTGTGTCAGTGAGTATGTATATATATGTAAGTATATAATATATAATGTATATGTATATAAATAATATAATATGATGTAAATAAATATTGTATTTTGTAAATAATATAGTATAGTGGATATAAACGTATATAGAGTAGAATGTTTGAGCTCTTATATGTAGATATATAACACTAGAGCTTTAGTGACAGTTGTATCTGTCATTGTACATACATATATTGTTAGTATAGATAGTTATTTTACCTTATGTTTATAATTTTACTAAGGTTTTAACAACACTTATATATGTTATTGTATATATTCTATATGTTACTTGATGAGAACCTCATCATGAACCCTAACTAGCACAATCTAACCCAGATATGTAAGAAAAAGCTCCTACATAACCCAAAGAAAGGCTTAACTCAAAGAATTCTGAGTTTAAGAAGAAAACAAATCATAAGGGGTAAAACTGTGATTTCACCAACGTAGTTTGCAAACATGGTAATTAAGGGTCCAAACACAGGTCAAACAAGCCTAATAAGGAAAGTGGGATGGTCTGATCTAAAAAGGGTTATAGCAACTTCAAGAAATTAAATGACATTCTGTAACCCTAAAACAAACCCACTTCAATTCATGAGGTTCGAGGCAGGATAAAAATCAACTAAGCCCTCTAAAATTCATATAAAAATAATCTCTAGGGTTTAGAACCTTCAATTTGTCCTTAGAAACCCATTTTGACCTACAAAGAGAACCTTGCCCAATTAATGATTTAATATGGATTTTTACGTAAATTGGCTGATCAAACATGGTCCAACCTAGAAATAAAATTCACCATTAAAATCCTTAGGTTCAAATTAGTCATGTATAAAAACTTGAGCCTAAGAGGAGACCACCTTGACTGACTTTGCAATTTGGTCCTCTTCATTTACTTTTTGACCCTTATCTTTCGAAACTCCTGCATTTTGGCCCCCATCCTTTTCATCATTCTTTGCAGAACGGTCCCTCCTGCAAAACTCTGTGCAGCACCACGCTCCGGCCACTTTGCGCGAAGCATGGCGCCGCGCAGAGAGGGGTGACCACCCTGCAAAACAGACGCGGGGTTCCCTACGATGTCCTCTATCGCAGGGACCCGGCCATGCTCTCTGCCGGCCCCCATACCTTCCGTGTGAACGCGCGGAAGGTATGGGTCCCCTTTCCGGCCACGCTCCGGCGAGGCTGGCACGTCGCCAGCCTGCACCTCCCCCTACGCCAGCCCCTTTATAAGGACCGGCAACCCCTGCCGGTTCCTTCAAGCTCTCTTTGACGGAGAACACCCCCCCACTTCATCCCCTCCTCCTCCTTCAGACGGCCCGCAGTTTCCGGTGACTCCCTCCTCTTCCTCCTCGTCGTTCTGCCGCCTTACCTGCGGTAGGGTTCTCCTAGCCCTCTCGTCTGTGCCGTGCTGTACTCGCCGGTGGCCTCCGCCTGCTTCCTCGTCGCCACACTCCTCCTCCAGGGCCCTTTCTTCCCCAGCTCCGGCAGGTACGAGCCGGTGGCTCCGCCCTCCCCCTTCGTCCAAAACCCAGGTAAATAGCTTCCTCTCTTCCTCCCTTACATTTTCCCTCTCTCAATTTATCTTTTCGCCTCACCGCACACAACTTCCACCTCCGCCTGCTCCGTCTCCGACCACCCTCTCCGGCGAGCTCATCCCACCTCCACAGACCTTCTCACCCCTCGACCACTACCCTAAAAGCTTCCCCTCACTCCACTCAACAAATCCCCCCTTCCCATCCACTGCCAAACGCCACCCGACGACCCCCTGAACAAACCCACCTCTCCGACCACAGTCCGACCTAGGGTTACCACCATACGCCGCCTCACGCCTCGCCACCACCCGCACTGCCTTCGCCGTAGTCCGGCGAAGCTCCCTGCATCCTCTGATTGGGCCGAGAGGCCGTATTCTTGTTTTCAGGTCGACGCCCCTTCACCGCCATAACCAAGCTTCTGAAGCTCCTTCACCTGCAGCTGCAGGTGCTCTCTCGCCCAGGCTCACGCCCCAAGACGAGCGGCTTGCCTCCGCGAAGCATCCCAGGCCTGCAGCTGGGGCGAAGGCCTCGCACGCTGCTGCATTTGCCTGCAGCTTTCTCAGCTGCGGGCGCCAATCTGGGAGTGGGACTTTAGTCCCACCTCTGATGTGAGTGGCTAAGCGCCCGCACATAAATTTGAAAATTGTTCAAGGCTATTTGCCTTCGAACACAGGGGTCAGGTCCCTCACGCACTCTGTGCGCCATGCGCGCGCCCTCGCCCGCGCTCACGCCCCGCGGGTCTGGGCCAGATCCGATTACCCAAAATCGCGCACTCCTCGCCCACCACCGCACGCCGGTGGGCCTGGTCCCGGGCGCGATACCCGTACCCGAATACCTAGCTCTGGGAGAGCAATCCTATGAGAGAAATCTGAGAAGGAGAGAGACGCGGGGAAGAGTAGGGGTAGGTTTTGCTTTCTAATCCTTGTGTGAGCGTGTAGGAGCAGAAGGAGAAGAAAGAAGGAAGGCGGCCGAAGCCTTAGCCGCTCAGGGCAGAGAGGAAGAAGAAGCAGAAGAGAAGAAAGAGAAGCAGGAGAGAAGAAACAGAAGAAGAAGAGAAGCACTGTAGCAAACCTACAGTTAAGTCGTCTGACCACTGCATCAGACGACGAATGAGCAGCGTTCAGAAGAGAGAAAGCAAGAAAAGAAAGAAAGAAGAAGGCTGAAGAAAAAGAAGAAGAAGAAGAAGAAAAAGAGGGAAGAAGACATAGCCGCCAGAGAAAAAGAAAGAGAAGAACAAAGAAAAAAAGAACAGAAGAAAAGAAGAAGAACTCTGCGGAAGAAAAGAAGAGAGAAGACACAACCGTAAGCAGAGAAGAAGAGAAAGAAGAAAAGGAGAGTAGCTGAAAGAAGAAAAAAGGCTCTCTCCTCTCTCTCTCTTATTTTTGTAATCTAATAGAGAACCTTTGTATTTCTAGAATTCCAGTAGCTCCCTGAGTTTGACCTCGGGAAAACCATTTCCAAGTAAAAAATTTTGTAATGATAACCTGGTAGCTGTCTTATTACTACAACGACTATAACTTGACATATAACAAACGCAAACAAGCTCTACCAGCCAGACAAGTTATCATTTCTTGGCGCCGTTGCCGGGGAGCAACGGCTATTCTAGAAGCTATAAATTCTCTATTTGGGAGTTTCTAATAATCTCTTCTCTCTTGTGTGTAGGTACAGGAAAAATTAAGAAGCAACTAGACAACAACCACTCCAAGGACAGGTAACTTCTATCCTCTCACTATTAACCCCTAAATTCTAAAGAGGAAGAAAAAGGAAAAAAATAATATAGGTATAACCTGTCTTTCATACTTAGTAACAGCTGCATGTTTTCAAAACCACTATTCTTGCACACAGTATTAAGGGTAATTAAGGGCTAACATTTTCTTGCCTGAGCCCTAAGTACCCAACAAGGAGTCAACTGGACCAAGTAGAGCCAACATAGGAATTAACACTAAGGTTTTAGAGACACACTACTTAATCAAGAATTGAGAAATCCCAAAAGAAGTGTGCCTAAGCCATTGATTGAATATACCTATTCAGAAAAACCCTAAGCAATTGGCTCTCTAAAAATACTTGAACCCTAAAAGACAAGACCTAATAAGTGCTCAAAGGAATCAATAGGTGAAGTTGACCCCTTAGGGACAACCAACCTTCAACTTAGGTCACTCTTCACACTCAAAAAGCTAAAAGTTCAAGTGAAAACTTAAGCACCCTGATCTTAAACTAAAATTGGTAGACTTAAGAGGTCAAGATCCCCATTCTGGTCTACCTAGAATCTCAGTGACAAGAGAGGTCGGGTGGGGGAAACCCTGTAACCCATGGGGAAGCTCTACCGTGTAGGGGTCTTCACGGGACTCACCCTCTCTGGCTGCCCAGGTAATTCTCAGGTGGTCGATCTTTTGATCAAGGGGTTCATCTGCCTCGCACCTCTATAGTCACCCAACATTTTGGGTGCCTTAATTGGGTCCAGCACCTACTAAACTCATCTCTTCCAACAGTGTATGTTTGGTAGGAGGTCCTTAAAACCTCCTTTAGAACTTCACTCTCCTCAAGGCCGAGCCTCAGTGCCCTTGTTTGAGAAAACAACACTTCACATCGACCTCTCCTCCGACTCCGAACCCAACTCACCTTCTTCTTCCAAAATGGCTCAGCCAGTTGAGGAAGAAAATAATCTGGAGCACCAGCTCCAGCAACTCAATGACCTCTTCCAAAACTTTGTGCACCCACCGCAGCGTCCTATGATGCGGGACCATTATAATCCTGCTGTGGTGGCTATTGAGCCTCGAGTCAGAATCCCGACTGGAGGACCTGATTCTGAATTAAAGCCCAATATAATTCATGATATACCTAAATTCCATGGGCTTAATTCCAAAGACCCCTTCCAGCACATCAAACAACTGAAGCATCTGGCCCAAACTTTTGGGTCATATGCACAAAATTGGGACATTCTCCTCATGAAAATGTTCTCCTTCTCACATATGGACAAGGCCGCTCATTGGTACCAGACTCAAACCCGACTGATCAACAATTGGGAAGAACTTCAGTCCGAATTTTTGAAAAAGTTCTTTCCCATTAGTCGAACCAATGCCTTGCGCCATCAGATTACCCACTTCACTCAGCAAACGGGAGAACCTCTCCATGAGGCATGGGATCACTTTCAGGATCTCATGAGAAAGTGCCCCCATCATGGAGTTCCTAAATGGGAACAAGTGCAGTCTTTTTACCAGGGACTTCGTGAGGATATCAGGCTTTTCGTCAATGCAACTTGCGGAGGGAATATCATGGGTCAACATGAGGACACCGTGTGGGAGATTCTCGAAAACATGTGCGAGAACTCCATCAACAATGACTCCATGGGCTTATTCGACAAAACGAATACCCGCGCATCGACGAACCTTAGGGGAGCACACGAGACGCAGGGCCTGTCCGCATCAGTCGACCTGGAACTAATGGCCAGTGGATTGGACAAGGTCTCCATCATTGAGAAGAAGGTGGATGAGCTGACTCAACACTTGCAGCGAGCCACCTCTGCGCTTAGGTCCTTTGCACAGCCTCCTTCCACACGGGAAACTGTGCAAAACATTCTCCACCGATCTTCTCCTAGGATGGATCCATATCCACCCCCATCTGATTCTCGGATCGAAGGGTCATCCGATCCTTTCTATACCAGTCCGGGGAATTCCATTCCCCCTTTCTTTGATTCTTTGGAGGTTCCTCAGACCTGCGAGGACCTCAATGTCATCCAGAACGACCCTTTCTCCAACACCTATAACCCTAGATGGCGAAACCATCCCAACTTCCAGTGGGCAGGAAATTCCCAAACCCAAAGACCACCCTTTCTGCCCCGTCCACAACCACAACCCCCTCATCCTTACTAGCCACCTTAGCCTCGGCCCAACCCTACCTATCCATCAGGGCCAAACCAGAACCAAATGTCCCTCATCTTTCAGACTCTTGCTGACATTCAAAGAACAAATGCGGCTATTCAGAAACAACACAAGGACGAACTTACATAGGTTAGAAATCAACTGGCCCAGTTGGCTAATTCTCGCCAACTAGGCACACTTCCATCCCAACCTCTTCCTAACCCGAATAACGTGCCAACACAGCGGCGCGTTATGAACCCAAACCCGGGCCAAGCACACATGATTTATCAGGCCCCCTCTGTTCCTTCACCCAACGAGATGGAGGCTTCCACTTCCTATGCGGGCTATCAGCAGCAACCCATCTTACCTAACCCCAACCAAAACCGGGCAGGGCTAAATACTGTCACAACCCGTAGTGCTAAGGAAACCCAGGATCCACCCTATCCAAACAACCCCAAGCCTGGTAGTGATTCCAAACCTAGGACAGTAATCCAGGACATTCCTATCCCTGTCCTAGACCAAAGACCTGGACCTATCCTAGAAGAACCAACCAAGGTTCCGTTTCCCGAGGACTTGACCAAGGGAAAGAAGACAACCAAGCTTGTGGCACCTGAGGAGGACCTGGTCAAGCTCTTTGAGCAGGTCCAAATAAATATCCCCTTGATGGATGCGATTCGCCACATACCGGCTTACGCATGATTCTTAAAGAATGTGTGTACACCCCAGCGTAAGCCGCGAACCAAGAGTGGGAGTCCAATTGTACTATCAGAGCAAGCCAGCTCTGTAATTCTAAGCAGACTTCCACCCAAGGCTAAAGATCCTGGTACTCCCCTGATTTCCTGCACAATAGGTGATACCCAATTCGACAGAGCATTGCTAGACTTGGGTGCTTCCATAAATCTGATACCCACATCCTTACTTAACCACCTAGAAGAATCTGAGCTAAAATCGACTGAGGTGACATTACAATTAGCGGATCGATCTATAAAGTCACCAAAAGGGATTCTCGAGGATGTTATTGTAAGAGTGCGGGATTTCTACTTTCCTGTAGACTTCATAGTCTTAGACATGGATGCACCTGAAAACCTTAGGGATACATCGATCCTTCTAGGGAGACCTTTCTTGGCTACTGCTAGAGCCAACATCGGCTGTGAGGAGGGCCAAATAGAGCTCAAATTTGGAAATCAAACCCTAAAAATTGATATATTTAAGGCCCAGCAAGGAATCAATTGCGGTGTCATCGAACAGATTTAGATATCAGGGCTTTGGTTGATGAAACGCATTTTGAAAATGACCTGATTATACCTCATCAACCGCAGAAAGATCGTGAACCGCAATCAGAGGAGTCAATTCCAGATTTAGACAGACCAATAGCTCCTACCCTTGAACCTCACATCTACCCTGAACCACCCGCTGCTGTTGATAAACCCATCCTTGAACTGAAACCCCTTCCCGATCATTTGAAATACATCTTTCTGGGTTCTAATCAGACCTTTCCTGTGATTATTAATTCCAAGCTTAATTCCAAACAGGAATCCCGTCTGATTATTGTTCTCCAGCAACATCGCAGAGCCATTGGATGGACTCAAGATGATTTGACTGGAATAAGTCCCTCTTATTGCACACACGATATTTACCCAGAAGAGGGTGCACGACCTTCTCGTGAAATGCAGAGACGTTTGAACCCCAATCTGCAGGAGGTCGTGAAAAAGGAGATCATCAAGTGGTTAGATGCAGGGATCATCTACCCGATCTCCGATAGTCGTTGGGTGAGCCCAATTCAAGTTGTGCCTAGAAAGGTAGGGCTCACCACCATAATGACTGAAATCGGAGAAGTCATACCTACCCGATTAGCCAACTCGTGGAGTGTCTGCATAGATTACTGACGACTCAATTCCTCCACGAAGAAGGATCATTTCCCACTATCTTTCATTGATCAAATTCTCGAGAAATTAGCGGGAAATCGATTTTTCTGCTTCCTTGACGGGTACTCCGGTTATAACCAGGTAGCTATTCATCCTGAGGACCAAGAGAAGACCACGTTTACCTGCCCCTTCGGAGCGTATGCATTCCGAAGGATGCCGTTCCGTCTCTGCAATGCACCTGCGACTTTTCAGCAGTGCATGCTTGCCATATTCTCTGATATGGTAGGTGATTATCTGGAAGTCTTCATGGATGACTTTTCAATTTTCGGGGCATCATTTGATGATTGCCTCCAACACTTGGTTCATATACTCAGGCGCTGCATCGACATTAATTTGGTTCTTTCCTGGGAAAAGAGCCACTTTATGGTGCCTGAGGGGATCGTCCTAGGACATCTAATTTCTGAAAGAGGCATCCAAGTGGATCGAGCTAAGGTTGATCTAATCTCTCGCCTTCCTATGCCTAGCTCAATCAGGGACATCTGTTCTTTTCTAGGGCACGTCAATTTTTACCGTCGTTTCATTCCTGATTTCTCGAAAATCGCGCGCCCCCTAACGACTCTCCTCTCTAAGGATGTACCCTTTGAAATCTCCAAGGAATGCACTCGAGCCTTTGAAAACCTTCATGAACGAGTCACCCAGGCGCCAATCCTACAATCGCCTGATTGGTCTCCACCCTTTGAGATCATGTGCGATGCGTCTGATTTCGCTTTAGGAGCAGTTCTGGGGCAGAAAGCTGACGGGAAACCCATGGTCATCTACTACGCTAGCAAGACACTTGACGAGGCTCAGCATAACTATACAATTACGGAGAAAGAGCTGCTAGCCGTAGTATTTACCCTTGAAAAATTCTGATCTTATCTCCTGGGTTCCCACGTCATCATCTACTCGGATCACACGGCTGTGAGGCATCTCCTTTCCAAGAAGGACGCAAAGCCCCGACTAATCCGATGGATCTTGCTGTTGCAAGAATTCGATCTCGAGATTCGCGACCAGGAGAGAAGAAAAAATGTGGTAGCTGACCATTTGTCCCGCCTTCCTTTTGAGATTATCAACCCTTCCGGACCAATCACGGAGCATTTCCCTGATGAGCACCTGCTGACTATTGGTACAAGACTTCCATGGTTTGCTAATATCATAAACTACTTGGCATCTCATCAGATCCCGTCTGATTGGCCGAAGGCCAAGAAAGACAAATTGCGCTCTGATGCCAAGTATTACATTTGGGAAGATCCGTACCTCTTCCGCATAGGTGCTGACCAAATCATCCGGAGATGTGTCTCGAATGATGAAGTCAATGATATTCTTTCCTTCTACCATGACCAAGCATGCGGTGGCCATTTCTCTAGGCACAAAATCGCATCGAAAATCCTCCAGTGTGGCTTCTACTGGCCCACACTATTCAAAGATGCATACAGTCACTGCAAGGCATGCAGTCGTTGCCAAACTTTAGGCAACATGGGCCATCGCGACATGATTCCTTTGCAGTCGATTCTCGTATGCGAAATCTTTGATGTCTGGGGGATTGATTTTATGGGCCCCTTTCCTGTTTCAGATGGTTTCGAATATATTCTGCTGGCTGTGGACTACGTGTCCAAATGGATCGAAGCCATACCGACCCGAACCTGTGATCACAAAATCGTTCTTAAATTCATTCATCACAATATCTTCTCACGGTTCGGGATTCCTTGTGCTATCATCTCAGATGGGGGGACCCATTTCACAAATGCTCAGTTTAGATCATTGATGACCAAATACGAGGTGTCTCACCGAATCTCTACTCCTTATCACCCCCAGACTAATGGTCTAGCTGAGCTATCAAATCGGGAGATCAAGAAAATCCTGCAGGTCACTATTCGGCCTGACAGGAAGGACTGGTCGTCCCGACTTCCGGAAGCCTTGTGGGCCTATAGGACCTCCCACAAAACCCAATTAGGCATGTCTCCCTTTAGAGTGGTGTACGGGAAGGCGTGTCACCTTCCCGTTGAACTGGAGCACAAAGCCTATTGGGCGGTATGGAACTGTAATCTAGATCTTTCGAAGGCTGGAACCCACCGAAAGCTTCAAATCAGCGAGATCGATGAGCTACGTCTTGATGAGTACAAGAACTCGCGAATCTACAAGGAGCGGGTTAAAGCCTTCCATGACAAGCATATCTCTAAAAAGATCTTTTATCCTAGTCAGAAGGTCCTACTCTTTGATGTCCGACTCAAACTTTTCCCTGGGAAGCTGCGATCCAAGTGGGTCGGACCATACTTGGTCCAACAGATTTTTGGAAATGGAGTCGTCGAGATCAGTCCACTCAGCCATGATTCCGAACCTTTCATCATGAACGGTTAGAGACTCAAACCGTTCATTGATGTAACTTCTACTGATTTGGCTGAATCATCTTATATCCTCCATTCCCCATGAGCTTATTGCGCCCAACCGATGGCGTAAAACTCAGCGCTCAATGGGAGGCAGCCCGTCATTCTTTTTGAAAACCTGAAACCTTTTTTGACACCTTTGTGCACTTAAGGTTCGCCCTTTAAGACAGCCGACTCCACCTCAGGTGCTTGCATCTGAGATTAAAAATCGTCCGCAACAGTCATCCCGACCCATTCACTCACCAAAATATCTATCCTAAGGAATGAATTAAGTTGAATAAAAACCCCCTAAGTCACAATGAGGACATTGCAAATCTTAGGCATGGGGGGGTATGAAAGTGCAAAACTTGTAAGAAAAGGTTTTAAACAAAAAAAATTCACATATGCCAAAAACACCATAAAAATTTAAAAAATTTTTGAAAAAAAAAAATAAATAAAATAAGAGGAGGAAAGAAATTTTGTGGAGGAAGGAAAAAGAAACAAAATGAAAAAGGAGCACAAAAATGAGAGAAAAGTGATAGTCATTAGTAAGAAACTAAGGAATTAACCTAAGTTCTAGACCTCATTCAAGAAAAGAACCGAAAAGTGCATAGTGAGATTAGTAAGAACGCAAACCTTAGGCATTTTTGGATATACTCCTAGTACCCATTAAGATCTAGACATTCCTCAAGAGGTTGAGGAAAATGAAAAGCTTAAGTATTAGGTCCAAGGCTAAGGAAGTATTTGGCCTTATTAACTAACTTTTGGTTTACGGGACTCAGTAACCTAAGCACCCTAACCTCACACACAGCCTGGTTCAGTAAGCGTAAAAATCAAAATCATGCAGAAGCGTCACAAAATGCTGAAAATAACACCTAGAGTAGGAGCGGCCGATTAACACAAGTTGATTTGGATGAGTTCCCAGCGCGGAGAGGTGGGAAATTTTCCTCGAAGATGCGTAACAAAATATCATCTCCTCGGTGCTTGTCTCTTAGGATATTTGCATATCCTATCGGGGGCATGTAAGCACTCTACTGGTTCAGATTCCATGGATGGCATTATCACGAAATGTCAATTGCCAGGGTCTGAATTCGGCCACGGAACACCATGGATGGGATTATCTCGAAATCTCAATAGCCAGGGTTTCGGGGGTTACCATGGGCGGTGCTATCTCGAAGCATCGACTGCTAGCAACCCTTGAGGATTGATGATGGAGACAAGGAATCTGATACAGACAGTGTTGAAAAGCCAATCCTAAGCTAGAATTAAAAAGAAAAAGAGAGAGAAAACTCTTCAAACAGATAAATCTTCTATCTCTCTTTCTTACAAAACGCACTACGAACTGAGCCAAGAATAAAATCATTTCAAGCACGGGTGCTTTAACTACAAAGTCCAATAAACCTTAGGTTAGTTCTTGTAGGCCTTAAAATCCTTTGCTAAGGACTGAGGCTGAGGCTAGACAGATCCGGATCTTGGTTCGTACTAGAGTACCTTTTAGGCCTATGGTTAGCATTCTAACCTAATCTAGGTTTCAAATGAAAAAGCACTTATCTGAAATCATTAAGAACTTCATGGTCTAGAACAAGGGTTGAAACCTTAAGTTTTTGCTAAGGGACTAGCAAAAGCTAGGCATAGGGGTATGATGAGAACCTCATCATGAACCCTAACTAGCATAATCTAACCCAGATATGTAAGAAAAAGTTCCTACATAACCCAAAGAAAGGCTTAACTCAGAGAATTCTGAGTTTAAGAAGAAAACAAATCATAAGGGGTAAAACTGCAATTTCACCAACGCAGTTTGCAAACAGGGTACTTAAGGGTCCAAACATAAGTCAAACAAGCCTAATAAAAAGGAAAGTGGTATGGTCTGATCTAAAAAGGTTATAGCAACTTCAAGAAATTAAATAATATTCTATAACCCTAAAATAAATCCACTTCAATTCACGAGGTTCGAGGCAAGATAAAAATCAACTAAACCCTCTAAAATTCATATAAAAATAATCTCTAGGGTTTAGAACTTTCAATTTGGCCTTATAAACCCATTTTGACCTACAAAGAGAACTTTGTCCAATTAATAGCTTAATATGGGTTTTTACATAAATTGGCTGGTCAAAATGGTCCAACCTAGAAATAAAATTCACCATTAAAATCCTTAGGTTCAAATTAGTCTTGTATAAAAACTTGAGCCTAAGAGGAGACCTCCTTGACCGACTTTGCAATTTGGTCCTCTTCATTTACTTTTTGACCCTTATCTTTCGAAATCCTTGCGTTTTGGCCCCCAACTTTTTCATCATTCTTTGCAGAACAGTCCCTCCTGCAAAACTTTACGCAGCACCATGCTCCGGCGACTTTGCGCGAAGCATGGCGCCGCGCAGAGAGGGGTGACCGCCCTGCAAAACAGACGCGGGGTTCCCTGCGACGTCCTCTGTCGCAGGGACCCGGCCATGCTCTCTGCCGACCCCCATACCTTCCGTGCGAACGCGCGGAAGGTATGGGTCCCCTTTCCGGCCACGCTCCGGCGAGGCTGGCACGTCGCCAGCCTGCACCTCCCCCTACGCCAGCCCCTTTATAAGGACCGGCAACCCCTGCCGGTTCCTTCAAGCTCTCTTTGACGGAGAACACCCCCCCACTTCATCCCCTCCTCCTCCTTCAGACGGCCCGCAGTTTCCGGTGACTCCCTCCTCTTCCTCCTCGTCGTTCTGCCACCTTACCTGCGGTAGGGTTCTCCTAGCCCTCTCGTCTGTGCCGTGCTGTACCCGCCGGTGGCCTCCGCCTGCTTCCTCGTCGCCGCACTCCTCCTCCAGGGCCCTTTCTTCCCCAGCTCCGGCAGGTACGAGCCGGTGGCTCCGCCCTCCCCCTTCGTCCAAAACCTAGGTAAATAGCTTCCTCTCTTCCTCCCTTACATTTTCCCTCTCTCAATTTATCTTTTCGCCTCATCGCACACAACTTCCACCTCCGCCTGCTCCGTCTCCGACCACCCTCTCCGGCGAGCTCATCCCACCTCCACAGACCTTCTCACCCCTCGACCACTACCCTAAAAGCTTCCCCTCACTCCACTCAACAAATCCCCCCTTCCCATCCACTGCCAAACGCCACCCGACGACCCCCTGAACAAACCCACCTCTCCGACCACAGTCCGACCTAGGGTTACCACCATACGCCGCCTCACGCCTCGCCACCACCCGCACTGCCTTCGCCGTAGTCCGGCGAAGCTCCCTGCATCCTCTGATTGGGCCGAGAGGCCGTATTCTTGTTTTCAGGTCGACGCCCCTTCACCGCCATTACCGAGCTTCTGAAGCTCCTTCACCTGCAGCTCCAAGTGCTCTCTCGCCCAGGCTCACACCCCAGGACGAGCGGCTTGCCTCCACGAAGCATCCCAGGCCTGCAGCTGGGGTGAAGGCCTCTCACCCTGCTGCATTTGCTTGCAGCTTCCTCAGCTGCGGGCGCCAATCTGGGAGGTGGGACTTTAGTCCCACCTCGAAAGTGCGTGGCTAAGTGCCCGCACATAAATTTGAAAAGTGTTCAAGGCTATTTGCCTTCGAACACAGGGGTCAAGTCCCTCACGCACGCCACGCGCCACGCGCTCGCCCTCGCTCGTGCTCACGCCCTGTGGGTCTGGGCCGGATCCAATTACCCATAACCACGCACTCGTCGCCCACCACCGCACGCCGGTGGGCCTGGTCCCAGGCGCGATACCCGTACCCGAATACCCGGCTCTGGGAGAGTGATCCTATGAGAAAAATCTGAGAAGGAGAGAGACGCGGGGAAGGGTAGGGGTAGGTTTTGCTTTCTAATCCTTGTGTGAGCGTGTAGGAGCAGAAGGAGAAGAAAGAAGGAAGGCGACCGAAGCCTTAGCCGCTCAGGGCAGAGAGGAAGAAGAAGAAGCAGAAGAGAAGAAAGAGAAGCGAGGGAGAAGAAATAGAAGGAGAGAAGCACTGTAGCAAACCTACAGTTAAGTCGTCTGACCACTGCATCAGACGACGATTGAGCAACGTTCAAAAGAGAGAAAGCAAGAAAAGAAAGAAAGAAGAATGCTGAAGAAAAAGAAGAAGAAGAAGAAGAAGAAGAAAAAGAGGGAAGAAGACATAGCCGCCAGAGAAAAAGAAAGAGAAGAACAAAGAAAAAAAGAACAGAAGAAAAGAAGAAGAACTCTGCGGAAGAAAAGAAGAGAGAAGACACAGCCGTAAGCAGAGAAGAAGAGAAAGAAGAAGAAAAGGAGAGCAGCTGAAAGAAGAAAAAAGGCTCTCTCCTCTCTCTCTCTTATTTTTGTAATCTAATAGAGAACCTTTGTATTTCTAGAATTCCAATAGCTCCCTGAGTTTGACCTCGGGAAAACCATTTCCGAGTAAAAAATTTTGTAATGATAACCTGGTAGCTGTCTTATTACTACAACGACTGTAACTTGACATATAACAAACGCAAACAAGCTCTACCAGCCATGTTATAATAACTTAGTATAGTAAATATTATTAACTATTTTTGTACCTATACTTAGGTATTAAATATATTAATTGTAAATAATTAACATAGAGTAGTTATACATAATTTTTTATACTTGTTTGTGTATATTTGTTTTCAAGCATTGTAATGTATTTTAATTCATGCTTTTGTATATAATTAACCAGATTATTTTATTCATTGATTCTTTCATTCATTTTTGTAAATAAAATCAACATTTTTGGAATTAAAGACTATTTTTGGACTTAGAGAATGATATATATCAATAACTATCTCCTAATAAACAACATGGAATAAACCATCAAAAATTAAGTATATAAATAAAATTGACGCGACATCGATTTGTATTTGTGACATATACTACAACAACAACATTTTTATAATCCTTTTTAGTGCGAACCAGCTATCGATTGTTACCCATACTTAGGTATTATTTGGAATAGTTGTACATAATTAACATAGTGTGATTATACATACTTTTTGATACCTGTTAGTTGTAAATATGTTTAAGGCATTATAGTGAACATTAATTGATTCTTTTGTACATAATTAACTAATTCATTCATTAATTGGTTCATTGATTCATCTTGTAAATAAAATTAATATTTTTGGAATAAAAGAACATTTTTGGAACATAGAGAATGATATATATTAATAATTACCTCCTAGTGAACAACCTAAAATAAACCAGTAAAAATTAAGTAAATAAATAAAATGACGCGACATCTGTTTGCATTGTGATAACTATACTACGACTACGACATCATTAAAACTTGATTTTTATTGCAATAAGATTGTTGAGCGATTAGATGCCATATATCAACTGGGACACATTACACAGTAGAAACTGAAGGAGAAATACTAGTAGTTGTTGTCTTATTCTTTGGAAGCCAGAGTTGGTATAATCCTTTGCTAAGTTGCCCGTGAAGAAGTACCTTGTGAGAAGCCTTGTCCTTGACAAGTAAAGTATTGGGGTGAAGTTCAAAGTAACAACTATTATTTCTTGTAAATCATGGAATAGAAAGAAGATTATAACATGATTTGGGGCAGCACAAAATATCTTGAAGATAAAGTGGCCAAAAAGAATGAGGAATTATAGTAGTACCAATGTGTGTTATAGAAGTTGTTTCCCCATTCGCAAACTTCACTTCATCTTGACAAAGATAATCTGAGTTGAGATCCAGATTCACAATCTTTCTAGTAATGTGATTAGTGGCTCCTGAATCAGCACACCACAACTGATTTTCAGAAGGAAGTTCAGCCAGCTATGCTTGAGGATCAAAATTATCATAACTATTATAACATGTCAACGCAGTGTGATTAAATCGACCACAAATTTGACATTGAGCACCGGTAGCTGTCTTTCCTCGTCCAAAAGAATTGGTTGAGAATTGTAAAGACCCGTTCTGTCTTGAGCCTTTTAAGACGCCTAGACTGTCGGTCAGACGTCTGATCAGATATCTGGACCCCTTCCCAGATGTCTGGAAATCGAAATTTTGGTATGAGCCTTCTCATCTGCACGCAGACAGTACCTCTCTTCTCTCTCTTTCCCTCTTCCCTCCTCCATCGAACCCTAACGCACCCTTACATAAACCCCTCTCCCCCTCCTCCTTTCTTCCCCACTTCACCACAGCCAGCCACCTTCTTCTCTTCCTCTCCACCACAACGAGAGGAGCGAGCGTGAGAGCAGCAACGAGGAGGAGAGGCAGTGTGAGGAGAGGAGGAAAAGCTTGACCTCGCCGGAGGGCGCACGACTGGAGCGGCACATGCGGGAGGAGAAGTGCGTCGAGGGAGCTGTCCCTAACACTGCTGCAGTTGGAGCTGTAGGCGAGCAGGCGAGGCCGCGGCTGTGCGAGGCGAGGGAGAGTAGGAAGAGGTTCTGGTTCTGGGATTTTCCCAGATCAGATGTCTGGCGTGCTATCCAGACGACATATTGGATGTCTGGAGACGCTACCAGACGACAAAAAGTAGATCTTCGCGAAGGTGCATTCCTCTTGCGGTTACGACCATGCAGGCCGCATCGCAGCTACGATTTACATGGCAAAAAATAGGAGATTTGGCTGTCGCGTGTAGGGATTGCTTTGAGAAGGCATGGGGCACTCCCTCCCATGCGTTTCGGACGTCTAAATAGCTTACCAAACGACCGGAAGCACTTCCAGACATCTGGAGGAGAGGTCGGACGTCTAGAGTAGGAAGGCATGGGGCACTCCCTCCCTCAACCAGAACTCGCACTTGCTGTATTTGGCGTACAGCCTGCGTCGTCTCAGAGTGTCCAGAACCATCCGCAAGTGCTGTCCGTGCTGCGTCCGATCTCTAGAATAGATGAGTACATCATCTATGAAAACCACCACAAACTGGTCCAAGTACGGTCTGAACACCCGGTTCATCAGGTCCATGAAAGCAGCGGGGGCATTGGTCAGCCCAAACGGCATGACCAAAAACTCGTAGTGTCCGTACCGGGTGCGGAAAGCTGTCTTGGAGACGTCGGTCTCCCTGATCCTCAACTGGTGGTATCCAGACCTCAAGTCGATCTTGGAAAACACCGTGGCACCCCGCAACTGGTCAAACAAATCGTCAATCCTCGGCAGCGGATATCGGTTCTTGATGGTGACCCTATTCAGCTGTCTGTAGTCCACACAAAGGCGTAGGGTCCCATCCTTCTTCTTCACAAACAGTACCGGGGCTCCCCAGGGAGACGCACTGGGCCTCACGAAACCCTTCTCCAAAAGGTCCTGCAACTGAGACTTGAGCTCTCGCAGCTCAAGCGGTGCCATCCTGTATGGCGCGGTGGAGATGGGGTTGGTCCCTGGTACTAGTGAGATCTCAAACTCGATCTCACGCTCGGGCGGTAGTCCTGGTAACTCGTCTGGAAACACGTCGGGGTACTCTCTGACCACCGGGATGCTCTGGAAGTCTGCCACGGGGCTGTGCTCTGCCACCACACAAGCTAAGAAGCCCTCACACCCCTGGCTCAAAAGTCTCGCCGCCCGAAGTGCCGAAATGCACCTGAAACCTCCGTCCACTGGCTGCCCGTGAAACTCGAAGGAAGGCAACTCCGGAATGGAGAAGACAATCTTCCTCTCAAAGCAGTCTACCAATGCGTGGTAAGCGGACAGCCAATCCATCCCCAGGATCACCCCAAAGTCCTCCATCTGTATCATAATCAGGTCAGCTGGCAGGCTGTGTCCCCCGATGCTGACCCCGCAACCCGTGTACACCTCCTCAGCTACAAACAGCTGACCACTCGGACCTCTGATTACGAACGGGTTCTCTAACAATGTATAATCCTGGTCCAAACTAACTGCGAAACTGTCTGCGACAAACGAGTGCGTAGCGCCGGAATCGAAAAGCGTGTAAACGAGTCTGCCAGAAACTGAAACCATACCTGCTACCACGGATCCCGAAGCTCTGGCGTCCCTGTGTGTTAGGGCGTTGATACGCCCCTCAGCTCTAGGTGCGGACGAAGCAGCCACACTCTGCGTCGGACGGGTAGGTGCTGGCCGGTACCCTCCTCGCGACTGCGGTCCTCCTCCTCGCGCCTGGAAACCGCGGCCTCCTGCGCGCCCTCCAGTGCTCTACGCGGGAAGTATCTGCTGACCTCCTGCCCTAGATGGGCAGTCCCTCCTGACGTGGCCCGGCTGGCCACACTGGTAGCAGAGGGGAACCCGACTCCCGCCCTCAGTGAGTCCCTGCTGTCGGCTAGGCGGGGGTCCGGTGCTGGCGACTGGCCCCTGTCGAGGGCCCCTAAAGGCCACTGATGGCCCTACACAACGTGACGGCTCTCCTGCGGACGCCACGTGTCTCCGTGGAGTTCTCCTAACACGCCTGGTGTGGCGGCGGAAATCTCGTTCCACCACTAACTCCCCTGTCGTACGCTCGGAAGGGGGAGGGGGTAGCGACGTGGGTGGAAGCTGAAATTCTTCTCGAACCACCTCTCGAATCAGTTGGACGAGGTCCCGAGACGGTATACTCAGGAGAAGAGGAGGGGTAGTATGTATTCCAAGCCCGACATATCTGTCCCCCGGGCCCTGACCTCGGCCGCGCCTGCGGCCCACCCTCCTAGCTCCACGACGCGGCATCTCCTACAATGGAGACGCGAAACAAAAAGAAAAGCTTCTAAACAGACGGTACCTAACGAAACTTCTAAGAGCTCATGTCAAGAGATATGTTGTGGTGGCTACTCTAGCTATAACATGTGAATTGGTTATTTTCCAGTCAGTTGATTCACTTCTCGGGACGACCTTGCTCTGATACCATCTTGTAACGACCCGGTTCCCGAGTCCCTACGAGACACGAGAACCGGACCGACTCGACTAATCCCAAGACCCAGTCGTCCAACGAGGAAGTAACCAAAAGACAGTAAAATAAACCACATTCAGCATGAATATAACTAACAGTAAAAAGTACAGCAGTAAGGAAAGAAACTACTACAGTAGGCACCACCACAACAGTAAAACAACATTTATCATATAACAAAAACTGCAGGTAAAGAAGGTACAGCGGAAACAAAACTACTCACTAGAACAGAAACAAAAGAAGGTACAAAGCTGTGGCAACTCTACTGGACCCTACTCGGCCCAGCGTCCTCTGCAGCCGCCGACCTTGGCTGCTCAACACCTGGTCCTGAAAAAGGTAACGAGTGTAACACGTCAGCAAAACGCTGAGTAGAGTGGCAAACTAACTAAAGGCAACAGTAGAGTGTACAGTAGCTGTTATGTTCTATTACTTCCTTTATTCACATCTTTCAATTTTTCTCACTATTTCATTTACTTCTCAGATCCTTTACTTGATCTCGAATGTCCTCGTGGGACGATCTTGATTGCAGTCTTTTCCAACAGTAGAAGTAGCACGTGGTGCTCTCCTGGCCGGGAGAGTCCCCCGTGGTGATCCTACCCTCAGTCAACCACCCCAAGGTCACTGACAGACGTAACGGTGACTACGGCACGCGCGATAAACGCACAGGTAGCTAGCCCGTACTGGCACGCGGTCAGTCGTTTCCGTTAACGGGTGCGCCCAAAGCACAGCACGGAACCAGGGCAGAGCCCTCTCAGTAACAGGGGTCCAACCCCTCCACAGTAACCAAACCGGGGCCTTGCCCCTCCACAGTCCGCGCACCCTCGTCTGACTACCCTGGTTTGCCCTAGTGGGCCTAACAAGTCGGTGAAGGAGGCTAGCAGAACCCCGGGGCCCGTGGGGTAGCTAGTACTCTCCTAACACTACTAGCTCTCCTCGGTACTACGTACACGAGGGCCAACAAGTCGGTACAGAGCGGCCAAGCCTAACCCCGGGTCCCTGGGGCGGCTGGCCCCACTCTGCACTAAAACAGGTACAGGTACTTCCCTTGGTACTGCGTACCCAAGAGACAGTACAACTACATCTCAGTTCCATTCCTTTTCTTTCCAGGAGTTCCACTCCTAATTCCCCGTAGGGTTCCAGCTCTTTATCTCAGAACATCATATGTTTCACTTTCCAGATTCACGTTCTCACATTCCATGATCTCAACATGTTTCCTTGTTCATAACAGGCAGCTGTTAATTAATTTCACAGGCAGCTTATATATTCCTTTCCATTTTTCCAAGACTGCAGTAATATACATTCCACTAGTTTTTCCATCCTAGGATTCATGCCATATCCTAGGATCTATCATACAATCTAATTTTCCGGCCCTAGGATTCATGCAACACCTAGGAGCTATCATTCCATACATTTCTCATTCCTAGGGTTCATGCAATGCCCTAGGTTCTAGTTATGGTTCCATACTTTAACAGATTTTATTAATGCTTAAAACCACTCTACCAGGTACAACGGAAGTAATGGGGGCGTGGTCGGGAATCCCGCGCGCCTCCGCGACTCTCAAGACGGCAACCGAACGAGGTCCTATCACGAGGATCAAACACAAGGAGTGTCTCAAAACAGTGTATAGCTACTGTAGGCGGGTAGAGGAATAAATTCTGAAACGAACGCAACTCGAATCGCGGAAAACGGAGCCCAAACGGGCCCTAAACGGGTCGAGAAAGACAATACTGTGCAAAATCAGACGTCTGGAACTCCTTCCAGACGTCTTAAACGGTGGATCAGAGAATTACCTGTTCGGCTTGGTTCCCCGGACGTCCAGAAGTCTGTGGCGACATCTCTCCTAGATCCCAGACGTCCGATGGTCTCTCCGGACATCTGGAGGTCACTCCCGCCGTCTGGTACAACTTCCAGACGTCGGATTCGCAAAGGATGACGAATCCGAACACCTGCGCACAGCCAACCCTCCTCCTTCAGTACGGTCAGTCGACAAAAGAAGAAGGAGAAAGCGGAACTCACCTTTCAGACGTCTGTATGATCACACAGACGTCGACCTTGCCGTCTGGATATCAGTCCAGACGTCTGATTCTGGAGATTTTTCCAGAATCAGAACCTCGCTCGGCCTCCGCTCGCGACGCCGCCCGCGTCGCACCTCGCGCGTCCGCTGCTCCGCCCGCAGCAGGTCCCTCTTCGCGACGCTCTGCGCCCCCTGCGCCCTCCGCCGGCCGGCCAAGCCGCTCCCGGCGAGCTCGCCCTCACGGCAGAGTCCCGCCCTCGCACACCGCAGCTCCTCCGCGCCTTTGCTGCGCCGCTGCCGCTGCGCCCTCGCGTCCGCTCGCTCCGCCCGCAGCAGGAGAGGAGGAAGATGGTGGAGACGGGAGGGGAGGCGCGCCCCCTCCCCCTTTTAACGCCGCGCGGAGAGGAGGAGAGAGACGGCCGCAGTCGCCTGCAGCCGCAGAGAAGATGCGGATCGCAGGTCTGCGCGCACAGGCGCGCAGACGAATATCCCGTGCGAGTATAACTGTTCGTCAGACGTCTGTAAACTATCCCGGACGTCTGGTCAGACGTCTGGATGTGATCCCAGACGTCTTGACAGACGTCTGGGCCACCTCCCAGACGTCTTAAAAGACGTCTGGGGTACGCGCTCGTTACAATATAACAAACTCAAAGGAAGTTTCGTCCCCGAAACTTGCGCCAACTAGGGTGCGGAAAAAGGATGTCCAAATAACCATAACAAACTCAAAGAGGACCGAAGCCGGTCCGAAAAGACGTACCCGCGAAAAGCTCTGGGTACCGCTCCCGCATTGCCGCCTCAGGCTCCCAGGTAGCCTCCTCGTACCGCTGGCTCCTCCACAAAACCTTTACCAGGGGTACTTGCTTTCGTCTCAACCTGCGGACGGCTCGGTCTAGGATCTGCACTGGCCGCTCGGGGTAGGTCAGGTCGTCGCTCACCTCGACGCTCTCGTGACTCAGTACGTGGCTGAGATCGGCTACGTACTTCCTGAGGTTGGACACGTGGAACACGTCGTGCACACCAGAAAGCTGCGGGGGAAGGGCAAGTCTGTAAGCAACGGGTCCAACCCGCTCCAGGACCTCGAAGGGCCCCACGAACCTCGGCGCGAGCTTCCCTCTCACCCCAAACCGCTGTAAGCCCTTCATGGGCGAAACACGAAGAAAGACGTGGTCCCCAACCTCGAACTGCACCTCTCTGCGTCTGCGATCTGCGTAGCTCTTCTGTCTGCTCCTGACAGTGCGGAGTCGTCTGTGGATCTGTTCAACTACCTCCTGACTCTGCCGGATCATCCTGGGGCCAACCTCCCACTTGGTTCCCACCTCAACCCAACTCAAGGGTGCCGTGCATTTCCGCCCGTACAGAGCCTCGTAGGGAGCCATGCCGATGCTCGAGTGATAACTGTTGTTGTATGCAAACTCTGCCAGGGGCAGGTGTTCCTCCCAAGAGCCCCTCCAGTCTAGTACACAGGCACGCAAAAGATCCTCAAGTGTCTGTATCGTGCGTTCCGACTGTCCGTCCGTCTGGGGGTGGTAAGCCGTGCTAAACCTCAACCTCGTCCCCAAAGCCTGCTGAAACTCAGCCCAAAACTGGGACGTAAAGCGGGTATCCCGGTCGGATACGATCTCCCGCGGAACTCCATGTAGTCGCACCACATCACGGATATACCTCTCTGCCAACTGTGCTGGTCCCAAAGTGACTCGGATCGGCAAGAATCGTGCCGTCTTCGTCAACCTATCCACTATTACCCAGACCGCGTCGTGTCCTCGCTGGGTAACAGGTAAACCCACCACCAAGTCCATGGTGATGCTCTCCCACTTCCACTCTGGCACTGGAAGCGGCTGAAGCGGCCCTGCAGGCCTCTGATGCTCGGCTTTCACCTGCTGGCACACTAAGCACTGCTGCACGAACTCACCCACATCCCGCTTCATCCCTCTCCACCAGAACTCGCGTCTCAAGTCATGGTACATTTTCGTGTTTCCGGGATGTATGGTGAATCTGGAACCGTGTGCCTCAGTCAGGAGCTCTCTCAACAGCTCCTCGTCTCTGGGGACGCACAGCCGTCCCCTCAAGCGTAACACCTGGTCTGTGAAAGAGAAGTCCCCTGGGTCCCCTGACAGTACTCTGTCGCGCAAAGACTGCAAGTACGGATCGGCCATCTGTCCCGTGATGATGCGGTCTATCAACTCTGGTCTGGTCTGCCGTGTCACCGTCACTGCCCCACAGTATCCTCGTAACTCTAGAGGTCGCCAACTGCCCACCTCCTCCAAAAGGCTCCAACTCTGTAACTGTAGACTGGCCAAGCGTGCGGGCGCCTTACGGCTCAAGGCGTCAGCCACCACATTGGCCTTTCCCGGGTGGTAGGAGATGCTGCAGTCGTAGTCCTTCAGGAGCTCCAACCAACGTCTCTGTCTCATGTTGAGCTCCTTCTGGTCAAAAAGATATCTGAGGCTCTTGTGATCTGTAAAAATCTCGAAGGTCTCACCGTACAAGTAGTGCCTCCATGTCTTCAGCGCGAAGACAACAGCTGCCAACTCTAGGTCATGGGTAGGGTAGGTATGCTCATGGGGCTTCAGTTGCCGCGAAGCGTAAGCGACCACGTGACCCCTCTGCATGAGCACACCTCCTAACCCCTGCAAGGAAGCGTCCGTGTACACGACGAACCCGCCACTACTGTCAGGAATGGTGAGCACGGGAGCCGAGGTCAACCTCTCCTTCAGCTCCAGAAAACACGCCTCACAGGCGTCTGTCCAAGTGAAAGGCACATCCTTCCGAGTCAACTGTGTCATAGGACGTGCAATCTGCGAAAACCCTCTGATGAACCGTCTGTAGTAACCTGCCAGTCCCAGGAAACTGCGAATCTCAGTGACTGAACGCGGTCTCTCCCACCTGAGCACTGCCTCGACCTTGGCGGGATCCACCGCCAGGCCGTCTCCAGAGATCACATGACCCAAAAATGTCACCTCCCTCAACCAGAACTCGCACTTGCTGTATTTGGCGTACAGCCTGCGTCGTCTCAGAGTGTCCAGAACCATCCGCAAGTGCTGTCCGTGCTGCGTCCGATCTCTAGAATAGATGAGTACATCATCTATGAAAACCACCACAAACTGGTCCAAGTACGGTCTGAACACCCGGTTCATCAGGTCCATGAAAGCAGCGGGGGCATTGGTCAGCCCAAACGGCATGACCAAAAACTCGTAGTGTCCGTACCGGGTGCGGAAAGCTGTCTTGGAGACGTCGGTCTCCCTGATCCTCAACTGGTGGTATCCAGACCTCAAGTCGATCTTGGAAAACACCGTGGCACCCCGCAACTGGTCAAACAAATCGTCAATCCTCGGCAGCGGATATCGGTTCTTGATGGTGACCCTATTCAGCTGTCTGTAGTCCACACAAAGGCGTAGGGTCCCATCCTTCTTCTTCACAAACAGTACCGGGGCTCCCCAGGGAGACGCACTGGGCCTCACGAAACCCTTCTCCAAAAGGTCCTGCAACTGAGACTTGAGCTCTCGCAGCTCAAGCGGTGCCATCCTGTATGGCGCGGTGGAGATGGGGTTGGTCCCTGGTACTAGTGAGATCTCAAACTCGATCTCACGCTCGGGCGGTAGTCCTGGTAACTCGTCTGGAAACACGTCGGGGTACTCTCTGACCACCGGGATGCTCTGGAAGTCTGCCACGGGGCTGTGCTCTGCCACCACACAAGCTAAGAAGCCCTCACACCCCTGGCTCAAAAGTCTCGCCGCCCGAAGTGCCGAAATGCACCTGAAACCTCCGTCCACTGGCTGCCCGTGAAACTCGAAGGAAGGCAACTCCGGAATGGAGAAGACAATCTTCCTCTCAAAGCAGTCTACCAATGCGTGGTAAGCGGACAGCCAATCCATCCCCAGGATCACCCCAAAGTCCTCCATCTGTATCATAATCAGGTCAGCTGGCAGGCTGTGTCCCCCGATGCTGACCCCGCAACCCGTGTACACCTCCTCAGCTACAAACAGCTGACCACTCGGACCTCTGATTACGAACGGGTTCTCTAACAATGTATAATCCTGGTCCAAACTAACTGCGAAACTGTCTGCGACAAACGAGTGCGTAGCGCCGGAATCGAAAAGCGTGTAAACGAGTCTGCCAGAAACTGAAACCATACCTGCTACCACGGATCCCGAAGCTCTGGCGTCCCTGTGTGTTAGGGCGTTGATACGCCCCTCAGCTCTAGGTGCGGACGAAGCAGCCACACTCTGCGTCGGACGGGTAGGTGCTGGCCGGTACCCTCCTCGCGACTGCGGTCCTCCTCCTCGCGCCTGGAAACCGCGGCCTCCTGCGCGCCCTCCAGTGCTCTGCGCGGGAAGTATCTGCTGACCTCCTGCCCTAGATGGGCAGTCCCTCCTGACGTGGCCCGGCTGGCCACACTGGTAGCAGAGGGGAACCCGACTCCCGCCCTCAGTGAGTCCCTGCTGTCGGCTAGGCGGGGGTCCGGTGCTGGCGACTGGCCCCTGTCGAGGGCCCCTAAAGGCCACTGATGGCCCTACACAACGTGACGGCTCTCCTGCGGACGCCACGTGTCTCCGTGGAGTTCTCCTAACACGCCTGGTGTGGCGGCGGAAATCTCGTTCCACCACTAACTCCCCTGTCGTACGCTCGGAAGGGGGAGGGGGTAGCGACGTGGGTGGAAGCTGAAATTCTTCTCGAACCACCTCTCGAATCAGTTGGACGAGGTCCCGAGACGGTATACTCAGGAGAAGAGGAGGGGTAGTATGTATTCCAAGCCCGACATATCTGTCCCCCGGGCCCTGACCTCGGCCGCGCCTGCGGCCCACCCTCCTAGCTCCACGACGCGGCATCTCCTACAATGGAGACGCGAAACAAAAAGAAAAGCTTCTAAACAGACGGTACCTAACGAAACTTCTAAGAGCTCATGTCAAGAGATATGTTGTGGTGGCTACTCTAGCTATAACATGTGAATTGGTTATTTTCCAGTCAGTTGATTCACTTCTCGGGACGACCTTGCTCTGATACCATCTTGTAACGACCCGGTTCCCGAGTCCCTACGAGACACGAGAACCGGACCGACTCGACTAATCCCAAGACCCAGTCGTCCAACGAGGAAGTAACCAAAAGACAGTAAAATAAACCACATTCAGCATGAATATAACTAACAGTAAAAAGTACAGCAGTAAGGAAAGAAACTACTACAGTAGGCACCACCACAACAGTAAAACAACATTTATCATATAACAAAAACTGCAGGTAAAGAAGGTACAGCGGAAACAAAACTACTCACTAGAACAGAAACAAAAGAAGGTACAAAGCTGTGGCAACTCTACTGGACCCTACTCGGCCCAGCGTCCTCTGCAGCCGCCGACCTTGGCTGCTCAACACCTGGTCCTGAAAAAGGTAACGAGTGTAACACGTCAGCAAAACGCTGAGTAGAGTGGCAAACTAACTAAAGGCAACAGTAGAGTGTACAGTAGCTGTTATGTTCTATTACTTCCTTTATTCACATCTTTCAATTTTTCTCACTATTTCATTTACTTCTCAGATCCTTTACTTGATCTCGAATGTCCTCGTGGGACGATCTTGATTGCAGTCTTTTCCAACAGTAGAAGTAGCACGTGGTGCTCTCCTGGCCGGGAGAGTCCCCCGTGGTGATCCTACCCTCAGTCAACCACCCCAAGGTCACTGACAGACGTAACGGTGACTACGGCACGCGCGATAAACGCACAGGTAGCTAGCCCGTACTGGCACGCGGTCAGTCGTTTCCGTTAACGGGTGCGCCCAAAGCACAGCACGGAACCAGGGCAGAGCCCTCTCAGTAACAGGGGTCCAACCCCTCCACAGTAACCAAACCGGGGCCTTGCCCCTCCACAGTCCGCGCACCCTCGTCTGACTACCCTGGTTTGCCCTAGTGGGCCTAACAAGTCGGTGAAGGAGGCTAGCAGAACCCCGGGGCCCGTGGGGTAGCTAGTACTCTCCTAACACTACTAGCTCTCCTCGGTACTACGTACACGAGGGCCAACAAGTCGGTACAGAGCGGCCAAGCCTAACCCCGGGTCCCTGGGGCGGCTGGCCCCACTCTGCACTAAAACAGGTACAGGTACTTCCCTTGGTACTGCGTACCCAAGAGACAGTACAACTACATCTCAGTTCCATTCCTTTTCTTTCCAGGAGTTCCACTCCTAATTCCCTGTAGGGTTCCAGCTCTTTATCTCAGAACATCATATGTTTCACTTTCCAGATTCACGTTCTCACATTCCATGATCTCAACATGTTTCCTTGTTCATAACAGGCAGCTGTTAATTAATTTCACAGGCAGCTTATATATTCCTTTCCATTTTTCCAAGACTGCAGTAATATACATTCCACTAGTTTTTCCATCCTAGGATTCATGCCATATCCTAGGATCTATCATACAATCTAATTTTCCGGCCCTAGGATTCATGCAACACCTAGGAGCTATCATTCCATACATTTCTCATTCCTAGGGTTCATGCAATGCCCTAGGTTCTAGTTATGGTTCCATACTTTAACAGATTTTATTAATGCTTAAAACCACTCTACCAGGTACAACGGAAGTAATGGGGGCGTGGTCGGGAATCCCGCGCGCCTCCGCGACTCTCAAGACGGCAACCGAACGAGGTCCTATCACGAGGATCAAACACAAGGAGTGTCTCAAAACAGTGTATAGCTACTGTAGGCGGGTAGAGGAATAAATTCTGAAACGAACGCAACTCGAATCGCGGAAAACGGAGCCCAAACGGGCCCTAAACGGGTCGAGAAAGACAATACTGTGCAAAATCAGACGTCTGGAACTCCTTCCAGACGTCTTAAACGGTGGATCAGAGAATTACCTGTTCGGCTTGGTTCCCCGGACGTCCAGAAGTCTGTGGCGACGTCTCTCCTAGATCCCAGACGTCCGATGGTCTCTCCGGACGTCTGGAGGTCACTCCCGCCGTCTGGTACAACTTCCAGACGTCGGATTCGCAAAGGATGACGAATCCGAACACCTGCGCACAGCCAACCCTCCTCCTTCAGTACGGTCAGTCGACAAAAGAAGAAGGAGAAAGCGGAACTCACCTTTCAGACGTCTGTATGATCACACAGACGTCGACCTTGCCGTCTGGATATCAGTCCAGACGTCTGATTCTGGAGATTTTTCCAGAATCAGAACCTCGCTCGGCCTCCGCTCGCGACGCCGCCCGCGTCGCACCTCGCGCGTCCGCTGCTCCGCCCGCAGCAGGTCCCTCTTCGCGACGCTCTGCGCCCCCTGCGCCCTCCGCCGGCCGGCCAAGCCGCTCCCGGCGAGCTCGCCCTCACGGCAGAGTCCCGCCCTCGCACGCCGCAGCTCCTCCGCGCCTTTGCTGCGCCGCTGCCGCTGCGCCCTCACGTCCGCTCGCTCCGCCCGCAGCAGGAGAGGAGGAAGATGGTGGAGACGGGAGGGGAGGCGTGCCCCCTCCCCCTTTTAACGCCGCACGGAGAGGAGGAGAGAGACGGCCGCAGTCGCCTGCAGCCGCAGAGAAGATGCGGATCGCAGGTCTGCGCGCACAGGCGCGCAGACGAATATCCCGTGCGAGTATAACTGTTCGTCAGACGTCTGTAAACTATCCCGGACGTCTGGTCAGACGTCTGGATGTGATCCCAGACGTCTTGACAGACGTCTGGGCCACCTCCCAGACGTCTTAAAAGACGTCTGGGGTACGCGCTCGTTACAATGACTGAGTCTTGGGATCAGTCGAGTTGAGCCGATCTCGTGCCCTATAGGGATTCGGGAACCAGGTCGTAACAAGAATGAAGGACCAAAGTTTTGCATTTGATCAAAATTTTGAAATCGACCATAACCATTATTATTATTATAAAAGCAACCACGGCCGCGAGAAAAGGAAGTAGCAATAGCACATCCACGAGTAGCTTGATTTAACTGAGGTTCAAGCTAAGGTTGGTTCTTAAGAAGCCATTGCTCATGGACTAAAAGTCGACCAACCATTTCATCAAAAGTAATGGGGATAACACGATTATTAATGGAGGTAATGACTATATCATAATCAAAACCTAATCCCCTAAGAACCGCTAGGACCAATCATCATCAG
This sequence comes from Thalassia testudinum, assembly GCA_037157565.1. Lineage (NCBI taxonomy): Eukaryota > Viridiplantae > Streptophyta > Magnoliopsida > Alismatales > Hydrocharitaceae > Thalassia > Thalassia testudinum. The sequence goes on along the minus strand of JAZHRO010000036.1, from coordinate 125,064,527 downwards.
ACATTAGTTTTACAGTAGTAGCAAGATTTATTTCAATCATGTTAGCCTTCTTGGGATACTCAATAATACTCAGATCACCTTTCTTGAGATTGTTCAGTTCAGTTCGATAATGAAGAATATGTGAACATGTGTGAACTGCAAAGAAATTCTCCAAAAGAAATCCAAATTTGCCTTACAGATGTTAAGGTGGAAAATTGAGCCCCAACATCGTCAGAGACAGAGGATAGGATCCAATTTTTGATAAGTTGATCCTTGAGATGCCATTGAGAATAAGCATCATTCACAATCTCTGTACCAGCAAAATTTAAAACCATTGGCACAGGTGGAGTGACAGAACCATCAATAAATCCTTGAAATCATATGCATGCAATAGGGCTAGAAACTTGGACTTTCACAAGGTGTAGTTGGAGATCGTGAGATTAAAGGTAACATTATTATGCATTGACATAGGAAGACCAGCGTTGAGAAAAGGAAAACTAGGCATTGGAAAAGACATAGCACTAGATGATGAGGAGGAATTCGCCATTGTCAAGAAGCAGATCAGATTCACCACAGAAAAACACCAAACGTGAATCAAATACAACTGCAATCTCCTAGCACAGACTCACGAGCAGATGAATAAAAGCACAAATCCAGGAACTTCTTCACTAGCACAAACAAACAAAAATGAATTTTGTCGATTGCAGTAAGCAATCTCGTTAAAAAATAGAGAGATGAGATTACACCTAATCAAGACCTTGAGAAGAAAATTGACAAGCAAACTGGAGAACAAACACTAGAAACTGATGAAGGAGTTGTGATATTTGTCGAAGAAGTGCTACTATCTGATGCATCTGCCCATTGAGTTGATGAATCTGGGCAAGAATTTGATGAAGAATAAATTTCATTGGACAAATCTTCTCAACAATCCTAGTAGAGAGGCTTTGATACCATGTGTTTGTTACAAGGAGAGCCTAATAGATCGATAGAGAAGAGAAAGGGGAGAATAGAAATAACCATTACGTTACCTTACCTTTTGGTTTGTTACAGAGGTCTTATATATATAGACCTAGTTATTTACAATAATACCCTTATCTTTACACACATTTACAACATGACCAATTTTTAGAAACTAATAATGCCTACAGGATTCCACTATGTCCAATGGACTTTGACATGGATCCTATGAAACAATGATTCAATTGGATGATGCCTTTTACCTTCCTCACCATTGTGTGGATGGTTCGAATTTCTCTTCTTCCTCCTTTGGAGCTACGTCTTCTTGTAATCTCTCATTCCCTATGATGAAACATCTCATGTTTCCGAAAAAAAATTGGATGCTACCTTCAAAAGAGGGGCATGCGTTTGATGTAGGAGTGCGTAGGCTGGATGATATGTGATATGGTTGTTGAAGCTTCCCCAACGAAAATTCAACGTGCCAACAGGAAATGGTGAAGTTGAAGCTTTAGTCCACATTTTCTCTTCTTTTCTTTTCTTAACTCCAGGAAGCTTATGAGTAATGAAATTAACCATGTGGTAGTAGGTGGGTCGTGGACCCAAATATATACTCATGGAGACCCAGAAATGAACAAACCATGCCAACGGTACTCTTATTGCCACGTGCTTGGAGGCTTCACCTCATCACACGCATTCCCTTACATCTAGTTATTCGAGAGAGAACGGAAGGATGGTGACATTACCCTTCTACTCTAAGTTCTGATTTCACGAGAAAATGCAAAGAAATTCCTTTTGCAGGGTATTTTGCAACATGTGGTGGCCTATTCTGAAATCAAGGGTTTAGTGGACTCTACCAAACCAATCGGTGATTTTTGCTTTCAAATAAAATATTATTGATGATTATTATATTTAAATAAAATATTATTAGTAATTTTTAATTTTAAATCAAATGCCATTGCTAATTTTTACATTTGAACCAATCACATGTGATTTTTTAATTATTACTTGTGATTTTTAAGTAATAAATCAAATATCATCGATAATTTTTAATTAAAAATAAAAATCATTAATAATTTATTGATCTTTAGTAGACAGTGGATCTTATCACATGCATTATAAAAAATGTATGACCTTTCGTATTATAATGACGAATATCAATCATGATATTTGAATACACCGATATATTTCATAAGTAGATCTCACCTAGACAGAGGGAGTGTGCATATATGAGAAATATGTGACATGATCTCCCCGTCTATGTTACATTTTACATTGTAAATGCATCTTCCCACCAACGTCCGATCTCCTTTGTGCTCCTATGGCATCCAAATAGGACACAACGAAATCCAAGGAAATTCCATACAGGATTGCTTCCACCGGTGACGCAGAAGACTAATTTATATTGTGGAAATGATAAGACCCTCATCCCTACCATAGAATTAAATAATTAAGGTCTGATGAGGAATTATGCACCTGTGCCTACTTTTTAACATATAACGAAAGTTTTAGAAGAGGCACATCCATTGTGATGAATCATGATGGCATTTGCTATGAATGTGTATTCATGTCGATATCTGCATGCTCTAATATTCAATGTATTACGTTTTTTCCCCTTTTTTTTTACATTTTTCCTCATATTCCTCATCGTGCCTGTGCCCCTGGCATTCTCATATCTTAAAGTGACGAAATTGAAATGAAATCAACATTGAAACGAAAATAATAATTTTTATATTTAAATCAATTATCATTAATGATTTTTAAAGGATTATTAGTAATATTTAATTTTGATAGCAAATATTACCAATAATTTTTGCATTTGAATCAAATATAAGTAATTTTTAATTATATGTAAAAATTACTTGTGGTATTTGAATACATCAGTATAATCTGCTAGTGAATTTCACTTGAATTTTAAATATAATAGTGCATTCTATCGGTGGATGCCACCAAGATGCACATGAGAGGGAGGTATGATATTATCTTCACCTTTGCATTGCAAAATACATTACAAAATGTGTTTCCTTACGAACATCTAATGTATTATGCATCCAAAAGTCCCCTCTTGCATTCATAAATATGGACTGAAAAGTGAATTGGAAGGGAAGTAACAAAGGCAATTGACAGAAAGAACAACTAATTTTTCATCGTTAAATGATTAAATTTTGGTCTGAAGTAGATTAAGGAAGCATCTAGATCCAAGCTCCTCAGAGTAGAAGAGCACGTAAAAAAACTCAGCACAAGTTACAACTGTATATCAATCAAGGTAAAGCAAGACAGACTTCAGAGAGTGCTTCAACTGCAGCAAGTTGAATCGACGGAATGTAGAGAATGGCAAGTCAGACGTTGATAAAAGACCATTTTAGGAAACTTTGTCCTTATGAAGGGTGCAGAAAAGAATTCTGGCCTTCTGAATGGAAAAACAGAATGGAACTCGAACAGGATATTTTAAAAGACCAGCAATCACAAAGTCAAGACTCTTGGATAGTGGTAGGCAACATGTTCACAGAAGAATGGGCATAGCTTAAAAGTAATGAGAAAATCTAATATAACCTCCCCAAAAATCAGGGTGATGCTTTTCTAGTTACGAAACAATGAATGAGAAACAAAGTCTTTCCTGAAAGTTAATTTTCACCAGCATAACCCGCTGAAGCAAAAAAGGAAAACAATTTTTTCCTCTTCATTCTTACTATGCAGCTTTTCTCTATTCAGTATCTGACAGAACAAAGCACTCCCTTGTATTGAGCTTCTTACCATACCACAAATATGGATGAATACAATTTTGTAGAACGAAAGGTAAACAAAAGGAAATGGTTTTAGATGGGATTTGTTTTTCCCACAACCATTGTATTTTTGTTTGGGCAGATTTCGGGTCCCTTGAATTCCATAGGGATCTATGGCAGTACATTTCCAAGAAAATTTTCAGTTTGTGACTTAAGGCAAAAGAAGAAAACACTTCCTTTGAATAGCATCAAAATTAGGAACTTGCTCATTTGAATGGCAGCATTTTCAACTTCTATTTGATTAGAGGAATCCAACTCTCCTAATGGCATTGCTTCACATCCAGGGACACTCTTTTCCACAACAATAAAACATAGCAAAACTGTAGTACATTAAAGACCAGAAATTAGTAACGGCAGCTAAGGCCTTCCCATATTATTTGACCATGCAGGCTGACAAGCATCTGCTGAAAAAAATAGTATGCATTCAACAACAGCATATCCTATCCAGAGTCTATACAAGATGATACTACAACTACATGCTGAACACGAGAGCTTACATCAGCCAGTCACCAAGAATGAGCATGTCAAAGCTTCATGGCGCCCATATCTTTTCTGTTCATCCATGTCTCACTCCCCTCCATCATCCCCTCTTCCCTGGTACTCGACCTCAAACAAGAGCTCGCCTCCTCGTTATCTGAAGATCCCGGCCTCTCAGTAAGAAATTGCTCCCAAAACACGTCGTTCACCCGTCCCGCGCCAGGCACATTCCCTTGCTTATTGGCCATGGAGGAGGCCACCGGGATGCTCGTAGCCATGCCGACAGCTCGATCGCCATTGTTGTTTCTGCCCTTGGTACCCCTGTCGAAGGAATCATCTTTGCCAACATCCCTATACCTCGAATCCGTGGCCTCTTCCGCATTCTGATCCATCAACTTCGGAAATTTATCCGGAAGCTGAGCCTCATCCAAATCCAAAGGAGACGAGGCAAGCGTGAGCTTCAACTGGCAGGATATATTCCTCTCCTCTTCGTCGTCAGTGCTCGGTAGCCATGGCAAACAATTGCTCCTCTTCTGACACAATGATGGCACACTGGTATCCATAAGGTCCACCTCCTCGGGCAGGAGCAAATGGCACTCCGCCGTGTTGGCCTGTCCTTCCACTCCCACCCTCTGAGGGCTGCTTCCTCTGCCCTCGTTCGAATTCCGAGTCCCGCCCAAAGCCATGTCCCCATTTGAAACAGCAGGGCAAAGCTCCAACTTGAGCTTGTTGGAGAAATCCTGCGGGAACAAATTGCTTAAGTCCACCGGCTTGGAGGTGCTGCTGTGACCCTCATTGTTGCTGTTGTCCACGACCTCAGGACTCCCATCCACACCACCCCTTTCAAGGGACCTCCTCTTCTTGGAGAGCACCGAGAAGTCGACCGCGATGAGCTGCTCCACGAACGCGGGATTGCGAACAGCCTTCTCCAGGAAAATGACGAGCTTGTCTTGCCTCTGCATCATGCCGTCCATCCTTTGCTCTGCTTCATCGAACCGGAAACCGCTCGAGACCTCGAGGTGCCCGATCCCGCACAATTCGTTGCGGAGCCTATCCCTCTCCTTGGATAACCGGTCGATCTCCTCCTCGAGGGTGGCTCTCTCGGAGTCCAACGTGCCGACGGGGTGGCTGTGGCCGTGGCTGTGGCTGTGGATCGGCTTCCTCCTGTGGATGTTCCTCAGCCGGTGCTTCTCCCCCCTCACGAAGTCCTCGTTCGAGAACTCCCACTTCTCCTGGTCGACCTTCCTGAACCCCTGCGCTCCGCAACAACAACAACAACAACCGCTCAAGATCGGATTTTGGCGAATACCCAAAATCCCCAAACATCAGGAGGCATCGGAAGAACGAGAGTGGGGGGGGGGGCGCGCGCGCGCAGAGAACGTACGTAGGTGTTGAGCTGTCGGATGAAGCTGGAGAAGTTGCTGTGCTTGAAGTAGGAAGGGAGGAGGACGCGGGCGAACTCGAGTGGGTCCCAGACGACAAAGGTGTTCCGCTTCGATCCCCAGGAGACGATGGCGTCTGAGGAGGAGTCGTCCACCATCTCATAGGTCTTCTGGAGGAACGGCGCGGGCCCACCGCTTCCTCCTCCGCCTCCACCGGCGGTTCCCTGCGGCTCCATGGGTACGTTGGTAACCCTAATTACAAGGTTCCCGAGTTCTCTCGGGAGAGGAAAGGCGAGGGCTTTGCGAGGGAATCGAGAGGCGCGACGGACAACGCGTAGGTGAACCTTCTGCGTGTGGTCTTTGATGAGAGAGAGAGAGCGAGCAGAGAGAGGGAAGGAGGGAGGAGAGAGATCAAAGGAAGAGTCATGCAACTGACAATGGAGTTATGTTTCAACGAAGACTCTGGCAGATAAGTTTGGAAGGACACTTATTTGAAAGAATGGAATAAATAATATTATTGGTACAATGCGATGATATCGGCGGAAGAATTGGGATAAAGATGATTGAAGTAGTTGTTTTACGTTGGGGGATGAATTTTTAATATTATAATATAAATAAAAATGGATTGATATGAAATAATAAATATATTTTAATAAATATAGAGATTTTTATGTATATTATTAAAATTTAAAAATTATTTTCTTGTCATATATTTTTTAATATTGGTTTAAATATCATTAAAAAATGATGCAATTTTTCTGATTATCACTTAATTAATTAACATTGTTAACTTAATTTAATGGTATTGGGAAGGAGGGAGGAGGGGCAGAGTAGCGGTGGTGAGTGTTTGGTGGTGGTGGTGTGCACCAAAGAGGGTGAGTAGGGGGAGGTGGTGTTGGTGGTGTGCACCAAGGAGAGAGTAGTGGGAGGGTGGTGGTGGTGAGAGAAGGAGGATAGGGTGGTGGAAGGGGGGAGGAGGAAGGTGGAGTGGGGTGCAGGAAGAAAAAATGAAAGGTAAAGAATAAAAAAAAAAAGTTTTGATGATATAAAAAATTTTTTTATTATTTTTAAATCTATTCCCATTAAAGTTAACTATGAGTGATAATTACGAAAATAATATGAATTTTTCAATGTCATTCAAAGTAATATTAGGAAGTTGATGAAAAGAAAATAATTTTTAAATGTTTCAGGTACACTTATATAAAAAATCTCTTTCATTTTAAAAAAATTTAAAAATAAAAAAAAAAAAAATTTTTTATTACTGTTATATCAAACACCCTTAACTTTAGCAATGTTAACTAATGAAATGATAATTACGGAAATAGCGTCACCTTTATAATTACAATTAAATTAATATTGGAAAGTAAATGATTGGAAAATAATTTTTAAAAATTTTACAAACATATATATATAAAAATCTCATAAATATATAATATTTAGTAATTATATTTTAATATATATATTGATATTAATGTAATACAACGAGATAAGTTGATGCCCATCGATAGAGTAGGATAAATTATATCCCTTAATTTTAGAATTTATTTCTTTGACTGAGAATAACCCTCAGGGAAATAGAGGGACGACGGAGTGGTGTGGTTTCTGGTTTGGGGGCAGAGGTTAGGGTGAATGGTTGCGTGGGTCAGGATGGATCCTGGTGGTGGGGGGCGGTTTTCTGAACTCGTTGTGATGGGAAAGAAGAGAGCAGGCCCGAAGGAACATTTATTCATGGGTCCTTGTTGACTGTTACTTGCGCATCTGTTTGAGTTAGTCACCCTGCTAGCTGTGAAGGCAAGTGGAAGTGCCTAAGGATGCAGTTGATTGAGACTTTTACCTGTGGTTGTAAATTGATTATGTATAATAATTTTGCCAATTTCAAGCCTCAACACTCAATGCATGCGCCTAAACGAGCTCCCTTGGTTTCACCGATGAGATGATGGGGAGAGCTTTTTGCCTGGAGGCAACATTGGATCATAATCGCTTACATTAGGATTAAGTAATCGCTGTGGTTGGGCACTCTTTGTCAAATATAAGTACCTTAAATGATGAGAGAAGAATTTCGCAAGATATGAACAAAGATCATTCCGTACCTCTTCCAAAAATAGATCGGTGAAGGGTTACTTTTGATCACATGAAAAGGGAGAGAACACTCGAAAAAATAACTGCACTTGTGTATATGGAAAAGATCGAAAAGGTTCGGATCGAATTTGATTAAATCTATATCCATATTTATTTACAAAAATATATGCTCATGTTTTATCCATTTATCTATTGATTATAAAAATTTAAACTCTTACCTATACTCATCTATCCATCAGATATCTATTTGCTTATTGATTATTCATTTATAAATTATCTTACAATCAAATTATACCAAATTAGAGTTAAAGAAGAAGAAAAATATATAATATAATTTATTAATTATTTATTTTTAACAAGTTCTAAATATAAGAGTTAGGGTTATTCTAATTTTATTAATCTCCACTAAAATTATTATAAAAAGAACCCTTCAAGGGGAATACATAAAAAATAAAAATATAAAAAACATAAAAAAAACTAAATACAAGTACATTTTAAACTAAAAATCTCCATCTCCGAAATAAATGTTTAATGGAAACTTCAAAATTACTCTCAACTGTCAAAATTATGAAGAGAATCACGAAGAAGATTATAATTAAGGAATGAGAGACTTGGGGTAGGATTTATATATCTTGGTTAAATGGAGATTTTATTTGGATATTCAGGTAGAGTAATCGGATATAAATTTTTATCCATACCCATACCCAAACTCAGTCTAATTTTTTAGATAAAACCCATACCCACAGGTTTGGGTCAGATTTAACCCATCTTTTCAGATCGAGTTGGGTTAGATTTAAGTTAGATTTATCAAAACTTACATCCCTACACACACTCACGAGATATCAATGCTCCTTCCATTCCTCACCTCTCCCGCCAGTTCCACCCCAGTTCTCCCTCTCCCTCACACATTATTTGTTAGTTACTCTTTTTTTTATATTTTTGCTTTAGCTAGGTAATTTCTAGCTAGCAGTATTCTTTTCAAATTTTCTCATATATATTTTATAGATCATATTTTATTTTCTCATTATTTAAGATAAACTTCTATTTCAATTATTAAAGTAAAAATGACTATGCATATATTGGATGATTTAATAAATTTTGTTATATATGTACTTTTTGTATTTTCCATCGATAGTAATATTATTCTTGCTGCGAAGTGTAGGCCTGCCCAATAGTGTTTCTAAAAAGAGTAATAGCATAGAAGCTATAGTCCACGACTAAATCCACGCCACATGGGGTTTATATAAAAGCTTGCACGGGTGCAACGTGCGCATACGCATGTGCTCATTGTTGGAGGTACTGGTGTGTCGTGTGCTGGTCAGGCGAAGCACGGAGCACAATCACATTGGTGGCAGTGCATCGTGTGTCGTGTGCTAGCGAGTTGGAGCAGGCAGCACAATCGCATCGATGTTTCAGCTGCTAGTGTGCTAGCCAACAGAGCACATACCATGACCATGTGCCATGTGCCATGTGCTGGGTTACAAGCGAGCACAAAGCACAAGGGTGTCCCTCTCCGATTGTACTAAAGCAGCAGCTGGACATTGCACTACAATTCAGGCATTCAGAATTATGGTTGACAGAATGAAAGCTTCGTAGCTATTCAGTCTTTCGTGTGGTTAGCTACAAAATTTACTGTTACTTAGCCTCTTTAGTGAATATTGTTTAATGTGCCTTTCCCTTTTGGTCATGTGCTTTCATGGATGGACACATGAATTGTGTTACCCACATGTTCTTTTCAACGACCGGATGTCCTACACAGACCAATTGCGGTAATGGTAAATAACTTTCTTTGATAATTTCTTTGAGGAGAGAAATATTTTCAAGGTATATATGTTATTGCAGGATAGGAAGATGAAGGTCGTAGTTGATGAGGGGAAGATAGGTGGGTTGTTCTTATGCCAGTGCAACCTCCCACCAAAGCTGGTTCTTGAGAGAAGGTACTTGACAAATTGGAACAACCATCCACTTAGTCAAATACATTTTAGATGTTTGAATACAGAAGCGGTGAGGTAATGTTGTTAATTTAATTTAAGTAAAAAAATATGCTAATCTATTAGGGCTTCAATGCAGTTTGAACCAAAGGGGTGTGACTTCAAGAAGAGTGTCTGGGATAATGGATTACTTGCGATAGATTCAGGCTTTGATGACCATGTCAGGATGAGGGATATGGTGTACTTATTGGCCAATGAAGTTCATGAATTGGAGAAGTAAATAGGCAAGCTTGAGGATGAACGACATGACTTAGTTGAGGCGCTTTCAATTAAGGAAGCTACAATTGAAGATCTCAAAGATGATAAGAGAGATTTCCGATGTAAAGTTCAGGAGGCCATTGATTGTTATCATAACAAAAGTTCAAGGTTTCAGTGTTAGTTAAAGTGTCTTTCTTTACATTGAGTTGTTATGTACCTATGCAGGTGATGTTATGTTAGTAAAAAGAATTTGCTGATATTAATTTCATTTTATGTCATTTGAAGTTCTGCTTGAGAAACTGCACATGGATAAGGACATTTATGGTAGGTTATTTAAAACTTATTAATTGAAATGTATTGCTTCAGCTGTATTAATATGTTCTTGCTTGTGCTGCATTTACTTATAAAAAAAAATCGAAGAAATATTAAAGATTGATTCTGCTTGGGATGTATTAATTTGAGCTGTATCTTTTTTGTATTCCGAAAAAATTTTCGACGAATGGCAAATGTCGCATGAGTAACCATTTTGGAGGAGCGAAATATTGAAGGGGTATAGATCTTTATTTATTTTTTTGGAGATTAATTTCTGAGGAGGAAACACAATAACCAACAATCCATGGCCATTTCCTCTTTTGACAACACCACTCTCAAGACCGGTGTGCATATCTTGTACTTGCATATCCCGGTGAGATCTTTTGGGCATTGCGGAAGGATCCTCCTGACGAGCAAGGACTGAGTACGATGGGTACACCAGCTACCATTGATAAAAAATCCTTCAAAGAAGAGATCGTTGGAGGGAAAACACTCAATAGGTAGCACTCTGCTCCACAACCATCTTCAACCTTAGTCTTAGAGGCTCGGCGAGGTAGACGAAAGAGCTTCTCTCTAGGACCACCTAGCCTAAGAAATAGAAGAAGGAAGATGCAGCATCTAAGAGGTGGTTATGAGAGAGAAAGCATGTAAGTTGTTACGACCTGGTTCCCGAATCCTTACAAGACCCGAGATCGGCTCGACTCAACTAATCCCAAGACCCAGTTGTCCAACAAGAAATAACCAAAAAGCAGGAAAGTAAACCACATTCACTATGCTAAGTAACTAACAGTAAAAGAGTACAAGCAGTAAAGGAAGTAAAAACTGCTAACATTACATATCACCATCACAACAGTAAAGTGGAAACAAAGTACAGAAATAGAAATAGTAACAACAGTCTGAGCTCACAACAAAAGGAAGTACAACAATAAGAAACTACGGCTGTGCTCGATTGGGCCCAGCACCCTCTGCAACCGGTGACTCGGGCTGCTCAACACCTGGACCTGAAAAGGGTTATGAGTAAACGGAGTCAGCAAACGCTAAGTAGAGTGGTAACCAACTAACTAAAGCAGTAAAAGCTAGCAGGTAATTTGTCTTCTCCAATTATTTTAATTCACAAGTTATTCCTTTTCACCCATTGTTTACTTTTCAGATCTCTTTCTTGATCTCGAGTGTTCCTCGTGGGAGCGATCTTGATTGTAGTCTTTTCTGACGAGTAGAAGGCACACGTAGTGCTCTCCTAGCCGGGAGAGTCCCCTATGATGATCCTACACCCAGTCAACCACCCCAAGGTCACAGACAGACATAGCGGTGACTACGGCACACGCGATAAGCGCACGGGAAGCTACTTCTCACTGGCACGCAGTCAGTCGTTTCCACTAGCGGGTACACCCAAAGTACAGCACAAAACAGTATAGGGCCTAGCCCTCTCAATAACAAGGGTCTAGTCCCTCAGAACCAAACAGGGGTCTCGCCCCTCCACAGTCCACGCACCCTCGTCTGACTACCCCGGTTTGCCTAGTGGGCCTAACAAGTCGGTGAAGGGTGGCTAGCTGAACCCCGGGCCCCGTGGGGTGGCTAGCTCCCTCTCTGCACTAGTAGCTCTCCCCGGTACAGTGTACGCAAGGGCCAAAGAAGTCAGTGTAGAGTGGTCAATCCTAGCCCTGGGTCCCAACCCAAGGGCAGCTAGCTCCATTATACACTAAATAAGGGATAGTCACTCTCCTTGGTACCACGTACTTAAGGACCAGCACACTTCCCACTCACATTCTCAGATCCATTCCATTTATCCACAGGAGCTCTACTCCTAATTCCCCACAGGGTTTATGCTTGTATTCCCCATGTCATTCCATACCAGGTTTCATCATTTACATTTCCATTCTCAGATTATACACATGCAGCTTGTATTTCCATCATTTAACATATACAACAAGTAATGTCATAGGTAACTGTTTAACTAACACAGGCATTTCATATTTCACAGGCAGCACCTATTTATTAACAAGCAGTTGTTCACATTTTGATTCTTTCATTTAAGACTGCAATTTCAAACACACATACAAACAGTGCAAGTACTTCTCGTCCTAGGATTCATGCCACATCCTAGGTTTCTAGTTATCCAATTTCACATATACATTCAGGTTTTATAATTAAAAATAGGGGAAAACCACTCTACCAGATGACCCGGGAGTATTGAGGGCTCGAACGATAGGCTCACATGCCTCAACAATTCCTGAACCCACAACTGATCGAAGTCCTATACCAAGGAACATACCACAATGGAATATTCAGAACATTATAAAAGGCCTTCTAACAAGTAAAGGAACTCACAAGGAAAACACTGATATCTTATTTGCGTAAAACAGACCTCAAACAAACCCTAAACAGGTTAAAAATAGGGTTGCAGACCTAAATCAGACGTCTGGCACAAGGTCCAGACATCTTAAAAGTAACTAGAGTCTCACCTTAAGTTCTTGCGTCAACTGCAGATGTCCAGAACCCCTTCTTGACCGTCTGAACCCAGCTTCAGACGTCCAACCTCTACTCCATTCATCTGGGAGTGCTTCCGGTCGTCTGGTAAGCTGTCCAGACATCCGAGACACGTAGGAAGGCGTGTCTCGCACCTTCCCAAAGCAATCCTTGCAAGTGACAGGAGAATCACCTATATATAGCCATGCAAATCGTAGCTGTGGTGTGACCTGCATGGCCGTAACCACAAGAGGAACGTACCTTTGCAAAGTTCTACTTTCAGACGTCCGGTGTTGTCACTAGACGTCCAACTCGTCGTCTGGACGGCACGCCAGACGACTGATTATGGGAAAATCCCAGAACCAGAACTACCTTCTGCTCCTCCCCGCCGCGCGCAGCCGCGGCCTCTCCTCCTCGCCTGCAGCTTCGGCTGCCGCAAGTGTCAGGGACGTCTCCCTCGACGCGCTCCTCCTTCCGCATGCGTCACTCCGGCCGTACATCCTCCAGCGAGCTCCCACGAGCTCGCGAGCTCAAGCTCTTTCTCCTCTCCTCACGCTGCCTCTCCTCCTTGTCGCTCGCCCTCTCACCCTCTCTCGCACTTGCTCCTCTCGCTGCAGTGGAGAGGAAGGAAAGAAGGTGGCTGTGGTGAAGTGGGGAAGAGAGGAAGGGGGAGAGGGGTTTCATAAGGGTGTGCTAGGGTTCGGGTGGAGAGAAGAGGGAGAAAGAAGGGAGCAGTACTGTCTGCGTGTAGCCTGCGCGCAAACGCAAAGTTACGTACCAAGTTTTCAATTTTCAAACGTCTAGTGTAACGACCCGATTCCCGAGTCCCTACGAGACACGAGAACCGGACCGACTCGACTAATCCCAAGACCTAGTCGTCCAACAAGGAAGTAACCAAAAGAGCAGTAAAATAAACCACATTCAGTATGAATATAACTAGCAGTAACAAAATACAGCAGTAAGAAAAGGAACCACTACAGTATATACCACCACAACAGTAGAACAACATTTATAACATAACATGAACTACAAGTAAAGTATAGAGAGTAACAAGAACTACTCACTACAGTGGAACAAAAAGGGCACAAAAGAACAGTGGTAACTCTACTGGACCCTACTCGGCCCAGCGTCCTCTGTAGCTGCTGACCCTGGCTGCTCCACACCTGGTCCTGAAAAGTAACGAGTGTAACACGTCAGCGAAACGCTGAGTAGAGTGGCAGCTAAAACTAACGAGCAGTAAAGTGTACAGTAGCTGTTTTATTTTCTTTCTCTCTTTATTTAAGTCTTTCTATTATTTCACAATTTATCCATTTCTCAGATCCTTCACTTGATCTCGAATGTTCCTCGTGGGAACGATCTTGATTGCAGTTTTTCCGAAAAGTAGAAGTAACACGTGGTGCTCTCCTGGCCGGGAGAGTCCCCCGTGGTGATCCTACTCTCAGTCAACCACCCCAAGGTCATTGACAGATGTAACGGTGACTACGGCACGTGCAATAAACGCACGGGTAGCTACCCCGCACTGGCATGCGGTCAGTCGTTTCCGTTAACGGGTGCGCCCCAAAGCACAGCACGGAACCAGTATAGGGCAGAGCCCTCTCAGTAACAGGGGTCAAACCCCTCCACAGTAACCAAATAGGGGCCTTGCCCCTCCGCAGTCCGCGCACCCTCGCCTGACTACCCTGGTTTGCCCAATGGGCCTAACAAGTCGGTGTAGGTGAGCTAGCAGAACCCCGGGGCCCATGGGGTAGCTAGTGCTCTCCCTACACTAGTAGCTCTCCTCGGTACTGCATACACGAGGGCCAGCAAGTCGGTACAAAGTGGCCAGACCTAACCCCAGGTCCCTGGGGCGGCTAGCTCCACTCTGCACTAAGAGATAATGTGTGCTCTCTTGGTATCACGTACCCCAGAGACAACACACTTCCACATCTTTCTCTCTCAGTTCCATTCCATTCTCTTTCCAGGAGTTCTACTCCTAATTTCCCGTAGGGTTCTAGCTCTTTTACTCAGCACATTCAGGTTTCACCGTTCCAGTTTCACGTTCATGCAACCCATGTTCTCAATCATGTTTATTTATTCATAACAGGCAGCTGTTAACTCAAATTTACAGGCAGCTATTATTTCCTTTCCACATTTTTCCAAGACTGCAATATTATATTCATATCACTAGTTTTGCAGTCCTAGGATTCATGCCGTACCCCAGGATCTATCATTCAATCTAGTTTTCCAGCCCTAGGATTCATGCAACACCCTAGGATCTATCATTCAATCTGGTTTCTCATTCCTAGGATTCATGCAATGCCCTGGCTTCTATTAATTGTTTCATACTTGTAACAAATTATGTTAATAATTTTTAAAACCATTCTACCAGCTACAACGGAAGTACTGGGGGCGTGGTCGGAAATCCTACGCGCCTCCGCAACCCCCGGGACTGCAATGGAACGGGGTCCTATCACGAGGATCAAACACAAGGAGTTTATCAGAACAGTACATAATTACTGTAGACGGGTAGACGATTTTATTCCGAAAAGAACGCAACTCGAAACGCGGAAAACGGACTCCGAACGGGCCCTGAACGGGTCGAAAACGATGAAACAGTCAAAAATCAGACGTCTGGAACCTCTTCCAGACGTCTTAGAATGTGGGTCAGATGGTACCTTTGTTCTGCGTAGTCTCTCAGACGTCCAGAAGCCTGCGGGGGCATCTGGCCTAGTTCCCAGACGTCCGATGGTCACCTCGGACGTCTGGAAGTCCTTCCCGTCGTCTGGCACTGTGGCCAGACGTCCGATTCGCGTTGGATGGCGAATCTCAGAACCTGCACATACCCACTCCTCGTTCTCAGTACGAACGGTCGCAGAAAAGGAAGAAGGACAAAAATAACTCACTTGCCAGACCTCTGGACAGTCCTCCAGACGTCTTCACCGTCGTCTGGTTGGAAGCCCAGATGTCTGATTCTGGAAAAATTTCCAGAATCAGAGCTCGACTCGCTCTCCGCCCGCGACGCACGGCCGCGCCGCGCCTCGTCCGCCTGCTGCTCGAGCTGCAGCAGCCCTCCCGCGTCACTCCACGCCCGCTAGTCCCCCGCTGGCCGGCTCTAGCTGCCCCGACAAGCTCGAGCCCTCACGGTCGAGCTTCTCCTCCCTCGCGCAACACCTCCTCCCGCAACTCGCCGCGACTGCCGCTGCCGCCGCTCGCTCGGGCTCTCGCACCGACTGGAAGAAGAAGAAGAAGGAAGCGGAGGAGATGAGAGTGAGGGAGAGGGCGAGGGCCTTTTAAGGTCGCGTG
Source organism: Thalassia testudinum (assembly GCA_037157565.1). Taxonomy (NCBI): domain Eukaryota; kingdom Viridiplantae; phylum Streptophyta; class Magnoliopsida; order Alismatales; family Hydrocharitaceae; genus Thalassia; species Thalassia testudinum. The sequence continues at coordinate 125,048,624 of JAZHRO010000036.1, read as the reverse complement.
GGGAGAGAGAGAGAGAGAGCGCAGCCTGCGCCTGCAGGAGGAGAGAGGGAAAAAGAGGGGAGGTGCGGCGGTTGCAGGTCTGTGCACGCCTGCGCGCAGACGCAGCCCCGCACGCCACAGAGAATAAATCCCAGTTCCAGACGTCTGGTCAGACGTCTGGGCCACCTCCCAGACATCTTAAAAAAATTTTCTTGGAATGCGTTCATAACAATATAACAAACTCAAAGGAAGTTTCATCCCCGAAACTTGCGCTAACTAGGGTGTGGGAAAAAACGTCATATAAAAACATAACAAACTCAAAGAGAACCGAAACCTGTCCGAAAGATGTACCCGTGAAGAGCTCCGGGTACCGCTCCCGCATTGCCACCTCAGGCTCCCACGTAGCCTCCTCGTACCGCTGGCTCCTCCACAAAACCTTCACCAGGGGTACTTGCTTTCGTCTCAAACTACAGACGGCCCCGTCAAGAATCTGCACTGGCCGCTAGGGGGTAGGTCAGGTCGTCGCCCACCTCAACCCAACTCAAGGGTGCCGTACACCTTCGTCCGTACAGAGCCTCGTAGGGAGCCATGCCGATGCTCGAGTGATAGCTGTTGTTGTATGCAAACTCCGCCAGGGGTAGGTGCTCCTCTCAAGAGCCCCTCTAGTCCAGTACACAGGCACACAAAAGGTCCTCAAGTGTCTATATCGTGCGCTCAGACTGTCCGTCCGTCTGGGGGTGGTAAGCTGTACTAAACCTCAACCGCGTCCCCAAGGCCTGCTGAAACTCAGCCCAAAACTAGGACGTAAAGCGGGTATCCAGGTCGGATACGATCTCCCGCGGAACTCCGTGTAGTCGTACCACATCGCGAATATACCTCTCTGCCAACTGTGCTGGTCCCAAAGTGACTCAGATCAGCAAGAATCGTGCCGTCTTCGTCAGTCTATCCACAATTACCCAGACTGCGTCGTGTCCTCGCTGGGTAACAGGTAAACCCACTACCAAGTCCATGGTGATGCTCTCCCACTTCCACTCTGGCACTGGAAGCGGCTGTAGCGGCCCTGCAGGCCTCTGATGCTCGGCTTTCACCTACTGACACACTAAGCACTGCTGCACGAATTCACCTACATCCCGCTTCATCCCCCTCCACCAAAGCTCGCATCTCAAGTCGTGGTACATCTTCGTGTTTCCGGGATGTATGGTGAATCTGGAACCGTGTGCCTCAGTCAGGAGCTCTCTCAATAGCTCCTCGTCCCTGGGAACGCACAACCGTCCCCTCAGGCGCAGCACCTGGTCTGTGAAAGAGAAGTCCCCTGGGTCTCCTGACAGTACTCTGTCGTGCAAGGACTGCAAGTACGGATCGGCCATCTGCCCCGTGATGATGCGGTCTATCAGCTCTGGCCTAGTCTGTCGTGTCACAGTCACTGTCCCACAGTGTCCCCGTAACTCTAGGGGTCGCCAACTGCCCACCTCCTCCAAAAGGCTCCAACTCTGTAACTGTAAACTGGCCAAGTGTGTGGGCGCCTTCCGGCTCAAGGCGTCAGCCACCACATTGGCCTTGCCCGGGTGATAGGAAATGCTACAGTCGTAGTCCTTCAGGAGCTCCAACCAACGTCTTTGTCTCATGTTGAGCTCCTTCTGATCAAAAAGGTATCTGAGGCTCTTGTGATCTGTGAAAATCTCGAAGGTCTCACCGTACAAGTAGTGCCTCCAGGTCTTCAGTGCGAAGACGACAGTTGCCAACTCCAGGTCGTGGGTAGGGTAGGTATGCTCATGGGGCTTCAGTTGCCGCGAAGCGTAAGCGACAACGTGACCCCTCCGCATGAGCACACCTCCTAACCCCTGCAAGGAGGCGTCCGTGTACACAACGAACCCGCCACTACTGTTAGGGATGGTGAGCACGGGAGCCAAGGTCAACCTCTCCTTCAGCTCCTGAAAACACGCCTCACAGGCATTTGTCCAAGTGAAGGGCACGTCCTTCCGGGTCAACTGTGTCATAGGACGTGCAATCTGTGAAAAACCTCTGATGAATCGTCTGTAATAGCCTGCCAGTCCCAGGAAACTGCGAATCTCAGTGACTGAACGCGGCCTCTCCCACCTGAGCACTGCCTTGACCTTTGCTGGGTCCACTGCCAAGCCGTCTCCAGAGATCACATGACCTAAGAAGGTCACCTCCCTCAACCAGAACTCGCACTTGCTGTATTTGGCGTACAGCCTACGTCGTCTCAGTGTGTCCAGAACCATCCGCAAGTGTTGTCCGTGCTGCGTCCGATCTCGAGAATAGATGAGTACATCATCAATGAATACCACCACGAACTGGTCCAAGTACTGTCTAAATACCCGGTTCATCAGGTCCATGAAAGCAGCGGGGGCATTGGTCAACCCAAACGGCATGACTAAAAACTCCTAGTGTCCATACCGGGTGTGGAATGCTGTCTTGGAGACGTCGGTCTCCCTGATCCTCAACTGGTGGTATCCAGACCTCAAGTCGATCTTGGAGATCACCGTGGCACCCCGCAACTGGTCAAACAAGTTGTCGATCCTCGGCAGCGGATATCTGTTCTTGATGGTGACCCTATTCAGCTGTCAGTAGTCCACACAAAGGCGTAGGGTACCATCCTTCTTCTTCACAAACAGTACCAGGGCTCCCCAGGGAGACGCACTGGGCCTCACGAAACCCTTCTCCAAAAGGTCCTGCAACTGAGACTTGAGCTCTCGTAGCTCAAGCGGTGCCATCCTATATGGCACGGTGGAGATGGGGCTGGTCCCTGGTACTAGTGAGATCTCAAACTCGATCTCACACTCGGGCAGTAGTCCTGGTAACTCGTCTGGGAACACGTCAGGGTACTCTCTGACCACCGGGATGCTCTGGAAGTCTGTCACAGGGCTGAACTCTGCCACCACACAAGCTAGGAAACCCTCACACCCCTGGCTCAAAAGTCTCGCCGCCCGAAGTGCCGAAATGCACCTGAAGCCTCCGTCCACTGGCTATCCGTGAAACTCGAAAGAAGGCAACTCCGGCATGGAGAAGACAATCTTCCTCTCAAAACAGTCTACCAAGGAGTGGTAAGCAGATAGCCAGTCCATCCCCAGAATTACTCCAAAGTCCTCCATCTGTATCATAATCAGGTCAGCTGGCAGGCTATGTCCCCCGACGCTGACCTCGCAATCCGTGTACACCTCCTCAGCTACAAACAGCTAACCACTCGGACCTCTGATTACTAACGGATTCTCTTACAGCAAATAATCCTGGCCCAAACTAACTACGAAACTGGCTGCGACAAACGAGTGCATAGCGCCGGAATCGAAAAGTGTGTAAACGAGTCTGCCGGAAACTGAAACCATACCTGCCACCACCGATCCTGAAGCTCTGGCATCCCTGTGTGTCAGGGCGTTGATACGCCCCTCAGCTCTAGGTGCGGACGAAGCAGCCACACTCTGCGTCGGACAGGCAGGTGCTGGCCGGTACCCTCCTCGTGACTGCTGTCCTCCTCCTCGCACCTGGGAACCACGGCCTCCTGCGTGCCCTCCAGTGCTCTGCGCGGGAAGTATCTGCTGACCTCCTGCCCTAGACGGGCAATCCCTCCTGATGTGGCCCGGCTGGCCACATCGGTAACAAAGGGGAACCCAACTCCCGCCCTCAGTGGGTCCCTGCTGTCGGCTGAGCGGGGGTCCGGTGCTGGCGACTGCCCCCTGTCGAGGGCCGCCAAAGGCCACGGATGGCCCTGCAAAACGTGACGGCTCTCCTATGGATGCCACGTGTCTCCTCGTAAGTCATGGCTGCCTCCACCACCCTCGAAAACGTAGGCAGCTTCAGGTGTTTGACATACCCCCGAATCGCAGGCCGGAGCCCCTCGGTGAACCTCCAAAGGCGCTCCTCCTCGGTGGCTACCGCTGTCGCTGCAAAGCGGGACAACTACAGGAAACGCGTGCGATACACGCTCACGGTCATCGTCCCTTGGCGGAGAGTGTGAAACTCCCGCCTCCTCTGGTCCTGCCACGTCTAGGGAAAGTACTGCTCGCAGAAGAGGGCAACGAACCGATCCCAGGTTGGCTCATCCCTCTCCTGTCCCCGGACCGCCCTCCACCACCTGTGTGCTGCACTCTCCAGCTGGTACATGTCAAAGGCCACGCGGCACTCCACCGGGGGGCGAAGGGTGTCGAAAATTTTCTCCAGGTGCTCGAGCCAGTCCTCTGCCTCGGTCGGTCCTCATCCCCCTTGAAAGAGGGGGGCTTCAGCTTCCGGAACTGTCCAAAGAGCTCGGAGTGGCACTGCAGTGGGGATGCTGGTCCACCTCCTGGCAAAGGTGCCTCGTGCACAGAAGTGTCGGAGGAAGGTGGGAGCGGTGGCGGCCCATCCCCTCCCCCGTGTCCAGCGCCGCGTTCGTCGGGTGGTCCCACAGAGGACTCCCCCTCCACAGCCCCAGGGGGAGGCGCTCGGGGCAGTGGATGAAGCTCCTCTCGCACAATGTCCCGTATCAGCTGGGCGAGGTCCTGGGCCTCGATGCCCGGGAGTAGTGGCTGGCCCACTGAGGCGTCGGCAACGGCACGCCCACCTCGCCGACCTCGTCCTCGGCTGCGCCCGCAGCCCGTCTCCCCAGTCCCGCGACGAGGCATCTCCTGCAAGGAGACACGAAACAAAACGAAACACATCAATATGGAATGATACCTAACGAAAACGTCTAAGAGCTCATGTCAAAAGGTATGTTGTGGTGGCTACTCTAGTTATAGACATGTGAATTGGTTATTTTCCAGTCAGTTGATTCACTTCTCGGGATGACCTTGCACTGATACCATCTTGTAACGACCCGATTCTCGAATCCTTACGAGACACGAGAACCGGATCGACTCGACTAATCCCAAGACCTAGTCGTCCAACGAGGAAGTTACCAAAAGAGCAGTAAAATAAACCACATTCAGCATAAATATAATTAGTAGTAACAAAATACAGCAGTAAGAAAAGGAACCACTACAGTATATACCACCATAACAGTAGAACAACATTTATAACATAACATGAATTACAAGTAAAGAAAAGTACAAAGAGTAACAAGAACTACTCACTACAGTGGAACAAAAAGGGCACAAAAGAACAGTGGTAACTCTACTGGACCCTACTCGGCCCAGCGTCCCCTGTAGCCGCTAACCCTGGCTGCTCCACACATCGTCCTGAAAAGTAACGAGTGTAACACGTCAGCGAAACGCTAAGTAGAGTGGCAACTAAAACTAAAGAGCAGTAAAGTGTACAGTAGCTGTTTTATTTTCTTTCTCTCTTTATTTAAGTCTTTCTATTGTTTCACAATTTATCCATTTCTCAGATCCTTCACTTGATCTCGAATGTTCCTCGTGGGAACGATGTTGATTGCAGTCTTTTCCGAAAAGTAGAAGTAACACGTGGTGCTCTCCTGGCCGGGAGAGTCCCCCGTGGTGATCCTACTCTCAGTCAACCACCCCAAGGTCACTGACAGACGTAACGGTGACTATGGCACGTACGGTAAACGCACGGGTAGCTACCCCGCACTGGCACGCGGTCAGTCGTTTCCGTTAATGGGTGCGCCCCAAAGCACAGCACGGAACCAGTATAGGGCAGAGCCCTCTCAGTAACAGGGGTCCAGCCCCTCCACAGTAACCAAACAGGGGCCTTACCCCTCCGCAGTCTGCGCACCCTCGCCTTACTACCCTGGTTTTCCCAGTGGGCCTAACAAGTCGGTGTAGGTGAGCTAGCAGAACCCCGGGGCTCGTGGGGTAGCTAGTGCTCTCCCTACACTAGTAGCTCTCCTCGGTACTGCATACACGAGGGCCAGCAAGTCGGTACAAAGTGGCCAGACCTAACCCCGGGTCCCTGGGGCGGCTAGCTCCACTCTGCACTAAGAGGTAATGTGTGCTCTCTTGGTATCACGTACCCCAGAGACAACACACTTCCACATCTTTCTTTCTCAGTTCCATTCCATTCTCTTTCCAGGAGTTCTACTCCTAATTCCCCGTAGGGTTCCAGCTCTTTTACTCAGCACATTCAGGTTTCACCGTTCCAGTTTCACGTTCATGCAACCCATGTTCTCAATCATGTTTATTTATTCATAACAGGCAGCTGTTAACTCAAATTTACAGGCAGCTATTATTTCCTTTCCACATTTTTCCAAGACTGCAATATTATATTCATATCACTAGTTTTCCAGTCCTAGGATTCATGCCGTACCCCAAGATCTATCATTCAATCTAGTTTTCCAGCCCTAGGATTCATGCAACACCCTAGGATCTATCATTCAATCTGGTTTCTCATTCCTAGGATTCATGCAATGCCCTAGCTTCTATTAATTGTTCCATACTTGTAACAAATTATGTTAATAATTTTTAAAACCATTCTACCAGCTACAACGGAAGTACTGGGGGCGTGGTCGGAAATCCTGCGTGCCTCCGCAACCCCCGGGACTGCAATGGAACGGGGTCCTATCACAAGGATCAAACACAAGGAGTTTATCAGAACAATATATAATTACTGTAGACGGGTAGACGATTTTATTCCAAAAAGAACACAACTCGAAACGCGGAAAACAGACTCCGAACGGGCCCTAAACGGGTCGAAAACGATGAAACAGTAAAAAATCAGACGTCTGGAACCTCTTCCAGACGTCTTAGAATGTGGGTCAGATGGTACCTTTGTTCTGCGTAGTCTCTCAGACGTCCAGAAGCCTGCGGGGGCATCTGGCCTAGTTCCCAGACGTCCGATGGTCACCTCGGACGTCTGGAAGTCCTTCCCGTCGTCTGGCACTGTGGCTAGACGTCCGATTCGCGTTGGATGGCGAATCTCAGAACCTGCACGTACCCACTCCTCGTTCTCAGTACGAACGGTCGCAGAAAAGGAAGAAGGACAAAAATAACTCACTTGCCAGATGTCTGGACAGTCCTCCAGACGTCTTCACCGTCGTCTGGTTGGAAGCCCAGATGTCTGATTCTGGAAAAATTTCCAGAATCAGAGCTCGACTCGCTCCCCGCCCGCGACGCACGGCCGCGCCGCGCCTCGTCCACCTGCTGCTCGAGCTGCAGCAGCCCTCCCACGTCACTCCACGCCCGCTAGTCCCCCGCTGGCCGGCTCTAGCTGCCCCGACAAGCTCGAGCCCTCACGGTCGAGCTTCTCCTCCCTTACGCAACACCTCCTCCCGCAACTCGCCGCGGCTACCGCTGCCGCCGCTCGCTCGCGCTCTCGCACCGACTGGAAGAAGAAGAAGAAGGAAGCGGAGGAGATGAGAGTGAGGGAGAGGGCGAGGGCCTTTTAAGGTCGCGTGGGGAGAGAGAGAGAGAGAACGCAGCCTACACCTGCAGGAGGAGAGAGGGAAAAAGAGGGGAGGTGCGGCGGTTGCAGGTCTGCGCGCGCCTGCACGCAGACGCAGCCCCGCATGCCACAGAGAATAAATCCCAGACGTCTGGTCAGACGTCTGGGCCACCTCCCAAACGTCTTAGAAAAATTTTCTTGGAATGCGTTCGTAACATCTAGGAAGGGGTCCAAACGTCTGACCAGCAGTTCAGACATCTTAAAGGGCTCAAAATAGAACAGGTCTTTGCATCATAACAAACTTAAAAGAGGTTTCGTCCCCGAAACTTGAGCTAGCTAGGGGCGGAAAAAGGAATTATATGCGCATAACAAACTTAAAGAGGATCGAAACCGATCCGAAAAGATGTTCCCTCAAAAAGCTTCTGGTACCACTCTCGCATCGTCGCCTCAGTCTCCCAGGTAGCCTCCTTGTACCGCTAGCTCCTCCACAAGACCTTCACCAGGGGTACCTGCTTCCGTCTCAAACTCCGGACGACTCTGTCTAGTATCTGCACTAGTCTCTCGGGGTAGGTCAGGTCGTCACCCACCTCGACACTCTCATGGCTTAGAACATGACTGGGATCGGCGACGTACTTCCTGAAGTTGGACACGTGGAACACGTCGTGCACACCAGAAAGCTAGGGAGGAAGGGTAAGCCTGTAAGCAACGAGTCCTACCTGCTCCAGGACCTCAAAGGGCCACACAAACTTCGGCGTAAGCTTCCCTTTCACCACAAAACGCTGCAGGCCCTTCATGGGCGAAACGCGAAGAAAGACGTGATCCCCAACCTCGAATTGTACCTCTTTGCCCTTCCGATCGGTATAACTCTTTTGTCTGCTCCTGACAGTGCGAAGTCATTTGTGAATCTTCTCTACCACCTCTTGACTCTGTCGGATCCGCCTGGGGCAACCTCCTACTTGGTCCCCACCTCAACCCAACTCAAGGGTGCAGTACACCTTCGTCCGTACAGAGCCTCGTAGGGTGCAATGTCGATACTCGAGTGATAGATGTTATTATATGCAAACTCTTACAGGGGTAAGTGCTCCTCCCAAGAGCCCCTCCAGTCCAGTACACAGGCGCGTAAAAGGTCCTCAAGTGTCTGTATCGTGCACTCTGACCGTCCGTCCATCTGGGGGTGGTACGCTGTACTGAACCTCAACCGTGTCCCTAAGGCCTGCTGAAACTAAGCCCAAAATTGGGAAGTAAAACGGGTATCCCGGTCAGATACAATCTCACACAGAACTCTGTGTAGACATACCACATCATGAATATACCCCTCTGCCAACTGCGCTGGTCCCGAGGTGACTCGGATCGGCAAGAAACATGCCGTCTTCGTCAATCTATCTACAATCACCCAGACTGCGTCGTGTCCTCGCTGGGTGATGGGTAAGCCCACCACCAAGTCCATGGTGATGCTCTCCCACTTCCACTCTGTAATAGGAAGTGGCTGCAACGGCCCTGTAGGCCTCTGATGGTCGACCTTCACCTGCTGGCACACCAAACACTGCTACATGAACTCACCTACATCCCGTTTCATCCCTCTCCACCAAAAGTCACATCTTAAATCATAATACATCTTCGTGTTCCCGGGATGTATGGTGAACCTGGACCTGTGCACCTCAATCAGGAGCTCTCTCAACAACTCCTCGTCCTTGGGAACGCACAAACGTCCCATCATGCGCAACACCTCGTCTGTAAAAGATAAGTCACCTGGTCCCCTGACAGTACTCTGTCTTGCAACGACTGCAGATACGGATCTGTCATCTATCCTGTGATGATGCGGTTTATCAACTCTAGTTTCGTCTTTCATGTCACTGTAACTGCCCCACAATGCCCCTGCAACTCTAGGGGTCGCCAACTACCCAACTCCTCCACAAGTCTCTAACTCTCTGCCTGCAAACTGGTCGATGGGCGGGCACCTTCCGGCTCAAGGCGTCAGCCACCACGTTGGCCTTCCCCGGATGATAGGTGATGAGAGCCTCATCATGAGCCATAACTAGCTCATTTTGACCCACTAAAGAGAAAAAAGCTCCTGCAGAACTTAGAAGAGGGTTTAATTGAAGGAATAAGTGTTCTGAGAAGAAAACATGAAATAAAAGTTAAAACTGTAATTTTACCATTGCAGTACATAAACGGGATTTCTCAGAGACAAAACAAAGGTCAAATGGTCTGAATAAGATAAAAAGTGGGTTGATTCAATCAGAAATTGGTCCACATGCAATCCAGGAATTAAATGATATCCTGTAACCCTAAAATAGACCTGCTTAATTCAACAAGGTTTCGATCAGGATAAAAATTAAGTAAACCCTCTAAAAATATGTAAAAATATCCCCGAGGGTTTAGAACATTCAATTTGGCCTTTGGAACCTAGTTTGACCTAGATTAGGGTCCTAGCTCATCAATTGACTGAATTTGGGTTTTTACGCAAAATATCCAATCAAATACGGTAAAACCTAAAATCCAACTTCACCATTGGATTCCTTAGGTCAAAATTAGGTTTTTACCAAAATTTGGACCTAAGGGGAGGTCATCTTGACCTACTTTGTAATTTAGTACACCCAATCACATTTTGGTCTCTATCTTTTGAAATCCATTGCATAAACCCCCCTAACTTCCTCGCTACTCTTACAAGTAGGTCCCTCCACCATTATTGGGGAGAGATCCTACTTCGGTGAGGAATATAGAGGGACTACTCTTTGATTCCTCAGAGATCTCCTCCCAGATTTGGAAGGGAGATTCTCTGAGGAATTCCCTTCCATCTGAACACAATCTTGATCCTAGATTTGCACCCAATCTCTCATGCGAACTCACGAGAGATTTGGGTCTCTTAACTACCTTCCATCTCTGGCGAGACATCGGTGGCAGAAGGCTTGCCCTCCACGCACCAGAAGCTCATCCAACACCTATAAATTAACCCCCAACTCCGGACGCACCTCCTTAGCTCGACTTAGCCAGGATTCCACCACAATTTCCTCTTCTTCTCTGGCCAAGGGGTCCAACGAGCTCCGGTGAGCCCCCCCCAACTGTTCCACGTTGCTCTTCCACAAAACCAATGGCAGAGTCGTCCTCCTCATCCTCCTCCGCATCGCGCAACACTCGCGCGAGCTGCCCTAGCCCCGCCGTCATCGCCGTCTTCCTCCACTGGACACTTTCTTCTCTAGCGACAGCAGGTACTGTCAGCCGCCTTCTCACCCCCTTCGTCCCTTTAGTTAGGTTAGAACTGCTCTTCTCTATCCCCTCTTTCATTTCCCTCATCTTATTTCACCAAACGCCCCTCTACCGCCGCTGTCCACCTCTACCTTCCTCATCTCCGACCACCCTCTGGCGAGACACTCCCGTCACTCTGCAGCCCCACACGTCTTGCCGACCATCGCATAACCTTCGCCTTACCTCACTGAACATCCTCCACCCGTCCACAGACCTTCTACACCACCACAACTATCCCCCGACCAAACCCAATCGTCCGGCCACAGGGCGACCTAGGCACGCATGCCTAGGCCACCCCGCGGCCTGCCACCTAGCGCCTCACCTTCGCCGTGACACGACGAAGGTGCTCCTGTGGTTTGATTAAGCCGCAAGGCTCTTTTTGTGTTAGGCAGGTTTTGAGCTCCGGCCTCCACTAGTAGTGACTCGAGGAAGTTGCTTGCTTGCTCCAAGTTGTGAGACTTCAGGGTTCCAGGTGCAGCAAACTTGGAAGGGTCTTGCGAAGCCAGTCGTCCCAGCAAGTGACGTTGCAAAGCCTGTAGTTGTGGCAATTGGAGAACGCTCTCCTGCGGGTGTGCGCGAAAGAGAGGTGGAACAATAGTCCCACCTCGGTAAGCTGTAGGGTGCTGGAGTAGTTTAAATTGATTTTATGCTTTGGGCTGGGTGCCTCCGAAAGCACATGGGGTGAGGTCCCTCACCTATACTCACCGCCTCGTCCGTGAGCTCACCACACGGATCTGGCGACCCAACCCGACACCCTCCTGAGCACTCCTCGCGCACCACACCCACGTCGGTGCGCCTAGACCCGGGCGCACGATCCGACCCGTTTACCCGGCTCTGGGAGAGCATGCTGAAGAGTGATATACAGAGAGAGAGACGCGGGTGTGGGTAGAGGGGTAGGTTTTGCTCCTCTTTGGTTTGTGCAGGGAAGGCAGAAGGGAGAAGCAAAGCTGACACTTAGACGCTGCCAGCAAAGGAAAAGAAGAAGAAGGAAGGAAGCCTTCACAGAGGAAAAAGAGAAGGAAAGGCTAGAGGCAAAGGAAAAAGGGGAGGAACTGAAGAAGGAAGAAGAAATAAAGAAAGGGAAAGATAAGCAGAAGAAGAAGAGAAGCTGAAGGCAAGGGAAGCAGAGCCAAGGAAGAAGAAGAAGACCCGCAGAGAGAAAGAAACTGCAGAGAAAAGAAGGAGAAAGATACTGCAGGAGAAAGAAGCAAGGCAACTGCAGAGAAGAAAGAAGAAGCATAAAGAAGAAAGGAAGAAAATCAGAAGAAGAAAAGTAAGGGAAACCTCTTTTAAGACGTCTGATCCCATGATCAGACGTCCAAATTTCTTACTTTTGCCACAATTGACTTTTAAACTTATGCATTTATATATTTTGAATTAAGTTTTGAGTAATTAAGTGTTCAATTACATTCTTGAGATTAGTAATAAATTCTAATTGTTCCCTGTGTTCGACCTCGGATACTTAGGTTTTCGAGTAATAAATCTTTATTTGTTGACGCTTGATCACCTATACTACGACGTAACTAACTGTTAAAACACGATCAAGACCGCGTTAACAGTAGGAGATGCTGCAGTCATAGTCCTTCAGAAGCTCTAACCAACGTCTCTGTCTCCAGTTAAGCTCCTTTTGATCAAACAAGTACCTGAGGCTCTTATGATCCGTAAAAATCTCAAAGGTCTCACCGTAAAGGTAGTGCCTCCATGTCTTCAGCGCAAAGACAGCAGCTGCCAGCTCTAAGTCATGGGTAGGGTAACTATGCTCATGGGGCTTCAGTTGCTGTGAAGCGTAAGCAACAACGTGACCTCGCTGCATGAGCACACCCTCAAACTCCTGTAACAAAGCGTCTGTGTAGACCACAAAGCTGCCACTGCTATCTGGGATGGTAAGCACAGGAGCCGAAGTCAGTCTCTCCTTCAACTCCTGAAAACACGCCTCACAAGCGTCTGTCCAAGCAAAGGGCACGTCTGTCCGAGTCAACTGAGTCATAGGACGAGCAATCTGTGACAAGCCTCTGATAAACAGCCGGTAGTAACCTGCCAGTCCCAAGAAATTGCGCATCTCTGTCACTGTACGTGGCCTCTCCCACCTGAGTACTGCCTCAACCATGGTTGGATCCACAGCCAAGCCATCTCCTGAAATCACGTGGCCTAAGAAGGTCACCTGTCTCAACCAAAACTTGCATTTGCTGTATTTGGCATACAGCCTGCACCGTCTCAAAGTGTCCAGAACCATCTGCAAATGCTATCTATGCTGTGCCTGATCCTGCGAGCAAACGAGCACGTCATCAATAAAAACCACCACAATCTGATCCAGATACAGTCTGAACACCTGGTTCATCAAATCCATGAAGGCAGCGGGGGCGTTGGTCAGCCCAAACGGCATGACCAAAAACTCATAGTGTCCATACCGGGTGTGGAAAGCTGTCTTGGAGACGTCTGTCTCCCTGATCCTCAACTGATGGTAGCCTGATCTTAGATCTATCTTAAAGAATACCATGGCACCTTGCAACTGGTCAAACAGATCATCAATCCTTGGCAGTGGATACTTGTTCTTGATGGTGACCCTATTCAGCTGTCTGTAGTCAACACAAAGGTGTAGGATATCATCCTTCTTCTTCACAAATAGCACTGGGGCTTCCCACGGGGACGCACTAGGCCTCGCAAAGCCCTTCTCCAACAGGTCCTGCAAGTGTGACTTGAGCTCTCGCAGCTCAAGTGGTGCCATCCTGTACGGTGCCATAGAAATGGGGCTGGTCCCTGGTACCAGTGAGATCTCAAACTTGATCTCACGCTCAGGCAGTAGTCCTGGCAGCTCCTCTGGAAACACGTCGGGGTACTCTCTGATCACCGGGATGCTCTGAAAGTCAGCCACAAGGCTGGGCTCTGCCACCACACAGGCTAGAAAGCCCTCACACCCCTGGTCTAAAAGTCTCGCTGCCCAAAGTGCAAAAATACACCTGAAACCTCCGTCCACCGGCTGCCGTGAAACTCAAAGGAAGGCATCTCCGGTATGGAGAAGACGAACTTCCTCTCAAAATAGTCCACTAAAGCGTGGAAAGCAGATAGCCAATCCATCCCCAGAATCATGCCAAAATCCTCCATCGGTATCACGATCAGATCAGCGGGGAGGCTGTGTTCCCCAATATTGACCTCACAGTCTGTGTAGACCTCCTCAGCTACAAACAGCTGATCACCCGGACCTTTGATCATAAACGGATCCTCTAACAACACGCAGTCCTATCCCAAACTAACAGCAAAACTCGCAGCAACAAATGAGTGCGTGGCGCCGAAATCAAAAAGTAGGTAAACTAATCTGCCGGAAACTGTAACTATACATGCCACCACTGAACCTGATGCCCTGGCATCTCTGTGTGTCAGGTCATTGATACGCCCCTCAGCTCTCGGTGCAGAAGAAGCAGCCACACTCTACGTCAGACGAGTAGCCGCTGGCCGGTACCCTCCTCGCGACTACTGTCCTCCCCCACATGTCTGGGAACCATGACCACCTGCTCGGCCTTCAGCGCTCGGTGCGGGGAGCATTTGCTGCGCTCCAGTCCTACACGAGCAGTCCCTCCTGATGTGGCCCGGCTGGCCACACTGGTAGCAGAGGGGGACTCGACTCCCTCCCTCAGTAGGTCCTTGCTGACGGCTGGGCGGGGGTCCAATGCTGACAGCTGGCTCTTATCGAGGGTCCCCAAAGGCCACTGACGATCCCGCAAAACGAGACAGCTCTCCTACGGGCGTCGCGTGCCTCCTCTCTCGTCGGCCTTGTGAGTACTCTGGCTGGTAGGGCTTCTTCCGTCCGCTGTCGATGTCTCATGCGACCGAGTTGGTCTCCTCGTACGTCATAGCTGTCTCCACCACTCTCGAGAAAGTGGGCAGCTTCAGAGGCTTGACATACCCCCGAATGGCAAGCCGGAGCCCCTCAGTGAACCTCCACAGATGCTCCTCCTCAGTAGCTACAGCTATCGCAGCAAAACGTGACAGCTCCAGGAAGCGCGTGCAGTACGCGCTAACAGTCATTGTCCCCTAGAGGAGAGTGTGGAACTCCCGCCTCCTCTGGTCCTGCCAAGTCTACGGGAAGTACTGCTCGCAGAAGAGGGTCACAAACTGGTCCCACATCGGCTCTGCCCTCTCCTGGCCTTTGACTGCCCTCCACCACTTGTGTGCCGCACTCTCCAGCTGATACGTGGCAAAGGCCACACGACACTCTACAGGGGGCGAAGGGTGCCAAACACCTTCTCGATCTGCTCCAGCCAGTCCTCTGGCTCAGACGGGTCCTCATCCCCCTTGAAGGAGGGGGGCTTTAGCTTCCGGAACTGTTCGAAAAACTCGTAGTGCAGCTGCAATGGGGGAACGGGCACGCCTCTAGGTAGGGAGTGCTCGTGCTCAGAAGTGTCAGAGTGCGATGCAGGTGGTGGAGGACCACCCCCTCCCCCTCATCCAGTGCTGCATCGGTCTCTCGGGCCCACAGAAGACTCCCCCTCCACGTCCCCAGGGAAAGGCGCCCGTGGAGGTGGGTGGAGCTCCTCATGTACTATGTCTCGTATCAACTAAGCGAGGTCCTAGGCCTGAACGCCTGGGAGAAGTGGCTGGTCAACTGGCACCTTGGGCCCGGCATGTCCGCCCCTCCGACCTCGTCCACAGCTACGTCCATGGCCTGCCTCAAAGACTCCACGTTGAGGCAACTTCTGCAAGGAGATGCGGAAGACAAAACAAAAGGAGTCAACTCTAACGAGCTTCAGCGAAGGAACTCAGAATAGATGTCAAGTGATACGTTGTGGTGGTTACTCTAGTTACATGCACGTGAATTGGTTATTCTTAAGCTAATTGGTTCATTTCTCGGGATGACCTTGCTCTGATACCATCTTGTTACAACCCGATTCCCGAATCCCTACAGGACCCGAGACCGGCTCGACTCGACTAATCCCAAGATCCAGTCGTTCAACAAAAAATAACCAAAAAGCAGGAAAGTAAACCACATTCACTATGCTAAGTAACTAACAGTAAAAGAGTACAAGTAGTAAAGGAAGTAAAAAACTGCTAACAATACATATCACCACCACAACAGTAAAGCGGAAACAAAGTACAGAAACAGAAACAGTAACAACAGTCTAAACTCACAACAAAAGGCAGTACAACAATAGGAAACTACGGTTGTGCTCGACTGGGCCCAGCACCCTCTGCAACCGGTGACTCAAGCTGCTCAACACCTGGACCTGAAAAGGGTTATGAGTAAACGGAGTCAACGAACGCTGAGTCGAGTGGTAACCAACTAACTAAAGCAGTAAAAGCAAACAGGTAATTTGTCTTTTCCAATTATTTTAATTCACAAGTTATTCCTTTTCACCATTGGTTTACTTTTTAGATCTCTTTCTTGATCTCAAGTTTTCCTCGTGGGAACGATCTTGATTGCAGTCTTTTCCGAAGAGTAGAAGGCACACGTGGTGCTCTCCTGGCCGGGAGAGTCCCCTGTGGTGATCCTACACCCAGTCAACCACCCCAAGGTCACGGACAGACATAGCGGTGACTACGGCACACGCGATAAACGCACGGGTAGCTACCCCACACTGGCACGCGGTCAGTCGTTTCCACTAGCGAGTACGCCCAAAGTATAGCACAGAACAGTATAGTGCCTAGCCCTCTCATTAACAGGGGTCTAGCCCTCAGAACCAAACAGGGGTCTCACCCCTCCACAGTCCGCGTACCCTCATCTGACTACCTCGGTTTGCCTAATGGGCCTAACAAGTCGGTGTAGGGTGGCTAGCTGAACCCCGGGCCCAGTGGAGTGGCTAGCTCTCTCCCTACACTAGTAGCTCTCCCCGGTACAGTATACGCGAGGGCCAAATAAGTCGGTATAGAGTGGTCAATCCTAGCCCTGGGTCCCAACCCAAGGGCGGCTAGCTCCGCTCTACACTAAATAGGGGATAGTCGCCCTCCTTGGTACCACGTACTCAAAGGCCAGCACACTTCTCACTCACATTTTCAGATCCATTCCATTTATCCATAGGAGCTCTACTCCTAATTCCCCATAGGGTTCATGCTCGTATTCCCCATGTCATTCCATACCATGTTTCATCATTCACATTTTCATTCCTAGATTATACACATACAGCTCTTATTTCCATCATTTAACATATACAACAAGTAATGTCACAGGTAACTGTTTAACTAGCACATGCATTTCATATTTCACAGGTAGCTCTTACTTATTAACATGCATTTCATATTTCACAGGTAGCTCTTATTTATTAACAGGTAGTTTACATTTTGATTCATTCATTTAAGACTGCAATTTCAAACACGTATACAAACAATGTAAGTACTTCTCGTCCTAGGATTCATGCCACATCCTAGGTTTCTAGTTATCCATTTTCACATATGCATTTAGGTTTCATAATTAAAAATACGGAAAAATCACTCTACCAGATGACTTGGGAGTATTGGGGGCTCGAACGGCAGGCTCACGTGCTTTAGCAATTCCCGAACCCGCAACTGATTGAAGTCCTATACCAAGGAACATACCACAATGGAACATTCAGAATAGTATAAAAGGCCTTCTAACAAGTAGAGGAACTCACAAGGGAAATACCGATATCTTGTTTGCATAAAACGGACCTCAAACAGACCCTAAACGGGTTAAAAATAGGACTGCAGACCTAAATCAGACGTCTGGCACAAGGTCCAAACGTCTTAAGAGTAACCAGAATCTCACCTTAGGTTCCTGCGTCAACTTTAGACGTCCAGAACCCCTTCTTGACCGTCTGGACCCAGCTCCAGACGTCCGACCTCTCCTCTAGTCATCTGGGAGTGCTTCCGGTTGTCTGGTAAGCTGTCCAAACGTCTGAGACACGTAGGAGGGTGTGTCCCGCACCTTCCCAAAGCAATCCCTGCACGCGACAAGCAAATCACCTATATTTAGCCATGCAAATCGTAGCTGCGGTGTGGCCTGCATGGTCGTAACCGCAAGAGGAATGTACCTTCGCGAAGTTCTGCTTTTAGACGTCCGGTGTTGTCACTAGACGTCTAACTCATCGTCTGGACGGCACGCTAGACGTCTGATTATGGGAAAATCCCAGAACCAGAACTACCTTTTGCTCCTCCCCGCCGCGTGCAGTCGCGGCCTCGCCTCCTCGCCTGCAGCTCCGGCTGCAGCAAGTGTCGAGGACGTCTCCCCCGACGCGCTCCTCCTTCCGCACGCACCGCTCCAGCCATGCATCCTCTGGCGAGCTCCCATGAGCTCGCGAGCTCAAGCTCTTCCTCCTCTCCTCACGCTTCCTCTTCTACTTGTCGTTCGCCCTCGCACCCTCTCTCGCACTCGCCCCTCTCGCTGCAGTGGAGTGGAAGGAAAGAAGGTGGTTGTGGTGAAGTGGGGAAGAGAGGAAGGGGGAGAGGGGTTTTATAAGGGTGTGCTAGGGTTCAGGTGGAGGAGAGAAGAGGGAAAAAGAAGGGAGCGGTACTGTCTGCACCCAGCCCGCGTGCAGACGCGAAGTTACGTACCAAGTTTTCAATTTCCAGACGTCTAACCGACAATCTAGATGTCTTAAAGGGCTCAGAACAAAACGGGTCTTTACATAAGTACTCCCATTTTTCTCTTTATATTCCTACAACTTTAACATCAGAATGATGTTCACTCTATTTGTTCTGAATGCAAAAATGAGAAAATCGATTTTGGAAAGTAATCAATTGGTAGAAATATATGTCATATCTTTTTCAAACGTGAATGTAAAGAAAAAAATTTCAGTAGGAGGAAATGTACAGGCCATTTACTAAACTTGAGTTTTGTTTCAGTTCCATGCAATATGGTGAGAACATGATTTATGACTCACCAACAGACTCACATATGTAAGTATACCTACATTTGAAGCATATTTACAACTAGGTGTCTTTCTGATTTAACAATATAGGCTTGTATACTATCGGCAGGAGAAGAAGAAGAAGACTTACACCTCTGGAAAGTAGGTGAGAAACATATATATTATGTTGGTATTATTATGTCCGATAATCAAGTGCAGTAGGAATCTCTAAATGTGCTACTAATTGAAATTGTTCTCAGTGAGTGTATGAATGTTGATGATTACCGTGGTGAACAATTTGTACAACCTCCTAGTCTTGAAAGGTTACTATTTGTATAATGATCTAGAGCATATGTTAACTTTAGTGTTCAAGGTTTTTTTCAAGTTTTAATTTATCATATAATGCAAAGCACAGAGGACACCTACAGGACAGCGAAGAAACACAACAAAATACCCTCCATTCACTCTTTTGTACAACACTCCAAGGTTGTTCAAAATCTATTACTTATTCCATTTATTCATTCTTTGTCGAGTAACACAGTGGAATGTTTAGAAGAAGTCTCTGTTTACTTACACAGCAGAAAATAGTACCATGTACTAATGTTGCTCCCAGAGGAACTCCAAGTCAAGATACCAGACAGCAACAGGCGAATATGGATGTTAATCGTAGACAGAGGGTGACCGAGCCACTTGCAAGGTAAACATAAATACATTGAATGGTATAAGAAACAACTTCCTGCATTTCTTGATTTTATCATTGTTTGAAGGAAAATTATAACGTAACATGCATGTTATCATTAGAATGAATAGTACAAGGATCAACCTCCCACATTTGATTCAAGAAGTTCCATAAAGGATTTCCTCGTTGCCTTCCATACATGCTCAGACAAAGTGAAGATAAGATTCAAAGAGACCCCATTCGGATACTTCTGTGGGTATGACTATCTGGTAAAGGACAAGAGGCTTTGTGCAAAACTTGTCACAGCATATGACATTGAGAGTGGAGATTTCTTCATTTCTGGTCGTTGGGTTCTCTTCACAGCACAGCATGTGGCAAAAATCATTGGCCTTCCTATAGATGCCTATGAGATTGATCTTAAGGCTGACAACACGAAGAAACACCCTTTTAGGTTTAGGTACTTCCCCTCTGGTAATCCAACAGTGCTACAAGAAAGAAAAGCCCTTCAAGAGGTTCAACGTGATGAAGGAGACAAAAACATTGATGTCCAAGCGAAGCTCCTTATCTGTTTACTTAGTGGGAATTTCATTCTAGCTCATGGTTCACATTCAATATATTCAAAGCTTTTCCACTACATAGATAAAATTGATGCTTTGTATGAGTATGATTGGGCATCGGTGATTCATCATGTGCTGGCGTACGGACTTGCTTAGATGGAAAACAAGTTGTACTTGTCAAGAGAGGGAAGCTGATTGGGATACTTGAAAGATTGTACTTCCTTGCTCAGTGTAAGGAACTTAAACATTATAATAGAGTATAAACTAATCATACAAATCTACATAAAGTAACAAAATTTCCATGAATTTATAGGTTTGGGCCCTTGAGGTGCTTTGCATTGATCAACCAACAAACCCCACCGCATACACAATTGTTGCTAGATGGAACTACTAGAAACTAGTTTCAAGGCTACTTGAGGAAAATGGAGTAGACTTGGACAACTTACCCCTGAGATTCCTAAGGAGAAATGCATTTAAGATTTACATCTCACAAAGTACTAGTATGGCTGCTCAGTGTGAACATCTTGTAAAGCAAGAGCGAGATTTACCAGCACATACGCCTACAAGAACAGTTAGAGCGGAGCAACCAAACCAATAGCAGTTCTTAGATTTACAAAATGAGGTTTCAAGATTATCTGTGCTTCTCAACAACAAGTATAGTGAGAACATTACGCTGGCTAGGGACATTGAGGAGTTGAAGCTTAAGGTGGGAATCCTACAGAATTGCTACCAAAACTGTAGGAATGATATTGACTTTATTGCATCTAAGGTACAACACTAATTCAACTTCTATGGAAGATTAGGAAGGAGGCTTCTATTTCTCACAATAATGTATAATCCTATTAGGTTGAAGGAAAAGGAGGTCGAAGTGTTGGAGGGCAGCCCATTTTGGAGCAGAATCTGCCGGAAAACACCAGGAATGTAGGTGTTAATGTGGTCCTTACCATGATTTACGTTTGACATCACTTAATAAGCCTGAAGTTAATTATTCAAGTTGCACACGTGCTTACCCCATCATCTCCTCTCCGGTTCTTTCCAAGAAATTAGTCCACTCTGTAGACAATACCTCAATCACCCGTAAGCAAGGTTCAATATCTATCAGTTTAAGTTAAACTTTATGGCAATACGCATGTTCCTTTCATGTTCTGAAAGTAGAGAAATTCATAGTTATGTTCACTGTTGAAGCCAATGGAGAGAAAAATATGGATTGAATTTTTGTGTAATTAGTGAGAGCGGAGCAGTAGTTATACACGCACTAGCAAGAAGTCTCAAATGTACAATTCCGTTAGCAATCAGTCCTTTAGGACAACCAAGTTCCATAAGAACAACTTCAGCACCTTTAGCGGGGAGATCTAAATTGAGGCATCAATCTACTGCCAGGGAATTCCAAATAATGAACAACAGGGTAAATGTCAGTGCAAGTTGCCCAACACCAATTAACTCATCTCAGTTCAAAAATAGTGATGACTTCATATTGACCGACTCAGATATTAGGTTGAGGAGAAGACGAATTGTTATTAGCAATTCTTAGGTGATATAGTATGAATTAAAGCTAAAATAATAGTAAAAATCGATATAATAGGAGATTGATCACATAGTTGAGGATAAGCTTAAATAGTCCACTCCTGAATGTTCAAGAGAAAAGGCTCAATCACCACAGCAACAAACGATACAATCCTTCATCTATGACTATCCCTACAAGATCTAATATATTCATTGTAATCAGAAGAACTAATAATTACCAATTTTAGCCCTCTTTCAAACTACAACAGCAAGATGGACAACAACATCTTGAAGAGGGTGTAAGAACACCAAAATCACTTGCAAATGATGTGGTAATGTATTGAATTGTACAACTTTTGAAGAATATCTTATCAAACACTAACATTACACTGTTTGTTAGCCTTCCTTTGATCTTCTTGATGAGTGGCTACTCATCATAGCTAAAAAAAGCTAAAGTTAAGCTAGAAACTGGGTTAAACAATACCAAATTAACACATAAAAAGAGTTAAGTGTGGGAATCAAAGAAAAATACCTAAAACATTAATTTTGTGTTAAGATGGCATAATTAGGTCATAAATTAAGATATCTTTAAGAAGAAAGTCAAATGATGATTCAAGTGTAAATTGAACATACAAACAAGTTTAAAAGTCCAAATCAAAAGTATAATTAACTTCTTAAAACTTCAATTAAGCACATATAAAAACTTGAAGGCATTTGGACATCATAAGCCCTTGAAACTTAGAATTTACATTTAGGTCCTTTATGTATCACATTTCCTTCTTTAGAGAACTTTCCCGGACCTATTTGTAACCCGTAGGGACTTTTCTGTAAGCCCTTAGGGACCATTCAGCTATTATTCTTTATCACTTTTGGGCTCGCCTATAAATTTCCTACCCCTTCGCAGAAGGACCTTCCTCCAATTTTCCCAATAGAAACCAGCAACCTGGAGCTTCTACGGGCGCACTGTGCATGTGTAGAACTCGTAGCATCTCGACCGTCCACTCTCTCTTGATCCTGATCTAAGGCTCGATCTCAATCGAAGCTTCGCGCGAAGCGGTGCGTGTGCTCACCCCAACCCCTAGATCCCATCCTACGGTCAGTTTTCAATTTGGCAGCCCGCGTGCCCCTCTCCTCTCCTCCTTGCCGCCGGTACCCTCGTCGCCTATCTTCACCCGTGCGGTGATCTGAGTCACTGAGGTTGCTACTTAAGCACCTCAGTGGTCGTGTACGCAAAGTATCGCTCTCTCCTACCTTCTTAGCAATCATTCCTCCACTCCAGTCTCCTCACCAATTCCCTAATTTCACAGCCACCGGCTATGGAATCTCTGACTTCCCTCCTACTCTCCACATCGCTAAGGACCACGTAGCACCTGAGGATGACCCAGAAGTCTCACTAGCAGACTTTTCACTCCGCTGGAGCTTTTCCCCATCCATTCTTCCGCAGCACCGGCTAAGGACCCACAGGTCCCATTCTTCCTGTTAGAGTAGTTTTAATGCTTTCTAGATTAGCTGTAGCATCAGATAGAGAGATTAGAGTAGATTAGAGTAGAATTAGATGTAGAATTAATAGTCGATTTGCTATTCTGATTAGTTTAGCATTAGGAGTAGTTTTAGCATAGCAATTTTCTCCCTCACCTCCTCTGATCATCCCAAATCAGAGGGGAAGAAATTCACTTAATCATTGTCCATTTTGTTCTTCGTCTACATGTTTTCATCTCATTTCTGATTTCCTTGATTTGTATTTAGTAATCCACCTACTCATAAGACCTAATTTCATATCCGAATGGTCTCCAACTTTAAATGTAAAATTAGCATGAAAATCCATTTTAGGGGCTTCCCATTCATCTCATGTTGTTCACAAAAGCCTCTAATCTGAGGTAAAAAGTGAATCAGTTTGCTAGATTTTCTATGAATTCAGATTTCAAAGATTTTCATTCATTTGGGTTTTGAATGCCTTGATCTTGCAAACTAAAGAATTTTGATTTTGATTCACTGATTGGCAGGGAATCTAAGGTGATTCTGAAGTTAGAATTCATCTCAGAAGAGCCATAATCAGACCTGTTAATTTTAAGGATTTTAATGTGTTGAATGCCTTATAGAGGCAAGGAAGATCAACATGTTGATTAAGGCTTAATTAGGGATTCTAATTTGAATTGTTTTTCTGAGCAATTTGATTTTCTAACCTAAGGAATTCACAATATTCCTTAAGGTTTCAGAGTCCTGGGAATCTAGTTTTTTTTGGATTTCTTGTGTTGATCCTAACCCTTTCTACATGCTGTCTATAGCATTGAAAGAGTTAGATCAACAATTTTTGTGATCTGATTTGTTATTAAACTTGTGACAAGGAACTTGGATTTTATGTTGAACATCTGAGCATGTTTTCTTCTATGTGAATTTAAATCCTTGTCAGAATGTGATTTAGTGATTTTTGTTTTGTGTTTTTGAATCCCAGAATTAGAGTAAATTACTGTAGAAGCAGCTAAGTGTTCCCTAGATTAGCTCTTTTAAATCCTTGATCAGGCTGTCTTGAATCTGATCTAGGATATAAATGGCTAAATCAGGAGATACAAGTTTGATTTAGCTTTGTTCCTGTTGCAGACTTAACTTAATTTAAGATGGACTAAATGCAGCAGCAGTTAAGCCATCTAGGATGAAGCTTGGCCTGTAGCAGCTGCTAGATTTCCTGCAGCTACTATGTTGCTGTTACCTTACTTCTATTGTGCTTCTGCTATTTCAGCAGAAGATTTTTGTCTAGATAGATCCTGTGGACAGTAGGTCTATGATGTGTCCTGTTAAAATAGCTAACTAATGTACAAAGGAGTGTCTAAAATGTATAGAAACTATTACGAACGCGTGCCCCAGACGTCTTTTAAGACGTCTGGGAGGTGGCCCAGACGTCGTACCAGACGTCTGGGATCACATCCAGACGTCTGACCAGACGTCTGGGATCGTTTCCAGACGTCTGGAAAATAGTTATTTTTCGCACGAGAGATTCGTCTGCGCGCCTGTGCGCGAAGACCCGAGATTCCTCTCTCTCTCTCTTTTTCCCTCTCTCTCTACGGCTGCAGACCTGCCGCGCACTCTCTCCCTCCTCCTCGCGCGGCATTAAAAGGCCACGCCTCCCCTCCCGTCGTCTCCACCATTCCCTTCCTCTTCTCCTTCCTGTGCGCGAGAGCGAGCGAGCACGAGGGCGGCAGCGGCGGCTGCAGTGAGCGCGGAGGAGGTGCGGTGTGCGAAGGCGAAGCTCTGCCGTGAGGGCGAGCTCGCCGGAGCGGCTTGGCCGGCCGGCGGAGGGCGCAGGGGGTGCGGAACGACGCGGAGAGGGACCTGCTGCGGTCTGAGCAGCAGACGCGTGAGGTGCAACGCGGGCGGCGTCGCGAGCGGAGGCCGAGTGGTGCCGTGATTCTGGAAAAATTTCCAGAAGCAGACGTCTGGGTTGATAGCCAGACGGCGAGGGAGACGTCTGAAAGGTGAGTATTCCACTTTCTTCTTCCTTCCTGTCGACTGACCGTACTGAGGGAGGGAGTTGGCTGTGCGCAGGCTCGCTGATTCGCCATCCTTTGTGAATCAGACGTCTGGAAGTTGTACCAGACGGCGGGAGTGACTTCCAGACGTCCGGGGTGACCATCGGATGTCTGGGAGCTAGGCCAGACGTCCCCGCAGACTTCTGGACGTCTGGGAAACCACGCTGAACAGGTAATTCTCTGATCCACTTTTTAAGACGTCTGGAAGAAGTTCCAGACGTCTGATTTTGCACAGTATCGTCTTTTTCGACCCGTTTAGGGCCCGTTCGGGCTTCGTTTTCCGCGATTTGAGTTGCGTTCTTTTCAGAATTAATTCCTCTACCCATCTACAGTAGCTATACACTGTTTTGAGACACTCCTTGTGTTTGATCCTTGTGATAGGACCTCGTTCAGTTGCAGTCTTGGGAGTCGCGGAGGCACGCGGGATTCCCGATCACGCCCCCATTACTCCCGTTGTACCTGGTAGAGTGGCTTAAGTTATTATTAAAATCTGTTAAAGTATGGAACCTTAACTAGAATCTAGGACATTGCATGAATCCTAGGAATGAGAAATGTATGAATGATAGCTCCTAGGTGTTGCATGAATCCTAGGGCTGGAAAACTAGTTGTATGCTAGATCCTAGGATGTGGCATGAATCCTAGGATGGAAAAACTAGTGGAATGTATAATACTGCAGTCTTGGAAAAAAAAATGGAAAGGAATATAAAGCTGCCTGTGAATTGAATTAACAGCTGCCTGTTACGAATAAAGAAACATGAATGAGATCATGGGTCGTAAGAACGTGAAACTGGAAAGTGACACCTGGATGTTTGAGTTAAAAGGATGGAACCCTAAGGGGAATTAGGAGTGGAACTCCTGGAAAGGGAAAGGAATGGAACTGAGATGTAGTTTGTACTGTCTCTTGGGTACGCAGTACCAAGGGAAGTACCTGTACCTGTTTAGTGCAGAGTGGGGCCAGCCACCACAGGGACCCGGGGTTAGGATTGGCGGCTCTGTACCGACTTTCTGGCCCTCGTGTACGTAGTACCGAGGAGAGCTACTAGTGTTAGGAGAGTACTAGCTACCCCACGGGCCCCGGGGTTCTGCTAGCCTCCTTCACCGACTTGTTAGACCCACTAGGGCAAACCAGGGTAGTCAGGCGAGGGTGCGTGGATTGTGGAGGGGCAAGGCCCCGGTTTGGTTACTGTGGAGGGGTTGGACCCCTGTTACTGAGAGGGCTCTGCCCTGTACTGGTTCCGTGCTGTGCTTTGGGCGCACCCATTAACGGAAATGACTGGCCGCGTGCCAGTACGGGTTAGCTACCTGTGCGTTTATCGCGCGTGCCGTAGTCACCGTTACGTCTGTCAGTGACCTTGGGGTGGTTGACTGAGGGTAGGATCACCACGGGGGACTCTCCCGGCCAGGAGAGCACCACGTGCTACTTCTTCTTTTTGGAAAAGACTGCAATCAAGATCGTTCCCACGAGGAACATTCGAGATCAAGTAAAAGATCTGAGAAATAAATGAAATAGTGAGACAATTGAAAGATGTAAATAAAGAAAGTAATAGAATATAACAGCTACTGTACACTCTACTGTTGTCTTTAATTTTAGTTGCCACTCTACTCAGCGTTTTGCTAACGTGTTACACTCGTTACCTTTTTCAGGACCAGGTGTTGAGCAGCCAGGGTCAGCGGTTGCAGAGGACGCTGGGCCGAGTAGGGTCCAGTAGAGTTTACCACAGTCTTTTGTACCTCTTTTGTTTCTGTTATAATGAGTAGTTCTTGTTTCCACTGTACTTTCTTTACCTGCAGTTCATGTTATATGATAAATGTTGTTCTACTGTTGTGGTGGTATCTACTGTAGTA
This sequence comes from Thalassia testudinum, assembly GCA_037157565.1. Classification (NCBI taxonomy): domain Eukaryota; kingdom Viridiplantae; phylum Streptophyta; class Magnoliopsida; order Alismatales; family Hydrocharitaceae; genus Thalassia; species Thalassia testudinum. Next base: position 125,022,226 of record JAZHRO010000036.1, on the reverse strand, counting down.
GTTTCTTTCCTTACTGCTGTACTTTCTTACTGTTAGTTATATTCATGCTGAATGTGGTTTATTTTACTGCTCTTTTGGTTACTTCCTCGTTGGACGACTAGGTCTTGGGATTAGTCGAGTCGGTCCGGTTCTCGTCTCTCGTAGGAACTCGGGAGTCGGGTCGTTACACAAACATTCATGTAAACTCAATGAATTTTTTTAGCTTGTCTAGAATGTTTGTAATCTTGTTTTTAAATCCTTTGTCAGCTAGTTTAAGGCCTAACTGTCCAACAAGTATAATTAAATAAAATCCACAATGATTTATGTGCTTAATGCTTATATCCTTTCCTATACATTGTGTTGAACTGTTCAAGGTAGTTTAATGCCTTTTGAAACACTTTAGGTTCCATTCTAGGCCTCAACACACCTTAAAAAAACCTTTAAAAAGCCTAGAATGTGTGGACTTTGAAATTAAATAAAAATCATATAAAACATCTAAAAAATAAAATAAACCTGTCTGATTGAAAATTAGGCATTTCTTTAAATGCATACCAAGTTTCATGGTAATCTGAACCCCTGACTTAGTAAAATTTACTAGTTGATGGTTCTGTATACCATGAAACTTAATAAAAGAAACCAACATAAAAAGACCAAAAACATCTCTTTCTCCTCATCTATTTCTTTCCCTCTCTTCTCCTACCTCCATAAAAAAAATATTAAAATCATAAAAAGTGAAAAAACCTTAAAAATACTAGAAATCCTTTGTATAATATGTATATAAGTGTATATATAAGATATATAGTAAGCTTATTAACATATAATGTGAATTATACATATTTATAAATAAATAACTTATGTATATATTGTAGTATGTAAATTAAGTCTTTCAGTTAGATTATACTTTATATATTTTAATTATATAATTAATTATTAAGTAAACTAACTTATATGTACTAAATAGCTATATAAATTAATAACCTCTATAAATAATCATATTAAGTTATAATATTGTACCTACGTGTTTACATATAAATTATGAACATATTAAACCCTGTACCTTAATTTAATTATATATACAGAATAAATAAGTAGTTTATTAAGTTAGTAATTAAGTTATTGGTTTAAATTAAAATAAATTAGTAATTTAAGTTATAATTCAACTAACCTATACTGTATATTTGTATTAATGTATTTTAAGTAATTTTAGCCAATTTAAGTATATTTATATTGTTTATACTATTTAAACTTAATTTACAATTAAAACAATCTGAAATTATACTAATTTAATGTAAATAAAATAAAAATTAAACTTCTAAAATACAATAAAAATGTTTATAAAATATTTAAACATGTATACTAACTCAGTATAAGGTCAATTAGACCAGATAATAACTAATTTATATGTAATTAAAGAATAAACTCTAAAATCAGTTATGTATAAACTGTATACTTTACCTAATTAATTTATATAGTAAATATAATTAAAATTCCAAATTAATTGTACAATTAAGTAGTACTATGTAAATACTTTATTATCCCATAATTTATTTTTATTTTATAATAAATTATGGCCCTCGAATTGGGGGCTAAAATCGCAAATATGTGCACAGCTGCCTGATTTCCATCGCTGCACAGGCGCTAGAATAGTGTCACATTGTGGGCGTGAGAGCACCCTTAGCGCTTTTTATTGTTTTTGTGTTATGGGTTGTTCAGTCATCACAGGCACCGGGCGCCTGAAACAACCAAACATACCCATATATACTGAGCATTGTGTGTGTAAGGGCCGGGGGCCGGTACTGTGTGAGGGCTTGGTTAAGCCCAAATGTGAGCTAAAAATGTACTTAAGTAGCCTAATTACGAAATTAGGGTACACTTAGTAGAGGTCTAGTCCCACCTGATCCTTGGGTGTTGTGTATCCCTCGAAAGACGTGCCTTCCAATTAATAAATTTTTGTTAAGTAATAAAAGGCCCTAATGAGCCATTAAGCACAGAAGAATAACCGACTAAGTGTGTAATAAAGGAAGAACACAGAAGAGGCTTAAGAGATAAAGAAGAAGAGAAGTATATAGGTATAACGTATGTTTGTATGGATAATATATATAAATAAATAAGTATAAGGTAAATAATAAGTATACGTATAAGTAGTATAGCTATATATATGTATATAAATAATTACATGTCATTAATGACAGAATAAAACATTACTAAAGGTAAGATAATTGTCGCTATAGACCTTAGTTTTTTGCTTTAGAGTTTGTATATAGTTTTTCTGGAGTCCAGCGACGTTTATATCTGTCGTTGTAGCTTATATATATGTTACTATATATGTTAGTATATTAAGTTAAGTTAGTATGCTATGTAATATTAGTTAGTAGTGTATATTTACGTAAGTATTAGTAATATAACTTACAAATAGATAGTATAAAAAATATTTATGTATTGTTTGATGCTTGTTTGTAAGTAGATTTTTGTAAGCATTTTCTTTGATTCTTTTTGTACATAATGAAACCCCTAATTCAGTTTTTATGGATTCATTCATTCATTTATTATTGATTGTATATAAAATTAATCATTTTTGGAATTAAAGAATAATCTTGGATTTAGAGAGTGATGTAAATCAATAACAGTCTCCTAGTGAACGACCTGGAATAAACCAGTAAAAATTATGTAATTAAATAAAATTGACGCAATAATGGTTTGTATTTGTGACACATACTACAACAACAATGACATTTATTTTTTTATACAAACCATTTTTCCAGCATTGTCGATAACATTTTTGGCACCGTTGTCGGGGAGGCAACTCTCTATATGACAAAATTACTCTTTAATTCTTTATTTGTATATAATTCTTGTTTCATTCATTCAAATTCATTATTTGTACATAATTATTCTTTTATTTATTAATTCTTTGTTGTATATACATTCTTTAATTCTTTTACTAATCATTTGTTGTTTTTTCACAGTACTTGAGGAGTAGGAGGAGCAACATCATCTTCCAGGTGGTGGTCATCTTCCTAGTGGATCCACTGCGCTTCTGACCCGACATCCAGGCGGAGTGTCCCCTCAGAGTAGCTGTAGGAGTAGTAGTATAGTAGTAGTATAGCCTAGTTTAGTTAGACTTAGGTATATTACAAAGGACTATTTGTTAGTCATAAGTTGTGAGAGCCTGTTCTCACGCATATATTGTAATAACTGTGGACTCTCTGGACTCTGTTTTTTTTTCTCTCTCAAACTCATCTCTCATCGACGCGGTTTTCCATTCATGGTTTTCCGTATCGATTTATTTCTTTGTTTTTGATTGTTGCATTATTCAAAATCCAAACAAATTATAAAATCAAAATTCAAAAGATTTCATCTTTATCTAGCAGCAGCATACCCTTAGGCATCCATCTTAGGTTGCATATTTTACCTGCTAGATTTTAATTCCAAGTCAAATTTGCATACTATAAATTGTTGGAGTTAGGTACGCATTCTTTACCTTTCTCAAACTTCTACCATATTTGCATTTGACTTAAAATTTAAGAAGACCATCTCTTATATTGAACTGATTAAAAAGCGAGACGAGCAGCACAAAATTTATCTCCTAATCACTTGAATTAAATCAAAAGAAGATGTTAAAATCTAAGTGAAACCCTAACTAAGATTTTCACCACATTGTGTTGATTGCTATTGTGCACACAGCACGATCACTTAAAATTACAATACACGGGTTTCTACCTCATCTCCTTCTACAACCAAAGGATCTGGATTCGCACGCCAGTCTTATCCAGACTCCCAGTGGATTTTAGAGGTCTGCACTCCGCTAGGTCTATTATAGGAAGCGTACAATTGTTTGAAACAGTTGTTTGCGTACTATAGTATTTTGCATAGCAGCCTCTAGGAAAAAAAATCGATTCTTCTCACTTGAATGTAGATTGGTCTATTGATTGATCGAGATTTGATTGGGATTTTCCGATTTCATTTGATATTAAGCTAAATTAGTCCTTTCCATTGAGTTGTGATTGATTTTTGAAATTCACTTTCAAAAACTGACTCAATGGAAGGTAGGAGATTCCAGAACCCAGAGCTAGTACTCCCCTTGGGTGCTGATGCCCAAGCAACTACGTCCACATCTTTACCTTCCACTTCCAATCCTTTACGTCCCGAGTCTCAAACTCCTATTCACTATTCCACACATCATGAGGATGATCATGATTCCGCATAATTCAAGGATTTTGAAGAACTTCCTCCACATCTTATTGCACATCCTCCACCACCACCACCACCACCAATCCATAGGTTCCAACATCCACCATATCCTAATTTTTCTAACCCACCCCAGGAGAGAGGACCTATGCCTCATCTTCAACACTTGTTTGAAACACAACTACAGATGAATACCCTAACCGAACAGGTGCAACAACTTGCTCAAGCTGTTAATCTTTTAGCTAACTCCCAACAACCGCCTCAACATAGAAACCCTCAAGCACCACCTCAACCTCGTAGACGCCAACTACGGGATTACTATAATCCCGCAGTTGCCTAACCTGTGCCTGTGGTACGATATCTCGATGGGGGTCGTGCTGTTGAATTGAAGTTGAACATCATTGCACTTATACCTCACTTCCATGGACTCGCTTCTAAGGACCCTTTTCAGCATTTAGAGGAGCTGAAAAATCTTGCTCAAACCTTGGGTCCGCAAGGCCATGATCAGCATACGCTTTTGATGAAAATGTTCTCCTTTTCATTAAAAGATAAGGCTGTCTTTTGGTTCAGAACACTCGCACGGACTACACCTACAGACTCTTGGGCTTCTTTGGAACATGAGTTCCTAAAGAAGTACTTTCCTGTAGGCCGCACTAACGCCTTAAGGCGTGCCATCACCACATTCACACAGAATTTAGGAGAACAAATGCACGAGGCTTGGGAGAGATTCCACGAGCTTCTTAGAAAGTGTTCCCACCATGGTGTCCCATGCTGGCAATAGGTCCAGGTCTTCTACCATGGGCTCCATGATGACACACGGAATTTTGTAGATGCCGCTTGTGGAGGCAATTTCTTATGTCGGGACAAGGACTCAGCCTTTGAGCTCTTCGAAGGTATGGCTGAGAACTCTATTAACAATGCTTCGATGAGCATATTTAATAGAAAGTCCTCACATTCCCACTCACATACGGGGGTACACGAAGCCCAATCTAGCAGCAGAGACTTAGAGATAGTGGCTAGTCAACTGGATAAGGTGGGTTTAATTGAGAAGAAAGTACATAAAGTATGGAAATTTCTCTCTAAACCTTCATCATCTCCTTCTTCTCAGTCACCTGCAGATTGCGCAGCAATCATAGGTCTTAATTGACCTAAGTTAGGCTAGAACTTAGCATAAGTTAGGTAAATTCATGCATGCATAAGCATTATCTGCATCTTTACTGCTTTCCTTTAGCTATGCATAAAATAATGTTATAATGTGCTGATTAAGTGCATTATGTCGATTGCAGGGAATAAGCTGATCAGGAGCTGGATTTGAAGCTGGATCAGGAATAACGGGAGTTGCAGCAAAGCTGGAGCAAGGCTTAGATTAGATGTAGGAATAATAATGTAAGGGAGCTAAAGGTTTGCTATGCTATTAAGAAGGAATAAAGCAGTAAAATGTGAAGAGCTTAGGTCCATCCTAGCCCTAGGATAGCCTAGAGACTTCCCCAAGCCTTAGCCACCCTTAGATTAGGTCACAACACCCTAGGAAGCCCTAAAACCCTAGTTCCAACCCTTATCTAGACGTCCAGATAAGTTATAGGACATCCAGGACCCTTAGCCATCTCCCGCACACCTCAAACCCACTTCTGTAGTGTTATTGGACGTCCAGACACTGTCAGACGTCCAATTTCTGCAGAATACCCAAAACAGAACCCAAAATCCCTCCTGACTCTAATTGGACATCCAGACAACAAGTCTGGACTTCTGAATTTTGAGTATAAGTCGTCTGACACTATTATTAGACGTCTGATACTGCTCTCCAGTTCCTGTTTTGAGATTTAAGTCTTGATCTTGGATCTCTAAGTCCTTAAACCCAATTCCAACCCCATAGGAACCTAAATTAAGGTGCCCTAACCATAGTACATCACCTCTAGACCTCCCTAAGGGCCTAGATAGGTCCTCACTAAACATAATTGACTTGGATCTTAGTCAATTCCATCAGCCTATTTAATTGGACTCTGTTGAACGTTTACGAACCTACGCTAATGTGTTTGGTTTTGGAAAAGCTGTCGTTGTAGTTCGGAAGCGAAGAATTCGTGTTCAACAAATAAAATTTATACCGAAATTAAAATTCCGGGTCGAACACAGGGAGGCGGACGTTTGATTTAAAAACTACGCGTTTCTTTTTATTTGTTACAGAATAATTCAATTTAGAACTATCTAATTATTTACAATAAATAGAAGAGAGAGAGAGTAAGAGAGAAAGAGAATATTATACAGAGAAATCAAAATGAGATGTAGAATAAACAAGGAATTTTTGTATTGAAGAGATTGTTCATTACAACTGGAAAGCATAAAATAATTACTCTAGAAAGCGATAAATTTACTCTAGAAAGCATTAAAAGAATGGAGGGAGAAATGTCCTCCTCGACGGTCGCTTGGAGGACAAGTAGATTAATCTAGAAAGCAGTAAATCTATACTAGAAAGCGGTAAAAGAATAGGGAGAGAGAAATCCTCCTCGACGGTTGCTTGGAGGACGAGCCGGATGGGATGACGCCTAGACGAAGGAGAACGAAGCGGGACGAATGAGGACGAAGCAGAACAACGGGAACGAAGCAGCACGCCGTCGTCGTCGCGGGATCCACTTCCGAAGGGGAATGAAAATTGGACTTTACCTCGCGAGAAGCATCCCGGGTGTGGGACAAGCTTCTCTTGAGCTTTGGAGGGGTAGAGAGGAGAAAGAAGGGATGAGAATTTCGTATGGAGGGGGTCTCCTTTTATAGTTGCAAGGAGTGGGGGCAAAATGGACATCATATCTTCAAAATAATAAATAAGGGGTCTTTAGTGACGGATAAATCCGTCACTAAAGCCCCGACATGGCCGTCGCCGCCGCGCCCACGCGTGCCTCCTCGGCTGCCCGCTCCTCAACGCTCGCGCACATCCAGCACTTTTCAGCCGTCCGATCGTGAGATCGGACGGCTTAAATCGCGTCCGCGCCCGCTGCGTAGCGCGCCCGCCCGCGTGCGATCGCACGTTACGCGCGGGCGTCCAATCGCGCGTGGTCCTGATTCAGCGCGCGCAGCCGTTGGATCTTCATCTGACGCTCGTCCGCGCCCGCTCGCTCGCGCCTTCCACCCCCTCACCGCGACTTGAACCCGCGACCTCTGCTTCGCCCGCGGCTGCGTCGCCGCTGCGCTACGCGGACGAAATGGTCGCGCGGACGCTTTTAAGCGCGAGCGACCACAACCGTTGGATCTCCATCTGACGGCGGAGAGCGATCAGGCGGGGGCCTTCACAAAATACAAGCGGCCGTTTGGGCGGCTGAGATGGCACCACGTGGCGCCATCTTGGCCGTCCATCTTCTGGAAGTTGTAGATGGTGCCACGGATGTCGGATTGACTTGATTTTTGTGACGTTGGGCTGCGATCGTCGATCCGAATTCATCCGTGCGGTCGGATTTGTCATCTGAAGTGTGGATTTACACCATCCTGGCCCTTGATCTTCTAGGGTTCTCGGGTCACTATCTGATGCTACGGATGCCTGATTAGGGCGATCTTGGAGTTGTTGAACTCCAATCGTCACCCTGATCACATCCATACGGTTGGATCTTTGATCCGAGGCCCTGATAAAATATTTGCCCTGTCCAAGCACATAAAAGGAGACAATTAACCTCCATTTTATTCAAAGTATTCTAAATGCAAGATGATGCATGTAATGCAATATTTATATCATGAAATGCAATCCTATGCTTAAGAACATGCATAAATAGACATCTTAAGTGGTGTAAATGTGTTTACATCAGACTCATTGAGTCCAATTGAGCCCTGATCTCAGCACACACTGTCCAATTGGATTCAGTGAGTACAATTGACCTAGACCTGAATTAATTGAGTTGTTTTACTTTCAATTAAGTTTCCACACACCCAATTAAACTTGTATTAAGTTTAATTGCACTTTACCTTAGTGAATTAGGGTTTATAACCCTAATTTGAGACATACTTTAACCTAAACCCACTAGAACCTAACCTAATCAACCTAGCCACCTAAGTTTCGACCCACACACACCATCCACATGAAAATACCTAGCCTAGAGTTCTCTAGAACTCTCTACCATGTGTGGTTGCCTTGGTTGCCAAAATTAGCAACCAAGAGCCATTCAATTTTTAGATCCACATTTGGTGGATCTAAAAACCACCATCCATCCTCTCTCTCTCATTGTCCCACGAGCTCCCACCATAGGCCTCTCTAGAGAATTCCATAATTCTCTAGAGAGCTTCCCTTAGGTCTATAAAAAGACCTAAGGGGTGGCCATTTGCACCCATTCACTTCCTTGGCAAATTCACTCCATTGGTGCCATTCACATCCTTTGGCTTCATTGGCACCACTCACCTCATTAGCTCCATACACGCCCACCTTCACTTAGGTTAGCTACTCCACCTCCACGAGCTCACCACCATCATGGAGGACATCATGTCGGGATGCTGGATCAACCCTACCTCTCTCCAAGGGTCGGCCTAAGCTACAATGGTCGTCCCTCATTCTTCTCCCGACCACTCCAAGGCCATCGGGGACCACCCCTGAATGCCCTTTATTCTGCTAGATTTAGTTTATGCTCTCCATAATTTCTACTACTTTTATTACTACTTAGTAGTGTAGTCTTAACTTCTCCCCCAATGATGCATGCGTAATTCCCCGATTGATTCTTGTATGTAGTCATTTTCTGGCAGCTAGATTTCCGTTTCAAGCATTTATGTATAAGCTTTCCTCTAAATTTCTTGTGCAAACAACTCTCCAATGGAATGAATGAAAAGGCATTTTTATATATATGTATCTCTCTATATGTTTGAAATCACCATGAGCTTAATAATTGTCATTCCTTTTGCATGATTCAAGTTGCCTGTTTCTAACTCCTAATATTCTTGCAACTAAGTATGTCATACCTAAATACGTAATAATCATGAACCAACATGCGATTCTAAATAAAGTAGAGCAATAGAAGATCGATTTCAGAAGTAAAAGCAAACGCCTCCTAGAGACGAACAACCGGGACTCAAGTCTCGTAATTTTTACAAACTTAATTTTTGACTAACGTTTTTGCGTGACTATACTATGATTTCCAACGACTTTCAAAATGCGTGAAAATGGTTTCTGTCACCTGCACAACACACTTCTTCCCATTTTCCCACAGGGAAGGAAACTGTGAATAACCTTTCTGTGACACAATCTGCATTACCGGACTTTCCATTTCCATATCCTTCACCGGTTGGAGGAACCTTTGTTCCTCCTTACACTAACTTCCCTGCACCTTCTGGAGCTTCGGAGGAGCTCCACGCCATTCACAATGACCCATTTGCACATACCTATAACCCTAGATAGCATAATCATCCAAATTTCTCGTGGTCGGGAAATTCACAGAGACCTCCTTTTCAACAACCTTCTACACCACCATAGCACAACCCAATTTGAGCACCACCTCCACAATCACATGGATATCCACCGCGTGCCTACCAGCAACCCCAACCTAGGCCTGCCCAATACTCTCAACCTAGGTCTACACGAGATGACCAGTTGGGGTCTACCATGAAAGCTCTTGCTAATATGCAACAACAGAATATTGCTATGCAATAGAGACAGGACGTAGCACTAGCTGAGATGAGAGCTCAGCTATCACACTTGACGGAATCCCGTCAACCACATTCACTCCCATCTCAACCACAACCCAACCCTAGGAACATACCTACCCAGAGGTATGTTCAATCTAGACCTGCAGTGCAAGGTCAAGCACATGCCATTTCACAACCCTTGCACGACACTGAATTCTACACTGATCCAAATTCTTCCTATCCACAAACCCAACCACCTCTATTACCTAGTTCTGAACTACCGTCTACATCTAGGGCTGAACTGAATGCCATAGTCACTAGGAGTGGTAGAAGCACCGTAGATCCACCTATTCCTGCTTCTACATCTTTTCCTGAACCTTCTACCTCCACTCCTCCATCTGATTCACTGTTTCCTGCTTCTTCTCTACTTAGGAATGACCCTCTTGTCACCACTTCTGTACCATTTCCAGAGGCTTTAAAGAAGAAGGGGAAAGGAAAGAAAAATACCTGTGTGGCACCTAAGGAGGATTTGCTTAAGCTCTTTGAGAAAGTCCACATAAACATAACCTTGTTGGATGCAATTTGCACATACCCCTTTACGCTAAGTTTTTAAAAGACCTATGTACACCTAAGCGTAAATCAAGGATTCAAAAAGGGAGTAGTCCAATCATCCTTTTGGAACAAGCTAGTTCCATCATATTCAGTATCCTCCCTACTAAGATGAAAGACCCAAACACCCCTCTCCTATTCTGCATGATAGGTAACACCACATTTAACAGAGCATTACTTAACCTAGGTGCTTCCATCAATCTTGTCCCAACCTCCCTACTGACACATTTCGAGGTTGGCAATCTAAAGCCAACCGAGGTGTCCCTGCAATTAGCTGACAGGTCAGTTAAGACACCTCAGGGAGTGTTGGAAGATGTTATAGTGTGGGTCAAGGACTTTTACTTTCCTGTAGACTTTATAGTCCTTGACATGGAAGTACCTGAGGACATCCAGAACACACCTATCATTTTAGGAAGACCTTTCTTGGCTACGGCCAAGGCAAACATTAATTGTGAGGAGGGCCTAATAGAATTGAAGTTTGGAGATCTGAAGATAAAAATTGATACTTTTCAGGCCCAAAGAGGACCGTCATGTAGTTTAATTAAGGAAATCTGTTCCTTGGATTCTTTGGATCTGTTGGTTGAGGATACTTTGATTGACTCACTAAATTTAGAACCTCAACACTCTTTGGACTCTGACCTGACTTTCACTGAGACACCAGCTTTAGAGACTGAGGATTTGCCTCCTATTCCATTAGTGTCTCTAGGATCTCCTAAAATCTCCACACCTGCTCCTTCACCTGATCCTATACCTATTGAGCTCAAACCTCTCCCTGATTCTCTTAAGTATGTTTTCTTAGGACCTGATTAGACTTATCCTGTGATTGTCAACTCTCTCTTATCAACTGATCAAGAATCACGACTCTTATCTATCCTGAGAGCACATAGACAGGCTATAGGATGGAGCCTCTCTGACCTGACTAGCATTAGTCCTTCTTATTGCACACATAGGATTTTCATTGAAGAAGGATCTAGACCTACTAGGTAGCCCCAGCGTAGATTGAACCCTACACTACAAGAGGTGGTGAAAAATGAGATGATTAAGTGGTTAGACAATGGAATTATCTTCCCCATTTCTAACAGCCAATGAGTAAGTCCTGTTCAGGTTATGCCTAAGAAGGCCGGACTTACCGTCATAACCACTGATTCTGGAGAAGTCATCCTTACACGGATTGCTAGTTCATGGTGAGTATGTATTGACTACCGAAAACTCAACCAAGTCACAAAGAAAGATCATTTCCCATTGCCCTTCATTGATCAGATACTAGAAAGACTGGCAGGAAATAGATTTTTCTACATTTTGGATGCCTATCCAGGATATAATTAGGTGGCGATTCACCCTGATGATCGGGAAAAGGCGACGTTCACCTGCCCCTACGGAACCTTTGCATTCCGTAGGATGCCTTTTGGATTGTGCAACGCACCTGCTACATTTCAGCGGTATATGTTTGCAATCTTTTCCGATTTGGTAGGTGATTGCTTAGAAGTCTTCATGGATGACTTCTCAGTCTTCGGGAGCACATTTGATGCATGCTTAGACCACCTGATTAAGGTCCTGCAAAGAAGCATAAATGTGAATCTGGTACTTTCCTGGGAGAAATCACATTTCATGGTACTAGAAGGACTAGTATTAGGTCACCTTATCTCGGGAGAGGCATAGAGGTTGACCGTGCGCAGGTAAAATTGATTTCTGAACTACCCCTACTTTTGTCGGTTAAACATATTAGATCTTTTCTCAGGCATGTTGGTTTTTATCGCCGCTTTATAGCGGATTTCTCGAAAATAGCCCAACCTGTCACCAATCTCCTCTCTAAGGACGTAGACTTCCAAATCTTTGACGATTGTGTTCGTGCCTATATGACACTTCGTGATCTGGTTACCAAGGCACCAATACTGCAACCTCCAGATTGGTCTCACCCTTTTGAGATCATGTGTGATGCCTCTGATTATGCAGTAGGGGCTGTCCTTGGTAAAAAACTGGACAGGAAACCCATAGTCATCTATTACATTAGCAAGACCTTAGATGAAGCTCAGAGAAATTACATCGTCACAGAAAAGGAATTGCTAGCTGTAGTATTTGCACTGGAAAAATTCAGACCTTACCTTTTAGGTTCCCACATTATAGTCTACACTGACCACACTGTAGTTCGACATCTTCTCGCCAAGAAGGACGTGAAATCTCATCTGATTAGATGGATCCTGCTTCTGCAGGAATTTGATTTAGAGATTCGTGACAAGGCTGGAAAGCAGAATGTGGTAGCTAACCACTTATCTCACCTTCCTTCTGAAGTGATTTCTCCTTCTTTACCTATTTTTGACCACTTACCTGATGAGCAATTGCAGGTCATTCATTCTGATCTTCCCTGGTATGCTGACATTGTCAACTACCTGGCTTCTGAAATCCTTCCCACTGATTGGGTCCGACATCAAAAAGACAGACTTAAATCCGAGGCCAAGCACTATTACTGGGAAGAACCATGGCTTTTCAAACACTGCAAAGACCAGATTCTTAGGAAGTGTGTCTTGATAAGGAGATAGAGAGCATCCTGTTGTTCTGCCATGACCAGGCATGTGGTGGTCATTTCTCTGGCAAAAAGACCTTTGCAAAGATTTTGCAGAGCGATTTTTATTAGCCCACAATCTTCAAAGATGCACACGAATATAGTAGGGCATGTTCACGCTGTCAGTCTCTCGGTAGTATTGGCCGTCGAGACATGATGCCCTTGAATCCGATTGCAGTGTGCGAAATCTTTGACATTTGAGACATTGATTTCATGGGACCTTTTCCAAAATCATATGGCTTCGAGTATATCTTGTTAGTAGTTGAGTATGTTTCCAAATGGATAGAAGCCATCCCCTCGAGGACTAATGATCATAGAGTTGCGACATAATTTGCTCAAGATTTTATCTTCTCTAGATTTGGGGTACCAAAAGATATCATTAGTGATGGAGGGTCTCACTTTAGAAATACACATTTTCAGTCCCTACTTCAAAAGTATGGGGTGTCACATAGGATTGCTACACCATATCACCCTCAAACCAATGGACTAGCTAAATTGTTCAACTGGGAGATCAAGAAGATTTTACAGACTACCATTCAACCTGATAGAAAGGATTGGTCTTCCTGCCTTTCTGATGTGTTGTGGGCATATATGACAGCTCACAAAACCCCATTAGGCATGTCTCCTTTTAGACTTGTTTACGGGAAACACTGTCATCTTCTCATAGAACTTGAGCACAAAGCCTATTGGGCCATCAAAAAATGTAACTTGAACCTAGAGAAGGTCGGTGATCACAGAAGATTGCAAATGTCCGAGCTAGATAAGTTAAGGAATGAATCTTATGAGAGCTCGAGGATTTATAAGGATAAACTTAAGGCCTTCCATGACTGTCACATTCATAGGAAATCATTTCACCCTGGTCAAAAAGTCCTTTTCAACTCTAGACTGAAACTCTTCCCAGGAAACTAAGATCCAAATGGATTGGACCTTTCAAAATCTTGAGAAACTTTGATAATGGAACCGTTGAGATCACTGAGATTAACAAATCTAAACCTTTTACCGTTAATGGATAAAGACTAAAACCTTTCATTGAGCCACATGATCTCAGACTTGTCAATTCCACCATTTCGCTCCTACATTTTGAGTTACCGACTAGGTTTACACCTAGCTGAAGGCGTTAAACTTAGCAAAACCTTTCCTTGTATATAGTTGTTTTCATCTTTCTTATTTCCACCTTTATTTGCATTAGTTGTCTACCTTTGCATTTTAAGCATACATTTCATTGTCACATATGTCATGCATTTCACTTCATAGCCCAACTTTCCACTCTGATCTTGTATCAGACTTGAAATCGTCCGCACAAAGATTTTATCTCCTCATTCCGACTTCCTTCCGTCACCTAATCTAGGATAGTGAAAAGCAGAGCATGCATTTGCATCCACCCTATTCATTCAATGAGGACATTGCATCATTTAAGCATGGGGGGGTGTAAATGGTAAACCATTCAACTGAAATGTAATTGTATACACACCTATAATATAGTATATAGTATTATCTAAAAATACCAAAACAATTGAAAAATACTGAAAAACTTTGAAAAAAATTATAAAGCCAAAAATACAAAAATGATAAAACACAAAAACTCCAAAAAATACAATAAGGGACATGCACTTTATAGTTAAGGGAGAACTCCAAAGAAATTTCTAAGGAGAGAAAAGAATCTGAAAAGAAAAAGTGTTCTTCTAGCTGAAAATAAAAAATAGAATAAGTATTTATGGACATTCAACCTTTACTGGTTTGACTTTCCAGGCCACTGTAGCTTGACTCATTCAAGCTTTGGCTTAATACACTTTAAGCTTTGACAAGATAGACCATAGTCTCTCCTAACATTAGGACGTATTCTTATACCTGAGTTACCAGTACAGGATTTGCTGGTTTGCTTTTACTTAGGAGTCTAAGTAACCTTGGCTTACACTACACAGTGTCAGGAAAGACCTTGTAAATATGAAATTCAACCCTAGTGTTCATTAGGGAAGGTGGAGTCCTTATCTGTGCATGCAAGTAAACTCTTTGTCCTAGTCTTTAGTCTTGTGTCTATGAGAAGCTCTTTCCACCAAAGAACTCACCCACCAGATAAGGTGCGCTCTACCAAATAAAGTTGTCAGAGACATACTGACAAAAAAGAAAAGAAAGAAGAAAAGTTCAAAAAGAAAGTTCTTTAGAATAAGTCAAGTATGTTCTCCAAGTTTGTAAATATGAAAATTCCACCAAAAATATTTTCAGGGTTCAATACAAATACCCTGTTGTTCCACCAAAAATTCTTTGAGCCACAAAATGCAGTAAGAGTTGGGCTTGAGTATTCCTCGTTTCTTGAGAGTCAATCCGAAAACACGAGCTGAAGCTTGAGGATAGCACAAATCAGAGGATGGCACAAATCAGGAGTTGCCACCACCTAGAGATGAGAAGGCGAACTCGGTGCAACAGCATCACAAGTTGTTCTTGGATTATAGGAAGCTGAAGACTCCCACCTTCAAGGTAGATGAGAGTGCAAATGAAGTAGAAGGCTGGTTGGAGTAGATAGAGAAGAGTTTTGATACATTGTGTCCACCAGAGGACTGTCGTGTCCCATTTGCGACATTCTAGCTGACTAGTGTCGCGAACAGGTGGTGGCGAGCCATCCAAGAGTAGGAGGGTGGCAAGACTACCTGGGAAAGGTTCGTGGAACTCTTATATGAGTAGCATTACCCTCAGACTTTGAAGGATCAAAGGAGGCACGAGTTTCACAACCTCCGACAAGGCTGGATGACTGTCAGTGCCTACCTACCCAATTCCTGGAGCTCTCTCTTTCTCTTTGCATCATCTATCATGACTACTAAGGAGGACAAGCTAGGAAAGTTCACAGAGGGTCTGAGATCACTGATTCGGGGATATATGAAGCCCTCAAAGCCACCTACATTTTCCAGGGTCGTTGAGGCAACGATGACTTACTAGGAGGCAAACTGACCCTTGAGAGATGCATAGTAGGGGTCAAGGAGGAAAGTTTTCTACCATGACCATGCCCAGGGGCACCAGGAGAGGAGGTACCATCTAGTACAACATACTTCACCTACTTAGGAGGCATCCTAATCTATGGGATGGTTTGTTCTCATTGGTACTTCACAATAAAGGGTAGCCCCTAGTGCCCAGCAGCAGGGCAACTCTGGCAGAGCACAAACAAATGCAAGCAGATATTGTATCCGCAACAATTACCAATGTGGATAGCCTGGACATTTAAGGAGGAATTGCTCAATAAGGACCAGAGCTGCATTAGGGAAGCAAGACATAGAGAGTACGAGGACCAAGACTCATACAGTTGGGATTGTTGGCCGCACTTATTAGACTAGAGGGGGATTCCAGCAATTTCTAGGGGGCTACAGGCCACTTGTACCTCAACCTACTCAGAGTACGGCAACATCCAGTGCACCAGATTTGAGGGCCGCATCAACACCCTATCGCTCAGAGATGCCAGAGCCCCTACTTCTGTGGTGGCAGGTATGGTCACCATTGTTAATCATCTAGTTTATGTTTTGCTTGACTTGAGTGCCTCGCATTCTTTTGTTTCTGCTGAGTTTGCTTCTAAATTGAGTCCGCTGAGTATTTTGTTAGATGATCCGTTTCCGATCAAAGGCCTAAGATGACAGCTCTTTGTGGTAGAGTTAGTTTATCAGGAATGCACTATGGTTGTTAGTACATTAGCACTACCCTTACTCTATTTTGATGTTTTACAAAATCACTATTATGTTGTTCATATTATATTTCAATTGTGTAGGTTATTATGGAATACAAGTGATGAGCATTATATCAAGAAGATATTCTCAAGACATGGCCTCTTTTTTGTTATTATTAGATTCTATGTTAGAGAGCTATTAACACTTATGCACATCACTTCAATATTTGTTTAATTAAATATTTAATAAATCACAAATGTTCTTATTATGCACTTAATTGATGAATTTTCGATTTATTTTGTCTTGTTGACCCTTTAGGCAACATATATATTTTTTCTATATGAACGTTTCATGGTTTCTAGAAGACCATTGTCGAGCACGTGATTTTTATGGTCAATCTTTCCTTTTTCCCACGTGTTGTAACTGCCCATGCAATATTTAATTCAAAATTTAAAATTACTCGGCAGTCATCAGCCTTCGTAAAAAAATTAGTTGCATAATTATTCTGACCTCCATTTTATTAAACAGCTAATTTGTTAAACATGTTTTCTACTCTAAATTGATGTTTGGTTATTTCTTTGCAAAAACTTCTTGAACGTTTGATTTCCAACATCCGTAACCTATGAAAGGTCACCTTTATTTCTATAAATACTTGTCTTAATTCCTCGTTTACTCACATTAATTCGTCATCATTCTACAAAATATTTCTCCAACGACAAAAAGACTACTTGCGTGCAAAAAACTCTCAAAGCTCTCCTTCTCAAGTGCACTCGTTCATAAAAGCATTTTTTCTACTTCCTCCCCACATCAAAGGTTATTTGAAAAGTATTGATTATTGATCATTGATTATTAATTATTTACTCCTTGCTTCTACACCCATATTATAAATTATTTTTCAAAAGTTTATATTAGAGTATTATTAAATAGTACAGAGCTTATTCTTAAATGTCACATATACTCTATTGTCTCTCTAGAAATTTTGTAAACGCTTTAATCTTTTGATTATTATTTTTAGGTTTCCTTTTGCAGACTACTCTTACGTGTAAGAATAAAATTACTTTAATCTTGTGTTATTGATTCAAGAAAGTAGTGTATGTAAATTGAGGATTGCCACCATTAGTTATAAAGTGGTATTATAATAAAATTGCTTGCGGAAGGTAGGCAAAAAATCCTTGTTGGGAAGTAAGGTAGAGGCTTTTCCTGGATTTTGGATTTCCTCTCAAAAATACTGTGTTAAATTTGTGGTTTACAATTATGTGAATTTTATATTGCAATTTTAGTTGAATATTTGTAAATTGCACAATTCACCCCATTCTTGTGTCATCCTCAATGGTGATAGGAGGTTACGTTTTCTAGCAGATCTGATAGTTCTCGAGTTGGACTTTGACATTATCTTGGGCATGGACTATGTATTGGTGGACTGTTTTGAGAAGCGTGTGATTTTCTATATTCCAAGAGTTCCACAATTTGAGTTCGTGGGTAGATCAGTAGACAGATCCTTCAGGTGCATTTCTACACTATAGGCAGTGAGGCTACTTGACAGAGGATGTGCCAGATACCTTCCTTTCGTAATGGCCACGACTGAGGAGAAGTCTGGGGTACATAGTGTCCCCATCAAATGAGAGTATCCGAAAGTGTTCCCGGATGACCTTCCCAGACTTCCCCTCAGCGCGAGATCGAGTTTGAGATTTCGTTGATTCCAAACACTAGTTCAATATCTATCTTGCCATATCGGATGACACATGTCGAGTTGAGAGAGCTCAAGTCCCAGTTGCAGGAATTACTAGAGAAGGGGTTCATTAGACCTAGTATCTCCTCATAGGGAGCCCATGTGCTCCTTATGAAGAATAAGGATGGCACCTTATGGTTATGCATCAATTACCAACAGTTGAATAAGGTGAACATCAAGAGTTGATACCTACTACCGCAGATTGATGACCTGCTCAATTAGTTGCGAGGCGCACACCACAGTATTTTTGAAGATCGATCTATGATTAGGGTATCATCAGTTGAAGATCAAGGATTCAGACATCCCAAAGACTACTTTCAGGATATGCTATGGGCACTACGAGTTCTTGGTTATGCCCTTTGGCTTGACAAATGTCCCTGTAGCTTTTGTGAACCTGATGAACAGGGTTTTCCATCCTTACCTAGATCAGTTCGTGGTGGTTTTTATTGATGATATTTTCATCTACTCCCAAGACCAATCCCAACATGAGTAGTACCTTAACATGATTCTAGTCACCTTAAGACAACATCGATTGTATGTGAAGTTCAGCAATTGTGAATTTTGGTTGGATCAGGTCATCATTTTGTGATATCTAGAGTCGGCATCTCAATGGATCTCACCAAGGTAGAGGCGGTATTGAAGTGGGAACAGCTGAAGTCAGTATCTAAGATATGTAGATTTTTGGGACGAATTGGTTATTACCAACATTTTATAGGATTTTCGCAGTTAGCCCTGCCAATGACACAGTTGACCCAAAGAAGCACACCTTTTTCTTGGACAAAGGAGTGTGAGGATGGTTTCCAAATGTTGACATGGAAACTGACCATGACACTTGTACTTGCTATCCCTGATAGTGATGGTGGGTTCCTAGTATACATAGATGCTTCACATCAGGGATTAGGTTGCATGCTGATGCAACGATGACACATGATTGCGTATGCCTCTAGGCAACTAAACCTGTAGGAGCACAATTTCCCTACTAACGATCTGGTATTGGCAGTGATCATCTTCACCCTAAAGATTTGTGGCACTATTTATATGGGGATCGTTCGAGATTCAAACAATTTACAAGAGCCTAAAGTATCTATTTGATCAAAGGGAGATGAACTTGAGACAGCAACGTGGATAGGACTATGACTATACCATTATATACCATCTAGGGAAGGTGAATGTCGTGGCTAATGCGCTAAGTCAGAAGCCACCAGTTAGATTAGCCAACCTACAAGCTCAAAGATGGAGCTAGAAGCTTCAGGTCAGTACTTAGAGACCTCAGGAGATAAATGAAAACTTGGGGGCAGTCAACTAATGAGACGATTACACCCACAGCTTATTGACAGAGTTCTAGAGTGGTAGAAGATGGACTTAGAGTTACACGATATCTATGATCAAGTTCTGGCCGAAGATCTAGGTGACTTTACCCTAGTAGACGGGGTGTTGAGGTTGCGTGGACAACTTTGTGTTCCTCAAGATGATGCACTTCGTAGAGACTTATTAGCAAAAGCATATAGTTTGAAGCTAACTGTTCATCCTGGAAATAACAAAATGTACCATGACTTGAGGAGAGATTTCTAGCAGTGCAAAATGAAGAAAGATGTTGGAGAATTCGTCAAATAGTGTTTGGTATGTTAGCAAGTAAAGGCCAAGCATCAGAGGCTTGCAGGTCCACTCCAAGCCTACCTGTGCCTGAATGGAAGTAGGATAACGTCACCATGGATCTGGTGGTTGGGCTACCACTTACTCAGGGTCATGATGCCATTTGGGTGATCGTTGACTGACTAACAAAGACAACATGGTTTTTCTGATTCGAGTTACTTATGGTCTTACACAGTTTATAAATTTATATGTTTGGGAGATCATGCATCTTCATGGAGTTCCTAAGAAGAACATATCGACAGAGACTCTAGGTTTACCTGCCAATTCTAGGGAGGATTGCAACAGGCTTTGGGGACTCAATTGAGGTTTAGTATAGCTACCACTCCAACATAGATATGGCTCCCTATAAGGCACTTTACGAACAAAAGTGCATGTCTCCCTTGTGTTGGATGAAAGTTAGAGCAAAGTGGGAGGTTAGCTCGAGGCTAATTCTCTAGAGTTAGGAAGTAATAGAGCAGATTCACAAAAAGCTCCTAGCAATGAAAAATCGTTAGAAAAGCTATGCAGATTACAAACAGAGAGTTACAGTTTGAGGCTGGGGATCATGTCTTCGTTAGGATTTTGCCCATGAAGGGTGTTTAGCGGTCTGAGGTGAAGGGCAAGTTAGCATCGAGGTTTGTGGGCCCATTCGAGATCTTGGAGTGAGTTCAACATGTTGCATATCGGTTGGCCCTACCACCACAGTTGGCTGATGTCCACGACGTTTTCCACATCTCCAACCTAAGGAAGTATGTCTTAGATCCGAGCCACATCTTCAGCTACAACGATGTCGGAATAAAAGAGAATCTGGCCTATTAGGAGAAATCAGTGTAGATTTTGGATCATATGGTCAAAAGGTGGAGAAGGAAGGAAGTCCCCCTCGTCAAGGTACTTAGGCAGAGCCAAAGATATGAGGAGGCAACTTGGGAACTTGAAGCACACATTCATGAATGATATCCAAAGTTGTTTACTGGATAGTTCTAAAACGTTACTTTTGTCCTTTTTAAGGTTATGAACTTTCAGCTATTACTCTTCTATGAATAACCTTACTTGAGTTTCAAGGGTGAAACCTTTAAGGCTGTTATATTTGTTATGCCCCAAACTTCAAATCCAAACCCAAGCTTAGATTAAGCATGTCAAGACGAACCCATCAATGCTTATTAGGCATGAATCAGGTCCGCATAACTTGAAAATGAGGAATTTCAATTTTGGTCAACTTTGGTCAACCTCGAGGAAAATTTGCACAGGTGGTGTCATACTTGGTACCATTGGATTTCCTTTGTCGCAAGCGTTCCAACAAGACAAATTTTGTAAAAATCAGAAGTCATTTGTTATGGTTTCAATAAGATGCGAGAGTTATGAAGATAAATGTTAACTAATTCTATCCTCACCTCTAACCACTTTCTCTCTCCTCCCTCTTTAAATACCCCCTCCAAAACCTAAATCCAAAAGTCCCAACTACCACCCAAAGCCCTTTTTTTTACTCTCATGCATGCACTTCCAAAGTGAGTCCACCTAAGAGAAAGAGAGAGAGATAGAGAGGTGGGGAGGGAGGAAGAAGAGACTTCTCCTTTGTCCATCCTCCTTCCCCCTCTCCCTTCCACGTTGCTAAGGGAAGGTCGAACGAAGACCAACGATGTTGATGGCAATACATGCAAGCAATGATGAGCCTCTCCTCCTCCAATTTTTTCTCTTTCGCTCTCTTCTGGGCATACATGGTGATGGCCAAGAGAAGAAGACCAGGATGAAAGAGGAGTTGAAATGACCTTGAGGGTCCGTCACAGAATTTCCAAGTTCTCCAGGGTGGCCTATGCAATTTTCACAATTTTCTGCACACTTAGAAACCTACGTGGGGACTTTGTACGAATTTTTCACTTAGTGGAGGGGGTTTCTTGTGCCATTTCCACCCCTCTATTCCTTCATATAGGACCCCCCCCCCCCCCCCCCCCGAATAAACCAAAGCTCAGGGTTTCCCTTACACATTTCCCGGCCCCACATGAACCTAGAACCCTAAAACCCCACCCTCCCAAACCTCGAGAGGTGTGCCCTCCCTTCCCACCTCCCTCACGACCTCAGGTGGCGCATAGCCCCCTCCACCCACTCTGCTGCAAGCTGAGGGGGGGAGAGAGAGAGAGAGAGACAGAGATGGTGACAGATCGAAAGAGAGAGAGAGAGGCAGGGTGTGCCCTCTTCCTCTATGCAATGCGCGGGAAAGAGCTACCCTCGTTGCTCGAGGCTGAGGTGGAGCGTGGGAAGGAGCAGCCCTCGCTGCTCGAGGATGAGAGGCGCGTGGGGAGGAGCAGCCACTCGTTGCTTGAGACGTGCAGCGTGCAGGGAAGAGTAGCCCTCGCTGCTCGAGGCTAAGGGGGCGTGTGGGAAGAGCAGTCGCTCACTACTCGAGGCGTGTAGGTGCCTGGGACGAGGTTGCAACGTGGATTATGAGGGCCTGCGTGGACCGAGATCGTAGGTCGTACTACCCGAGGCCGCGACTGCACGAACCGAGGACACTAGGATGCTCGTGTGTAACGCAGCGAGTAGGGTATGTTCACATACATGGGTTTCACGTGTGCGGGAAGAGTCTTGGGTGGGTTCCAGACCTGAAACAAATTCGGAATCGCACCCGTAAGACGTCGTTGGAAAGGTATCGATGCTCTCTACATTTTGGTTATGCTTTTGACACTATTTGCACACATTTGGTCTACTAGACGATTTCATATTTTTAAAGCCTAATCATCTCTCATCCACCCTCGTAGGCTCTAGTTTGACACCTACGGAGGATTCGCATCCCAAGGAAGGGAGCACAGTGCCTACGAGGGGACTGAATGGGTTGCTCGTGCCCCATTGTTTCCACCCTGTTAAGGTAGAGTGGTAACTTCTATCCTATCATTTTAGTGTCGAATGCCCTGGATTGGTAATATATGTTAGGCTAAGTAATTCTTTTGCCTTGATGTGTGATTCCGAAATGCCCCATTGTCTCGACATTTGTTTTAGTCATTAATTGTTACTGCAAATTGCCTGGTTCTCTCTCCTATATTTACAACACGATCCTCTCGGAGAAACCCACGCACGAAGTGCCACTAAGGTCAACTAAGAAGCCAACTATTAGCTACATTTAGGAAGCAAACGTGAAACCTTAAGGCAAATGTAGATGCGATGCATTAATACATTAATGAATTTGAATGCTTGAAAAGTGTAGCACCAAGTAGGGCATCCATTTGAACCCTAAGGCAAACTAGAGATTCTATTCAATTGAGGAATAATGGCTTGTCAATGCTAAGTTGTTAGTGATTGATTGTGCAACAATCATAGGACTTAAAAGACCTGAATTGAGATAGAACTTAGCATAATTGTGGCATAATTCATG
The DNA here is from genome assembly GCA_037157565.1 of Thalassia testudinum. Classification (NCBI taxonomy): domain Eukaryota; kingdom Viridiplantae; phylum Streptophyta; class Magnoliopsida; order Alismatales; family Hydrocharitaceae; genus Thalassia; species Thalassia testudinum. Next base: position 124,998,932 of record JAZHRO010000036.1, on the reverse strand, counting down.
CATTAGTAGTATACATTGCATCTTTTCTGGTTTACTTAGATAATCATGAAAAAATGCTATAATAATGTACTAATTAGTGTACTATTTGGTTTGTAGGTAATAAAATCTCAAGAGATGGCTTGAAGTTGGAACTGAAGCAGGGAAAAGGACAACGTTGTAGTAGAGCTGGAGTAGAGGCCTTGGTAATAAAGCGGCTCAAGATGAAGACAAAATGTAGGGAAGAGGTATATTATAGTACTTGTACAATTTTAATGTATGAGTTAAATTATGAAGAACATAGGTCCTTCCCTAACCTTAGGACAACCCTAGATACCTTCCCAAACCTTAGCCACCCTTAGATTAGGTCACCTTATCCTAGAATACCTCAAAACCCATCTTTCAGCCCATCTCTGGATGTCCAAGTAGGTGATGAGAGACTCATCATGGCTCCTAAATGTCATTAATTAACTAGTTTCTTTAGTTAATTAACTAAGAATACATTAATTACAAGGTTAATTATATTATAGGAGTTAAAATACCAAGGACCTATAAAATAAGTTAAAAATATTAAATTAAATATTAATTAATCATAATAATAATTTAATTAATAATTTATACTTAATTAATAATCATTTAGCTAGATGTTTACTATTTAAACTAACTTATTTAATTTTAAGACCTAAGTATATAATTAACTTACTTGATTATATTATTTAAATAAAAATAGATAAAAAGGGAAAAAATGTAATTTCAATGCATTAATATAATAGTTACCTAATTTATAATTATATATAAAAAGATAAAAAATAAATAAATAAAAATAAGCCTTAAAATTCACTGTTTACGTTTAGGTCCTTAACTTCTATTTCATTTGAGTCCTTCATTATTTTCATTCAGGCCCTTTTTATTACAAATATGCCACTATGTGCACAGTCCATCTGTTCTTCACTTTGGATGACCAAGGATCGCCGGTGTCCATACCACTTGAACACCGTCAATCTCACGTCCAAATGCTTCCGCTGTTGCCGCCCAACTTGTACTCACCTTCGTCTTCTCATCCAACACATCAGATCTATCCTAAATCCTAATTGTTCTAGGCATTTAAGCTCATCGGCGTTGGAGACGATGCCGGTGAGTTAGGATGTACCTAGACCTAATACTGTCCTAATACAACCCCCAGACCCCCTATTCCACCTATAAATGCCCCTGTAGATCTCATATTCCAATTAGTTGGCTCCCTACCCTCTTCCTTAAATTGAGCCAATGGTAAGCTATTTGTCCTAGCTTCCGACAACCCCTCACCCCTCTATCGAAGCTTCTCCAGCAGTGGAGCTTGTCTCCCTCACCTCCTCTTCCTCTCCTGCAGCCATGATAGGGCTTGGAGTGCACCATTGATCTTCCTCCTCACTTCAATTTCTCGCTGGAGAGCCTTCTGTTCTCCCTTCCTGATTTCCTCCTATTGTGATGTAGATCGAGGAGATTTTAAATATGCGTTCGTTGTAGAACACTCTTAAATCGCACAACAAAAAAATTAAATTTATAAACTTAGATTCTAATTGGAGTTAGAGGTCGGTCGCAGGGAGGAAATGTGAAATTCACACACTAATCTTTATTTAGAATAGATAAACTAATAAATTAAGCATAATAAAAAATATGCAATGAATACAACTTGTTAGATTAATATTCAGTGTAATCCAATGATCATGAGATAAAAAGAATAGAGAGACAAAATAATGGTGATTTGAATAACCAATTATTCATCTTAATTAAGCATATATCTCATACTCAAGTTATTCAAATAACTCAACAATATCTCAATTAACTCAACTTAGGTTCTTAAATAATTCAACAGTACCAGCATCAACCTCAATCAGATGCCTTAATAGATCAACAGAGCACAAGGCTCTCTCTCTTCTTCTTAAGCCTTTCAAGAGCAACGCTTTCTTCTTTAGACCTACTCCTTCCTCAAGCCTTCAAGCACTGCACACGGCTAACACTCTTTAGAGGCTAAGTATAAGCCTCTTCTTCAGCACAAGGCCAAGGCATGCACACACATAGCAAAATCCTCCCCCCTCCTCTCACAGAACACTTCTTTCTTCTCTCTCAAACTTGGGGGTAATCAAGCATGTACGCAAGTTAACGGATCCAGGCAGGGGACCAGGCTCACCGGGCGTGAGGGTGAGCGAGGTGTGCGTGAGCGGGTGAGCGAGGACTCAACCCCTGGTGACTTGGGCGATAAGCGAATATCACAAAACCAATTTAAGTGATGCAGTGAGTTTGTCCCACATGATGTGGGACCATCTGCTGGGCATTTCTTCGTGTGGCAACAGCTAGTGGAGCTCGCTCTAATTGAAGGTGCTGCAACTGCTCCTCTTCGATTGAGCCCTGGAACGACTCCTAGGATTAGGCCGCAGCGTCTGAATGTGGTAACGAGGTTAGAGCTGCTCGGAGCACAGCAGATGTGATCGAGGAAGACGGTGGCGACGACAATGGCGAGCGAACAACAAACCTGCACTTCATGAATATGGGCTCAAAAGCCCCAATTAAAATGCTTAGGAGCTTTGCCTGAGGACAGCGAAGGCAATGGCAGTGTCCTCATTGCATTTGGGGTGTGTTGGTGTCTGGCAAGGTCAGGGAAGAAGTGCAGTGAGGTCATGTTCGGCAGGCGATTTGGATAGACAATCCCCTCAATTTCTTGAGGGGTTTTGTTCGTGGAGGTTCGACGAAGGTTCTAGGATCGGTGGCATGGCGTTTGGTGGCTTGTGGAGGGCAGATGACCTCACTGAAGTTCGACCAGAGAGAAGGAAGACAAAGGGCGTGAGGGCATATTGTCGGTTGAAATAGGAGAGGGAGTTAGGGAGATTACGAAGAGGAAGAGGAAGAAGCTAAGCTATCTAAAGGTCAAAGGGGGTTAAGGAGAGACACCGGCTGTGATTGGTCGACGTCGAGGAAGGTGAACTCTCCGTCGAGGGAGGACGGCGGCGACGATAAGGGAGGGAACTCCTGCTATGGTTGGCGAGGAGCGGAAGAAGATGAGGAAGATGGTGGACCACTTGATTTGTCTGTCTAATGGCTGGAGGAAGGAGGTCAATGGTGCTTGTCGGAGTCGCGGTCAAAGTTGGCTGGAGGAAGAAGGGAAGAAGGTTTTAGGGCCAAACCGGACTAAAGAACAAGGCCTGAAGCTCCAGGAGCCTTTATAGAGCGCCAAAATGGTCTTAATTCCTAAATTGAGCATGATTTTCTCTAGGAAACAGAGGAGTTTCCTCTTTCTAAAACGTGAGCTCGATGGACCTTTTCAGGCTCCAATCAAGCCAAACTTGAGGTGCAATCGACAGAGGATACTTCAAGGACCAATCCCTCCAAATTTAGAGAGATTTGGTTGCCAAATGTAGGTGTTTTCCTACTTTGAAGTCGATGGTCTTTGGGTTTAGGACTTCTGTGTGGGAATCAGTGGTAGGGGGCTATTGGTGAAGAAGATGACAAAAGATAGGGGCTATTTGTAATTAATTCGAAAGTTAAGGGCTTGAATGTAAGGAACCGAGATCTTAGGGACTAAATTGCAAACTAGGTCAAGATGGACTCTGATTGGGCCCAAATTTTGGTATAAACCTAATTTGGACCCAAAAAATCTAGTGGTGAAGTCAGATTTGAGTTTTGACCAAGTTTTACTGGGTAATTACATAGAAACCCAAATTAGGGCAAAATTCCGTTTGAGACTCTGTTTAAGGTCAAAATAGGTTTAGATGGTCAAATCAAGGATACCAAACCTCAAGGAATATTTTTCTATGAATTTTAGAAGGTTTAGATGAATTTTATCCTGACTAGAACCTCTGTAATTTAAGCAAGTTTGAAATTAGGGTTTTAGGTGCTGATTTAGTCTTTGAAATGCGTGAAACCCTGTTTCTGTCCTCATGGACTCCCTTATTAGACTTTAATGCTCATTAAACCTTAGATTAACCCCTGGCAAACTCCTTGGTTACTTTGCTTTCATGATATGATGTTAAAACTGCAGAATTAACCCTATTTTAATGTTCTTCTCTCAAAATGGATATGTAAGGAATTATGACACTCAGGCAATTATATAGAAACATTTGTCAATTAATCCTGACTAATTAAAGCTAGTTATGGCTCATGATGATATTATCATCACCTCCTTCATTAAGTTCCTTCGACGGAGATTCCTAACCCCAATTCATCTAAGTAATCGTAGAATAGCTTATATTTCATTGTAATTTAGATCTAGCTAGTTAGGTAGTTCGATAGCATAGTGCAATTTCTAGAAATTATGTCATCTTCCTCATCTCTGGTGAGCCAATTTCAGCTTGTCGGACCTTTATTCATGATTCCACTCACTTGATCATCTTCTTCACCTCGTCATGATTTCATTTTTCCTTCTTCCCCCTTAGTTCTATCACCTTACAAGCCTATATCACCTCACACACAACTGATTACCTTCGCTATCTATGGCAGAGGCCTCAGAAGCGTTCCACCTTCAAATCAAGATCCTTCATCACCTATTTGCCTCATTAGGATCCCGTTAATACTTTCAATTTAATATATTACCATCTATACACGAAACACCCAAATCACCTTCCACTTTCTGAGCTTGCTGTCAATGGCGACTTAGAAGGGGTGTATCCACCTAATTACACATATGATCATCATCGCCCAACTTCCCTGACCATTTCCCCTCATTCAATTGAGTGAGGACTCATTTCTTGAGTTCACTCGAACTCAAGAATGTCTACTAAGCATTCTTTGATGAAGACTTGTGTCAGATCCTCAATTGCATAAATTGCTATGTTCCTGAGGTTATTTGTAACCTTTGGAACCTTTTCAACCCGTTCTTGATCAGTTTCTTGGAGATCTCATCTAACATTTGGAATCAACATTCATCGGAGCCCCGGTGAGCTCCGACGAATCAAGATGTGTACCTCAGCCTTCAGAACTTCGTGAGAAGCTCCAGATAGTTTTATATTCATGAAAGGGTTAGATTCTACCTGTTAGAATTGTATTTTAATGTTGATTTCTTTCTATCGATACTCATCTTCAACTCTGGCAGAGTTGGAGAGAAATGTTTAATGGAGCTTAGACCTTAAGAACTAATCCTAAAGCATGCGCAAACCTTGAGGATTCTAAAAATACACTCAAATAGGTCTGATAACCTTTATACTGATCTGTCGAACACATCACCGATCGAGGTTAGGCGGCAAAGCCTGTGAGCACCATTGGAGTATTCAAAACACTATTTTGAAGTGCCCAAACACTTCCTGAGGTTGATTTTAGTCCTTTTAGGTGATTAATTTGATTTGAGAATCTTTAAATTAGAAAGTCAACACTTAAGCTTCAATGGTCAGCTTTGAATTCAATTCAAGCTTAAATTGTTTGAATCTCAGAAGTGATAGGTTAATTGAGTTCCTGGGTTGATTTCGAAGAATTTAGAGCAGATTTGAATAAGGATTGTTGAGAAATTTGTCAAATTTGATCTTCTATCCAGTTTGGGTTCAAACTGGAACCCAATACTGATTAGTGAACTCTTATTGAGTTTTGATCTGAATCTCTGCCTAGATCAACTGATTTCTACCCTCTAAATCAATATAGATGCATTCTAGACACTTTAATCGATCGATTGGATGGATTGGACTTTGATTTTAGAGTTCTGAGATTCCATTCGAAGCTCTCAAGCTTTAGGAGCTTCTGAAGTTCTTTCTAAGCTCAATTTCTCTCCCAATTCCTACGGAATGCACTATGAAACCTAAGAGCTTCAATTAAGGATTAACCCTACTACAGGTCATTTGACTCATAAACTCTTCTCTAAGCACATTTTTTACCATGGAGAAAGCACCGTGTTTACTCTCTAAATCCCTAGATCAATCATTATCCAAACACCAAATTGGCGTTAAAATCATGTTGCTGAGATCAACAGCTTTCCATCAAGCTATTGTGCACTCGATTTGACCCTCTATGTCAATGGGAATCAGTCCTCGAAGATTTGGCTAGAACATGTGCACGGAGGAAGGAAGATGCTAGTGATAGCCCCACCTTGGAAACTTGTGAAGCGCTGCTGTGATATAAAACCATTTTGGTGAGATGCCCCGTTGGTCGTCAGCGTAGGGCACAATTATGAGCATATCTGATCCTTTGAGAGCATGCGTGTGAGCACCTATGTGTGCATGGGCCCGAGTGTGGGTGTGAGCATGTGATGTGGGCCATGATGGGCTAGTTACTGTGCAAACAAAAAAAGTTCTAAAAATTTACACAAATTAAACTAGGCCTGAGCTCGAGTAAGGTTTGGTCCCGCTCCTAGTGAGCGCTGTGTATCCCCGAAAGAGGCCTGGCCTGACCAGTAATAAATTTTTAGTTAAATGTTGAAAGTGGGTTAAGAGTTAAAATTTGATTAAGTGTGGAACAAGAGTGCACAGTAGAGATTAAGGAGAAGAGTGAAGAAAGGGATGAAAGTTTAAGGAATTAGAGGAGGAGAATAAAGAGCTAAAAAAGAGAGAGAAGAAAGATGCCCAAGAATTAAAAGAGAAGTTTAAAAATTACATTTAAGTTGTCTGACTGACTTAAGAAACGTTTGATGGAGAGAATGAAAGCAAAAGGCTGAGAGCTGAATTGAAATGAAGTGTTTGATATTTTTATTGAACAAAGGCATTTGTAATTAGTTGCAAACATTTCTTTCATGCCCTATTTTGTAAACATTTGTAATAAATGTTTCATTACATGATATTCATTGTAAAATCATTCATGTACCTTTCTTTTATTCATGGAATAATTGCAAGTTTTAATTGTTGAATTTTGTGTGTAATTATTCATATGCTCAACATATTACTTAATTATATATTTAATTAATCAAGTTATTAGTTAATTATGCAATAAAATAAAAATGGTGAATTAAACTACATTTGTGCCTCCCAGTAAACGACTTGGACCCAACCGGTTAAAAAGAATAAAATCTAAAATGTTAGGTTAGCTTGACCTTATATTACAATCAACGACAACGATTTAATAACTCAAGTTAACCTAAGTCCATTTTTTACATGATTAATTAAGACTAATAATATTAATTAACTGTGTTAAGAAAAGATGCATCAGTAGGTTATTGGATGTCCAGGCCCCTTAGATACTACCCGTAGAACCTAGAACCTAATCTGCTGGAATATTGGACGTCCAGACAAGTTGTCAAACGTCTAATTTCTACAGAAACCCAAGACAGAACCTAGACTCCACCCTGATTCAACATTGGACGTCCAAACTAGAGATTTAGACTTCTGATTTTGAAGTATAAGTCATCTGATCATTAAATCAGACGTCTGGAACCCCTCTCCAATTGCTATTTTTGAAATCAAGCCTAGATATTGATTTCCTAAGCCCCTAAACCCAATCCTACACCTTAGGGAACCTAAATTAAGGTATCTTAAGCCTAGTACACCACCATAAGACCCTCTTAAGAACCTAATTAGGTTCTCACTAAACCCACTTAACTTGGATCTAAGTCAATTATAATTCACCTAGTCAATTGGACTCACAGAGTCCAATTGAGCTCAAACCTCAACCAACACAAGTCTAATTGGACTCAGTAAGAGTCCAATTGACTCAACCTTAACCTAATTGAGAACTCTCTCTCTCAATTACACACGCATTGACTTAATTAAAATTGGTAAAGCTTAATTGGATCAATCACTTTTGCCATAGGTTGTATAAACCTATTTTTAGAAACCTAGTGTGGCCAACCTAGACCCAACCTAGCCATTGTAGATTCCCTACTCGGAGAGGGTGAGATCAACGTGACGTAAAAGATGCGGAATTGAAAATATACTAATCTCACAAAATAAACAATCACACAATGTACACAATTATTTTTAGGTGGAAACCCAAACCGGGTGAAAACCACCACCTAATCCTCTCGAGCTAAGATTTTCCGATCAACCAAGTTGATCAAATCCACTAAACGAATCACTTAAACGAGGGTGATTCAACCTCAATTACAACCATGCTACTTTATACGAGGGTAGCGTACCTCAAACCCCTTCTCTTCACGAGAAGGATTTTGTCCCACGAAGGAGACGGGAATTCGCAAAGCGAATACCCAACCAAAGAACAAAGATAAATAATAACAATCCTATAGAGCCAACAAAGTAATTTTTAACCTAAGCTTCTATAGGAATTAAGATGATTCCCTTTGCAAGGAGTGCATCGACTACGTGGATGTGTGAACTACACGACGGCGCAACGTCTCTCTTGTGAACTACGACGAGAGAGCTGGTGTGCAAAAGCTTGATGCTCTCTAGCTGAAGAATTGGAGCTTGGAGAGCAAGAGCTTGCTTCTTAGGATCAAGAGACACAAAATGGTATGAAAGTGTATTACTAGGTATGTCTTGCATGCAAGAGGTTCTCCTCTATTTATAGAGGCCTTAGGAAGGCTTTGGAAGGCTTTGGAAAGCTTCCATAGCCGTTGGGTGCAAAGCCCAAGAGAATCAGGCTGAAATTAGGAACAATCATTGCACTAACAGGGTTATTAGACGTCAGATCCTGACATTAGACGTCTGGAAGATCAGTTTAAGACATCTGGGATCAAAGTCAGACATCTGATTTTAGGCGGGTTTCTTCCTGACTTGAAGTAGATCTAAACAGGGTTCTAGTGCAAGTCCATCAGACGACATACAGGACGTCTGGCACTATGTCTGGACGTCTGGAAACCTACTTTTCTGCGGAAATGGATTTCCAAGAGAGTGCAATGGCTAGAAAATATCTGAGAAGAGATTTTCAGGTCAGCCGAGGTAAAACGGTCATTTATCAGACGTCTGGAAAGGCTTAAGGACATCTGATAAGGCTCTAACGGTCATATCTTCAGTGTTTGTTAAGTCAGCCAACGGTCCACTAATTGGACGTCTGGCAAAAAATCAAACGTCTTCTAAGACGTCTGGACTAAGATCTAGACGTCTGATTTCATCAGACAGAACTAAATAGGTCCAGCCTAAATGTTATCGGATGTCTGAGTCAACAGTCAGACGTCTTAAAACTCATTATCAGACGTCTGATTTTAGGATTTGACGTCTGGAAAGGCTGTTTGAACCCTATATTGGTTTTCTAAGCTCTCTACAGAAAACCTAAGTATCTTAGGGTTGTGCAGGTGTTCCTAAGACTACTGATAGGGTACTTTGAGGCTCTTTAACATGATGTTCTAAGGAACAGAAAGAGCAAGGAAATAAAGACAAAAGTACATGAAAGAAATAAACAGAATTCTATCCTATTCTTCTTGTCCTTCCATCTTCAACCTATCACTCCTCGCGAATCTCCTCTGTTCTCCATCAAGCTCCTCCAATCCATCCTGGATGCGAGCTCGAACTCTGTCTAATCACGTCTCCATTTGCAATTGACCTGAAATCTAATACTCCAAGTGCAAATGTTAAATGATACGTGTTTTGTTATCATCAAAACAAACGATCGTGGTGCTCTAGCACTAACAGCCATGGACCTAGGTGATCCACTTGACCACCTATTCATGCACACACACCCACATGCACACACCTTGGCCGCCCACTCTAGAGTCCTCTAGAATCTTCACCAAGTGGCGCCAACTCTTGAAATCCAAAAATAGAAAACCACTTAGTCCATTCTTAGATCCACAAATTGTGGATCTAAGAAGACCGACTCCCATCCATCTTGACACCAAGATGGAGGCTCTTCTAGAGAATTCCACACTTCTCTAGATGAGCCAATCCTAAGTCTATAAAAGAACACCCTTGAACAGCCAAGAGACCAATCTTGGACTCCATTCATCACTCCATCCATGAGCTCCATCACCTCCACAATCACCATCTCCACATCCAAGAGCTAGAGCACCTCCACCACCTTCTCAAGAGGCCAGCCTACATACCTTGGCCATCCCTCTTTCCCCTCCCACCACCTCCAGCCACATAGCCATTGGAGACTACCTCCAATGTCCTGATTTTTGTTTGCTAACTTGATGTTCTTCATAGTTAAATTCTTGCATTGATATCTTGTTAGTAATAGTAGTAGTACTCTCTCTAAGAATGCATGCATAATCTACCTTAGATCTATGCATGCATATATTTTCTATTAGCTAGAATAGCATTTTCAAGTTCCATGTACAAGCTTTCCTCTAGCAATGTAATGACAATATTTTGAAAGGAATAAAAATCATCAGTTGCTTGTTTCATCTATATATAGTGCAATAAAATGTCAGTTCCAGAGGATGTGAATGATTTATGACGGGCGTGGAAATCGCGTATTTTGAAATCGTTGGAAATCGTAGTATAGTTGCAAAAATCACTCGTCAAAGATATTTGTGATAACGAAACTCTCATAGATCTTTATTCTTTTTAGAACTTGAGTCCCGGTCGTTCATCTTTGGGAGGCGTGAAAACGAATCGAGATTTGGATCGGCTTTTATAACCTAAATCTAACCTAAGCTACTATTTTTGTCTTTTTGTGTTTTTTTTTTTATTTCGAAAAGCGAATTGAAACCTAGATCTAGATAAACTAGCAAAAACCTAAGTGACTATGTGCATCTAAATGAGGCCATGGTGGCCGTGCATGGTGTGAACAAACCAAAGTGTCATACAAGCAAGCAAACATGAGGACAATCAATCACAAAAATATTATTTATGCATAGAAATTTATCACACATCATCTACACTAGGAAGCATATAAATAGAAGAAAATCCCTCACGCCGGAAAGTTGCCACTAGGGCCATCGGCCTTGTGTGAGGGTGTAGGCTAGACCTTGGGTATGCAAAGCCGTCTACACACCTACCAGAAGAGATGGCCGGCCACAGGAGGCTATGGGTGAGCCTTCATGGCCATCCAAGAAGAAGAAGAAGATGGGGGCTAGTGCACCCAAGTGGAGAGAGGAGGGTGTTGCTCCCTTTCTCTACCAATGGTCGTCCTTGAAGCTTTGGAGAGAAGCTTCTCTAGCTAGCCGTCCATGGAGCCTTAGAGGAGGATGAGGAGGACGACCTTAAGGTTTTGGAGGGTGGAAGCAAGTTTAGAGTGGAGAGTATGGATGGGAGAGTGTATGGAGATTCTCCAATTTCATAGCTCTCTCTTTGCCCTTATGGAAGGCTCCATTTGTTGCCACTTTTGGTGGCTCCAAAAATAGCAAATGCCACAATTTTTGGATCTAGGTTTGACACAAGTTTTTAGGGTTTCCAAGAGAGTGTACATGGGTTTGGTGGGAGTAAAATGGGAAGGTGTACGTGTGTGTGTGGGTGTGTGTTTTTCGTAGGGCTAGGTTGTGGGTTTTGGTAGGATTAGGTGCTAAATAGGTTGGGTCAATCTAGATTAAGTGGGTGTGGACCTAATTAGGCTTAGGAAAGTCTAATTAGATGTGTGCATGTGATTAGGCTAGGGTAACCCTAATAGGTATGAGTTAATTAGATCCTGGGTGGATCTAATTGGGCTCGGGTGCACCCAATCAACTGTAGATGCACCCAATTAGGTATGGGATGGTTCAATTGGGTTAGGGATAGGACAAGTAGGGCTATGGATAGTGGACTAGGCTTAGGAGGTCTCTACTTAGGTTTCCTAGGGTGTCCGGTGGGGTTCCTAGGTCAAAATAGGCAAGCTAGGGCTTCCAACACCCAAAATCAGGAACCAGACAACAGTATCAGACATCCAGGATAGTGGTCAAATGTCTTATACTACAAAATTGGATGTCTGGACACTAAATTAGGCGTCCAATTCTGTGTTAGTATGAGTTTTGGCTTCCTGGATTGTTATTCTGCAGAAATCAGACGTCCAGCCAAATGTCTAGACGTCTTAAAAGGTGCTGGAGAGTGGGTTTTGTGTTTTCTAAGGTTGGTTTTGGTTTCTAAGTGTTTGGGAGAGGGATAGAAACATGGATAGTGCTATCCATGTTTGGGTTTTGAGGCTAAAGTGCCCTAATGGAGGTTGTTTTGGGTTTGGGAAGGCTGTCCTAGGGTTTCTAAGGGTAGGGATAAGGCTATCCTCCTCACTCCTCTTATCTGGATCAGTCTTCTTCTTCCTTTATTGCTTTATTCCACTATCTCCATCCTGGATCACTTTATTATCTGTAAATAGCAATAAAAAAAATATTAACTAGCAGGATATCTCATCTTATTCTAAATAGACTGATGCAATGCATGATATGCAAGATATGAGTGCAATATCCACAATTTAAGATAGGTTCAGACATTATTTAGGTTGATTAGGACCTATGATTGCTGTGCAATCATACCCCCATGCCTAAACTTTGCTAGACCCTAGCAAATGCAAGACTAAATTATTTACAGCAAGGGTCCCTAAGGGACTGGTTATTTTATGAAGTGTTTGCATAGAGATTTTTCTCCTTTTTATTTTCATCCTATGCTCTAGAAATCTAGACAATCGTGAAGGTCCAGCTATGTAGCTTTTGCAACGAATTCGAGTGAAAACTAATACACCTCTAAAGCCTGTACTTGACCCCTAACAAAAATTCTAGCGGGATAGGCGGATTTCTTCCCTCGGGGTATTCAAGATATTCTATGAATTTCACCCTGGCTTTGGGCTTAGGTAGAGAATATTTGAGGGAAAGGATTATATATTTGGTGGCTCATTCTCACTTGGTGCTACATAGAGACTAGTACTACAGAATCTAGATTCCCCGATTACTAAGTAACTCAACTCAGAGAAAGATAAGAAAAACTATGCTCCCTTTTGATTCCTTTGTATTCTCTCTTTTTCTTTTCTTTTCTTTTCTTTCTTTTTCTTAGAGCTCACAATCTCACCAAATTCACACATATGATTCGTATTTGGTGGTCTCACTTGGCATTAACACTTTAATTGAGTTCTCATAACCCTAACACTAAGTCGGAATTCCTCAGCCAGTATTCGGACGGTCAGAAACGCGGAAAAATAGGTTAAGGCCTTATTTGGTGGGTCTCAAATTTGTTTGGTGGTATTACCTCAATGCAAATGAAATAAATACTAAATATTCACAAACTCTTTTTCTCCTTCTTCTAATTTTTTTTTCTTTTTCTAAGTTTTTTTTTTTCAACTTTTCTTTCTTTTCATCATTTTTTTCTTTTTCTCTTTTATTTTTTTTTTTTTCAGCATAACACAACTGGCATACATCCATGAACTTTATTGAGGAGGCATTATTAGGGATTGGTGGTACTTAAGAAACATTGGGTGGCTTATTTGGTGGAAGTACCTACTTACGGCACCGGGAGAGACGGATAGGATGGTGCATTTCTGACCTTGACATCAATACCCTCCTTCAACCGAGGATTCCGTAAAGAATGGTCGTAACCATCCACCTTAGCCCTAGTTTTATGAAAACTCGCTCTCCGCGTATTTGCCTTAATCGGTGGCTCTCAATATTTCACACAAAAATGTATACACTGGAACCGAGAGTGAAAACTATGCCTAATCTCTGAGTATCATCACCTAATTATCTAGGATTCCAGATTCCTTGCACTAATCTTAGAGCACCAGTATACTCTACTCTCATCTCACACTATTTGGTGGATTTTTGGAAAAAAATCTGCTTGACTCCCAAAACACTGTCCAAGGGTTCAGGAAAAGAAGCACTGCTTCTTCTCGACAAACTGAAGACGTTTATCAGCCTTCACCATGAATCCATTGCAAATTCTACGTGTGTGTGAAAAGTTGTACTAGATTCCAGATTACAGGAATCAACTAAAGGATAAAATCCCTAATGTATTCTCTTAATAAAATAATCTTATTCATGAATGCAATATCTATATATGCTATAAACATGTAACCTCATCTAATTTGTACTTCGTGAATTTCCCGTATCGGGTTACAATCATCTTGACCCTAAATTTAGAACAAAGGGTTAGCGGGTGAGTCGGAATTGGTTGTTGCGAACGATTTCTAGCTCCAATGAGAGCACTGGAGGTGGAGTTGGTTGTTCTTTTATTTAAGGTCCTAAAGTACATTTTGCATGCAGCTCTGAGGTTTTCCTAAGTGTTAGCAAAAAAAATTTTTTTTTCAGTTTTTCTGTATCTACCCCCCCATGCCTAAGTTCTTGCATGTCCTCATGCATGAATGTAAAAGAAAATAAATGTTGCAGGGAGAGAATGGATAGAAATCACCTGTAATTGCTCCTGAAATTATATTCAGCACCGGCCAACCTGTTAACATGCAATATAGAAAAGGGAAATATGCTAAGATAAAAATATGCTATGTATAAAAATGGTTATGTATAGATGATGGTGAAATGGTATTTATACGTGCTGAGTTTAACATCTCCAGCTGGGCGTACACTTCAAAAAGGATATACCAATAAAGTATTGAGAATGGCGAGTAAAATAATAAGAATTTTAGTCTCATTCGCCAACAGCGGACCGCAAATGCGAACTAGCTATCCATGAATTCCAAGTCCAAATAATCGGGAAAATATGTAGATGGGGCTTGGGATTATCCGCAGCCAGATGCTACAGAAGAAAGACAGATAAATACGGGTGCCTGGAAGGAATGAAGGTGAAGGCATCCCGAACAGGTGATGGAGAATGTGGGTGGTAGGGGTATGGGTGGAGTCGTGTGGGGTGAAATCATATGGGTCCTGATAATGGTGATGAATGGAAGACATGACCCAAGTAGTGTGGTCAGATCTGGAAATCAAGGTCCAGTGATCAGTCTTTGTCTCTACCAAAGATGTTTAGGCCTCATCTTCTTCTTTTATCTCTTCCAAATTGTCCAATGCCAATTCCCAATTATCACATGATTCCCCAAAATTCCTAGCTTCCTCTGATAGCTCATCATATGTTATCCCCAATAATCTTTCAATTTCTTGAATATCTATTTCATAAGGGGATATTTCCTTCTTCTCACTTAGATGAAGTTGGGCATTAGATTTAGTAGTGAGTCCCTCCATGAAAGTGGAATGGGCTGAATCATTGATTGAGGAGTTGTTACAGTCTTTTTGATTTTGTTGCTCCGTGTATGAGATCATTTGAATTAATTCATCAATGTCTCCATGGGTATTCTCAAATACAACAAAATTATATTCAGGTCCCTTAATGCTTGGTTCCTCAAAATGAAATGATTGGTACTCAGGCCCTATATCAAGATCCAGATTCTCAAATAAATCTCCATTCTCAACTTCCATAGGGTTATCAATATCATCCACCTCGGGTGTTTGATCAACAAAATCCTGCATGACCACCATCGAATCGCAAATCGGTTGTGACACACCTGACCCAGATTCAAACATTTCTGGTTTTTGTTGCTCATCCCGGATTCTATGAAGCTCTTTCCTTATATCATCATATTCTCTTGCATTAGCTTCTTTTATTTCATGAATCATTTTGATCAATTGAGTAATCTGGGATTCATTGCAAGGGGCAGGGGTTTGAATTGGGCTAGGTCGATCAAGATAGTCAACCATATTATCAATGATTTGATCTGGTAGGGAGGGTGACTTAAGTGATCTAGTGGATTGTTGATTCTGGTCGTGTGGTTCTACACAGGTGTCAATTGCCATAGTTTCTTCCGATTTACCCTCCGACTCACTTTCCATATCATCCAGAAAGTACCCTGACTTTGTTTTCTTAGTGGCTGCATACATATCAAAGTGAATCTTCTCATTGCCGCTACTTACCTCCATACATCCTGAGTAACAGTCAATCCGTGCATTGGCCGTAGCCAAGAAAGGTCGACCCAGAATAATGGGTGAATTACTTAGCTTCTCTGATATATTCATGTCCAAGACAATAAAATCGACTGGAAAGCTAAGACCGTGCACTTTAATAATCACATCCTGAACTACACCCTTCGGTAGTTTGATGGAGCCATCTGCCATTCTAATGGTGACAGGTGTGTGGTGCAGATCTCCAAGTTTGGTGCGGTCAAAAAGGGCGGTAGGAATTAAGCTAATGGAAGACCCTAGATCCACAAGGGCTTTGTTGAAGGTGAATCCCTTTATGGCACAAGATATGAAGGGTTTTCCAGGGTCAGTCATTTTGGGTGGTATAGTGCCAGAAACAAATGCACTTATGTTAGCTGATAAAACCACCTCTTTAGGTGTGCAAGTCATTTTTTTCTTTTGTGACTCTTTCTTTAAGGCCTCAGGAAAGGGTAAATAGGTCAAATCAACTTCAGAAGCCTTTTTCTTCTTTTTGTCCCTTGAGTCTAAGTCAGAGCTGGATGTGGGTTTGGTCTTATGATTTTTGGTTGAGTCCAAATCAGGTCGTTTGGGTGGGCTCTTAGCTTTTCTCTTCCTTTTAGAGGCCACAAATTTGACCCCCGCACAAGGGCATGTTTGATAGATTGGAGGAGGGGTCGGAAGAATAGGTGGAGAATAGGAGTGAAAAGGCATTTGCATTCAGGGATAAAGTGATTCTTGAAGTCTCTTGATTTGATCCCCTTGAGATTTCACATGATTTTCCAACTTAGTCAGCCTTTCTTCATTTTTCTTATCAAAGTCCAACAAAATGTTCATGATATCTTCAAGGGTGGTTGTGGGTTGGGCTGGACTAGATGGTTGCCCTAAAGTGGATTGAGTGGAGTATTGGGCTGGCCTAGATTGGTGTTCAGTCTGAGTCGATCTCTGTGGTGGCCATGAAAGATTAGGATCGTTTCTCCACTCAGGGTTATACGAATTTGGATATGAATCAATAGGTGTATCGCCCTGAGTGGGGCTGACTACAGAGGGAGTTGATTGAGAACCTGTTATGTGGTCCTGTACTTGTGATCCATTATTCCAATTCATTAGAGATATCTCATCAGGTACTGGTGTATCAGAAATAGTGCATTCCTTAATTGATCTACCCAAATCATGGATTAGGTCCAAAGGTGCCTTTTTGGTTGGTTGAGTCCAGGATGCCTCCCCATGGTAGCAAGAATCAGTAGAATAGCTAGTGGTTCCAAAATATGGGTCACTAGACCCACTAGGCTGGTTGTTCCAAGTCTCTTGTCCCTGGGAGGAGTGATAAGATTGAGATTGTGCCTGAGATCGTCTAATTTACTCCAGAAGCTTGGCACATTGATCTGTATAGTCCTTGTTATATTCCCGGAATTCAGCAACTATGGCTTTCAATTGATTCTGATCTAGATAAGGGTCAGATCCATGAGATTCAAGTTCTAAATAAGCTGGGGGATAAGGATAATCATATCTCAGCTGGTTAGGATGAGTCTCCCAACCAGGAGGAGTCGAAATAATGGTTGGGTTGGGAGATGGAGGACCCCGAGGGTCAAAAGAATGATATGGGTTCATGGATATTTGAGAGAAGATGCGAATAAAGATAAGAGATAGTCTTCCTTAGGAAGACACAACCAGCTACAAGGGGCTGGTGGAATTAAGGCAAAGGCCTAGGAAGAAAGATGCAATTACACCCAAATCAGGCTCAAAAAGGTTTGTTTTGAGTCTCTCAATTTAAACCCTAATGTGAATTACCTAGGGTTTGTGCTTCTTCTAAAATTTGCAGTCAGACCTTAGTCTGACTTGAAATCATTTCCCAAATCAATACTGAAGAAAAATAAAATGAAATTTGGTAGAGATCTTACTTCTCCAATGAATTTTTCAGGGAATATTTTTTTAATATTTTTACCGTTTCGTACAATTTTTCACGAATTTTTATGTTTTAGGGGGTCAAACAGACCAGATGGACCCCCTGCGAGAAGTACAGTTTGAAACAGTATCAAAAAAAATCCAAAAATTCTTCAAAATTCATAGAAAAAACTAGGTTTCAGTGGCTTTCCAACCCCACAAATTTCAAAGATATCTGATTTATGTAAAGGACAGAATTAACGTTTAAATTTATAAAAAATTAGAGCACAGACTGTTCTGACCCCCTTCCACTGTGCGAATTTTTAAAATTTTTATAGTGATAATTTTTCCAAATAAAAGGTGACGCTAGAAAGCTAGTTTGAAAACCTAATACCAGATCAAATCCCAAGATTTTTGGACTCCAAATTTCATAGCAATAACTTTTTGAAAATCGTCAATATTTGCTGGCCGAATTTTCAAATCTGATTTTGGTGTGTTTAAATAGTTTCTAAGTTAAAACACACACCAAAGAAAATGATTTTTTTTTTAAATTCAGATCTGAAATTTTGAATTTGAATTTATATATAGATATATTTTTTTTTTCTTTTTTTTTCTTTTTTTAACCTAAGGAAGCAATAAACTAGAGGACGAAGAAGATACCTGCGGTCTTCACCACGGGTCGATATGTGCGCAGATCCTCATCTTGACACCTTACAATCAAAACAAACAGAAGTTAAGCAAACCCAAATCTAAACTCATGTGTCACCTCCCTGGCAACGGCACCATTTGACGGGCGTGGAAATCGCGTATTTTGAAATCGTTGGAAATCGTAGTATAGTTGCAAAAATCACTCGTCAAAGATATTTGTAATAACGAAACTCTCGTAGATCTTTATTCCTTTTAGAACTTGAGTCCCGGTCGTTCGTCTCTAGGAGGCATGAAAACGAATCGGATTTGGATCGGCTTTTATAACCTAAATCTAACCTAAGCTACTATTTTTGTCTTTTTGTGTTTTTTTTTTTATTTCGAAAAGCGAATTGAAACCTAGATCTAGATAAACTAGCAAAAACCTAAGTGACTATGTGCATCTAAATGAGGTCATGGTGGCCGTGCATGGTGTGAACAAACCAAAGTGTCATATAAGCAAGCAAACATGAGGATAATCAATCACAAAAACATTATTTATGCATAGAAATTTATCACACATCATCTACACTAGAAAGCATATAAATAGAAGAAAATCCCTCACGCCGAAAAGTTGCCACTAGGGCCATCGGCCTTGTGTGAGAGTGTAGGCTAGACCTTGGGTATGCAAAGCCGTCTACACGCCTACCTAAAGAGATGGCCGGCCATAGGAGGCTATGGGTGAGCCTTCATGGCCGTCCAAGAAGAAGAAGAAAATGGGGGCTAGTGCACCCAAGTGGAGAGAGGAGGGTGTTGCTCCCTTTCTCTACCAATGGTCGTCCTTGAAGCTTTGGAGAGAAGCTTCTCTAGCTAGCCGTCCATGGAGCCTTGGAGGAGGATGAGGAGGACGACCTTAAGGTTTTGGAGGGTGGAAGCAAGTTTAGAGTGGAGAGTATGGATGGGAGAGTGTATGGAGATTCTCCAATTTCGTAGCTCTCTCTTTGCCCTTATGGAAGGCTCCATTTGTTGCCACTTTTGGTGGCTCCAAAAATAGCAAATGCCACAATTTTTGGATCTAGATTTGACACAAGTTTTTAGGGTTTCCAAGAGAGTGTGCATGGGTTTGGTGGGAGTAAAATGGGAAGGTGTACGTGTGTGTGTGGGTGTGTGTTTTTCGTAGGGCTAGGTTGTGGGTTTTGGTAGGATTAGGTGCTAAATAGGTTGGGTCAATCTAGATTAAGTGAATGTGGACCTAATTAGGCTTAGGAAAGTCTAATTAGATGTGTGCATGTGATTAGGCTAGGGTAACCCTAATAGGTATGAGTTAATTAGATCCTGGGTGGATCTAATTGGGCTCGGGTGCACCCAATCAACTGTAGATGCACCCAATTAGGTATGGGATGGTTCAATTGGGTTAGGGATAGGACAAGTAGGGCTATGGATAGTGGACTAGGCTTAGGAGGTCTCTACTTAGGTTTCCTAGGGTGTCCGGTGGGGTTCCTAGGTCAAAATAGGCAAGCTAGGGCTTCCAACACCCAAAATCAGGAACCAGACAGCAGTATCAGACATCCAGGATAGTGGTCAAATGTCTTATACTACAAAATTGGATGTCTGGACACTAAATTAGGCGTCCAATTCTGTGTCAGTATGAGTTTTGGCTTCCTGGATTGTTATTCTGCAGAAATCAGACGTCCAGCCAAATGTCTAGACGTCTTAAAAGGTGCTGGAGAGTGGGTTTTGTGTTTTCTAAGGTTGGTTTTGGTTTCTAAGTGTTTGGGAGAGGGATAGAAACATGGATAGTGCTATCCATGTTTGGGTTTTGAGGCTAAGGTGCCCTAATGGAGGTTGTTTTGGGTTTGGGAAGGCTGTCCTAGGGTTTCTAAGGGTAGGGATAAGGCTATCCTCCTCACTCCTCTTATCTGGATCAGTCTTGTTCTTCCTTTATTGCTTTCTTCCACTATCTCCATCCTGGATCACTTTATTATCTGTAAATAGCAATAAAGAAAACATTAACTAGCAGGATATCTCATCTTATTCTAAATAGACTGGTGCAATGCATGATATGCAAGATATGAGTACAATATCCACAATTTAAGATAGGTTCAGACATTATTTAGGTTGATTAGGACCTATGATTGCTGTGCAATCAATTTAGCGATAGATTCATTTTCTGCTAGTTGCCATCGCATAATAGGGATCGTGCGAACACAAACACACACATTCACCTTTGTGATTTATCTGACACATGCACATGTTTTACGTGTTAACAATGCGACCGGCGTATCTCTTTCTCGCACTATTGAAACTAGAGTCCGATTTTAAGCAAGTAAAAGAATGAATAACCAAATCAATTTTATTTTTATATGCCTCCCTAAGATCAACCGAGACTCACCGTCTAGATATTATATTTTTGTTGAAATCGTGATTCACGCTATAGTACGGCACTCTTTTAATTAAATACACGTTTTGCGACACCAAACAGGGATCCCCCCCTAAGGGTGATCACGAAGCCTAAGGTAAAAGCTAGAGGTTTGGCTTTTAATTCATGAAATATTGGGAGTTAGTTCCACTTGATCTAGTTAACAACCAAACTAAAGAATCTACTTGAACCCTAAGGCGAGCTAGAGCTGGTGCATGAGTAGGAACTTGGAAATGAAATATAGAGTGATTTTGGAATTAAGGGTGGTGGTGTACACATGTATTACGTATGTATATAATTGTATATGTATGTAACTATGCACACATAGAATTCAGTATGTTTGTTGGTGTGTTTAATTATGTATGTGTGTGTACGCATTCTAAGTATATGTTGGTCCTTTTACATATGCAAATTGATGTAGACACATCTATGTCACATAAAATGTCTATTTATATGTGTTCTTAGGCATATAATTGCATTCAACATTATAATATTGTATAGCATGCATCATTCTACATTTAGATTAGTTTGTAAAAAATATAGGTTAATTTCCCTTTTTGTGGCTAGGTGATAAGGCGATATTATTTTGGGACTTCGGATTGAAGATCCAACCATACAGATCTGATTAGAGCGACAATCGGAGCCCAACACCTCTAAGATCGCCCTGATCGGATTTCCGTAGCATCAAATACAGTTCAAGAAAGATCAGAGGTCAAGGGTCACGGTGGTGTAAATCTATACCTTAGATGACAAATCCAACTGCATGGATGGGTTTGGATCAACGATTGCAGCCCAACAGCGTGAAAATTGGTTCAATCCGATAACCGTGGCACCACCTACAAATCAAAGAAGATGGAAGGCCAAAATAGCACCACGTGATGCCATCACAGCCACCCAACACCGGCTACAGCACCCCTCTTTGCCCACACGATCAATCCCAGCTGTTGGATCATCGATCCAATGGCTAAGATACGCCTCACCTCTCACTGAAGACAAAGCTCACACATCCTCAGCCGTTGGATCTTCATCCAACGGCCGAGGATGCGCAAGTGTTAAAAGCAAAATATGACAAAGAGAGGGTCGTGCCGCAACGGTTGCCCACAGCATTAGAGAAGGGACAATGCGCGATAGAACTATGGTGAGGGGGTGAATCCAGTAGCAGGCACGCATAATTGAATTTGGCCGCTCGATCGAGATCGAGCAGTAGCGACGGGCATTATGCGACGCAGTCTTGAGCGTTGGATGGAGGAGCGTGCCGCACACGCGATCGTACGCGGGCGCGGCATGCGTTGTGAAGGAGAACCATGCACGATTCTAAGCCGTCAAATGCATGATTGGATGGCTGAGGTTGGGCGAGCACGATGAGGCATGCGAACGGCTAAAGAGGAGTCATCGACATGGCAGCGTGACGGCCGTGCGATCGGCGATGAGTGGCTCATGTTCCACGCGAGCTTCAGCGACGTGCGCACTACAGTGATGCTCATAAACATCACTAAAGGTCCTATATTAAATTCTAAGCTTTGGAAAAGACCTTTATGCCCCTATTCCTATAACTATAAAAGGCCTACCCCTTCCACATTTTTTTCATTCATTCTCTTCTCTCACCTCCTCCAAAGCTTTACAGGCTAGTCCCATACCTGGGATGCTCCATTAGAGTTAGAGTAAAATAATTTTCCATCTTCTCACCCCCTTCGTGAAGCATCCCGTGATTGTCTTCTTGACACCATTCAGGAAGAGGATCCTGTTGTGACGTCACCCTGCTTCGTTCTCCATCCTCCAACTTTGTTCTCCCTCGTCCAGCATCTCATCCCCATTGTCTGAGCTCTCTGCTAACGTGGCTTGTCCTCCAAGCAGCCATCGAGGAGGATTTTTTCATCTATCTCTTTTTATCGCTTTCGAGTGTATCTTTCCAGCTTTCTAGTTATAGAAATTAGTTATAATGAACATATGGTTATAAAATATTAGTTCTCTTTTTCTCTCTTTTCTTTGTATTATTCTATCTCTCTCTTCTATTGTTTATTATTTATGTAGAATAGTTAGTGTGATTTAATTTGACCAGCTAATCTACTTCGTAATAATAATTCCAAACATGATTTTTAATCAAACATTCGTCTCCCTGTGTTTGACTCAGGACTTACCAGGGTTTCGGTTATAAATTCTATTTGATAGCAGATTTTTACGCAACTACAATGACTCACCTTTTGATAGTTTTAACGAAAATTTGGTAGCTAATAAACCTTGTAGGATAATATGGCTGGCATATTGTCATGGGTAATAGCCTATTGGTCGGTTGTCAAGAACCCAGCCACACAACCATTCTCTTTCTACTGCCTTTAGGTAAATCTTAGATCAGGAAAGCCACCTTCTTAAAAAAAATCAAGAAAAAAATAGAAAAATATCCAAAAGAAAAGAAAAAAAATTGAGAAATAGAAAAGAAGAAAAAATAAATAAGCCACACTTCACCACACGAGTATGGCTGGCAAGTTGTCGTGGATAACAGCCCATGGGCTGGTTGTCCAGAACTCAGCTCACAAGAATGCGCACATAATTCCTAAACACTTAGGAAGAGCGGGGAAGTAGAATAAGCCAGGGAGATATACATTGGGTTCGCCCTTGTGTTGACTCCATAAAAATAAAAAGTAGGAGAAAACTACCGATTGGATAGATACACCTTTAGATAGGATTTCTTTTCAAGGTCACTTAGGGGCGTAGAAACCTGAAATCAATTTTGATTGCCAAACACAAAAGGCTTCTTAGCACTTAAAGTTCTTTTCGAGTCCTGAGTAGGTTGGGTAGCCGTAAAAAACTACCCCAAAACTCTAAACTAAAAAATCCAAAAAAATTAGAAAAGAAGAAAAAGAAAAGATGTATTTTCTTTCGAATAAGGCGAGGGCTTGGGCGGTCAACATTTTGGCAGACACTCAGGTACTGTTGAGTCTTTATAGTTCAAGTCTTTAGTAGAAATTTCTTAGTATTGAGAAATAACTATTTCCCAAGTAGTTTGATCCTGTTTCTTTTATAAATAGCATATAGTTTTGCTAGGGATTAGCAAAAGATAGGCATGGGAGTGTGATATAGACACATCTATGTCATATAAACTATCTATTTATGTGTGTTCCTAGGTATATAATTGCATTCAACATTATAAATATTGCATAGCATGCATCATTCTGCAGTTAGATTAGTTTGTACAAAATATAGGTTAATTTTCCTTTTTGTAGCTAGGGGACAGAGCGATATCATTTCGAGACCTCTGATTGAAAATTCAACCATACGGATCTAATCAAGGTGACAATCGGAGTCCAACGCTTCTGAGATCACCCTGATTAGATTTTTGTAGCCTTAGATACAGTCTAAGAAAGATCAGAGGTCAAGGGTCAAGGTGGTGTAAATCCATACCTTAGATGATAAATCCAACCGCACGGATGGGTTCGGATCAGCGATCGCAGCCCAACAACGCAAAAATCAATTCAATCCGATAACCATGGCACCACCTACAAAGCAAACAAGATGGATGGCCATGATGGCGCCACATGGTGCCATTATAGCCGCCCAACACCGGTTGTAGAACCCCTCTTTGCCCGCACGATCAATCCCAGTCGTTCGATCATCAATCCAACGACTGAGACACACCTCACCTCTCACTGAAGACAAAGCTCGCACATCCTCAACCATTGGATCTCCATCCAACGGCTGAGGGCACGCGAGTGTTAAAAGCAAAACGCGACAAAGAGAGGGTCATGCTGCAGTGGTTGCACGCGGCATTTGAGAAGGGACGATGCTCAATTGTGCCACAATGAGGGGGTGAATCTAGCAACAGGTGCACGCAATTGAAATTCGGCCACTCGATTGAGATCGAGCGGTAGCGACGAGCGCTACGTGACACACTCTTGAGCGCTGTATGGAGTGCGCCACACGAGCGCGATCATGCGCGATCGTACGCAAGCGCGACATGCGTTGCGAAGGCAAAGTGTGCGCAATGCTAAGCCGTCAGATGCGTGATCGGATGACTAAGGTTGGGGAGCACGATGAGGCGTGTGAACGGCTGAAGAGGAGTCGTCCACGTGGCAGCGTGAGGGCCGTGCGATCGACAATGAGTGGCTCACATTCCACGCAAGCTTCAGCGATGTGCGCACTATAGTGATGCTCATAAACATCACTAAAGGTCATATATTAAATTCTAAGCTTTGAAAAAGACCTTTATGCCCCCATTCCTACGACTATAAAAGGCCTACCCCCTCCCACATATTTTTTTCATCCATTCACTTCTCCTCTCACCTCCTCCAAAGCTCTACGAGCTAGTCCCATACCCAGATTCTCCATTAGAGATAGAGTAAAATAATTTTCCATTTTCTCACCTCCTTCGTGAACCATCCCGTGGTTGTCTTCTCGCCACCATTCGGAAAGTGGATCTCGGTGAGACATCTCTCTACTTCGTTCTCCGTTCTTCCTCGTCTAGCATCTTCTCCCCATTGTCCGGGCACCCCGTCAAGGCCGCTCAACCTCCAAGCAGCCGTCGAGGAGAATTTTCTCATCCCTCTCTTTTTATCATTTTCTAGTATAGATTTTCAACTTTCTAGTTATAGAAATTAGTTGTAATGAACAGATGGTTATAAAATATTGGTTCTCTTTCTCTCTCTTTTCTTTGTATTATTCTCTCTCTCTTCTATTGTTTATTATTTAAGTAGAATAACTAGTGCAAATTTAATTCGATCAACTAATCTACTTCGTGACAGTAATTCCAAACACGATTTTTAATCAAATATTTGCCTCCTTGTGTTCGACCTGGGACTCACCAGAGTTTCAATTATAAATTTTTACGTAACTACAACGATGGATTTTTAACTCAACCTTTTAATGTACGAAATCTAGCTCATCACAAGTGCATGTATAATTTTGTTTCGTAGAATTGTGCTCTTAGACACGCATTGTGTATGTATAAACTTATGGGTTTTTGCATACTAATAAAGATCTAGCTGATGGCAACTTGTGAATTAACGAAGTTAATGACAACGAGATTGTTAGGTGATTTTCTCGAACCCTAATGCAAAGTAAAGACATCCCTGATTGTGAAATGAAAATGGAATGGTGGGGCCGAGATGGGCTACGTTGAGTATAGTTGTGGGAGTGAGCTGGCCTTCCGGTACACATGTACTGAGGAGAGCCAACCATCCCTTTGTGTAGGGAGAGAGCTAGCCTTCCCTCAGGTTGAGACCAGGGCAGGAATGGCCTTCCTATACCAACGCCTGTTAGGCCCACAAGACCAACCGGGATACTTAGACGAGGGTATGCAAACTGGTAAGGGGCGTGGCCCCTGTTCTGATTTGTGTTATACGACTTAGAGCGTACCTGTTAGCGGAAATGATTGACCGCATGTCAGTCCGAGATAGCCCCTCATTTGTTTATCGCGCATCCCGTAGTCACTGCTACGTTGCGACTATAACCTCGAGGTGGTAGACTGGGTGTAGAATAAATGTGGGGTGTTCTCTCGGCTAGGAGAGCAACACGTGCACATTTTGCATCGTGGGAAAACTGTAGCAAGATCGTTCCGTAAGGGAACATGTGAATCAAGAGATAGTGAGACCCTTTGCTAGAAGAACCGAAATCACAAAACAACTAGTACCTACAAATGCAAATAAAACATGAAAATGCTTGAAATGTTTACCACTGCCTGAAATGTTTACTGCTTTTCTCTTTAGTTAAATTGTGTTAGTTGAATGTACACTTGCTACTCTACTCAGCTTTTGCTGACATCTACCACTTGTATCCAGGAAAGGGGGGTGGGCAACCAGTTCTACCGACTATCGAGAGAGTTGGGCCTAACCGAGCCCAGCCATAGTTATTTTCCATTTCCATTCTGATGTAGTTTGACTTTCCTTTCTATTGTCATGAGCATCTCTTTTGGAACTAGTAGTTCAGTTTCCGTCTTTCTAGTATTTTGTGATGGCTATGATGTAAACGTGTTATTCTCTTGTGGTATTATTTTCAGATACTATTTACTCTACAGCTTTCTGTCTTTTATTTATGCTTCTAGCTATGGTGCATGTGTGGAAATTATTATATTTTGGTTTATTACTCGTTGGGCGACCAGGTCTTGGGATAGTGAACGCAATCCGACCCGGGTTTCCAAGTGGAGCCGAATCGAGTCTTAACAAGAGAGAAAAGTCGTAGGAGAGAGGGAGGAAGGCAAGATGGTGACGGCGGCGAGGAAGGCCAACGCAAAGGCACCCATGCGTGTGTGGGTGCACGTAATAGGAGGAAAGATGGAGGAAGAGGGTCATCGGAGTTGTGGCCAGTGTTGACAAGGCCATCGTGGTCGACCAAGGTCGACCGATGGGAAAAATCATGGCCACCGTGGCCATGCATACTTTGCATGCATGGGTCTTGGTGGTGAAGAAAAGGAAGGAGGAGGAGAAGAGGGAGGAGAGGCACGTCGACACACGACCACTGGAGGGGTGACGGCGATCAATGGTGATTGGCGTGGCTAGGAGAAGCCAGTCATGCATGGGTTACATTCATGTGAACGGTAACTGCAAGAAAAGAATTAGAAAGAAGATGGGGAGAAGAGGAGTCGAAGAACTGTAAAAATTGTTAACAAAAAATAATGTCTTAATTTTTACATTTAAGTCCTTAACAATAGTCTCTTTGATCGATTGATTCACAGATTATTCAAAGCTCGATTTTGATGAGCCACCCACCATTGGAATCTTGTCGAGGCATACTTGGACGCGATAATATCTAATTTTCCATCAAAAGTGGTAAAATTATGTTTTCTCCCTTGAGTGTCCTATTATTTACATTTTGATGCATTTCTCGTCTTGATTAGAGATGGATGTTCAAAGAGTGGGCGGAGTCCAAGGAGTCTCCGACATGTTTCTAGAAGTTACTACAACACCTCGGTGACCTTAGGTAGAGTAGCGCTTGATTCCCCATGAATTAATTTGCTACACCCTTTTTGTGTTGAATCATTGCTTGAGTTGAAATAACTGCCCCTTTGTTTAAGTACTGAATTCCATCTTTGTATTATACGAGTCTATGGGTACTTGATGTGTACACATCTAATTGGCCTAAAATTCCTATCTATGCATGTTCCTAGGTTCATATAAGCATCATGCATTATAAATATTGCAAAATATAAATCATCATGCATTTAGATTAATTTATACAAATTGTATAGAAATTCACCTCTTATTATGGTCAAGGGACATGACGACATCTTTTGGGGGCCTCAGATTGAAAATCCAATTGTACGGATCTGATCAGGGTGATGATCGAAGTCCAACGCCTCTGAGATTGCGTCGATCGGACCTCCGTAGCATCAGATTTAGTCCAAGGAAGATCAGAAGCCAAAGGGCAAGGTGGTGAAAATCTGAACTCCAGAAGATAAATCTAACCACACGGATGGATTCGGATCAACGATTGCAGCCCAACGGCGTGAAAATTGACCCAATCCGACATCCGTGGCCCCATCTACAAGCATTGGATAATGAACCGCCTAAATGGCGCCACATGGCACCATCCAAGTTGCTTACAGCCATCGACCTCCTCCTTCGTCCACACGCGTGAGATTTTGACCGTTGGATCGAGATCCAACGGTCGAGTGCGTGCGTGCTTCAATTCATAAACACAACACAGAGGTGAGTAGCGCTGCAGTCAAGGCTCCCACACGGAGAGGGCGGCGTAGGTTCGAATCCACGTGAGTGGATTAAATTCACTGAAGAGATGAGCACGGCAAATTCGTCCGTCGGATTGGCATCGAACGACTACGGACGCGGCGAAGTGGCGCACTCGATGGAGGCAAAGCTGCACGCGCAAGATAACGCGGCATCAGACGCCGAATCTAACGTGATGAGGTGCATAGGCGAGCGTGCTTCTCAACCCTCCATTGTAGATTGAATGACCACGATTTGGTCGCGTTGCCTCTTAACAAATGAAGGCAAAGCGGTAGAGGTGCGTTCTCAACCATCCGATCTTGATCGGATGGCTTAGATTGCACCATCTTCTCAACACTTGGAGATGAAGAGACAGTAACGCAATCGCATGAGGGCCAGCAGATCGATGGTGCATCTTCATCGATGTTTACCTTCAGCGACATATGCATGTGTCACTAAAGACTTGTATTTAATTTTTAGAACGTGAAGTGCCCCTCTTGCCCCCATGTCCTCCACATATTTCTTCATCCCTTCCTTTCTCTCTCAAACTCCCAAAGAGGTAAGAACGACGTTCTTAAGCTCTCTTTAGTGCTCCCAAGTTATGGGAAGCTTCGCTAGAGTTAAAAATCAAAATTTTTCACTTCTCACCCTCTTTCAAGGAGCTCTCTCTAACCATCCTCTCCCCCCCATTTCGGAAGGGGATCCCACGACATCGACGCCCTGCCTCATCCCCAATTCCTCCAGATTTGCTCTCCATCCTCCGTCTTCGCTCTCCTTATTCCAAGTGTTGTCCATCCGACTCATCCTCCAAGCATTCCTTAAGGAGGATAATTTTTCATCCCTATCTTTTTCACTTTCTAGTATAGATTTACAGCTTTCTAGCTATAGAAATTAGTTGTAAGTGACTTTATCATAGCTATAAAATTGTTATTCTCTGTCACTCTCTATCTCTTTCTCTTTTTTGTTTATATTTCAAGTAGTTTAGCTGCCATTGTGAATGTTTCATTTATAAAAAAAATACAAAAAAATATAAATGCGGATTTAGAATCAACGTAGCCTCCCGTGTTCGACCTGGGACTCACTTTGAGTTTCGGTAAAATTATATGATTAACAAATATTTACGCAACTACAATAACGTGTTTTTAACTCAATCTTTTTCGTGTACAAAATCCTGTTAATCAGTACTTGAATTTTTATAAATTAAAAATTATGCTCTCTGTGTTTGTTAGTTAAATGATTGACTTGTTGGTGAATCAATTGACTATGCATGTTCTATTTGAGAATTAAGGTACATGAATCTTCATGTTTAAATCACTGAAAAAGAACTCATGAATAATGTTGTGGAACTAATGGAATAATATGATAAAAACAAATTGACTAACAACTTGGAAATAGATAATGGTGCCTGTAATGAATAATTGAAAGACATTGGGATAATTAGCTAGACCTGGAATATTGAGATAAATTATTGGAAGCCAATACTCGTGCCTGATATCAATGGTGAGGATGGCTATACCTATTAGGGAAGAAACTAGCTCAGGGAGTGAGCTAGCCTCCCTAGGACTTGTTGACAGGTTGTTTCGGCGACCGAGTAGTGGAGTGTTGGTTATGCTTTATTGTTACAAGAGGTTAGGATGTTGTTCTCGTACCCTGCAGTGGAAAGGACCAGTCATATACTAGTGCGGGGTAGCTCCCGACATGTTTATTGCACGGACCATAGTCACCACTTCATCTTGTTAGCTAAGACCCCAAAGCAAGTAACTAGGCAATAGAGTAGATACAGGTCATCCCCCTTAGCCAAGGGAGTGAGCCATATGAAATCTATGGTCTAGGATATCCTAGCAAAATCTCATCGTGCCTTCCAAGGAAACTGAGTTGGACAGATAATGATTGGAATTGTGGAAAGGCATAAATAATGGAATTAATAAAAGATAAATTAAAATAGATGAGAATAGTAGCCATTTTTTTTGTTTTTTGTATTGTTTAGCTTTGTTCTTTTTCTGTTGTTTTTAAATTAAAATAGATGAGAATAGTAGCCATTTTTTTGTTTTTTGTATTATTTAGCTTTGTTCTTTTCTGTTGTTTCTACTACTCTACTCAGCATTGTTGATGTTTTTTGTGGACTTAATACTTAGGTTCTAGAGCTAGAGTTACAACCAGACTCTACGACTGCAAGAGTTGACAATGTCGATCCAAGCACAACATCGTAGTTGGTATTTAAAGACTTAATTTTAGTGTTTTTCTTTTTGTTTCAATTTTCATAGTAACTTGTTAGTTTCTTTCAACACTTGCTTGTTTCTTTTAGTTTTGTGTCTGTACTTACAATGGCTATGAATATTCTAATAATATCTTTTCAGTTCAGACTTATTTCTATTATTTCATGCTTATATGTAATGTGATGCACTGTGAATGCTTTTATTATTCTATATATATGCGAAGGATGACCAGATCTTAGGTGTTTGACAAAATCGACTAAGGTCTCTATTTGAGTGGGGACTTAGGTCATAACACTGTAAGAATTATGGTAAAAAAGTTGTTTTTGGTTCCATTACTCTTGGTGGTTTGTATGAGATGGATGATTGAGTTTGTCTTGAGTGTTTCTGATTTTTTTATTGAAAATCAAATGCCTTCTAAGCATGCCAAGGAAGTTGTAGAATCATGATTTGGCATCAAAAACTTGGACATGTGTCAATTGATAGGATCAATAGATTCATAAAGGATGGACCCTTGGATTTCATGAAGGTCCAACCCTTGCCTACCTGCAAATATTGTGTTCACAGGAAGATGTACAAACCACCATTTCCAAGGAAAGGAGTGAGACGTAACAACTTGTTAGACCTCATATATATGGATATATGTGGTCCATTTAGTACTGCAACTAGGAATGGTCAACAATATTTTGTGACATTTACTGATGATCATTCGCCGTACAGATTCATTTATCTAACGTGTCACAAATCTGAAACCTTTGAAAAATTCAAAGAGTATTAGGCGTTGGTTGAGAATCAAATAGGTAAAAGAATCAAGGCAATTCAGTTAGACTGAGAAGGTGAATACCTTTCTAAGAAATTCAAGGAATACCTCAAAGAGAAAGAAATTACCTTTGAATCCTGGTACACCACAATCGAATGGTGTCTCTGAAAGAAGCAACCACACCTTGTTGGACATGATGCGGTCCATGATGAGAAAAGCGGAACTTCCACTATACTTCTGAGGATATGCGTTGCAGACATCGGCATATATTCTAAATAGGATTCCAACAAAATCCATTCCTAAGACTCCATGTGAGATGTGGGTTGGAAGGAAGCCAAGTGTTGAGCACTTGCGCATTTGGGGTTGTAAGGCTCATGTTAGGAACATGAATCCAAACAAACTGTAATCCCGTACTGCTAAGTGTTACTTCATTGGGTACTCGAGGGATAGCAAAGACTATTACTTCTATGAACCTGAGACCCAAAGGGTATTTATCATTCCTAGAAGGAGAATTCTTTGAAGGTCAAGAAAAAAATGAAGAAAACTTATTGAATTTAGTGAGACTAATGAAGTCCTAAACCTAGAAGAAAGACATCAACCAAGGACAAGTGATGCTCCCATTCCACTTTGAAGGAGTTCTAAAATAATGCATCCATCTGAACAATATAGATTCCACATCTCAAAAAAATCAGAGATTGATCCAGTTACATATGATGAGGTAATAAAGGATCATGATATACACAAGTGGAGGCTAGTAATGCAATATGAGATAGACTCCATGCATAAGAATGATGTATGGACCCTCGTAAATCCTCCTAACGGGGTAAAATCCATTGGGTGCAAATGGATTACAAGAGAAAGAGAGGCCTGGATGGAAAGGTAAAGACCTTCAAAGCACGGCTTGTAGCCAAGGGCTACACCTAGAAGGAAGGGGTTGCTTACAAGGAAACCTTCTCTCCTATTTCCATGCTTAAATCCATTTGGATTTTGCTAGTCACAGCTGCATACTATGACATCTGGCAGATGGATGTCAAAACAGCTTTCCTTAATGGCTTCATTGAGGAGGACATCTACATGGACCAACCCTCAAGGGTTACCAAGTAGATGGTGAGGAAAGAAAGGTATGCAAGCTAAATAAGTCCATCTCTAGACTCAAGTAGGCTTCTCGTAATTGGAACATCAAATTTGATGAGATCGTAAAGGGTTATGGATTCCATCAAAATCTTGATGAGTCATGTGTCTACGAGAAGGCCAATAGAAGTGTCATCACTTTTCTGGTGTTGTACATGGATGACATTCTACTCATCAGGAATGATGTAAGAATATTATCCAACTTTAAACTATGGTTATTCCATAACATCGAGCTAAAGGATCTCGAGGAAGCTTCTAATATCTTGGGTCTGAAGATGTTTAGAATAGAGAGAAGAGGATACTGGGATTATCACAACAAAGGAACATAACAAAGGTCTTGGAAAGATTTCGTATGGATAACTCCAAGAAGGGCTTCGTACCCATTAGACATGGGATTTCCTTGTCGAAGGGAATGTCTCCCCAAATAGTTGAGGAGAAGAAAGCCATAGGTGGATGTCCATATCCTTCTATAGTGGGCAACCTGATGTATGTCATACAGTGTACACGACTAGACATCTATCATGCAGTGGGAGTGGTAAGTCATTACCAATTCAACTAGAGATAGGAGCACTGGACTGTTGTCAAGAACATTCTCAAATATTTGAGAAGCATAAAAGACTACGATTAATCTTCGGAGATGCGGATCTCCAAGTGTTAGGGTACACCAATTATGATTTCCAGTCACATGTTGACATTAGAAAGTTTATGCTAGGGTTCATTTTCTTGTTGAACGGTGGTTCTATGAGTTAGAGAAGCAAGAAGTTGGCAACCACAATTGATTCAAGAATAGAAGTTGAATACATCGCTGCATCTAATATTGTAAAGGAGGTGATGTGGATATGCAAGTTCATTAAAGAACTTTACGTAGTTCCCTCCATATAGTCACCAATTTCACTATTGTGCAACAACACGGGTGCCATTGCATAGGTGAAGGAGGCTCACTCTCACACATAAGCACAAGGATATTGAGAGGAAATACCACATCATTTGGGAGATCGCACAGGGTGGCGATGTGATCATCATGAAGGTGGCCTCTACAGATAGTGTGGCTGATCCGCTGACCAAAGTCTTGACTAGACAGTCATTTGATAAGCACGAATGTAGTATGAGACTGAAAGAGGTTCTAGAATGAATCTGAAGGCAAGTGAGAGTCTGTTGGCTTTTGTATGCCTAGGCAAACATTTTGAGTATTGTAATATGGTTACATTCTTCATCTAAATAAAACATTTTTTTTTATTTCTAATAAATGAATTGGGTCCCTCAGGACAAATAGAGTGACGTATTTAGCTAGATTGAATAAATTCTTATGTGTTGATTTGAAGATCTAGATGGTTTAGAGGATCCAATAATACATTAAGAAACCATTTGATTCAATCATATGTTTCCGGTTTGAGTTGGGATGACAACCTACTTGAGAGTTTGTCGCCTGATTGATCTTCTTGAATGGAAACGTATGAACTATCATGTTGGTTGGGTTAAGGAGTTCACATGATGAAATCGAAGAGAGCGGAAGTCTTTCTCCAATGTTGTTATGGAGAAGACGTATCCTTTAACCTGAGACGAATATAAGTCTTCATTCACAAACATGTGCATTTGATGGACCGTTAGTAGATGCACCCATTGTAGTGTTAATATTGGAAAGCTAGTGCATGTGGGAAAGGACACGAGATGCATGATCTCATAAAGGGATCGCACATAGGTGTATGTAACAGATTGAAAGCAGGAGCTCGCTCTGCATATATTGGGATTAAAAATTTCACATGTGGTTGCAAAGTCTTGATTAGACTCAAAGTAGGAAGAGAAGATGGACCTTTAGTAAAGCTCCTGATCTTCGTTCTTGTCCTAATGATACAAGGAGATGTTAAGAATAATATTATCCAAGGAGGAATGGTGGAAGTCTAATGGAATTAGATCTCAGGATAATATTTTTTCCATGTGTAAATGATTCATGAGTATTCAAATACTTGAGGGGGTGTTTGGTGTACGCTCGAGGAACGAGGCAATGGGTCACTTTGGGATCACGAATCATTCGCGGATCTTGTTCAGGATTGTGTCTCCACAACACGAAGGGTCTCATCTGCCTGTCGTAAAGGGGGAGTCCAAGGTTTGCCGAGACTTCTTCTAGGAGGAACCGCATATGGGGTACTGAATCATTCCACCTACGACGATATAACCTCTATACTTGTGGAATTCTTTAACAGGAGGAAAATAGTTCCTCGAATGTGGTTCTAATTTAGGGTATTTTATTTACGTTTCATACCTCTATTAGATTTTGGCATCAATCTGAACATGTGATTCGAAAATTTTAAAATACCTATTTTCATGGTTCCACGATGCTCAAGGTTGATTTGATCAAACCCTTTAGATGTGACCTATAACTTGTGTCAATTAGAGAAGCACCATCATGTCTCTCTTTCCAAAGTGAAATCACAAAAGCAACACATCCTTTTCTTTGGTTAACTCAAATGCATAGGGACACACTAGTGTTAAGCCTAAGTCAAGATATAAATACTTTGTTACCTTCATTGAGGGTTTTTCCATATGCACATTTCTTTATGACATTGTCAAGAATTTTTCCAATAGAGTTGAGAACTGGTTTCATACCAAAATTGAAGCATTTTGATCATATAATGCTTGTAAATATGTGGCAAGCTCTCTACAGGCTAGTTTACGTTGCAGGATGTATTCTACAGGATAAAAATTTACAAATAGGGGATATCCCATTTTGGCGTTTACGTGTAACCTAGGATAATTGTATAGGAGTGTTTACGTGAATAGAGGATAAGGTGGAAATAAGCTAGGATTGCAAGAGATTTAGGCATAGGATAACTCATCTCTCACTCATACCTGGGTTTGAGGAAACACGAGTTTAAGGCAAAACACGGGTTCACTTATTCCCCTTCGTAAACATGGGATTGTTGGTGCAAGGGCACCATGATCGTTAATTTTGATGATAACAAAATACTTGTTATTTAATATTTGCAATTTGAGTTTATGAGTTTCAGAAAAATTGTAAATGGATACAAGTGTGAAGGAGCTTAAGCTCGCTTCCATGGTAGACTAGAGGAGCTTGATGGAAGAGGGGAGCTACACGTAGAGCAAGAGCTTGAAAACAAGAAGAATAGGATATATTTCTTTTTGTCTTATATTCTATACCTTGTTTTTGTATCTTTATTCTTTGCTTTTTATTTTGTTTAGATTATATGCTAAAGAGCCTCAAAGTAACAAAACAGTAATCCTAGGAACATTTACTCAACCCTAGGATACTTAGATAAACTCTTAGAAAACTTAGAAAACCAAAATAAGTTTCAGACAACCTAATCAAATGTTCAATCCAGACATCAGACGTCTGATCTTAGTCTTTAAGAAACACTTAGGCTGGACTTAGTGCTCTCTATCTGTTGATTTCAGACGACCAACCCTTAGTCCAGACATCTTAGAAGACGTCCAATGACCTTACCAGACATCCAATTAGAGGACCATTGGCTTTGTCAGACTTAATAATTGATGATTAACCTTTAATCTGATTTATAGTCACTTTCAGACATCCGTAGAGATCCCTAGATGTCTGATAAATAGACGTTAGGCCCAAATCACCTTTTGTCAGATGATTATAGCTGTTTAACCTCAGGAAATCCATTCCCGCAGAAGATTGTGTTTCCCGACGACCAGACACTGTGCCAGACGATTGACCTGTTGTCTGACCAATAAATCCTAAAACCTTGTTTAAGTCTAGAAAAAACAGGAAGAGAACTCGTCTAGAATTAGACGTCTGACTAGTATCCCAGACGTCTTAAAAGTAATCTTTAGACATCTATTCTGATCCAACACCGTCCAATTGATCTACCCTTCTAGATCAGACAATCGATCGTAGAATCAAACGAAGACCCAGACGTCTGACCTTAAGTCCAGACGTCTGACCTTAAGTCCAGATGTCTAATAACACTATCAGAATCATTAATAGCTCTGATTCCGACCTGATTAGCCTTGGATTTGTTTCCAATGGCTTCCTAAGGCTTCCATAGCCATCCTGAGGGTTCCTAAGCCATCTATAAATAGAGGATCCTTCCTTTGTTAGATACACCAAGTAACACTACTTCCACACTCTTTGTGTCATAGAGAAACAATTATCAAGAAGGGAAGTGATCTTGCTCTCCAAGCCCCATTCAACAAATCTAAGAGCATCGATACTCTGCCAAGATCACACCTACGCACTTCCTACTAAGGGGAGATTCTCACCTAAAGTAGCATAATATTACATTTACTTTGTGGCTCTATAGGTTCTTTATTTTCTTTGCTCTTGGTTGAGTATTCTCTTTGCAAATTTTCATCTCTTTCGTGTGACAAAATACTCCTCGTGAAGAGGAGGATTTGAGGTACACTACCCTCATATAAGTAGTGTGGTTGTAAGAGGTTAAACTACCCTCGTTTGAAGTAGTTCATTAATGGATTTGATCGACTCAGTCGATCGGGAAATCCTAAACTGAGAGGTTTAGGTGGTGGTTTTACTTGGGTTTGGATTTCCACCTAAAAATCCTTTGTGTTCATGTGATTACCATTTTTGTGAGATTGTTTATTATATTTTTGCATTTTATTTTATATCATGAAAATCTCACTCCCCTCCGTTAGATCCTACATTTGGTATCAGAGCAGGTCTCGCATCTTCAGCGTTACACACCAATGAGTAAGAATGAAGGGAAGCATGTTTGTGATGAGAACATCCGAGGGGCAGTCTACTACCCATCCGCCATTCTTCGACGAGAGCAACTACCCTTACTGGAAGCTCCGTATGAAAACTTGGCTCCAAGCAAATGACTACACGATATGGCAGAGATGCGAAGTGCCATACGTCATCCCGGAAAGGCCCGTGGCAAGTTACTCCCAACAACAAACCCGAAAACTTTCGCTCAACACCAAGATGATGAATGCTCTCTATTATGCATTGAGCCTGGAAGAATTCAACTGAATCTCGCAACACGCTACCGCATACGAGATTTGGCACACATTAAAGGTAACTCACAAAGGTACCTCCAAGGTAAGAGCTTCCAAAATTAATATTTTATCTCAAGAATTTGAATCTTTTTCAATGAAACCTAATGAGTCTTTAAGTGAGATGAACACTAGGTTCCCTCTCATAATAAATAATTTGAAAGCCTTAGGTAAGACTTTCATAAAGGGGGAGCTTCAAGGAAAGCTACTCCGTTTCCTTGGACTAGAATGGGAACCAAAGGTCACCACCATAGAAGAAGTAAATGAAGTTGAGGAGCTCAACATAGAGGATCTCTTAGGCAATCTCATGGCCTATGAGACAAAGATAAAGCAGGACACACCTGAGACCAAAGCCAAGAAAGAGTTTGGCATTCAAAGTCGCATTTGATAGTGAGGTAAGTTCCGATGACGAGGACCTTAAAATTTTATTTAAAAAAATTTCTACGTTTTATAGGGATTCAAAGAAAGAGAAGGAAAAGATGGAGAAGGAAAGCCCAAGACGTTATCATTGCAATGAAAAATGACATCTTTGACCCGAATGTCCTCTTCTCAAGAAGGAGAAGAAGAAGGAGAAGGAGAAGAAATACAAGAAAAAGGCATTCCAAGCTACATGAGACGACTTGAGCTCGAAAGAAGAAGATCCCTAAGAGAAGAATAAAGTCGCTTGCATGGGCTTCATGACCATCACAAGTGATAGCGAAAGTGACGATGACAACAATGAGGTAAATTCTGAATTACAAAATGCTTTTAATGAACTTTATGAGCTTAGTAAGTCACTAAAAGTAGAAAAAAAAAATATGAAAAAGAATATTAGTTTTCTAAAATCTGAAAATAAAAGATTAGCGA
The DNA here is from genome assembly GCA_037157565.1 of Thalassia testudinum. Lineage (NCBI taxonomy): Eukaryota > Viridiplantae > Streptophyta > Magnoliopsida > Alismatales > Hydrocharitaceae > Thalassia > Thalassia testudinum. Next base: position 124,960,840 of record JAZHRO010000036.1, on the reverse strand, counting down.
TTAAAATTAAGGATCTAGAAAGTAGTTCTAGTTGTAATAATTCTGAAAATGATAATTTATAGCTAGAAAGTCATGACCTAATCAATAAAAATAGTAAATTGATTAAGAAAAATATTAGCTTGAAAATTGAACTTTCTTGCTTAAAAACTAAGATACATGTTATAGACAAAGAATTTGCATGTCTTAGGAAAAATTCTGATAATTTGATGAATAAATTAGATAACTTCTCTAATGAAACAATTAGCACTAGACATAAGGTTGAGAAAGGATCTCCATCAAGGAGATCAACTAACAAATCCGAATCCAAGCTAACTTGGATACCGAAAAATCAATTAGAATCTTATTTTGTAGGTTTCAAAGAAGATGTCAATGTGAAAGATTGGACCTACAAGTTGGAGAATGGGCTACTTAAATTAGGGGAACCAAGGAGTAGACCAAAGAGGAAGACAAGAAGATCGATGAGAAGATCGGTGGGTGATCAAGCCGCCATGCGTCAACCGCTCGATTGGAGATCGGCTCCGATGCCTAGACCTCCAAGCTATTGATGGGAGCCCCATCCATTTTGACATCAACCTCCATTTGGGTCATGGTAAATGAGGTAAAATCTTTACCCTATCTTTTCATCTATAGCATTTAGATAGGGGGAGTTAAAAATTTGATAAAGCTATTTGTCTATCATTAAGGGATAGTTTTTAAAATGAACATAGCTATAGTTACATTAGAAAAGGAGAGTTAATGGATAAATGAATAGATATCTTATTATTAGAAGAGCATGTTTTAAAGGAAAATATAGGATAACTAAAACTAATTAAACCTTTTTGATAATGTTAAAAAGGGGTAGAATTTCTTGGATTTATATTTGTGATTTTGTCATCATCAAAAAGGGGGAGATTGTTGGTGCAAGGGCACAACGATCGTTAATTTTGATGGTAACAAAATAATTGTTATTTAACATTTGCAATTTGAGTTTATGAGTTTCAGGAAAATTGCAAATGGATACAAGTGTGAAAGAGCTCAAGCTCATATCCATGGTGGACTGGAGGAGGTTGATGGAGGAGAAGGAGCTTCGTGTGGAGCAAAAGCTTAAAGACAAGAAGAATATGATAGATTTCGTTTTATCTTATATTCTGTACTTTATTTTTATATCTTTGTTCTTTGCTTTTTATTTTGTTTAGATTTTATGTTAAAGAGCCTTAAAGTAACAAAACAGTAGCCCTAAGAACACTTATTCAACCCTAGGATACTTAGACAAACTCTTAGAGCACTTAGAAAATCAAAATAAGTTTCAGACAACCTAATTAGACATCCAATCCAGACATCAGACATTTAATCTTAGACTTTAAGATGTCTAACTGTTTGATTAGACGTTCAAACACTTAGATTGGACTTAGTGATCTCTATCTATTGATTTTAGATGACCAACCCTTAATCCAGACATTTTAGAAAACATCCGTTCGATTACCTTGCCAGACGTCCAACTAGAGGACCGTTGGCTTTGTCAGACTTAATCGTTGAGGATTAATCTTTAATCTGATTTACATTCACTTTCAGACGTCCGTAGAGATCCCTAGACGTCTGATAAATAGACTTTAGGCCCAAATCACCTTTTGTCAGATGATTATAGCCGTTTAACCTCGGGAAATCCATTCCCACAGAAGATTGTGTTTTCAAACTACCAGACACTGTGTCAAACGACCAACCTGTCGTTTAACCAACAAATTCTAGAACCCTATTTAAGTCTGGACAAAATAGGAAGAGAACTCATCTAGAATTAGATGTCTGACTAGTATCTCAGACGTCTTAAAAGTAATCTTTAGACGTATGTTCTGATCCAACACCGTCCAGTTGATCTACCCTTCTAGATCAAACGATCAATCATAGAATCAGACGAAGACCCAGACGTCTGATAATATTGTCAGAATCATTTATAGCCCTAATTCTGACCTGATTTACCTTGGATTTGTTTCTCACGGCTACCTAAGGCTTTCATAGCCTTCCTGAAGGTTCCTAAGCCACCTATAAATAGAGGAGGACCCTTCCTTTGTTAGATACACTAAGTAACACTACTTCCAAATTCTTTGTGTCATAGAGGAGCAATTATCAAGAAGGGAAGTGATCTTGCTCTTCAAGCCCCATTCAACAAATCCGAGAGCATTGATACTCTGCCGAGATCACGCCTACGCACTTCCTACTAAAGGGAGATTCTTGCCTATAGTAGCATAATATTACATTTACTTTGTGGCTTTATAGGTTCTTGTTTATTTTCTTTGTTCCTGGTTGAGTATTTGCTTTATGAATTCCCGTCTCCTTAGTGAGATAAAATACTCCTTGTGAAGAGAAGGGTTTGAGATACACTTCCCTCGTATAAGTAGTGTAGTTGTAAGAGGTTGAACTACCCTCGTTTGAAGTAGTTCATTAGTGGATTTAATCAACTCAGTCCATTGGGAAATCCTAAATCGAGAGGTTTAGGTGATAATTTTTACCCGTGTTTGGATTTCCACCTAAAAATCCTTTGTGTTCTAGTGATTGTCATTTTTGTGAGATTGTTTATTATATTTTTGCATTTTATTTTATATCATGAAATTCTCACCCCCTCCGTCAAATCCTACAGGGATATCCTGCAAAAACTTGGGATATCCCACGACGTAAATGGGCCCACAAGAATTGTTTGATGAGAAGGGAATTCTACATGAGACATCGTGTAGTTATATGCCACAACATAATGACATAGTAGAAAGAATTGTAATCTTCTTAATGTCACACGAACCTTATTGATTCAAGGAAAAGTTCCTCAACGCTATTGGTTGGAAGCTATTTTGATTGCTACATATTTAATTAATAGGACATCAAGTCTAAGTACACAAAAGGAAAACTCCATTCTCATTGTTGTTGCTAGGAAGAGAACCTTTCTCGTTACCTCCTAATGTATTTGGATGTACATATACATATCTTACAACCTGGGAAGTCTAAGCTTGATCCACTATATGTCAAAGGGATATTCTTGTAGAAAGACTATAAATGCTTTGATCCTTCTATATGTGATATGAGGTATTACATTTCTTGAGATCGAATTTTGTTTCCAACCCAAATATCCTCTTCAAGAGGAAAGTTGAGGTGAAGAGGATCTTGCTATTCAGTTAGATATTCTTGACGGTATGGTAGATGGCTCTTATATAGGTAGAGGAAGCAACATGAAGAACAATACAATGGCAATCGCAATGAAACTTTATTCATTGATAAACAAAGAATAATGATACACTAACATTAAAGGTTTTACATCTTTAGTTCAAGCTACTGGCTCATTGGATAACCAAAGATCTACAACAAGATACTCTTATCTTCCTAGAAGGAAATCTTGTTATTTGGAAAAGTAAGAGATGGCCAATGTATACAAGATCAAGTTCAAAAGCAGAGTATAAGGTTATGGTGTTGGGAATCACTAAGATTGTATGGTTGATGACTTAGCACTCAGCTTCCAATGAGGTTATACTATGATAAAAAAGCGACTATTAATTTAGCCAACACTCTAGTGTTACACGATTGTACATTCACTAGACAGAAGATTGATGCTAGAAAGTTATACACTCTATGTAAAATCCGAGGACCAAGTAGTGGACATCTTCAATAAAGGCCTTTCTACGAGTAAGTTTGAAGAAAATGTGGTTAAGGGGAATGTTAAGTGTGTTGTAAATGGATATATGGGATTCCAAGTGTGGATCCATATAACCCCCCTGATAAATAAACGTTAACACCCCCTCTTTTTGGCTATATAGTGAAAAACCCTAGCCTCCTTGTGTGGTGAGATCTAAGGACATTGTTCTTGTAGCTCTCTCTTTCCCATTGTGCTGGGCGTCCACGTAACTCCTGTCTCTCGTGCTTGTTTCTCATGTTATTGTTTTTCCACATAAACAATAAAGTATGTACCTTGTGGTGCAAAATAAGCTAACAATTAAGAAGTCAAAGCAGCATATACGAAATCACTACAATCCAAAGAGTGAAGAGAGAATAAGCGGGAGCCACATAACCAACTAGACTATTGTTGAGCAAATGCACCTTCATACCATCAAGTGAAAAAGACATCAACAACTAATTTGCAATAATTTAAGGAACATTTTAGTTATTTCACAAGACAACGATGCTAAGTGAAGATTTTGAGGGGTACCATGCCACAAGAATACTGTTTCTTAGGCATTACAAGTTTAAAAATTTCAAGCATGTCAGCCACAAATGATGAAAGTGCAAAACCAAACCAATGTGAAATGTCAAATTTTTGTAGTCACATTTCAAACGGCTAAACTAAAACCTGGTCTATTGTCAATGAAAATTTTAAAATTTTCCAAGTGTGAGTAAACCCAAGGAGCTATTTTAATTTTCTAGCTTCCAATCTCCAATGTCATCAGAAATTAATCATTCGGTCCATGTGCTTATATTCAATTTGTTTGTATGCTAATGTCCATTGCAAGCAATGCCATATAAATGCCGTTGTCATGGATCAGGAGGATTTTCAACAATAAGTTGGTAAATATATATATATATATATATATATATATATATATATGTGCAAGTTTTTCATCACTTGTAATTATATACTACTTTAAAAGGGCACCAACACAGCAACTTCTTGGCACGCATGCATTGCCATCTATTCAATAAATATGTCTTTATTGTCTATAAATATAAGCTATGCGGTACGAGAGAATACTAGCGCGAAGTGGTTCACTATATCCATATATCTGAAGTGCAGTCCCCACCTGGGTACCTCATCTCATGTGCAAGTGAAGGACCTTCGGGTTCCAGTCCAAAATCTACGAAAAAGTAGGGATTGATCGATAGCCCGCCTTGCTCTGTGTTCACATCAATTTGCAACATGTGTGCACCTTTTTCTATGAGATCTGGGTAGAATTGTTGATCCCATGCACTGAAGAGAGAGTTGGTGACATAGAGTCTCTTCCCATCTAGACTCAACTGGATCATCTGTGGACCTCCCCGGAGCCGATTACCCTGGGAGAAAAGAAAGAGTTCAAATTATTCATGGTCATTTTCAGCTGTAAAGTGAGGTACCACCTTGAACATAAAGCTTTCAATGTACTGTATAGTATCTTATATTTAGTTAGACCTCATATTCAAAAAGGATCTCATGATAGTACTCATTGTATCAATTTTATTTAGTTAAGTACATTCTCTTTCTGATCTCTTGCCAGATTTTATGAGGCAAAAATCAGTTTCACTGACAAATAAACTAGAAGTGCAAATGAAAGATATGTTTAGAAATCACGCACTTCTAGGATAAAACGGTCTATCAATTAACATTCTCTTTCTAAAATTGTGTGAGGCTTTAGGGGCACAGCACTTGATTCTTATTATCACTAAACTAGGAACGCCTTTGGAGATCTGACTTGAGACCACAGCTGGTTTTATGGTCGCTATCAAGTTGCATTACCTTGATGGTGGGCGCATCGAACTGGAACTCTGACCCATCTTCAGACACGACGACCACATCACTCCCCTTCTGTGCAACTCCACCAACCCATACTTGGCCAGTCAAGACAGGCCTTCTGGGATCTTCAATGTTGTATTGTCTAATATCCCCATGCAACCAATTCGAGAAGTAGAGGAAGCGGTCATCAAGAGAGATAAGAAAATCTGTAATAAGTCCAGGCATTTGAGGAAGGATCCAGTTCTTGACATTCAGCGGTTTCCCCATAGTTGCCACCTTCAACCATAAATATGCCTCAAGAGTTCAAAATGGGAAAATAAATAAGAGGGGAAAACAAAGAAGGGGTTCATAGAAGCACCTCATGATCCCATGTCCCATCTGATGTTTTGAAAAATCTAATCATGTTACTCGACAATGCAGACCCAACAAAACCGATGTCCTTGGATGGATCATGGAGAAATCTTATCTGCAAAAAAGGCCATAAGAAAACAGCAAGTTTAGGATGGAAAATATGAAAACCTAGTTTAAACCACTTATGCCCATGAGTAACAGTTTGCCAACCTAGAATGACACTTAGGACTCTGGACTTCAAAACGAAACATCAAGTGTGTAAAGATTGTCATTACAGAAAGGTCCTTCGTCATGATAATGAAGATTTTGTCCCAAAATCAGATATAAGGGGCAATACATTTATCAGATTAAGTATCCTGAATTCCTACACTGGGAAACCTATTCCAGATTTTGGGTGGCTATGGTGGTGCAAAATTACTCCACCCATATTCCGGGTAAATGAATGAATGTGGGTGGTTATCACACGGATAACCGCCCTTTTACTTTTCAAAAGAATTACTCCACCCATATAATGATATAAGATTATTCTTTCTATTTATCTCACAGTTTGACCTAAATTATATAGCTATTCTATGATATGATATGGATTATACTTTTATCTTACCCACGTTATTTCTTCTCCCTTAGTCCAGATACCCATTTAAACTTATTGCATGATTTGACAGCAGCCCTTATACAAACATAAACGCATCCCAGCACTTCAAAAATCTTTATTCCATCATTTATTTTGCCTTCCTAATGCCCTCTCCAAACGGTACCTAAAGTGATTAAAATGGAAATAAAAACAGATAGTGATGGTGTTAAACTTCCTGACCGTCCTAGCTTTCCCTTTTATCATTACTTTCCCATAGAAATCAGTGAGAATTATTTTTGCAAGTTGTTATGAGCCCACTTTGAAAGAAGCAAATGGCACACATCGAAGCCAGTAATCATGCTTTTGCAAGCCATCTGTTGGACAATGTTACTATGTCAGTCAAATTTCATGCCATTGTAGCACAAAAAACATACAGGTTGAGATTTCAATTGAACCGTATACTGCATACAAACAGATTAACTTTTAGTATTAAAATAATTTGTTTCAGAAACCTTCCTTAGCAAATTTAAACCAGTATTTCTAAGTTATACACGGTTAAACAGGACATATGCATTTCTCCAATCTTTCTGGTAGTGAAGTTCGAGGCCCTCACTAAAACAAGATATGGTTCAAGGATGCATCTTCCACAAAGCTTTTAAAAAATTGAAGCCATGCCTTAGAAGTACATCCAAACAGGCCCTTGCTAGTTTCCAGTCTTTGACAGTAAGTTTAAGATTATACTAATACACGGTATAGTTGAAGGATGCATCACGTAATATATAGTAGCTTGTATGGGCAAAATGCAGTAGAGAGAGAGAGAGCATGGAATAGATACTTCTAAAGGCAGAAGTCCAGTGTCCCCAAGATCCAAAGTCTGCTTTAATTCACCATTGGGCCAGCCGTACACATACAAGTGCCTTCCATATAAACCATTTGAAACATGCTCCAAGTTGAAACCTTCTCTGAAGGCTGCAGGAGCTCCCCACGATGAGCTGATCATTGTCTTATGCTGAGGTTGATACCAGAAATCATAACCATACATAGGACCATGGCCAGGCTTTTCCCACCTTTAAAACAAGACTGGTAAGCTACACATAAATAATTCCTTAAAGAGTACCTGTATATGCCTTAGGAGCGAATACGAGAATAACATATCAAAAGAATAATTCATTGGGGTTAACATAGATAATGTGTTCTTTTTCTTATTTTTGAACCTAGTTGAGTGGTCTGATGGTTGAGTAAGTGGGCCCCCATCCAAAAGAAGGGTTCAATACCTACCAAACTCAAAAAAGGATAATCCATTTTACCTTGGCATCACACTATCCTTTAGATAATGTGACAGATGGTTTTTCAAAATACTTACTACAAAAGCAAAAACAAAGAAATGAAATTAAAATAAAAGGCAATAATTGATTCCTGACGTTTGTATGATAATACCGTAAGTACAATAATGCAAGCTTCTATGCTTAATTTGAGGAAGTTCTAAATAAAAGGATTCAGTGCGTGCATGCTAATTAATTTCCTCTATGCAACTTTTAGCAAGCTATATGATACATTGCACATCAAAAAACAAAAAAAAAAATGCAGCATCTTCCTGACAGATTCTAAACTCACTTCATTCAGAAGAGTAAGACGGTATAAACTCCAACATTTACCATGTATAATAGCACAATAACTAACTAGAATTTCTCCATACATTTTCTTACTGTTGCTTATCATAATTACTACAGAACATGAGGTCAAAAAAAATTTAATTACTGCAGAACAGATCATGTGCAATTTAACATACCTTCCCTTCACATTAAACTCTGAGTCGAGAAGGATAAAACCAAGTCCCTTTGCATTTCCATCTTTGTCGCCAAGGCAAGATATCATTATATCACCAGAAGCCAGGCAATGTGTTGTGTGAGGAAATGCCAGACCAGTTTTCTGCAAAATGTCTTCTGGTTCAACTGCCTTATGCAAGGATGGTGCTCGAGGGTTTGTTGCAGTGTCAATCACATATACACGACTTGATCTGATGAAGCATTCAGAAAAGTGAGCTTTTCTTTTCGTCCCTCTGGGATAGTACAGAGGCACAAGTCCTTAACAGACTCTAAAGCTCAATGTTAAGACACAAATAGAAAACGGAACCTCAATTGACTATTGGCCTACTTAAAATGTATGCTAATGTTGAAATGTACCATGCAAGGCGCAATTGGATGAATCTTAAATGTACGAAATGTATGATGCACAAAAAGTTAATATAAAGAAATACTGTGGAATACCACGGACTGGCATGAACAAGAGGTGATATACGAGAATCAAATGCATGAAAATGAATTCCAAGATTTTTTTTTTTTTTTGGAAAAAAAAGAGAATGATCACATGAGATCAGTGATCATCTAGATATATTAACCAACTAAATGGGAAAGCACAAAATAGAAAATAAAAAGGATATCAAAGGCTCTCCTAGAGCTCATGTAAACGACTTCCAAGATTTCTCTTTTTTTTAAAAAAGAAAAAGAATGATCACATAAGATTAATGATCACCCAAATATATCAACCAACTAAATGGGAAAGTACAACATAGAAAATAAAAGGATATTAACGGCTCTCCTAGAACTCCTATAGGAAGGAGACATCTCTACAAATGCTCTTAGCGAAAGCCCTCTGTCCCCGAAAGATAGTTGTACTCTGTTGTAACCATTTCGCCTGGAGAGTAACAAAAGGAGACCGTTCCCGTTTTAGATCTGAAAGTGCCAACATGAATTCCAAGATTTAAATGTACAAAATCCCTTTAATGGGAAAAACCATGGGAAGGCTAATATAATCAAGGGATTATATTGGAACCTATTGAAGCCCTAAGAAAAATAGGCTTTAATTATTTTTATTGCTAAAGATAGAGTTAGTTATTTCTATTCTTGTTATCCCTACCTTTCTTTTCTTAAACAATAAGTAGGATTACTATGTAATTTCTTCACCCTACCTCTCTCTATATAAAGAGGTCACAATTTTCTATTTTTTTTAGAGAGAATTATTTTGCTTATTGTTCTATATGGTATCAGAATAGGGAAACTGTTATGATCCGATCCCAGCTTCCTATAGGATCCGAGATCGGCTCGCCTCAACTAAATCACAAGACCCAGTCGTCCAACGAGAAATAACTAAAAGTAGAAAATATTCTACAACCAAACATGCAATGTAACTAAGCAGAAACAAATAAAAGATAATAATGGAATCAGAATGAAAAGTCTCAAAAGTATTACATGCTACAAGCGGAAGAGTACTATAACATACAGCCATCACAACTAAAACAGAAAGAAATATAACAAGAACATAGCAGGAACAACTGATACATACTAAAGGTACTCACTACTACAAAAAGAGCTCTAAAACAAAAAAGTAACAACTTTGGCTGAGCTCGGCTAGGCCCAGTACCCTCTCAGCCGATGGTGTTAGTTGCTCATCTCCCTGACCTGAACATGGTTATATAATCCGTGGTCAGCTAATACTAAGTAGAGTTGTAGTTAAGCCATTTACATGCAATTTAACATAAAAAACAAGCAAATAACTAATCATTCATTTCCATTTATCTCAACTAGGTGTTTCTAATTTGGTAATTCTAATAAGGATCAACAACATTCTTAATCCTCTTATTCCCTAAGGGAACGATCATGATTGCAGTTTATTCAGCGATGTTGGATGTACACGTGACACTCTCCTGGCCGGTAGAGCTCCCATGATAGTCCTACACTCGGTCTACCACCCCGAGGTTACAGTCGCGACGTAGTGGTGACTACGGCACGTGCCATAAGCGTACAAGTAGTTACCCCACATTGGCATGCAGTCAGTCGTTTCCGCTCGCGGGTACGCCTAAACATACAGCACAAAACATAGCAGGACTTTGCCCTCTCAGAATAGGGGTCTCACCCCTCATAACATGGGTCTCGCCCTTCAACAGTCTGCGTACCCTCGTCCGACTATCCCGGTTTGCCCAGTGGGCCTAATAAAAGTCGATGTAGGGTGGCCAGTCCTAACCTCGAGTCCCATAGGACGGCTGGCTCCCCCCTACACTAAAGTAACAAGAGTCGGTGTAAGGGGTCATTCCTAACCCCGGGTCTCAACTCAAGAGCGGCTAGCTCCCCCTACACTAAAGTAACAAGAGTCGGTGTAGGGTGGTCATTCCTAACCTCGGGTCTCAACCCAACAGCGGCTAACTCCCCCTATACTAAAGTAACATGAGCTCTCCTCGGTACCGCGTACACGAGGACCAGCTCACTTTCCATGCAAAAGAGAGTTGCTCTCCTCCGTACCGTATACTCGAGGGCCAGCTCATTTCCCTCCTACATACAATATTCATTCCGTATATGTGAGTTCATCTTCTAGTTCCCCATAGGATTCATGCATTGTATCCATTTCATTTCGTTTCGCGACATGCATATCTCGTTGTTCACATCTCGGTTCTTAATCATGTAACAGGTAGCTCGTGATTTAATAATTGAAGAAACATCACATCATTTAACTATTCATTTGCTAGCATTAAAGGTTCTAACATGCATTTTAAAATAGATTGTGTGGCTTAAGCAATGTTCATTCACTCAATTCTGCCCTAGGGTTCATTTCATATGCTAGGGTTCAATTTATTCTAAGATAGCATGCACTTGATTAATTAAGTCATAATATTGAGAAAAACTACTCTACCAAGATACACGGGTGGAATGAGGGCTTGAATCGCAGATCCCGTCATCTCCGTAAGCCCCGTACACTCTACTGGATGGAGACCTATACAATTGACCAAATCACATCAAACGAGTTCAAACAGTATACGAGTGACAAACACGTAGAGAACTCCAAACTGAAACCAACGATACTTCATTTGCGTAAAACAGACTCCGTTTGGGCCCTAAACGGGCCAAAAATGTGCACTCTGACTAAAATCAGACGTATGGGACTAGACCCAGACGTCTTAAACGACCACAGAGGCTCACCTTGTTTTCCTGCGCTGATCTCGGATGTCTGGAACCTGTCACAGCCATCCTGGGGTCCTCCCAGACGTCTGAGATGGTTACCAAACGTCTGCAAAGACGTCCAGACGTCCTAAAGCACCTTGAAGGGCGCACCACGTGCCTTTCCAACGTACTCGTACTTGCATATGCACGTGCGAGTTTAAATGCGACACGTAAAAAAATTTACGTACATGCAAAGTAGGCTTGTGCATGGTATGTACCTTGGCCCCCTCGTACTATCAGACGTCCAACACCAGCTCCGAACGTCCTGAGGCTCCGCCGGACATCTAGATAGCATCCAAGACGTCTAATACTGCGGAAAAATGATTTCGCAAAACACCTCGTGAAGCTTCTCCCCGCGTGGCTCTCCCCCCGCCGCACCGCAGCTGTTGCTCCAGTAGCTGTAGGAGGTCGCGGAGCTCCTCTCCACGAGCTCCCTTAGCCGCACCTCCTCTCCCATGCACGCTCTCGAGCTTCTCCTCACACCTCCAGCTCCTCCCCTCGCCCACTCCCCTTCTTTCACACTCTCGCTCTCCCTCTCTCCCATGCTCCGCACCTCTCCTTCCCCACTCGCAGCTGCAAGGGGACAGGGGAGGAGAGGCTCGTCGGCGGCGAGGTGTTGAAGAAGTGGAGGTGGAGGTGGTGGAGATGTGGAGGTGGAGGTAGTGGAGATGGAGTGTGTTGATGCGATAAATTGGTGTTTGAAAAGTCGTTGTGCTGTAGTATAGCCAATAAATCGCGAAAACAGATACAATTTATAGCTCGAAAGAAATCCGAGGTCGAACACGGGGAGCAAGTGTTGCAATTAATCTCAAGATCACAATTTGAATCAAATATATGAGTAATTTCAACCAAAACTTAATTCAGAATTAATTAAGAATGATGTATCAAGATTCAAGTACCAATGTGCAAAAATAATAGGGTAAAACGGTGATTTAAATCACCAATTACCCTTATACAATAATAGCAAAAATTCAAATAGTATCAACTAATCAAACCAAGTGCACAGTGCACTCCCTGTCAAGCAAATCAGACGACAGAGCTTTCAACCAGACAGCTTAAGTGCTCCAAAGCTACAGTGAAAAGGCACTGTACTTTTCTTGGGATGTTTTCTGTTCTTTTCTTTCTCTTCTTTCTCTGCTTTTCTTCTCTGCTCTGTCTCCTTTCTTCTTCTTGCGACTAAGTGTCGCACAAGTGCCTGCAAGGGCAAAACCCCCCTTGACCCTGCACTCTCTCTCTTCCCCTTTTCTTTCTCAATGTCCGGTCAGATGCTCGGGTAAAATCAGGTATTCAGCGATCCGCATACCTGGGACCAAGGCTACCAGCATGGGTAGTAGCTGAGGTGTGAAGGCAGGTTAGGCAGGTCAGTGATTGGGTAAGGACCTTACCCTCATGTTAGGAGGCGAAGAGGCTAAGGCACATTTTCAATTTATGCCGCTACGGAGTTTCTGCCACTTCCGATGTAGGACTAAAGATAGTGTTTCCTTCGCGTGCAGCAGCAGTCAACAGCTCCCATTCAATTGGCTTGGGGGAGTGGTCAATGCCCCCAATTGATGGTCCAAGGACGTTCCTGGATGAGTTCCGTTGAGCCTGGAGATCTCTCTTAGGGTTATTAGTTGGGAAGCAAGCTTCAAAGCTTGCTTGAAGCTCTTCGGTATTGGCGACTGCACCCTAGGTACCTGAAATCCAAACGGTCTTTTGACCCTGTTAAACCAGCTCAGTAGTGTCGCTAGATGACGACAAACGTGATGGTGGCCTTGCGGTAGTGTTTGGTGGAGTGAGGAGGTCGTACGACCTCGGAAAGTGAGTGCGGTGATGGAGGTGTTCGGTAGGTGGTTAGGAGGGGCAATCGACCTAAGTTAGGGCTTTTGTTCCTAGGATCGAGACGGAGGTGTAGGGATAAGCGGCGGCCAATTTGGTGGAGCATGGTGGCCGTGCGAGCTCGCCAGAGATACGCTGGCGAGGTGGAAGACGAAGGGCATGTGAGCGATTCGACAGTCGAAACGGAGTGTGGTTGGTGTAGTAGTGAAGTAGAGATGCTAGAGAACTTATCTAGGTGGTTAGCAGACGACGAGGAGTAGAGGTGACGCCGGTTGTGGTGTGGTCAACGTCAGGGAAGAAGGTGCTCCAGTGAGTAGGAAACGGCGAAGATGACGGAGGGAGAGGTGTCGACTGGTACGGCACGACGCGGAGGAAGATGAGGAAGATGAATCCGCCGCCAGTATTGCGAGCGGACAAAGAATAGAGTCGGGGGAGATAACCGGATGTCGAGGAGCTATTCGGCCGGAGAGGAGGGATGAAGTAGAGGGATTCTAGGCCAAATTCGAGCGTGGAAGGATCGAGCAGGCCCTGGGAGTCTTTATATAGGTATCAGGGGGTCGATTGGAGCTTGGAAGCCAAGCTTTCAAGCTTGGAAGGTCGCCGGAGTTGGAAACTCAAATTTCTCATGCGTTCGCATGAGAGATTGGGAAAGAGTTGAAGCACAAGAATCAGTTCGATTGAAAGAGGATTTCAAGAGGAATCTCTTGTTCAAATTTGAGGAGGTTTCATTAATCAATCAGGGAGAAATCCTTGATTGATTGTCGCCAGAGTTGTAGGATTAGGAGTTCTGTGTGGCGGGGACCTTTTTGAAGAAGATGATAAAGTTGGGGGGTTTTGTGTGAGAAATTTGAAAACTGAGGGGCCATTTGAGATAAAGAAAATCAAACTTGGATCAAAATGCAAACTAGGTCAAAATAATCTCAGATTGGGCCCAAGTTTTGATACAAACCTAACTTGGACCTAAGAAATCCAATGGTGAAGTTGAATTTTGGTTTTGATCTAGTTTAACTAGGTAATTTATGCAAAAATCCAAATTAGGGTAATAGTCTGTCTGTGGTTCTATTTTGAGTCAAAATGAGTTCTGATGGTCAAATTAAAGGTACCAAACCCTAGAGAATATTTTTCTATAAATTTTAGAGAGTTTAGGTGTATTTTATCTTGACCAGAACCTCAGTTGATTAAGTAATTATTTTTAAGATTTCAGATGTCATTTAATTCTTGAAATACGTGAAAACCTATTTTTGTCTGCATGAACTCCCTTATTAACCATTAATGATTATATGACCCTTAATAAACCCCTGAAATACCCAATGATTATTTTGTATTTATGAATTACTAGTAAAATTACAGAAATAATCCAATCTTCTTTTCTTCTCAAAATAATTCAACCTGCCTAAGAGACCTGACTGATATGTATGAGCTTGTATTGACTTTATCAGATCAAAAAGAGCTAGTTATGGCTGATGATGGTGTTCCCATCAGCGAGGTTGGACGGGATCATTTTAAAGAGGGTGTGTGCGTGGGTCTGTGCGTGGGTGTTGTGTGGGAAGGAGAAAAATTGTGAGATCTCCCCCGCGAAGTTTCCTCTTTCCCGCAAAGCCCACAAACTTAAACTGAGGGGATTTAAAATTACACTTACACCCCTACCATTCCAGGAAAACCTCGAACGACCCTTGAGAAGGGTCATTTCAGAAACTCTAACCTGGGTCTCTCTCTCTCCCCTTGCCTAGGGAGGTGTGCCCCACTCCCTACTTAGGTGTGTCACGACCATCCTCTATCACCCTTTCGCTGCTAGCTAAGATAGGAGGCCATCATCAGCCCTCCTGATCATGAAAATGCATGATTTGTAAATTTTGAGAATTAAGTCGCTGCAATACGCAATTTTGATCGCTTTTAAATTTGTAAAGACTGAGTACTTGATAAGTATTCAGGTCGTCCCAAGGGAGGTAGGAATGCAATTTGAAATCACTTGCTTGAAATTTGGAAGTCAACTTTCTTTTTCCGTTTTGAAATATATATTTTTTTAAGATTTTTGAATAAGGGTGAAACAGTTGCGGAGAAAGTGGGAATTATAACTACGAGAAATAAAGCTACAAGTACTTTATTTCTCCAACTCACTCCAAGCATGGGGGGCTTGGAGTAATGGAGTAACAACACAGCAAATGAACAACACAAGCTACTTAAAAGAATGGTAGAGGAATGCTTCTTGAAATGAAATTGTTTTACAACAGGGTTGGAGAACTCAAAAGTGAAAGGAATTCCCACTTGTAATCTCCAAAAAGATTCAAACACTACACTACCATGCAACAAATAAAAATAATGTAGAAGAAAGCTTAGGGAGAAGGTGATGCTACTGCTGTAGAACTCCCGCTCCAACTCATGTTGCCCCTAAGTTGAAAGAAGCTTGCTCCTGGCTCCTGGCTCTTCTTTTGGCAAGCCCTAGGTGGGGCGTGCCCGGGTCCTCCTTGAGTGGAAGAATTCCACTCCAAATCTCCTAGGGTGGACGTGGACCACCCTTGATTGCTCCTCTTCTAGACGTCCTCCTTGCCTGGCCTTCCTCCTTGGTTTGATGATGACACAAGGTAGAAGAAGTTGAAGTCACCAAGGAGACAGAGTGTCTCCTTGATCTTCTTCCTCTCCTTCCTTGGTCGTTGGTAATGGTGGATCTAGGTGGAGAATAATATGTAACCAAGGATGGTTTGAAATTGGTAGTTAATGGCCTTCTTATAGAATTGGTAGGGGGGTAGGTATGGTTAAGGAATGGATGGCTAGGATGGCTTATAGGGGGTGGTTATGGGATCCTAGGGTTAATGTTTAGTGGCACCAAAATGGAGAGGTACCTATGGATTTGGCGCCAACTCTAGGTGGGTGCTAGGGTTAAGGTTTGTATGATGTGTTGTAGGGTTAGGATGTGTTTTGATGATGGTGGTTATATGATGGAGGGACATGGAGGTTTGGTGCCAAATTAAAGGGCACATGGAGGTGGAGTTAAAGGTGGTTAGCATGGGTTTATAGGTTGTTGTGGAGTTAGTTGTTTGGTGCCAACATATGGAGGATGAGGATTGGTTGAATGGTGGTGGCTTGGTGGCGTGTAGAGTGGAGATATAGGGTAGAGTTGGCGCCAATATGGAGGGGTGTGAGTAGGTTATTTTGACGCCAACTAAGGGTTTCTAGAAGGGGGGTTAGGTGTAGGGTTATGATGGCTTAGGAGGTGATGTGTAGGGTTAGGATGAAGTACATTTTTGGTGCCAAAATGAAGGGGTGTATGGTGGTGGTGTCTTTTTGTTTTTACTCTAAAAAAGGGGTAGTTAATAGGTGATTTTGGAGGGGAAAATAGGTGGCTTTTGGTGCTTAGTGGGGTGAAAGGGTGCATTAGGGTTGGTGATAAAAAGGTAGGACTAGGTGGTAGCTTAAGTTGAAGTTAAGCTGGAGCTACTTTAAGGTGGAGTTTAGGGTTAGGTGGATGACCATGAGTAGGGAGCTTAGGTGGAGCTAAACTAAGCTACCTTAGCTAACTTAGCTAGTAGGGTAGTAGTGGAGGAGCTAGGGTTTAGCTGAGAGGAGATAGCTTTGAGCTGCTCTGAAGCTTGCAGGAGCTGACAATTGCTGAAGAAGTCTTCTTGGGAGCTCAGCTACTCAACTTTAGCTAGCTAGTTCTTTTCTAGCTACTAAGTTGAATAGGTTGAGCTGAGTTGAGCTGGTCTCAACTATTCTGGAGCTGGGGAAGCTGGCTGTGGACTTCCTTATTAACCTAGCTTAGCTAGCTGAAGACTAGTAACTAAGCCAAGCTGACTGGAGCTCCCGTAAGCTGAGTAGAGCTAAGATGAGCTGGAATGAAATGAGCTGGAGCTGGAATGAACTCCTATCAACTAAGCTGAGCTAGCTAGAGCCTCCAGTGAACTGATTGGAGCTAAGATGAGCTAGACTCAACTAAGTTGAGTTGGATTTGAGCTGAATTGAGTTAAGTTGAGTTACCTTGAGCCACCATCCAGCTAAGATGAGCTGAATGGAGCTGAAGATAGCTAAACCTAACACATATGAGCTGACATCCAACTGAGATGAGCTGGATCCAGCTAAAGTTCAACTGATTTGATCTTCTTCCTTCACTTTCTGCCTTCTTAAGTGCTAGGGTTTAAAGGTATGATCATCTGCTTATCCTTAACATTCAAGTAAACACATTAAAAACATAAAAAGAATGCAATGCGCACCTAACCTAGGTTATGCTTAAATGCAACCCGAAAATCCGTTTGCAGAGTTAAAAACCTAAGAGCTAGATCTATTTTCGAACATAAGAATGATAATAAACTGACGTTTATGACACCCCCATGCTTATATTTTGCTAAACTCTTAGCAAACTTGATTTCACAAAATGGATTTTTGGGAAATACTATTTTTTTTTACTTTTGAGAAAAAGGTTACAAAACTTTGGTTGATTAAAACATGAAAGGCACGGGACTTATTAAAGATGAACATCGGGATTCGTCTTTGGATCCAAAAATTAGATAAATCGGCTCCAATGTATCCTTTACAATTCACAAGTTAACTAATTGACAATTCAAATGACTCGAAATTATTTTGTAGTAATGATTTCTTTGGCTCTTGAATTTGACTTGCAACTTGCATAATCTTTTAAAATCCTATGTCAGTGCTTGTGAATGCCAACATTTATAAGGTCGTGTTTTTGTTTCGAATTTTTTTTGTTTCCTCCATACTTATTCCTAACTTAATCCTACAACAGATATGTTGGGATCATTATTCCCATTACCAATCCTCGAGGGGACTCTGGTGCCAGCACTTCAAGATAGTACTGTCCAAGACACCAACCAGGAGCTCACAACCCCAAAACACAATGCGGTATAAAGGGATGCTCCATGCAAACTCAAGCTCTTGCTCCGACACTATGGGTAGAGCACCGTCCAAGACACTTGAGCTATAAAATGCACCTTAATGCTCCGTCTAAAGATATGAAATATAGATATAGAGCAGCGTCGAGGCGATAATACGTTGACATTACGCCCTCAAAGGAGGCATTTTCCTCTTTCTCGATGGTGTGAACTCAAACCAATGATCTACTTCAAATTGCATCAAGACTAAACAAGGGATTTTTCTAAATTTTCTAATTTATTTTTAAGTGTTGGCTGTGTGTGAAATTTGACACAAGAATTTTGCAAGGGATGCAAGTTTTTAAGTCGGAACTAAGCCAAATAGTTTCCAAGTCACTCGAATCATCACGAGTTCAGGTGGAATTTAAAGGATACTTGATCCAGTCTAAAAGTAGACCCAGAAATTCTAATAGTTAGATCCACATCTTAATCTCTAGTTTGTTAAAGATTAAATCCCATTGTGCCTTGAAATGATTTCTCAACCTTAGTCTCGATTTCAAAAATTTCGCAAAAAGTTTTCAACATTTTTATTTTTTTGGGTATGCATGCAAAAGTGAAACAAAAATTTGAATGTTTTTAAGTTTTGAAAATCCTGATTTGATTGTCAAAATTTAAAAACACCCTCCCATGCTTAAGATATGACATGTCCTCATGTAGCAGGAAGGGAAAAAAGATTACCTTAGTGAAGGCAATCAGAAATAAGATAGTCAAAACCTCTGAAAAAAATAAAAATGAAAAGCAGGAAAAATGATAGGTTACCTCTTATCCAGTGCTATCGTTTACACCATTTAGCCGGGCGTTAAGTCACTAATTATCGGGTATGTCGTGGAGGTCTTGAGAGTCAGATTTCACGTTAAGGGTGTTATTAAGATAGGGCTTAAGTCGTTGGCCGTTGGCTTTGAAAGTGTAGTTGGTTTTTGGATCTAAAAGTTCAACGACACCATGGGGATAGATTTGAATTACAATGTAAGGATCGGTCCATTTAGATTTTAATTTACCAGGAAATATTCTTAACCTCTCATCAAAAAGCCACACGCGTTGTTTAGGTTTAAAGATTTCTGAGCGATGAATTTATCATAAAATTTCTTGGTTCAGTCTTTGTAAATGCGTACGTTTTCATAAGCCATGTTGTGAAGTTCTTCAAGTTCAGTTAATTGTAATTTCCTGTGCTGCATCCAAATTGTAATTAAATTCTTTTATCGCCCAATAAGCCCTATGTTCTAGTCCAACTGGGAGGTCACATGCCTTGCCAAAAATAAGGCGGAAAGGTGACATGCCAATAGGGGTTTTAAAAGCAATACGGTAGGCCCATAATGCATCATCAAGTTTGAGTGACAAGTCTTTCCGGTCGGGCTTTAGCATCTTTTGCAAAATATTTTTGATCTCCCGATTGGAGACTTCAGCTTGATCATTTGTTTGAGGGTGATATGGTGTAGAGATTTTATGATTCACCCCATATTTAGCAAGAAGTTGACGGAATTGGGAGTGTGTAAAATGTGATCCTCCGTCACTAATAATGGCCTTAGGAACACCAAAATGTAAAAAAATGTATTTCTTGATGAAATCCATGATAACCTGATGGTCATTAGTGCTCGTGGGTACCGCTTCAATCCATTTTGAAACATAGTCGACAGCGACTAAAATGTACTGGTACTCAAAAGAAGTGATAAACGGTCCCATGAAATCGATGCCCCACACATCAAAAATTTTAACTTCCAAAATCGGGTTGAAGGGCATCATATCCTTAGAGTTCATGTTGCCGATGCTCTAGCAACGCACACAAGATCGAGAAAACTCATGAGCATCTTTGTGTATGCTAAGCCAATAAAATCCAACATTTAAACCTTGGCCGCTGTTTTCTTCCCCGAAAAATGTCCACCACAAGCCATTGAGTGACAGTGGTTCAAAATATCATGTGTTTCTGAATCGGGAGCACGCGTCTAATGACTTAGTCGGCACAAATGCAGAATAGATCGAGGTCTTCCCAGAAGTAATATTTGATCTCGGCAAAGAACTTATCCCTTTTTTGTTTAGGCCAATCAGAAGGGAATCATCTAGTGGCGAGATAATTCACATAATTAGCATACCATGGGAGGGATTTCAGTGTTAGGAACGTTACGTCCAGAAAAACAGTTGTTTGAGTCAATACATCACCAATCTCAAGTCTTGAAAGATGATCAGCCACGACATTTTGCGAACTCGCTTTATCTTTGATTTCCAAATCAAATTCTTGTAATAATAAAATCCATTAGATTAAGCAGGGTTTCGCGTCTTTCTTGTTAAGTAAATATTTCAAGGCCGAGTGATCAGTGTAGATGGTGATGTGGGACCCTAATAGATATGAACATAATTTTTCAAGGGCAAAAGCAATCGCAAGAAGTTCTTTTTCAGTGACAGTATAATTCCGTTATGTGTCAAGAGTTTTATTGGCGTAATAAATCACAATGGGTTTCTTGTCAATTCGTTGCCCTAAGACAGCTCCTACTGCGTAATCTGAGGCATCTGTCATAAACTCCAAAGGATGAGCCCAATCGGGTGCTTGCAGAATGGGTGCCTCAATAATTGCTTGTTTCAAAATTTTAAAACTCTCAAAGCAATTTTTATCAAAGTCAAAAGGTTGGTCTTTAGTCAAAAGGTGGCTTAAAGGTCGAGAAATTCTGGAGAAATCTTTGATGAATCGTCGGTAGAGTCCCACATGCCCCACAAAAGATCTTTCTTGTTTCACCGAACTGGGTAGGGGAAGTTTTAAGATTGTATCAAATTTAGCTTTGTCTACCGAGATTCCCTTTCCAGAAATAACATTGCCCAGGGCAATGCCTTCCTGAACCATAAAATGACTTTTCTCCCAACTGAGAACCAGGTTAACCTCAATACATTTTTGGAGAGTTCTTTCTAAATTTCAAAGATAGTGATCAAAAGAATCTCCAAAAATGAAAATCATCTATAAAGACCTCTAGAAAATTATCTACAAAATCAAAAAAGATTGCTAACATGCACCGTTGAAAAGCCGCGGGTGCATTACACAATCCAAATGGTATTCTTCGGAAAGCAAAGGTTTCGAAGGGGCATGTGAAAGTGATTTTCTTGGTCCTCAGGGTGGACTGTGACTTGATTGTAGCTGGAATATCCATCAAGTAATAATATTCTTGTCTGGCTAGTCGCTCCAAAATTTGATCAATAAAGGACAGCGGAAAATGATCCTTTTTTGTGGTGGTATTTAATTTCCGGTAATCAATACAAACACGCCACGAAGAGGCAATCCTAGTGGGGATTTCTTCACCCTGATCATTTGTAACAGTAAGGCCAACTTTCTTAGCTACAACTTGTGTAGGGCTAACCCACTGGCTATCGAAGATAGGGTAAATAATTCTCACATCGAGCCATTTAATGATTTCCTGTTTTACGACCTCCTGCATATTAGGGTTTAAGCGACATTAGGGTTCGTGGGAGGGTCTAGAGTCATCCTCAAGATAAATGCGATGAGTGCAATAGGACGCGTCAATGCCTTTTAAATCATTTAATGTCCAGCCAATGGCTTTTTGATATTTGTTTAAGACTTGGAGAAGTTTTTCCTCTTGTAACCCTGAAAGATGTGCATTAATAATAAGGGGTTTGTATGGTGTGGGCCCAAAAACACATTTTAAAGAATCCCGCAAAGGTTTCAAATCTAATTGCAAGTCGGGTTCTGAAATGGGGTTAGGAGTTAGCATGAAATTAGGTGAGGGTAGGTTAGACGATTGTTGCAACTCAGGAGAAGGATTTATCGCAAAACATGTATCCATAGAAAGCATTTCCTCAACAAGATTTGAGGTTTTAGAATTTGAGTCACCAAAGAAATATGGCTTGTGGAATTTTTTGGAAGCCTTGAAAATATCCAAAGTAAGTCTCGCCACCACAAGTGATGTCCATTTTACCAGAATCGCAATTTATATTGGCTTTAGCAGTGGCGAGGAAGGATCTTCCAAGAATAACAGGTGCATTTTTTAGAGCTTCGGGTACATCAATGTCGAGAACCAAAAAGTCCACAGCAAAGAGACAATTCTGTACCCAAACAATAACATCCTCTACAATCCCTTTTGGATGAATAACAGATCGGTCAACGAGTTGAAAGGTGACCTTCACTGGTTTAAGTTCACCAAGCTGGAATTCATCAAAGAGGATAGTAGGGATCAGGTTTATGGATGCACCTAAGTTTAAAAGGACGCGATCAAAAGTTGTCATTAATGACAACTGATATTAGTGGGGCACCCGAATCCTTTCTTTTATGAGGTAATTTGCTCTGAACAACAGAGCTGATAACTTCAGAAAGGACCACCTTTCCTAGATTTTTTGGTTGCCTTTTTGGTGTACAAATTTCTTTTAAAAATTTCGCATAGGCAAGAATGTATTTGATTGGATCTAGGAGAGGAATATTTATTTCCACTTAGTCGAATAATTCATGTAATTGTTCTTCAGTTGGCTCAATTTTTCTGGGTTTCTTTTGTTTTTTTGGAGTTTAATGCTTATGGAAAAAGTGTCGTGTTTATGCTATCCTCTTTTTCCTTAGAGTAAATGATGGTGGGAAAATTTTGCTCTAGTTCTTGTTGTGGGATTCTCACATTGTGTGTAGTTTTACCAATTCTTAATGTTACTTCGTTGGCAGTGTGGTTATTTCGCTGTGGAAAACGTTGATTTTGTTGCGGGTTTTGAAAACTGAGTGGAAATTGAGGTGAGGGATTTATTGGTTGTTGACTTTGTTGACGTTGATTATTTCCATTTTGAAATTAATTCTGCTAATTTCTGGAATTTGTAAGGGGTTGGGAGGGCAGATTTCCCATTGCCCTTTGATCAGGCGTTACCATGATTTGATTTTATAAATTAGAAACAGCACTGCATACCTTATAGGGTTTTCATTAATTGGCTATTAATATCAGCATGTGAAGGTTGGCCAAAATTTCCCATTTGATTGTGATTGCGGATTTGGATTGGTATTTTTCTAGGAAAAATTAGGGTTATTTCTCCAAGTTGGATTATAGAAGTTAGAGGAATTGTTTCTAAAATTATCCTAGAGAGCAAAAATGTTTTCGTTGACTGGGATAAACATGGATGAATTATCAAAATTCCCAATAAATTCAAGTGCAAGGTCAAGGTTTTGAAGTCCGCTATCATCTATTTGTTGCAAATTTTCCCGACGGAGGAGGGTCGAGTTAGTGTCGGTGTTAGAAAAACGAGTTAGGGTTCGTCGGGAGTGAGTTTTGTAGTCGCGTGTTAAATTTTTCTTTCATTTTCTTCTAATTGATTTGCATTTGGTCGAGCCTTTGTGCAAAAAGATGCAAATCGTCTTGTGTAACAGGGAAAGATTGTTGTTGTGTGCCTACTTCATGGACACCTACACGGGGATTGACATTTCTGCCAAAGGTGTCCATGGACGAATGGTTGAAAGTTTTCGCTCATTTCATCAAAAAGTTCGTAGGCACTTTTGGCATATCTTTATTTAAAAAATTACCCCCATATGAGGCGTCAACAAATCGCCTTAATTGATCATCAAGACCATGGTAGAATATTTGCACGAGTTGCCAAAGTGGCACCTCGTGGTGGAGGCAGCTCCTTAACAAGTCCAGAAATCTTTCCCATGCTTCATGCATAGACTCACCGGATTTTTGTTGGAAGGTAGTTATTGCGCGACATAAAGCATTAGTCCGACCAATCGGGAAATATTTTTTTAAAAATGCACTCTTTAATTGAGTCCAGGTAGTAATAGATTTTCCCATAATCTTAAACCAACAAGTGGCCTTATCTAAGGGATAGCGGGAAGAACCACATTAGCCATAATTCTTCCAAAACATTCTGGAATTTGGTGGTTTGGGCGAGGACTATGCACTCCTCTAAATGGCTAAACAAGTCTTCTTGATGAAGGCCATGAATGTTTAATGAGATTTAGGATTGCGGGTTTGATTTCAAACTCTCCATCAGGGATGATCACCCTAGTCTTTTTTCATAATTTGAGGGATCATAGAAATCCCTCAATGGAACAGTGGGTGCAACATTGGGTGATCTATTATTGGCTAGGTTTGTAACGGTCCTAGTCAATTGTTGCTGATTTGCATGGAGTTGTTGAAGTTGGGTTACGACCATGAGTAACGGGTTGGAATTTTCAAGATTTAAATTTCCCGTCGAATTTCTCTGTGGTGGCAGTTCAAATTGTAGCATTTCAAATTGTGGTTTAGGAACTTCAATTTCTGGTTGGTGAAATTGATGCATGGTGTTCCTATTTTGTTGGTTAGATGAGGATGGGTTGTTAGTATTTTTGTAGGATTTTGGGTGTTTTCCATTTTTTGTTGGTTTTTTGTAAGGGAAGAAAATGAAAACAAGCAAGTATGGGCGGTGCGGTGGGTCGAAAAATCAATTGGTCTCTCCTAGTGCGGATTTTAGGACCGTTGGCCGAGCATACACTTTAATAGAAGACAGGAGGGGAGGAGAAGAGATAGATGAGAAGTGTGCCAATCAAGCAAACAAGCCTAATTCTGTCTTAGGGTTGACTCCCTAAAAACCTAAGACTTAAGAACCCAGTAAGGGATCAACAAGTGAACCCACTTCCCAAAGAGAACCCGATTAGACTAAAGAGGTGGCTTGGGTCCAAGCATATTCTGGGGAAATCACCAGGGGCTTGTGTAAACTCTTACTCATCGTTTGACTTCCCTCCAAGTTTGTCGCCACATTTTCTAAGGGAATTAGGAGCGCTTAATGATTCTTAAATGTCGAATATCAAGCCTAAATTGGATGAAGTCCTTACGTGGTCAAATGACTACTTATTTTAATTAGGCTTGGGTACATGAATGTGCACGGGAATGTGGAGGGCGTTGATTGGGGTAATGCCATGTTATTTCAACTTTTTTAGTGTGCAATTGGATAAAGTAAGTCCAATGCCAAATCAAGTTGTCACATAAAATTTGTTATTTTTCTGCTTTTAGGATTTGATTTAGATTTAGATCTTTTCAGGTTTTCTTTTGATGAATTCAAACAAGTTTGAGTTCCACAATCAAAGAGAAATCAAGTTGTATTGGTAAATGTAGATTTCTTTTAAAAAGTGAGACTAGAAAAATAAAAAGAAACCCTAATTGATTTCATCCCCAAACAGAAATTTAACTATCAGTTAATCTTTTCAAGCTTTTCTTGCTAAGTAGTGGTCCAAACAGACCAAACAACACCACTACTGGAAAGCAAATTAAACAAAGATTTCAAAAAATATTTTTTTATAATTTTAGAAATTCGTTCGACATTTGTTTGCAATTTTTCTTTGTGCTGGTATCAAAGTCCAAAAATGATACTCGTGGGTATTTTAGACTTTTTAGTAACACTACCGGCCAACAAAAATTTTTGTGATTTTATATGTTATGTATAATTTCACAAGGATTCCAGAAAGCTAAATTTTACAAAAATTGGACAAGTAGAAAAATTCTTAAAATTCATGGACAATAACAAAATAATAAAATTAGAGGAGATGACCCCTTGTGTCCGTAAATTTTTAAAAGTTCTCTACAACTCCAAAATCTCTGAAATTTGGAATAAATGTTCTTGACTTAATTTGGAATCTTTGGGTAAAATTTCCATAATTTAGGAGGCCTGTGGTGTCAGGAATTGATTTTTGAAATCCAGACAAAAGTATGGACCCCAAAATCAAAATATCAACACTAAGGGTAGAGTGGTGTCAGTTAATTAAACAAGCAAATAATGTCTTTTAAAGGTCACCACTATACTTAATGTTTTTGATCCTGAAAGCCTGATTTATTTTTTTTTTTTTAGTTTTTAAGAATAATTATGTGACCAGAAAGATGGCACTAACCTTGAACCCATGGGAAGAAAAGGGACTTTAAGCTTTTACTTCCAAAATTCCCACCTTTTTCCTGTAGTGCCTGCACACACGAGAGAAAGAAGGAAAAGGGGATGAGATCTGCGTATCAAGTAAGAGAATTAGGATAAAGCAAAGCCGTGTCTCCCCAGCAACGGGGCCAAAAAGTGGATAGTTAATAGGTGATTTTGGAGGGAAAAATAGGTGGCTTTTGGTGGTTAGTGGGGTGAAAGGGTGCATTAGGGTTGGCACCAAAAGGGTACAACTAGGTGGTAGCTTAAGTTGGAGTTAAGGTGGAGCTACTTTAGGGTGGAGTTTAGGGTTAGGTGGATGGCCATGAGTAGGGAACTTAGGTGGAGCTAAGCTAAGCTACCTTAGCTGGCTTAGCTAGTAGGGTAACAGTGGAGGAGCTAAGGTTTAGCTGAGAGGAGGTAGCTTTGAGCTGCTCTGAAGCTTGCGGGAGCTAACAGTTGCTGAAGAAGTCTTCTTGGGAGCTCAGCTACTCAACTTTAGCTAACTAGTTCTTTGCTAGCTGCTAAGTTGAATAGGTTGAGCTGAGTTGAGCTGGTCTCAACTATTCTGGAGTTAGGGGAAGCTAGCTGTGGACTTCTTTATTGACCTAGCTTAGCTAGTTGAAGACTAGTAACTAAGCCAAGTTGACTAGAGCTCCCATAAGCTAAGTAGAGCTAGGATGAGCTGGAATGAACTGAGCTGGAGCTGGAATGAACTCCTATCAACTAAGCTGAGCTAGCTAGAGCTCCTAGTGAACTGATTAGAGATAAAATGAGCTAGACTCAACTAAGTTGAGCTGGATTTAAGCTGAGTTGAGCTGAATTGAGCTGAGTTGAGCTACCTTGAGCTACCATCCAACTAAGATGAGCTGAATGGAGCTGAAGATAGCTAAACCTAACCCATATGAGCTAACATCCAATCCAACTAGAGTTCAGCTGATTTGATCTTTTTCCTTCACTTTTTGCCTTCTTGAGTGTTAAGGTTTTAAAGGTTTAATCATCTGCTTATCCTTAACACTCAAGTAAATACGTAAAAAACACAAAAAGAATGCAATGCATGCCTAACCTAGGTTATGCCTAAATGCAACCCGAAAACCCATTTGCGGAGTTAAAAACCTAAGAGCTAGATTTGCTTTATGACATAAGAATGATGATAAAGTGACCTTTATCACCTCCCCTCGCTTCTTGTCACACACTCTCTCTCCCTCTCTTACGTGACCACTTGGAGGAAAAGGGGCCACCGCAACCCTCTCTCTTTCTTCATTGATCGAACCCTGGGGTACCACCCATGGTTGTACATTGCCTCTACTAGGCTTTAGCACCACTGTGGAAGCTCCTACTTCGATCCATGTGGCTACCGATGATGCTAGTGTTGTTGCAGCTTCTATTGGTGTTGCTGTTATTATTGCAACTATTATGGGTGCTACTACTATTGCTGACTTTGTTGCCTTCAACACAGCCCTAGTCACCTACCTCTACAACTCTCATCATTGTGGGACCCCCCTATGGGGCTCTTCTTAGCTAGAGTTCTACAGAGCTCTGTGGACTACCCTCTAACGTGAGAACAATCCGTACCGCATGAGGGGGGGGGGGGGGGGGGAGAGTTAGATTTTTCTTCAATGGCAACTGAGGATTCTACTGAGTAAGCCCCCTTGTACAACTGCTATTGCGACTGCAACTGATGCCACCTCGGGTTTTGCTACTATCCCTACTCATGATGATGCATCTTTAAATCCTTTCAAAGATGCAAATGACGCTGATGATTGATAGGGGCATTGAGGGTCATGCTCAACCCTCCACCCCTACCTTCTAACTACTACCTATTGCTACCTCCCACCTACCAGTTGTCTTTTGCTTACATGCCTCTTTTCAATTTTTTTCTCCTTTAAGCGAAAAGAGTTTCCACTAGTCTAAGTCGACTACTTTTGACTACCTAACTACTTGCCTGACTGCCTAGTCCTCCAACCAAACAAAGTCATTATTGGCAAGGAGTTCGTTTTGTATCCTACCTACAAGTTGGGCACTACACGCTCCAACTTTGGAGAGAGTGTAAAAGTCCTTCGAAAAATAGGCTTTAGTTAATTTTATTGTTAAAGATAGAATCAGTTATTTCTATTCTTGTTATCCTTACCATATCTTTTCTTAAGCAATAAGTAAGACTACTATGTAATTTCTTCACCTTATTTCTCTCTATATAAAGAGATCAGGATTTTCTATTTTTATTAGAGAAAATCATTTTGCTTATTCTTCCACAGAACCTATCATAGGAAAAATCCACCTTATGTGTTCCTCTCTCAATTCAAAAATCATGTAAGCTAAATCATGAACCCAAAGCTTACGAGGAGAGAACAACTCAATTTATAGGCAAGGTAAGAAGTGAATTGTCTTTTTCCCTACTTGCAAATTAAAGAGCATCCCATTCCTCATAACATCTTTACCCCCTTGGTTCCAAATTTAGGTTCTTTATTGACCTTATCTAGTCGAGGTCCCCTTTTTATCTTTCCTCCTCTTCCCCTTCCTTTTGATCTTTATCGTTACCCGTGTTTCCAAACCACAATCCACCTTCAACATTTTGTAGGCTTGCTACACCAACCCAACATAAGCTCCGCCATTAAGCAACCCATTCCACAATCAAGCTTCTCCATTGATCTTGTGCTGGCTATACTTCAATTGCTAACCTCTCTACCTTTAGCCTCCTCAGTGTATGCCTCAATATTAATTGCATAGCAACTCCTCTTCCACCTTCCACTTCTCTTGGGACCCCTTCCACTTTCACCTTCCCATTGGTGTTGGAATGGACCATCTATCTTCTAGTTATGTATGATGAATTGCAAGTAGAAGCTTTGATGGGTGATGTCATGCATGGATCTGAGGTGGTAGGTCAACCTTGAAGGTCACTGGCCTTCCTAGTCTTCCTGGTCGACCTCTATCTACCTTGGACATAGTTAGTCTTCCTAAATGGTCCCTAAGCTTCCCCGATGACCTTAGATTTCCCCCATTCACATAGCCCCACATTGACCCTCGATTCACCTTAAGGACTTTTGGTCTAGCTTGAGAGTATCCCTGCCCATCCTCATTGTTAACACAGCCTTCATCACCATTGCTCGAATCCAATGCCTATTGCCTTTGCCTACCTCATCTATATTGCCTCGGCACATCTCAACTACCTCTACATCCAACACAATTCCTACATCCAATGTAGTTTCAGCTGCTCTCCAATGCACTTAATGCCGGTCTTTTTCATCTCTTAATGCCTACACCAGTGCCTTTTATGGTTTTGTATCAGGTTTTTGAAATGCCTCCTCAAGGATTGTGATGTAAGTAACCCCTTTTAAGGCTTGTGCTAATCAGAAGGTCAAAACATAAATGCCTCTTTCAGGCTATAACAATTCTTGAGGAACTGATATGCTTGAGTCAGGCTATGACTCCACCTCTTTTTTTGAGTAGGCAACAACATTTACCTTACCTTCCTAGAAAATAAAAAGTAGAGTATATTGCTAATAGGATTTCATGAGGACTTAGAACACAAAACAAATAATGATAGGATAATAACTAATCTCCTAACAATTTTTGCCATAAAAAAATCCTAAATATCTCTCCATAAACTTCAATACCATGGCCACTGTCACTTGAGTCTGCACATATCATGTTCATCTTATATCATCTTATGGAGATATCGTCCATCTTGTCCACCTGTAAACATATACAACCCCACATTTATTTTGATCATTACAGTGCATGCTCCAACTTCCTCAAGTCAAAATACCAAGCTTGAGTGGTCATCATGAGCTTTGTTGTAAACATTCCAAAAGCTTTCATACTAACCAGTTTATGATTAATCAAAATGAATGAGCAACCAAACACACAAATCAAGAAAGAATGCTGGCATTTAGCATGGAGAAAAACCTTCAAGAAAACCTGCATATTAAGCCACTATGTCAAAAGAAACTACACCAGAATCTATCTTCAAGAGAAATCCATCTCATAAGGGAGTGTTCTCCTCCCAACCCATAATTTCCCTTAGCTACATCATGAACCCAAAGCCTATGAGGAGAGAACTCTATTTACAAGGACGTATAGATGTGAGTCCTGGTTCTAGTAGGACTCCATCTTGACTTGAAATATAAGGTGAAAGATGACAGGAAAATAAAATATTCTCCTAAGAGGTACATTGAAAAAAAAATCCCGTTCAACTACTGGATTATCAACGAAATTGGGGAAACTGAAAACAGGAGGCCTCTTGCTCTCTAAAATTAAATGTTTCTTTCAGTACAAGCATATAAATTACAGAATGATAGATGTTCAAACTTTAATAGAAACTTGACTCTAATATTTGCTTAGACAGAAAAGTAGTCATTCGATGTAGAAATGAAATGAACTTACAGCAGCGAAGGTACCACTAAGAAACGCCTCTGAACTGATGGATCTCCATGGCATGAGCTGCATGCATTCCAACCAGTGTGATGCAACTCATCCCCTATGTGTGGTACAGGAAGCCTGTGGATAACTTGCGAATAGGTTGGAGAGTTTGGATCAACATCTACAGTTGCCAGGTAATCAGCTTTCTGTCTGCCAGTTCCTGAGTGCCATATGGAAAATTGAAAAATTAACGTGGAAGGATTAATGAATCACTTGAAAAATAAATGTAAGATTACCTTAAATAAAATACATAGAAAAGGTTCATGTCTTGACCTTTTCTGAAAGTGCCGCTACAGGCATTCAGACAGAGGGGACGGGGGAAATAAGAAAAACAAAAGAAGACAAATGATACAAGGTGCTTCAAAGCAAACAGACATTTGGGAAGAAAAAAGCTTTCAAGGCTCCAATATGGTGCTGCTGAGATTTTATAAAAAAGATTCCAAAAGTTCATTCAACATATTTTCCATAATGGAGACAGATTTTGAGATTTTTCCCTTCACAAGTAGGGTGAGCATTTGATCGGTTTGGGTGGATTTACGTTGTTTGGTTTGGGTCGTATTCAATTTGGGTTGACAAAATTGTCACCCATGAAATTGGTTAGGGATGGAGAAAGAGTGAGAGAGGAAGGGCGAGAGCGAGAGAGAGATTCCGTGAGGGAGAGAGGAGTGCCGAACCTCTCCGGTAGTGGGAGGACAGGGGAGATGGACCCGATGGTGGGAAGGTGGTCGTCCGGAGGAGAGGGAAGGCGAAGATTCACGCCAGGACAGTCGAGGGGAGAGCCAGGGCAGTGGCAAAGGCACGTGGAGCGGCGGACCTACGGAGGACCGACATAGACCGATGCTTCAAGTGCTTGGAGACCGGGCACTGGGCGAGGACGTGCCGAGAACCTGTGAGCTGCTGGGGCTACGAGGGCTTTGGTCATCGTCGGGAGTGGTGCCGGAGGTCCGCGGGTCGAAGTGGAAGACCCCGGAGGTTGGGTGCCCTCCACCGCCGCCGCCGGTGGAGGTTCCCTTGACGGAGGTGGAGGCTCCTTGGTCGGCAGATGCGACCGCGCTTTGGAATCTAGTGGAGGGCGGTTTGGTTGGCATGCTAACCACGGGCCTTTTGTAGCTCTCCGAGGTGGAGGAGGCATTGGGTGTGACCTCGGAGGAGACTACGACGAGGGTCATCCTGGTGGGTGATGGGAGGGTCTTGGTGGTAGGGCTCCCCTTGGCGACAGTGGGGCAGCTGTGCTTCACGACGTCACGACTGAAGTCGGGGTCGGTGTCCTGGTGGAAGACATCCATGCATGATGGAGCCAGGAAGGAGAGGGCTCCGAGGAGGGTGCCAGTGGTGCTGAAGGTGAAGGGGGTCTCGTGGTGGCTCAGGACGGTGGGAGTCTTCCGAGCGCTGGTGTCCCCTTTCGTGCGTCTTCGACGGTGTAGGGGGGCCGGTCTCCCGTTCGAACCACTGGAGGCGGAGGTGGAGTTGAAGGTGGGGGAGACCTTGAGGGAGAAGGTGATACTCTGCCATGGAGGTCACCTATGGGTGGTCTCTTGCGCTTGCAAGAGGGTCCTTCGAGCTTGAGAAGGGCCCCTGTTTCACAGAGGTGGCCGGAGGAGAGGCGAGGACAGGCAGCGAGGCAGTGGAGGCGCCGCTCCCTAAGGCTAGGGTTTCAATCGACGCCTGGGATCCCAAGAGTCGGGATGATAACGTGGACGTGGACCTGTTGAATGTGATGCACAAACCATTGATTGCGTCTCATCTAGAAGCAAAAGAGGCGCTGGAAGCACTGCAATCGGAGGAGCAAGTAGATCTCAAGCAATCAATGGCCGGTTTTCCTTCGGCATGCAGCACGGAGAATGATCTCACACCGAGATTTTTGGAAGCCGAGCCGACTGCAGGCTCTTCTTATGGGCTAGCGGGCGTATGGGTCGGATCCGCACCGAATCCGTTTAGAGCCACTGGTTCAGGCAGCGGGGGTTCGAGTTCGGTGCGGGGAGCTGGGGATGCTTCTGCAACTGATCCCTCCCCAGAGACACGGTCAGGGTTGGTCGAGGAGCTGATGGAGCCTACCTTCACAGCGTTATCTAGTGTTGCTACCAGAGGAGAGGAGCGATGCCAGAGGGGGGTGATGGAGGAGAGGCACCGGAGCGATGCAGGTGCTTCTTTTTAGGTGGAGGAGGTTGCGAGCTTGGGAGAGGAGGTGGCAGCACCTAAAGTAGGTCGTGCGGAGGTTCCGCCACGAGGACACTCAGCCGACATGCCTCTGACAGGGTGGAAGCCGCAAATGGTGGAGGGGGGCCGAGACGAAGCTCTTAGATGCAAGCGGAAGTGGAGCTATCGAGGGTCCAATCGGGGGTGGAAGGTGGTGGTGGATGGCCGTAGCACCCAGCCACAAGCCTCGGTGGTTGCACCTCTAGACTTTAAGGATGACAAGGTCATCCGCACTGCGGAAGCCTACGGCTTTCATTTACAAATGGGGGAGACGTCTACCGTTCCCTCATGAACGGAGTGTTTACGTGGAATGTGCGAGGTCTTAATGACCCGTCGAGGAGGATGTTAGGGCATTACATCCGGCAATGGAAGATGGATGTTGTACTATTGCAAGAGTCGAAGCTGGTGGAATGTGATACTAAAACGTGGAGGGAAATTAGTGGTTCGTGGATGGAGGGTTTCCGCTGTGTTAGAGCAACTGGCCGCTCTGGAGGACAGATATTGGGATGGCGGGAAGACATTTTTTCTTTGGAGGACTGTTTCGAGGGCGAGCATATTATCTCAGCGAAGCTGCTACAGAGGGTGGCTGGGGCCAGGATGGTGGTCACAGGGGCCTACAGACCGGTAGATTCTCAAGGCAGAGGGGTGACGTGGGAGGAGCTCACGTCGGTAGCAGTGAATTGCCAAGAGTGTCCTTGGCTGGTTGGGAGAGATTTTAACATGACTCTACAGCTGGAAGACAGGCCCAGGGGGCGAGGGAGACAGGACCCTGGATCAGATGAGTTTGTTGATTTTGTGGCCACCCATGGCCTTATTGATCTGTGCCCGTCCTCTTGTGCTTACACATAGCGGTCAGATGTCCAAGATTGATAGATTACTAGCCAATGTGGAGCTAGCGGAAGCATTCCCAGTGGCAAAAGTGTCCCCTATGGAGAGGCCCTTCTCTGACCATACCCCCTGGTGTAGCGGCTGCATGAGGGAGTTCATTTTAGTACATATTTCAAATTTGACAAATCTTCGCTGCTTGAGGAGGGGTTTTAGGAGATGGTGGAAGAGAGATGGAGGTCTTTCGTGGTGTAAGAGTCAGCTACATCTTGTATAACGAAAAAGTTGTCTTTATTACAGGATTACCTTAGGAGATACAGAAAGAAGATCAGAATAGCCAGGAGAGACAGAAAAGTAGAGGCTTTACAATTAATTACCAGGATTGACAGACAAGAAGATCAGGCCCCATTTCAGCCAAGGATAGAGAGACAAGGATGAAGATGTCACGTGTTGTTACGACCCGATCCCAGATCCCTATAGGATTGGAGATCGGCCCGCCTCGAATAATCCTAAAACCTAGTCGTCCAGCGAGAAATAGCCAAAAGTAGGAAATAATTCACAACCACACATGCAATATAACTAAGTAGAAAATAATCACGAGACAGTAAAAGAAACAAAGCGAACAGTCTATCAATATTACAGGCCATCACAACTACGACAGAGGAAAGTACAGCAGAAAAGTAACTGAAACAGTATTACATAGAACAAAAACTCACTACTACAACGGAAGCTCAGAAACAATAAGGAAACGCAACTATGGCTGGGCTCGACTAAACTCGACTAGGCCCAACTCCCTCTACAGCCGGTGGTGCTGGCTGCTCAACTCCCTGACTTGAACAAGGTTATAGAATTTCTGTAGTCAGCAAACACTGAGTAGAGTGCAACTAAACCATTTATGTGCAACTTAAGTTAAGACATGCAATTAATTATTTTTTAATTCTATTTAACTCAGCCGAGCGATTCTAATTCGTTCATTTTCTTAGAAATTGGTTATTTCTGGATCTTGACTGTCCCTCACGGGGACGATATTGATTACATTCTTTTCCATGATGTAGGATGTATACGTGGTGCTCTCCTGGTTGGGAAAGTCCTCTGTGGTAATCCTACACCCAGTCAACCACCTCGGGGTCACGGTTGCGATGTAACAGTGACTACGGCACACGTAATAAGCGCGCAAGTAGCTATCCCGTACTGGCATGCGGTCAGTCATTTCCGCTAGCGGATACTCCTAAAGGTACAGCATGGAACAGTACAAGACATTACCCTCTCAAAACAGGGGTCTCGCCCCTCATAACAGAACAGGGGTCTCGCCCTTCCACAGTCCGCGTACCCTCGTCTGACTATCCCAGTTTGCTAAGTGGGCTTAACAAGAGTCGATGTAGGGAGGCTAGTCCTAACCCTGGGCCCCCTGGGGCGGCTAGCTCCCTCCCTACACTAAGTAGCTCACCTTGGTATCATGTACACAAGGGCCAACACAGAGTCGGTGTAAAGTGACTAGGCCTGACCCCGTGGCTCAACCCAACGGGCAGCTAGTACCCCTTTACACTAAAGGAACAGTTGCTCTCCTTGATACCTCGTACATAAAGACCAGCTCACTTCCCGTCTACAGGAGTTCTCCTAATTCTCCGTAGGGTTCATGCTGGTATTCCTTTCATTTCATGTTCCAACCTTTCCGATCTCTCTATTACATTACCGGTTTCATTCTTAAAACAGGCAGCTCGTGAATTACTAACTGAGAAAGCATCACATTAAAATAACTAATACATTTGCTAGTATTTAGAGTTTTACATGCATCTCAAGTAAACAGGATAGCTCAACCATACTCATTTGTTCCTGCCCTAGAGTTCATTCTCATCCTAGGGTTTTACATGCATCTCAAGTATACAGTGTAGCTCAAACCATACTCATTTGTTCTTGCCCTAGGGTTCATTCTCATCCTATGATTAATTCAAGTTATTCTAAACATGCAGTTTATTTGTTTAAATCATAATATTAACGTAAACCACTCTACCGGAAAACACGAGAGGAATGGGGGCACGGATCGCAGATCCCATCGCCTCTGCGGGTCCCACGTACTCGACTAGCTAGAGACCTATACAATTGACCAACTACATCAAACAAGTCCAAAACCATATACAAGTGACTAACTCGTAGAGAAACTCAAGTGAAAAACAACGGTAGTTCGTTTGCAGAAATCTGACTCTATTTGGGTCCTAAACGGGCCAAAAACACTCACACTGTCCAAAATCAGACGTCTGGGACTAGTCTCAGACATCTTAAAAGACGACAGCATTCACCCTAGGTTTCGTGCGGCTTCCTCGGACATCCAGATCCTTCCGCAATCGTGTAAGGAGAGTTCCAGACGTCGGACTCTCCTTCTAGTCATCTGGAAGTACGGTCAAACGTTTGGCGATGTGTCCAGACGTCCAAAAGTGCCTCGAAGGGCACACCGTGCACCTTTCCAATGCTCTGCCCCTGCGTACGTGCGCGCAGAGCTAAAAACGTCCAACCAAATCCCCTGCGATAAGGCCTGCATGGCTGGAACCATGCAGAAGTACGTACCTTGGCACAAAGCGTGCTTTTAGACGTCCGGCTTCAACTCCGGACGTCTCCCTACTACTTCAGATGTCTGAGATGTGCTCCAAACGTCTGATATTGGAAAATATCCAGTACACAGAACTCTCGCGAGCCTTCTCCTCCGCGCAGACCCCTCCGTGCCGCCCGCAGCTGCTACGCTAGCAACTTTAGGAGGTCGCGAAGCTTACCTTCGCGAGCTCCTCCTCCTCACACGCGCCCTCGACTCCTCCCGCACAAGCTCCTCCGAGCTCCCACGACTCCCTCACGAGCTCCTCCCCTCGAGCTCCTCCCACGCTCTCACTCCCCTCTCCTCTGCGTCCCGTCTCTCCTCTTCCCCTCCACTCGCTGTGCTGATGGCTGGGAGGAAGGTGGCGAACGGTAGGAGGGAAAGATGGAGGTGGTGGCTGGTGAAGATGGAGAGAGTGGCGTGGGTATGGGGGTTTAGATAGGAAAGGGTTAGGGTTTAGGGTAAGGAGAAAGGAGGTGTGCGTGTTGCGTGTGCGCGAGAAAAGAAAAACAAGGTACGGTTCTTCTACTTTCAGATGTCCGACCATCTATCCAGACGTCTGATGAATACTCCAAACGTCTTATCCAACCCAAATGGCAGTGGGTCATTTCACGTGTAATGCAGGAGGACAAAAAAGCTATAAGATAGAGTGGAAGATGAGATCACACTAGAAGTGGCTCAGGGAAGGTGACTCAAACACCAGATTCTTCCACCAAGTGGCATCTGCCAGGAGGAGGAGGAGGAACTAGATAGAGAGACTGGTGATACATGGGGAGGAGTTTACGAGTAGGGAGGAGGTGGGGAGGGCTGTGATAGATTTCTTTAGAGAGTTCACAAGCAGACATAGTAGATGTGATTGGAGCTGGAGAGAGGAGGATATTTGTCAGGTCTCTGAGACTCAAGCAGAGGGTCGTATGGCCAGCTTTTTGGAAGACGAGGTGAGGCGGGCGGTGTAGGGACTGAATGCGGATGGGTGTCTTAGGCTGGACAGTTTCCCAGTATTCTTTTTTAGGGATTCTTGACGCTGGTAGAGGCAGATGTGATGGAGATATTGGAGGAGTTCACGTAAGGGAATAGGGGTTTTGACAGGCTGAACAGATTCTATATGTTCTTGCTACCTAAGAAAGATGGAGTAGAAGAGATTTAAGACTTTTGCCCGATTGCGCTCTCAAATGCCGTCTACTTTATTGTGGCCAAAGTGTTGGTAAACAGGCTTAAAGCTATCCTTGGAGACCTAGTATCACATGTACAGACGGTGTTTATACCAAGCAGGGGTATTCTGGATGGTTTTGTCTGTGCTATGGAGGTACTAGCTACCTAGAAGAGGGAGAAGAAACAGGCATTTCTTTGGAAAGTAGATTTCAACAAGACATGACTCAGTGTAGTGGGATTTCCTTTGGGTATCTCTATTGAGAAGAGGCTTCCCAACGAGGCAGATTGAATGGATGAAGAGATGTGTAATGATGACATCATTCTCAGTCATGGTCAATGGGAACCCAGCAGGAGGCTGGGTACAGCTTAGGAGAGGTGTCAAAAAGGGGTGTCCCTTAGCCCCTATGTTATTTGTGTTAGCAGCAGGTGCTTTGGCAAGGGTGACCCACAGAGCTTGCGAAAGAGGTCTGATAACTGGTTTCGAGGTTGGAGGGAGGGACCAAATTGCACTTTTGCAATATGCTAATGATACCCTCTTTTTAGTTGAAGGAGGGAGGCTGGAGGCTAGGACAATGAGGATCGTACTAAAGTTTTTTTATGCAGCGTCTAGTTTGCAGATCAATTACCAGAAGTCAACGTTTGCCCTGATGAACATGGTGGAAGAGGAGGTGGAGATGGTGGATGGGGCACTTGCAACAGAGATGGGATCCCTACCGCTAACCTATCTGGGCCTTCCTTTGTCGAACAGGAGGCTTAGGTTTGGTGAGCGGCTCCCTCTGTTGGAGAGGATGGAGAGGAGATTGGCAGTATGGTCAGCAAAATTATTATCTAGGGGGGGAGGCTTGTCCTAGTGAAGGTAGTGTTGGGGTCCATTCCTTCATATTTCCTGTATATTTTAGGATGCCAAAGCAGATAGAGAAGATCTCTGGACTGATGCATATTTTTTCTGGTCCAATGTAGGAGCGTCGGGGAGAGGGGCGAGGTTGGTGGCCTGGGAGGAGGTTTGTAGGCTAGTGCAAGAGGGGGCCTGGGGGTCAAAGAGGTGAGGAAGGTGAATACTAGCCTCCTCACGAAGTGGATTGCTAGACTCATGGGTCAGGAGCATGGCATGTTTGGTGATGTTATGAGAAGTTACTGTTCTTTTGAGTCCTGGGAGCCTTTGGACTCACCACCTCCAAGAGCTTCTTTCTTTCTAAGGGGACTAGCGGCTGTAATGAGCAAGGTGCACTCCTTCACTCCTGTGTTGGGCGAGGGTGATCTATTTAAATTCTGGCTGGATGATTGGCAAGGAGTCGATAGGCCCTTCAAAGATAAGTTTCCTTGTCTCTTTAAGTGTGCGGTGAACCCGGTGGCCCTGGTGAGAGACTGTTGGTCTGGGGCCTGGTGTCCTATCTTTTGAAGGGGACTGTCTGACCAGAGATTCATATACTTTCAGACGTTGTTACAGGAGTTGCAAGGTTAGGAACCAGAGGTGGGGGGTGACACATACAGCTGGGATGAAGGCGAGTAGCGATGGTCTTCCTCAGATTGAATGGAGGCTGGGCTGGCACAGACATAGATCTTTGGAGAGACTGCAAACTTATCTGGGAGGCGGAATGTCCGTTGAAGATAAAGATTTTTGCGTGGCTGGTGAGGCAGGGGAGGATTATGACAAAGAAATGAAGAACGAGGTGGACCCAGATAGATGTCATGAGTTGTCTTCTTTGCGGTGGTGCGGAGGAGGACATTCAGCACCTCTTCTTCAGGTGTCTGTTTGTGGAACATGTGTGGCAGAAGATGGGGATTGACTGGGTTGTTCCTCGGGATTAGGTTAGCTTTTGGTCGTCTTTCCGTAGGGGGAGAGCTCATGTGGGTCTCAATGCTTTTAGATCCAAGAATGACCGGACGAAAGTTTTGGTAGTGTTGTGGGGTGCATGGTTAGGTAGGAATGGAGTGTTATTCAGGGAAGAGAGGCCCTATGTTGAGAATGTTTATTATTCCATTATGTCTCAGGTGGAGTTTTGGATGTCCAGATTTTGACCTTAATGTAATTGTTTTGATATTTGGAGTTTGAAATGAAATGATCACGGGTGGTTATCATGTGGATAACCACCCTTCCCCTTTTCAAAAGAAAAAAAAAAATTTGTCACCCATGACTCAACCAAATTAAATCGGATTTGGACCGATTCAGATTGGATTTAGGTCAGGTGAAACCTAAATTTTACACGTTTGTTAACAAGTGAAGGCTTCGTTTTGCAAAATGCTTTGCAACATAATAGCAACTAAATGCTTCATCCTTCTCATAAGAAATTAAGTACCATCTATAATTACAAGGAGAAAGCTCTTAAAAAATATGTCAATACCACTTATAAATCAATTCACCTATACATTTGGATTTGAGTGAATACGTGTGAATCACGGGTCACCCAATTAAGTAGTTTGGATTGTTTGGGTTGCACATGCTAGATCCATCAAACAATCCAAAACCTATATAAGTTTTATGGTTTGGGTCTTGACGCGACACATAACCCAAATAAACCAAACCAAATGACTCATTTCCAATGATTTGGATCGATTATTTGAGTTGACCTAAATTATGCCCACCCTATTCACAAAGACAATTTGTTTGTTTTTGGGCAACTAGGATGTGTATTTACTCGAACATACATTGATATATCCAACCATGCAACATATGGCAAAAAGTATAAGACACACAAGAAGAATATAAAGCCCACACCAGATGGCTTTATAAAAGCATTTCCAAGCAGCCTACTACAATAACATCAATGAAATGGCAAAATCATCATGTGAAAGCCATAATCCAAAGTAACTGACATCGATTAAAATGTACACAAGCATATGAATACATTTAAATGAACAGGGCAGCATAAGTGTTATCGGCAGGTGCAAACAACCCCAAAATAAATCATGAGCCTATAATTAAGATAAGATATCATCCATCATGCATCTGTAAATTATAAATAGAAGAGTCGGTCCAAATCTTTTCAAATCTCTCATGTTTAGAAAGCATTTACCTTCTATTTACTTGTAACACATACACTTGTGAACCACAAAGTTGAATTCCACTAGATTATGACAGAATCATACCCGCCATCTGAAAAAGGCTTCCATTTCATCAATCCAGATTTCGAGTGTTTCATAGAAAGTACAGAAATGAAATACTTTGTTCTGGTGAAAAAAATCACGTTTTAGTCAATTTACCTCCAAAGGAATAGTTCTTGAGATGGTATCTAGAAAAGAAATTCTCCTTTCGAAACTTAATTTAACCTCAAGAGCTAAAAAAATAAAGAAAGAAAGAAAGAAAAAGGAGAGAGAAGAAAATACTTTGCACTAAAAATAAAATAAAATAAAATGCAAAAAATACATGTGGAACCATAGGCACCATGTGGCCGCGTTCGTATAGGAGATATCTTAGTTCGTGGGATGCCCCCGTTAGAGATATCCAATGGGATAATTCTCTCCAGCCCATGTAAT
Organism: Thalassia testudinum; assembly: GCA_037157565.1. Lineage (NCBI taxonomy): Eukaryota > Viridiplantae > Streptophyta > Magnoliopsida > Alismatales > Hydrocharitaceae > Thalassia > Thalassia testudinum. The sequence continues at coordinate 124,920,297 of JAZHRO010000036.1, read as the reverse complement.
AATTCCTCTAATGGGTGAGATACAATTTATCTCACTCTATCACATCAATAAAAACATTTATTAAAATGTACCCACCCTCAAACTATCCTATTAAATCATATCAAAATTAACATATGTTAAAATATATCAATTCTAATATAATACATCTATTAACATATATCTCTTATTATAATATTAAATTATAATATTAAAATATTATTCATATATATCACAAACCAAACACCTGAGAAATTTTATTTCAAATGTATTCTCTCCTGGGATGATGGGAATATTCCTCCTCCAAGCGCAACCTAGTAATTTTATGTAAGTGGACCAAAGTAGTCTGGAACCCAAAAGTTAGAATCCAAGGAACAAAAAAAAAAAAGGAAAAAAAAAGAGGCTCTCGCTGTAGGTCCATTGGAAGGAAGTCCATTATTCCCGGAAATTACCCCTCGTTTTTTCTTATAGGTACCGAGGTGGCGTTTGACTACCGAGTTAAAGTATAATTCGCTACTTGACTTGACCCTCACCGTGCGATTAAGTGGGGTTTAATTTTAGTTAAAGTTATTATGCAATCATCATGAAATAAGTTTAACTTACTAAGATATCTAAATCAGTTAATTTACTTATCCTATCATATATTTTACATTTTTTTTATTTATCTATTTATTTCACAAACTTATTTCTCTTACAAGGTGAACTCTTATGCTACATAAGTGCTTTAGTACAAGAAGGGAATCTAGATATATTTAGTGCCCATTTACATTATAGGATATCCCACATTTTTGTAGGATAACCTCTGTCTATGAAGAGGAACAAATGAATTCATATTTTACCTTAAATTCAGATTTCCTCCACCCACGTATGAGTGAAGGAATAAGTTATCCTATATTCAAATCATTTGCAATCCCAACTTATTCTCACATTTTTCCTTTTTCAAGTAAACACCTTTACAAAATTATTCTAAATTAAACGTAAACGCAAACATTCTCATTTACAAATTTTTATCCCATAAAATATATCCCGTATATTCATATTAAACGTAAACATCAACACAAGATATCTCTCATTTACAAATTTTTATCCCATAAATTATATCCCGTAAACTAACCCTTGAGAACCATTAGAACCTCGTGATCCCAAAACAATTCACTAGATCATTCCAACTGACACACTTACCATTATAAAGACAAGTAACATAAAGCAACTCCTCCCTTGGCCCCGACATGGCCTGAATCGGCGAAGCATAGCCAGGCCCTCTCCTACAGCACCCATTCTGGTGAGCGGCGGCAGCCCCGTTCGCAGCAGAAGCACCAGCCATTCCTGCAAAAGGATTGTTATCTTTGAGAAAATTAACGAAGACCCATTAGAGAAATCGCCTTCTAGAGGCGGGAAGGACGATCGAGACAGCATCTTTGGGGATCGGGGAACAAGAACCAGTGGGAAGCGGCATGCGAAAGAGACAGTGGGCACGAAAGGAGTGAGGAGTGTCAACGAGATAGAGATCACGGGACTCGATATACAGTGAGAGAGAGAGAGAGAGCCCAGCACACAAGGGCCTCGTCCGAGGAATGTGGACGGGGATCCGACCAGGTTAAATTTCAAAAAAGGTAAATTTATTTATTTATTTTTACATACAAGCATATCTTTTGTAATCACGAATATATTTTATAAATTTTAATTTATTAAGTTGAATATTTTTTTGAAATATTTGAAGAAAAAAAATTTTTTTTTTCAAAAACTAAAAAAAACCTTAAATGTGATCTCTATTTTTTTAAATCAATCCTCTGATTCTCATCCCTTACCTTCTGCACCTCCCATCTCTCATCTCCTCCTCCTTGTGTAACCATGGTTGCGACGACAACGGGGTAGCAGTGTGGGAGGAGCAGCAAGAGGAGGCAAAGGGGTAGAGGAGGGGGTTGGAGGAGGAGGAGGAGGACGGGTGGAAGACTGGAGGTGCGAAGGAGGGGGTGGGGGGCAGGGCGAAGGAAGGGACGTGTAGGGCTTGGAGGAGGGGAGGAGGGGTATAAGGGATGAGGAGGAGGCACAAAGGAGGGGGCTGGAGGAGCAGTAGGGTTCAGGGGGCATCAAAGATGGCGAAGAGGTCGTCACAGAGGATGCAACCACAGGAGTTGGCATCGAAGACGATGGGCGATGAAGGTGGTTGGAGGAAAAGGAGATGGGAAGGAGAGGTGGTGGAGTTGTTGGTATATAAAAAATAAAATAAAAGGACTCCCGTATAAAAGTTTCTTTATTAAGGAGAGGTGGAGGAGTTGTTGATATATAACAAATAAAATAAAAAGACTTTCGTATAAAATTTCTTTATTATTTAATACCAATAGCTTATAAAAGCATCCGATCAGACAAATAAAAAATTTTAATATATACTTGTATATACAAAATAAATGATGATGTACACCTTTTTCAAAACTGACAAATGTATATATATATATATACAAAATCTTAATTAATATTATTAGCTCTTATCACCCAAAGAGTAAAGAAGTAATTACGGCCCCTGAGTCGTTATTTTGGCGATTATTCATCAGCGTTGATCTATTTTTCATTTCTTTTGCTATTTTGAGTAATTACAGCCCGGAGTCGTTATTGCGTGATTAATTATCAACACGTAGCTCCTTTTTGCTATTTTGGGTGCTGTCACTAACCATTGGCACGTCAAAGTGATTCTCAGTTGCGAAATAGAGATGCTATGCGTATCCTTTATGGTTAATTTATTTGAAAAGTTAATCCTTTAAAATGGACGTTAACCTTCATGACTAGTTAATTTTCAAATAAGTAACCTAGGTTTACTTATTTTAATATAGATTTGTCTAACACCGATTTCAATTGTTAATCAAATCCATGTTAAAATTATACATCACTCATATATCTGATATCCTTCATGTTTTATATACTTAACATCACTATCAAGTAAACATCACAGGAGTTAACACCACAACTTAATACCAATTCAAGTAAATATAAACTGGTATTAACACCACTCTTTAAGTAAACACAATTACGGGTTAACATTAGTTTCACATTTATTAACATCACTTTTCTAACTCTCCAAGTAAACTACCCCTCAGGTCTAGTTTACTTGAGGGATTAAGAAAGTAGTGTTAAGAAATGTAAAACTGGTGTTAACCTGTAATTGTGTTTACTTGCGATGTGGTGTTAACACCAGTTTGTATTTACTTAAATTGGTGTTAAGTTGTGGTATTAGACCTTATGGTGTTTACTTGGTAGTGGTGTTAGGTATATAAAACATGAGAGATGTTAGAGACATAAGTAGTGTAGAATTTTAACACGAATTTGGCTAACACCAGTTGAAACTGGTGTTAAACAAACCCGTGTTAAAGTTACTAAACTCAGGTTAGCAAATGAAGGGTTAAGTAGTCAAGTAAACTGGGGTTAACCCCTCTTTTGAAGGGTTAATCCTCTAAGTAAACTAGGCCTCAAAGCTATATACGCAAGGTGCAATGTGGATAGAAAACTTGCTATCTCAATCCTATTCTTTTGCTGTCATGGCCCCTTTTGCTGTCATGGCCCGTTCCCGACTCTCTACAGAACCCGAGAATGGGTTTCCTCAACGAACCCCAAGACCCAATCGTCTAGCGGTCGTCTAGTGAGAAATAACCGAATACACATTTATTTCACAACCACACAAGTAATATAACTAAGCAGCAAAATATAAAACTGATAGTAAAGCAAGAGAATGGCAAACACTATAATATTACAAGCCATCATAACAGAACTAGTACAATATGATCGAAATATAACTGAAATAACATGCACTATAGGAACTCACTATAACAGTAGTAAAAGGAAAGCTACAACTGAGCTTGACTGGGCCCAACGTCCTCAGCAGCAGGTGGCTCTGGCTGTTCGAATCCCTGACCTGTACAAGGTTATAACATCTGGAGTCAGTTAACGCTGTGTAGAGTGGTGGCTAAAACATGTAAAGTAATTTAAACAAGCAGCTTAAAATATTATCTTCCGGTTCCAATTATGTTATTACGTGTTATTGATCCGAGTACTCTAATCGGGTTTCATGACATTGTTCAATCTTCCTGTTCCCTAAGGGAACAATCTTGCTTGTAGTTTTCCCACGATGCAGGATGTACACGTAGCATTCTCCTGGCCGGGAGAGTCCCTCGTGGTAGTTCTACACCCGATCTACTACCCCGAAGTCACGGTCACGACGTAGCGGTGACTACGGCACACGTGATAAGCTCACGGGTAGCTACCCCGCACTGGCACGCTGTCAGTCGTTTCTGCTAGCGGGTACGCCCAACATACAGCACGGAACAGCACAAGGCCTTGCCCTCTCAGAATAGGGTCTCGCCCCTCACAGGGCGCATACCCTTGTCCAACTACCCCGATTTGCCCAGTGAACCTAATAAGAGTCGGTATAGGGTGGCCAGTCCTAACCTTGGGCCCCCTGGGGCTGCTAACTCCCCCTACACTAAGTGACTTTCCTCGGTATCACGTACGCAAGGGCCAACAGGAGTTGATGTAGAGTAGCCAAACCCACACTGGATCTCCACCCAAGGGGCGGCAAGCTCCCCTCTACCTAAAAAGGGATAGCTACTCTCTTTGGTACTATGTACACGAAGGCTAACTCACCTCCCTAAACCAAGTCTGAACAGCTGCCCGTGGCGACGTGTTCCAGAACCATCTGGTTCTCCGTACTACAGTATTCTTGTCTCTTTCTACATTCCCCGTAGGGTTCATACATGGACTTTCCATATTTCCATATCTGGTTTGTTACAGGCAACTCTAATTCCACCATCTAGTATTCAGTATAAGCTTGCATTTCCATTTTTGACAACTTACAGGTAGTATAGGCAACTCATGGTTTATTTCAGGAAGCATCACAGTAATACCAACATTTACATGTATTTCTCTCGGCCCTAGTGTTCATGCCACAACCTAGGGTTCACTAATCTAGAGTAACATACATTCATTTCAGCCTAGGGTTCATCTCATAACCTATGGTTTCTATTCATACCATTTAGTTCATAAATCTAGGATTAAGGAAGAACCACTCTACCAGGATAATCGGGTGGAATGGGAGCTCGTACAGTAGTTCCCGACGTCTCCGCAGGTCCCGTATACTCGATCGATTGGAGACGTATGACATGAATTGGCAGGTCAAATGTATTCAAAATGACACGGAAAAAGCACCATTACATAGAGAAACTCGCACGGAAACCAAAGACGTTTCGTTTGAGGAAAACCAACACCATTTAAGCCCTGAACGGGCACAAAACATCAACCCTAACCAAACTCAGACGTCTGGGAAGAGTCCCAGACATCTTAAATGTACTTAGGGGCTGACCTTGCTCGGGGTGCCTTTCCTGGACATCTAGGACTCGGTGCAGACTTCAGAAAGGTGTCTTCAGACGTTTGGAAACACTTTCGGACGTCTGAAACTGTCTCTATCCTTGCACCAGCGCACTTTCCAACCTCTGACACATGCGCATGCATGGTCAGGACTTTGGCAGGAAAAAATAATAATAAATCGAAAATATGCATTATTAGACGTCTAGAAATACCTCAGGACGTCTGACAAGATGTCTGATGCGCTCCACAGACATCTGATTCTGCGGAAAAATGATTCCTTGAAACCGTTGGCGAGTTCTTCTTCTCGTGACACCTTCCTCTCTGCGTGCTGCTGCAACTGCAGCAGAACTCGCTACAGCAGCAACTCTCCTCTCCTGCACACGCTCCTCTCCTCAGCGCTCCTCTGGCTCCTTGCTCTCCTTCCCCTTCTCCTCTCAGCTGCGGTGTAGGGAGGATGGAGGAGAAACGAGGGGGTTAAATGGAGGAGGAGGTATGGGGGAGGGAATGGTGGAGAGATGGAGGTGAGGGTGCCATAGGGGGATGGTGCGGCGTGCGGAGTGAGGGGGGAGGAGAGGGGTGTGTACGGTGGGAAGTGGTGGTGGGGAAATTGCAGGGACATCCCTGTAATTTCCCTCTCCCCCTCACAAACCCCCAAAACAAAAGATAAGGGGTTTAAAACTATAGGAAAACTCCTACAGATTCCAGAAATGCCAAACGATCCCAGGAAAGGGTCATTTCTTGCACTTTCTCACCATTTGGTATCACGTCTTTTGCCCTAAAGCCTTACTTGTGAACAAGTAGTTAATTACGATATGTAAAATCTTGCGTTTAGTGGAGATGGTATGACTATATCCCAAGTCCACTTTTACAGTCACCAATGTCTCTATAGAGGCAAATGATCATTAAGGTCCCGTTTGGTAAAGGGAATAAGTTTGTGAAATAAGTTGAAAGAGTGGAATAAATGGTAGAATAAGTGAGTTAATCTGTTTGGACGTTTTGGTGATTTAAAGTTATTCCACAGAAAAATTGAAATAACTTTACCCCAAGTTAAGTTTACTTAACCAGACATAAATAAAAGGTAGATTAAATAATAAATTAAATAGTTAATCCACCAATCAAATATAACCTAAGTGATTTAATGTTATTCCATAACAGAATTAAAACTGCCTCACATGAATGAGAAACACTTGATAAAAGAATTTTTTTTGAGTAAGGTAAAATTTGAACCGATCCTTTTGATAAGATCATCTTCTCAACTACTTAGTCCATTTAAGTAGGTTCGATCAGAGGAATTCCTTGGAAAAAAAAGAGTGAGCAAAAGCTGTTCTCTCGTAATCATCGTAAAAGATGTGTGTAGTTCTGACTAGCCTGAAATGGTATATGTATCCTCGAAAAGCTCTTAATCTACCCTCTTAGTTAACGTCCGTCCACCTATGTATGTTTTGGAGTCAATGTCCATCAAGTCAGGGTATGAAGAGTCCAAAATGCCCCTAAAGTGGAGCTGTTAGAGAAGTGGGCATCAGAACTTTTGTTGGGAAAGGAAACACTTTTGTTGGGTATGAAAGGTCCAAGATGCCCCTAACTGCTACTTGACTGTTGAAATGCCTGTAAATACACAACGAAGAAGATTTTGGTGCCAAGATACGAAGGAAAAAGCCAAGATTTTTATTTTAAAAACTTTTTAAAGGCACTGGACGACAAGGACCGTTATTAATCACCAGTTAATTAAGGGTATAAATTAAAAAAAAAAATTAACTCTCTTAAATGTGATCAAGGATTTTAATTACTTAAGTCAAGGGATTAAAAGCCTAAGAACCCTTAGATGAGGAGCTTATTGCTCAGCAAGAGCCCAGAACTAGTTATGGTGTGATTAACATGCGGAAAGGGTTTAGAAGTGATGAAATCTCAGTCTTGATAAGGTGGGAATAAAGAATGGAAAATTTAGGAGCCACCTAAAAATCTTCCAACCTCTTTTTAAAGGATAAGTCCCTTGGATTAGTCTGCCTTCTCATTCTTTGCACATTCTTTGCACCTCATTCTTTCTTCATCACCTTCCCCTCTACTATGTAGTAGCAGAAAAGAACAAGAAGAATACGAGGAAGAGGTGCTTTGGAGGGCTTGGGTCAAGAAGAACATCTCCATTCCCCTCTTTTTGCAAAATAGTAGCTAGGTAAGAGCTCAACCATATGCTTGGACACTGGGTTCTTGAGAAGAAGGAAGCTTATTGCATTCATGTCTTAGTTATAGGGGGGAGAAGATTTAGAGCATGTTTTCCCTAAGTTAATGACTATGAATCTAATGTAGGTGTATATTTTTGGTGTGTGATGTTGATGATCTCAAGTGATAGGGTTACTGGTGGAGCTTCTCCAAGCAAGGAAGAGACCCATAGCAGTTGCAGCAACATCTGCAATTTTAGATCATCAATAGGGCATTATTCCTCTTGTTTTGAGTGTACAAATAGGTCATAGATGGTGGTTATTAGACTTAGTGGGGTTTGTTTTAGTTTGTGGTTAATGTCCAAGTGTGGTGGTAGTAGCTAACTACGCGATGGGTATATACTTGGGTTTGATCCTATAATAGGATGGAATCATTGGGCATAAACTTCGGTTGTGAAGGGTTTAGAATGTGTATCTTGATGTTAGGAAGTGTATATTTCCTTCTTGGTATGTTGATGGATACCCTCATTGTAAGTAAGAGTCTATCTAGTAAAGGAAGCCATTGGAATAGGTGACAGTATGCCTTACTGGACATTTGAAATTTTCATCAGACGTCTGATACTGAGCATAGTGGACGTCTGATTAAGAAACTAGAAGAATGCTATAGCTTGTTTGCGCTCTTGGAGTTGAGGATTGTGGACCATTAGAAGTTTGACAAGTTTGTTAAATGTCCAAAGGGGTCTCTAGATGTAGGTAGGGAGTTTTTGGAGGTCCTTTCAAGAGACATCCAACCCAAGTGAGTGAACAGCTTAAATGTGATCCTTGGATGTCTAGGCCATGAGCCAGGTGTCCAATAAGAGGGATAGATTGAGGATAAGTGTTGAAAATTAATCTTAAGGCTTGATTAGCTATCCTATGACCTGGTGAGGGTCATCTTGAACTCGACTAACCTATGGAATTAGACATAGAGGAAATAAAAAATGGTAACTTGTGTTGTTTGGGTGATGAGAAGGCTGTACCAAGGGTACAAGCCACACCTAGGAAAAAATAAGGACTTGACACAGAGAGAGAGAGAGAGAGAGAGAGAGTGCCCAGAAAGGTAGTCCAATAAGGGTGCTTGATGATATCTTTATAAAGAATTATCAAGTTTTGATTGCGAGTGCCTAAAAATGACTATATTTTACCCCTTAGAAAGGGAAAACACTTGGACTACCAATGGGATCAATGTAGATTGGTTGATAAGAGGTTGGATCTCTATTATCATAGGATGAGGTGGCCAATCAGTCGTACTAGAGAGTACAGGCCAACCCCACAAATATGTGAGGCAACTCGACAGAGCATTGGAAAGGTAGCCTAATGGGGGCGTCAGGTAATGTTTCTATGGGGAATCACCTATATGATGGGAAGTAGAGATCACCTGTCAGATAAGGACGTAACTGACCATAATTATCTCGATGACTTCTAAACTTGAGTTTAGGGCATTAAGTTATCGAAGGCCAAGGAGCTGAACCTTAAACCTTGACCAAGGAAGTTTTCATGCAATATCTACCTTGATTTAATGAGAGGGATGATTATCCCCGAAGTCGATCAATGGGTCAACGCTCAGAAAGATCTATGGGTTATAATAGATCATGTGGGAATAAGAATAGTCATTATAAATATATAATGAAAGAGTTTCCCATCTACTTCAGTGAGGGTCAAATATATATATATGTATGCACCACCTATATTAATAAAATAATAATTAAAGTCCTCCTGAGCCACTTGCCTCACACCTACTTCATATCTCATTTTCAGGTAAGATGCCAAGCGTGCGAGTTCCCTACCATCTTCAGATACAGGCGGTGTAGTAGCACACCCAACTTTTCAATTACCACTTCAAGGTGGCCAGGATCCTCTTGCCGATGCATAAAGAGGAGGAGGCATACTTTTTCGATAGGGGTCGTGAGGGGCTCTTCCGCATGTGCATAAAGGAGCTGATCGGGGTGCTGTTAGACCTAATGGACCTCCCTAAGGAGTGGGGAGTAGTGAAATGACCCTTCCCAAGGGTCATTTGGCATTTTTAGAATTTTTAGGGGTTTTTTGTGAAATTTTAACCCCCCTAAGTTTTTGTTAGAGATATGCGAGGGAAAAAGGGAACTTATGGGGGGTGACCTCGCAATTTTCCCATCCCCACCGTACCACACCCCCTCACCCCTCACACTACCCCATCCCTCACCGTACACCACCCCATCTCCCATACACCCTCCCCATTTCTGCCCACGGCACCCCTCCACACCTCACGCCATTCCTCCCCTACGCCCTCCATCTCCTTTTAAACCCCGCTCCTCCTCCATCCATTCCACGCCACAGCTGAGAGGAGAGGGAGAGCGAAGAGCAAGAGGAGGAGAAGGCGAAGAGCAGAGGAGGCCGGAGGCCTGAGAGCAGAGGGAGACGGGGAGGTGTTGCAGTTGCTGCAGCTTCTGCGAGAGAGAGATCTTGCAAACGGTTCTGCGAAGTTATTTTTTCGTAGAATCAGATGTCTGGAGAGACCATCAGATGTCTGTCTAGACGTCCAGAGGTAATACCAGACGTCTGATAGCACTTTCTTTCGATTATTTTTCTCCCTGTCGAGTTCTGACCTCACATGCATGTGTCAGAGGTTGGGGAGGCACGTCGGTACGAGGACCAAGGCAGTTTCAGACGTCCGGGAGTATCTCCAGACATCTGAAAACACCCTCAGACGTCTGCTGAAGTTCTAGACATTCGAAGGAAGGTGCCTCAAGGAAGGTGAGTCTCTGAGTTTGTTTTAGACATCTGAGACTTTTTCCTAGATGTCTGATTTTGGTCAGAGTGGTGTTTTTGGGCCCGTTTAGGGTCCAAACGGAGTCGGATTTCAGCAAACGACACGTCGTTGGATTTTGTTTGAGTTTTTCTACGTAATGATATAGTGTCTATGCAGTTTTGAGCTCGTTTGACTTGTCAGTCCAGATTGTAGGTCTCCAGTCTATAGAGTATATGGGACCTGCGGAGATGTCGGGAGCTACCATACAAGCCCCCATTCCACCCGGTTAACCGATAGAGTTGTTTTATCTAATCCCAGAATTAATAATTGAATCGCATGCTTTAGAATTATTCGATTAAACTCTAGGTTGTGAGATGAACCATATGGCCGAAAGAGATGAATGCATGCTACTTTAGATATATTCGATTGAACCCTATGTTGTGAAATGAATATTGGGGATGGAAGAAATGCATGTGTAGCTAATGAATGAATGAGTTACCATGATAAATCATGAGTTGCCCGTACTACCTGTAATACATACCTGTACTGAATAATTGATTGTGGAATCTTGAGCTTCCTGTTATGCATTTAATGAATCAGATATGAAAATGAGAAAGTCTATGTACGAACCCTATGGGGAATTTAGGAAGAAACCAAGAATACTGTAATACGGAAAACCTGATGATTTTGGAACACATTGCCTATGGGTGACTGTTCGTACCTGGTTAAGGGAAGTGAGCTGGCCTTTATGTACGTAGTACCGATGAGAGCAATTATCCCTTTAGTATAGAGGGGAGCTTGCTGCCCCTTGGGTTGAGACCTGGGGTGGGTTTGGCCACTCTACGTTGACTTCTGTTTGGCCCTCGCGTATGTGGTACCGAGGGAGCTACTTAGTGTAAGGGAAAGCTAGCTGCTCCATGGGGCCCAGGGTTAGGTTTGGCCACCCTACACTGACTCTTGTTAGGCCCTCTAGGCAAACCGGGATAGTCGGACGAGGGTACGTAGACTGTAGAGGGGCAAGACCCCTATTCTGTTCTGAGGGGCGAGACCCTTATTCTGGGAGGGCAATACCCTATACTGTTCCGTGCTGTACGTTTGGGCGTACCTGCTAACAGAAACGACTGACCGCATGTCAGTGCGGGGTTACTACTCATGCGTTTATCATGCGTGTCGTAGTTGTTGGTGTTAGAGCACCACGATCATTTGTTTTGATGATAACAAAACACGTGTTATTTAACATTTGCACTTGGAGTCTTAGATTTCAGGTCAATTGCAAATGTAGACGTGATTAGACGGAATTCGAGCTCGCATCCAGGATGGATTGGAGGAGCTCGACGGAGAACAGAGAAGATTCGCGAGGAGCGATAGATTGAAGATGGAAGGACAAGAAGAATAGGATAGAATTCTGTTTATCTCTTTCTTGTACTTTTGTCTTTATTTTTTCTTTCTCTTTATTTCCTTAGAACATTATGTTAAAGAGCCTCAAAGTACCCTAACAGTAGTCCTACGAACACCGGCACAACCCTATGATACTTAGGTTTTCTGTAAATAACTTAGAAAACCAATGTAGGGTTCAAATAGAGTTTCCAGACGTCTAATTCCCAAATCAGACGTCTGATAAAATGTTTTAAGACGTTTGACTGTTGATTCAGACGTCTGATAACAATTAGGCTGGACTTAAGTAGTTTTGTTTGATGAAATCAGACGTCCAGACCTTAGACCAGACGTCTTAGAAGACGTCTGATGACTTTGCCAGACATCCAATGTTACGAACGCGTGCCCCAGACGTCTTAAATGTCGTACCAGACGTCTGGGATCACATCCAGACGTCTGACCAGATGTCTGGGATCATTTCCAGACGTCTGGAAAACAGTTATTTTTCGCACGAGAGATTCGTCTGCGCGCCTGTGCACGCAGACCCGCGATTCCTCTCTCTCTCTCTTTTTCCCTCTCTCTCTGCGGCTGCAGACCTGCCGCGCACTCTCTCCCTCCTCCTCGCGCGGCCTTAAAAGGCCACGCCTCCCCTCCCGTCGTCTCCATCGTCCCCTTCCTCTTCTCCTTCCTGTGCGCGAGAGCGAGTGAGCGCGAGGGCGGCAGCGGCGGCCGCAGTGAGCGCGGAGGAGGTGCGGCGTGCGAGGGCGGAGCTCTGCCGTGAGGGCGAGCTCGCCAGAGCGGCTTGGCCGGTCGGCGGAGGGCGCAGGGGGCGCGGAACGACGCGGAGAGGGACCTGCTGCGGTCTGAGCAGCAGACGTGCGAGGTGCGACGCGGGCGGCGTCGCGAACGGAGGCCGAGTGGCGCCGTGATTCTGGAAAAATTTCCAGAATCAGACGTCTGGGTTGATAGCCAGACAGCGAGGGAGACGTCTGGAAGCTCATACAGACGTCTAAAAGGTGAGTATTCCGCTTTCTTCTTCCTTCCTGTCGACTGACCGTACTGAGGGAGGGAGTTGGCTGTTCGCAGGCTCGCTGATTCGCCATCCTTTGCGAATCAGACATCTGGAAGTTGTACCAGACAGCGGGAGTGACTTCCAGACGTCCGGGGTGACCATCGGATGTCTGGGAGCTAGGCCAGACGTCCCCGCAGACTTCTAGACGTCTGGGAAACCACGCTGAACAGGTAATTCTCTGATCCACTTTTTAAGATGTCTGGAAGAAGTTCCAGACGTCTGATTTTGCACAGTATCGTCGTCTTTTACCCGTTTAGGGCCCGTTCGGGCTCCGTTTTCCGCGATTCGAGTTGCGTTCTTTTCAGAATTAATTCCTCTACCCGTCTATAGTAGCTATACACTGTTTTGAGACACTCCTTGTGTTTGATCCTTGTGATAGGACCTCGTTCAGTTGCAATCTTGGGAGTCGCGGAGGCACGCGGGATTCCCGATTACGCCCCCATTACTCCCGTTGTACCTGGTAGAGTGGCTTAAGTTATTATTAAAATCTGTTAAAGTATGGAACCATAACTAGAATCTAGGACATTGCATGAATCCTAGGAATGAGAAATGTATGGAATGATAGCTCCTAGGTGTTGCATGAATCCTAAGGCTGGAAAACTAGTTGTATGCTAGATCCTAGGATGTGGCATGAATCCTAGGATGGAAAAACTAGTGGAATGTATAATACTGCAGTCTTGGAAAAAAAAATGGAAAGGAATGTAAAGCTGCCTGTAAATTGAATTAACAGCTGCCTGTTACGAATAAAGAAACATGAATGAGATCATGGGTCGTAAGAACGTGAAACTGGAAAGTGACACCTGGATGTTTGAGTTAAAAGGATGGAACCCTACGGGGAATTAGGAGTGGAACTCCTGGAAAGGGAAAGGAATGGAACTGAGATGTAGTTTGTACTGTCTCTTGGGTACGCAGTACCAAGGGAAGTACCTGTACCTGTTTAGTGCAGAGTGGGGCCAGCCACCCCAGGGACCCGGGGTTAGGATTGGCCGCTCTGTACCGACTTGCTGGCCCTCGTGTACGTAGTACCGAGGAGAGCTACTAGTGTTAGGAGAGTACTAGCTACCCCACGGGCCCCGGGGTTCTGCTAGCCTCCTTCACCGACTTGTTAGGCCCACTAGGGCAAACCAGGGTAGTTAGGCGAGGGTGCGCGGACTGTGGAGGGGCAAGGCCCCGGCTTGGTTACTGTGGAGGGGTTGGACCCCTGTTACTGAGAGGGCTCTGCCCTGTACTGGTTCCGTGCTGTGCTTTGGGCGCACCCGTTAACGGAAACGACTGACCGCGTGCCAGTACGGGTTAGCTACCTGTGCGTTTATCGCGCGTGCCGTAGTCACCGTTACGTTTGTCAGTGACCTTGGGGTGGTTGACTGAGGGTAGGATCACCACGGGAGACTCTCCCGGCCAGGAGAGCACCACGTGCTACTTCTACTTTTTGGAAAAGACTGCAATCAAGATCGTTCCCACGTGGAACATTCGAGATCAAGTAAAAGATCTGAGAAATAAATGAAATAGTGAGACAATTGAAAGATGTAAATAAAGAAAGTAATAGAACATAACAGCTACTGTACACTCTACTGTTGTCTTTAGTTTTAGTTGCCACTCTACTCAGCGTTTTACTGACGTGTTACACTCGTTACCTTTTTCAGGACCAGGTGTTGAGCAGCCAGGGTCAGCGGTTGCAGAGGACGCTGGGCCGAGTAGGGTCCAGTAGAGTTTACCACAGTCTTTTGTACCTCTTTTGTTTCTGTTATAGTGAGTAGTTCTTGTTTCCGCTGTACTTTCTTTACCTGCAGTTCATGTTATATGATAAATGTTGTTCTACTATTGTGGTGGTATCTACTGTAATAGTTTCTTTCCTTACTGATGTACTTTCTTACTGTTAGTTATATTCATGCTGAATGTGGTTTATTTTACTGCTCTTTTGGTTACTTCCTCGTTGGACGACTAGGTCTTGGGATTAGTCGAGTCGGTCCGGTTCTCGTGTCTCGTAGGGACTCGGGAGTCGGGTCGTTACAAGATGGTATCAGAGCAAGGTCGTCCAGAGAAGTGAATCAACTGACTGAAAAATAACCAATTCGCATGTTTATAGCTAGAGTAGTCACCACAACATATCTCCTGACTTGAGCTCTTAGAAGTTTCGTTAGGTACCGTCTGTTTTGACGTTTTCGTTTTGTTTCGCGTCTCCTTGCAGGAGATGCCTCGTCGCGGGACTGGCGAGACGGGCCGCGGGCGCGGCCGAGGACAAGGTCGGCGAGGTGGACGTGCTGTCGTTGACGTCTCGGTGGACCAGCCACCACTCCCTGGCATCTAGGCCTAGGACCTCGCCAGACTGATACGAGATATTGTACGAGAGGAGCTCCACCCACCGCCCCGAGCACCTCCCCCTGGGGCTGCAGAGGGGGAGTCCTCTGTGGGACCACGCGACGGACACGGCGCTGGACACGAGGGAGGGGATGGGCCCCTGCCGCCCCCACCTTCCTCTGACACTTCTGTACACGAGGCACCTTCGCCTGGAGGTGCACCAGCACCTCCCCTACAGCGCCACTTCGAGCTTTTCGGACAGTTCCGGAAGCTGAAGCCCCCCTCCTTCAAGGGGGATGAGGACCCGACCAAGGCAGAGGACTGGCTTGAGCAGTTGGAGAAGATCTTCGACACCCTTCGCCCCCCGGTGGAGTGCCGCGTGGCCTTTGCCACGTACCAGCTGGAGAGTGCAGCACACCGGTGGTGGAGGGCGGTCCGGGGACAGGAGGGGGACGAGCCGACGTGGGACCAGTTCGTCACCCTCTTCTGCGAGCAGTACTTTCCCCAGACGTGGCAAGACCAGAGGAGGCGGGAGTTCCACACTCTCCGCCAAGGGACGATGACTGTGAGCGCGTACCGCACGCGTTTCTTGGAGCTGTCCCGCTTTGCAGCGACAGCGGTAGCCACTGAGGAGGAGCGCCTTTGGAGGTTCACCGAGGGGCTCCGGCCTGCGATCCTGGGGTATGTCAAACCCCTGAAGCTGCCTACGTTTTCGAGGGTGGTAGAGGCAACTATGACTTACGAGGAGACCAACCCGTCCGCGCGAGAGACCGACGGCAGGCGGAAGAGGCCCTTTCAGCCAGACTTCTCACAGGGCCGGCGAGAACGGAGACACGTGGCGTCCGCAGGAGAGCCATCACGTTGTGCAGGGCCATCAGTGGCCTTTGGGGGCCCTCGATAGGGGCCAGTCGCCAGCACCGGACCCTCGCTTAGTAGACAGCAGGGACTCACTGAGGGCAGGAGTCGGGTTCCCCTCTGCTACCAGTGTGGCCAGCCGGGCCACGTCAGGAGGGACTGCCCATCTAGGGCAGGAGGTCAGCAGATACTTCCCGTGCAGAGCACTGGAGGGCGCGCAGGAGGCCGCGGTTCCCAGGCACGAGGAGGAGGACAGCAGTCGCGAGGAGGGTACCGGCCAGCACCTACCCGTCCGACGCAGAGTGTGGCTGCTTCGTCCGCACCTAGAGCTGAGGGACGTATCAACGCCCTAACACACAGGGACACCAGAGCTTCGGGATCCGTGGTAGTAGGTATGGTTTCAGTTTCTGGCAGACTCGTTTACACCATTTTCGATTTCAACGCTACGCACTCGTTTGTCGCAGCCAGTTTCGCAGTTAGTTTGGACCAGGATTATACACTGTTAGAGAATCTGTTCGTAATCAGAGGTCCGAGTGGTCAGCTGTTTATAGCTGAGGAGGTGTACACGGATTGCGAGGTCAGCGTCGGGGGACATAGCCTGCCAGCTGACCTGATTATGATCCAGATGGAGGACTTTGGTGTGATTCTGGGGATGGATTGGCTGTCCGCTTACCACGCCTTGGTGGACTGTTTTGAGAGGAAGATCGTCTTCTCCATTCCGGAGATACCTTCTTTCGAGTTTCATGGACAGCCAGTGGACGGAGGTTTCAGGTGCATATCGGCACTTCGGGCGGCGAGACTTTTGAGCCAGGGATGTGAGGGCTTCCTAGCTTGTGTGGTGGCAGAACCCAGCCCCGTGGCAGACTTCCAGAGCATCTCGGTGGTCAGAGAGTACCCCGACGTGTTTCCAGACGAGTTACCAGGACTACCGCCCGAGCGCGAGATCGAATTTGAGATCTCACTAATACCAGGGACCAGCCCCATCTCCACCGCGCCATACAGAATGGCACCGCTTGAGCTGCGAGAGCTCAAGTCCCAGTTGCAGGACCTTTTGGAGAAAGGTTTCGTGAGGCCCAGTGCGTCTCCCTGGGGAGCCCCGGTACTGTTTGTGAAGAAGAAGGATGGGACCCTACGCCTTTGTGTGGACTACCGACAGCTGAATATGGTCACCATCAAGAACAGATATCCGCTGCCGAGGATCGACGATTTGTTTGACCAGTTGCGGGGTGCCACGGTGTTTTCCAAGATAGACTTGAGGTCTGGATACCACCAGTTGAGGATCAGGGAGACCGACGTCTCCAAGACAGCTTTCCGCACCCGGTACGGACACTACGAGTTTTTGGTCATGCCGTTTGGGCTGACCAATGCCCCCGCTGCTTTCATGGACCTGATGAACCGGGTGTTTAGACCGTACTTGGACCAGTTCGTGGTGGTTTTCATAGATGATGTACTCATCTATTCTAGAGATCGGACGCAGCACGGACAACACTTGCGGATGGTTCTGGACACTCTGAGACGACACAGGCTGTACGCCAAATACAGCAAGTGCGAGTTCTGGTTGAGGGAGGTGACTTTCTTGGGTCATGTGATCTCTGGTGACGGCCTGGCGGTGGACCCCGCCAAGGTCGAGGCAGTGCTCAGGTTTGAGAGACCGCGTTCAGTCACTGAGATTCGCAATTTCCTGGGACTGGCAGGTTACTACAGACGGTTCATCAGAGGATTTTCATAGATTGCGCGTCCTATGACACAGTTGACCCGGAAGGACGTGCCTTTCGCTTGGACAGATGCCTGTGAGGCGTGTTTTCTGGAGCTGAAGGAGAGGTTGACCTCGGCTCCCGTGCTCACCATCCCTGACAGTAGTGGCGGGTTCGTTGTGTACACGGACGCTTCCTTGCAGGGGTTAGGAGGTGTGCTCATGCAGAGGGGTCACGTGGTCGCTTACGTTTCGCTGCAACTGAAGCCCCATGAGCATACCTACCCTACCCACGACCTAGAGTTGGCAGCTGTTGTCTTCGCGCTGAAGACATGGAGGCACTACTTGTACGGTGAGACCTTCGAGATTTTTACAGATCACAAGAGCCTCAGATATCTTTTTGACCAGAAGGAGCTCAACATGAGACAGAGACGTTGGTTGGAGCTCCTGAAGGACTACGATTGCAGCATCTCCTACCACTCAGGAAAGGCCAATGTGGTGGCTGACGCCTTGAGCCGTAAGGCGCCTGCATGCTTGGCCAGTCTACAGTTACAGAGTTGGAGCCTTTTGGAGAAGGTGGGCAGTTGGCGAGCTCTAGAGTTACGAGGATACTGTGGGGCAGTGACGATGACACGGCAGACCAGGCCAGAGCTGATAGACCGCATCATCACAGGACAGATGGCCGATCCGTACTTGCAGTCTTTGCGCGACAGAGTACTATCAGGAGACCCAGGGGACTTCTCTTTCACAGACCAGGTGCTACGCTTGAGGGGACGGTTGTGCGTTCCCAGAGACGAGGAGCTGTTGAGAGAGCTCCTGACTGAGGCACACGGTTCCAGATTCACCATACATCCCGGAAACACGAAAATGTACCACGACTTGAGACGCGAGTTTTGGTGGAGAGGGATGAAGCGGGATGTGGGTGAGTTCGTGCAGCAGTGCTTAGTGTGCCAGCAGGTGAAAGCCAAGCATCTGAGGCCTGCAGGGCCGCTTCAGCCGCTTCCAGTGCCAGAGTGGAAGTGGGAGAGCATCACCATGGACTTGGTGGTGGGCTTACCTGTTACCCAGCGGGGACACGACGCAGTCTGGGTAATAGTGGATAGATTGACGAAGACGGCGTGATTCTTGCCGATCCGAGTCACTTTGGGACCAGCACAGTTGGCAGAGAGGTATATCCGTGATGTGGTATGACTACACGGAGTTCCGCGGGAGATCGTGTCCGACCGGGATGCCTGCTTTACATCCCAGTTTTGGGCTGAGTTTCAGCAGGCTTTGGGGACGAGGTTGAGGTTTAGCACGGCTTATCACCCCCAGACGGACGGACAGTCTGAGCGCACGATACAGACACTTGAGGACCTTTTGCATGCCTGTGTACTGGACTGGAGGGGCTCTTGGGAGGAACACCTGCCCCTGGCGGAGTTTGCATACAACAACAGTTATCACTCGAGCAT
Source organism: Thalassia testudinum (assembly GCA_037157565.1). Taxonomy (NCBI): domain Eukaryota; kingdom Viridiplantae; phylum Streptophyta; class Magnoliopsida; order Alismatales; family Hydrocharitaceae; genus Thalassia; species Thalassia testudinum. The sequence continues at coordinate 124,901,306 of JAZHRO010000036.1, read as the reverse complement.
CGGCATGGCTCCCTACGAGGCTCTGTACGGACGGAAGTGTACGGCACCCTTGAGTTGGGTTGAGGTGGGGACCAAGTGGGAGGTTGGCCCCAGGTTGATTCGGCAGAGTCAGGAGGTAGTTGAGCAGATCCATAGACGACTCCGCACTGTCAGGAGCAGACAGAAGAGCTACGCGGATCGGAGACGCAGAGAGGTGCAGTTTGAGGTTGGGGACCACGTCTTCCTTCGTGTTTCGCCCATGAAGGGCCTACAGCGGTTTGGGGTGAGAGGGAAGCTCGTGCCGAGGTTCGTAGGGCCCTTTGAGGTCCTGGAGCGGGTTGGACCCGTTGCTTACAGACTTGCCCTTCCCCTGCAGCTTTCTGGTGTGCACGACGTGTTCCACGTGTCCAACCTCAGGAGGTACGTAGCCGATTCCAGTCACGTACTGAGTCACGAGAGCGTTGAGGTAAGTGACGACCTGACCTACCTCGAGCGGCCAGTGCAGATCCTAAACCGAGCCGTCCGCAGTTTGAGACGAAAGCAAGTACCCCTGGTAAAGGTTTTGTGGAGGAGCCAGCGGTACGAGGAGGCTACCTGGGAGCCTGAGGCGGCAATGCGGGAGCGGTACCCGGAGCTTTTCGCGGGTACATCTTTTCGGACCGGCTTCGGTCCTCTTTGAGTTTGTTATGGTTATTGATGAGAACCTCATCATGAGCCATAACTAGCTCATTTTGACCTAATACAAAGGATAAAAGCTCCTACATATCTCAAGGAAAGGCTTAACTCAGAGAATTCTGAGTTTGAGAAGAAAACAAGTCATAAGGGGTAAAAGTACAATTTTACCAGTATAATCTGCATACAGGGTAACTCAGGGCCCAAACATAGGTCAAAGCAGCTTAATAAGAATAAAAGTGGGATGAGATGATCTAGCAAGGGCTACAGCACTTCCAAGAAACCAAATGATAATCTGTAACCCTAAAACAACCCACTTCAATTCACAAGGTTCGAGGCAAAGTAAAAATAGAATAAACCCTCTAAAATTCATAGAAAAATAATCTCTAGGATTTAGAACCTTCAATTTGGCCTTTAGAACCCATTTTGACCTACATTGAGAACCATGCCCAATTAATAACTTAATTTGGGTTTCTGTGCAAATTGATCGGTCAGACAAGGTTTAATATGAAAATGAAATTCACCATCAGATTCCTTAGGTCCTAATTAGTCATGTATAAAAACTTGAGCCTAAGAAGAAACCTCCTTGACCGACTTTACACTTTGGTCCTCATACATTTACTCTTTGGCCCTCAACTTCTGAACCCTCGCATTTTGACCCATAACTCTCCTTCGTTCTTTGCAATCAGGTCCCTCCTGCAAAACCTGCCAGCACCATGCTCCGGCGACCTTGCGCGGAGCATGGCGCCGCGCAGGGTGAGGTGGGGGACCTGGCAAGTAAACCGGGGGTGCCCTGCGTCGTCAGCCGTCGCAGGGACACCCCCCTGGTCGTTGCAGCCCACCATACCGGCCGTGCGAACGCACGGACGGTATGGGTTCTTGTTTCCGACCATTCTCCGGCGAGGGAGACACGTCGTCTCCCTCCGCCTTCCTCCCTGTTTGATCCCTATAAATACCCCCCGTTGCTCCACCGACCAGGGCAGCCTGGATCTGACGGAGAAAACCCCCAACTTTCCTCTCTTCTCACTCCGGCAGACGCCCACCAGCTCCGGCGGTTCTTCCTCCTCCTCCTCTTCGCCCTGCCGCAATACCAGCAGCAGAGACTTCTCCCCCTGCTCTTCCCGCGTCGCGCAATACTGGCGCGCGCTGCCTCTGCCCCGTCGTCACCGCCGTCCTCCCCCCACTGGGCATCGTCTTCTCCGGCGACAGTCGATACGACTGTCGCCCTGTTCCTCCCCCTTCGTCCCTGCAAGTAAGTTAGAACTATTTCCCTTCTTCTCCTCTTTCTTTCCCCGCTTTCAATTTATTCAATTAAGCCCTCTACCGACCCTGACCACCTTCACCCCCTTCGCCTCCGACCACCCTCCGGCGAGCCGCTCCCATCACCTCAGCAACCCACACGGCTCGCCGACCCTCACCGAACCTCCGCCTCATCACACTGAGCACCCCCCACCCCTTCACTACCACTCCACACCTCCGTAACACTCCCCCGAACAAACCCATTCCTCCGGTTGCAGTCCGACCCAGGGCTGCCGCCAGACACCACCTTGCGGCCTGCCGCGCAGCTCCTCACCTTCGCCGTGCCACGGCGAAGGTTCCCCAGTGGTTTGATCAGGCCGCGAGGCCATATTCGTGTCCGACAGGTTTTGAGGTTCGACCGCCATTGACGCACATTGAAGCAGCTTCTCCCGCGCTCCAGGCTTGAGGACTCCAGGTCTCCAGCTGCTGCGGAGTACAGGGAGTCTTGCGAAGGCAGCCAGCCAGCAACCTATGCAAATCGAAGCCGCAGCTGCAGAAGCCAGGCCGCGGTCTCCCAGCAGGCGCACGCGAGGAACGGTCTGCGTTTAGTCCCACATCGGTAAGCTGCACACCCGTTCCACTGTTTAAATTGATTTTGTGCAGTAGCCTTACTGCCTCAGTACACGGGGTGAGGTCCCCTTTACACCTGCCCGGTTACCCGGTCTCGTCCGCGCTCACGCCCCGCGGACCTGACCCGACCCGACTTAGACTGACCTGCACTCCTCGCCCACCACGCACGCCGGTGGGCCTGGACCCGGGCGTGACCCGAACCCGATTACCCGGTAGCTCTGGGAGAGCTTTCCGAAGAGTGGTTTCAGAGAGAAAGAGAGACGCGGGAGGGGGGTAGAGTAGGTTTTGCCTCTGACGAAAAACTCTGAAGTATGCAGGCACAGGCGAAGAAGAAAACCCGCGGAAGAAGAAGGAGCTGCACTGTAGCAAATGCATAGTTAAGTCGTCTAAGCACCGGGTCAGACGACGGAAGGTCAGCAGCCAGAGCAGGAAAGAAGGCAGGCTGAAGAAGAAAGAAGAGGAAGGAGAAAGAAAGAAAAGAAGAGCAACGGCCAAAGAAGAAGAAGAAGAACAAGGAGCTCTGAAGAAAGAAGAACATCATCAAAGAAAGAAGGCAGGCTGAAGAAGAAAGGAAGACTTAGTAGCTGAAGGCAGAAGCTCTGCAGCCATAAAGAAGAAAAGGGAAAAGAGAAAGGGTCACCACAATTGCAGAGAAAGAAGAAGACGAAGAAGAAGAAGGAGCTCTGAAGAAAGAAGAGCATCACCATTGTAGAACATCACCTCTGCAGAACAGAGAGAAAGAAGGAGATCTAAAGAGAGAGAAAGAAGAGCATCCCCTCTGCAGAACAAAGAGAAAACAACAAATTCTTTCCCTCTCTCTTTCTTTTTGTAAAAGAAATATGTATATCTCTAGAATACAACTTGCTCCCTGAGTTCGACCTCGGGAACTCTTTTATTTTCCGAGTAAAAAATTTATATTTGAAGTGTTGGTAATAACCGGCTTTACTACAACGTTATAACAAACTAAAACCCGGTTGAAACCGGCCGACATTCAGTTATTTGGACATCCTTTCCTCGCACCCTAGTTGGCGCAAGTTTCGGGGACGAAGCTTCCTTTGAGTTTGTTATATTGTTACGAACGCGTGCCCCAGACGTCTTTTAAGACGTCTGGGAGGTGGCCCAGACGTCGTACCAGACGTCTGGGATCACATCCAGACGTCTGACCAGACGTCTGGGATCGTTTCTAGACGTCTGGAAAACAGTTATTTTTCGCACGAGAGATTCGTCTGCGCGCCTGTGCGCGCAGACCCGCGATTCCTCTCTCTCTCTTTTTCCCTCTCTCTCTACGGCTGCAGACCTGCCGCGCACTCTCTCCCTCCTCCTCGCACGGCCTTAAAAGGCCACGCCTCCCCTCCCGTCGCCTCCACCGTCCCCTTCCTCTTCTCCTTCCTGTGCTCGAGAGCGAGCGAGCGCGAGGGCGGCAGCGGCGGCCGCAGTGAGCGCGGAGGAGGTGCAGCGTGCGAGGGCGGAGCTCTGCCGTGAGGGCGAGCTCGCCGGAGCGGCTTGGCCGGTCGGCGGAGGGCGCAGGGGGCGCAGAACGACGCGGAGAGGGACCTGCTGCGGTCTGAGCAGCAAACGTGCGAGGTGCGACGCAGGCGGCGTCGCGAGCGGAGGCCGAGTGGCGCCGTGATTATGGAAAAATTTCCAGAATCAGACGTCTGGGTTGTTAGCCAGACAGCGAGGGAGACGTCTGGAAGCTCATACAGACGTCTGAAAAGTGAGTATTCCGCTTTCTTCTTCCTTCCTGTCGACTGACCGTATTAAGGGAGGGAGTTGGCTGTGCGCAGGCTCGCTGATTCGCCATCCTTTGCGAATCAAGCGTCTGGAAGTTGTACCAGACGACGGGAGTGACTTCCAGACGTCCGGGGTGACCATCGGACGTCTGGGAGCTAGGCCAGACGTCCCCGCAGACTTCTGGACGTCTGGGAAACCACGCTGAACAGGTAATTCTCTGATCCACTTTTTAAGACGTCTGGAAGAAGTTCCAGACGTCTGATTTTGCACAGTATCGTCTTTTTTGACCCGTTTAGGGCTCGTTCGGGCTCCGTTTTCCGCGATTCGAGTTGCGTTCTTTTCAGAATTAATTCCTCTACCCGTCTACAGTAGCTATACACTGTTTTGAGACACTCCTTGTGTTTGATCCTTGTGATAGGACCTCGTTCAGTTGCAGTCTTGGGAGTCGCGGAGGCACGCGGGATTCCCGATCACGCCCCCATTACTCCCGTTGTACCTGGTAGAGTGGCTTAAGTTATTATTAAAATATGTTAAAGTATAGAACCATAACTAGAATCTAGGACATTGCATGAATCCTAGGAATGAGAAATGTATGAAATGATAGCTCCTAGGTGTTGCATGAATCCTAGGGCTGGAAAACTAGTTTTATGCTAGATCCTAGGATGTGGCATGAATCCTAGGATGGAAAAACTAGTGGAATGTATAATACTGCAGTCTTGGAAAAAAAAATGGAAAGGAATATAAAGCTGCCTGTAAATTGAATTAACAGCTGCCTGTTACAAATAAAGAAACATGAATGAGATCATGGGTCGTAAGAACGTGAAACTGGAAAGTGACACCTGGATGTTTGAGTTAAAAGGATGGAACCCTACGGGGAATTAGGAGTGGAACTCCTGGAAAGGGAAAGGAATGGAACTGAGATGTAGTTTGTACTGTCTCTTGGGTACGCAGTACCAAGGGAAGTACCTGTACCTGTTTAGTGCAGAGTGGGGCCAGCCACCCCAGGGACCCGGGGTTAGGATTGGCCGCTCTGTACCGACTTGCTGGCCCTCGTGTACATAGTACCGAGGAGAGCTACTAGTGTTAGGAGAGTACTAGCTACCCCACGGGCCCCGGGGTTCTGCTAGCCTCCTTCACCGACTTATTAGGCCCACTAGGGCAAACCAGGGTAGTCAGGTGAGGGTGCGCGGACTGTGGAGGGGCAAGGCCCCAGTTTGGTTACTGTGGAGGGGTTGGTCCCCTATTACTGAGAGGGCTCTGCCCTGTACTGGTTCCGTGTTGTGCTTTGGGCGCACCCGTTAACGGAAATGACTAACCGCGTGCCAGTACGGGTTAGCTACCTGTGCGTTTATCGCGCGTGCCGTAGTCACCGTTACGTCTGTCAGTGACCTTGGGGTGGTTGACTGAGGGTAGGATCACCACGGGGGACTCTCCCGGCCAGGAGAGCACCACGTGCTACTTCTACTTTTTGGAAAAGACTGCAATCAAGATCGTTCCCACGAGGAACATTCGAAATCAAGTAAAAGATCTGAGAAATAAATGAAATAGTGAGACAATTGAAAGATGTAAATAAAGAAAGTAATAGAACATAACAGCTACTGTACACTCTACTGTTGTCTTTAGTTTTAGTTGCCACTCTACTCAGCGTTTTACTGACGTGTTACACTCGTTACCTTTTTCAGGACCAGGTGTTGAGCAGCCAGGGTCAGCGGTTGCAGAAGACGCTGGGCCGAGTAGGGTGCAGTAGAGTTTACCACAGTCTTTTGTACCTCTTTTGTTTATGTTATAGTGAGTAGTTCTTGTTTCCGCTGTACTTTCTTTACCTGCAGTTCATGTTATATGATAAATGTTGTTCTACTGTTGTGGTGGTATCTACTGTAGTAGTTTCTTTCCTTACTGCTGTACTTTCCTACTGTTAGTTATATTCATGCTGAATGTGGTTTATTTTACTGCTCTTTTGGTTACTTCCTCGTTGGACGACTAGGTCTTGGGATTCATCGAGTCGGTTTGGTTCTCGTGTCTCGTAGGGACTCGGGAGTCGGGTCGTTACATCCAATTAGTAGACCGTTGGCTGACTTAGCGAACACTCAAGAATGTGACCGTTAGAGCCTTATCAGACGTCCATAGGACTTTCCAGACGTCTGATAATTGACCGTTTTGCTTCGACTGACCTGAAAATCTCCTCTCAGAGATTTTCTAGCCGTTGCAAATCCATTCCCATGAAGAAATAGGTTTCCAGACGTCCAGACATAGTGTCAGACGTCCTGTATGTCGTCTGATGGACTTACACAAGAACCCTATTTAGATCTGATTCAAGTCAGGAAGAGACCCGCCCAAAATCAGGCGTCTGACCTTGAAATCAGACGTCTTAAAGTGGTCTTCTAGACGCCTGATGCCAGAATTAGACGTCTTATAAGCCTGTCGGTGCAATGATTGTTCCTGATTTTGGGCTGATTTTCTTGGGCTTTGCACCCAACGGCTATGGAACCTTTCCTAAGCCTTCTAAAGCCTTCCTAAGGCCTCTATAAATAGAGGGGAACCTTTGCAACACAAAAACACACCTAAGGAACATACTTTCTACCATTTTGTGTCTCTCTTGCTCTCAAAGCTCAAGTTCTACATCTTGAGAGCATCAAGCCTTCGCGCACCCGCTCTCCCGCCGTAGTTCACGAGAGCGAAATTGCGCCGTCGCGTGGCTCACGCATCCGCGTCGTCGACGCACTCCTTTCAAAGGGAAGCATCCTAATTCCTATAGAAGCTTAGGTTAAAAATTATTTTGTTGGCTCTACAGGATTACTTGTTTATTTTATCTTTGTTATTTGGTTGGGTATTCGCTTTGCGAATTCCCGTCTCCTTCGAGGGACAAAATCCTTCTCGTGAAGAGAAGGGGTTGAAGAACACTACCCTCGCACTTGTGGTGTGGTTGTATTTGAGGTTGAATCACCCTCGTTTAAAGTGATTCGTTTAGTGGATTTTGATCAACTTGGTTGATCGGAAAATCGTAACTCGAGAGGGTTAGGTGGTGGTTTTCACCCGGTTTGGGTTTTCACCTAAAAAATACTTGTGTACTTGTGTGATTGTCTATTTTGTGAGATTGTTTATATTTATTTCCGCAATTATTACGTCACCCCCTCTTGGTAGGGAATTTACATTTGGTATCAGAGCAGGTTCTTGCGAGATCGGAGTAACACCCGGCAAGAGATCAAATGGAGGGAAGCACATCAGCGATCCGAATCTCCGAGGGGCAGTCCACGTCCCGTCCACCATTCTTCGACGGGAGCAACTACCCCTACTGGAAGCTGCGGATGATGACTTGGCTTCAAGCCAATGACTTCATGATTTGGGCCAGGTGCGAGACGCCATTTGAGATCCCAGAAAAACCCGCGGGAGGCTACTCGCAACAACAAATTCGCGAACTCTCTTTGAACGCGAAGACCATGAACGCCCTCTACTACGCGCTTAGCTCGGAGGAGTACAATAGAATCTCGCAATGCGCCACCGCATACGAGATCTGGCACAGACTTGAGGTAACTCATGAAGGTACCTCTAAGGTAAGAACTTCTAAAATAAATTTACTTTCTCAAGAATTTGAATGCTTTTCTATGAAACCTAACGAGTCTTTAAGTGAGATGAACACTAGGTTCACTCTCATTATGAATAACTTGAAAGCTTTAGGGAAGACTTTCATCAAGGGGGAGCTTCAAGGGAAGCTTCTTCGTTCCCTAGGACTGGAGTGGGAACAGAAAGTCACCGCCATCGAGGAGGCGAACGAAGTGGAGGAGCTCAACATGGAAGATCTCCTAGGCAATCTAATGGCCTACGAGACAAAGTTGAAGCAGAAAAAGAAGGATACACCGGAGCCTAAACCGAAGAAGACTCTCGCCTTCAGAGCTGCGTCGGATAGCGAGGTAAGTTCCGGCGACGAAGACTTTAGAATTTTACTTAAAAAATTTTCCAAGTTTTGTAGGGAATTAAAGAAAGAGAAAAAGGAGAAGGAAAGCCCGAGACGTTGCTACCACTGCAACGAGAAAGGGCACCTACGACCAGAGTGCCCTCTTCTCAAAAAGGAGAAGAAGAATGAAAAGGAAAAGAGATCTAAGAAGAAGGCGTTCCAAGCCACTTGGGACGATTCCAGCTTGGAGGAAGAAGAAGAAGAAGAAAAGTCCATAGAAGAAGAAACCGCTTGCTTCGGTTTCATGGCCAGAGGAAGCGACAGCGAAAGCGAAAGCGACTCAGACAACGAGGTAAGTTACGGCTTACAAGAAGCTTTTAATGAACTTTTTGAAGTTAGTAAAGCACTTAAGATAGAAAATAAAAGCATGAAAAAGAATCTTAGCTTTTTTAAATCTGAAAATGATAGGTTAGAAATAAAACTTAAGGATCTAGAAGCTTGTCCTAAAAATGATAACCTATTATTAGAAAATCATAACCTCATCAATAAAAATAATAAATTGATTGAGGAAAATGTTAGTCTAAAAATAGAAATTTCTGATTTAAAGACTAAGATGGATATTATAGAAAAAGAAATCGCATGTCTTAGGGAAAACTCCAACAAATTAATCAATAAAGTATATAATTTTTATAGCCCTAAGGTTGAGAAAGGATCTCCGTCAAAGAGACCCGCTAACAGATCCGGATCCAAGCTCACTTGGATACTGAAGGAAGATTTGGAATCTTGTTTTCTAGGTTTCAGGGATGACTACAACACAAAGGACTGGACCTACAAGCTCAAAGCTGGTCAACTCAAGTTGGGAGAACCAAGGAGTAGATCAAGGAGGAGAACAAGAAGACCGACGAGACGACGAACAAACAATGATCCCGCTGCATGTCGACCACCAGACTGGAGACCGGCACCGATGCCCGGGCATCCAAGCTACGGATGGGAGCCCCATCCGATGTGGCATCCACCACCACCATTTCGGCCATTTTATTGGCCATGGTAGGTGAGGTAAAAATCATTTGCCCTATCTTTTTATCATAAGCATTTAGATAGGGGGAGTAAAAAATTATAAGCTAATTGTCAATTTTTAAGGGGGAGATATAAGGTAGCTAAATTTCCTTTAGAAAGGGGGAGAAAAATAATAGCTATCTTGTTGTTATAAAAAAAAAAAGGGGGAGGACATCACCTTTGTTAAAAGAAATTTATAGAAGAGCATGTTTTAAGGGGGAGTTATAGGAAATCAATTAAATCTTTTTGATAATGTCAAAAAGGGGGAGGATTTTTTTTGCATTATTATTTATGGTTTTGTCATCATCAAAAAGGGGGAGATTGTTGGTGCTAGAGCACTACGATCATTTGTTTTGATGATAACAAAACACGTGTTATTTAACATTTGCACTTGGAGTCTTAGATTTCAGGTCAATTGCAAATGTAGATGTGATTAGACGGAATTCGAGCTCGCATCCAGGACGGATTGGAGGAGCTCGACGGAGAACAGAGAAGATTCGCGAGGAGCGATAGATTGAAGATGGAAGGACAAGAAGAATATGATAGAATTCTGTTTATCTCTTTCTTGTACTCTTGTCTTTATTTTTTCTTGCTCTTTATTTCCTTAGAACATTATGTTAAAGAGCCTGAAAGTGCCCTAACAGTAGTCCTAGGAACACCGGCACAACCCTAGGATACTTAGGTTTTCTGTAAAGAACTTAGAAAACCAATGTAAGGTTCAAACAGAGTTTTCAGACGTCTAATTCCCAAATCAGACGTCTGATAAAATGTTTTAAGACGTCTGACTGTTGATTCAGACGTCTGATAACAATTAGGTTGGACTTAAGTAGTTCTGTCTGATGAAATCAGACGTCCAGACCTTAGACCAGACGTCTTAGAAGACGTCTGATGACTTTGCCAGACGTCCAATTAGTGGACCGTTGGCTGGCTTAGCGAACACTCAAGAATGTGACCGTTAGAGCCTTATCAGACGTCCATAGGACTTTCCAGACGTCTGATAATTGACCATTTTGCCTCGACTGACCCGAAAATCTCCTCTCAGAGATTTTCTAGCCGTTGCAAATCCATTCCCACGAAGAAATGGGTTTCCAGACGTCCAGACATAGTGCTAGACGTCCTGTATGTCATCTGATGGACTTACACAAGAACCCTGTTTAGATCTGATTCAAGTCAGGAAGAGACTCGCCCAAAATCAGGCGTCTGACCTTGAAATCAGACGTCTTAAAGTGGTCTTCCAGACGTCTGATGCCAGAATTAGACGTCTGATAAGCTTGTCGGTGCAATGATTGTTCCTGATTTCAGGCTGATTCTCTTGGGCTTTGCACCCAACGGCTATGGAACCTTTCCTAAGCCTTCCAAAGCCTTCCTAAGGCCTCTATAAATAGAGGAGAACCTTTGCAACACAAAAACACACCTAAGGAACATACTTTCTACCATTTTGTGTCTCTCTTGCTCTCAAAGCTCAAGTTCTACATCTTGAGAGCATCAAGCCTTCGCGCACCCGCTCTCCTGCCGTAGTTTACGAGAGCGAAGTTGCGCCGTCGCGTGGCTCACACATCCGCGTCGTCGACGCACTCCTTTCAAAGGGAAGCATCCTAATTCCTATAGAAGCTTAGGTTAAAAATTACTTTGTTGGCTCTATAGGATTACTTGTTTATTTTATCTTTGTTATTTGGTTGGGTATTCGCTTTGCGAATTCCCGTCTCCTTCGAGGGACAAAATCCTTCTCGTGAAGAGAAGGGGTTGAGGAACGCTACCCTCGCACTTGTAGCGTGGTTGTATTTGAGGTTGAATCACCCTCGTTTAAAGTGATTCGTTTAGTGGATTTTGGGTTGATCAGAAAATCGTAACTCGAGAGGGTTAGGTGGTGGTTTTCACCCGGTTTGGGTTTCCACCTAAAAAATTATTGTGTACTTGTGTGATTGTCTATTTTGTGAGTTTGTTTATATTTATTTCCGCAATTATTACGTCACCCCCTCCTGGTAGGGAATTTACAGTAGTCACTGCTACGTTGCGACTGTGATCTCGGGGTAGTAGACCCGGTGTAGGACTACCATAGGGGACTCTCCCTGCTAGGAGAGTGCCACGTGTACATCCTGCATCAAGAGAAAACTACAAGCAAGATCGTTCCCTTAGGGAACAAGAAGATTGAGCAATATCATGAAACCTGATTAGCGTACTTGACTCAGAAACACATAAACTAGAGAATTGGAAACGGATGAAAATAAATAATCGACAATTGAATGTTTAGCTGATTACTGTTTTAATTATGTTGCATGTAAATAACTTAACCACCACTTTGTTCAGCGTTAGCTGACTCTGAATTTTGTAATCATGTTTAGGTCAAGAATTTGAGCAGCTAGAGCCACCGGCTGCTGAAGGCGCTGGGCCCAGTTGAGCCCAGCTATCCTTTCCTTAGTTTCGCTGCAGAGAGTTTTGTTGTAGTGAGCATCTGTAGCTTATATTTAGTTATGTTTCTACTAGTTCGCTGTTGTGATGGCTATATTCGTATTAGTACTTTTCTGCTGTATCTTGTAAAAATCTAGTGAATTGCTGTTCTCTTTCCTTTATTATCAGTTATATATTTTCTACTTAGTTGCATTACTAGTGTGATTGTGGAATGAATATGTGTTTGGTTCTTTCTCATTGGATAACTGGGTCTTGGGGTTCGTTGAAGTGAGCCATTCTCGAGTCCTATAGGGAGTCAGGGATGGGTCGCGACAAGTAACGTGACAGGCTATCATCGTCTTTTCTTTTTCGCTAGCGACTAGATGATCTACTCTTACACTTTCTCACTTTCTATTGCAGTTGGATCACTTTTTGTATAATAGTTGTGATCATTTTACTATTTGTAACCACCGATATCATACGACGGTTCAACTAATTTATTCATAGAGATATATAAATATAGATACATATTGCCCTGATGTTCTCATTTACATGAACATCATAATCTATATACTCCATCAAGAGATATAGGTACAAAGCCAAATAATGTATTAACTTTTTCTCTCTTAATGCATTTCTAAGGATGCCATGAATCAAAATTAAAACGATGGCAAATTTTTATCTATAAAATGAATAAAATGAGAAAGCAAGTGTAACTTGAGCAATTACATGTCCACGGACTTTCATATATTATGTAGATTTGATAGATAGTGGATGTAATATATTTTATCTTTTTGAGTACCTACGACTCATCTATTGTAACAATGAAAGAGCTTTTGCACGATGAGATGTTACTACATTCTTTCTTCTTTGTTACAACTATTAATTCACTTGTTACAACTACTACACATAACTATTACAACTGTTCATATTTATTGTCACACTCGTTGTTCTATTTTGTTATAACAAATATAAAGTTATTAATATAGCTTTTTCTACGATTTCAACCATCATATTTATGCACTTTTTATTTGATTGGCCTCCACTTTCGAAATCATGACTTAATTATGATATTTACGATCAACATATCTATTTTTAAAATATATAGATATAATTAGTAAATTTAGTAGCTTCTTTTTAGCTATTTCTTAACGACAATTACATGTGTATTTCATTTATTTTAAACACCTACGACATCGGAGCTTTTTTAATTTCCCTTTCGTTTGTTATGCTTGGATTTTTCATGATCATGCGGTCAAAGTTTTTACAATGGTTGTCATTAAGTGTTCATACTTCCTTTTGTACGTATTATACCCTCTAGATATGCCTCTATATATATACATAATGCCAACAAAATTGAACTTGAGCATAAATGATAGACTATTAAATTTCAATATTGTGATTTATCAAAATATGAATAATAATAAAGGAAAGGGGTAATGTAATAGTTTTGTGATTGAAGGAAGGTAAGATAACTTGAAATTAAATATAAATATACTTGACAACATGTCAAAAAATATTTACACATAGCATCTAATCATATCTAGAATTTTTTAAAATAGTCTTGTCAGCATAGAGAGTGTTGATTTATAAAATAAAAATAAAAAGTAATAAATACAAGACAATGTATGATGATTAGAATTGCATGAGAATGTACATTAAATACTATAAAAATATTGTAACGATGGAAAAGATAAATTGTAATGATTATTACATGTAATTATAATAACATGCAATTGATATAACAAAATGATATATTGTTGCAACAAAAAGAAAATAATGTTGTAACGAATTATATATTTAAAAAAACTTTAACTTTTGAGCGTATTGGGTTGTAACACATTACAATTATCTAAGAAACATCTAATTAAGAAATGATAACAAGTTTAATTAGCTAATGCTTACATTGGAAGCTAAAAAACATTATAACATAAACTATAATACAAAATAATAATTAGTGCAGTACAAAATAAATGTGGTTAGGTTTCACATTTAAAAATTTTAAGTGTTGTAATACAGTGATAGATTGCAATACGTTGTATGCATGTGTATGGGATTTGTGATACAAGAAAAGGTGCGAGTACTAATGCCAAGTATTGAAACTTGTGTTACATAAAATGGTGTCACTAAAAAATTAGAAAATAATACAAAGCATCTGTATGAAACGATCAACAGTTGACAATAAGATCTTATTTGATAAAAAAAATTATTAGAAAAAATAAAAATTAATTTTATTTCATTAAAATATTTGATTAAATTTGTTATTTCGTTAAAAAAATTAAGAAATTTTATTTTATTTGGAGTATTTATTTGATGAAATAAATTATTGAAATGAAAAAAAATTAATTAAAAAAATGTAAAATTAGATAATTCCATCAAAGAAAATGAAATTATCTAATTCTAAAATTACATCTCTAATTTTACAATCCTATAATTCTAAAATTAAAGATAACAAACATAAAATTAAACAAGGAATTAACTTTTATCCGCCAACCAAACAGAACGGAAGCAACCAATGGGGAAAGCATTCCATGTGGAACATCATCGACCGAAGACAGCGGTTCTCTAACCACAGGTAAGTTTCTATATTTATGTTTTGTACTAATATTTACCTCGTATCATCAAAGTATATTGGAGAAAATCAGTACTTAAAACATTCTCAAAAACTAGAGAATATTTCATCGTGCCTGTCGAAGCTTTGCCTACAGAAATATGTATAGAGTATTAAAAATGTTGCACGCGTTGAAATATGACTTCGAACTGTAATATGGTGACCGTTGAAAAAGCAATATCATTCTTTACGAGCCCTTTTATTTCATAATAAGGAAAAAAAAAGTAAGAAAATGTGTTAGAGGCAATGTTTAAGAACATAGATCAGCATAATATGATATTCCATGTTGGCATGCATATCATCTTACATTAAAAAATAAAAAAATATAGTGCAAGCATGTTGTGAACGATATTTAAATTACAAAGAATGTATGGCATTTTGTATAAAACGTGTTAGAAAACGTGAGTTTATCCTATTGCAAACAAGGATAACATGTTGTATTACAAAGGTTAGAAACATCTGCAATACCCAGAAAGGGTAAAAAAGTTGTAATACAAAGTTCAAAAATCATTTTTACATTGTTTAGTTAATATATGTGATGACCACTATTGGAAATAATAAAAGTTGCTCACTTAAATTTGCATTAAGGTTAGTGTAAACAAAAGAGCAATGATTAAAACCGTACATTAGCGTAATATGATGTTCTGTGTTGCAATACATATCATCTTGCATTAAAAAATAAAAAATTTGATACAAGGATGCTGTGGACGATATTCGTATTACCGAGAATGTGTGACATGTTACATATCATGTATTGAAAAGAAGCATAAAAAATGTTATATTACAAAGCTCAGATATTACAAGAAAAGGTGAAAATGTAGTAATACAAAGTTCAGATACCATTTGTATTACATTGTTTTATAGAATGTTGTAGTTGATATACGTGGTTACGTCTATTGCAAAGAGTAAAAGTTCATCACTTAATTTCACATTAAGGTTAGTGTTAAATCTGATTTAATAGTACTCATGAATAACTACATTTTAAAAACTCTTGTTCGGTAAAATGGTGTCTGAAAATGTTGATAATCAAAAGCAAATGAAGGAGATCTCGAAAGGTGATGTAGGCAAAGGAAAGACTTCAGTAAGTGACGAACCACCTGTTGCTGACAAACAAAAGAAGAAAAAATGTAAAACAAATGAACCGTCATCAGGTATGATAGATAAAGGCGGCAAGAACAAAGGTTATAAAATTGTTTGTGAGTTGTAAATTAATTTGATTAATATTCATTCTATTGTTTAAAAAGATACTGTAGTTCATACATGTTTACTATAGAATGTCAGTAAACAATTTTTTTTAAAGATCTGAATAAAACAATCGGAAGCTGGTAAAATAACATACAGATGCTACTTTCAATACTTTAAGGAGTTCATGATCAAGCACGAATTGACTAACAAACAAAAAGAACTCCTTAAAAAGATAGCATTTTATTGTCTAGTTGGAGTAACCAAAGTAAACATCGATAAAAATGTTTTGAAAGTGGATAATAAGGTATGGAGGAAATTGTAAGTTCCTTCTTAGAGACACCACACTTGAATTCTCAAATAAGGATATTGGACTTATTCTTGGAATACCAAGTAGTGGCTAGATAAGAGGTCCATTGAACCAATTTCACATTCATACTATCATTATAATGATGACAAATCTGTCTAAATCTTTGTAACTTGTCTCATCTGCAGGATGTTTACCACTTTCTTTTTTCTACATTTAGGATACACCTTCCTAAGAATCCTTTTAAATTATATTGACCCTTTGGAAGGCACAAAAACTTTAATTCGTCATTAGCAATGTTTGAATTCATCTTATTCAATATGAAAGACATAACAAGAAAGTTGAAATCAATGGATCAATCTAGAGGGTGCAAGTCTCTCAGGTACTTGAATGGATGCGTGGCATGTTTGCATTTAAGTATTATTACCATAGACACACACACACACACACACACATAAACACACACATCGTTTTGAATGTCTTGAGAATCACAAATTGAGAGGTTAACATAATTTAAATTGTGTGCATGTATAGGTTTAGGTAATAGACATTGCTTCAGAGATGCGTACATAAGGGATTTGAGGTCACGTTTGAGAAGGTGGACAAGGTCAAACATGATCAAACTAAAAGACATGGAGCACATCAACAACGACATGGTAAGTTGCTTAATCATATTTGTACTTCATGTTTACAACTATTGTAGCATGTAAATGAATAATATTTGTTGTTTAGGACTGTGTGAAGCTTGCTACCGAAAAAAATGGAATGTTTCGGGTTGGAGAAAATGATTACATATTCTTATTGGAAATGTTTGAGGCCTCGAGATTTGTACATAGGAGGCCATTCATGATTTTAGGTTTCCCAAGTGACCTGCTTCCATTAAAAGGGGAGGAACCAAGGGAGGAATTTGGTGGGGATAATCTTAGCCAAAAATGTAGGGTAAGCACTTGTGAAGAAGAAAAAAGGGAGATGAGGGAAAAGATCGAGGAGTTAAGGAAGAAGGTGCAAGAACTAGAAGGGATGGTTAAAAAAAGAGGAAAGAAGCAAGAAGAAGAGAAGGGGGCTGTTAATTAAGCTTTTATCTAGTTTTAAGGAAATGCGTTGTAGTACATTCGACAAATAGCTCTCAAACAGATAAAATTTATAACTCAGAATCTAAAGAAGAGTCCGAGGTCGAACACATGGAGCAAATGTGGAATTCACAACATTAATCACATTCAGAATCAATGAGCACAAATAATTGAGCATTTAAATAGATATTCAATGAATAATAACCTATCACATTAGTTATTCAATGAAATCTAATGTATTTATAGACACAAAGAATGGAGAGAATCTAAAAAGTAGTGATTTGAATCACTAATTAAATCTCTAATTAGGCATACATCTCACAATCAATTTAACCTTAACCATAGTACTTAAATAATGCAATAGTATCTCAAATAATGCTCAATCAGATGACAGATATATCAATCAGACGACTTAAGTGTGTCAGGCACAAGGCTTCTCAAAGCCTCTCTTCTTCTTCACTTCAGCTTCTCTCTCTCTTCTTCTTTCCTTCTACATGAGCCTTCCTTTCTTCTCTTCTTCAGAGCCTCTTCTTCTCCCTTTTTCTTCTTCCTTCACAACACAGGAGACTAAGTCCTTCAGTGACTAAGTGTCGCACAGGGCACAAGAGAGCAAAACCCTCCCTCATTCTCTCACAAGTTCTCTTCTCTCTCCTCTCTCAGACCCCAAGTCTAATCAGATCAATACTTGGGTTATCGGGTCGGGTACAGGGACCAGGGCTATCGGGTGTGCGGGTAGCTGAGGAGTGAGTGGGTATAAGTGAAGAGGGACCCAACCCCGCAGTGTCTTGGGCGGTAAGCTCAAGACACAAAATAAATTTATGTGATGCTGCGTGTTCTTCCACGCCCGATGTGGCACTAAAGCCACTGTCTTTTTCTTCGGTGCGACTGCTACGAAGCCTTCTCTAATAAGCATATCTGCTGAGGCCTTGAGTCTCACATAGGCACCGTCCACGTCACCTGGAGGTGAAATTAAGGGCTATTGCAGTCGGAGAGAGGCGGAAGTTGACGGAGATGATGGCAGCAGCGGCAGATAACGACGAACATCTGAAATCACAAGAATGGCCTCACGACCACACTAAAAGCTCTCAAGAGAATCGCCAAAGCACGGCGAAGGTGGTGGTGGGGGTTTCGTGGCATTTGGTGGGGTGTGAGGGTCTGTGGAGGTCGGAGATGAAGGGCGGAGGATGCGGTGTTCGGTGGATCGATTGGATGGGTGGAATGACGAATAAGTAGAGGGGTTTAGTTCGGGTGGATGAGGTGAAGGTTATGGAGTCGTTGGTGAGGCATTTGGTGGCTTGTGGTGTCAGGGAAGCCTCGTCGAAGGGTGGCTGGATGTGGGGAAGATGGAGGCGTAAAGGGCATATCGGTGGTCGAATTGAGTGATAAAGGAGAGGGAAAGGAAGTAAAGGGAAAGAGAAACCTAACTAACCTAACCTAATAGGACGAAAGGGGCAGGGCGACGTCGGGTATGGTATGGTCGATGCCGGAGAAGGTGAAACCTTCAGTGGGAGAAGCGGCGATGACAAAGGGGTAAGGGTGGTGCTCACTAGTATTGCGACGCATGGAGGAATGTGAGGAAGATGATCCCACTGACTATTGTTTGTGACGGCGGGCGAAGAGGTCATACGGAGAAGGTCATCGGAGCTAGTGGAGCATTTGGTTGGAGTGGAGGGAAGAAGGGTAGACTCTGGCCAAAACCAAGCTAAAGAGCATGGCCTTGCATCAGGGGATCTTTTATAGGCCTCAGGGGGGCATTCCAAGCTTGGAAACCAAGCTTGGAAGCTTGGAATTTTTTCATAAAAGGAAACCCTTAATATCAAATGGTTTGCATCAAATTTTGGGCAAGAATCAGAGCCCAAGATGCAGCTCAAATTGTAGAGGATTTCTTCAGGATTTCCCGTTCTAATTTTGGAAGAGATTAAGCGTGAAATCAGGGAGAACTCCTTGATTGAAGGTCGGCGACAAGCTGTGTTCACACGGCCATGGCAGAAGGGACCTATTTGCAAAGAATACAATGAAATTAGGGGGGTCCTTGTAATGATTTTGAAAGCTGAGGGGTTATTTGAGAGAAAAAGAGTCAGGTTGGACTAAAATGTAAACTATATCAAGATGATCTCTAATTGGGCCAAAATTTTGGTACAAACCTAATTTGGACCCAATAAATCTGATTATGAAGTTGAATTTTTTTTTGACCAAGTTTGACTGGGCAATTTACACAGAAATCCAAATTAGGGCAACTTCCTGTCTGAGACTCTATTTTAGGTCAAAATTAATTATAATGGTCAAATCAAATGTACCAAACCTTATAGAATATTTTTATATGAATTTTAGAAGGTTTAGATAAATTTTATTCTGACCAGAACCTCTGTCAATTAAGCAGGTCTGAAATTAGGATTTCAGTTGTTGTTTTGACTCTCGAAGTGCGCAAAAATTCGTTCCTGTCTACACGAACCCTCTTATTAGTCATTAATGAACATTTGACCTTAGTTTAACCCCTAGGAAATCCCATGATTATTCTGCATTCATAATATGCTGTTAAAACTATAATTTTAACCTTGATTTAATGCATTCTTCTCAGAAAGGATATTCGGTGAATTATGACCTTCCGGTGGTTATGTAGGAGCATTTGTCTCTTAATTTTGACTAATTAAAGCTATTTATGGCTCATGATGATGTTATCATCAGGGGTACCAAAAAGCATAGGATTGTAGACAGATATGCTGTAACGACCTGGTTCCCGAGTCCCTACGAGACACGAGAACCGGACCGACTCGACTAATCCCAAGACCTAGTCGTCCAACGAGGAAGTAACCAAAAGACAGTAAAATAAACCACATTCAGCATGAATATAACTAACGGTAAGAAAGTACAGCAGTAAGGAAAGAAACTACTACAGTAGGTACCACCACAACAGTAAAACAACATTTATCATATAACAAGAACTGCAGGTAAAGAAGGTACAACGGAAACAAAAACTACTCACTAGAACAGAAACAAAAGAGGTACAAAAGACTGTGGTAACTCTACTGGACCCTACTCGGCCCAGCGTCCTCTGCAGCCGCCGACCCTGGCTGCTCAACACCTAGTCCTGAAAAAGGTAACGAGTGTAACACGTCAGCAAAACGCTGAGTACAGTGGCAAACTAACTAAAGGCAACAGTAGGGTGTATAGTAGCTGTTATGTTCTATTACTTCCTTTATTCACATCTTTCAATTTTTCTCACTATTTCATTTGTTTCTCAGATCCTTTACTTGATCTCGAATGTCCTCGTGGGAACGATCTTAATTGCAGTCTTTTCCAAAAGTAGAAGTAGCACGTGGTGCTCTCCTGGCCGGGAGAGTCCCCCGTGGTGATCCTACCCTCAGTCAACCACCCCAAGGTCACTGACAGACGTAACGGTGACTACGGCACGCGCGATAAACGCACAGGTAGCTAGCCCGCACTGGCACGCGGTCAGTCGTTTCCGTTAACGGGTGCGCCCAAAGCACAGCACGGAACCAGGGCAGAGCCCTCTCAGTAACAGGGGTCCAACCCCTCCACAGTAACCAAACCAGGGCCTTGCCCCTCCACAGTCCGCGCACCCTCGCCTAACTACCCTGGTTTGCCCTAGTGGGCCTAACAAGTCGGTGAAGGAGGCTAGCAGAACCCCGGGGCCCGTGGGGTAGCTAGTACTCTCCTAACACTACTAGCTCTCCTCGGTACTACGTACACGAGGACCAACAAGTCGGTACAGAGTGGCCAGTCCTAACCCCCGGGTCCCCGGTGCGGCTAGCTCAGCTCTGCACTAAACAGGGGGACAGTCGCTCTCCTTGGTACTCCGTACTCAAGGGCCAGCTCACTTCCCCAATTCTATTCCATTCGCTTTCCAGGAGTTCTACTCCTACTTCCCCGTAGGGTTCCAGAACATCTTATGTCTTACTTTCCAGTTTCACGTTCTTACAAACCATGATCTCAATCATGTTTCTTTATTCATAATAGGCAGCTGTGAATTCAATTTACAGGCAGCTTTATATTCCTTCCCATTTTTCCAAGACTGCAGTATTATACATTCCACTAATTTTTCCATCCTAAGATTCATGCCACATCCTAGGATCTAGCATACAACTAGTTTTCCAGCCCTAGGATTCATGCATCACCTAGGAGCTATCATTCCATACATTTCTCATTCCTAGGATTCATGCAATGTCCTAGATTCTAGTTATGGTTCCATACTTTAACATATTTTAAACTTAAGCCACTCTACCAGGTACAACGGGAGTAATGGGGGCGTGATCGGGAATCCCGCGTGCCTCCGCGACTCTCAAGACTGCAACTGAACGAGGTCCTATCACAAGGATCAAACACAAGGAGTGTCTCAAAACAGTGTATAGCTACTGTAGACGGGTAGAGGAATTAATTCTGAAAAGAATGCAACTCGAATCGCGAAAAACGGAGCCCGAACGGGCCCTAAACGGGTCGAAAAAGACGATACTGTGCAAAATCAGATGTCTGGAACTTATTCCAGACGTCTTAAATAGTGGATCAGAGAATTACCTGTTCAGTGTGGTTTCCCAGACGTCCAGAAGTCTGCGGGGATGTCTGTCCTAGCTCCCAGACGTCCGATGGTCACCCCGGACGTCTGGAGATCACTCCCGCCGTCTGGTACAACTTCCAGACGTCTGATTCGCAAAGGATGGCGAATCAGCGAACCTGCGCACAGCCAACTCCCTCCCTTAGTACGGTCGGTCGACAGGAAGGAAGAAGAAAGCGGAAACACACCTTTCAGACGTCGGTATGAGCTACCAGACGTCGTCCTCGCCGTCTGCCTATCAACCCAGACGTCTGATTCTGGAAATTTTTCCAGAATCAGGGCGCGACCCGGACTCTGCTCGCGACGTCGCCCGCGTCGCACCTCGCACTCCTGCTGCTCAGACTGCAGCAGGTCCCTCTCCGCGTCGTTCCGCGCCCCCTGCGCCCTCCGCCGGCCGGCCAAGCGGCTCCGGCGAGCTCGCCCTCACGGCAGAGCTCCGCCCTCGCACGCTGCGCCTCCTCCGTGCTCACTGCGGCCGCCGCTGCAGCCCTCGCGCTCGCTCTCTCTCGTGCACAGGAAGGAGAAGAAGAAGGAGACGGTGGAGACGGGAGGGGAGGCGCGGCCCTTTTAAGGCCGCGCGGAGAGGAGAGAGAGAAGGCGCGGCAGGCGTCTGCAGCCGCAGAAGAAAAAGAGGGAATAACGAATATGCGGTCTGCGCGCGCAGGCGCGCAGACGACTCGCGGGTGTGGACGATAACGATTTTTCAGACGTCTGTAAACCATCCCAGACGTCTGGCAAGACGTTTGGATGTGATCCAAGACGTCTGGTAAGACGTCTGGGCCACCTCCCAGACGTCTTAAAATACGTCCGGGGCACGCGTTCGTAACATATGCCATCAAATGATACTGTATCTATGAGGGACACATCTGGAGGGGAAAATGAAGGAAACGCAGTTGACAATGATTCAAGGATGGTAGATGTCAATTTTGATGTGACATCCTTCGATCTTGGCTTAACATACGGAGGGGTAGGGTCACATAGTGTTAAGTATGGTCAAAGCTTTGAAACAAGCTGGGCTACGGACTTGTTGGCAATGGGAGTTAATGATAAGAACAACAATGAATCAAGGGATAGAGTTTGTGAGAAGAAAGATGGATAGCAAGTGAGGGAAAGGAAAGAAAAAATTAAAGACACCAAGTTCAATGGTGGATGAAATGACCCTTTTTCTAGGGTTCTGATTTGATCCTAGGGGTCTTCGCGAGATTTCTGAGACCTCGGGATGGTCCTTGAAATTTTCACATGCCAAAATAAGAGCCTAAGGGTTGCATTGTGATTTTCTTGTCTCCTAGGGTTTTTCCACAATTTTCTATGCCTAAATTACGTCGTCTAATGGCTTTAGGGAGTTTTCTAAAACTCTAAGGGCCCCAGCAAAAATTATTCACACAAGACCACCAACATAGTGGCCTTGCCATAGTTTTTCTCCACACCTGGGGGCTTCCTTGCAACTCTTCCCCTACCCCCCAGCTTTCAAAGAGTAAGGGCCTCTTTGTGGGGTTTCTAAAACACAGGGTAGGGACTTATAATTTTTTCCTACCCCACCACAATCTAAAACCCTACACTAACCTGATACCCCCTCTCCTCGAAATTCGTCCTCTCCCATTGTCCCCACAGTAGCTTCGGGTAGTGCACCCTTCTTTCTAGCAAGAAGGAGAGAGAGAGGGAGAGAAGGAGAACGAGGCTAGCGGGAGAGAGCTTTTCCCTCTCTCGTTTCCTACTCGAGTACACAGTGCGAGAAGGCATGCATTGCGAAGAGGTGGCACGATATGCGAGGTGAGCGTGTCTCGAGGTTCACACACTTACGCGCGTTGAGTGGAGGAGAGGGTTGAGGCACGAATCTCGATTATGCGGTTAGGAACGCACGCTGCACGTACATCGGACGGCAAGGGGATGTGTGTGGTTCGATCCACAATATTTCACAGGTGCATATTCACGCGTGCCACGTGGTAGGGAGTAGGTCCGGGTCGGTTCACGTAGACTAGCTGGACCAAACCAGCCCAAGGCTGGGTTACGTGAACCAGGGGGTGTCTTTAGGTCGATTCAGTGCCTAAACGAAGTTCGTTTTGTACATATAAGGTAGCGTTGGAAAGCCCTCAAAATTTCCCATCTTTTGAGTCCCTATTTGCTATGTTTTGAGCTCATTATCTTTCCTGAAAACCTAATTAAAGCTTCTAATGCTTGATTAAACCCATGGGTCACCTAGGTATTTCCCTCCGAGGGTGACTCGATATCGACGGAAGCCCCTGCAGCGCCTATTGAAGTGTAGGGCAGACCTAGTGATGTGTACACAGCTACTTGGCTTAAAATGTTTATTTATGCATGTGCCTAGGGTCATAGAAGCAACATGCATTATAAATTTTGCATAACATGCATCATCATGCATTTAGATTAATTTGTACAAATTGTATTTTAATTCATCTCTTATTGTGGCCAAGGGACAAGACGACATCATTTTGGAGAATCGAATTGAGGATCCAACCATACAAATTTGATCAAGGCGACAATTGGAGTCCAACGCCTCTGAGATCACACTGATCGGACCTCCGTAGCATTAGATGCAGTTCGAGGAAGATCAGAGGTCAAGGGGCAAGGTGGTGAAAATTCAATCTTCAGATGATAAATCCAATAGCACGAATGGGTTCGAACTGACAATCATAGCCCAACCATGCGAGAATTAGTCTTATCCGACATCTGTGGCACCACCATGAGCATTTGAAGATGGACGACCAGGATGGAGCCATGTGGCGCCATCCCAGCCGCCCAAATTGCCCAAGCATGCGTGCAGCAATTCTCCTTCAGCTGATCAATGCATCTTAGCCATCGGATCCGAGATCCAACAGCCGAGATTCCATAAAGGGAATGCCTCTTATCCTCTGAAGACTTGAGCTCGCGCATCCTCAGCCGTTGGATCTTCATCCAACGGTCGAGGGCGCGCGAGAGTTAAAATCAAAACGTGATAAAGAAGTGGCTGCAGCGCAGCGGTCGAGCTACGTACACGAGAGAGGGGGGCATAGGTTCAACTCACTGCTTGCCTCCAATCCTTAGAGCAGGTGCTCGTGCTTAATTTGGGCCATACGATCAAGATTGGATGACAGAGTGGCGACTGCGTGGCCACACAGATGCTCGACATTGCCCACACGTGCGATGATGCACCATCAGACATGCCATTGTACACGGGCACGATCTTGAGCGCACGATTAGCGTGCAATCACCACCCTCCATTCCAGATCTGACGGTTGAGATGCTCTGACCCCTCGCACTTCATCTCTTCATCAGCATGAAACATACGTAATGCTAGCACGATCTTACACCTTGAGATGCAGATCCAAGGGCCATCCTTCCACGCATGCTCCAGCGATGTGGGGGCTTCAGCAACGGTTGCATGTGTTACTAAAGACCTTGATATTAATTTCTAAGCCTTCAAAAGACCCTTTTGCCCCCATGACTACACCTATAAATAGCCTACCCCTCCTACACATTTCTCCATCCCTTCCTTCTCTTCTCACCTCTCCTAAGAGCTAACAACAAAGTTCTAAAGCTTGATCTAGTGCTCCCAAGCTATGGAAATCTCCGCTAGAGGTAAAAAACAAAAATTTCCACTTCTTACCCCCTTCACGGAGCCCTTGCCAGTCATCCTCTCACCCCCATTCCGAAAGTAGATCCCATGACGTCGACGCCCTGCCTCATCTCTAGTTCTTCCAGATTCGTCTCTTGCCTCCGTCTCTACTCTCCTTCCTCCAGGCATCGCTCGTCCAGCTCATTCTCCAAGCATTCGTCGAGGAGGATAATTTCTCATCTCCTATCTTTTTACCGCTTCTAGTATAGATTTTCAGCTTTATGGTTGTAGCAAGTAGTTGTAATTGATATTATCATAGTTATAAAAGTTGTTCTCTCTCTCTCTCATTTATATTACAAGTAGATTAGCATTGTGAATGATTTCTTTGTAAAAAAAATTACAAAAAAACATAATTGCAGATTTAGAATTGACACAGCCTCCCCATGTTCGACCCTGGACTCACCAGAGTTTCGATTAGAAATTATTTGGTAGCGAATTTTCTTAGGAATCTTACGACTCTGGTTTTCCAAAATCCAACTTTTCTTCGTAACGATTTCTCGCTAATCATTTTGGCACAATTGCCGGAGAGGCAACAATCCCGATTATTTTCTGCATTCCTCGCACTTATTTATCTCTAACCTCTCTTTTCTTTCTTCTATTGTCTTGCAAGTACCCCAACAAGGAATCTACCAGGGGTAGAAAGGAGTAAAGTGTGGTTGAAGACCATTGTAAGTGTCCCACATTCTTTTCCCCCTCCATAGCTTTCATTTCATCACTTTAATTCAAACCCTAATTAACTTAGGTGCTCTCATAAACCTTGGATTAGTTTGATTGTTTGGTTGTCACCTCCACCTACTTCACCCTTCATTTTTTAAAAAAAATCTAAAAAATATCTAATTTGATTGTGGGATTTCTTTACCATACACATCACATACACCCATAGAGGTACACGACCTCTTCTGATTTTTCATACTCAACCGGTAAACCGGTCTTTCGAACTGGTACACTCATACAACACATACTTTAGTAAAAATCAGATTAGGTAACCACTTTTGTGCTTAATTCAGTAGTGCATCAAGGCCAATTGCTTTAGTTGTTTGGGCCGCACCACTTCAATTAAAAATAACTCATCAAGTATCTTGCTCCTTAGGGTTAACATTTAAGGTCAAGAACCAAGCACTCCACCTTATTTTGATTTTAAAGGAAAAATAGCTTCACCCGTGTTTTCAAATCTTGGTGTGCCTCCTGAACTTGATTGAATCAACCTTAATTCAAACCCTAACAGCTACTTAAGCAAGATTTGAACCCTAAAATCTACTTATCCAAATATTCTTGCTTGAAAACCCTAATTGTGCACACACACATATTTCAAATCAATCATTAAGGGCACATCCCATTCTAAGGGCTCAACACATTCCAAAACCATAAACATCCTAGGCCTAATTAAAATCAAGTAGACGTTGGCCTTAAAAATTAGACTCGCTCTTTGGGCTCATATTGGGATTATTTTCGATTAATCTGTTTCTACTGGTCAATTTGATGTCTAGCTAAGGGACTAGTGTCAAACAACCGTGGTTGGGGGGTATCAAAGGAACCTAAGGCGAAAGCAAAGGGAAGTGCCTTCTCCCCAATCCCTCCCTCTAACTGGTTGAATTGACTGGATCAGAGCAAACTAAGTCATCTTTAATCACAAGACGGGTTCTGTGAGTTTGCAGGTCATTAGGTTACCCTACCTAAGGACAGGATTGTTTGCTTGTATTGTAAGGTCTCTTTTCTCCATCCTTCCAAACCCTTCCTAGTGTATATGCTTGGAAGGAGGTCATTGAATTCTCGCTTGGAAGGAACATTAGACCACTCCAGGAGGCTAATCGACTTTCTACGACAAAAGTTAATCATAATAAAGCACTGTTGTCGGGTTTTTGTTCTCGGCAACGGTGCCAAAAATATGATTGTCGTCGATCGGTTCGCACTAACAAGGGATTTTAAATGTCGTTGTTGTAGTATATGTTACAAATGCAAACCGATGTCGCGTCAATTTTATTTATTTACTTCATTTTTACTGATTTATTCCAGGTCATTCACTTGAAGGCAATTATTAATATACATCACTCTCTAAGTGTAAAAATATTCTTCAATTCCAAAAATGTTGATTTTATGTACAGGAATGAATGAATCAATCAATGAACAAAAGAATTTGGTTAATTATGTACAAAAGAATTAAAACACATTACAATGCTTGAAAACATATGTACAAAAAAAGCATCAAAAGCTATGTATAACTACTCTATGTTAATTATTTACAACTAATATAGATAATACCTAAGTATAGGTACAAAAATAATTAGTAATATCTATTATATTAAATCATTATAACATCTTAATATCTATAATAACATATATAATATATACAGTAACATATATAAGTGTCGCTAAAACCTTAATAAAATTATATACATAACATAAGGTAAAATAACTATTTATACTAACATATATAGGTATGTATAGTGACGGATGAATCTGTTACTAAAGCTTTAGTGTTATATATATACATATAAGAGCTCAAACATCACTATACTCTATTTATATTACATATATATACTATATACATATATATTATAGTATACGTAATTTATTTATTTACATAATATTATATTATTTGTATACATATATATTATATACTGTATACTTATATATACATACATATGCATATACACACACGCACACAAGACACACATATGCACACTAAGGCACAAGGGCTAACACTTAGTTGATTTCTACTTCCTTTCTTCATTTCTTCTCTTTCTCTCTTAACACTTAGCCTAATTAGGGTTACTTAGTCAAAATTTGGGTTTATTAGTGGGCGAGGGGCCTTTTTGAGGGATACACAGCACCCATTTCTGGGTGGGACCAGACCTCTACTAGGGCCACCCTAGTTCTTAATTAGGTTTGTTAAATCCGGTTCAATGCTCGTTACTAGGCCCAATTAGGCCCTCGCACAGTGCATGGCCCCTGGCCCTATGTACTGTACACAGTACATGCTCATGCCATATGCCATATCAGATCGAGAGAGGAGACAAGTGTATGTATAAGGGCGCTTGGCACATGACGATCGAAGAGCCTGAAACAAAAAATCAATTTATAGTGCAGCAAGCACCCCTACACCTACAATGTGGCATTAATCTAAGCACTCAATTTCGCTACAGCTGCGCATAGATGCATCTCTGATTAGGAAACTTTGGCCCTTAATTTGAGGGCCATAATTTAATATAAATTAAAAATAAATTATACCATTGTAAAGCCCTTATATAGGGCTACATAATTATATAATTACTTTACAAATATAAGTTAGTTTATTATATAATAAATTAGGTAAAGTTGACTGTTTATACATGTTAAATTATGTGTTAATTCGTTAATTAAAGTATAAATTAGTTAATTAATCATTAAATTGAGTTAAGAAAGTACTAATATACATGATAAATTATTTATTCCATATTTTTATGATATTTTATAAGCTTTATTTTAATTTATTTACATTTAAATATTGGTTTAAGATAGTTTTACATATAAATAAACTATAAATACTATAATATAGTGTAAATATGATATAAATAAGTTGAAAATACTTAGTATAATATATTACAAGTATACACTATAAATTATCTTAGTATTAACTTAAATTACTAATTTATTTTATTTTAACTTAGTAAATTACCTAATTAACTTAATAACTTAATTATTTACTGTAAATATATAATTAAATGCAATTACTGGTATTATAATATTCATAATACATATATAAATATGTATGTACAGTATTAGGTATAGATATGTATATTTAAATAGGTTTGTATAATTACTTAGTTATTATAAATTTAAGTTATATAAATTAATATATAATAATACAATAAAGTTATGTATAGAATAAGTTATTCTAAATATTTAATTTACTATATAGAATACTTATATAAGTTATTTATATACATTATATACATATTGTATACTATATATGTATAGCTTAGATTGAATATATATATACAAGTATATACATAGTATACATGGTATTTTTGGGAGTTTTTGGGTATATTTTGATTTTTATGGGTTATATATATATAGTAGAGATAGGGGATGAGAGAGAAAGATTGAGATGAGAGAGAGAGAGTTATTTTTGGTGTTTTTGATGTTTAGTTATTTAATTAAGTTCCAAGGTATACTGAACCGTCGGCTGGTATGTTCTACCAAGCCAGGGGTTCAAAATGCCTTGAAACTTTGCATACACTTAGAAATAAACCTAATCCTAATCAAGACACATTTATTTTATTTTTTTGAAATTTTTATATGATTTTATATTACAAGTTAACCAAGTTTGGCCTTGATGAGTGTTCTAACCTAATAACCTAAGGCCTCAAAGAGAGTTCTAATGGCTGGAAAGGGTGTTTAAACATCTAAAAATATCCAGCAAGCATGTTATAACATTTATGAACATAAAATCATGATTTTCAATTAAATCTCAAGTCAAAATCCAATTTAGACAGTTAATTCATTCAAACAGCTAACAATGAAGATTTAAACTTGAAATCAAGACATTCAAATCAAATTTTAGACTATAACAATACATGAATGCTTGATACAAATCTATTCTACAAATATACACAAGTCAGCTCATAAAAACTTCAAATCCAGCTGAAATCCCAATTTAGACCCCTCCAACTCAGCCAAATAGTGGCTAAACTGCTGCATAATAGAAGCTTGGAAATCAGTAGCAATAACTGTTACTATTGCTAAAAATCAGTAGCTCAAATGTTGCTTAGATCAGATGTTAGGGCAGCAATTTAGATGGCTTAAGTCCTTGATTCAGCCACTGCAGCTACTCCAGCAGCTGCCTGATCATGAAACCAGCAGCTGAAAGCTGCTGCTGCAATGCTGAAATTACCCCAGATCTGACCTAAGAAGGTTTGATCTAAGGCACAAAATTCCAAAAACATTTCTAACAAACCAAACTTGCCCAAAATTCTTTGAAATCAATTTCTTAAAATTTGAAATCCATGCAACCACTTCCATTCTTTAAAAATTCTCAAAGGACTCTAATATGATCTCCTCTTTACATTATGGACAATGTAGAGAAAAAGATCACATTAGGTTTTGAAATCGACTCAAAATGACTCCAATTCTCCATTAAAACATTGGAAACATCTTTTAATCCTCCTCCCGGATTGCCATCGTAAGACGATAGCTTTCCTTTTTGTTTCAAAAAAAAAAAACATCTTTTGATCCTCAGGAAGATCAAAATTAGATCGAATTGGAGTATGGGTCATGTAGTCTTATTTAGGCATTTGCTTTAGGATTTAATTAGATGATCTGATCACCAAAGATTCCTAAGTACTAAAGTGCAGTACTTAGGATCTTAGTTAATCCTAGAAAAACCAATTCGATCATTGTTTAGCCTCAATCAGTACCACTGATTCTCCTTGGCTAAACTACCCAATTTGAAACTCAAACCAGGTAAATACTCATTTGAACACTGAAATTAACTCAAAACACCTCAGAATCCTTGTATTATACCTAATTTATCTCGACAAAAACTCAAATTGCTCGAATGAATCTATTTAAAGCAAATTGACTCCAATTGCAAAATTGGGCATGAAAATCAATTCTGAAAGACTCGAGCGAATTGGTTCAATTAAAGCAAGATTTGGGGGTCTTTATGGATTTATGGAGTGAGTGGGAGACCCCCCCCCCCCAAATGTGAATTTTAGGTGCAAAGTTAGATCTAGAAGCCAAGGCTTCAGATCTGAATTTGACCTTGATGTATGGGAGGATGATGAAAAGAATGTGAGGGAAAATCAGAAATGAATTGCGATGCGTAGGGAAAGTTGTATGCGTCAGAATGGAGGTGGAAAAACACCTCTCTGATCTGAATTGATCAAAGAGGGCAGAGTGGATCTAAGCTAATCTACTCTTAAGCTACACTAAACCATCATCAAAGTTGATCTCTACTCCTATTAATCTAAATTACACTAATTACTAATCTAAACTACTCTAGAAAGCAAGAAAATCTATCTAACATAGCGGGAAATCTATCTAAGGGAAGAAGTTGCCCGAGGTCACCAGTCGGTGGCTGATGACGATGAAAGGGGTGAAGACCCTTCAGCTGATGAAGATGTCCAAGAGCCAATGGCCGGTTGGCAGGAGGCGATCGATGGAGGGAGGGAAATGGTCTCTATCACCGACCACTGAGGAAGGGGGAAGGGAAGCTGAGGGAATAGACGAAGGGAACCACTAAGGGGGAGGGAGCGATTAGCGTGCGCGCGTCTCAGGAAGTTTCTTAAGTAGGCAGGGGAGTGATTGTGATCATTGTGGAGGTGCGATCAAACACCTAGGGCATGGACAGTGGGGATGAAGAGAAAGAGGTGCGCGAAGTTGCAATCCAAATCATGGCTGTAGGATAAGATCTAGGGCAAGGGGTGATTGCACGTGCCAAAGCGCACGAAGTTTTGATTCAGAGATGGCCATCAGATCAAGAGATCACGAGATGAATGGTCGCGATTGGCCATGTTCTTGGGGCTATAGCACAAGAGCGGCTGCAGCTCTTTTGGTGGTTTTGCAGACAAGCCCTTATGGGTGAAAGGGTAGAAAATTATGAATAAACCCATAAGTGGCAAAGAAGGCGACGCTGTTTAGAGCATTGAATTGGGTTTTAAGAATATCGCGTTATAATATAGCCGAAAAAGAGTTCAAAACAAATAAAATTTTATTACTCGAATTTAAAGTCCAAGGTCGAACACAGGGAGCAAATTGGTGTTTAGAAATCAAGATCGCAATTCAAAATTTGAAAGAATATGCAATAATATCAATATCACAGTGCAAAAATATAGGAGTAAATGTAGAGCACAAAATACTAAAGAAACTCAATGTATATGAATTAAACTTAAAATTGGACGTCTGATTTGGAAATCAGATGCCTTAAAATGATGATGCTACAATGCTCCTGACTTCTTCTTTCTTCTGCTTCTACTCTTATTTCTCTTTGCCTTTCTCTGTCTTCTCCTCTTTCTTTCTTTAGCCTCGGTCTTCCTTCTTCCTTAGCTTTATCCTGACTTCTCTACCTTGGCTTCAGTTTCTTCTTCCTTCAGCTTCTTTCTTCTCTATCTTTCTCTTCTCTTTCTTTGCCGGCTGCCTCCTCTCTTTCTTTGCCTTAGCTTCTCTGCATCCTTGCCTTCTTCACTTTGGCTTTGGCTTTCTGCCTCCTCTTCTCTTCGTTGCCTGACCTCTTCTTCTTTGAATTTGGCTAAGTGTGGAGCTAAACTTTCTAAGGCAAAACCTACCCCCTACCCACGTGTACTCTCCTCTCCTTTCTCTCTTAGGTTTCGCTCTCCTAGAGCCACGCGTTTATCAGGTAATTGGGTCGGGTACGTACCTGGGACCAGGCCCACCGGCGTGTGGTGGTGGGCAAGGAGTGCAAGTTGGGTTGGGTCAAGACTAGGTCCACGGGGCGTGGTCGCAGACGAGGTCGGGTTGGTTAGGTGAGAGGGACCTCACCCCGTGATTCAGAGGTGAACAGCTACTGGCAAGAATTCACTTTATGCGCACACGGCTGCTCGTCTAGTTCCGAGGTTGGACTATCTGTCAACCTTACTTCGCCCGTGCCTGCAGTAGAGGTGTTCTCTCCAATTGCAACAACTGCGACTGCCCTTGACTAGAATTGAATGCCTGGAGTCATGCGCGAGGGTGCTCCGCGCAACCTGGGACAAAGATTTGGAGCTGGCACGGCCTAGAGCTCACTTCAAGCTTGCTTCGAGCTCTGCGCTAATGGCGGAGGATGCCTGTACCTGAAATCACTACAATGGCCTCACGGCCACGTCAGATCACTCAGGAAGCTTCATCGTGACACGGCGAGTGTGCAGCGGTGGTCGGCGTGTCGTGGGGATGCCTGTGCGAGCGTATCGAGGGCACACTGTGTGCGTATGTGTGGGTGTGTTCGAGGGTGCTTTTGGGTGGTCGATAGAGTTAATGGAGTGAGGGGTTGTGATTAGGGAGTCGAGGCGGAGGTCGTAGGGTGGTTGACAAGGTGGATGGAGGTGCGGAGCGACAGGAGCACCTCGCCGGAGGTATTGCCGGAGGTGGAGGAGATGATGGTGGTGGAGTGCGGCAGTAGTCAATTTAGGGAAATAAAGAGGGGGAAAGAACGTAGAGGGTGAAAGGGACTTATTTAGGGTGATAGTGGACGAAGGGAAGGCAAGGGTGGTGTCTGGCGCGTATCGTTGATGCCAGAGATGAAGGCGCTCAGAGAGGGATGGTCGGCGAGGATGAAGGGGAGATGAGGGCATCGGCGGGTGCTGCGCAACACAGACGAACGCATGGAAGAGGAACCTGCCACTGGTATTATGGTTAGGCGACGAGGGAGATCAGGGAAGGTCGTCGGAGCTTGATGACCGAATCGGCCGGAGGAGAAGAGACAAATTTGAGGGGGTTTCCCGGTTGATTTCAAGCTTGGTGGAGTCGGTTGGATCTGGGACTCCATAAATAGACCTTTAGAGGGGGATTTGTGCTTGGAAGCCAAGCTTCCAAGCAAGGTAAGGTCGCCGAAGTTGGAATCTTCAAAAGACCCAAATCTCTCATGTGTTCGCATGAGAGATTGAGTAGGAATTATGTATCATCAATGGGTTAAGACTGTAGGAGATTACTCAGAGAATCCCCCTTCCAATTTTGGGAGGGATTCTCTGAGCAATCAAGGAGAAATCACCTTCTAAAGCTTGTCGAAGTAGGATTCCTCCTCTATTATGGTGGAGGAACCTAATTGTGAGAATGATGAAGAGGCTAAGGGGACTTTTGCAAAGGTTTTTTGAAAGATAGGGGCACAAATGGTTCAGATTGGAGGAGATTACTTAGAGAATCTCTTTTCCAATTTTGGGAGGGGTTCCCTAAGAAATCAAGAAAAAATCACCTTCTAAAGCTCGTTGGAGTAGGATTCCTTCGCTATTATGGTGGAGGGACCTAATTGAGAGAATGATGAAGAATCTAGGGGGGCTTTTGCAAAGGTTTTTTGAAAGATAGGGGCATAAATGTAATTAGGCTTGACCTATTTGCAAAGTGGGTCAAGATGAGTTCCCCTTAGGTCCAAATTTTGGTACAAACCTAATTTGGACCTAAGGAGTCCAATGATAAAGTTGGATTTTGGGTTTGACCACATTTGACTGGGTAATTTATGCGAAAACCTAATTTAGGGCAAATATCTGTCTGAGACCCCATTCTAGGTCAACATGGGTTCCAACGGCCAAATTGAAAGTTCTAAACCCTAGAGAATATTTTTCTATGATTTTTAGAGGATTTAGGTGAATTTTATCCTGACCAGAATCTTGGTTAATCAAGTGGATTTATTTTAGGGTTTCAAGATGTCATTTAATTCATAGGGTACACACAAATCCTTTTCTGTCAAATCCAACCCACTTTTTATCTTTTTAAGACCTTTTGACCTGTGTTTAGCCCTTGAGAAAATTTTTTGTTGTACTGCAATGGTAAAATTACAGTTTTACCCCTTGTTTCTTGCTTTTCTCTCAGAAAGGTTATTTAATGAATTGTGACCTCCAGTTGGTTATGTAGGAGCTTTTATTGTCTTTATTGTGTCAAAATGAGCTAGTTAGGACTCATGATAGTGTTCCCATCATACCCCCATGCCTAGCTTTTGCTAGTCCCTTAGCAAAATTTTAAGGTTTTAACTTTGATTCTAGACCATGAGTTCCTTTGATGTTCAAAAACTATGATGTGTGCTTTCTTCTGTAGATTGGTTAGAATGCCAATAGTAGGTCTAGAGGTACTCAAGCACCAACCAAGATTCGGACCTGACCAGCTCTAGCCTCAGTCTGCCGTGAAGGTTTTTAAGGCCCATAGGAACTATCCTGAGGTTCATTGGACTCCGCGGTTAAAGCACCCATGCTTGTAACATATTTTAGCCTTGGTTCAGTTTGCAGTGCATTTTTGTAAGAGAGAGATAGAGGAATTTTCTTTGTTTGGAGAATTTTCTCTCTCTTTTCTTTTTATTTCTAGCTTCGGATTGGCTTCTCAACATGGTCTGTATCGGATTCCTAGTCCCCATCATCAATCCTCGAAGGATCCCTGGTAATCAATGCTTTGAGATACCACCACCCATGGCAACCCTCAGAACCCTAGCTTTCAAAATTTTGAGATAATCCCACCCATGGCGTTCTGTAGTTAAATCCAGACCTTGGTAATCGACATTTCATGGTAATGCCTCCCATGGCATATGATCCAGCATAGGGTGCTTACATGCCCCCGGTAGGATATGTAAATATCCTAAGAGACAAGCACCGAGAAGACGATATGTTATTGCACATCTTCGAGGGGAATTTCCCGCCTCTCCACACTGGGAACTTGTCCAAATCAACTTGTGTTGATTAACCGCTCCTAATCTAGGCGACTTTTTTAGAACAATTTAAAAGCATTTGCATGATTTTGATACTTATGCGCACTGAACCAGATTGTGTGTGGATTGGGGTGCTTAGGTTATCGAGTCCCGCAAACCAGAGGTCAGTTAATGAGGCCGAATATTCCCTAAGCCTTAGACCTAATACTTAAGCTTCGCATTTTCCCCAATCTCTTGAGGACTATCCAGATCTTAGCGGATACTTGAATTTTTAAGCCTAGGAATATAGCCCAAGAGGCCTAAGATTAGTGTTCCTACTAATCTCTTTTGTGCTTCATTAGCACTTTTTTCCTTTCATTTTCTTTTTCTTGATATGGTCTAGAACTCAGTTAATCCCTTAATTTCTTACTAATGACTATCTTTTTTCTTTTCAACTTGTGTTCCTTTTTGACATTTTTCACTTCTCCCCTTTTTCTCCTCAAGATTTGTATGGCCTCAAAATTTTCTCTCCCCTCAAAATTTTTTTGTTCTTTTTCAAAATTTTTTTCACTTTTTTGGTATTTTTGTGATATGCGATTTTTTTGATGAAGCCTTTTCTTGTGAGATGATTTTCACGGCATTTGGCACTTTTATGCCCCCCATGCCTATGATTTGCAATGTCCCGATTGTAAATTAGGTGGGTTCGAGTTCAACTTAGATCATTCATTAGAACAAGTTCTGGGTGGGCAAAGGGGTCGAGGTGACTGTTGCGGATGATTTCAAACTTGGGTATGGGTACCTGAGGTGGGGTCGGCTGTTCTAATGGGTGAACCCTAAAGTGCAATATGAATTCAGCATAGGAATGTCAAGAAAGGTTTCAGGTTTTTCAAAAATGACGGGTTGCCTCCTGTTAAGCGCTGAGTTTTACGCCATCGGCTGGGTGAAATGAGCTCAGGGGGGATGGAGGGTAAAGGATATCTCAACCAAATTTGTATTGGTAGGGTCAATGAACGGTTTGAGTCTCTGATCATTCACGACAAAAGGTTCTAAATCGTGGCTGAGTGGACTGATCTCGATGGCTCCATTTCCAAAGATTCATCGGACGAGGTAAGGTCCGATCCATTTTGATCTTAGTTTTCCTAGGAATAGTTTGAGCTTGGCATCAAAGAGTAGGACTTTTTGACTAGGGTGAAAGATCTTTCTGGATATGTGCTCTTTGTGAAAGACTTTAACCCGCTCTTTGTAAATTCGCGAGTTCTCATACGCGTCGTGGTGTAATTCATCGATCTCTCTCATTTGAATCTTTTTGTGTGTTCCTGCCTGAGAAAGATCTAGGTTGCAGGTCCGTACTGCCTAATAGGCTTTATGCTCCAATTCGACGGGGAGGTGACATGCCTTCCCGTACACCAATCTGAAGGGAGACATGCCTAATTGGGTTTTGTGGGTGGTCTTATAAGCTCAGAAAGCTTTCGGAAGTCGGGATGACTAGTCTTTCCTATCAGGTCAAATAGTAACCTGAAGGATTTTCTTGATCTCCTGATTTGATAGCTCAACTAGACCATTAGTTTGGGGGTGGTAAGGAGTAGAAATTTGGTGTGACACCTCGTATTTGGGTCTTTAGTGACCTGAACTGAGCATTAGTGAAATGGATCCCTCCATCAGAGATTATAGCACGTGGAATCCCGAATAGCGAAAAGATGTTTTGATGAATGAATTTGATAACCACCTTATGATCATTGGTTCGGGTCGGAATGGCTTCGATCCATTTTGACACGTAGTCAACAACGAGTAGAATGTACTTGAAGCTGTCCGAAATAGGAAAGGGTCCCATAAAATCAATCTCCTAAACGAAGATTTCGCATACGAGAATCTGCTGTAAGGGCATCATATCACGGTGGCTCATGTTGCTTAAGGTCTGGCAACGAGTGCATGCCCTACAGTGATTGTATGCGTCTTTGAAAATTGTGGGCCAATAGAAGCTGCACTAGAGGACTTTTGTTGTTGTTTATGACCTGAGAAGTGTCCACCACATGCCTGGTCATGGTAGAAGGATAAGATGTCTTGAATTTCCGCTCTCGCGACACATCGTCGAATGATTTGATTAGCACCGATGCGGAAAAGATATGGGTCTTCCCAAAAGTAATACTTGGCATCGGAAAGCAATTTGTCCTTCTTGGCTTTCGACCAATCGAACAGGATCTGATGTGATGTCAGGTAGTTTACCAGATCAGCAAACCATGGAAGCCCTATACTGATAGTCAGGAGGCGCTCATCAGGAAAATGTTTTGTAATGGGTCTGGAAGGGTCTATAATATCAGAAGGAAGGCAGGACAAGTGATCAGCTACCACATTCTGTTTTCCTGCTTTGTCGTGAATCTCGAGGTCAAACTCTTGCAACAGTAAGATCCAGTGGATTAATCAAGGTTTCGTGTCCTTCTTCACAAGGAGATGCCTTACAGTTGTGTGATTAGAGTAAATGATAACACGGGAACTAGAAGATATGATCTGAACTTTTCGAGGGTAAATACTACGGCTAGCAGCTCTTTCTCAGTAACTGTGTAGTTACGCTGAGCCTCATCAAGTGTCTTGCTAGCGTAGTAGATGACCACAGGTTTCCTGTCAATTTTCTACCCAAGTACCGCTCCTATAGAGAAATCAGATGCATCGCACATGGTCTCAAAGGGTTGTGCCCAATTAGGGGACAGTAGGATCGGAGCTTGGGTAACTTGATCACGGAGGATTTCAAATGCTTGAGTGCATTCCTTGGAGATTTCGAAAGGAACATCCTTAGATAGTAGAGTGGTCAGGAGGTGTGCGATCTTTGAGAAATCAGGAATGAACTGATGGTAAAAATCGACGTGCCCCAGAAAAGATCGGACGTCCTTGATCGAGCTAGGCATAGTGAGTTTGGAAATTAGATTCACCTTGTCTTGTTCGACCTGGATGCCCTTTTTTGATATGAGATGTCCCAGGACAATTCCTTCAGGCAACATGAAATGGCTCTTTTCCCAAGAAAGAACCAGATTCACGTCAATGCACTACCTAAGGATCTGGACCAAGTGTAGGAGGCAATCATCAAATGATTCTCCAAATACTGAAAAGTCATCCATGAAGACTTCCAGGTAATCACCTACCATATCTGAGAATATGGCAAGCATGCACCGCTAAAAGGTAGTGGGTGCATTGCAGAGACCGAAAGGCATCCTTCGGAATGCGTACGTCCCGAAGGGGCAGGTGAAAGTGGTCTTTTCTTAGTCCTCAGGATGGATTGCCACCTGGTTATAACCGGAGTACCCGTCCAAAAAGCAGAAGAACCTATTTCCCGCTAGTTTCTCGAGGATCTGATCAATAAACGGTAGTGGGAAATGATCCTTCTTTGTGGAGGTATTGAGTCTTCTGTAATCAATGCAGACTCTCCACGAATTCGCCACATCGGTCGGTATGATTTCTCCAGTTTCAGTCGTGATCACGGTGAGTCTTGCCTTCTTAGGCACAACCTGGATTGGACTCACCCACCGACTGTCGGAGATCGGGTAGATGATCCCAGCATCTAACCACTTGATGATCTCCTTTTTCACAACCTCCTTTCAGATTAGGATTCAGACGTCTCTACATTTCACGGGAAGGTCGTGTATCCTCTTCGGTGTAGATACGGTGTGTGTAGTAAGAGGGGCTGATGCCAGTCAAATCATCGAGAGTCCATCCATGACTCTTCGATGTTGCTGGAGAATAGTAGTCAGACGAGATTCTTGATCAGGTGTGAGTTTGGAGTTGATAATCACAGGAAACATCTGATTGGAACCCAAAAAGACGTACTTAAGATGGTCGGGGAGAGTCTTGAGTTCCAAAATAGGGTTATCAGCAGCAGTGGGTGGTTCAGGGTGTGTGTTAGTAGCAAGGGAAGGAGTTATGGGTGTGCTAAGTCAAGTTCAGACTCCTCTGATTGCGGGTTTTGATCCTCATGTGGTTGATCAGAAGTTGCCAGGTTTTCCTTAATATATGGATCATCAATCACAGCCTTGATATCACATATCTGTTCTATAACACTGTAATTAATCCCTTGTTGGGCCTTAAAGATGTCAATATTTAATGTTTGGTTTTCAAATTTCAGTTCAATTTGGCCCTCCTCACAATTTATGTTGGCCCTAGAAGTGGCTAGAAAGGGTCTCCCTAGTATAATTGGTGTATTCCTTGGGTTTTCTGGAGTATCCATAACCAAGACTACAAAGTCCACTGGGAAGTAGAAATCCTGAACCCTAACAATGACATCCTCAAGAACTCCTTTAGGTGACTTAATAAATCGATCAGCCATTTGTAATATCACCTTTGTCGGTTTAAGCTCAGATTCCTCAAGATGGTCAAGTAGGGATGTAGGTATTAGGTTTATGGTGGCTTCTAGGTCCAATAAAGCTCTATCAAATTGGGTATCACCAATTGTACAGGAAATCGGGGGAGTACCTGGGTCTTTTGCCTTAGGTGGGAGTTTACTCAAATTACAGAGCTGGCTTGCTCTGACAATATGATTGGGCTCCTACTTTTGGTTCGCAGCTTACGCTTAGGTGTACACACATCTTTCAGAAATCGTGCGTAAGCTGGTACATGGTGGATCGCATCCATCAAGGGGATGTTTATATGGACCTGTTCAAAGAGCTTGACCAGATCGTCCTCAGGTGCCACGGGTTTGTTTGTCCTCTTTCCCTTGGTCAAGGCCTCGGGAAATGGAACCTTGGATGGTTCCTCTAGAATAGGTCCAGGTTCTTGATTTGGGACAGGGGTATCCTGGATAATTATCCTAGGGTTTGGGTTACTACCAGGCTGAAAGTGGCTTGGGTAAGGTGGGTCTTGTGTTGCTTTGCCACTACGGGTTGTTACTGAATTTAGTCTTGCCTGGTTCTAGTTTGGTGTTGGTAAAATAGGTGGCTATTGCTGAAATCTCGAATAGGATGTCGAAGCTTCCATCCTATCAGGTGATGGAACAGAAGGGGCCTGATAAATCATGTGGGCTTGGCCCGGATTTGGGTTCATAACATGCCTATGGTTTGGCATGTTATTCAGGTTCAGTAGAGGTTGCGAAGGGAGTGTGTCAGGTTGGCGGGAATTCGCCATCTGGGCGAGTTGATTGTGAACCTCTGTGATCTCGTCTTTGTGCTGTTTTTGCATAGCCGCATTCGTCTTCTGAATGTCAGCCAGAGTCTGAAGGATAAGAGTTGTTTGATTTGTTTGAGTTGGCCCAGATTGATAGGTGGGGTTGGGCCAAGGCTGAAGCGGCTGATATGGACGAGGAGCTTGTGGACGGGGTTGATATGGTGGTCTTTGATTCTAATTATTTCTCGCCGACAGGAAATTGGGATGATTCTGACATCCAGGGTTATAGGTATTAGAGAATGGGTCATTCTGGATGGCGTTGAGGTCCTCGCAGGTCTGAGGAGCCTCAGAGAAATTAGAGTACGAGGGTTCAGAGTTCCCCCAACTAGAGTAAGCAGGATCGGAGTTTCCTCCGATCCTAGAGTCAGACGGGGTGGATACGGGTCCATCCCCTAAGAAGATTGGTGATAGATGTTATGCACAGCTTCCCACCCAGAGGGCGGTTGTGTGAACGGGTTTTGCACAGAGGTGGCTTGCTGCAGATGCCAAGTTACCTCATCTACCTTCTTCTCAATGATAGAGACCTTGTCCAAACGACTGGCCATCAATTCCAAGTCGACTGATGCAGACATGCCCTGCGTCTCGTGTGCTCCCCTTGGATTCGTATATACGCGGGCATTTGTTCAGTCGAATAAGCCCATGGAGTCATTATTGATGGAGTTCTCGCACATATTCTCGAGAATCTCCCACACAGTGTCTTCTTGTTGACCCATGATATTTCCTCTGCAAGTTGCATTGAGGAATAAACAGATATCTTCATGGAGTCCTGGTAAAAAGACTGGACTTGTTCCCATTTAGGAACTTCGTGATGGGGGCACTTTCGCATGAGATCCAGGAAACAGTCCCATGCTTCATGAAGGGGTTCTCCAGACTGCTGGGTGAAGTGCATGATCTAGTGTCGTAAGGCATTTGTCCAACCAAATGGGAAGAACTTTTTCAGAAACTTGGCTTGTAGTTCAACCCATGTGTTGATTGGACGCGTTTGAGTCTGATACCAGTGAACTGCTTTGTCCATGAGAGAGAAGGAGAACATCTTCATGAGAAGAATATCCTGATTTTGGACATCTGACCTGAAGGTCTGGGCTAGATGCTTGAGGTGTTTGATGTGCTGGAAGGGATCCTCGGAATTAAGCCCATGAAACTTTGGAATAGCATGGATCATGTTGGGCTTGAGTTCAGAATCAGGACCTCTAGCCGGGATTTGGACTTGAGGTTCGATCGCCACCGTAGCAGGATTGTAGTGATCTCGCATCATGGGATGCTGCATGGGTTAACAAAGGGTTGGAATAAATCATTAAGGCACTGGAGTTGGTTCTCAAGGTTATTCTCTTCTTCTGCGGGTTGTGCCATGATGATGGAAGAAGGAGAATTAGGTTCAGATGAATCAGAGGAGATGTCTATGTGGTGGGGTTGCTGCACAAACACGGAAGTCAAGGCCTGGCCTCGACGGGAGTGAATCACTAAAGGAGGCCTCAAGGATGGTCTTAAGGACCTTCTACCGAACATGCACCAATGGTCTGGATGAGAGTAGAATGTGATAGACCCAATCAAGACACCCAAAAATTTGGATGACTATAAAGGTTCGAGGCGGATGATACCCCTTAGTCGGAAAGCTGTCCACCTGAGAAATACTTGGGCAGTCAGAGAGGGAGGGTCCTACAAAGACCCCTACACGGTAGAGCGCCCCCACGAGTTACAAGGTTTTCCTCACCAGACCTCTCTTGTCACTGATGTTCCAAGTAGACCAGAATGGGGACTTTGACCTCTTAAGTCTACCAGTTTTATTAAAGAGAAAGGGTGTTTAAGATTTTCACTTGAACTTTAGATGTATTGAGTGCAAAAAATGACATAATTTCAAGGTTGGTTGACCCAACAAAGTGGGTCAACTTCACCTGTTTGTCCTTTGAGAAGTTTTAGGTCTCTTCTTTTAGGATTCAAGTGAGATTTAAGAGCCTGAATTTTAGGGTTTTCTTGAATAAATCTCTTCAACCAAGGTTTAGGCACACCTCTTTTTGGAAAGTTAATTGTTGCTTATGAAGGTATGTCTCTAAAACCTTAAATTGAAATCCTTAATTTAGCTCTAATCTTGGTCCAATTTAGTTTGCTAAAATGTGGTATCTAGAGCTCAATCAAGAAAGTGGTAGCCCTAGTTACCTTAAATGGGTGCACAAATCAGATTTTGTTGTTGAAATCAAATCAGGCAACTTGATGAATTTAGCTAAAAATGTAAAGCAAGTAGCCCTAATTGATTTTTTCTTTTTTCCTTTTCAGAATGAGGGGCTTAAGAGAAAGTAATTAGAAATTACCTGCCCCTGGCCTGTTTGATGTGCGGCTGTCTTTCTTTGAATCTTCTCCCTGAAACAACCACAACAAAGAGATATACCAAGTTAGTACCAAATCAGCAATTGTAATCAAGAATTCTAAATAGCCCGTTGCTCCCCGACAACAGCGCCAAAATGTTTAGAGTGTTGAATCGGGTTTTAAGAATATCGCATTGTTATATAGCCGAAAAAATGTTCAAAACAAATACAATTTTATTACTCGAATTTAAAGTCCGAAGTCGAACACTGGGAGCAAATTGGTGTTTAGAAATCAAGATCACAATTCAGAATTTGAAA
Source organism: Thalassia testudinum (assembly GCA_037157565.1). Classification (NCBI taxonomy): domain Eukaryota; kingdom Viridiplantae; phylum Streptophyta; class Magnoliopsida; order Alismatales; family Hydrocharitaceae; genus Thalassia; species Thalassia testudinum. The sequence continues at coordinate 124,858,300 of JAZHRO010000036.1, read as the reverse complement.
GAATATGCAATAATATCAATATCACAGTGCAAAAATATAGGAGTAAATGTAGAGCACAAAATACTAAAGAAACTCAATGTATATGAATTAAACTTAAAATTAGACATCTGATTTGTAAATCAGATGCCTTAAAATGATGATGCTACAATGCTCCTGACTTCTTCTTTCTTCTGCTTCTACTCCTCTTATTTCTCTTTGCCTTTCTCTGTCTTCTCCTCTTTCTTTCTTTAGCCTCGGTCTTCCTTCTTCCTTAGCTTTTTCCTGACTTCTCTGCCTTGGCTTCAGTCTCTTCTTCCTTCAGCTTCTTTCTTCTCTTTCTTTCTCTTCTCTTTCTCTGCCGGCTGCCTCCTCTCTTTCTTTGCCTTAGCTTCTCTGCATCCTTGCCTTCTTCTCTTTGGCTTTGGCTTTCTGCCTCCTCTTCTCTTCACTGCCTGACCTCCTCTTCTTCTCTGAATTTGGCTAAGTGTGGAGCCAAACTTTCCAAGGCAAAACCTACCCCCTACCCGCACGCACTCTCCTCTCCTTTCTCTCTTTGGTTCCACTCTCCCAGAGCCACGTGTTTATTAGGTAATTGAGTCGGGTATGTACCTGGGACCAGGCCCACCGGCGTGCGGTGGTGAGCGAGGAATGCAAGTCGAGTCGGGTCAAGACCAGGTTTGCGGGGTGTGGTCGCGGATGAGGCCAGGTCGGTCAGGTGAGAGGGACCTCACCACGTGATTCGGAGGCGAACAACTACTGGCAAGAATTCACTTTATGCGCACACGGCCGCTCGTCCAGTTCCGAGGTGGGACTATCTGTCCACCTTTCTTCGCTTGCGCCTGCGGCAGAGTTGTTATCTCCAATTATAGCAACTGTGACTTCCCTTGACTAGAATTGAATGCTTGGAGTCATGCGCGAGGGTGCTCCGCGCAACCTGGGACAGAGATCTGGAGCTGGCATGGCCTGGAGCTCGCTTCAAGCTTGCTTCAAGCTCTGTGCTAATGGAGGAGGATGCCTATACCTGAAATCACTACAACAGCCTCACAGCCACGTCAGATCATTCAGGAAGCTTCGTCGAGGCACGGCAAGTGTGCAACGGTAGTTGGTGTGTCGTGGGGACGCTTATGCGAGCGTGCCTAGGGCACACTGTGTGTGTATGTGTGGGTGTGTTTAGGGGTGCTTTTGGGTGGTTGATAGAGTGAATGGAGTGAGGGGTTGTGATCATGGAGTCGAGGTAGAGGTCGTAGGGTGGTTGGCGAGGTGGATGGAGGTGCGGAGCGACGGGAGCACCTCGCCGGAGGTATTATCAGAGTGGAGATGATGGTGGTGGAGTGCAGCAGTAGTTGATTTAGGGAAATAAAGAGGGGGAAAGAATGTAGAGGGTGAAAGGGACTTATTTAGGGTGATGTGGACGAAGGGAAGGCGAGGGTGGAGTTTGACGCGTATTGCCGACGCTGGAGACGAAGGTGCTCAGAGAGGGACAGTTGGGGAGGTGGATGGAGGTGCGGAGCGACTGGAGCACCTCGCCGGAGGTACTACCGGAGTGGAGATGATGGTGGTGGAGTGCGGCAGTAGTCGATTTAGGGAAATAAAGAGGGGGAAAGAATGTAGAGGGTGAAAGGGACTTATTTAGGGTGATAGTGGACGAAGGGAAGGCAAGGGTGGCGTTTGGCGCGTATTGCCAACGCCGGAGACGAAGGCACTCAGAGAGGGATGGTTGGCGAGGATGAAGGGGAGACAAGGGCATCGGTGGGTGCTGCGCGACACAGACGAATGCAAGGAAGAGGAACCTGCCACTGGTATTGTGGTTAGGCGACGAGGGAGATCAGGGAAGGTCGTCAAAGCTTGATGAGTGAATCGGCTAGAGAAGAGACAAATTTGAGGGGGTTTCCCGGTCGATTTCAAGCTTGGAGGAGTTGGTTGGATCTGGGACTCCTTAAATAGACCTCTGGAGGGGGATTTGTGCTTGGAAGCCAAGCTTCTAAGAAAGGTAAGGTTGTCAGAGTTGGAATATTCAAAAGACCCAAATCTCTCATGTGTTCGCATGAGAGATTTAGTAGGAATTATGGATCACCGATGGGTTTAGACTGGAGGAGATTACTCAGAGAATCTCCCTTCCAATTTTAGGAGGAATTCTTTGAGAAATCAAGGAAAAATCACCTTCTAAAGCTCGTCGGAGTAGGATTCCTTCGCTATTATGGCGGAGGGACCTAATTGCGAGAATGATGAAGAAGCTAGGGGGCTTTTGCAAAAGTTTTTTGAAAGATAAGGGCATAAATGTAATCAGGCTTGACCTATTTGCAAAGTGGGTCAAGATGAGTTCCCCTTAGGTCTAAATTTTGGTAAAAACCTAATTTGGACCTAAGGAATCCAATGGTGAAGTTGGATTTTGGGTTTGACCACATTTGACTAGGTAATTTATGCAGAAACCCAATTTAGGGCAAATATCTGTCTAAGACCCCTTTCTAGGTCAAAATGGGTTCCAATGGAAAAATTGAAAGTTCTAAACCTTAGAGAATATTTTTATATGATTTTTAGAGGGTTTAGGTGAATTTTATCCTAACCAAAACCTTGTTTAATCAAGTGGGTTTGTTTTAGGATTTCAAGAAGTCATTTAATTCACAGGGTACACACAAGCCCTTTTCTGTCAAATCCAACTCTCTTTTTATCTTGTTATGACCTTTTGACCTGTGTTTAGCCCTTGAGAAAACTCGTTGTTGTACTGCAATGGTAAAATTACAGTTTTACCCCTTGTTTCTTACTTTTCTCTTAGAAAGGTTATTCAATGAATTGTGACCTCTAGTTGGTTATGTAGGAGTTTTTATTCTCTTCATTGTGTCAAAATGAGCTAGTTAGGGCTCATGATGGTGTTCCCATCAAATGCAATCCCTGAGGTGTTACAAAATGACCCCTGGCGACTATCAAATTAGTCCCTGGAGGTTTTAAATTTGAAGAAATTGTATATGACCTAAGGGCCTAAGTGAGAAACCATAAATACGAGGTCCTAATGATGCCCAAATGCTACCAAGTTTTTATTGAAGCTTAATTAAACATTTAAGAAGTTGATTTCACTTTTGATTTGAAGTTTTGAACTCAATTATGTGTTAAATTTGTAATTGGATCATCATTTTATATTAATGAATAGAATATCTAATTTAATGACCTAATTTTATGTTTTTAACACAGATTTGATGTTTTAGGTCTTTTTCACTATTTCCCACACTTAACCCTTCTCATGTGTTAATTTCGTAGTGTTTAACCTAGTTTCTAGCTTAACTTGAGCATTTTAGCTATGATGAGCCACACCTCATCAAAGGCATAAGTTGAATTTTGGTTAAGCAAATCCCATGGTTGATCAACCACCTCCTCCACCTTCTAATCAGTACGAGTTGCTACAAAGGTAGCTGGAACAATTGCAGCAAATGCAAGCATGGTTTCAGTGGATGAATGGTCAAGATGCTCAGTCCTTAAAGGATTTTTATGATTCTTTAAATTATGGAGAACATCCTAGTGTTCTGACTCCAGGCAGTGATGTGGAAATCAAGCCATAGGTTTTAAGCTTGATAAAACATTTCATGGGCTTGGCTTCGAAGATCCGTTTCAGCATTTGGGCAACTTTACCACTTTAGTCTAGACTGCCAAAGCACAAAACATGGACGAGGAGCAGATGATCATGAGGCTTTTTCCCTACTCTCTTAGGGATAAGGTCTCACATTGGCACAGAACTATTGGGAGGTAGATAAACACTTGTAATGCTTTATGATGGGTGATTACCACTTTCGTCCAGTGACTGGGGGAATCGTGATAGAGTGATCTTCATTTTCGTTGAATTTTCAAACATGAAATGTCGTGTCGTTGTATTTAGTTGCGTGGTAGAAAATCACTTTTCAAAACTTTTAATTCTCAAAATCTAACCACGAAAATAGTTAGGTTGTCTCCACAGGGAGGAATTAGCCTACTAAACTAGCAAATATTTCCATGCTAAATCTTATTCCACGAAAGATCTTTTTGCATTTAATGAAAAATGATTTTCTCAAAGAAGAGAAAGTTGACTGATATTTCATGTAATTGTAAGTATCGTAGTAGATATTTTCCCATACTTTCACCAATTTATCAAAAAGTGATATTCAGATATGTGCCTACAATTGTCGTATATCGTGTGATGTATGTGAGGCCAATAGAATGGAGGAAAATGCATTTATAGATAATAAGATAATATTGTGAGAACTAAGGGGCTGGCTTGCAAATTCACTTAAGATATTAACTCAGTAAATAAATGAATAGGATTTTCGCAATGGCGTAACCCGTAAATATTAATGCGTGGTGAAACAGAGGATTTGCTTCTCTCCTCTTTGCGCGCATGAAGGAGGGGTCGTCTGCCGGCCTGCATATGGTGGAGGTACGCCTAAGGAGGGGCTTCGAGATGGCGGTGAAGGTGTGGCCGATGGTCACCAGCGGTGGCCAGCTAGCGTTGAAGTGGCCAGACGGCGTGGATGCTTGCTGTGGCGTTGGAGGCTCTGGTGATGCCGCGTGAATGCTGATGAGGTGCGCTCGAGGGAGGCCATCTTCCTAGAGGTGTTGGCGGTGAATGGGAGTGGCCCGAAGTGGCTTGTGGCGTACGGGGATGTTCTACGATTTGGGTTGTTTGTGGAGTTGCAGGGGATGGTGGTGGAGACGGGAGGTTGAAGAAGAAAAAGAGAAAAAGAGGAAGGCAAGAAGGGAGTGGGTGGGTTGTGGCTTCGGTGTTGGTGGCGATGGTGGGTGTGTTGTTGGTGGTCTGCGGCTAGGGGGGAAGGTCTGCTAGAGGTGGAGGGCGATGGGTGTAGGTGGCATTGATAAAGGTGATGGGTGTAGTGCTGGAGGTGATGGTGGTAGGAAGGATGGCTATGGGGTGGTAGTGGGTTTGCGGTAAGGATGGTGGTGGTGATGGGTAGGAGATGATGGCACAGTGCAAGTGATCTCCACAGTGCCCTCCTATTTCCACGGTGGACTTCCTCCCGGCGATCTCAGGAGGAAGATGGATCTTCTCCTCGCGTGTGGGCATCTTCTTTTATAGATGTTCCCCGACTCTCCCTCGTTCGGTTTATTCCGTGCGAGATCTCCTCCAACAACTTTGGCGATGAGTCATTGCCAACGGCCGGTCGACTTATGTTGGCTATTAGTTTAGGCCTGTGAGGATTAGCTTCCTGTTGGTAGTGAAGATGCAGTTGGGTATTGGATTTTTTGAATTTTACACTTACGTCCCCGCATAACATATTAAGATAAATTAATACTTGATTCTAATTGCAATCTAATGAGGTGTGATTTAAATATACTTAAGCTAATTAAGTGTCTAATAAATTGGACTTATCAAATACCCTCATGTCTAAGTTTTGCTAGTTTCGAGCAAAAGTGAAAAGTGATGGAAGGGACCAACAGATTTCTTCTTTCCTTATTCCAAAAATTTAGAGATCCAGACAAATGTGAAGTGATAGTAGCCTGAGTAATGGATTAAAGTGAAGAGCCAACCTACATTTTAAACTCGTGCTTTACCCTTGATAAAAATTCAATCGGGATAGGCAACTTCTTCCTTAGGGGATAAAGTAGAAAATGATTTATAATTTGACCCTGGCTTTTTGGTTTAGGGAGGAGATACTGAGTTGAATGGGTTTATATTTGGTAGCTCACACTCATCTGGTGCTACATGTAGTCTAGTACTGCAGACTTTAAATCTCTTGACTATCAAACGAGTCAACCCAGAGAGAGGCTAAAAGCTGTGCGCTCTTTGTGTTCCTTTGCGCTTATCACTCTCTCTTTTCTTTTCTTTTCTTTTTTTTTTTTCTTTTTTGAGATCACATATCTTACTAGATTTTGTAAATGTACTCAATATTTGGTGGCCTCTCATGCCATTCACACATTAATTAAATTCCTAATAACCCTACAACTAAGTTAGAAGTCCTCAGCCAATATTTGGGCGATTAAAAATACTAAAAAGTACGTATGGGTCATATTTGGTGGATCGTAATGGGTGCTTTTGTTGCCTCAAAAACATCGACACATAATGAAAAATGATACGAAGATAAAACTATAAACTTGAACTCTCTTCTTTTTTTTCTTTATTTTTCATATTTTTCTAAATATAAATGTTTCTTTTTTTCTTTCTTTTGTTGCTTTTTTTTTTTTTTGACTTACTAACACAAAATGATGCAAACTTTTATTCATGAGGCATTATTGGGGAAAATGATGATCAAGAGGATATTGTATGGCTTATTTGATAGAAGTGCTTACCCTCGACACCGGGAAGGAATGGATAGGATAAGCGTATTTCTGACCTTTGACACTATTACCCTCCTTCAGCTGAGGACTTTATGAAGGACGGTCATGACCATCCACCATAGTCATAGTTTTATTAGGACTCAATCTCTGTGTATCTGCCTTATTTGGTGACTCTCAGGAATTCACACACTGTTTGCACACAGGAACAGAGTGCGAAAACTATGCCTAATTCTGAGGTATTATCATCTAATTATCTAGAATTTAAGAGTCCTTGCACTAGACTTAGCACACCGGTAGTCTCTCTACTTTCTCCTCACAATTATTAGGTAGATCTTAATAGAAGATAGTTTACCTGACTCCCTTTAAACTATCCAAGGATTTGGCAAAAAATTCTTATTGATTTTCTACCAAGATCCATTACCCAGTCTACGTGTAAGTAAAGTAACTGTACTAGATTCTAAACTTAGAAATAATTTAGGAAGAAAATCTTTAATGACACCTCCTAAAAAAAACTTCTGCTAGGGACTAACCAATTCAGCTCAAGAAAAGAGATTTTTTTTTTAACTAATGCTATCCTAAATGTATGCAAATATTTATAAATGCTATAAACATCCTCAGGTTATACCCCCCCATGCCTAAATTGACAATGACCTTATTGGAAAAAGAAAGATATAGAAATAATATCACCTGAGGAGGAGAGCGGGAGGAGCTAAGGTTCCTCAAGCCGAAGCACGTCCAAAACCTGGCCATCTGAAAGAGTAACATAAGGTTTAAGTCATTGGCCATTTACCTTAAAGCTCTCACCAGAAGTAGGGTTCCGAATTTCTACTGCTCCATGAGGGAAGGCATTGATAACAACATACCGCCCATCCCAACGAGACTTGAGCTTTCCAGGAAATACCTTAAGTCTAGAATTGAAAACCCAGACCCACTGGTTGGGCTCAAAGGTCTTTCTAATGATGTGCTTATCATGGAAGACCTTTGTATATTATTTATAAGCTTAAGAGGTTTCGTAGGCTTCATTGCAAAGCTCCTCAAGCTCACTTAACTCCAGCATGCGTGCCTTTCCTGCTTTATCCAGATTTAAGTTAATGTTTTTAATAGCCCAATAAGCTTTGCATTGGATTTCCACAGGAAGGTGACATGCTTTTCTATAGACAAGACGGAAAGGAGACATGCCCAAGAGAGTTTTATAAGCTGTTCTGTAGGCCCACAAAGCATCATTCAATTTTTCCTACCAATCCTTACGGTTGGGCCTAATAGTTTTTTCCAGAATCCATTTAATCTCCCTATTAGACACTTCAACTTGTCCACTTGTTTGGGGATGGTAAGGTGTGGCTATCATGTGGTTGACTCACAAATTTTGGAGTAGTCTTGTGAAGTGCACATTCTTAAAGTAAGGTCCTCCATCACTTATGATAGTCCTTGGGCACCCATATCTAGAAATGATATTAGCCCTAACAAAATCCAAGACCACGGAATGGTCATTTGGTCTGTGTGGGTATGGCTTCTATCCATTTCGATACATAGTCTACATCCACAAGGATGTACTCAAATCCGAAGGACACAGGAAAGGGACCCATGAAGTTGATGCCTCAAATATCAAAGATCTCAACAGGAAGAACAGGTTGCTGGGGCATCTCATTCCTTTTGCCAATGATTCCCGTCTGCTGGCAATGTAGACATGCACCCACACATGTATGTGCATCTCTGAATAATGTTGGCCACCAAAAGCCAGACTGAAGAACCTTATGGGCAGTCTTTTTCCCACTAAAATGCCATCCACAGTGGAGGTCATGGTAGAAACTCAGAACACTCCTTTGTTCTTCGTCAGGGACGCAACGGTGGAATAACTGGTCAAGGCCTATTCTAAAAATCTCGGGTTCCTCCCAGTGATAAAATTTAGCATCAGCAAAAAATTTGTCCGCTTTTGCTTGTCCCAAGTACTAGGGGCAATGCTCGTGACCAGATAGTTCACTATCTCAGCGAACCAAGGAGTTTTGGCCTCCATGGCCATCAGAGACTCATAAGGAAAAGTCTCTTGGATACCGCCAGCAGGGGTTGATGCCTTAATAGGGATCCTAGGCAAATGATTTGCTATCACATTCTCAACTCCCTTCTTATCTTTTATTTCCAGGTCAAACTCCTGGAGTAGCAGAATCCAACGAATCAAATGAGGTTTGGTATCCTTCTTCGCAAGAAGGTGCTTTAAAGCAAAATGATCGGTGAACACCACAACCTTGGATCCCAATAAATAAGACCGAAACTTTTCCAAAGCAAATACTACAGCAAGAAGCTCCTTTTCAGTGACTGTGTAGTTTTGCTGAGGATCCGTAAAGGTCTTGCTGGCATAATGCAAACATGAGGTTTGCCAACAACCCTTTGACCTAAGACCGCTCCCACGGCGAAATCAAAAGCATTGCACATTTGTTCAAACGGGAGGGTCCAATTTGGTGCTTGGAGAATCGGTGCGGTAATAAGGGCTTTCTTCAAGATTTGGCAAGCCTCGCCACATCTATCATCAAAATCGAAGGAAACATCTTTCGCTAACAGGTCACAGAGTGGCTTAGAGATTTTGCTGAAATCTCTAATGAAGCACCTATAGAATCCAGCTTGGCCAAGAAAAGATCTAACTTGACGAACATTGGTAGGCGATGGAAGCTTAGAGATGGAATCAATTTTGGCAGCATCCACCTCTAATCCTCTCTTGGAAACTACATACCCCAAAATAATGCCCTATTGGACCACAAGGTGGCTCTTCTCCCAACTGAGCACCAGCTTTGCCTCTTCACGACGGGTTAAGACTTTATCAAGGTGTGAAAGGCATAGGTCAAACGAGGAGCCATAAATGGGGAAATCATCCATGAAAATCTCTACAAACTCATCGATCATATCATAAAAGAGAGCCATCATACAACGTTGGAAAGTGGCAGGAGCATTACATAACCCGAATGGCATCCGACGGAACGCAAATGTGCCATACGGACTCGTGAAGGTGGTACACTCCTGATCGTTAGGGAAGATGGCTATCTGATTATACCTAGAGTACCCATCAAGGAAACAGAAGTACTTGTTCCCCACTAGTCATTCCAAAATTTGATCAATAAACGGTAAGGGGAAATTATCTTTCTGGGTAGCCGTGTTCAAACGGCTGTAATCAATGCACAACCTCCAGCCAGTTGAGGGTCTAGTGGTCACCAACTCTCCTTGTTCATTTTCTTCCATAGTGATTCTTGCCTTTTGAGGCACCACATGTATAGGACTGACCCATTTACTATCTGAAATGGGATAGATAATTCCTACATCCAGCCATTTCAGAATCTCCTTTTTGATAACCTCCCGCATATTGGGGTTGAGCCTTCTTTGCATGTCTCGAAAGGGCCTCACGGACTCATATGTGTATATATTATGCATGTAGAGGGAGGGGTCAACACCCTTAATCTCAGCTATTGACCAAGCAATAGCTTCCTTGTGCCTTTGTAAACACTCCAGCAAAGCTCCCTCCCACGGTTTAGTTAATGCAGACGAGATAATAATGGGGAGAGTGTCGTTAGGGCCAAGGAACACATACTTCAATGTGCTTGGGAGGGGTTTAAGCTCCAACTCAGGAGCCTTTTGGATTGAGGGTATAAGTTGAGATGTCCCTGCCTCAGGTAGCGGATCTACCTTCAGGATCCACAGTGGGGACAGAGACTTTGTGTGTACTCCCAGCAGCTCTTTTAATTGGGCATATCCCCTTCAGTTTCTTCAATAGTCGGTGGATGGTCCTTAGATATGAACTTTTGAAGGGGATCTATACATAAGAGTGCTGCAGTAGTCTCTTCGATGATTTTATCAACTACCTCAATCTGGGAACAATCTTCAAATCTGAATTACTTGTAGGTATCAAAAACATTCAACCAGATCTTTTTCCCAAAGCCTATTTTAAGTGCCCCTGATCTACAATTGATAGAAGCGTTGGCTGTGGCCAAGAAGGGGCGTCCTAGGATAATGGACGGTTTGGTGGGCTTATTAGATGGGTCAGTATCAAGCACAAGAAAGTTAATAGGGAAGAAGTCCTCCACTCTCACTAGGACATCTTCTAGTAATCCCCGTGGTGTCTTAAGCAATCTGTCTACGACTTGGAGGATGACTCAACTAGGCTTTAAATCACCTCCTCCCAAGAGGTCGTAGACAGAGCTCGGTAAAATGTTCACCCCCACGCCTAGATCAAGCAGAGCCTCGTCAATGTGTTGGTTACCTATAACCACTAAAATATACGGGGCACCTGGGTCTTTCATTTTGGGAGGTGTTCCATGTTGGAGTATCGAGCTAACATGGTCAGGTAGGATGACCTTAGCTTCGACCTGTCTCCTAGATTGACGCTTCTGGGTGCACAAGTCCTTTAGAAACTTGGCATAGGACGAGATCTGTTTAATAGCATCCAATAAAGGCAAGTTGATGTGGGCTTGCCTGAAAGTGTCCATAATCTCATCCCTCCTATCCTTGGCTCCAAATAAGCCAACCAAAGATTCCTCAGGAGCGGATAGGCGCTAAGGATAGGGCACCCTCAGCTTCTGGGTAGAGGGGTCGTCATGTCAGGAGAGGGGTGGCGGACTGACGACATCCTCAGGGAGGGTGATTTCAAGTGAGGGAGAGTAGTGTGGCTCTTCCTTGGTTAGGGTGGAAGTTGAGTTCGGTGTTGGAGGGAAATTCTGAGAGGTGACTGTAGGAGTGCTATCGGTTTGTCGATTTTCTTTCCACTCCTCAACACGGTCACAGCTTGAGCGTGCTCTCTGAACATGCCCCTTTTCCCTTTAGGTTCTCTTCAGAAGAGCGAGGCAACTTCCCTGAATCCCGCTGCCTAACTACCTCAGTAAGATGAACAATTTTAGATTGCATATTAGTGATCATCTTACCCTGAGATTGGATGACCATATTCTAATGCTCTTGCATCACTTTCATCATGGCTTTTAGTTCATCCATCTCAGAAGGCTTATTCTGAGAAGGTTGTGCATAGGAAGGCTGATATACGGGTTGGGGGGGTTGGGGTCTTGCATTCCCTGAGTTGGAAGCATCACCTTGCTTCCATGAGAAGTTCGGATGGTTCTGCCACCTCGAATTATAGGTATTGGAATAGGGGTTATTACGAGGGGGTGGTCAAAAGCCTTGGGCCATGTTCAGGTCGACTTGAATCAACTCAAGGAATTGATTTGCCTAGTGGCACTCCGTAGTGGCGTGCATCGTGCTTTGGCCAATGGAGCATTCACTTGAAGCCTGAAAGATAGAGGCTGCTTACGGGTTCATGCCGGGGTTTGCTAAAAGCCTATCAAAATTTTTGTTCAATAATTGAATCTGATAGGCCAAATCCTGAGTAGCCTCGGCTTCATGGGCCTCTACCTTCCTCTGCAAGATTGCTGGTTTTCTTTCTTGATAAGCAGAGGACATGTGTATAGAATTGTCACTTAGTGTTTCAAATAAGGCTCAGGCTTCATCCTCAGTTTTGGTCATGAAGTTCCTGCATAGGCTGCATTGATGGTTTTCCTGTGCCTTTCAAATAATCCATTGTAGAACCTTTTGACCAATTGCCATCTTGGCACCTGATGGTGGGGGCATAACCTAAGAAGGTCATTAAAACATTCCCAAGTTTCATGAAATTTTTCCCCTTCCTATTGAGTAAAACCCATAATCTCTCTTCTGTAATGGTTGGTCTTACTCATAGGAAAGTACTTTTTCAAGAATTCTCCCTTAAGAGTGACCCAATCATTTCCCCTTGCATCCAGGGTATGATACCAGTGCTTGGCCTTATCCTTTAGGGAGAAAGGGAATAGAGTTCTCATCAAGGCTTCATCAGTAAAGCACTAGATCTTCACCGTGGAACAAACCTCGGTGAATTCCTCAAAATGACTGTAGAGATCCTCCCTAGTAGTACCATAAAAAGTGGGGTGCAAAGATATGGTGCTGCTCTTGATCTCATAAGGATTATCCACTCCAAGTCTTCGGATAGGTAGGGCTTGGTGAGTGGTAGGAAGGAAATAGTCTCTCAAGGTTCTTTGGTTTTCACCAACCCTAATCTCTTCTTCAGGTCTTTCTTCTGCCATTTTTCTTCTTTCTTGGTTGGCTTTTCTAATAATTCTCTTAGGTTTTGAGTTGAAAACAAGACTCCTTCTAAGGGATCATTGATTCCTTGACCCATTTTTCGACTCTGACTCTGAGGTCCTTAATCCCGAGATCATTGAGTCAAAATCAAGTTCCATTGAGATGGAATCATTCCTTTTTGATCTTTAGGAATCGGAAACAGTAAGTGTCGAGAGTGTCTGCAATTCAGAGTTTGAATCTTTTCTTGACTCAGATTTCCATGACCTTATAAGCACTCTCCAGGCATTTACATTTGATTTTGATGGGTATTATGAGGACTCTATAGATGTACCTACTTTTGAATCCTTTCTAGAGGAGCCCTCAACATACACAGTTCTCAAAGAAACTACCTCTTTGAATCTACATACAGAACCTCCTCAAATCCAATCCCAATCTCGACCCAAAATGTTGAAGGAGGCTTTTCGTCAATGTTAGGGAAATGTGTGTAGTATAATTGACAAATCTCTCTACAACAAATAAAATTTATAACTCGAAAATCTATAGATGAAGTCCGAGGTTGAACACAGGGAGCAAATAGGAATTCACATGCTAATCTTAATTAAAATATAAATGAGCACAGAAATAAGCCAAGAATAATGATATTTCAATGAATAATTACTACTCAAATCTGATATTCAATAAAAACATGAGTATATCAAGAGTTAACTTTGACAAAAAGATACCTAGAACAAAATAATGGTGATTTAGATCTCCAATTATTAGTCTAAGTACATATATATCAACTATTCCGTGAATATGAAATAAATGAATAGTGGTCAGATGTCTAGCTCTCAAATCAAATGACTTAAATGTCCCCTGCTACAGTACTTAGAGAGCCTTCTTTCTTCTGCCAAGCTTCAGCCTCTTGTTCTTCTTTCTCTCCTTTCTCTTCTCTGGTGCAACCCTTCTGTTCTTCTTCTCTGCCTTAGCTTCTTTTCTCTTCACGGCAACCTTCTCCTTCTTCTTCCTTGGCTCTTCTCCTCTTCTCTCACGGCTAAGTGTTGGCCTGCACAGAGGAGCAAAACCCTCCCCTCCCCTGCTCTCTCTCTCTCTTTCCTTCCTTCTCTTTTCTATGATATCTGATTTAATTGGGTATTCGAGTTTGTGTAACTGGGTCCAAGGCTGCGGACATGGGGTTGCAGCCGAGGAGTGAGGGCTTGGGTTAAGTGGGTCGTGAGTGCTGGTGTGAAGGGGACCTCACCCCCGATATCCGAAGCGATAAGCATAGAACACAAAAACAACTTATGCAGCTTCGGTGCCTCCAAATCCCACGGTGTGGGACTAAATCAGCCCTTCTTCTTTGCATGTAGCAATAGCAGCAGGTGGCAACAATTGGCATCTGGGTAGCAGTCAAAGCTCCCAATTGACCACTTGGAGATGGTCCTTAGGTGATTCCGCATTACCTAGAGCAAGCACCTGGGAGCAAGGTCGCAAGAACACGCTCTGGAGTTCTTCGAAGAAGCTTCAGCAATGGAGGCTTTGACCTGTACCTAAAAACATAAATAAGTCCTTTCGGCGACATTAAACTTTCTCAGGAGGTTCGTCGGATGTTGGCGAATGTAGTGGCGATGGTTGTGTGGCGTATGGAGGTGCGTGGCGATCGGTCGGTGACGGAGAAGGACGTACGGCAGTGGGTTGTTTGGTGGCATGTTTGGATGGTCAAGAGAGTGGAATAGGTGAGGGGTTTTGTTCGTGGTGTTGTGGCGAAGGTTGTGGAGTAGGTGGCAAGGTGGTTGGATATGTGTGGTGAGTGGAAAACCTCACCGGAAAGGTGGTCGGAGGTGGAGATGAAGGTGGCGTGCGTGGAGGTCGAGGGGGTATTTTTGGATTTTGGGTAGGGAAAACTAACATAAGATTCTAAAGGAACTTAACTATCTAATCTATTTGGTCGAAGGGGGTAGGATGCCCACGTTCGTGGTACATCTGACGTGGGGAAAATGAAACTTCGGTGGGGGAGAAACAGCGAGGAAGAGAGGGGAAGGCAACCCTCGCTGGTATTACGAGCGACGGAGGAGCTTGAGGAAAAGCAACCGACTGGCTATAGTCTGTGACAGCCGACGAAGAATGTATATGGGGAAGCTCACCGGAGCTCACCGGAGCTCGCGGAGCTTTTTGCAGGAGAAAGGAGAAGGTGGAGACACTGGCCAAAATGAGCTAAGGAGGTAAGGCATGTCATGGGCGTGCTTTTATAGGGCTTAAGAGAGCATTCCAAGCTTGGAAGCTTCACACATAAGGAAACCGTAAACTTCAAAGGATTTACTTGATCTTTTGGGAAAGAATTAGAGCTCAAGATTAGGTTTAGATTGTAGAGGATTCTCTCAGGAACCTCCCTTTCAATTTTGGAAGAGATCTGCGAATGAATCAGGGAGATATTCCTACTTGAAGGTAGCCAAAGTAGGACTTCCTCCACGATAATGGTGGAGGGACCTGATTTCAAAGAAGATTATGAAGTTAGGGGCTTTTTTGCAATGAATTTCAAAAGCTAGGTGTGTGTGTAAGAAAAAGAGTCATATTGGACTAGAATGCAAACTTGGTCAAGATGATCTTTGATTAGGCTCAAATTTTGAAAGAAACTTAATTTAAACTCAAAGAATTTGATGGTGAAGTTGGATTTTGGTTTTGACCAAGTTTGATTGGGTAATTTGCATAGAAACCCAAATTAGGGCAACTATCTGTTTGAGACTCTATTTTAGGTCAAATTGGGTTCAGATGATCAAATCAAGGGTACCAAACCTTAGAGAATATTTTTATATGATTTTTAAAAGTTTTAGGTGAATTTTATTCTGATCGATACCTCATTTAATTAAGCGATTCTATTTTTAGGGTTTCAGATATCCATTAATTCTCAAAACATGTGAAAACTCGTTTCTGTCTGCATGAACCCACTTATTAGACTTTTATGAACATTTGAACTTTAATTAATCCTTGTGAAATCCCATGATTATTTTGCATTTAGGATATTCTGTTAAAACTATAGATTTACACCTATTTTTATGTTAATCCTCAAAATGGATTTCCAGTGAATTATGGTCTTCTAGTGGTTATGTAGAAGTATTTATCTGTTGATTATGAATAATTAAAGCTTGATATGGTTGATGATGATGTCATCATCATACCCCCATGCGTAACTTTTGCTAGTCCCTTAGCAAAATCTTGTAAATGAACTTGAATTCTAGACCATGCTTTGATGTTCAAAGTCCTGATTCTTTCTTATTTTGAGAAATTAGGTCTGAATGATAATAGTAGGCCTAGAGGTACTCAAGTACAAATCCAGATCCAGACCTAACTAGCTTTAGCCTCAATCTATCGTGAAGGTCTCTAAGGCCCACAGAAACTATACTAAGGTTCGTTGAACCCAACGGTTAAAGCACCCATGCTTGTAACATGGTTAATCTAGGTTTAGTTTGCAGTGCATTTTTGTAAGAGAGAGGGATAGAAGAATTTTTGCATTTTTTGAGAGTTTTCTCTCTCTTTTTCTTTTCTTTATTTCTAGCTTCGAATTGGCTCAAAAATACGGTTTGTATCGGGTTCCTAACTCCCACCATCAATCCTTGTAGGGTCCCTGGCAATTGATGCTTTGAGATAGCACTGCCCATGGCAACCCCCAGAACCCTAGCTTTCGACACTTTGAGATAGTTCCGCCTATGGCGTTCTGTAGCTAAATTCAAGCCTTGGCGATCGACATTTCATGATAATCCTGCCCATGGCACCTGAATCAGCACAAGGTGCTTACATGTCCCCGGTAGGATATTTAGATATCCTAAGAGACAAGTGTTCAGGGCGTAGATCACGTACAAGATAAATGCGTTGTAGTGTAGCACGAAATTTGTCTCGACAAATAAATTAACGGAACTGGTGAGTCCCGGTCGATCTCAGAGAGGCAGAAAATGCTTTTGATTTCATGCACTTGTTCTAAATCTAATTACTAAATAGCATAGACAATAAATCACAATATATATATCAAGCAAAGAGTTTGAACATGAATAGCATACATGTAACTATAACTAAACAAATTCTAAGCATGAACATAAACTATCTATGTAGCAGAACAAAGGCACCACAGGTGGTCCGTGGTGGCCTTTTGGAGAGGTTGAGGATAGCAGCAAGATCCGCCGAGGTGGTTCAACGAACGCTTTGGAAGAAGATGCAAAGACGGAGGCAGAGAAGACGGGAAGAAGAAGGTAGAGGAGTTGTAGAAGGAGGAAGAAGTAAATTCTTTTTTTTGATGCCTTCAAAGGGGACCCTTAGGCCTCTTTTTATAGTTGTTGTGAAGGGTATTTAGGGCATTGGAGCCCTTAATTTCGTGTAATAGCCTTAGGTTGATCAGATCCGTTGATCGGGAGATCAACGGACCTGATTAGGCCTAAAAATACCCTCTAAACCCTTCTCCATTCGTGGATTCAATCTGAAGCTGACACGTGGCGCAATGTGCGCCCTTGGATCTCGATCGTAAGGTCGAGTGCTCTCGCTGCTCGTCGCTTCTGCCTTTACTTTCTTCACGTGCGCCCACATGCCTCGTTTTAGCACTAGATCCTCTACTGTTCGATCATACTTCCAATTTCAAATCGTGCGCCCTTTAGCCTCAGCCGTCTGATCTTATGATCGGATGGCTTAAAACGAGTGCTGCTGCCTTTACGTCGAAGCAAGCGTGTGAGATTGCATGTGGGTTCCTGTGTCTAGTTGCGGCGCACTGCAGTTGCGCCACGTGGTCGCGTATCTGCCCTCTGATGCCGATCCAACGGCCAATCGCGCTCGCACTCAACGTCTTTCCTGATTTGACGCTGGGCGTGCCTCGAACCTGCGTCGGTTGCTTAGGCGCGAAGGCACTAACCAATGCACTGTGGACTCATTTGTGTCGAGTTTCGAAATGGCCGCTTTGATCTTGTCCTTTCATTGATGAGGCATGGTGAGGCGGTTGACATGGATGCATCATGGCCATTGGGTGATGATCCAATGGCCCATGTCTTTCCTTCAGAGATTGGAGCACAGTGAGGGGCGGTTGCGATGGTGCCACGTGGCACCATCGTGGCCATCCATCTTCCTTTCTTCGTAGATAGTGCTATTGTCCTCCGATCACGTTGATTTTTGCGCCATTGGATTGCGATCGTTGATCTGGATCCATTCGTACGGTTAGATTTGTCATCTAAGGTCCAGATATTCTTCAATTTACCCCTTGGCTCTTGCTCTTCTGCGGACTCCATAGGTGCTATGGGAGTCTGATTGATGCGATCTTGGAAGCGTTGGACTCCCTTCGTCGTTCTAAATAGATCCATAAGGTTGGATCGATCGACCACAGCCCCGAATTACCTGCAATGGGTAATACCTCTTAAATAGCATGGTAAAATGCATAAAACATATAAATAAATTACGATGCAAAATACGATGCGTATGCATGCAGAATACCCATCTGGCTTAATTCAGGAGAATTAGGGCCTATGATTGCTATGCAATCAACAAGCACCAAGGAGATGGTATGTTATTGTGCATCTTTGAGGGGAATTTCCCGCCTCTCCGCACCGGGAACTCGTCCAAATCAACTTGTGTCTTAAGTCGCTCCTAATCTAGGTAGCATTTTCAAAATAGAATAAATACTTTTGTGTGATTTTGATTATTAAGCATACTGAACCAGACAATGCGTGGGATTAGGGTGCTTAGGTTACTAAGTCCCTCAAACCAAAGGTCAGTTAACGAGGCTAAATAATCCCTAAGCTTTAGACCTAATACTTAAGCTTCGCATTTTCCTCAACCTTTTGAGGACTATCCGGATCTTAATGGATACGTGAATGTTTAAGCCCTAAAACAAGCCCAAAAGGCCTAAGATCAGCACTTATACTAATCTTTTTGTCTTTCTATTATTTCAGGACTTAATTTTCTCTTGATTTGGTCTAGAACTTTAAGTAATTTCCATAATCATTTACTAATGACTATCCCTTTTTTGTTTCAAATTATAGCTCCTTTTTGACATTTTGAATGACCTCCTCTCTTCCTCCTCAAAAATGATATGCAATTAATCTCTCAAAATTTCCTCCCCTTTCCATTTTTGTTCTTTTTCAAAATTATTTTATTTTATTTTTATTTTTTGAATGAGTAATTTTTTTGTGAGAACCCTTAGGAAGCTTTAATTTCTATGTGTTTGCACTTTAACGTCCCCCCATGTCTAAGTTTTGCAATGTTCTCATTGTAAACCAGAGGGTATGGAATTAGCTTGGTTCATGGGTTAGAAGAGGGTTAAAAGGGTGGGTGAATGAGTCAGGATGACTGTTGCGGATGATTTCAAGCTCTGGTATGAATACCAAAGGTGGAGTTGGTTGTTCTAACTCTGAACTCAGAAGTGTAATTGACGTGAAGCTCAAAAGGTGATCAGAAGGGTCTCAGGTTTTTGGAATAATGGGTTGCCTCTCGTTAAGGGCTAAATTCAATGCCTTCAGCCAAGCAGAAAGTGGTCAAGGAGAAGGAGTGGTCAAATCAGATGAATTTGTAGAACAAGCACCTTAATCAATAGCCTGGTTGGTCCAACCAGGTGCTTGTTCAAATCAACAGGCTGATGATGTAGCCCAAACCCAATCAATCTGGTGGGTTGATGGATGTGAATCAATAGATGTGGTGCCCACCAGATACCTTGAAGTTCAAACAGATGTGGCAGTGAGAATCGCCGGTTTGGCTGACTCCAATCAGCCTAGTCAGAGTAGGGATCCTCGAAAGAAAATGAATCTGTGGAGGATGTTAGATCCCTACGAGAGTAATTAGAGAAGGGTAGGACATGATTTATAGTTTGATTGATATCTGAATCTCAATCAAAAGATGGAAAAGAATCATGTGCGACCGGATCATCAAAAGGAGAATTAGAGTAGAAATTTATTCCGGTGGCGGGTTGGGGTTGGAATCGGATTGTATGTTCTGTAGAAGAGGTGGCATCATGGAGATTCAAATCATTGACCTTAGCATCAGAATCAAAGGATGGGTCGTGGTCACTGAGGTCGTAAACTGGTTTGGAGTCATTAGGAAAGCAACAGTTCTCCGAAATTAGAGTAAGATTCGAAATTGTCGAAGAACTTGTGAAGATCGTGTTCTAAACTTGATTCCAGATCAGTGGTTCCACCACAGAAATGATCAAGATATGTAGAATCAGCAACCTGACTTGGATCTATCCTAATTTCAGATTCCGATCTCAAAAAGGTGTCCCTATTAGGCATAGCTCGGGCTCTTGGCTCTTAGGGTAGACCTAATCGATTCCTAACTCTTCCAACTCCTCAGTTTCTGTATCATAGATTGGAGTGACTTTCAAAAAATTAATTTGTGTCTCTGAGGAGGTTGGAGAGGTGTATTCAACAAATACAGGCCCTAAATCGTATTTCAGGTTTGAAATCTATGCCTCATCATATGGGGCCTCATGATCATCCCAAATAGGCTTGAATCCAGATTCTAGGTTAGGGGTAAGGATTGGATCACTAGAATCTAGGCTGGGCTCTATTGGGATGTCAAAATTACTCTTGAGAGTCACCTTATCAGAATAAGGGGTGAAATTTACACCCTCGAGAGGTTCTATTTCAAGCTCATTATCAAAGGTGTCGGGGAAATCTAAGCTCGATGGACCAGCTTCCTGGTTTCCTAGGGCTGGTTCAGAATCAGGAACACCTGCAATTGGATCCTCCCAACCCATCTCAAGATCATGAATGTTAATTGTTATGAAATTTGAATTTGAATTCATTTGGGTTAGGGGTCCACAACAACTATGATCATCAAACCCGAGATTTGGGAAATTAGATTGATCACTAGAATCACTCCAAGATGTTTTGTTTGTTGGTGCTAGAGCACCACGATGGGTTGTTTTGATGATAACAAAACATGTGTCATTTAACATTTGCACTTGAAGTCTTAGATTTCAGGTAAATTACAAATGGAGACGTGATTAGATGGAGTTCGAGCTCGCATCCATGATGGATTGGAGGAGTTTGATGGAAAACAGAGGAGATTCGCGAGGAGTGATAGATTGAAGATGGAAGGACAAGAAGAATAGCATAGAATTTTGTTTATTTCTTTCATGTACTTTTGTCTTTATTTCCTTGCTCTTTTTGTTCCTTAGAAAATCATGTTAAAGAGCCTTAAAGTATCCTAACAGTAATTCTAGGAACATCGGCACAACCCTAGGATACTTAGGTTTTCTGTAGAAAACTTAGAAAATCAATATAGGGTTCAAACAACTTTTTCAGATGTCTAATTCTAAAATCAGACGTCTGATAATGTGTTTTAAGACGTCTGACTGTTGATTCAGACGTCTGATAACATTTAGGCTAGACTTGTTAGCTCTGTCTGATGAAATCAGGCGTCCAGACCTCTGTCCAGACGTCTTAGAAGACGCCTGATGACTTTGACAGACGTCCAATTAGTGGACCATTGGCTGGCTTAGCAAACACTGAAGGATATGACTGTTAGAGCCTTATCAGACGTCCTTAAGCCTTTCCAGATGTCTGATAAATGACCGTTTTGCCTCGGCTGACCCAAAATCTCTTCTCAGAGATTTTCTAGCCGTTGCACTCTCTTGGAAATCCATTCCCGCAGAAAAGTAGGTTTCCAGACGTCCAGACATGTGCCAGACGTCCTGTATGTCATCTGATCGACTTGCACTAGAACCCTGTTTAGATCTGATTCAAGTCAGGAAGAAACTCGCCTAAAATCAGACGTCTGACCTTGTTTTCAGATGTCTTAAACTGGTTTCCCAGACGTCTGATGCCAGGATCAGACGTCTGATAACCCTGTCAGTGTAATAATTGTTCCTGATTTCGACCTGATTCTCTTGGGCTTTGCACCCAACGGCTATGGAAGCTTTCCAAAGCCTTCCAAAGCTTTCCTAAGGCCTCTATAAATAGAGAGGAACCTCTTGCACACAAACACACACCTAGATACACAAGACGCACCTAGTAATACACTTTCACCCTCTTTTGTGTTCAAGAAAAGCTCTTGCTCTCCAAGCTCAAGTTCTACATCTTGGGAGCATCAAGCCTTTGCGCACCCGCTCTCCCACCGTAATTCATGAGAGCGACGTTGCGCCGTCACATGGCTCACACACCCGCGTCATCGATTCGATACACTCCTTGCAAAGGGGAGTTTCCTAATTCCTATAGAAGCTAAGTTTAAATCTTTGTTAGCTCTATAGGACTATATTTGTTATTTTATCTTTGTTATTTGGTTGGGTATTCGCTTTGCGAATTCCTGTCTCCTTCGTGGGACAAAATCCTTCTCGTGAAGAGAAGGGGTTGAGGAACGCTACCCTCGCACTTGTAGCGTGGTTGTAATTGAGGTTGAATCACCCTCGTTTAAGTGATTCGTTTAGTGGATTTGATCAACTTGGTTGATCGAAAAATCCTAACTCGAGAGGGTTAGGTGGTGGTTTTCACCCGGTTTGGGTTTCCACCTAAAAATAATTGTGCACATTGTGTGATTGAATTTTTTGTGAGATTGTTTATATTCTATTCCGCATTTTATTACGTCACCCCCTCCTTGTAGGGAATCTACAATTGGTATCAGAGCAGGTTCTTGCTATTCGGAGTAACACCCAGCAAGAAGATCATGGAGGGGAGCAGTTCCGCGAGTAGAATTTCCGACGGCCAGTCTACGACTCGTCCGCTATTCTTCGACAGGAGCAACTACCCTTATTGGAAACTGCAGATGAAGACATCGCTTGAAGCCACCGACTTCACAATTTGGGCTAGGTGAGAGACCCCCTTCGACATCCCAGAAAAATCCGCCGCAGGATACTCGTAGCAGGAACTCTCGCTCAATGCGAAAACAATGAACGCATTGTACTGCGCGCTCAGCTCGGAGGAGTTCAATAGAATCTCGTAATGCGCCACTGCATACGAGATTTGGCACACATTTGAGGTAACTCACGAAGGGACCTCTAAGGTAAAAACTTCTAAAATAAATTTACTTTCTCAAGAATTTCAATCTTTTTCTATGAAGCCTAACGAATCTTTAAGTGAGATGAACACTAGGTTCACTCTCATTGTAAATAATTTGAAAGCTTTAGGGAAGACTTTCATCAAGGGGGAGCTTCAAGGGAAGCTTCTTCGTTCCCTCGGACTGGAGTGGGAACAGAAAGTCACCGCCATCGAGGAGGCGAACGAAGTGGAGGAGCTCAACATGGAAGATCTCCTAGGCAATCGAATGGCCTACGAGACTAAGTTGAAGCAGAAGATGAAGGATACACCGGAGCCTAAACTGAAGAAGACTCTCGCCTTCAAAGCTGTGTCGGATAGCGAGGTAAGTTCTGACGACGAAGACTTTAAAATTTTATTTAAAAAGTTTTCCAAGTTGTGTAGGGAATTGAAGAAGGAGAAGAAGGAGAGCCCTAGACGTTGCTACCACTGCAACGAGAAAGGGCATCTGTGACCAGAGTGCCCTCTTCTCAAAAAGGAGAAGAAGGAAAAGGAGAAGAAATCTAAGAAGAAGGCGTTCCAAGCCACTTGGGACGATTCGAGCTCGGAGGAAGAAGAAGAAGAAAAGTCTATAGAAGAAGAAACCGCTTGCTTTGGTTTCATGGCCAGAGGAAGTGATAGCGACAGCGAAAGCGGAAGCGACTCAGACAACGAGGTAAATTTTGATTTACAAGAAGCTTTTAATGAACTATTTGATGTTAGTAAATCATTAAGAATAGAAAACAAAAGCACTAAAAAGAACCTTAGCTTTCTTAAATCTGAAAATGATAGGTTAGAAATAAAACTTAAGGACCTAGAAAGCAGCTCTAGTCCTAAGGATAATAATCTGTTATTAGAAAATAAAAATTTAATCAATGAAAATACTAAATTGATTGAAGAAAATGATAGTTTAAAATTAGAAATTTCTGATTTAAAGACTAAGATGCATATTATAGAAAAAGAAATTGCATGTCTTAGGGAAAACTCCAACAAATTAATCAACAAAGTTGATAATTTTTATAGCCCTAAGGTTGAGAAAGGATCTCCGTCAAGGAGACCTGCTAATAGATCCGGATCCAAGCCCACTTGGATATCGAAGAAAGAATTGGAATCTTATTTTGTAGGTTTCAGGGATAACTACAACACGAAGGACTTGACCTACAAGCTCAAGGCTGGTCAACTCGAGTTGGGAGAACCAAGGAGTAGACCAAGGAGGAGAACAAGAAGACCGACGAGACGGCGAACAAACGATGGACCCCCCGCACATCAACCACCAGACTGGAGATGGGCGCCAATGCCCGGGCCTCCAAGCTATGGATGGGAGCCCCATCCTATGTGGCATCCACCACCACCATTTGGGCCATTTTATTGGCCATGGTAGGTGGGGTAAAAATTCTTTACCCTATCTTTTTATTAGCATCTAGATAGGGGGAGTTAAAAAAAAAATTTATGAGCTAATTGTCAATTTTTAAGGGGGAGTTGCAAGTTAGCTAAATTTTCATTAGTAAGGGGGAGAAAAATAATAGCTATCTTATTGTTACAAAAAGGGGGAGGACATTTCTTTTGTTAAAAGAAATTCATAGAAGAGCATGTTTTAAGGGGGAGTTATAGGAAATTTAAAATCAATCAAACCTTTTTGATAATGTCAAAAAGGGGGAGGATTTTTTTTGTATTATTATTTATGGTTTTGTCATCATAAAAAAGGGGGAGATTGTTGGTGCTAGAGCACCGCGATCGGTTGTTTTGATGATAAAAAAACACGTGTCAGTTAACATTTACACTTGAAGTCTTAGATTTCAGGCAAATTACAAATGGAGACGTGATTAGACGGAGTTCGAGCTCGCATCCATGATGGATTGGAGGAGCTTGATGGAAAACAGAGGAGATTCGTGAGGAACGATAGATTGAAGATGGAAGGACAAGAAGAACAGAATATAATTTTGTTTATTTCGTTCATGTACTTTTGTCTTTATTTCCTTGCTCCTTTTGTTCCTTAGAAAATCATGTTAAAGAGCCTCAAAGTATCCTAACAGTAATTCTAGGAACATCGGTACAACCCTAGGATACTTAGGTTTTCTGTAGAAAACTTAGAAAATCAATATAGGGTTCAAACAGCTTTTTCAGACGTCTAATTCTAAAATCAGACGTTTGATAATGTGTTTTAAGATGTCTGACTGTTGATTCAGACGTCTGATAACATTTAGGCTGGACTTGTTAGCTCTGTTCGATGAAATCAGGCATCCAGACCTCTGTCCAGACGTCTTAGAAGACGTCTGATGACTTTGACAGACATCCAATTAGTGGACCGTTGGCTGGCTTAGCACACACTGAAGGATATGACCGTCAAAGCCTTATCAGACGTTCTTAAGCCTTTCCAGACGTCTGATAAATGACTGTTTTGCCTCGGCTGACCCAAAATCTCTTCTCAGAGATTTTCTAGCAGTTGCACTCTCTTGGAAATCCATTCCTACAGAAAAGTAGGTTTCCAGACGTCCAGACATGTGCTAGACGTCCTGTATGTCGTTTGATCGACTTGCACTAGAACCCTGTTTAGATCTGATTCAAGTCAGGAAGAAACCCGCCTAAAATCAGACGTCTGACCTTGTTTTCAGACGTCTTAAACTAGTTTCCCAGACGTTTGATGGTAGGATCAGACGTCTGATAACCCTGTCAGTGCAATCATTGTTCCTGATTTCGGCCTGATTCTCTTGGACTTTGCACCCAACGGCTATGGAAGCTTTCCAAAGCCTTCTAAAGCTTTCCTAAGGCCTCTATAAATAGAGAGGAACCTCTTGCACACAAACACACACCTAGATACATGAGACACACCTAGTAATACACTTTCACACTCTTTTGTGTCCAAGAAAAGCTCTTGCTCTCCAAGCTCAAGTTCTACATCTTGGGAGCATCAAGCCTTTGCGCACCCGCTCTCCCACCGTAATTCACGAGAGCGACGTTGTGCCGTCGCATGGCTCACACACCCGCATCATCGATTCGATGCACTCCTTGCAAAGGGGAGTTTCCTAATTCCTATAGAAGCTAGGTTTAAATCTTTGTTGGCTCTATAGGACTATATTTGTTATTTTATCTTTGTTATTTGGTTGGGTATTCACTTTGCGAATTCCCGTCTCCTTCATGGGACAAAATCCTTCTCGTGAAGAGAAGGGGTTGAGGAACGCTACCCTCGCACTTGTAGCGTGATTGTAATTGAGGTTGAATCACCCTCGTTTAAGTGATTCGTTTAGTGGATTTGATCAACTTGGTTGATCGAAAAATCCTAACTCGAGAGGGTTAGGTGGTGGTTTTCACCCGGTTTGGGTTTCCACCTAAAAATAATTGTGCACATTGTGTGATTGAATTTTTTGTGAGATTGTTTATATTCTATTCCGCATTTTATTATGTCACCCCCTCCTTGTCGGGAATCTACATTGTTAACTTCTGACGGGTATTTTTTATCACTGGATCTATATAACCTATTCAGCAATTCTCCCCATTTTTCTAAAAAAATTTGGAGATCTTTCAGAAATGAAGGATTTGACCAACGTTGTAGAAAATCATTGTTGTGTAATTTCACCAATTCCATGTGTTCTGCTAAGAGATCATCCTGAGTTGAACCGTGGTTCATTCGTATCCATATTATCCCTACACGGTTCGCGATGTGGTCCATTGTTTTCATAAATTTGCCTTGAATGTCCCTTTTAAAATATTCCTCGTGGTGTCTATAAGCATCCTCAATTATTTTATCCATGATAGTCATTTGGGACATAGGTTTCTTAATCAATTTTTGTAACATGTCAGGTTGCATTTTTGAATCAAGTGGTGGAATCAAGATGTAGAATCAAACTCAGGTTAGATTGAAGTTGATCAGATCTGAAAGAGATTCCCAAGAAGATCTAATGAGGCCTCTTAGTTTAAAATCCTAAGGACCTTGCTGTGTGTGTGCTCTAGAGAAAAGATGAGGGACTGGATATGAATTGGACTTAATCAAGGCACCCAATGATTTTTGGATGACTAAGGCTGTTTCGAGGAGGATGATACCTTTGAATCAGAAATTCGCACACCCGAGAAATACCTAGGCAGCCAGGAAGCAAGAGCCCCGCAAAGATCCCTACATGGTAGAGCGACCCCACGGGTTACAGGGTTTCCCCCACCCGACCTTCCTTGTCACTACGGTTCCAAGTAGATCAGAATATACAAACTTAAGACCTTAAGTTTACCAATTTTAGCCTAATTAGTGCCTTGAATTTCACTTGATTAGAAGTTGATTCGACTTGTGACCTAATTTGGAGGTTGGTTGGCCCACAAAGTAGACTGATCACGACATATTCGCACGTGTAAAGGTTTGGATTTGGAAAACCCGTTGTCGTAGTTCGATTCAGGAGAAAATTTGTCGATCAGATAAAATTTATAATCGATACTCGAAAAGTGAGTCTCGGGTCGAACATGGGGAGGCGAACGTTTGGCTTAAAAATCCGCGTTTCACTTTTTATTTGTTTTTGTCATTTTTATCTTTTCTATTTTTTTGGTATTTTTAATAGGGCAAGAGATCAGGTCGATGAAATCTAGCTAATCTACTTGTAAATTAAAAAGAAAGAGACAGAGAGAGAGAAACAATCATGTATTTTATAATGAAATGTTTATTACAACTAGGAAAGCGAGAAAACTATACTAGGAAAGCAATAAAGATAGAGATAGGTGAGAAAAATCCCCCTCGACAGTCGCTTGGAGGACGACTTGCTCTGACGTCACTTGGAGGAAGGTGGTGAGGAGGGGGACGAACAAGGACAAAGCCGGAGGATGGAGGGAGGGGCAGGATGGCGTCGCGGCGAGGATCTTCTTCTCGAAGGGAGGTAAGAAGACGGCCACGGGATGTTCCACGAAGGGGGATGGGAGGCCGGAACAAATGTTTGTTTTCTACTCTAGAGGAGTATCCCGGGCTTGGGACAAGCTCTCTCTAGAGCCTTGGAGGTGGTGAGAGGAAGAAAGGAAGAGATGATGAAAAGTGGGAGGGGTATGGGTCTTTTTATGGTGGAGAAAAGAATTAAATTCATATACAGGACATTTAGTGATGGTCATAAACGTCGCTGAAGATCTATCGCAAATGTCGCTGAAGACAGCCCACGTGCCGACGCTGCCGCTGCATTGGCGCACGCTCCACGCGCCCGTGTCGCGTGCCTTCGTGCGCTACGCACCCACGTGCGCTGCCACTGCTGTGCATGTGTGCCTTCGCGTGAGTGCACGCACTTGCGTTGCTATGTGCGTGCATGCACATGGGTGGCCTAGGTTGCGCCACGTGACGTGATCTGGGATGTCCATCTTCTTTTCGTTGTCGGGGCTACTACAGAGGTCGAATTGAGTCGATTTTTGCTTCATTAGGCTGCGATCGTCGACTCGAATCCATCCGCGTGGTTGGATTTGTCGTTTGAAGCTTCGAATTATGTCACCTAGTCCCTTGGCCGTTGATCTTCCTCGGATTGCATATGTGCTACGAGACTCCGATTAAGGCGATTTCGGAGGCGTTGGACTCCGATCGTCATCCTGATCAGATCCGTATGATCAAATCATCAATCCGAGGCTCTGAAATAAATCTCCTCTCCTGATCACAAAAAGGACACGATTAACCCAAAATATACACAACTATTCTAAATGCAGAATAATGCATGCTATGCAACATTTATAATAGGGAATGCAAATCTAAGCTTAGGAACACGCATAAATAGGCATTTTAACCTAAATGGATGTGTCACATCATAAACCAACTTCACCTGAACTGCCCGAAAGATGGCAGAATGAAATCTTGGTCAAGACCCATAAATCACCTTGAATGCCTCTCAGGTTATTAAGTCCACAATTTTTAAGGTTCAAGTGAAATTAGAGCCTGATTTTTAGGGTTCTTCTTGATTAGATCTTTTCAAACAAGGGCTTGGGTAGCATACAAATGCGGGAGGGTTTATTCTCTTTAGTGCAAGCAAATGTGTACTAACACTTCAAACCCTAATGTTGAAACTCTAATTGGCTCTATTTCAAGTCCAATTAAATCTCAAGCTGTTCTTCTTAGACTTCAAACAAGAAGTGCGTAGTCCAAGAAGATTAGAAATTAAGCGTAATCCTTAGTAGGTACAAGAAATCAAGGTCGGGATTTCTAAATAGAATCGCATCAAGCTTCAATCAGATATTGATTTTTTCGTAAAATAGGAAACTTGCCTTTAAATGAAAATTACTATGAAAATAAGGTAAATGAATCCTAATTGGTTTTGTTTCCTTTTCTCTCTTCCAAGGATTAGGAGATTAGGGAAGAAGAGAGATTACCTGTCCTGAGAATGGTTGTTTTGCGTGGAAGATTGCCTCGTGATGTACCACGCAAAATCACAAGAAACAAATAGGGCAAGTTAGTGCTCAAATAAAATAAAACAATGACTAGCAGTGAATTGCACGTTGCTCCCTGGCAACAACGCCAAAATGTTGGTAGGAGGCTTTTCGTCAATGTTAAGGAAATGCGTTGTAGTATAACTAATAAATCGCTCTTCAACAAATAAAATTTATAACTCAAAAATCTATAAATAAAGTTTGAGGTCTAACACGGGGAACAAATAGGAATTCACACGCTAATCTCAATTAAAATATAAATGAGTATAGAAATAAGTCAAGAATAATGATATTTCAATGAATAATTACTACTTAAATATGATATTCGATAAAAACATGAGTATATCAAGAGTAACTATGACAAAAAGATACCTAGAACAAAATAATGGTGATTTAGATCACCAATTATTAGTCTAAGCACATATATATCAACTATTCAATGAATATAAAATAAATGAACAATGGTCAGACGTTTGGCTCTCAAATCAAGCGACTTAAATGTCACTTGCTATAGTACTTAGAGAGCCTTCTTCTTTCTTCTGCCAAGCTTCAGCCTCCTATTCTTCTTTCTTTCCTTTCTTTTCTAGTATGGCCCTTTTGTTCTTCATCTTTGCCTTAGCTTCTTTTCTCTTCATGGCAACCTTCTCCTTCTTCTTCCTTGTCTCTTCTCTTCTTCTCTCATGGCTAAGTGTTGGCCAACATGCAAAGGAGCAAGACCCTCCCCTCCCCCGCTCTCTCTCTTTCCTTCCTTTTCTTTTCTCTAATATTCGATTTAATCTGGTATTCGAGTTTGCGTAACTGGGTCCAAGGCTGCGGGCATGGGGTCACAGCCGAGGAGTGAGGGCTTGGGTTAAGCGGGTCGTGAGTGCAGGTGTGAAGGGGACCTCACCCCCAGTGTCTGAGGAGATAAGCCCAGAACACAAAAATAACTTATGCGGCTTCGGTGCCTCCAAATCCCACGATGTGGGACTAAATCAGCCCTCCTTTGTGTGCAACAATAGCAGCAGGTGGTGTCAATTGGCTTCTGGGGAGTAGTCAAAGCCCCCCATTGACCACCTGGAGATAATCCCTAGGTGATTCCGCGTCACCTGGAGAGAGCACCTGGGAGCAAGGTCACAAGAACACACTCTGGAGTTCTTCGACGAAGCTTCAGCAATGGTGGCTTCGACATGTACCTAAAAACACAAATAAGGCCTTTCAGCCACATTAAACTTGCGCAAGAGGTTCGCCGGATGTTGGCGAATGTAGTGGCAGTGGTTGTGTGTCGTATGGAGGTGCGTGGCGCTCGGTCGGTGACGGAGAAGGATGTGCGGCAGTGGGTTGTTTGGTGGTGTGTTTCAATGGTCGAGAGAGTGGAATAGGTGAGGGGTTTTGTTTGTGGTGTTGTGGCGAAGGTTGTGGAGTAGGTGGCAAGGTGGTTGGATATGTGTGGTGAGCAGAAAACCTCATCGAACAGGTGGTTAGAGGTGGAGAGGAAGGTGGCGTGCATGGAGGTCGAGGGGGTATTTTTGGATTTTGGGTAGGGAAAACTAACACAAGATTCTAAAGGAACTTAACTACCTAATCTATTTGGTCAAAGGGGGTAGGATGCCCACGCTGGTGCCATGTCGGACGTGGGGAAGATGAAACTTCGTGGGGGAGAAACGGCGAGGAAGAGAGGGGAAGGCAGCCCTCGCTAGTATTGTAAGCGGCAGAGGAGCTTGAGGAAGAGAAATCGGCCGGCTATAGTATGTGACAGCCAGCGAAGAATGTAGACGGGGAAGCTCCCTGGAGCTCGCAGAGCTTTTAGCCAGAGAGAGGAGAAGGTGGAGACACAGGCCAAAACGAGCTAAGGAGGTAAGGCATGTCATGGGCGTGCTTTTATAGGGCTTAGGCGAGCATTCCAAGCTTGGAAACTAAGCTTAGAAGCTTGGAAGCTTCACGCATTAGGAAACCATAAACTTCAAAGGATTTGCATGATCTTTTTGGAAAGAATTAGAACCCAAGATTAGGTTTAGATTGTAGAGGATTCTCTCAAGAACCTCCCTTTCAATTTTGGAAGAGATTCGCGAATCAATCAGGGAGCGATCCCTACTTGGAGGTCTCCAGAGATGGACTTCCTCCACAATAATGGTGGAGGGACCTGATTGAAAAGAATATGATGAAGTTAGGGGCCTTTTTGAAATGAATTTCAAAAGGTAGGGGTGGTGTGTAAGAAAAAGAGTCAGACTGGACTAGAATGCAAACTAGGTCAAGATGATCTCTGATCGGGCCTAAATTTTGGTAAAAACTTAATTTTGACCCAAGGAATATGATGGTGAATTTATATTTGGTTTTGACCAAGTTTGACTGGGTAATTTGCGTAGAAACCCAAATTAGGGCAATTATCTGCCTGAGACTATTTTAGGTCAAATTGGGTTCAGATGGTCAAATCAAGGGTACCAAGCCTTAAAGAATATTTTTGTATGATTTTTAGAATGTTTAGGTGAATTTTATCCTAATCGAAACTTTAGTTAATTAAGCGAGACTATTTTTAGGGTTTCAGATGTCTATTAATTCTCAAAATGCGTGAAAACTCATTTCTGTCTGTATGAACCCACTTATTTGATATTTATGAACATTTGAATTTTAACTAACCCCTGGTAAACCCCATGATTGTTCTTCATTTAAGATATTCTGTTAAAACTGTAGATTTACCCCTATTTTTATGTTAATCTCTCAAAATGGATTTGCAGTGAATTATGGTCTTCTGGAGGTTATGGAGGAGCATTTATTTGTTGCTTATGACTAATTAAAGTTAGATATGGATGATGATAATGTCATCATTACCAAGCATACACCAAGCAAACACAAGGCAACAAGTCTTTTGTCGATTTAAAATGCTTTAAGTCCTCTTCCAACTCTTCTGCTTGGCCAAATAAAGTCATGGTAGTGTTTCCCAGTTCCCACGTAAGTGGTATAAGAGAAATGAGGCACTTGAGATTCCTGGTCAATCTCTGTTAAGGAGGTTGAGGTTACTTTTAGTCCTTTTTGGGTGACCAATCAAGTTGTCAAGCAATTACGCACCCTAAATTGACTTTCAAGTGCTTTAAAGACGTACACTTTGTTGCAATGATATTTTCTAATGCTCAAGTAAAAAGGTACTCCAAGGGTGGAACCAAGGGATGCAAGTAGGGCAAACCCTTCTTTTGAGGCGATGCATTAGCGGTGCTTCTTAACTACCCTTGAATTCCTTTAAGGGGTGTCCCCCTCCTTAGAGTATCAAATCACTTGGGGAAAAGTTAATACCATCGTCACAAAGCAAGATAGGAGGGTTTGCACCGATAAAGAGATCGATGACTATAGCCTTAAGGGTCCAAGTCCTAGTGTAGTGCCTATTGTGCGTGCTCAGTGCAGGAAGTGTGCATCGCACTGCGAAAAGTGATTTTTCTTTTGAAAATCGCAATCAAGTTATTCAAACACTTCCTATATATTTTACTTTTTCTTTCAAGAAGTAATGTGACCACTTGATTAATCTTTTCAAGTCAGCTTAAGTGGCCTTCTTTAATGATGTCCAAATGCAATGGGTGTGTAGATAACTGATGCAAAAAGATAAGTACGTACCTTGCTCCGGCACTCTTCGATGAAAAAATGTACACAATGTAGTAAAAAAAATCTAGATGCTGCTCAAGTACTCCTAGATGGTTGACCTATGGATATGCAGCTTCTATTAGGCAACTCAGATTTTTTTTTAAAAACAAATGTGTAATCAAAAGATCTAACTACCACACACAAAATAATCCTAGAATCTAAAGAATCGAGGACACCCCCAAAAACTGGCCCCAGATTACAAGGGTGAGAAAACAGATAACTAGTCTAAATCCTAAAGAGTCTACTCTAAAATTCTAAATCAAAAATATAAGAGGTAGGATCCTCCTAGATGGTCCTCCAAGCATCTCCACGCGTGTAGGATTAAGGCCCACAGGCTCCTGCGATTATCTCTGAGGTGGTGGCAAGGTCCACCAAGATGAGTGTCCGCTGCATGCGCCTTCTCCTTCGATGTACCTCACATAGGAAAAAGAAATATATCAATGAATATATAGCCTTGATTAGAAATTACTACGAACAGGAAATACGTGCGAGTTTACTAGGCTCATTGCCTCCCCGGCAACGACACCATTTGGTAGAGCGACCTTCGTTTTCGTTGAATTTTCAAACATAAAATGTCGCATCGTTGTATTTAGTTGCGTGGTAGAAAATTACTTTTCAAAACTTTTAATTCTCAAAATCTAACCATTAAAATAGTTAGGTGGTCTCCACAGAGAGGAATTAGCCTATTAAACTAGTAAATATTTTCATGCTAAATCTTATTCCACGAAAGATATTTTTGCGTTTAATGAAAAATGATTTTCTCAAAGAAGAGAAAGCTGACTGATATTTCATGTAATTGTAAGTATCATAGAAGATATTTTCCCATACTTTCACCAATTTATCAAAAAGTGATATTAAGATATTTTCCTACAATTGTCGTATATCATGCAATGTATGTGAGGCCAATAGAATGGAGGAAAATGCACTTATAGATAATCATATAATATTATGAGAACTAAAGGGGTTGGCTTGCAAATTCACTTTATATATTAACTCAGTAAATAGATGAATAATATTTTCACAATGGCATAACCTATAAATATTAGTGCGTGTTGAAACAGAGGATTTTCTTCTCTCCTCTTTGTGTGCATGGAGGACGGGGCGTCTACCGGCCTGCATACGTGGAGGTGCACCTGAGGAGGGGCTTCGAGATGGTGGCGAAGGTGTGGCCGATGGTCTCTGAAGGTGGTTGGTTGGTGTTGAAGTGGCCGGACGACGTGGACGCTTGCTGCGGCGATGGAGGCTCTGATGATGCCGCATGAATGCTGGTGAGGTGCACTCAAGGGAGGCCATCCTCCTAGAGGTGTTGGTGGTGAATGGGAGTGGACAGAAGTGGCTGGTGGCATATGGGGACGTTCTGCTATTTGGGTTGTTTATGGAGTTGCAAGGGATGGTGGTGGAGATGGGAGGTTGAAGAAGAAAAAGAGAAAAAGAGGAAGACGAAGAGGGAGTGGGTGGGTGTTGGCTATGGTGTTGGTGGCAATGGTGGGTGTGTTGTTGGTGGTCTGTGGCTAGGGGGGAAGGTCTGCTAGAGGTGGAGGGCGATGGGTGCAGGTGGCTTTGATGAAGGTGATGGGTGTAGTGCTAAAGGTGATGGTGGTGGGAAGGATGGCTCTGGGGTGGCAGTGGGTTTGCGGTAAGGATGGTGGTGGTGATAGGTAGGAGATGATAGCACAGTGCAAGCGATCTCCATAGTGCCCTCCTGTTTCCACGGTGGACTTCCTTCCTCCTGGCGATCCCAGGAAGAAGATGGATCTTCTCCTCGAGTGTGGGCAGCTTCTTTTATAGATGTTCCCCGACTCTCCCTCATTCGGTTTATTCTGTGCAAGATCGCCTCCAACAACTTTGGTAATGAGTCGTTGCCAATGGCCAACCGACTTGGGTTGGCTGTTAGTTTAGGCCGACGAGGATTAGCTTCCCGTTGGTGGTGAAGATGCGGTTAGGTATTGGATTTTTTGAATTTTGCACATACGTCCCTACATAACATATTAAGATAAATTAATACTTGATTCTAATTGCAATCTAACGAGGTGTGATTTAAATGTACTTAAGCTAATTAAGTGTCCAATAAATTGGGTTCATCAAATCGCTTCATGGTGCCTGGGAGCGATTCCAGGATCTTTTGCAGAGGTGTCCACACCATGAGGTGTCGAAATGGAAACTCGTGTAAATTTTCTATCACGGGTTGACTGATCAACTTTGTTGTCATGTGGACACTTCTTGCAGAGGCAATTTCCTCAACAAGGATGCAGATAGTGCACATGACTTGTTCAAGGAAATGAGTGAGAATTCAATCAATCATGCTTCCATGGAAACTTTTAACCAATCCTAGCAACCCAGATCAAATGTTAATGAGATTTAGAGCTCTCATTCATTTGATATAGAATTGATTTGTAACAAACTAGATAAGGTGGACCTAGTTGCAAAAAGGATGGAGGAGTGGATGGCTGAAAACTCTGGAAATACTTCTAGATCCACCCAATCCCAAAATTCGGGATTCCATCCTTCACGAGCTCCTACTGGACGGGAGTTTGTAAATTAATTGGAAATGGCTCAACCTGTGAGCTAGCATTCTTGAAACCACACGAATTCCAAACTAGGGCCTTTGATCCTAGTTTCTCTGATCCTTCTCCTTCTTTCCCACCATCCTTGCCCTATGAGGATGTGTATTCTATACAAGAGAATGCTAGGTCCAACCCATATTCTAACTCCTATAACCTAAGTTGGAGGAACCACCCTAACTTCTCCTAGGAGAATCCGGGGTAGCAGACCCAGATGCGACCCAACAATTATACATCACATCGACCGATGGGTCAGGGTCATGTATACATTCAGCTGCCCTCGAATCAGGTCAATCAGCCAACATGGAATGCCCGACAACTTGCAGGGCTAGTTGATCTGAACCATCAGATGGTAGAATGCAAGGATCTATGCTCTAGCTCATGTAGCAAATGAAAACATTGCTGGACAGTTTGCAATCTGAGCTCATTGCTAATACTCGAAAACCCAAATCCCTACCATATCAACTCATACCCAACCCTCGCAATGTATAAAATTAGGGTAATCGAGCCCAAGGGTATGGGAATTAGAGGGTCAAGTGGTTGAGCAAGATCCTTCTTCTTCTGCTCCTAGATATTTGGCTAATCAAGCCCCTCCGATCTTTCCTAACCCTCCCCATGACCCGAACCCATACGCTTCGGCAAACTTTGTTACCTTGAGGAGTGGAAGGCAAACCTAGGATCTTGAACTACCATCTTCCAGTTAATCAAACCCTGGTGAGCCTGAGTAAGGAAAGGAGAAAATCGAAGAAATTAAGGCTCAGGGCCCCGAATCCAATGATTTTACTCATGTCCCATTCCCCGAAGCCTTGTTAAAACCTAGGAAGAAGAAACTTTTTGATAACAATGAGGAGCTCTTGAATATATTCAAGAATGTAGAAATCAATATCCTGTTCTTTGATGTTATTAAGCATATTCCGACTTATGTTGTGTTCTTAAAGGATTTATGCAATAAGAAGCGTAAGCTGAAGAAATCCACCCCAAGGAAGGTGATACTCTTTGAGTAGGCTAGTTCTGTTATCTTGCATCACCTTCCTCAGAAAAAGAGAGATCTAGGTGACCCTTTGATTTCATGTGTTATCGGGGATTACACCATTGACTGGGCACTCTTAGATCAAAGTGCATCCATAAACCTAATTCCGACTTCCCTGTACAAAAGTTCAGATTAGGTAAACTCAGGCCAACCTCAGTAACATTGCAATTAGTGGACCGTTTGGTCACAAAACTGAAAGGTGTTGCTGAGGATGTTATTGTTAAGGTCAAGGATTTCTATTTTCTTGTAGATTTCCTTATCCTTGACATGGATACACCTGAAGAATTGAGGAACACGCCCATCATTCTGGGGCATCCATTCCTGGCTACCGCTAAGGCTAACATAAACTATGAAAGCGGTAGTATGGAGATCACCTTTAGGGATAGAAAATTGACACTGGATATTTTTCACAAGAAAAATCACCATTGGTGACATTAAACTTGCAATGGTCGCAAAACCATCGCTAATAGTTGCACATTAGCGACGATTATGTGTTCGAATGTTGCTATAAACCATCTTTAATTGTCAAAGCGTTCACAACTTGCAATTGGCGACGATTGTTAGATCAATCGTCGCGAATGCGTGCTGCCGCGAGAAAATATCTATTCCCACGTTGGGCGGGAGAAGTTGTTTTCACATTAGCGATGGTTAGTCATAAAACTGTCGCTAATGTGAGCGGTAGCTAAAAAAATTTTTTCCTACGTAAGGTGGGAAAAGGTGCGTTACTCACATTTTGTGACGGTTTATACAACCGTTGCTAACGTGCATTTTAGATGGTTATATAAACCATCGCAAAATGTGAGGGGCAGCTAAAAAAAATTTTTCCTGCATGAGGTGGGAAAAAGTGCGGTACTCACATTTGATGCGATCAACTGTCACAAATGTGAGCCACAGTGAGGCAGGAAAAGTTGCGTTACTCACATTGGTGACGATTCATCTGATCAACCGTCGCCAATGGTGAATATAAGTCCACGCCCATACCCTTTCCCCCTCCCCCACCCCCACAACAATTCTCCTCCTTCCTCGTGTGAGCCACCCCCCTCCTAGCCTCTCCCCAGCCTGCCGTCGACTCTCCCTCCCTCTGGTGAGCTACCCCCTCCTTGGCCCACCGCCCCTCCTCCTTGAGGCATCGCCCCCTCCCCTACGTCTCTCGTCTCCATCGCGCCACCCGCCTCCTCGACCCCCCTTCCCCACCCCTGCGCCCTCCCCTCCACCACCCCCTGCGGTCGCCCCCTGTTCCCTGCCCACCCCTCACTGCTACCCCTCGCAGCCGCCCCTGCGCTCTACCCTCCTCCATCTCCCCCACCCATCCTCCTCCCCAAGTCACCCCACCTCACCCGCCACCTTCCCCAGCCACCACCTCCCCCTAAACCCTTTCCATTCATTTTTTTTTTATTTTTTAAAATTTATATTTATTAAAATTTGATCTTAATTATGTTTGATTTGTAACATTCAATTTATGTTAACCCGTCGTTGGATACGCCATCGTCGATTCTTGAGTTTTATCTAGGTATGAATTTAAAATTTTTAGATTAATTATGTTGTGTGTGGGGTATACCCACTTAATGATGTGAAATTATATGTGCATGTATGTGATGATTATGGGATGTACCCACTTAATTATGTGAAATTATGTTATTTTTGTGAATGAATATATGTGAGGTGTACCCAGGTAATTATGAATGTTCTGTTGTTTTCATTTGTGAATGAATGCGATGTATCAACTTAATTTGTAAATGTTTATATGATTAATTATGTGTGTTTTATGAATTTATAGATAAACACACTTGCATAAATCTAGATGCACTTGATGCCAAACAATAGGTATTCTAATCTCTAGGTTACAGGTTTTGGGAGGGGATAATCATGTCAAAATACTTCCCCACCAACACTTATAATCATGTTATACGGACAATGTAAAGTGTGTGTATACCTCACATGCATGAAGTTTTGTCTTTATAGCATGCCATAAGATTTGTCGTCCTCTGTTCAGAGAAGTTCTGAACAAAAGGGAAACCTTGAAGATTTGATCACAAATTCAACATTTAATATATAATTCCCCTGAGAATGCAGAGGATAACCAATATCCAGTTGGGGTGGACCCGAGGTTGGATATGGTGATCACCTCCAATGACATCACTGGGATGGGGCCGAAGGTGACTCTACTTGTTTTCAACAATGAGGTAGGCTTCTCTAGAGGGAATGTGGAATCCATCTGTTGCGTGGGCCGCTCAACCAAGATGGGCAGGCGCAAGGAAGAAGGGTTTGTTGGCGAGAAAGTTGAGTTCTGAGAGCCTGCCACTACTTGTCTCTTTAGGTTTCTACTATTAAAAGGTGAACTAGTTAAATGGTTGGTAGGTAGGTACAAATGAAATATGACAAGTCATTGGTATTGCTTTTTCAAAACAAGTAATTTGGTATTACTGGACTATATTATATGTTTGGCGAAGTTAATGACAATGATGGTCACCTGTCCATCTCACGGTGGGGTTTTTTTTTGGTAGATCTTGGTGTTTGTGGTTAAACACCAAAGGGATGGAGGGATGGGCACAAGTCATGGTCTTATGAATGAGAAGAGTGCAACTGGTTAAATTATTGCCAAAGGCCTAATAAGATTTTGGATAAAATGTAATATCACCCCATAATGGGGTCTTCAAAGTAATTATGGCAAGCTCGGCGGAGTTCATTTGGGGCTACAAAACTTGGAAGAATTGGACATTTGTCCTTCTCACAGAGGGCTTTGGAGATTATCAAATGGTCAAGGTGACTATTTAAGAAAAATGGATGAGAAAATACATGAGAGGACCCTATAGTAACATTTGTGTCCCTTCAGCTCGAAGTTCTTAACATGTAACTTTAAATTATTAAGTATCTTTTATATTTACTTAATATTAAGTGAGTATACATGACGATGCCCAATTGGATCATCTTGAAGTCTATGAGGTTATTCATAGCAAGGTTACGGAGGGCAAGCGTAGATGGATTCACGAGACCAACCAAGCCAAGCATGTAAGTTATTTCTTTTTAATTATTTAAATTTAACTTTCATTTCAGTCGAACATATGACTTATATAAAAATGTAATTAGGGAGAAATGTATGACTTGGTCACCTACCTCCGCCTATAGACGAGAACTCGGCGACCCAGCAGCCTCCTGATTAAACACATCTATTTGGGTTAAAATGCCTATTCATGCATGTTCCTAGGCTTAGATTTGCATTTCATGTTATAAATATTGCATAGCATGCATCATTCTGCATTTAGAGTAGTTGCATATAATTATGGTTAATTATGTCTTTTTGTGGTTAGGAGAGAAGGATATTTATTTTGGAGCCTCGAATTAATGATCCAACCATACAGATCTGATCAAGACGACGATCGGAGTTCAACGCCTTCGAAATCACATCGATCAGAGTCCCGTAGCACCATATGCAATCCAAGGAAGATTAATGGCCAAGGGACTAGGCCACATAATTCAGAGCTTCAAATGACCAATCTGACTGTGCGGACGGATTCGCGTCGACGATCGCAGCCCAACAACACAAAAATTGACTCAATTTGACCTCTGTAGCAACCCCTACTGTTGAACAGTATTTTTCGAATCGCTACGCTTACGAGATTGGTTTTGGAAAATCTGTTGTTGTAGTTCAAAAAGCGAAGAATTAGTGTTCAACAAATAAAATTTATACCGAAAATAATTCCGGGTCGAACACAGGGAGGCTACGTTGATCTATATTCGTAATTATATTTTTTTAGGATTATTTTTATAAGCAGAGCGATATAATTACAATGGAGCTATCAAACTATAAGAGAGAGAGAGAGGGAGAAAGAGAACATGCATTCAATATTTCAATTGTTTATAAAAGTTACACTAGAAAGCGAAAAATCAATTACACTATAAAGCAGGAAAATTCTACACTAGAAAAGTTGTAAATAAGAATGGGAGAGAGAAGTTATCCTCCTCGACGATTGCTTGGAGGATGAGCCGGACGGGACGACGCCTGGCGAAGGAGAACGAAGCAGGACGAAGGAGGACGAAGCAGAAGAATGGGAACGGAGCAGCACGCCATCGTCGTCACGGGATCCACTTCCGAAGGGGAACGAAAATTGGACTTTTTCTCGCAAGAAGCATCCTGGGTGTGGGACAAGCTTCTTTTGAGCTTTGGAGGGGTAGAGAGGAGAAAGAAGGGATGAGAATTTTGTATGGAGGGGGTCTCCTTTTATAGTTGCAAGGAGTGGGGACAAAATGGACATTACAACTTCAAAATAATAAAAGAGGGGTCTTTAGTGACGGATAAATCCGTCACTAAAGCCCCGACGTGGCCGTCGCCTCCACGCCCACGCACGCCTCCTCGGCTGCTCGCTCCTCAATGCCCGCGCACGTCTAGCGCTTTTCAGCCGTCCGATTGCGAGATCGGACGGCTTAAGATGCATCCGCGCCCGCGCGCTGCACGCCCCCCGCGCGTCCGATTGCGCGTCCAATCGCGCGTCGGCACTATCGGGCGCACGCGGCCGTCCGATCTCCATCCGACGCTCCAATTGCTCACGCCCGCCGCTCCTCGCCATGGCTCGAACCCGCGCCCCGCGCTCGCGATAGCATGCTCGACCACTGCGCTATGGGACGCGGATGGTCGACCGGGCGTTTTTAAGTGCGAGCGCCCACAGCCTTTGGATTAAGATCCAACGGCGAAGAGCGATCGGGCGCGGGGCTTTCATAAGACGCAAGCGGCCGTTTGGGCGGCTGAGATGGCGCCACGTGGCGCTATCTTGGCCGTCCATCTTCTGGAAGTTGTAGATGGTGCCACGGATGTCGGATTGACTCGATTTTTGTGTCGTTGGGCTGCGATCGTCGATTCGAATTCATCCGTGTGGTCGGATTTATCATCTGAAGTACGGATTTACACCATCCTGGCCCTTGATCTTCTAGGGTTCCCGGGTCACTATCTAATGCTACGGATGCCTGATTAGGGCGATCTTGGAGTCGTTGAACTCCAATCATCGCCCTGATCACATCCATACGGTTGGATCTTTGATCTGAGGCCCTGATAAAATATTTGTCCTGTCCAAGCACATAAAAGGAGACAATTAACCTCCATTTTATTCAAACTATTCTAAATGCAAGATGATGCATGTAATGCAATATTTATATCATGAAATGCAATCCTATGCTTAAGAACATGCATAAATAGACATCTTAAGTAGTGTAAATGTGCTTACATCATACCCCTATGCCTATCTTTTGCTAGTCCCTAGCGAAAACTATATGCTATTTATAAAAGAATTAGGTTAGATTATTTGGACTTGAGTTATTTTTCAATTATTAAGAAATTGTCTACTTAGGAACTGAACCTTCAAAGACACAACAGTGCTCGGGTATCAGCCAAAATGCAGACCGCTTCAAGCCCTCGCCTTATTGAAAGAAAAATTTTTGTTTCTCTTTTTCTCTTTTTTAATTTTTTTTTTATTTTCAAATTTTTGGGTTTAAGAGTGGCTTTCTACGGCCATTGAACTCACCCAAAATTTGATGAGGACCCTAAGCTTTAAGCATCTTATTGTGATTGTGATAGACTCGTTGACCGGCAATTAGAACAGACTTCGGATTTCTATGCCTCTAGGTGACCTAACCAGAATTCTACCTAAAAGTGTATCTTTACAGCTGGTAGCTTTCTCCCTACTTTTATTTATTTATTTATTTATTTTACAGGGTCAACACAAGGGTGAATCCAGTGTATATCTCCCTGGTTTATTCTACTTCTCCGCTTCTTCCTAAGTGTTTTGGGAATTTTTGGTGCATTTTTGAGCTGGGTTCTGGACAACTGGTCGATGAGCTGTTACCATCGACAACTTACCAGCCATACTCGTGCGGCGAAGTGTGGCTTATTTCTTTTTGTTCTTTTCTCCTTTTCTTTCTGATTTTTTTTTCTCTCTCTTTTTTTTTTAAGTAGGTGGCTTCCCTGGTCTAAGATTTACCTAAAGGCAGCAAAAAGAGAAAGGTCTAGTGACTGGGCTCTGGACAATCTACCTATGGGCTGTTACCCACGATAACTTGCCAGCCATATCACCCTAGCAGGTTCATTAGCTACCCAATTTCCGTTAAAATCGCCGAACAACAAGTCAGTGCGAAGAAAATGTGTAGATGCTTAAAACTTAAAATTCCCTTAAATCAGAGAGCGGGTTGATAAGTCGTGTACTTATCACCCAAACTTATTTACTCCAATTATGAAAGAATTAAGATGGCGAGGACTCAAAAACAAATCCACATTTTAGTGGATACACAGGCTAATTAAGTCCAAAGACCTGAGGGGTCTTTGTGTTCAGATCCTAATGTAAAATTTCTTAGGATTGAAAAGTCTTAATGTCCAACTAATCCTTCCTAATTTTTTTTTTCTTTCTTTCTCTTTCTTTTTTTTTTAATTTTTTAATAAGAAGAGAGACAATTTACATGGATTTCACAAGGCTGACCAAATAATTCAAGAATGAATCCACCCCCCATGCCTAGCTGATGCAATGTCCTCATTGAAAAAGAGACATGAAATAAAGGGTAGAATATGAAAGATGTCACCTGGATATGAAGCTCGTATCAGCCTTGTGTCATATGTACAATTGCTGAGTTTAATGCCGTCAGCTAGGCGAAGTCCAGCCAAAGTAGTCACAGAATGGCTAGAGCAACAGTGTCTGAGACGGGTTCTGGAAGATTACGGTCAACAACAGGCTTCAAACGTTGACCGTTGACTTTAAAGGTGTTACCCGTCCTTGGGTCAGAAATCTGAACGACACCATTAGGAGAAATCTGATCAATTATGAATGGGCCATTCCATTTAGATCTAAGTTTACCAGGAAAGAGCTTAAGTTTAGAATCAAATAACCAGACCTTCTGGTTTGGCTCAAAGCTCTTGCGGGAAATCAATTGATCATGTAGAGCTTTGGTCCGAGCCTTGTAGATCTTGGCATTCTCATAAGCATCATTTCTAAGCTCCTCCAATTTAGATAGTTGGAGTTTCCTGGTCTTTCCAGCTAAATTCAGATCTAAATTGCATTGTTTGATTTCCCAGAATGCCATGTGTTCAATCTCTACAGGTAGATGTCACGCCTTTCCATACACCAAACGGAATGGAGACATGCCGATGGGCATTTTATATGCCGTACGGTAGGCCCAAAGAGCGTCCTCAAGCTTTTGAGTCCAATCCTTACGATCAGGCCTAACCGTTTTTTGCAGAATGTTCTTGATCTCTCTATTGGAGATCTCGGCTTGTCCATTCGTTTGGGGATGGTAAGGTGTGGAAATTCGATGATTAACCCCGTATTTGGCCAATAAATTTAGGAATTGGGCATTAGTAAAATGAGTGCCACCATCACTGATGATAGCCCTCGGAATCCCGAACCTACTAAAGATATTTTTCTTGACAAAATTGATGACCACCTAGTGGTCATTGGTTCAGGTGGGAATTGCCTCAATCCATTTGGACACATAATCAACAGCAACAAGAATGTACTGATGTCCAAATGAAGGGATAAAGGGTCCCATGAAATCGATGCCCCAAACATCAAAAATTTCTACAGGAAGAATAGGGTTTAGGGGCATCATGTCTCTCTTAGTTATGTTCCCGAGTGACTGACATCGAGAACATGACCTTGAGAAGTCCTGGGCATCCTTGAATAAAGACGGCCAATAGAAGCCAGATTGCAAGATTTTTGCAGCCGTCTTTCTTCCGGAGAAATGTCCACCACACCCAGATGCATGGCAGAACTCGAGTATACTGTTGAATTCATTCTCTGATATGCATCGGCGAATAATCTGATCAGAGCCGATGCGATACAGTTCAGGGTCCTCCCAAAAGTAGTATTTGGCCTCAGATTTGAGTCTATCCCGTTGTTGCTTGGTCCAATCCTAAGGGATTTGACCAACGGCCAAATAGTTAACAATATCAGCAAACCATGGGGTGTGGACACCTAAAACTGTAAGAATGGTTTCGTCCGGAAAAGTATCAGCAATCGGAATGTCCGGACAAGAAGAATCATCTAGGAGTCTCGACAAATGATCCGCTACCACATTTTGCACCCTGGCTTTATCCTTGATTTCAAGATCAAATTCTTGAAGAAGAAGAATCCAACGAATAAGCTTGGGTTTAGCATCCTTTTTAGCCAAGAGATGTTTCAAGGCTGAGTGGTCGGTATAAACAATAACATGAGACCCCAAGAGATAAGCCCTGAATTTTTCCAAAGCAAATACTACAGCTAGTAATTCCTTCTCAGTAACAGTGTAATTCCTCTGGGCTTCATCTAGAGTTTTACTAGCGTAGTAAATGACAGAGGGCTTTCGATCAATTTTCTGACCCAGGACAGCCCCGACCGCGTAATCAGAAGCGTCGGTCATGATCTCAAATGGGGCTGTCCAAATTGGTGGTTGCAAAATTGGAGCACAGGTGACTGCCGTTTTCAGAAAATCAAATGCCTTTCGACATGATTCGTCAAAAACAAACGGCGTTTCTTTGGCAAGAAGATTGCTCAAAGGACGAGCAACCTTCGAGAAATCCTTGATGAATCTTCGATAAAATCCCACATGGCCAAGAAATGATCTGATTTGTTTAACAGATGTGGGATGAGGAAGTTTAGCGATAGCATCAACCTTAGCTTTGTCCACTTCAATTCCCCATTCATAGATTACATGACCCAAAACGATGCCCTCTTGGGTCATGAAATGATCTTTTCCC
Source organism: Thalassia testudinum (assembly GCA_037157565.1). Taxonomy (NCBI): domain Eukaryota; kingdom Viridiplantae; phylum Streptophyta; class Magnoliopsida; order Alismatales; family Hydrocharitaceae; genus Thalassia; species Thalassia testudinum. The sequence continues at coordinate 124,813,759 of JAZHRO010000036.1, read as the reverse complement.
TGCTAAGGACTAGTCGTGTCTTGATACATCGCTTAAGAATCATTTCCAAATTAGCCAAACATGAGTCAAATGATTCTCCGAAAATAGAGAAATCATTCATGAAGACTTCCATAAACTCTCCCACCATGTCAGAAAATATGGCTAGCATACACCTTTGAAAAGTCACAGGTGCATTGCATAACCCAAAAGGCATCCTACGAAAAGTAAAGGTTCCGTAGGGACAGGTGAAAGTAGTTTTTTCCTGATCCTCGGGATGGATAGGAACTTGATTATATCCCGAGTAGCCATCAAGAAAACAGAAGTACTTCTTCCCAGCTAATTTTTTGAAGATTTGATCAATGAAGGGCAGGGGAAAATGATCCTTTTTAGTGGTTGTGTTCAGCTTCCTGTAATCAATACAAACTCTCCAAGAGGAAGCTGAACGAGTTGTGACAGATTCACCTCTCTCATTAGTCACAACAGTAATCCCGACTTTCTTTGGAGCAATCTGAACGGGACTTACCCAGGGACTGTCAGAGATTGGATAAATAATTCCTGCATCGAGCCACTTGATGATTTCCTTTTTGACCACTTCTTGCATATTTGGATTCAATCTCCTCTGCATCTGGCGAGAAGGGCGGGATCCATCTTCCAAAAATATTCTATGATTACAGTAAGATGGCTCGATCCCCCTGAGGTCATGAATGGTCCAACCAATTGCCTCCTTATGTTCCTTTAGGACCTTAATCAATTTAATCTCTTGCTCCGTTGTCAATTTAGCACTAATAATTACAGGGAGCGTATTCTGCGGTCCTAAGAATTGATATTTTAAATTCTCAGGCAATGGTTTCAATTCAAGCAGGGGTGGGGTAATGATTGATGGTAGGGTAGATGCTGAAGATTCAACAAGAGGAAGAGGTTTTGAGTGAACAAAATCAGTAACCTCTTCCGAAGATGTCAGGTAAGAGGGTTGCGGGTCATATTCATCAACCAAAGAGGAACTTTCAATTGAAGAAACTGTCAAACAAGTTTCAATATTGACATTATCCTCATCAAGTTCCTCAATAAATCCACAATCCTCAAATTTGTTTATCGCCTTAAAAATATCCAATTTCATTCGTTGGTCCCCAAAGGCGATTTCCATGCTACCGCTTTCACAATTAATGTTGGCCTTTGCGGTAGCCAGGAACGGACGCCCCAGAATGATGGGCGTGTTCCTCAGATTATCTGGTACATCCATGTCAAGGACAAGGAAATCTACAGGAAAATCGAAATCCTTGACCTTAACTATGACATCTTCAATAACGCCTCACGGGTTTGTGATCGAACGGTCCGCTAACTGTAGCGTTACTGAAGTTGGCCGAAGTTCACCTAACCCAAACTTCTCATAAAGAGAAGTCGGAATTAGGTTGATGGATGCACCGAGATCCAAAAGTGCTCTATCAAATGTGTAATCTCCGATAACACAAGAAATCAAAGGAGCACCAGGATCTCTCTTTTTCTGAGGGAGGTAGTGCAGGATAACAGAGCTAGCCTACTCGGAGAGTACCACCTTCCTCGGAATAAATTCTCTCGACTTACGCTTTTGTGTACATAATTCCTTTAAAAATTTTGCGTAAGCTGGTATGTGCTTGATAGCATCAAGGAGTGGAATATTGATCTCAACATTCTTAAATAAATTCAAAAGCTCCTCATTGCTATCAACAGACTTCTTTGCTTTGGCTAAGGCTTCAGGAAAAGGAACATGAGTCAGATCTTTGGAATCAGGTTCCTGAGCCTTGATTTCTCCTCTAGAATTCTCCTCTCTCTCCTCAGATTCTTCAGGATTCAAATGATCAGAATAGTGTGGTTGTGGATCCTGAGTCTTCTTACCACTCCTCAAAGTGACAGAATTTGCAGAAGCGTAAGAATTTGGGTCTTGGGGAGGGTTAAGAAAGATTGGAGGGGCTTGATTGACCATGAATTGTTGATTAGCAGAAGAAGAAGACGAGGAACCCTGCTCAACAACCTGAGCATGTGCGTGCGGGTCCCTCTGATTTCCGTACCCTTGGGCTTGATTGCCCGAATTTATAATGTTTCGCGGGTTGGGTACGGGTTGGGATGGTAGAGATCCGGGTTGACGAGAGTTAGCAATGAGCCCAGATTGCAAGTTGTCCAGCGAGTTTTTCATTTGCTGCATAAGCTGGAGCATAGATCCTTGCATCTCTACCATTTGACGGTTCAAATCAGCCTGCCCTGCGGGTTGACGGGCATTCCAAGTTGGCTGATTGACCTGATTCGGAGGCAACTGAGTATATACTTGACCCTGACCCATTGGACGTTGCGGAGCATAGTTGCTGGGTCGGAATTGGGTCTGTTGCCCCGGATTTTTCCAAGAGAAGTTAGGGTGGTTTCTCCAACCTGGATTATAGGCATTCGAGTAGGGGTTGGATCTAACATTCTCTTGTACAGCACAGACATCCTCATAGGGTGAGGATGGAGAGAAAGAAAGGGAAGGATCAGAAAAACTGGGATCAAAGGCCCCAGTTGGGAACCCATGGGGTTCCGAGAAATGCTGACTCATAGATTGAGTCGCATCGAGTTGATTCACGAACTCCCGTCCAGAAGGAGCTCGTGAGGAATGGAATCCCGAATTTTGAGATTGAGTGGATTGAGAGTTGTTCATAGAATTGCCAGCCATCCACTCTTCCATTCTTTTAGCAACCAAGTCCACCTTATCAAGTTTATTACAAATCAATTCCATATCAAATGAATGAGAGTCGTGGATTTCATTGACATTTGATCTGGGTTGTTGGGACTGGTTAAAAGTATCCATAGAGGCATGATTAATTGAATTCTCACTCATTTCCTCAAATAAATCATGTGCACTATCTGCATCTTTATTGAGGAAATTGCCTCCGCAAGAAGCATCCACATGGGTTCTGAGTTGCTCATTCAACCCATGATAGATGATCTGCACGAGTTGCCATTTCGGCACCTCGTGGTGTGGACACCTCCGCAATAAGTCCTGGAATCGCTCCCAGGCCACATGAAACTGCTCTCCCGGCCGCTGGGTAAAGGTAGTGATTGCCCGTCTCAAAGCATTGGTACGACCGACTAGGAAGAATTTCTTCAGAAAGGCCGATTTCAACTCATTCCAAGTTGTAATTGGTCTTCCTATTGTCCTATACCAATGCGCGGCTTTATCCCTAAGAGAGTGGGGGAAGAGCCTCATGATCATTTGCTCCTCGTTAACGTTTCGAGCCTTGGTGGTCTGGACCAAAGTGGTCAAATCCTCCAAGTGTTGAAACGGATCTTCGGAGCCAAGCCCATGATAATGTTTAATCAGGCTTAACACCTGGAGCTTGATTTCTACGTCACCGGCTGGAATCTGGACACCGGGACGTTCCCCGAAATTTATAGGATCATAAAAATCCTTCAAGGGCTGAGCGCCCTACATTCTCTGGAACCATTCCTGCATTCTCTGCATTTGTTCCAGCTGCCTTCGAAATTCTTCCTGTGGATTTTCAAGCAGAGGAGGCTGTTGTTCGGCCATGGGATCAAATTGACCAAAATCTAACTTGCGCCTCCTAGAATGTTCTAACGGTCCTTCCAATCGGGGATTCAATGACCGTCTTCCCAGCATAAACTAGGAGAAGGTCGGAAGGACTGGGGATAGGGACCCTGTAGCACAACAAACAAGGCTGTCCTTAAGTGGGGTAGCCTAAGGATCTACTGACTCCCAAAACCAGCCTTAAGACTGTAAGTGATTTACTCCACTTGCGTCTGTTTAATCCAACCAGTTAGAAGGAGGGACTGGGGAGAAGGTTCTTCCTTTGGCTTTTGCCTCCGGTTCCTAGTGTACCCCCCAGCCGCGATCGTTTGACTCTGCTCCTTTAGCTAGACATCAGATTAATCAGTACAAGTAGGTTAATCAAAAATAATCTCAGACTAGGCCCTGAAGAGCGAATCAAACCTTAAGGCCAACGTCTACTCAATTTTATTAAGGCCTGGGATTGTGGTGCTTATGGAATGTGATGGGCTCTTACAATGGGTTGTGCCCTTAATGATTGATTGAGATTTGTGTAAGTGCGTGCACAACCAGGGTTTTCAAGCAAAATTATTTTTGATGTGGTGAATTTTAAGGTTCAAATCTTGCTTAGTACTTTTAGGATTCAACTTTAGGTATTTTCAAACAAGTTTCATTGGCACACCAAGTTTTACAAGTACGTGTGAAAATATTTTCCTTTAAAGTTTAAAAAGAATGTGGAGTGCCTGGTAAATCCCTAAAAGTTGAACCTAATAGGCAGCTACGTGATGAGTTTATTTTATTTGAAGTGGTGCGGCCCAATCAACTCAAACAATTGGCCACAAATGCACCACTAAATTAGGCACTCAAAAATGGTTAACCTAGAATAATTTCTACTCTGTTATATGTTGCTTTGTGTGTACCGGTTCCACGGATCAGAACCCGGTTGAGTAGAAAACAAATCAAGTTGATCAAGTGCCTTGAATGTGGGTGTGTTGTGTGTTTGTTGAAAATTACCCCACAAGATTATCTTTTTGTTATTTTATTTTTATGAATGAGGGTGGAATGAATGTGAGTGAAAATCCAAACAACCAAACTATTCCTAGGATTTATGCAAACACTTAGGTTAATTGGGATTTGGATTTAATGTGGCGAATGAAATCTATGGAGGGGGAAAGAATGGGGGAGCACTTACAGTTGTCTTCAACTGCACTTTACTCCAGTCTACTGCTTGTTGATTCCTTGATGGAGGTCTCTGCAAAACAATAGACACAAGAGAAAGCTAGTTAGAAAACAAATAAAGTGCAAGAAATGCGAAGAGGAATCAATAAGCGTTAGACACAATAGACACAATAGACACAATTCCGGAATTTATTGGCCAAATACGGGGTTAATCATCGAATTTCCACACCTTACCATCCCCAAACGAATGGACAAGCCGAGATCTCCAATCGAGAGATCAAGAACATTCTACAAAAAACTGTTAGGCTTGATCGTAAAGAGCATCCTCAATCCAACGGCTGTGGGCGCTCGCATTTAAAAACGCCCGCTCGACCATCCGCGCCCCATAGCGCAGCGGTCGAGCGCGCTATCGCGAGCGCGGGGCGCGGGTTCGAGCCGTGGCGAGGAGCGGCGGGCGCGAGCAATTGGAGCGTCGGATGGAGATCGGACGGCCGCGCGCGCCCGATAGTGCCGATGCACGATTGGATGCGCAATCAGATGTGCGGGGGGCGCGCAGCGCGCGGGCGCGGACGCATCTTAAGCCGTCCGATCTCGCGATCGGACGGCTGAAAAGCGCTGGACGTGCGTGGGCGTTGAGGAGCGGGCAGCCGAGGAGGTGCGCGTGGGCGCGGAGGCGACGGCCATGTCGGGGCTTTAGTGACGGATTTATCCGTCACTAAAGACCCCTCTTTTATTATTTTAAAGTTGTAATGTCCATTTTGTCCCCACTCCTTGCAACTATAAAAGGAGACCCCCTCCATACAAAATTCTCATCCCTTCTTTCTCCTCTCTACCCCTCCAAAGCTCAAAAGAAGCTTGTCCCACACCCGGGATGCTTCTTGCGAGATAAAGTCCAATTTTCGTTCCCCTTCGGAAGTGGATCCCGCGACGACGACGGCGTACTGCTCCGTTCCCGTTCTTCTGCTTCGTCCCCCTTCATCCTGCTTCGTTCTCCTTCGTCCAGGCGTCGTCCCGTCCGGCTCGTCCTCCAAGCAATCGTCGAGGAGGATAATTTCTCTATCCCATTCTTATTTACAGCTTTTCTAGTGTAGAATTTTCCTGCTTTATAGTGTAATTGATTTTCCGCATTCTAGTGTAACTTTTATAAACAGTTGAAATATTGAATGAATGTTCTCTGTCTCTCTCTCTCTTTCTTTTAGTCGGATAGCTCCATTGTAATTATATCGCTTTGCTTATAAAAAAAAACCTAAAAAAAAATATAATTGCGAATATAGATCAACGTAGCCTCCCTGTGTTCGACCTGGAATTATTTTCGGTATAAATTTTATTTGTTGAACATGAATTCTTTGCTTTTTTGAACTACAACGACAGGTTTTCCAAAACCAATCTCGTAAGCGTAGCGATTCGAAAAATACCGTTCAACATTTTGGCGCTGTTGCCGGGGAGGCAACGATTTTCGATCTTTTCTTCGCATTTCTTGCACTTTATTTGTTTTCTAACTAGCTTTCTCTTGTGTCTATTATTTTGCAGAGACCTCGCCGTCCGATCGCTAGATCGGACGGCTTAAGATGTGTCCGCGCCTTCGCGCTGCGCGCCCCCCGCACGTCTGATTGCGCGTCCGATTGCGCGTCCAATAGCGTGTCGGCGCTATCGGGCGTGCACGGCCATCCGATCTCCATCCGACGCTCCAATTGCTCGCACCCGCCGCTCCTCGCCACGGCTCGAACCTGAGCCCCGCGCTCGCGATAGCGCGCTCGACCACTACGCTATGGGGCGCGGATGGTCGAGCGGGCATTTTTAAATGCGAGCGCCCACAGCCGTTGGATTAAGATCCAACGGCGCAGAGCGATCGGGTGCGGGGCTTTCACAAGACGCAAGCAGCCGTTTGGGCGGCTGAGATGGCGCCACGTGGCGCTATCTTGGCTATCCATCTTCTAGAAGTTGTAGATGGTGCCACGGATGTCGGATTGACTCAGTTTTTGTGTCGTTGGGTTGCGATCGTCGATCCGAATTCATCCGTGCACTCGGATTTATCATCTGAAGTGCAGATTTACACCATCCTGGCCCTTGATCTTCTAGGGTTCCCGGGTCACTATCTGATGCTACGGATGCCTGATTAGGGCGATTTTGGAGTCGTTGAACTCCAATCGTCGCCCTGATCACATCCATATAGTTGGATCTTTGATCCGAGGCCCTGATAAAATATTTGCCTTGTCCAAGCACATAAAAGGAGACAATTAACCTCCATTTTATTCAAACTATTCTAAATGCAAGATGATGCATGTAATGCAATATTTATATCATGAAATGCAATCCTATACTTAAGAACATGCATAAATAGACATCTTAAGTAGTGTAAATGTGTTTACATCACCTACAATGAAAAGAAGATGGATGGCCCAAATTGCGTCACGTGGCGCAACCTAGGTCGCCAATGTGCACGCACGTGCCACCGCGCGTGCGCACAGCACAGCGCCAGCGCCAGCGCATGAGCGTGCATGTGCGCGACACGACGCACGGAGCGCGCGCCAGCGCAATGGTAGTGTGGGCGCATGGGATATCTTCAACGATGTTTGCGGCGTATCTTCAGCGACGCTTATAGCTATTGCTAATTATTCGAGCACTAGCAAGGCCAACTGTGCGTGCAAGCAGGCATGAGCTACCTACAGCGACACTTCCAGCGATGGCCTGGAGATCGCTAATGGTCCCATACCTATTTTTTCCTCTTCTCCTTCACTATAGAAGGACATAGACCCCCTCCCTTCTAAGCCATCTCTACCTACTCTACTCCCAAGGCTTCTATTAGTGTAGCGAACCTCTGCCTTACCAAATATTCATCCATCTTCCCATCTCCATTCATAGGTCGCCTTGGAGCCATCCTCCCACCTCCATTCCGGTAGCAGATCATCTTTGCCTTCTCACCTCCATTTCGAAGCCACACCGAAGCTTTCCTCTATTCGACATCCTCCTGCATCTCACCTCCGTCGTTCTGCTCCTTACCTCCTTCGTTCGAGCTTCCGCCAGGCACCGTCATCTCGCCGAACAATTGATTCGGGAGATTTCTTCTCACCTCCCTCTCTTTTTATGCTTTCATAGTTTATTGTAATTGACATTGGAGTGATGTATATATCATATTTGTTCCATATCTCTTATGATTCATTCTGCTTGTCTTCTTCTTTCAAAAATACAAAAAGAAATAACAAAACCCTAAAATACCAAAAACAATCAAAACGAAGCACGATTTTCAATTAAAGTAAACGTCGCCTCCCTGTGTTCGACCCGGGACTCCCTTGGAGTTTTGGTATGAATTTTATTTGATCACGAGTTTTGCAACTACGATGACGGGTTACTTGTAACCCTAATTTCAAACTTGCCAAACACATGCGATCACCTCCTATGACACCTAAGGAGGCTTTTCGAACAGTCATGCCTCCGGAACATGGTGGATTTGTCCACATTGGAGGTCAGAGTCAGACACTCACCACTTGGTACGAATGAAAGGATCGTTTGGCACATCTTCTACTGAGGTGGAGCAGTTGAGGTCATAGGTACAACAGACTCAGACACAATTAAATGACGTGACCAGAGAGCTGTGAGCTGCTAGAGATGAGATCTGCCAGGAGAGACTAGATTTTAAGGACAGATGGTATAGCAGCTAGCGTAGTGGGCGAAGATGATGGCTATAATTCAAGGTGGAGGTGGACCTAATCATAGCAGCTTCCATTATCCTGCACGTCGTGGGCCAGACAACGATTTTGGCATAGGAGGTGCTGGTAATAGTATTAGTGAGGGAGTTTAACTCGCATCTTTTCTTTATATTTCTTATTCTTATTTAGGTAATGTTTAGGTTTTATTTATGTAATGTTACTCTTTTATAAACATTCTCTAAATTAATTTGTATTAATGTAAATTATTTCTTATGATATTTGTTTTATTGAATACTATATATGTATTATTGGATGTTATGTAGGCTAATTTAAATATTACCTTTAATTATCATTGGTAAAATCTAATTAATTTTATATATATATATATATATATATATATATATATATATATATATATATTTGGTGACAGTTATTCTAATAACTATCGCTACAAACTTTTTGCGACAATTTTAGAACTGTCACCAAATATAGGGTTTTAGAACTATATATATTTGGTGACGGTTATAAAACCCTAAACATTTGAGACAGTTATTAGAATATATATTTGGTGACAGTTCTAAAACTTTCCCTAAACATTTATGATGGGTATAAGTTGTCACAAAAGTAAGCTAATCTCAATAGACAGGGTTAGTACTATTAGTGATGGTTAGTATTAATAACTGTCGCGAAAGACTATTTGCTTCGCAACCTTCCGCGATGCCAAACTGAAACTGTCGCCAAAAGTATTTTTTCTTGTAGTGTTTAAGGCGGTTAAAAAATTTGAGGATTGTGGATATGTTAAGGAAGTCGAGGATAATGATATGAGTATTGAGACTTGCATGGCTATTACTATTCTCGAGGATTCCACCTGCACCAATGAGCCTAAACCACATTCCTCTGTGGCAGACCCGCCATATTTCAAAGAGGTTATTGATTTTGTTCATGCACAACCTCTTCCTCTAGATCATCCTAGTGAGTCTTCATCAGCATCCTCCTTACCTTCTATTCTTAGCTCACCCCAGCTAGAGCTCAAACCATTGCTTGACAGTCTAAAATATGAGTTCTTAGGATCAAAGAAGACACTCCCTATGATTATTAATGCAAACTTGACAAAGGAGCAAGAATTGAAACTACTTATGGTCCTTAAGATGCATAAGGAGGCAACTGGTTGGACCATTCATGACCTTAGAGGGATCGAGCTATCTTATTGTAATCATCGGATTTATATGGAAGATGGATCCCGCACTTCTCGCCAGATGCAAAGGAGATTGAACCCAATATGCGAGAAGTGGTCAAGAAGGAAATAATCAAGTGGCTCGATGCAGGAGTCATATACTCGATCTCAGATAGTGACTGGATTAGTCTCGTGCAAATTGTTCCCAAGAAAGTAGGGATTAGCGTAGTGATTAACGAGAAAGGTGAATCTATCACAACTCATTTACCTTCCTCTTGGAGAGTTTGTATCAATTACAGGAAGCTGAACATAGCCACCAAAAAGGATCATTTTCTACTACCTTTCATTGACTAAATTCTTGAAAGGTTAGCCAGGAAAAAGTATTTTTATTTCTTGGATGGTTCTTCGGGATATAACCAAGTTCCTATCCATCCTGAAAACTAGGAAAAGACAACTTTCACTTATCTCTATGGAACTTTCGCATTCTGTAGAATGCCTTTTGGGCTTGCAATGCAGTTGCGACTTTTCAAAGGTGCATGCTAGCCATATTCTCAGACATGGTGGGAGATTGTATGGAAGTATTCATGGATGATTTCTCCATTTTCGGCGATTCATTTGAGACTTTCCTGGCTAATCTAGAATTGATCTTAAAGAGATGTATCCAGAATAGATTGGTCCTTAGCTGGGAGAAGAGTCACTTCAAGACATAGGAAGGTATTGTCTTGGGTCATGTAGTTTCTGATCGGGGGATTGAAGTTGATCGAGCTAAGGTGGATGCTATCTCCAAACTTCCTTCGCCCACATTTCTTAGTCATGTGGGTTTTTATAGGAGGTTTATCAAGGACTTTTCTAAGGTTTCTCGGCCTTTTAACAACCTTTTGGCCAAAGATACATCGTTTGAATTTGATGAAGCATGCCACGAGGCATTTAATCTTCTCAAAATAGCAGTCACTTGTGCTCCGATGTTGCATCCACCGATCTGGATAGCCCCATTTGAGATTATGACCGATGCTTCTGATTATGTGGTTGGTGCGGTCTTGGGTCAGAAGATAGATACAAAGCCCTCTATGATTTACTATGCTGGCAAAACTTTGGACGAAGCTTAAAGGAACTATACTGTTATAGAAAAGGAATTGCTAGCTGTAGTCTTTGCTTTAGAAAAATTCAGGGCTTATCTTTTAGGATCTCATGTCATCATCTATATCGACCACTCGACCTTGGGACATCTCTTGGCTAAAAATGATGCTAAACCCTGGCTCATTCGATGGATTCTTTTACTTCAAGAGTTCGATCTTGAAATTAATGACAAATCTAGGGCACAAAATGTAGTGGTGAATCATCTTTTGAGAATTCTAATTGATTCTCCTCATCCAGATATTTTGATTACTGACACCTTTCTAGATGAGGCTATCCTTACAGTTTTGGGTGTCCAAAACCCTTGGTTAAATCCCCCAGGATTGGACCAAACAACAATGGGATAAACTTGTATCCGAGGCCAAATATTACATTTTGGGATGACCCCAAACTGTACTTGATGATAATGTCATCATCAGCTATATCTAGCTTTAATTAGTTATATTCCATTGATAAATGCTCATACATAACCACCAGAAGACCATAATTCACTGCATATCCTTTCTGAGAGAAATGCATTAAAATAGGGTTAAATTTGCATTTTAATAGTATAACCTAAATGCAGGGCAATCATGAGGTTTCCTAGGGATTAATTAAAGTTACAAATGGTCATTAATGTCTAATAAGTGGGTTCATTCATACAGAAATGGGTTTTCATGTATTTCAAGAATTAACGGACATCCGAAACCCAAAAAATAGACCTGCTTAATTAACTGAGGTTTTGATTAGGATAAAATTCACCTAAATCTTCTAAAAATCATATAAAAATATTCCCTAAGGTTTGATACCTTTGATTTGACCATTGGAACCCAATTTGACCTAAAATAGAGTCTTAGACAAACAATTGCCTTAATTTGGGTTTCTACGTAAATTACCCAGTTAAGCTTAGTCCAAACCTAAATACAACTTCACCATCAGATTTCTTAGGTCTAAATTAGGTTTGTACCAAAATTTGGACCTAATTAGAGATCATCTTGACCTAATTTGCATTTTAGTCCAGTTTGACTCTTTTTAGCACATACGCACCCCTAGCTTTTTGAATTCCTTACAAATGGGTCCCTAAGTTCGTCATCTTCTTTGCAATCAGGTCCCTTCACCATTATTGTGGAGGAATTCCTACTCCGGCGACCGTCAAGTAAGGATTTCTCCCTGATTGATTGGCGAATCTCTTCCAAAATTGGAAGGGAGACTCCTAAGATAATCCTCTACGATCTAAACTTACTCCTGGATTGTGATTCTTTTCCAAAAGATCATGCAAATCCTTTGAAGTTTAGGGTTCCTTTGTGTGCAAGGTTCACGTGCTTCCAAGCTTGGAATGCCTTCTTAAGCCCTTTAAAAGGACCCAAGTCGCATCTCCGACCTCTTTAGCAAGGTTTGGGGCCAAAACCTCTTCAAATCCCTACCTTCGAACCCTCTCCAACCAAGCTCCGACGTGCTTCCTCGACTCCATTCTTTCGGTCATTAGACGATCAAATCGAACGGCCCATTATCTTCCTTACCTTCCTCCACCTCTCACCGACCAAAGCGAAGGCTTCCAAACCTCCTTCTTTACCGTCCCCCATCGAAGAATTCGTCTTCTCTGTCGCTGGCCTGCCAAAATCGACATGGACCCTACCCCTTTCAACCATTAGATTAGGTTAGTTAAGTTCCCTTAGTTCCCTAGGTTCTAGCCCTATATTCAAAACCTAAAAATAACCCCCCGACGTTGCCAATCACCGTCATCTCCCTCACCTTTGACCACCCCTTCGGCAAGTCCACCCCCTACACCTCCACCTCATCCACCCGAACCAAATCCCTCTCCTATTTAGGGCTATTCACCCCTCTAAACATCCATCGAACAACCCACTACCGCAACACCATCTTCAACCTCGCTTGAGCACCACAGGCTGCCATCCTCCACGAAACCACTGCTACCACACTTGCAAGCACTTGGCGAAGGTCCTGATCTATTTTAATGTGGTCATGAGGCCTTATTCTTCTATTTAAGGTTCGACCGGAGCTTTGCCGCCGCGACGTCTTCTTCGGCCATGTTCATCGAGTTGTGGCCCTATTCTTCACTAAGAACCCCTCTAGGCTGTGCAGACAAGTCCCAGCACCACTCCCAGGTCCTCAATTGAGGATCCCAGCTGCAGCGGCTACTTCAATTGGAGACATCTTCATTCAACTGCTTTGCGCGAGGAAAGGAGGATGATTAGTCCCACCTCGAAAACACAGAAGCGCGTGGATGCGAATAAAGTGATTTTCTCAATTTAGCTATGCGCCTCAAGTCACATGGGGTGAGGTCCCTTCACCCATGCACATGACCGGACTCGACTATGCACTCCTTGCTCATCACCACCCCCGGTGAGCCTGGACTCGGTTACTGCATACCTATATACCTGACTAAGGTCCGGATATCTAAGGAAGAGGAGAGGAAGGAAAGAGAGAGAGAGGGGGAGGGGAGGGTTTTGCTCCTCTGTGCTTTGTGCGACACTTAGTCGCTGAGAAGGAGAAGATCCTTACAAGAAGAAGTAGCTAAGGCAGAAAGTGAAAGGAAGAAGAGGCTCGTGAGAGAAGAAGAGGAAGAGGCTAAAGGGAAGAAGAACAGAAGAGAACTCTCTTGAAAGCACTGTAGCAGGCAACATTTAAGTCGTCTGACTGGAGATCTAGACGTTTGATTACTGTTCATTTATTTCATATATTTGAGTAGATGATATAATATGTGCTTAGACTAATAATTGGCGATTCAAATCAAAATTATTTTATCTTAGATATCTTTTTGGTCTCTTAAAGTCTTGAAATACTCATGTTATACATTGAATATCTAATGTGACAGATTAACATTCATTAAATATCATTATTCTTGACTTATTTCTTGTGTTCATTTATATTTTAATCGAGATTAGCATGTGAATTATAATACTTGCTCCCTGAGTTCGACCTTGGACTTCACTTTTAGATATTCGAGTTATAAATATTATTTGTTGAGAGAGCTATTTAGGAGAATTTACTACAACGAGACATTTAGACTCCTATCTAGACCCCTCCAACAGTACTGCACTAGCTTTGATCAAATTATTCGCTAATATGTCCTGGAAAATGAATTCCAAAGCATACTTGAGTTCTGCCATGAATCTGCGTGTGGTGGACATTTCTCCGAGAAAAAGATGATTGTGAAGATTCTGTAGTCTGGATTTTATTGCCCATCTTTATTCGAGGATGCCCAGGAATTCTTGAGGCCATGTTCCTGATGCCAAGCATTCAGGAGAATAGCTAAGAGAGACATGATGTCTCTAAACCAGATCCTTCCCGTTGAAATTTTCGATGTTTGGGGCATCGATTTCATAGGTCCTTCCTCCCTTCATTTGGACACTAGTACATTCTCGTAGTTATTGACTACGTGTCTAAATGGATAGAGGCTATTCCTGCCCAAACCAATGACCACAAGGTGGTCATCGATTTTGTCAAGAAAAATATCTTCAATCGGTTCGAGATTTCGAGGGCCATCATCAGCGATGGTGGTGCTCATTTTACCTATGCCCAATTCAGGAACTTACTTGCAAAATACGAGGTGCATCATAGGATTTCCATACCTTGCCACCCCCAGACAAACGGACAAGCTGAGGTGTCCAATCGGGAGATCAAGAACATCCTGTAGAAAATGGTTAGGCCTGATAGAAAAGACTGGACTCAAAAACTTGATGGCGCTATTTGGGCATACTGTACGGTGTAGTTGCTTATCGGCATGTCACCGTTTCATTTGGTGTATGGTAAAGCATGCCATTTACCTGTAGAAATTGAACACTAGGCATTCTGGGCAATTAAGAAATGCAATTTTGATCTAGGCTTAGCCGGAAGAAATGATGCATATGAGAATGCCAAGATCTATAAGGCTAGGACCAAACCTCTTCATGACCAGTTGATATCATGAAAGAGCTTTGAGCAAAATCAGAAGGTCTGGCTCTTTTATTCTCGACTTAAGCTCTTTCCCGACAAGTTTAGGTCTAAATGGAATGACCCGTTCATAATTAATCGAATATTCCCAAATGGAGCCATCGAAATTTCTGACCCCAAGACAAGTAACTCTTTTAAGGTCAATGGACAACGTTTAAAACCTTATGTTGACTGTGTTATCCGAGAACCCATCTCATACAAGGTTGCTTTAACCTTGATTTGACTTCTTTGGTTGAACCCCGCCTAGATGATGACACTAAACTCAGCATTTGTACCGTCTGACTCAAAGCTGACCAAAGCATCACGGACTACAGGTAATATTTTCTTCATTCTACCCTTTTCTCATGCCTTTTATTTGTAATGAGGATATTGCATAAGCTAGGCATGGGGGGTGGATTCATTTCTAAATCATATTGTCAACTCTATGGATTTTTTTGTAAATTTCCCTTAATTTTCCCTTTATTATTAAAAAAAATTGAATTAGGAAAAGAGAACTTGGGCATTAGAGTTTTTCAACCTTAGGAAATAATACAATAAGACCTAAACACTTAGACCCTTTAGGTCTTCAAGCTTAATCAAGCTAGGTGTCCACTAAAATGTGGACTTGTTTCTTGAGTCCTCGCCATCTTTAATTTGTTTCTAATTGGTTAATAAGTTGGGGTGATAAGTACATGACTTATCAACCCGCCCTCTGATTTAAGGGGCTTTAAGTTTAAAGCATCTACACACTATTTACACTAACTCACTTTTCGGCTGTTTTAACGGGAATTGGGTAGCTAATGAACTTTCTAGGGTGGTATGGCTGGCAAGTTATCCTGAGTTTGAAGCTCCATTAGCCAGTTGTCCAGATCCTAGCTACATGACCATCCTTTTTCTGCTTCCTTTAAGTAAATCTTAGATCAGGGAAGCCACCTATTCAGAAAAAGAAAAAAAAAAAAAAAATATATATATATATATAAAGGAAAAAAAAGAGAAAATAGAAAAGGAGAAAAAAAATAATAAATAGGCCACATTTCACCGCATGAGTATGGCTGGCAAGTTACCGTGGGTTTGATGTCCCATTAGCCAGTTGTCCAAAACTCACCTCACAAAATGCATGATTAATTCCTAAACACTTGGGAAGAAGCGGGAAGTAGAATAAATCGGGGAGTTTTACACTGGGTTCTCCCTTGTGTTGACCCCATAAAATAAAGAGTATGGAAAAAGCTACCAGTCGAAAAGATAAACCTTTAGGTAGAAATTCTCTTTAGAGTCACCTAGGGTTCGTAGAAACTTGAAGTTAGTTCTAGTTGCCGATCAGTGAATCTATCACAGTCACAAAAGATACTTAGAAGTTAGAGTTCTTTTCGAGTAGAGGTAGAAAGCTGCCTCAAAATTCTAAACTCAAAACTCCAAAAAAATTAGAAAAGAAGAAAAAGAAAAAAATATATTTGCTTTTGAATAAGGTAAGGGCTTTGGGCGATCTGCATTTTCGTAGACACCTGGGTGTTGTTGAGTCTCTGTAATTCAGGTCTTTAGTAGAAATTTTTTTGTGTTGAGAAATAACTATTGCTCAAGTTATTTGATCCTACTTCTTTTATAAATAGCATGTAGTTTTATTAGGGCTTAGCAAAAGATAGGCATGGAGGTGTGATGTGTACACATCTAATTGTCCTAAAATATCTATTTATGTTTGTCCCTAGGTTATAAAAGCATCATGCATTATAAATATTGCATAACAAGCATCATCATGCATTTAGATTAATTTGTACAAATTGTATAATAATTTGCCTCTTATTGTGACTAGGGGATAGGGCGATAACATTTCGGGACATCAGATTGAAGATCCAACTGTACGAATCTGATCAGGGCGACAATCGGAGCTCAACACCTCTGAGATCGCCCCGATCGGACCTCCATAGCATCAAATGCAATTCGAGGAAGATTAAAGGTCAAGGGGCAAGGTGGTGAAAATCCAAACTTCAGACGACAAATCCAACCACACAAATGGGTTCAGATTGACGATCGCAGTTCAACAGCATGAGAATTGATCCAATCCGACATCCGTGGCACCACCTACGAGCATTTGAAGATGGACGACCAAGATGGTGCCATGTGGCGCCATCCTAGCCAGCCAAATTTCCCAAAATGCCTGCAGCACTTCTCCTTTAGTTGATCAATGAATCTCAGCTGTTGGATCCAAGATCGAATGGCTGAGATTCCATAAAGATAGTGCCTCTTACCCTTTAAAGACTTAAGCTCTTACATCCTCAACCATTGGATTTTCATCCAACGGCCGAGGGTGCACAAGAGTTAAAATCAAAACGTGAAAAAAAAGCGGTTGCATCGCAGCAGTCGAGCAACATACGCGAGAGAGGGGGGCACTGGTTCGACTCATCGCTCGCCTCCAATCCTCAACGCGGGCACTTGCGCTTAATTTGGGCCATACGATTGAGATTAGATGACAAAGTGGCGACCGCATGGCCGCACGGATGCTCAACATTCCGCACACGCATGATGATGCGCCATCAGATGCCCCATCATACGCGGGTGCAATCCTGAGCATGCGATCAGCGTGCAATCACAATCCTCCATTCCAGAGTTGACGGCTAAGATGCTCTGACCCCTTGCGCTTCATCTCTTCATCAGCATGAAACATACGTAACGCCAGTGTGTTCCTACACCGTGAGATGCAGATCCAAGGGCCATCCTTCCACGCATGCTTCAGTGACATGGGGGCTTCAGCAACGGTTCCATGTGTTACTAAAGACCCTGATATTAATTTTTAAGCCTTAAAAATACCCTTTTGCCCCCATGACTACACCTATAAATAGCCTACCCCTCCAATACATTTCCTCATCCCTTCCTTCTTTTCTCACCTCTCCTAAGAGCTAAGAACAAAGTTCTAAAGCTTGTTCTAATGCCCCCAAGCTACGAGAAGCTTCGCTAAAGTTAAAAAATAAAATTTTTCACTTCTCACTCCCTTAGTGGAGCTCTCGCCAGCTATCCTCTCGCCCTCATTTCGGAAGCAAATCCCACAACGTCGGTGCCCTACGTCATCCTTGGTTCTTCTAGATTCATCCTCCTGCCTCCGTTTCCACTCTCCTTCCTCCAGGCATCGCTCCTCCGGCTCATCCTCCAAGCATTTGTCGAGGAGGATAATTTCTCATCCCCTATCTTTTTACCACTTTCTAGTGTAGATTTTCAACTTTATGATTGTAGAAAGTAGTTGTAATTGACATTATCATAGTTATAAAAGTTGTTCTCTCTCTCTTGTTTATATTGAAAGTAGATTAGCATTGTGAATGATTTCTTTATAAAAAAAATTATAAAAAATATAATTACGAATTTAGAATCGACGTAGCCTTCTCGTGTTCAAGGGACTCACCAAAGTTTCGGTTAAAAATTATTTGGTAGCGGATTTTCTTGCGAATTTTACAACGACTCGGGTTTTCCAAAATCCAACTTTTTTTTGCAACGATTTCTCGCTAATCATCTAGCATGCCCCCACATCTCTCGAAGAATCTAGTAGAGTGGTGTTCCTCTACACTATTTTTTTTAGTTCCAGATGCCCTAAAATGTGAACACTACTTGAGTTTATTCTTAAATGCCTAAATACGATACACATGTTTACTCGTACGTGACTGACAACTCTAGACACATAGAATAATTGGGAACACGCCTCGCTTGGTCTGGGCTAACCTTGGGTTCGTGTACCCCCTCTTGTTTGGCTTCTTAAATGGTTACCTAAACATTTTTAACATGGTTATATTAGTACCCAATTAGGGATGAACTTAAACCCCAAGGGCGAACCAAGTACCTATAACATAATATCCACTAAAATGGATGATGCTAATAGTGTTAGCAACCACCTAGGATTTGATCTTGAACCCTAAGGACAACTAGAAATCTTGCTTGTTTGTGATGGGAGCTGCAAATGTGCTAACTCATTAGTGACCAAAATAGGGATGGATTTTCTGAACCCTAAGGAGGAACAAAGAGAGACTTAAGCGTGAGATGAAATCCTAGATTGGATAACGAGATGAAAATGGGAATGAGGGGTTGAGACGAGCCGTGTGAGTTCTGAGAAGGGGATGAGCTGGCCCTCGAGTTCACTTGTACCAAAGAGAGCTGATTGCCTCTTTTACAACCCAGTTCCCGAAACCCTACAGGACACGAGACCGGACCAACTCGACTGATCCCAAGACCCAGTCGTCCAACAAGGAAGTAACAAAAAAGCAGGAAAGTAAACCACATTCACTATGCTAAGCAACTAACAGTAACAAAAGTACAACAGTAAAGAAGTAAAAACTACTACAGTACATACCACCACAACAGTAGAAAAGTAACCAGGTACAAGAATATAAAGTACAGAACGTAAGAGTGCAAAACGTAAAGGTACAAGAGTCTACTCACTACTACAATAGAGTACAACAAAGAAGCTACAACTACTTGGCTCTAGTAGATCCAGCACCCTCCGCAGCCGTAGACTCGGGCTGCTCAACACCTGGACCTGAAAAGGGTTATGAGTGCACGAAGTAAGCGAACGTTGAGTAGAGTGGCAACCAACTAACTGAAGCAGTAAAAGTGGACAAGTAGCTAATGTTTTCTGATTACATTATTTCACAATTTATTCCTTTTCACCCATTGGTTTATTTATCAGATCTCTTTCTTGATCTCTAATGTTCCTCGTGGGAACGATCTTGATTGCAGTCTTTTCCGAAGAGTAGAAGTCACACGTGGTGCTCTCCTGGCCGGGAGAGTCCCCCGTGGTGATCCTACATCCAATCAACCACCCCAA
Organism: Thalassia testudinum; assembly: GCA_037157565.1. Classification (NCBI taxonomy): domain Eukaryota; kingdom Viridiplantae; phylum Streptophyta; class Magnoliopsida; order Alismatales; family Hydrocharitaceae; genus Thalassia; species Thalassia testudinum. The sequence continues at coordinate 124,794,422 of JAZHRO010000036.1, read as the reverse complement.
GGTCATGGACAGACGTAACGGTGACTACGGCACGCGTGATAAGCGCATGGGTAGCTACCCCGCACTGGCACGCGGTCAATCATTTCCGCTAACAGATGCACCCAAAGTACAGCACGGAATAGTATAGGGCTTTGCCCTCTCAGTAAAAGGGTTCTAACCCCTCTCAGTAACCAAACATGGGTCTCACCCCTCCATAGTCCGTGCACCCTCGCCTGACTACCCTGGTTTGCCCAGTGGGCCTAACAAGTCGGTGTAGGGTGGCTAGCTGAACCCCGGGCCCCGTGGGGTGGCTAGCTCTCTCCCTACACTAGTAGCTCTCCCCGGTACTATGTACGCGAGGGCCAAGAAGTCGGTACAGAGTGGCCAATCCTAATCTTGGGTCCCAACCCAAGGGTGGCTAGCTCCGCTCTGCACTAAACAGGGGGACAGTCGCTCTCCTTAGTACTCCGTACTCAAGGGCTAGCTCACTTCCCCACTCACATTTCCAGATCCATTCCATTTATTTCCAGGAGCTCTACTCCTAATTCCTTATAGGGTTCATGCTCATATTCCTCATGCCATTCTATACTAGGTTTCATCATTTCTATTTTCATTCTGAGGTTATACACATGCAACTTGTATTTCTGTCGTTCACATTTCCATACTCAAGTTATACACAGGTAGCTCGTATTTCCATCATTCACATTACCGTTCTCAAATTATATACATGCAGCTCGTATTATGTCATTTAATGTATACAACAGGAAAGTCACATGCAACAGTTAACTAGAATAAGTATTTCACATTTCACAAGCAGCTGTTATTCGTTTACAGGCAGTTATTATCATTTCTATCTACTCATTCAAGACTGCAGTTCATTCATTCAATACAGACATTTCTAGTGTTTCTCATCCTAGGATTCATGTCATATCCTAGGTTCTAATCATTCATTTCACACATGCATTCAGGTTTGTAATTTAAATTAAGGGAAGCCACTCTACCAGTAAACCCAGGAGTATTGGGGGCTTGAACGGCAGGCTCACGTGCTTCAGCAAGCCGCGAACCCGCAATGGAATGAGGTCCTATAACAAGGAACAATCACAAAGGAACATTCAGAACAGTATAGAAAACCTCCTATCAAGTAGAGAAACTCACAAGGAATACATCAGTATCTTATTTGCGGAAAACAGACCTCAAATGGACCCTAAATGGGTCAAAAACAAGGTTTCTGACTCAAATCAGACGTCTGAAACAACTTCCAGACGTCTTAAAAGTATCCAGAACATACCTCAAGCTCTGCGCCAATCTTCAGACGTCCAGGAACTCTTCTAGACTGTCTGGACCCAACTCCAGACGTCTGACCACCTCTCTGGACGTCTGGAAGTGCTTCCAGTCATTTGGTAAGCTCCCCAGACATCTGAAATGCATGGGAGGGCGTGTCCTGCACCTTCCTAAAGCGAATCCTGCACGTAGACATTGAATCCTCTCAAAACGGGCATGCAAAGTGGTTACTACGAAGCGGCCTGCATGGCCGTATTCGCAAAGGGAACGTACCTTTGCGAAACTCTCACCTCAGACATCTGGAATCACCTCCAGACGTCCGCTCAGTCGTCTGGACGTCGCTCTAGACGTTTGATTCTGGGGAAAACCCAGAACCAGAACCTGCTTCCGCTGCTCTCACGTCGCGCGTGATCGCGCCACGCCCCCTCACCTGTAGCTTCGGCTACAGCGGTGTCGAGGAGGACCTCCTCGACGCACTCCTCCTCCTCGCGTACGCGTCGCTCCGGCCGTGCGCTCATCGGTGAGCTCCCACGCGAGCTCGCGAGCTTGCTCTTTTCCTCCTCTCCTCCCACCACTCTTCCTCGACGCCGCTCGCGCGCCCTCTCGCTCGCGCTGCCTCTCTCGCTGGAGTGGAGAAGAAGAGGGGAAGGGGCTGGTGTGGGGAGAATGAGAGGGGAAGGGGGTCTTATATAAGGTCGGTGGGTTTAGGGTTTTGCTGGAGGGGGGAGAGAGCGAGAGAGAGAAGGGAAGGAAAAGCGAGAGTACTGTCTGTGCGTAGCTCGCGCGCAAATGCGAGCTCGTACTCAAAATTTTTGATTTCCAGACATCTGGGAAGGTGTCTAGACGTCTGACCCACAGTCCAGGCATCTTAAAAGGCTCAAACAGCATGGGTCTTAACATCATAGCAAACTTAAAGGAAGTTTCGTCCCTGAAACATGAGCTAGCTAGGGTGCGGAAAAATAACAATATACGCATAACAAACTTAAAGAGGATCGAAGCCGGTCTGAAAAGATGTACCCTCGAAAAGCTCCGGGTACCGCTCTCGCATCGCCGCCTCAGGCTCCCAGGTAACCTCCTCGTACCTCTGGCTCCTCCACAAGACCTTCACCAGGGGTACCTACTTCTGTCTCAAACTCCTGATGGCTCTGTCTAGTATCTGCACTGGTCGCTCGGGGTAGGTCAGGTCGTCACCCACCTCGACACTCTCGTGGCTCAGAACGTGACTGGGATCGCGATGTACTTCCTGAGGTTGGACATGTGGAACACGTCGTGCACACCAGAAAGCTGGGGAGGAAGGGCAAGCCTGTAAGCAACGAGTCCAACCCACTCTAGGACCTCAAAGGGCCCCACAAACCTCGGCGCGAGCTTCCCTTTCACCCCAAAACGCTGCAGGCCCTTCATGAGCGAAACGCGAAGAAAAACGTGATCCTCAACCTCGAACTGCACCTCTCTACGCTTCTGATCGGCATAACTCTTCTGTTTGCTCCTGATAGTGTGAAGTCGTCTGTGAATCTACCTGACTCTGCCGGATCAGCTGGGGGCCAACCTCCCACTTGGTCCCCACCTCAACCCAACTCAAGGGCACAGTACACCGCCGTCCGTACAGAGCCTCGTATGGTGCCATGCCGATACTCAAATGATAGCTGTTATTATATGTAAACTCTGCCAGGGGCAAGTGCTCCTCCTAAGATCCCCTCCAGTCCAGTACACAGGCACGCAAAAGGTCCTCAAGTGTTTGTATCGTGTGCTCTGACTGTCCATCCATCTGGTGGTGGTACGCCTTGCTGAACCTCAACCGTGTCCCCAAGGCCTGCTGAAACTCAGCTCAAAACGGGGATGTCAAATGGGTGTCCCGGTCGGATACAATCTCACGTGGAACTCCGTGCAGGCGTACCACATTGTGAATATACTTCTCTGCCGACTGTGCTGGTCTCAAGGTGACTCGGATCGGCAAGAAACGTGCCGTCTTCATTAGTCTGTCTATAATCACCCAGACTACGTCGTGTCCTCGCTGGGTAACGGGCAAACCCACCACCAAGTCAATAGTGATGCTCTCCCACTTCCACTCTAGCACTGGAAGTGGCTACAACGGCCTTGCAGGCCTCTGATGCTCGGCCTTCACTTGCTGGCACACTAAACACTGTTGCACGAACTCACCTACATCCCGTTTCATCCCTCTCTACCAAAAATCACATCTCAGATCATGATACATCTTCGTGTTCCCGATATGTATGGTGAACCTAGAACCATGTGCCTCAGTCAGGAGCTCTCTCAATAACTCCTCATCCCTAGGAACGCACAAACGTCCCCTCATATGCAGCACCTCATCTGTAAAGGAGAAGTCTCCTGGATCCCCTAACAGTACTCTGCCGCGCAACGACTGCAGATACGGGTCTGTCATCCGCCCTGTAATGATGTGGTCTATCAGCTCTGGTCTCGTTTGTCGTGTCACTGTCACTAACCTGCAATGCCCCTGTGACTCAAGGGGTTGCCAACTGCCCAACTCCTCCATGAGTCTCCAACTCTGTGCCTATAAACTGGCCAAGTGGGTGGGCGCCTTTCAGCTTAAGGCGTCAGCCACCACGTTGGCCTTCCTCGGATGGTAGGAGATGCTGAAGTCATAGTCCTTCAGGAGCTCTAACCAACGACTCTGTCTCATGTTAAGATCATTCTGATCAAACAAATACCTGAGGCTCTTGTGATCCGTGAATATCTCAAAAGTCTCACCATACAGGTAGTGCCTCCAAGTCTTTAGCGTGAAGACGACAGTTGCTAGGTCTATGTCATGGGTAGGGTAGCTATGCTCATGGGGCTTCAGTTGCCACGAAGCATAAGCGACAATGTGACCCCACTGCATGAACACACCCCTTAACCCCTGCAATGGAGCGTTCGTGTACACAACGAAACCGCCACTGCTGTCTGGGATGGTAAGCACAGGAGCTGAAGTCAGCCTCTCCTTCAACTCCTGAAAACACGCCTCACCAGTGTTTATCCAAGAAAAGGGCACGTCCTTCCAGGTCAACTATGTCATAGGACGTGCAATCTGAGAGAAACCCCTGATAAACCGCTGGTAGTAGCCTGCCAGTCCCAGGAAACTGCGGATCTCTGTCACCGTACGTGGTCTCTCCCACCTGAGCACTGCCTCAACCTTGGCTGGATCCATAGCTAAGCCATCCCCTGAAATCAGATGAGCTAAGAAGGTCACCTACCTCAACCAGAACTCGCACTTGCTATATTTGGCATACAGCCTACGTTGTCTCAACGTGTTCAGAACCATCCGCAAGTGTTGCCCGTGCTACGCCTGATCCCATGAGTAGATGAGTACATCATTAATAAACACTACCACAAACTGATCCAGATATAATCTGAACACCCGGTTCATCAAATCCATGAAAGCAGCGGGGGCGTTGGTCAGCTCAAACGGCATGACCAAAAACTCTTAGTGTCCGTATCGGGTGCGGAAAGCTGTCTTGTAGACGTCGATCTCCCTGATCCTCAACTGGTGGTAGCCAGATCTCAAATCTATCTTGGAGAAAATCGTGGCACCTCGCAATTGGTCAAACAAATCATCAATCCTCGGCAGCGGATATCTATTCTTGATGGTGACCCTATTCAGCTGTCTGTAGTGCACACAAAGGCGTAGGGTACCATCCTTTTGCTTCACAAATAATACCGGGGCTCCCCACGGAGACGCACTGGGCCTCACAAAGCCCTTCTCCAAAAGGTCCTGCAACTGGGACTTGAGCTCTCGCAGCTCAAGTGATGCCATCCTGTAAGGTGCTGTAGAAATGGGGCTGGTCCTCGGTACCAGTGAGATCTCAAACTCAATCTCATACTCAAGTGGTAGTCCTGGCAGCTCCTCTGGAAACACGTCGAGGTACTCTTTCATCACCGGGATGCTCTGAAAGTCTGCCACGGGACTGGGCTCTGCCACTACACAAGCTAGAAAGCTATCACACCCCTGGCCCAAAAGTCTCACCGCCCGAAGTGTAGAAATGCACATGAAGCCTCCATCCACCGGCTGTCTGTGAAACTCAAAAGAAGGCATCTCCGGTATGGAGAAGACGATCTTCCTTTCAAAACAGTCCACCAAAGCGTGGTAAGCAGACAGCCAATCCATCCCCAGAATCACGCCAAAGTCCTCCATCGGTATCATAATCAGGTCAACGGGGAGGCTATGTCCCCCAACACTGACCTCACAGTCTGTGTAAACCTCCTCAGCTACAACTGTTGATCACCCGGACCTCTGATCATAAAAGGATCCTCTAACAACACACAGTCCTGTCCCAAATTGACAGCAAAAGTAGAAGCAACAAACGAGTGCATGGCATTGAAATCAAAAAGTGTGTAAACTAATCTGCCGGAAACTATAACCATACCTACCACCACTGAACTTGAAGTTCCGGCGTCTCTATGTGTCAGGGTATTGATACGCCCCTCAGCTCTCGGTGCGGAAGAAGCAGCCACACTTTGCGTTGGATGGGTAGATGCTGGCGGTACCCTCCCCGCGATTGCGGACCACCCCCACGCACTTGGGAATCACGGCCTCCTGCTCTCCTCCAGTGCTCGGTATGGGGAGCATCCACTGACCTCCAGCCTTAGACGGGCAATCCCTCCTGATATGGCCCGGCTGGCCACATTGGTAGTAAAGGGGAACTCGACTCCCGCCCTCGGTAGGTCCCTGCTGACGGCTGAGTGGGGGTCCAGTGCTGGCAGCTGGCCCCTGTCGGGGGCCCCCAAAGGCCACTGATGGCCCCGCAAAGCATGAACCTCCATAGGCGCTCCTCCTCAGTGGCCACACCTGTCGCAGCGAAATGGGACAACTTCAGGAAACGAGTACGATACGCGCTCACCATCATCGTCCCCTGGCAGAGAGTGTGGAACTCCTGCCTCCTCTGATCCTGCCACGTTTGTGAGAAGTACTGCTCACAGAAGAGGGTCACAAACTGGTCCCACGTTGGCTCTGTCATCTCCTGACCTCTGACCGCCCTCCACCACCTTTGTGCCACGCTCTCTCGCTGGTACGTGGCAAAGGCCACGTGGCACTCCACAGGGGGGTGAAGGGTGTCGAACACCTTCTCGATCTGCTCTAACCAGTCCTTCGCCTCAGTCGGGTCGTCATCCCCCTTGAAGGAGGGGGGCTTCAGCTTTCGGAACTGTCCGAAAGCTTGTAATGTCGCTGAAGTGGGGAAACGGGCATGCCTACAGGAAGGGAGGGCTCATGCTCGAAAGTGTCAGAGTGCGGTGGGGGCGGTCGAGGACCACCCCCTCCCCCACGTCCAGTGCTGCGTCTATCTCGTGGTCCCATAGAGGACTCCCCCTCCACATCCCCGGGAGAGGTGCTCGTGGAGGCGGGTGGAGATCCTCTCGTACAATCTCCCGTATCAGTTGGGCGAGGTTCTGGGCCTAAATTCCCGGAAGAAGTGGCTGGTCCACTAAAACATCGAGCTCAACACGTCCGCCCCTCCGACCTCATCCACAGCCGCATCCGCGGCCCACCTCAATGACTCCACGTTAAGGCATCTCCTGTAAGGAGATGCGAACAACAGAACAACAAGACATCAATTTCAACGGACATTCAGCAAAAGAACCTCGGAACATATATCAAAAGGTATGTTGTGGTGGTTACTCTAGTTACAAGCATATGAATTGGTTATTCTCAAGCTAGTTGGTTCACTTCTCGGGACGACCTTGCTCTAATAACATCTTGTTACAACTCGGTTCCTAAACCTCTACAGGACACGAGACTAGACCGACTCGACTGATCCCAAGACCCAGTCGTCCAACAAGAAAGTAACCAAAAAGCAGGAAAGTAAACCACATTCACTATGGTAAGCAACTAACAGTAACAAAAGTACAGCAGTAAAGAAGTAAAAACTGCTACAGTACATACCACCACAACAGTAGAAAAGTAACCAGGTACAAGAATATAAAGTATAGAACGTAAGAGTGCAAAACGTAAAGGTACAAGAGTCTACTCGCTACTACAAAAGAGTATAACAAAGAAGCTACAACTACTGGGCTCTACTAGGCACAGTACCCTCCGCAGTCGTAGACTCGGGTTACTCAACACCTGGACCTGAAAAGGGTTATGAGTACACGAAGTCAGCGAATGCTGAGTAGAGTGGCAACCAACTAACTAAAGCAGTAAAAGTGGACAGGTAGCTGTTGTTTTCTGATTACATTATTTCACAATTTATTCCTTTTCACCCATTGGTTTATTTATCAGATCTCTTTCTTGATCTCGAATGTTCATCGTGGGAACGATCTTGATTGCATTCTTTTCCGAAGAGTAGAAGTTACACGTGGTGCTCTCCTGGCCGGGAGAGTCCCCCGTGGTGATCGTACACCTAGTCAACCACCTTAAGGTCACGAACAGACGTAACGGTAACTACGGCACGCCCGATAAGTGCACGGGTAGCTACGCCGCATTGGCACGCGGTTAGTCGTTTCCGCTAATGGGTGCGCCCAAAGTACAACACGGAATAGTATAGGGCCTAACCCTCTCAGTAATAGGGGTCTAGCCCCTCTCAGTAACCAAACAGGGGTCTCGCCCCTCCACAGTCCGCGCACCCTCGCATGACTACCCTGGTTTGCCCAGTGGGCCTAACAAGTCGGTGTAGGGCGGCTAGCTGAACCTCGGGCCCCGTGGGGTGGCTAGCTCTCTCCCTACACTAGTAGCTCTCCCCGGTACTATGTACGCGAGGGCCAAGAAGTCGGTACAGAGTGGCCAATCCTAACCTCGGGTCCCAACCCAAGGGCGACTAGTTCCGCTCTACACTAAACAAGGGGATAGTCGCTCTCCTTGGTACTCCGTACTCAAGGGCCAGCTCACTTCCCCACTCACATTTCCAGATCCATTCCATTTATTTCCAGGAGCTCTACTCCTAATTTCCCATAGGGTTCATGCTCATATTCCTCATGCCATTCCATACCAGGTTTCATCATTTCTATTTCCATTCTCAGGTTATATACATGCAACTTGTATTTCTATTGTTCACATTTCCATACTCAAGTTATACACAGGTAGCTCGTATTTCCATCATTCACATTACCATGCTCAAATTATATACATTCAGCTCGTATTATGTCATTTAATGTATACAATAGGAAAGTCACATGCAACAATTAACTAGCACAAGTATTTCACATTTCATAGGCAGTTGTTATTCGTTTACAGGCGGTTATTATCATTTCTATCTACTCATTCAAGACTGCAATTCATTCATTCAATACAGACATTTCCAGTGTTTCTCATCCTAGGATTCATGTCATATCTTAGGTTCTAATCATTCATTCCACACATGCATTCAGGTTTGTAATTTAAATTAAGGGAAGCCACTCTACCAGTAAACCCGGAAGTATTGGGGGCTTGAACGACGGCTCACGTGCCTCAGCAAGCCCCAAACCCGCAACGGAACAAAGTCTTATAACAAGGAACAATCACAAAGGAACATTCAGAACAGTATAGAAAACCTTCTATCAAGTAGAGAAACTCACAAGGAATACATCGGTATCTTATTTGCGGAAAACGAACCTCAAATGGACCCTAAACTGGTCAAAAATAAGGTTTCTGACTCAAATCAGATGTTTGGAACAACTTCCAAACGTCTTAAAAGTGTCCAGAACATACCTCAAGCTCTGCGTCAATCCTCAGATGTCCAAGAACTCTTCTAGGCTGTCTGGACCTAGCTCCAGATGTCCGACCACCTCTTTGGATGTCTCGAAGTGCTTCCAGTCGTCTGGTAAGCTCCCCAGATGTCTGAAATGCGTGGGATGGAATGTCCCACACCTTCCCGAAGTGAATCCTTCACGTAGACACCGAATCCTCTAAAAACGGGCATGCAAAGTGGTTACTGCGGAGCGGCCTACATGGTCGTATCCGCAAAGGGAACGTACCTTCGCGAAACTCTCACCTCAGATGTCTGGAACTGCCTCCAGACTTCCGCTCCGTCGTCTGGACGTCGCTCCAGAAGTCTGATTCTGGGAAAAACCCAGAACTGGAACCTGCTTCCGCTGCTCTCATGCCCCGCGTGGCCGCGTTGCGCCCCCTCGCCTGCAGCACCGGCTGCAGCGGTGTCGGGGAGGACCTCCCTGACGCACTCCTCGCGCACGCGCTGCTCCAGCTGTGCACTCACTGGTGAGCTCCCTCGCGAGCTCACGAGCTTGCTCTCCTCCTCCTCTCCTCTCGCCGCTCCTCCTCGATGCCGCCTGTGCGCCCTCTCGCTCGCGTTGCCTCTCTCGCTGGAGTGGAGAAGAAGAGGGGAAGGGGCTGGTGTGGGGAGAACGAGAGAGGGGAAGGGGGTCTTATATAAGGTTGGTGGGTTTAGGGTTTTGCTGGAGGGGGGAGAGAGAGAAGAAAGGGAGGAAAAATGAGAGTACTGTCTGCGTGCAGCCTACACACAGACGCGAGCTCGTACTCAAAATTTTTGATTTCCAGACGTCTGACCAGACGTTTGACCCACAGTCCAGACGTCTTAAAAGGCTCAAATAGCACAAGTCTTAACAGCCTCATTGTGCAGGGAGAGAATTGACCTACCTGAGCAATGCCCTGGGATAGGAATGACCTTCCTGCACTGACTCTTATTGGGCCCACATAGGGCCAACCAGGATAGTCGGGCGACGGTATGCAGACTTGTGAGAGGTGAGGCCCCTATTCTGTGTTGTACAATATAATGCGTACCTGTTAGTAGAAATGACTGACCGTGTGTCAGTGCGTGGCAACCTCTCGTGCGTTTATCATGCATGCTGTAGTCACCGTTACGTATGCTGCAACCATGACCTCAGAGTGGTAAATCAGGTGTAGAACGAACACAAGGTGCTCTCTTGGCCAGGAGAAAGACACGTGTGCATCCTGCATCACGGGAACACCGCAACAAGATTGTTCCATTAGGGAATGTGTGAATAAAGAAAAAGTATGGCACTATGCTAGTATGTGTTAGAAATCAAATAACAAGTAGCTAATAACCCATTAAAATATATTAAATGGCTACAGAATTACTTATTTCTTTTCAGTTTATTTTTACACGTTTACCATACTCCCACTCTACTTAACTTTTTGCTAACGCCAACTACTTGTACTCAGGTCTGGGGAGTGACTAGTCAGCTCCACAGGTTGCCAAAGGTGACGATGCTGGGCCTAGTCACACCCAGCCATAGTATAGTTTAGACCCTGCTACCTTCCTATTGTAATGAGTATTTAGATTTAGAACTACTAGTTTTTGTTTCCTCATTATTATCGTCTATTGTGATGGCTATGTTGGAACCCTACTTTTATCTCTCAAAATGGATGTTAGTGCATGAACTTATTTCTTTTCCTTCTGTCATTTAATTACTTTCTTGCTATAGTGCATGTGTGAAAATGTTATGGCTTTGATTTATTTCTCGTTGGACGATCGGATCTTGGGATAATGATGTGGTCCGACCCGGTTCCCATGTGGAGTTGAATCGAGTTGTAACAGTGAAGATAAAAATAAGAACAACCATGAAGAGAGGAAGGGATGAAGAAAAAATTGAAAGTGTAAAGAGAAATTTGGAGGAAGAAAAGAGGAGCGATGAACATAACATTGAAATGAAAAAAATTGAAACAAAAGAAGGACAAGGTATAAACAAAGGTTGTACATAAGATTGATGATGAAAAGGAAGACGATAAAAAGGTTGAGAATAATGTTGAGGAGAAAAAAAGTAACGGGTTGAACTTACCGATGAATGACTATGTCAATAGTGATGCTGTAAGTATTTAGAGCACAAAATTATTGATTTTTTAAATAATAACATTTACTCATCTAAAATTCATTAATTTATCGATGGTGTTGAAATTCAATACTTTTACGACTTAAGGGATGACTACAAAGGTCGACATGATGTAGATGAAGAGGAAAATGAAATGATTCAGGCATTCTTATGCAACTCAACTGACAAGTAAGTAATTATCTTGGTGTATTACTCTATAGAAATCTAGTACAGTTATTAGATCTATTGTTTTTAGGTAAACTAATGAATAGGTTAGTGTTACAATGTTTTTTTTAGAAGGTGTGTTATAGTGTTAATATATATATTGTGATACATATTGTTAAGAATAAGAAAAGTGTTTAGACATATAAAGAGATGTATTTTAACTTTGATTTGTAATACATCTAAAGAGATTTATTATAATACAATGTTACAATCATATAACAAATGCTAACAAAAATGTGGTATGTCAATGTATTACAGTGTTTGCATCATTACTGAAAAGTGTTGTAATATGTTATGGAGAGCTAATGTGCTTATAAATATCTTCAAGTTATCTTATAACTATAGAGTAATTCATTGTTTAGATCCTACTAATTTGAAGAAAAATGTTTAGGTTGAATAGAACCTACCACACACTACTAAACAACTTCTATACAAGCAACATCTATACAACCTTTTGTATGGAAGAATGGTGGAGGATATGATAAGTACTCTACTTTCTAACTACATTGTCTAATAATTAATAATGTTTGAATAATTGTGTTTAATATGCGGAAAAGAACATAGATAATAGATGTATACATAGATTTTCTATTCTTCAAGGATTTAATTCTTTCCAAGGGAGAAGCACCTTAATTCTTTGCATTGTTGACGATCATGATGGGTAACAATAATATTGCATAGAATTATATAGAATAAATGAAGATAGGAAGTATGTATATAACCATACAATGGTCTGGTGCTCATTTCTTGCTTTGAAAGTAAGAATCCAAGTCCATGACTCGTTGAGACATGATAACCGGAGTCAAGCTGAGGCATATAGATTGGCAAGGTTAACTAATATTGAATTAGGTGTGTTATTACATTTTAAGTATTATATGTGATGATGAAGATTTATATACAACAAGTCTTTACATGAGCAATTTCAGGAGAGAGAATGTAGACTTGGGGAATCCGATTCATAAAAAAACTTGCCACAGCAACGTATTGGAGACGAGCATTGACTGTGAAATTTATTTACTCAAGTATATGGAGTTCATTTATGACAAGAAGGACATAAAATTCGAACACACAGACAAAGGTAAGTTCAAGTCAAAGATCTCAACCGTGCTGCTGGAGTGTGAAGTAGAGGAGAATGAGCAGTTGGTGTGTAAGTTCATCAACAGGCTTCGTTGACAATAGTGAATTATGCACCTCGAGTGGAGTTCAATTTATTTTTTAAGTTTAAAATGTATATAACTTTTGATATAGAATGAACATTGTGGATATAGTTAGTATATGATTTCGTAAATTGCGTGACACCAAGAAGAAAAGTTAGGATAGTTTTTTGATCTACATAGCGAGTGTACATTTATTGAAATGAAGATCGTGACTGTGGGATTTTATAGTCATTATAGAGTTTTATCTGGAATGCAAAACACTGCAAAAAATTATACTATGCGTTGTATTATAAAGTTTGCAACTTTCATTCAAATTGGTGTATTCCACTTAAATTAGCTAATATGCTTATATATTTGATGCTTTTTAAACATTAATGATTTTTGCTTACCTAATGGTGATATTTTGTGACAAAGATTACGAGAGTTAAAATTAAACATAGGTGATTATGTAACTAAATTGATACAATTTAATGTTGATTTGTAATACATTTATAGGATACATTGTATTACAATGAATATGAAGTACACGAAATGTTAAAATAAGGTTTGTGAGTGTTGTATTATATTATTATAAACGTTTTTGCGATGTCCTGTATTACATTGTAGAGCACATACTTTTTTTGTAACGAATGTTTCTTTTTATGTGTCATATTGCAAAGTTTTACTTGAAATGCAAACTGTGCATTGTATTACGCCGTTTGCAGCTTTCGTGCAAGTTGGTGTATTACACTAGGATTTGCTGATATGCTTGTATATGTGATGATTTTTATAAATTAATGAGTGTTGCTTTCACGATGATGATATTTTGTAACAAAGATTATGAGAATTAAAATTTAACGCTAATTTGTAATACAACTATCGATATACATTGTACTACAATGAATCCGCTGTATACGAAATGTTGAAATAAGATTTGTATTATTGTATTACGGTATTAGAAAGGTTTTTACGAATTCCTGTATTACATTGTAGGGCGCTGAGAAGTTTATGAGTGTAATACGACTTTTAAAAGATCAGCAAAACAATAATATCAGGTAAATATGAAATGAGTGACAAACGTCTTACCTTATTACAGAACATGGAATTTTAATTATTATACAATGCTTTTTCATGTGTGCATTGTATAAAACGAAAAATAAAGAAAATACTAACCAACTAACAAATAAGATGAGCTAATAATAAATGCTTAATGAACAAATACCATACAGAAAGAAAATTAAATACAACATTAACCAGCTATTGAAATACTTAATGAGAAATAACAACCAGAAGGAAGAGATATCTATGACTATCAACATATGGTGATGAGGAATACTTGAAAAAAATGTTAATTCTTGTTACATTAAATTGGAATCACTAAAATGATAGATCAAATGTAAAAATGTTTGGAAGGCCATCTTGTGTCAATAATATAATTATCTTTACCAAAATGATTGCCTCAAAGATGAGGGGTGATGAAATGATGGTAACACCATCATTCGTTATAACTAACATAAATTAGTTGAAATCAAGAGATAAATGTTCCTAAATGATTGTCTAAGGATCATAATTCCACTCTGATCTGTTTTGAAAAGAAGATAATAAAATAAGGTTAATTCTGCAGTTTTAACAGCACATTACGAATGCAGATTAACCACAAGGTTATTTAGGGGTTAATTAGAGGTCAATTGAGCATTAAAGACCAAGAAGTGGGCTTACACTGGCTAAATCAGGGTTTTACGTATTTTGAGGGTGAAAACAATACTAAAAACTATAATTATTAGCCCCACTTAAATCAGAAAAGTTCTTGTTAGGATAAAATCAATCGGAAAGGTTCTGATCGTCGCACTCCATGCATGTCGACGATCCTTTTGGACCTTTTGATTAGGGCTTTTAGCCCGTGTTCATGCTCTCAAGTATCCGATCAGAGCTCCATCATCACCGTCATCTTCATCAACTCTGTCCATCGAGCTCCGGCCGTCATCACCATCACCGCCACCCTATATCGACGCGAATTGAAGCTGCGAAGTGCTCAAGGCTTCCAATTGGGAGAACAAACCTCAGCAGCAGCTTCGATTCGAAGCTTGATACCTAGCTGCAACTCATGGCAGATGCACGAAGAAGATAACTCATATTTAGTCCCACATCGTATGGGAATAAGCTAGAAACATGTATAAAAGGAATCTATGCTGAAGGCTACTTGCCTCTACACCGAGGGGTGAGGTCCCTCTCGCCTCAGCCTTTCCCACCTAGCTCATCACTCACGCCGGTGGGCCTGGTCACTATTCATGACCTGATTACCCGGCATTGTTCATACTCGTTACTCGGTTAAGAAAAAGAGGAGATTCTGAGGAGGGTGGTTTTACCTTGGGGTGTGTGCACGTGCCTCGGGAATCATGCCCCCTCGCTCACACTTAGTTGTTTCAGAGGTGGTGTCTTATGTTGACCTTGTGCTTGTGCTGAGACTTGGCTGTTTAAGGCATCTAACCTTAGGGTCTGACATCTGATTGAAAGGCAGTGTGGACCTATTAAGATATTATCTGACGTGGATAGTTGTGGTTAAGTGGTTCAAGATCGCTGTAGAGAAATTTGGTTGTGATTAACTTGAGATTAACATTGGGTTATGTGCTTGATTAAGGGAATTAATTGGTGATTCAAATCACCATTTTTAGGGTTTTATTATTCTTTTTATCACATTGTTATCTCAAATACAATTTGCTATTATTGAACATCATTTAGAGTATATTTCTATTATTCATTGAATATCTTGTTGTAATTAATTATTGTGCTCATTTATTCGACTAATGTTGTGAATTTCATATTTGCTTTCTGTGAACGACCTTGGCCATCGTTTGATTTTCGAGCTTATAAATTTAAATGTTGTCAATTTGCTTTTCGTCGCTATAATACAACGCAATATTTTCCTAAATACGATGATTTTCGACGCTCTAACATTTTGGCACCGTTGCCTGGTAAGCAATGCATAACTCACCACTAGTCATATCATTCTTGATTGATTTCTGTGATTTCTAACTTGTCCTATTTGCTTTGTCGAGTTTTGCGAGATACATCATGAGGATATCTTTCGTGCAATCAACCACTTCATGGGCAAGTAAAATTTTTCTTCTTCCCTAATCACCTCCTAATCTTAGGAAGAGAAAAATGAAACAAATCAATTAGGATCCACTTGCCTTATTTTCCTACTTATATCATTTAAAGGCAAAGAGTTTCCTAGTTTGCGAGATTTACTGATATCTAATTGAAGTTGAGACTATTTGATTAAAGATTTCCCATTCTGATTTCCTATACCTATTAGGGATTCACGTTAAAATTTCTCAACATCTTGGATTACTCACCTTCTTGTTTGAGTCCAAGGTATCCTATTTGGAATCAAATTGGACTTGGAAATAGAGCCAATTAGGGTTTCCACATTAGGGTTCTGAAGTGTTAGTACACATTTTCTTTCAATTAAGGAAATTGATCTTCCCGCATTTGCGTGCTACCCAAGCCCTTGTTTGAAAAGATCTATTCAAGAGAACCCTAAAATCTAAGCTCTAAATTCACTTGAATCTAAAGAATTTGGGACCTAATAACCTAAGAATCAATTCAAGGTGATTTGGGTCCTAACTCAAATTTCATCCTCGACCTTAGGGCAGGTCAGGTGAAGTTGGTCCACTTTGTGGATCAACCAACCTACAAATTAGGTCACAAATTGAAATAACTTCTAAATCAAGTGAAATTCAAGGCACAATTAAGGCTAAAATTGGTAGACTTAAGTCTTAATTCATAAATTCCGGTCTACTTGGAACCTTAATGGCAAGGAAGGTCAAGTGGGGGAAATCCTGTAACTAGTGGGGATGCTCTACCATGTAGGGGTCTTTGCGGGACTTTCCCTTCCTAGCTGCCAAAGTAATTCTCGTGTGTGTGAATTTTTGATCAAAGAGGTCCATTTGCCTCAACAGCCTTAGTCCTCGAAAATTTTTGGGTGCCTTGATTGAGTCCAATACACATCTAGTCCCTCATCTATTATGTAGTGCACATACATAGGAGAGGTCCCTAGGACTAACCAGAGAGGTCTCCATTAGAGTTGATCTTTTGAGGAAAAATCTAATTTGATCTAATCAATTCAATCTGGACCTGAATTTGATTCTCCATCCTAATCCACCACTTGATTTGGAAATGCAATCTAACAACATGGGAAAGATTTTCAATAAGCCTGAATACCGCATGAGCATGAAAGAGAAAATGATTAAGGATGCCCTTAGACATAGGGAAGAATTTGATAGGACCTCAGATCCATTTAGTGGCATTCAAGTTAATGTGTCAGAAACAACAACCCTCCTTATGAACCGCGTCGAGGTGATGTTAACCCAAATGATACATGGTTCAACCCGGGATGCTCTCATATCAGAATTCAGTGAATTATGGAGATTGCACAACAATGAGGGCTTGCAATGTTTGACAAATCCACCACTTTGGGACATACACTAGGATAACATTGAAAAACAAACGAATGTGCTAAATATGTTGCAACAAGCCATTGATCAGAAATACCCATATCGCCACTTAGAAACTAGTGAATAATCTTGGAGCAATGTTGAGGATCATGCCTTTGGTTCGCGGCTTATGCTTAGGTGTACACATATCTTTCAGGAATCGTGCGTAAGCCGGTACGTGGCGAATTGCATCCATTAAGGGGATGTTTATATGGACCTGCTCAAAGAGCTTGACCAGGCCCTCTTCAGGTGCCACAGATTTGGTTGTCTTCTTTCCCTTGATTAAGGCCTCAGTAAATGGAACCTTAGACAGTTCCTCTAGAATTGGCTTAGGCTCTTTATCAGGGATGGGTGTGTCCTGGTTGACCAATCTAGGGTTAGGGTTTACGCTCTCAGGCATGTTGTGGCTAGGAAAGTGTGGGTCTTGTGTTGCTTTGCCACTACGGGTGGCGACGGAATTTAATCCTGCCTAATTTTGGTTTGGGTTGGGCAAAATAGGTGTTTGCTGCTAAAATCCCAAGTATGAAGTTGAAGCATCCATATCGTTAGGTGATGGAGCAGAAGGGGCCTAATAAACAAAGTGAGCTTGGCTCTGATTTGGGTTCATAACGCGCCTTTGGTTCAGCATGTTATTTGGATTTGGAAGAGGCTGGGAAGGAAGTGCATTGGGTTGGCGAGCACTTGCCAGCTAAGCCAATTGATTTCGTAACTCAGAGATCTCTTCTTTGTATTGTTTTTGCATGTTAACCAAGGTCTGGAGAATCAAAGATGTCTGATCTTCTTTAGGCGATCCAGATTGGAAATTTTGATTAGGTCTTGGTTGAGCGGGTTGATATGGTCACTGGTTTTGTGGTCAGGGTGGGAATTGGGATCTCGGATTTGGGTTATTTCCCAACCACGTAAAGTTAGGATGATTCCGCCATCCAGGGTTGTAAATATTGGAGAATGGATTATTCTGGATGGTGTGGAGATCCTTGCAGGTTTGAGGAGCTCTGAGATAATCAGGGTACGGGGGTTCAAAGTTCCCCCAACTGAGGTGGGCTAACCCAGAGTAGCCTCCGAAGCCATAATCAGACGGGGGTGGATATGCATCCATCCCCAGGGAGTGGTAGATGTTGTGCACAACCTCCCTTCCCGTGGGCAGGTGCGTGTATGTGCTTTGAGGTGCAGAGGTGGATTTGTGTAGATGACGAGTGATGTCGTCCACCTTCTTCTCGATAATGGAGACCTTATCCAATTGACTGGCTACCAACTCCAGATCAATAGATGCGGAAAGGCCTTGGGATTCCTGTACCCCTTGATTATTTGTCAATGCGCTGGTGGACGTCCGGTCATACGCACCTAATGAGTCATTGTTCAGGGAGTTCTCCACATGTTCTTGAGAATTTCCCAGATCGTGTCCTCATGTTGACCCATGATGCTACCACCATAGGTTGTATTGGCAAAGAGCTTGATGCCTTCACGGAGTCCGTGGTAAAAGGATTGGACTTGTTCCCACTTCGGAACTCTGTGATGAGGGCACTTACACATGAGATCTAGAAAACAATCCCATGTCTCATGTAGAGATTCTTCCGCTCCTTGGGAGAAGTGCGTGATTTGGTGCCATATCTTGTTTGTACGACTAATGGGGTAGAATTTTTGTAGGAAGGCATTTTGAAGTTCTCCCCATGTGTTGATCGTGTGTGGTTGAGTCTGAAACCAGTGAGCGGCTTTGTCAACCAGAGAGAATGAGAAGGGTTTCAAGAGTAATCCGTCTAGATTCTGTACATCTGCTCCAAAAGTGTGGGCCAGATGTTTTAGGCTTTTGATGTGCTGGAAAGGATCCTTGGAGTTCAAGCCACGAAATTTTAGGGTCATATGAAGCATGCAAGGCTTGAGATCCACCTTGGGTGCTCTCACGGGAATGTTGATTCGGGGTTCGATCTCCACTGCTACGGGATTATAGTGATTTCTCATTTGACAACGCAACGGTGGGTTGATGATGTCATTGATTCGATTTTCTAAATCATGGACTTGTTGCTCAAGGTTAGGTTGATCTTCTTGGTGATCCATAGTTGATAAGGGGGGAGTAGGTTCTGAATTAGAGGATATGTCAATGTGATCAGGTTGTTGCACAAACACGGAAGTTGAGGGTTGACCTCAAAGAGAGTGAATAGCTAATTGAGGTCTCAAGGATGGTCTTAAGGACCTCCTCCCGAACATGCACTGATAGAATAGATGAGGGATAGCAGGTGATGGACCCAATCAAGATACCCAAAAATTCTGGATGACTATAGAGGTTTGGGGCGGATGATACCTCTTAGTCAGAAAGTCGTCCACCTGAGAATTACTTGGGTAGCCAGAGAGGGAGAGTCCCACGAAGACCCCTACACGGTAGAGTGCCTGCATGAGTTATAGGGTTTCCCCCACCCTACCTCTCTTGTCACTGAGGATCCAGGTAGACCAAAATGGGGACTTAACCTCTTAAGTCTACCAATTTTAAGTTAAGAGCAAAGGTGCTTATGATTTCACTTGAACGTTAAGATGTTTTTTTGCAAAGTGACCTAATTTGAAGATTGGTTAACCTAACAAGGTGGGTCAACTTCACCTATTTTGTTCTTTGAAAAATTTAGGTCCCTCTTTTAGTGTTTAAATGAAATTAAGAGCCTAATTTTAGGGTTTGCTTAAATAGATCAATTCAACCAAGGCTTAGGCACACACTGTTTGGGAAGGTTAATTCTTGGTTAAGCAACTGTGTCTCTAAAATCTTAAACTGGAAACCCTAATTGGCTCTGATTGATCCAATTTTAATTCGTCAAAATGTGGTACCTAGGGCTCAAGCAAGAAGGTATAGCCGTAGATACCTTAAGCACTAAGTAGGTGCACAAATCAGGATTTGGATGTTGTCTAGAATGTATCAAATCAGGCAACTTGATGATAAATCTAAGAATAGAATGCAGGTAGCCCTAATTGATTTTTTTTCCTTTTTTAGATTTTCAGAATCAGGGGCTTAGAAGAGGGTGGATGGAGTTTACCTACCCCTGGAGTGGCTGATGTGCAACTGATCTTCCTCCGATGAGTCCCTGAAACAGATCATGGTCAAAAGGGATAGAGCAAGTTAGTACCAAATCAGATCTTGCAATCCCGAGATCAAAGTTGCGCGTTGCTCCCTGGCAACGACACCAAAATGTTAATCGCTCTGAATCAGGTTTTTAAAATCAATGCGTGTAGTATAGGTTGAATCAGTGCGAAAAATAAATAGAATTTATAACTCGAATAAAAAGTCTGAGGTCGAACATATGGAGCAATTGGCAAAAATGATTCTCAAGATTGCAATTCAACACAAATATATAAGCAATATAATTCCAAGCAATAATGATATATGAATGAAAGCATATGTCAAAGAGTGCAAAAAGAATGGGGTAAAATGGTGATTTGAATCACCAATTACCCCTCCCAATTATATCAAATATTTCAATAGTACTAAGCAATTTAATTCCTCGTAGTATAAGTGATTTGAATCTCAGACCTCTGCTTAGCCAATTAAATGGCTTAACCCGCTCACTGCTACAGTGCCCTTCTGCTTCTTCTCTGGCTTTCTTTCCTTCTTCTTCTGTGACTTTTCTCTTCTTCTCCTGTGTCTTTTTTTTCTGTGCCTTCTCCTTCTTCCTCTTTACTCATAAGGGGAAGGGCTCCTTAGATGGCTAAGTGTTAGCCGTTGAATCACAGAGCAAAACCCCCTGCCCCCGCACGCTTTCTCTCCTTCTCTCTTTGGGATCCACCCTCCCAAGGCCACAGTCCGGGTAATTGGGTATTCGGGTACAGCACACCTGGGACCAGGCTCACCGGCAGTGGGTGGTGAGCGAGGTGTAAACAGGGCTTAGGTGGGTCGGATATGTGCCAGGCCAGCGGGTGAACAGGTCACGGGCAAGGCGCAGGTGATGGGTGAGTGGGGACCTCACCTCCTATGTCAGTTGAGGCAATAAGCCTATGACAGAAAATCAACTTATTCGACTGTGGGAGCTCTTCAGCTTCCGAGGTGGTACTATCCCACCGCCTTCCTTCTACGTGCAGTTGCAGCTACTGCTTTGTTCAATTACTGTCAAAGGCCCGGTCAAAGGGCCAAATTGGTCCCTGGGTTGTGATCCTGGAGACTCTCCACTGCGCCTGGGACTTCACCTGGGACTTGCAAGTGCTGGAGCAAGCTTCAAGCCTCTTTCAAAGCTGCGGTAGTGGCGGTCGAGGGAGTGAAGACCTGAAAATCAGAATACGGCCTCTCGGCCTTGTTAAATAGGTTCAGGAGCTTCGCCATAGGACAGTGAGTGTGGTGGTGGGTGTAGCGTGTCGTGAAGGTGGTTGGTGAGGCCTGTCGACCTCGCGGAGGGTAGATAGAGGAGCATGAGTTCGGCAGAGAGTTTGGAGGAGCAATTGACCTAACTACGTTAGGGTTTTTGCTCCTGAGGTCGAGGAGGCGGTGTAGAGCGTGGAAGCGGCAGCGTAGGTGGTCTGTGGTGGCTGCTGGAGCTCGCCGATGGTATGCCAGAGAGGTGGAAGATGAAATCACGGAGGGCAGTGCAGAAGTCGAAGCGAAGTGTTGGAGCTGTTGTCATGACATGGAGAAGCTAAGTCGATAGAGATAGGTAGCGGACGATGGGGATAAAAGTTGGCATCGGTTGTGGTAAGGCTGACACCGGAGACGAAGGTGACTCCGGTGGGGGTTGGACGGTGAGGACGAAGGAGATAAGGACGTCGGCTGGTATTGCACGTCGTGGATGAAGGTAAGGGAGGCAAATCCGTCGTCGGTATTGGCATCTGGCGAGAAGGGCAGGATCATCTTCTGTGAATATTCTGTGATTGCAGTAAGATGGCTCGATCCCCCTAAGGTCATGAATGGTCCAACCAATTGCCTCCTTGTGTTCCTTTAGGACCTTGATTAGTTTAATCTCCTGCTCCTTAGTTAATCTAGCACTGATAATCATAAAGAGAGTCTTTTGAGGTCCCAAAAACTGATATTTCAAACTCTCAGGCAATGGTTTCAGTTTGAGCTAGGGTGGATTTAGGATGGAAGGTAAGGATGATGCTGATGAAGATTCATCAAGAGGAAGAGGTTGAAAGTGAACAAAATTAATAACCTCTTCAGAATGTGGTGGGTTTGCCACAGAGGGTTGCGGGTCAGATCCATCACAACAGGAGGAACTTTCAATTATAGAAACTGCCATACATGTTTAAATATTCAAGTTATATTCCTCAAGTTCCTCTATAAATCCACAATCCTCAAATTTGTTAATCTCCTTAAAAATATCCAATTTCAATTTCTGATCCCCAAAGGCAATTTCGATGCTACCGCTCTCACAGTTGATATTGACCTTAGTGGTAGCTAGGAATGGATGCCCCAGAATGATTGGCGTGTTCCTTAAATTCTCAAGTACATCCATGTCAAGGACAAGGAAATCTACAGGAAAATAGAAGTCCTTAACCTTGATAATAACATCCTCAATAACGCCTCTTAGATTTGTGACCGAACGGTCTGTTAACTGCAGCGTTACTGAGGTCGATCGAAGTTCACCTAATCCGAACTTCTCGTAAAGAGAAGTCGGAATTAGGTTAATGGATGCACCTAGATCCAGAAGTGCCCTATTAAAGGTGTAATCTCCGATGACACAAGAAATCAAAGGGGCACCTGGATCTCTCTTTTTCTGATGAAGGTGATGCAAGATAATAGAACTAGCTTGCTCAGAGAGTGTCACCTTCCTCGGAACAGATTCCCTCGACTTACGCTTCTATGTGCATAAATCCTTTAAAAATTTAGCATAAGCCGGTATGTGTTTGATAGCATCGAGGAACAGGATATTGATTTCGACATTCTTGAATATATTCAAGAGCTCCTCGTTACTATCAACATGCTTCTTCTTCCTAGGTTTAATCAAGGCCTCAGGAAAAGGAACATGAGTCAGATCTTTGGAATCAGGTTCCTGAGCCTTGATTTCTTCTTCAAAGTTCTCCTTTCTCTCCTCAGGTTCTCCAGGATTTGGTAGATTAAAATAAGGTAGTTTTGGGTCCTGGGTTTGCCTTCCACTCCTCAAGGTAACTGAGTTAGCAGATGCATAAGGGTTTGGGTCTTGGGGAGGGTTAGGAAAGATTGGAGGGGCTTCATTAGCCAGAAACCTCGGATTTGAAGAAGAAGCAAAAGAAGGACCCTGCTCAACCACATGAGCATGTGCGTGTGGGTCCCTCTGATTCCCATACCCTTGGGCTTGATTGCCCGGATTCTGTATATTACGTGGGTTAGGTACGGGTTGAGATGGCAGAGATCCAGGTTGACGGGAATTAGCAATGAACCCGGTTTGCAAGTTGTCCAGTGAGGTTTTCATTTGCTGCATGAGTTGGAGTATAGATCCTTACATCTCTATCATCTGACAGTTCAAATCAGCTTGCCCTACAGGTTGATGGGCATTCCAAATTGGCTGATTGACCTTATTTGGGGGCAGTTGAGTGTAAACATGACCCTGACCCATTGGTCTTTGCTAAGCATAGTTGCTGGGTTGGAATTGGGTCTGCTGCCCTTGGTTTTTCCAGGAGAAGTTAGGGTGATTCCTTTAACTAGGATTGTAAGCATTGGAGTAAGGGTTGGACCTAACATTCTCTTGTACAACATAGACATCCTCATAGGGTGAGGATGGAGAGAAAGAAAGGGAGGGATCAGAGAAACTGGGATCAAAGCCCTAGTTTGGAACCCGTGGGGTTTCGAACAATGCTGGCTCACAGGTTGAGTTGCATCAGTTGATTCACGAACTCCCGCCCAGAAGGAGCTCGCGAAGAATGGAAACCCAAGTTCTGGGATTGAGTGGATCGACAATTGTTTGCAGAGTTTTCCGCCATCCACTCCATCCTTTTGGTAACCAAGTCCACTTTATCTAGTTTATTACAAATCAATTCCATATCGAATGAATGAGAGTCGTGGACCTCATTAACATTCAATTTGGGTTGTTGGGACTGATTAAAAGTATCCATAGAGGCATGATTGATTGAATTTTCACTCACTTCCTCAAACAAATCATGTGCACTATCTGCATCTTTGTTGAGGAAATTTCCTCCGCAAGAAGCGTCCACGTGATTTCTTAGTTGCTCAGTCAACTCGTGGTAAAAGTTCAGCACGAGCTACCATTTAGGCACCTCATGGTGTGGACACTTCAGCAATAAGTCCTGGAATCGCTCCCAGGCAACGTAAAACTGCTCCCCCGGCTGCTGGGCGAAGGTAGTAATCATCCGTCTCAGAGCATTGGTACGTCCGACATGGGAGAAGTTCTTCAAGAAAGCCAATTTCAGATCATTCCATGTCGCGATCGGCCTTCCTATGGTCCTGTACCAATGAGCAGCTTTATCCCTAAGAGAGTAGGGAAAGAGCCTCATGATCATCTGCTCTTCATTCACGTTTCACACTTTGGTGGTCTTGACCAAAGTGGTCAAGTCCTCCAAATGCTAAAATGGGTCTTTAGAGCCAAGCCCATGGAAATGTTTGATCAGGCTTAACACCTAGGACTTGATTTCTACGTCTCTGGCAGGAATCTGGATGCCGGGACATTCCCCGTAATTTGAAGGATCATAAAAATCCTTCAAGGGCTGAGTGCCCTGCATTCTTTGCATTTGTTCTAGCTGCCTTTGAAACATCTCCTGGTGATTCTGAGGAAGAGGAGGTTGTTGATCAACCATGGGATCAATTTGGCTAAAATTCAATCTACGCCTCCTAGAATGATCTAATGGTCCTTCCAATCGAGGATTCAATGACTTCCTTCCAAGAATAAACTAGAAACAAGTCAGAAGGACTAGGGATAAGAACCCTGCGCACAACAAAACAAGCCTACCCTTAAGTTGGGTAGCCTAAGAATCTATAGCTCTCATAGTCCATCTTAAGATTATAGACGATTTACTCTACTTGTATCCAGTCAATCTAACCAGTTAGAAGGAGGGACTGGGGAGAAGTTCTTCCTTCGGCTTGCGCCTCTGATTCCTATTGTACCCCCTAGTCGCGATTGTTTGATTCTACTCCCCTAGCTAGACATCAGATTGACTAGTATAAGCAGGTTAATCATAAACAATCTTAGTCTAGGCGCTGAAGAGTGAATCAGTCCTTAAGGCCAATGTCTACTTGATTTTACTTAGGCTTAAGATTATAGTTCTTATGGAATGTGGTGGGCCCTTAATGATTGATTGAATATGTGTGAGTGCGTGCACAACCAGGGTTTTCAAGCAAGATTATTTGGATGAATGGATTTCTAAGGTTCAAATCTTGCTTAAGTAGCTTTTAGGGTTTAGAATTATGTGAGTTCAATCAAGTTTCAGAGGCAAACCAGATGTTCAAACACAGGTGAAGATCTTTTCCTTTCGAAATCAAAAAGTAAAGTGGAGTGCCTAGTATTGACCTAAATTGTAAACCCTAAGGGGAAGCTACTTGATGAGTTGATTTTAAAATGAAGTGGTGCGGCCCAAATAACTCAAACAATTAGCCGAAATACACCACTAAGTTAGGCACACAAGATGATTAACCTAGACTGATTTCTACTCTCTTATGTGTTGATTTGCATGTACCAGTTCCACAGGTCAGAATCCTGATTGAGTAGATAAAAATCAAGTTAGGTTATTGATAAACGCCAGTTTATCATCATTCTTATGCATTAAAACAAACCTAGCTCTTAGGATTTTACTCTGCAAACGGGTTTTTGGGCTGCATTTAGGCATAAAATAGGTTAGGCATGCATTGCATTTTTTATTATCTTTTTAATATGTTTTTGTGAGTGTTAGGGATGTACAGATATATAGATCCCTAAAACCCTAGCACTCAAGAAGGCAAATGGTGAAGGAGAAGCTCAGACTAGCTGGAACTCAGCCTAATCCAGCTCACCTCAGCTTGATCCAGCTCACCTCAGCTTGATCCAGCTCACCGCAGCTGGAACCTAGCTTACTTGAACTAGGGTTAGCTCATCCCAGCTCCATTCAGCTAATCTCAGCTGGATGGCAGCTCAAGAGAGTTCACCTTAGCTCACCCTAGCTCAAGTCAGCTCAGATCCAGCTCAACTTAGTTGAGTCAAGCTCATCTCAGCTCCCACTAGTCAACAGGGAGCTCTAGCTAGCTCAGCTAAGTTGATAGGAGTTCACCCCAGCTCAGATCCAGCTACATCCAGCTCCACTCAGCTTCAGCCAGCTGAAGAAGAATTCATCCCAGCTCAGGAAGCTCAAGTCCAGCTCCCAGGGACTTAGCTTAGCTCAACTCAGTTAAGCTAAGCTACCTTAGCTGCCTCAACAAGCTTGATTCTCCCCGGGAGCACCAGACCTAGCTCACCTCAGCTCATTTTGGTAGAAGCTAGCTCACTTTAGCTTGGCTTAGCAACTAGCAAAGAACTAGCAAGCTAAGCCAGCTAGAGTAGCCCCATGCCAGCCTCTTTAGCAGCAGCCAGCTCCAGCTCCAGCTCTAGACTTCTCCTCCTCAGCTCCTCCCTCCAAACCCTAGCTCCAACACCTTCTCCTCTACTCCTCCATTAGCTAAGCTAGCTTAGCTTATCTTAGCTTAGCTTAGCTTAGCCAACAACCAGCTCCTTGGCCATCCATTACCTTAAAAATCAACCCTAGCTAGCTCCACCAACTCAAGCCTACCTAAGCTAGCTACCCTACTTAAGTTGGCGCCACCTCCTAGCCATCCCTTCACCCCATTATCTCCACCAAAAGACACTTCAAGTTGGCGCCAAAAACCACCCCTAACCACCTCTATATTGGCACCACTTTCAACCCCTTAATCCACCCTACACCTACCCACATAAGCCATCCTAGCCATCCACATACCCCCCCCCTCTAGAACCTTAAGGTGGCGCCACCTAATGACCTTCTAGAATGCCCATTTTGGCGCCAACACCAAAGGGTGTCAACACCCATAACTACCCCTTGGTGCCCTTTAAGGTGGCGCCAACTCTCCTTGGCCATGGGATCTCCAACCACCTCCATCAACTCATCTTGGCCATCCATTTCAAAGGTCACCATAGCCCCCCTCCTATTCTATAAAAAGCCACCACCTACCACCATTTTTGGGGCATCCTCCCTTAGTATATTTTCTACCTAAACCACCTATACCTACGGCCAAGAAGAAGGAGTAGAGAAGGAGATTAAAGGGGCACATCACCAGCCCTTTTGGTGCCTTCTTCTCCCCACTCTCTTCAACTTGAGCCACGCCAAGGAGGAGGACTCTCCCACTTCAAGGAGGACGGCCAGGAAAAGGAGAAAAGCTTAGGGTGGACGTCCACCCTTGGAGAGAAACTTAGGGCACGCCCCCTTAGGGCTTGCCTTGGAGGTCATCACCTTGGCGGAGTTCTGCAAGGAAGGAGTTGAAGGATTCTTTTCAAGCTTGGGAGCCACCAACCTTGGAGCAAGAAGCCCTCTTCTTCACCATCTATTTAGAGGATTTGTGTTTTCTTTTACTTAAATTATCTAGTAGTAGAAACATTCCTCTACTAGGCATTTTTGTTAAACACTTTATCAATTATCTAGTTGCCTTCTTCGCATATCTTGTTTGCATTTCTATTTGCTTATTTTCAGCATTCTTCACTTCCTCTCCCTAATTATTCTAGGTCTCCACTTGCCTAGAGTGAGCTTAGGGAGAGGCTCTACTTGCTACTTTAGAGTTGTTTACTTAATTGGAAGTGTAAACACTTTTCCCGCCATCAGTTAGCATGTTGCCTTAGTTCAAAAATAAAAAAAATGGTATATTGAAAATTACCAAAAAGAAAGTTGAGATATATTCCAAGCAAGAGAATCAATTTTGCAACCATATTGCCTCCTTGGACGACCCTAGATACTTCCCTATCTAGGATTATAAATTTAAGAGCGAAAGCGGATTTACGCGTTACAATGACCTAATTAACAAACCGCGTATTTTCGCTACCAGTTATGTGCCTTGAATGTAGGTGTATGTAGTGTGTATGTTGATTTATCCCACAAGAAGTATCTTTTTATTTATTTATTTTTTTTACAAAGGTGAGATGAGTAGAAGTGGAAATCAAAGCATCCAAACTAATCCTAGGGTTTATGAGAACACCTAGGTTAATTGGGGTTTGATTTAAGATTGTGGAATGAAATCTATGGAGGGGGGAATAATGGGGAGCACTTATAATTGTCTTCAACTGAACTTTACTCCTTTCTACTGCTTGAAGATTCCCTGTTGAGGTACCTGCAAAATAATAGAAGAGAAATAAAAGCAAGTTAGAGAACAATAAAGTACGCGAATTGCGGAAATAGAATCGAGATTCGTGCCTCCCCGGCAACGGCGCCAAAATGTTGGTCGGAGAATCTTCGCAAAAAGTATTGGATTTTGAAAAACCCATCGTCATAGTATGATTTGCGAAGAAATTCGTCAACAAATAATTTTTTACCGAAATTCGTAAGAAATTCCAGGTCGAACACAAGGAGGCTATGTCGATCTAAAATCTGCGATTATATATTTTTTTTGGTATTTTTTTGTTTTAAAAGTGAGATAATCATAATGAATTTTATATTAACACTAAGAGAGAGAGAGAACAATTACTTTGCAACTGAATGTTATTTTTACAACTAGAAAGCGGGAAATTCTATTCTAGAAAGCAATAAAGAAGGGAGAGAGATGTTATCCTCCTTGACGGTTGCTTAGAGGATGAGCAGGATGGGGCGACACCTGGAAGATGGAGGACGAAGATGGAAGACGAAGAACAAAGCAGGAAGAATCGGGGGCGAGGTAGGGCATCGTCGTTGTCGCTGGATCCACTTCCGAAACGGGGGGGAGAAACTTTGATTTTGGCTCAAGAGGAGCATCCCAGGTTTGGGACAAGCTTCTTTAGAGCTTTGGAGAGGGAGAGAGGTGGAGGAAGGGATGATTGAAATGTAGGGGGCGTAGGCACTTTTATAGGTGTAGAGGTTGGGGGCAGAAAGGTCATTTTATGTTAAGAACATTAATGCAAGGGCCTTTAGTGACGGATTAAAAGCATCACTAAAGCCCTGATCGTGGCCTTACGTGCACGCTCACCTGCACGCCTCTTCCTCTTCGCCTCCTCAATGCACGAGCATGTCTTTTGATCCTCAGCCGTCCGATCTCGAGATCGGACGGCTTAAACACGCCGCACCTGATCTCCTTCAACTCTTGTTAAGAGGCGATGCAGCTTCTTTCATCGCCGTTAGATCGTAGATCAACGGCTCAGAACACACGCTCGCCTACCTTCACAAGAGCACGTTTGATGACGCGTTCGCGCTCCTCGCATCTGGGCAAGCCACGTCGCCCGCATCCGTGTCGTCTGCTCGCCATCCAATGACCTGATTTAGCTGCTCCCGCGCCCACGCCTTGATTTGAGGAGCAACGGGGATCGAACCCTCACCTCGCACTCACGAAGAGGTGCTCGACCGCTGCGCTGAGACTACTGCTTTATCACGCTTATGTTTTAAGCACGCGTACCCATGGCATTGGATCAAGATCCAACAACCCAGATCTTGCCTTACCCATGCCTTCAGAGGTTGAGAAAAGGTGCTGTGGCCGATTTGGGCGGCTGGGATGGCGCCACATGGCGCCATCATGGCCGTCCATCTTCTGTGAGTTGTAGATGGTGCCACGGATGTCAGATTGGATCGATTTTCGCATCGTTGGGTCGCGATCGTCGATCTGAACCCATCTGTGCAGTTGGATTTGTCATCTGAAGTGCATATTTACACCATCTTGGCCTTTGATCTCTGACCTTCCTCGGATTATATTTAATGCTATGGAAGTCCGTTCGGGGTGATTTTGGAGTCATTGAACTCCGATCGTCGCCTTGATCAGATCTGTACGGTTGGATCTTCGATCCAAGGTCCCTGATTAAAAGTCACCTATCCCTGGCCACCAAAAAGAAGAAATTACTATACAATTTGTCAATTTCACCTAAATGCATGATGATGCATGTTATGTAATATTTACAATGCATGATGCTAATATGATACTAAGAACATTTATTAATAAACTTTTTTTGGCTGTTCAGATGTATGCACATCACACCCCCATGCCTATCTTTTGCAGTCCCTAGCAAAAATTATATGCTATTTATAAAAGAATTAGGTCAGATTTCTTGGGTAAAAGTTATTCTTCAACACTAGGAGATTTTTACTAAGAACCTGAACTACAAAGACACAACAGCACTTGGGTGTCTGCTAAAATGCAGACCGCCTCAAGCCCTCGCCTTATTCAAAGGAGGATTTTTTTTTCTTCTTTTCTAATTTTTTTGGATTTTTGAGTTTAGGGTTTCAGAGCAGCTTTCTACGACCACTTAGTCCACCCAAGACTCAAAGATAACCCTAAGTTCTAAGCATCTTTGTGTGAAATGTGATAGACTCACTGATCAGCGATTAGAACGGACTTCGAGTTTCTACGCCCTTAGGTAACCTTGAAAAGAAATTTTGTCTAAAGGTGTATCTATTCGATCAGTAGCTTTCTCCCTACTTTTATTTTTATGGGATCAACATAAGGGTGAACCCAGTGTATATCTCCCCGGCTTATTCTACTTCTCCGCTTCTTCCTAAGTGTTTTGGAATTTTACGTGCATTTCTTGAGCTAGGTTCTGGACAACCTACCAATGGGTTGTTACCCACAATAACTTGTCAGCCATACTTGTGCGGTGAAGTGTGGCTTATTTCTTTCTCTTTTCTTTTCTCTTTTTCTTTTTATTTTTTTAAGTAGGTGGCTTCCCTAATCCAAGATTTACCTAAAGGCAGCAGGAAAAAAATGGTCGTGTGACTGAGCTTTGGACAACCTACCTATGGGCTATTACCCATGATAACTTGCCAGCCATACCACCCTAGAAGGTTCATTAGCTACCCAATTTCTGTAAAAATCGTCGAAAAGCGAGTCAGTGCAAATAGTGTGTAGATGCTTAGACTTAAAATCCCCTCAAATCAGAGGGTAGGTTGATAAGTCGTGTACTTATCACCCCAACTTATTTAACTAATTTGAAGTAAATTCAGAATGGCGAGGACTCGATAAGCAAATCCACATTTTAGTGGACACCCGGACCGAAGCCCGAAGACCTAATGGATATAAGTGTTCAAATCCTACTATATTATTCCTTAAGATTGAAAAATCCTAATGCCCAATTATTCTTTCTTAATTCAATTTTTTTTTATTATTTTCATTTTTTAAAATAAAGAATAGAAAAAAATAAGTAGAATTTACAAGAATTCTACAAAGCTGACAAAATGATTCAGAAATGAATCCAACCCCCCATGCCTAGCTGATGCAATGTCCTCATTGAAAATAAAAGGCACGAAAGAAAAGGTAGAATGTAGAATATATCACCTGAATATGATGCTCGGGTCAGCTCTAAGTCAGACTGTACATGTGTTGAGTTTAATGCCATTAGCTAGGCAAAGTTCAACCGAAGAAATCACGATATGAGTAGAGCAATCGTGTCTGAGATGGGTTTTGAAACAATACGATCAACAAAAGGCTTCAGACGTTGACCATTAACTTTAAAAGAATTACCCATCTTTGGGTCAGAGATATGAACAGCTTCATTTGGAAATATTTGATTGACGATGAACGGGCCGTTCCAATTTGACCTAAGTTTGCCGAGAAAGAACTTTAGTCGAGAATCAAAGAGCCAGATCTTCTGGTTCAGCTCAAAGCTCTTGCAGGATATCAATTGGTCATGAAGAGCTTTAGTCCGAGCCTTATAGATCTTGGCATTCTTATATGCATCATTTCTAAGCTCCTCCAACTCAAATAGTTGGAGTTTCCTAGTCTTTCTAATTAAACTCAAATCCAAATTACATTGCTTGATTGCCCAGAATGCTCTATGTTCAATCTTTACGGGTAAATGGCATGCCTTTCCATACACCAGATGAAACGGTGACATGCCGATAGGCATTTTGTACGTCATACGGTAGGCCCAAAGAGCGTCCTCAAGCTTGTGAGTCCAATCTTTACGATCAGGTCTAATCATTTTTTGTAGAATATTCTTGATCTCCCGATTGGAGATCTCGGCCTATCCATTCGTCTGAGGGTGGTAAGGTGTGGAGATTCTGTGATTTACCCCGTATTTTACCAGTAAACTATGAAACTGGGCATTAGTGAAATGAGTACCACCATCGCTGATGATGGCCCTTGGAATCCCAAACCGACTGAAGATGTTCTTCTTAACGGAATCGATGACCACCTTTTGGTCATTGGTTTGGGTAGGAATGGCCTCAATCCACTTGGACACGTAATCAATAGAGACGAGAATGTACTAGTGTCCAAATGAAGGGAGGAAGGGTCCCATGAAGTCGATGCCCCAAACGACGAAGATTTTGACGGGAAGAATCGGGTTTAGAGGCATCATATCTCTCTTAGTTATGCTCCCAAGTGCCTGGCATCGGGAACACGACCTCTAGAATTCCTGGGCATCCTTGAATAAAGACGGCCAATAGAATCCAAATTGCAAAATTTGTCGGCGAGGTGGAAGATGAAGTTGCGGAGGGCGGTGCGGAAGTCGAAGTGAAGTGTCGGAGCTGTTGTCATGACGTGGAGAAGTAGAGGAGTCGATAGAGATAGGTAGCGGATGACGGGGATCAGAGTTGGCGCTGGTTGCGATATGGCTGGACTGGAGATGAAGGTGACTCCAGTGGGGGTTGGACGGCGAGGACGAAGGAGATAAGGATGTCGGCCGGTATTGCGCGATGCGGATGAAGGTGAGGGAGGCAAATTCATCGCCGGTATTGCGAACGGACGAGGAATGAGGTCGGGAGGAATCACCGGAGCTCAAGGAGCCTTTCGGTCGAAAGAGGAAGGAGGAATATGGGGAGTTTCCAGCCAAAAACGAGCATGGGATCTTCAGTCTGATCTGGGGCATCTTTTTTAGGCCTCTAGAGGGTACTTTGGGCTTGGGAAGCAAGCTAGGAAAGCTCATCAGAGATAGAAATTCCAAGATATCCTAATCTCTCATGTGTTCGCATGAGAGATTGGGAAAGTTTTAGGGCTTAGGAATTGGTTCAAAAGGATGGGAATTCCCTGACGAACATCCCTTTCAAATCTGAGAGGGATTCGTCAAAGAATCAAGGAGAACATGCCATTTTAAGGTTGCCAGAGTTGTAGGATTAGAATTCATGGTAGCAGAGACCTTTTTGAAGAAAATGATGATAAAGATAGGGACTTTTATGTAAGAAATTCAAAAGCTAAGGACCCATGTGGAATAAAGGAAATCAGACTTGGACCAATTTGCAAACTAGGTTGAAATAATCTCAGATTAGGCCCAAATTTTGGCACAAACCTAATTTGGACTTAAGGAATCCGATGGTGAAGTTGGATTTGGCTTTGACTTAGTTTGAATGGGTAATTTGCACAATTACCTAAATTAGGACAAATGTTTATCTAAGAATCTATTTTATGTCAAGATGGGTTCTGATGATCAAATTGAAGGTACCAAACCTTAGAAAATATTTTTATATGAATTTTAGATGGTTTAGGTGAATTTGATCATGACCATAACCTTAGTTGATTAAGCGGATCTATTTTTAGGGTTTCAGAAGTCATTTAATTAGTAAAACACGCGAAAACTCTTTTCTGTCTGTTCTGACCCACTTATTAGACTTTTAAGAGCATTTGACCTTTGTTCCACCCCTGAGAGAACCTACAGTTATTCTATTTTTGCGATAGAATGATAAATTTGCAGAAATAACCCTGTATTCTTATTTTCTTCTCAAATCAATGTTTTGTGCCTTTAAGGCCTTCTGATGGATATGTAGGAGCTTTTCTTGACTTAATCAGATTAAACTAGGCTAGTTATGGCTCATGATGGTGTTCCCATCACGACTCTACCTTTGATATTTGTATCAAAGCTTGAAATAGTTTGCAATAGTCATCCCGACCGTTCACCTAGTCATCTTCACACTTAGGTCCTTGCCACCATTGTTGATGGCAACACACCTGCAATGAGATTCGAGGGTGGATTTTCCCCTCAAATCAGATCCAAATCCCTCAAAATTTAGAGGGATTGATCTTGAGGAGATACCCAATCTTTTGAACCAACTCAAAGATCCTAAATCGATTCCTAGAGCTTAGGTGAGCTCGAGGAATTTAGGGAAGCTTTCTCCTAAAATCGAGGGTCAATCAGGCCTCTTCCTTGATTTGGAGCCTGCATTTGAGCTCTATAAAAGCTCCCCTAGGCCCAAGCATCTTCCTTAACTAGATCTCAAGCCACAAACCTTCTTCCCCTCCTCCTCCAGTCATCTTTCACCTCAGCTCCAGCGACCCTCTCGCCCGTCCTCTTCTGTGCATCCAACGGTCAAATTGGACGCACTAACCTCTTCCTCTCTTCTTCAAGACCAGGATCAATCAAAGTCTGACCGCTCCGAGCCCCTTCTTCGCTGCTACTCTTCTCGTTGGAGAACTTCGTCTCCTCCACGACCGGAGGCCACACTGGAGTGGATTTCTTCCTCATTCGTCTCTTAGTTAGGTGTTACGACCTGGTTCCCGAATCCCTACAGGACCCGAGACTGGCTCGACTCGACTAATCCTAAGACCTAGTCATCCAACGAGAAAGTAACCAAAAAGCAGGAAAGTAAACCACATTCACCGTGCTATGCAACTAACAGTAAAATGGTACAGCAGTAAAGAAGTAAAAGCTGCTATAGTACATATTACCACCACAATAGTAGAAATGTAACAAGGTACAGGAACATAAAGTACAAAATATAAAGGTACAAGAGTCTGACTCACTACTACAAAAGGAGTACAACAACAGAAGCTACTGCTATTGGGCTCTACTGGGCCCAACACCCTCTGCAGCCGTAAACTCGAGTTACTCAACACCTGGACCTCAAAAGGGGTTATGAGAACACAAAGTTAGCAAAAGCTGAGTAGAGTCGAAACCAACTAAAGCAGTAAAGCTAACAGGTAAACTAGCTATTTCAATTTCTTTAATTTACAATTATTTCTTTACACCCATTGGTTTATATGTTTCCAAATCTCTTTCTTGATCTCGAATGTTCCTCGTGGGAACGATCTTGATTGCAGTCTTTTCCGAAGAGTAGAAGGCACACGTGGTGCTCTCCTGGCCGGGAGAGTCCACCGTGGTGATCCTACACCCAGTCAACCACCCCAAGGTCACAGACAGACGTAAAGGTGACTACGGCACGCGCGATAAGTGCACGGGTAGCTACCCCGCACTTACACGCGATCATTCATTTTCGCAAACGGGTGCACCCAAAGTACAACACGGAACAATATAGGGCCTAGCCCTCTCAATAACAAGGGTCTAGCCCTTAGGAACCAAACAGGGGTCTCGTCCCTCCACAGTTTGCGCACCCTCGCTTGACTACCCTGGTTTGCTCAGTGGGCCTAACAAGTCGGTGTAGGGTGGCTAGCTGAACCCTAGGTCCCGTGGGGTGGCTAGCTCTCTCCCTACACTAGTAGCTCTCCCCGTACAGTGTACACGAGGGCCACGGAGTCGGTGCAAAGTGGCTAAACCCACCCCAGGTCTCAACCCGAAAGTGGTAAGCTCCCCTCTACATTAAGAGGTAATATGTGCTCCCCTTGGTACCATGTACTCAAGGGCCAGCACACATCCCAACGCTTTTCCAGATCCATTCCATTTATTTCCAGGAGCTCTACTCCTATTCCCCCGTAGGATTCATGCTCATATTCCTCATGCCATTCCATACTAGGTTTCATCATTTCTATTTCCATTCTCAGGTTATACACATGCAACTTGTATTGCCATCGTTCACATTTCCATACTCATGTTTTACACAGGTAGCTCGTATTTCTATCATTCATAGTACCATTCTCAAATTATACACATGCAGCTTGTATTATGTCATTTAACGTATACAATAGGAAAGTCACATGCAACTGTTAACTAGCACAAGTATTTCATATTTCACAGGCAACTTTTGTTCATTTATAGGTAGTTGTTATCATTTCTATCTACTCATTCAAGACTGCAATTCAATCATCCAATACAGACATTTCAAGTATTTCTCATCCTAGGATTCATGCCATATCCTAGGTCCTAATCATTCATTCCACACATGCATTCAGGTTTATAATTAAATTAGGGGAAGCCACTCTACCAGTAAACCTAGGAGTACTGGGGCCTTGAACGGCAAGCTCACGTGCCTCAGCAAGCCCTGAACCCGTAATGGAACGAAGTCCTATAACAAGGAACAATCACAATGGAACATTCAAAATAATATAGAAAGCCTTCTAACAAGTAGAGGAACTCGCAAGGAAAACACCGATATCTTGTTTGCATAAAACGGACCCTAAACGGGTCAAAAACAGGTTTGCTGACTCAAATCAGACATCTGGAACAACTTCCAGACGCCTTAAAAGTATCTAGTAACGTACCTCAAGCTTTGCGTCAACCTCAGATGTCCAGGAACTCTTCGGGACCGTCTGGACCCAGCTCCAGATGTTCGACCACCTCTCCGGACATCTGGAAGTGCTTCCAGTCGTCTGGTAAGCTCCTTAGATGTCCGAAATGCGTGGGAGGGCATGTCCCGCGCCTTCCCAAAGAAAATCCTGCACGGCATCAGCAAATCTTCTCAAGAAAACCATGAGAAGGGCAGCAGTGGAGTGGCCTGCATGGCCGTATCCGCAAAGGGAATGTACCTTCACGAAGACCTCTCTTCAGACGTCTGGAACCACCTCCAGACGTCTGCACCATCGTCTGGATGTCACTATAGACGTCTGATTCTGAGAAAAACCCAGAAACAGAACCTGCTCCCGCTTGCTCTCACCGCGCGCGGCCGCGGCTCGCCTCCTTGCCTGCAGCTTCGGTTGCAGCGGTGTCGGGGATGACTTCCCTGACGCACTCCTCTTCCTCCCACGCACGTCGTTCCGGCGGTGCACCCTCCGATGAGTTCCCACATGAGCTCGTAAGCTCAACTCCTCTTCTTCTCACGCCGCTCCTCCTCGTCGCCGCTCTCGCACTCACTTGCTTACGCTGGCTCTCTTGCTGGAGTGGAGAAGAAGAGAGGAAGGTGGCTGGTGTGGGGAGAATGAGGGAGGGGGAAGGGGTTTATAAGGTTGGTGGGTTAGGGTTCACTGGAGGCGGGGAGAGAGAGAAGAAGGAAAGGAAAAAGAGAAGGTACTGTCTACGCGCAGCCCGCACGCAGACACGAGCTCGTACCCAAAAATTTTAATTTCCAGACGTTTGGGAAGGTGTCCAGATTTCTGAGAAGATGTTTGGCCGACGGTCTAGACGTGTTAAAAGGCTCAGGACAGAAGGGTCATAACATCTTAACAAACTTAAAGGAAGTTTTGTCCCCAAAACTTGAGCTAGCTAGGATGCGGAAAAAGAACTATATACGCATAACAAACTTAAAGAGGACCGAAGCCTCAGGCTCCCAGGTATCCTCGTACCTCTGGCTCCTCCACAAGACCTTCACCAGAGGTACCTGCTTCCGTCTCAAACTCTGGACGGCTCTGTCTAGTATCTGCACTGGTTGCTCGGGATAGGTCAGGTCGTCACCCACCTCGACACTCTCGTGGCTCAGAACGTGACTGGGATCGATGACGTACTTCCTGAGGTTGGACACGTGGAACACGTCGTGCACACTAGAAAGCTGGGGAGGAAGGGCAAGCCTGTAAGTAACGGGTCCTACCTGCTCCAGGACCTCAAAAGGCCCCACAAACCTCGACGCGATCTTCCCTTTCACCCCAAAACGCTGCAAGCCCTTCATGGGCGAAACACAAAGGAAGACGTGATCCCTAACCTCGAATTGCACCTCTCTGTGCTTTCGATTGGCAAAACTCTTCTGTCTGCTATTGATAGTGTGAAGTCATCTGTGAATCTGCTTTACCACCTCTTGACTCTGTCGGATCAGCCGAAGGCCAACCTCCCACTTGGTCCCCACCTCAACCCAACTCAAGGGCGCAGTACACCTCCGTTCGTACAGAGCCTCGTATGGTGCCATGCCGATACTCGAGTGATAGCTGTTATTTTATGCAAACTCTGCCAGGGGCAGGTGCTCCTCCCAAGGGCCCCTCTAGTCCAGTACACAGGCACTCAAAAGGTCCTCAAGTGTCTGTATCATGAGCTCTGACTATCCGTTCGTCTGGGGGTGGTATGCCGTGCTGAACCTCAATCGTATCCCCAAAGCCTGCTGAAACTCAGCCCAAAACTGAGACGTAAAATGGGTATCCCGATCAGATACAATATCGCATGGAACTCCGTGCAGACGTACCATGTCATGAATAAACTTCTCTGCCAACTGTGCTGGTCCTAAGGTGACTCGGATCGGCAAGAAATGCACCGTCTTCGTCAATCTGTCTACAATCACCCAAACTACATCATGTCCTCCCTGGGTAACAGGCAAGCCCACCACCAAGTCCATGGTGATGCTCTCCCACTTCCACTCCGGCACTGGAAGTCATTGCAACGGCCCTGCAGGCCTCTGATGCTCGGCCTTCACTTGCTGGCACACTAAACACTGCTGCACGAACTCACCTACATCTCGCTTCATCCCCCTCCACCAAAAGTCACGTCTCAGATCATGATACATCTTCGTGTTCCCGGGATGTATGGTGAACTTGGAACCGTGTGCCTCAGTCAAGAGCTCTCTCAACAACTCCTCATCTCTGGGAACGCACAACTGTCCCCTCATACGCAGCACCTCGTCTGTAAAGGAGAAGTCTCCTGGGTCCCCTGACAGCACTCTGTCGTGCAACGACTGCAGATACAAGTCTGTCATCTGTCCTGTAATGATGCGGTCTATCAGCTCTGGTCTCGTCTGTCGTGTCACTGTCACTGCCCCACAATGCTCCTGTAACTCTAGGGGTCGCCAACTGCCCAACTCCTCCATGAGTCTCCAACTCTGTGCCTGTAAACTGGCCAAGTGGGCAGGCACCTTCCGACTCAAGGCATCAACCACCATGTTGGCCTTCTCCAGATGGTAGGAGATATTGCAGTAACAGTCCTTTAGGAGCTCTAACCAACGTCTCCGTCTCATGTTAAGCTCCTTCTGATCCAACAAGTACTTGAGGCTCTTATAATCTGTGAATATCTCAAAAGTCTCACCATACAGGTAGTGCCTCCATGTCTTCAACGCGAAGACGACAGCTGCCAGCTCTAAGGCATGGGTAGGGTAGCTATGCTCATGGGGCTTCAGTTACCGTGAAGCGTAAGAGACAACGTGACCCCGCTGCATGAGCACACCCCCTAACCCCTGCAACGAAGCATCCGTGTACACAACGAAACCCCACTGCTGTCTGGGATGGTAAGCACAGGAGTCGAAGTCGGCCTCTCCTTCAACTCTTGAAAACACGCCTTACAAGCGTCTTCCAAGCAAAGGGCACGTCCTTCTGGGTCAACTGAGTCATAGGACATGCAATCTGCGAGAAACCCTTGATAAATCGTTGGCAGTAGCCTGCTAGTCCCACGAAACTGCGGATCTCTATCACTGTATGTGGTCTCTCCCACCTAAGCACTGACTCTACCTGATAAACCATCTGCAAGTGTTGTCCGTGCTGCGCCTGATCCTGCAAGTAGATGAGCACATCATCGATAAATACCACCACAAACTAATCCAGATGCGGTCTGAACACCCGGTTCATCAAATCCATGAAAGCAGCGGGGGCGTTGGTCAGCCCAAACGGCATGACCAAAAATTCGTAGTATTCGTACTGGGTGCAGAAAGCTGTCTTGGAGACGTCGGTCTCCCTAATCCTCAACTGGTGATAACCAAATCTAAAATCTATCTTGTAGAAAACCGTGGCACCTCGCAACTGGTCATACAAATCATCAATCCTCGGCAACGAATACCTGTTCTTGATGGTGACCCTATTCAACTATCTGTAGTCCACACAAAGGCATAGGGTACCATCCTTCTTCTTCACAAATAACACCGGGGCTCCCCACAGAGACACATTGGGCCTCACAAAGCCCTTCTCCAATAGGTCCTGTAACTGGGACTTGAGCTCTCGCAGCTCAAGTGGTGCCATCCTGTAAGGTGCTGTAGAAATGGGGCTGGCCCCCGGTACCAGTGAGATGTCGAACTCGATCTCACGCTCAGGAAGTAGTCCTGGTAGCTCCTCTAGAAACATGTCGAGGTACTCTTTGACCACCAGGATGCTATGAAAGTCTACCATGGGGCTGGACTCTGCCACTACACAAGCTAGAAAGCCCTCACACCCTTGGCCCAAAAGTCTCGCCGTCCGAAGTGCAGAAATACACCTGAAGCCTCCGTCCACCGGTTGTCCGTGAAACTCAAAAGAAGGCATCTTCGGTATGGAGAAGACGATCTTCCTCTCAAAACAGTCCACCAAAGCGTGGTAAGCAGACAGCCAATCCATCCCCAGAATCACACCAAAGTCCTCCATCGGTATCATAATCTGGTCAACAGGGAGGCTATGTCCCCCAACACTGACCTCACAGTCTGTGTAAACCTCCTCAGCTACAACTGTTAACCACTCGGACCTCTGATCACAAAAGGATCCTCTAACAACGCACAGTCCTGTCCCAAACTGACAGCAAAACTAGCAGCAACAAACGAGTGCGTGGCGCCGGAATCAAAAAGTGTGTAAACTAATCTGCCGGAAATTGTAACCATACCTGCCACCACTGAACCTGAAACTCTAGCGTCTCTGTGTGTCAGGGCGTTGATACGCCCCTCAGCTCTTGGTGCGGAAGAAGAAGCCACACTCTACGTCGGACGGGTAGCCACTGGCCGGTACCCTCCTCGCGACTGCTAACCTCCCCCATGCGCCTGGGAACCATGGCTACCTGCTCAGCCTCCAGCGCTCGGTGCGGGGAG
Organism: Thalassia testudinum; assembly: GCA_037157565.1. Lineage (NCBI taxonomy): Eukaryota > Viridiplantae > Streptophyta > Magnoliopsida > Alismatales > Hydrocharitaceae > Thalassia > Thalassia testudinum. The sequence goes on along the minus strand of JAZHRO010000036.1, from coordinate 124,753,825 downwards.
CATCTGCTGCGCTCCAGCCCTAGACGGGTAGTCCCTCCTGATGTGGCCTGACTGGCCACATTGGTAGCAAAGGGGAACTTGACTCCCGCCCTCAGTAGGTCCCTGCAGACGGCTGGGCGGGGGTCTAGTGCTGGCAGCTGGCCCCTGTCGGGGGCCCCCAAAGGCCACTGACGGGGCCCACTGACGACCCCACAAAGTGTGATGGCTCTCCTACGGGTGTCGCGTGCCTCCTCTCTCGCCGGCCCTGTGAGTAGTCTGGCTGGTAGGGCCTCTTTCGTCCGCTGTCAGTGTCATGTGCACCCAGGTTGGTCTCCTCATAGGTCATAGCTGCCTCCACCACTCTCGAGAATGTGGGCAGCTTCAGGGGTTTGACATATCCCAAATGGCAGGCCAGAGCCCCTCAGTGAACCTCCATAGGCGCTCCTCCTCAATGGCCACAGCTGTCGCAGCGAAACGGGACATCTCCAGGAAACGCGTACGATACGCGCTCATCGTCATCATCCCCTGGCGGAGAGTGTGGAACTCTTGTCTCCTCTGATCCTGCCACATCTGGGGGAAGTACTGCTCGCAGAAGAGGGTCACAAACTGGTTCCACATCGACTTTGCCCTCTCCTGACCTCTAACCGCCCTCCACCACCTGTGTGCCACGCCCTCCAGCTGGTACGTAGCAAAGGCCATGCAGCACTCCACAGGGGAGCGAAGGTGTCAAACACCTTCTTGATCTGCTTTAACCAGTCCTCCGCCTCATCCCCCTTGAAGGAGGGGGGCTTCAACTTCCGGAATTGTCCGAAAAGCTCGTAATGTCGCTGTAGTGGGGAAACGGGCACGCCTCCAGGCAGGGAGGGCTCGTGCTTGGAAGTGTCAGAGTGCGGTGGGGGTGGTGAAGGACCACCCCCTCCCCCACGTCCAGTGCTGCGTCGATCTCGTGGTCCCACAGAGGACTCCCCCTCCACGTCCCCAGGGAGAGGCTCCCGTGGAGGCGAGTGAAGCTCCTCTCGTACTATCTCGCATATCAGCTGGGCAAGGTCCTGGGCCTGAACGCCCGGAAGAAGTGGTTGGTCCACAAAAACGTCAGGCTCGGCACGTCCGCCCCTCTGACCTCGTCCATAGCCACGCCCGCGGCCCGCCTCAAGGACTCCCTTCGAGGCATCTCCTGCATGGAGACGCGAACAACAGAACAAGAAGACGTCAATTCTAATAGACATTCAGCAAAAGAACCTTAGAGCAGATGTCAAAAGGTACGTTGTGGTGGTTACTCTAGTTACAAGCACGTGAATTGGTTATTCTCAAGCTAGTTGGTTCACTTCTTGGGACGACCTTACTCTGATACCATCTTGTTACGACCCGATTCTTGAATCCCTACAGGACCCAAGATCGGCTCGACTCGACTAATCCCAAGACCCAGTTGTCCAACGAGAAAGTAACCAAAAAGTAGGAAAGGAAACCACATTCACCATTCTATGCAACTAACAGCAAAAAGGTACAACAGTAAAGAAGTAAAAGCTGCTACAGTACATATTACCTCCACAACAGTAGAAACGTAACAAGGTACAGGAACATAAAGTACAGAATATAAAGGTACAAGAGTCTAACTCACTACTACAAAAGGAGTACAACAACAGAAGCTACTGCTACTGGGCTCTACTGGGCCCAGCAACCTCTGCAGCTGTAGACTCGGGCTACTCAACACCTGGACCTGAAAAGGGGTTATGAGTACACAAAGTCAGTGAAAGTTGAGTAGAGTGGCAACCAACTAAAGCAGTAAAGCTAACAGGTAAACTAGTTATTCCAATTTCTTTAATTTACAATTTATTTCTTTTCACCCATTGGTTTATTTGTTTCCAAATCTCTTTCTTGATCTCGAATGTTCCTTGTGGGAACGATCTTGATTGCAGTCTTTTCCGAAGAGTAGAAGGCACACATGGTGCTCTCCTGGCCGGGAGAGTCCCCCGTGGTGATCCTACACCCAGTCAACCACCCCAAAGTCACGGACAAACATAATGGTGACTACGACACACGTGATAAACGCACGGGTAGCTACCCCGCACTGGCACGTGGTCAGTCGTTTCCGCTAACGGGTGCGCCTAAAGTACAGCATGGAATAGTATAGGGCCTAGCCCTCTCAGTAACAGGGGTCTAGCCCCAAAGAACCAAACAGGGGTCTTACCCCTTCACAGTCCGCGCACCCTCGCCTGACTACCCTAGTTTGCCCAGTGGGCCTAACAAGTCGGTGTAGGGTGGCTAGCTGAACCCCGGGCCTCATGGGGTGGCTAGCTCTCTCCCTACACTAGTATCTCTCCCCAGTACAGTGTACACGAGGGCCATAGAGTCAATGCAAAGTGGCCAAACCCACCCCAGGTCTCAACCCAAAGGCGGCAAGCTCCCCTCTACACTAGGAGGTGACATGCGCTCCCCTTGGTACCACGTACTCAAGAGTCAGCACACTTCCCAATGCATTTCCAGATCCATTCCATTTATTTCCAGGAGCTCTGCTCCTATTCCCCCGTAGGGTTCATGCTCATTCCATACCAGGTTTCATCATTTCTATTTCCATTCTCAGGTTATACACATGCATCTTGTATTGCTATCGTTCACATTTCCATACTTAGGTTATACACAGGTAGCTTGTATTTCTATCATTCACATTACCATTCTCAAATTATACACATGTAGCTCGTATTATGTCATTTAACGTATACAATAGGAAAGTCACATGCAACTGTTAACTAGCACAAGTATTTCATATTTCACAGGCAGCTTTTGTTCATTTACAGGCAGTTGTTATCATTTCTATCTACTCATTCAAGACTGCAATTCAATCATCCAATACAGACATTTCAAGTATTTCTCGTCCTAGGATTCATGCCATATCCTAGGTTCTAATCATTCATTCCACACATGCATTCAGGTTTATAATTAAATTAGGGGAAGCCACTCTACCAGTAAACCCAGGAGTTTGGGGGCTTGAACGGTAGGCTCACGTGCCTCAGCAAGCCGAGAACCCGCAACGGAACAAAGTCCTATAACAAGGAACAATCACAATGGAACATTCAGAACAGTATAGAAAGCCTTCTAACAAGTAGAGGAACTCGCAAGGAAAACACCGGTATCTTGTTTGCGTAAAACAGACCTCAAACGGACCCTAAACGGGTCCAGAATAGGTTTGCTGACTCAAATCAGACGTTTGGAACAACTTCTAGACGTCTTAAAAGTGTCCAGTAACGTACCTCAAGCTCTGCGTCAACCTTAGACATCCAGGAACTCTTTTGGACCGTCTGGACCTAGCTCCAGACGTCCGACCACCTCTCTGGACGTCTAGAAGTGCTTCCAGTCATCTGGTAAGCTCCCTAGACATCTAAAATGCATGGGAGGGCGTGTCCCGCACCTTCCCGAAGCAAATCCTGCATGTCATCAGCAAATCTTCTCAAAAAAACCATGCGAAGGGTAGCAGCGAAGCGGCCTACATGGCCGTATCCGCAAAGGGAATGTACCTTCACGAAGACTTCTCTTTAGACGTCTGGAACCGCCTCCATACGTCCGCATCGTCGTCTGGACGTCACTCTAGATGTTTGATTCTGGGAAAAACCCAGAACCAGAACCTGCTCCCGCTCGCTCTCGCTGCACGTGGCCACGGCTCGCCTCCTCGCCTGCAACTCCGACTGCAGCAGTGTCGGGGATGACTTCCCCAACGCATTCCTCTTCCTCCCGTGCACGCCACTCCGACGATGCACCCTCCGGTGAGCTCCCACACAAGCTTGCAAGCTTAACTCCTCCTCTTCTTCTCATGCCGCTCCCCCTCATCGCCGCTCTCGCGCTCACTTGCTCGCGCTGGCTCTCTCGCTGGAGTGGAGAAGAAGAGAGGAAGGTGGCTGGTGTGGGGAGAACAAGGGAGGGGGAAGGGATTTATAAGGTTGGTGGGTTAGGGTTCGTTGGAGGCGGGGAGAGAGAGAAGAAGGGAATGAAAAAGAGAAGGTACTGTCTGCGCGCAGCCCACACGTAAACGTGAACTCGTACCCAAAAATTTTGATTTCCAGATGTCTGGGAAGGTGTCTAGACGTCTGACCGACAGTTCAAACGTCTTAAAAGGCTCAGGACAGAATGGGTCTTACAATTAGGCCTACTCTCTTCCTCTCTCTCTCTAGACTCAATTCAACCCTAACTCCTATTAATTCGACTGCCGCACCATAGTCTCCCCCTCCGTCTTCTCCAGCATCGGCCGCGTTTCTGACGAGGCCATGCGGCCGATACACATACCTATACACCTAACCGCCACCACCAAAACTTTTGCCATCGCCTCACAACTCAATGCCCTAACCTAATTAATTCTATTACCCCTTAATTTAGCCACCCGACCACCACACATCTCTGCCACCATCTCCAACGTCATCCAACCACCTTAGTGTTTAATACTCTGTGCCAACACCCTCGTCGCACTCCACACATGCCGGCGATCCCTTTAGACCTTCTGATTGGGGCTTTTAGCCCGTGTTTATGCTTTCAGGTATCCGATCGGAGCTCCATCATCACCATCATCTTCAACAACTCCATCCGTCTATCTCCAGCCATCATCACCATCACCACCACCCTCTATAGACGTGGACTGAAGCTGCAAAGCGCTCAAGGCCTCCAATTGGGAGAATAAACCTTAGCAACAGTTTTGATTCGAAGCTTGATACCTAGCTGCAGCTCACGGCAGATGCCCGAAGAAGATCGCTCATATTTAGTCCCACATCATGTAGGAATAAGCTGGAAATGTGCGTAAAAGGAATCTGTGCTGAAGGCTACTTGCCTCTACACTGAGGGGTGAGGTCCCTCTCACCTCAGCCTTTACACACCTCGCTCACCACTCATGCCAATGGGCCTGGTCATTATTCATGACCCGATTACTCGGCACTGTTCATACCCACTTACTTGGTTAAGAAAAAGAGGAGATTCTGAGGAGGGTGGAGGGTGGTTTTGCCTTGGGGTACGTGCACATGCCTCAAGAATCGTGCCTGCTCACTCGCACTTAGCCATTTTAGAGGTGGTGTTTTATGCTAACCTTGTGCTTGTGTTAAGACTTGTGTGTTTAAGGCGTTTGACCTTAGGGTCTAACGTCTAATTGAAAGGCATTGTGGACTTATTGAGATATTATTTGACGTGGATATTTGTGGTTAAGTGGTTCAAGACCACTGTAGAGAAATTTGGTTGTGATTAACTTGAGATTAACATTGGGATATGTGCTTGATCGAGGGAATTAATTGGTGATTTAAATCATCATTTTTAGGGTTTTATTATTCTTTTTATCCCATTGTTATCTGAGACACAATTTGTTATTATTAAACATCATTTGGAGTATATTTTTATTATTCATTGAATATCTTGTTGTGATTAATTATTGTGCTTATTTATTCGACTAATGTTGTGAATTCTATATTTACTCACGAACAACCTCGAACTCACATTTGATTTTCGAGCTTATAAATTTAAATGTTATCAATTCACTTTTCATCGCTATACTACAACACGATATTTTCCTAAATACATGATTTTTTATGCTCCAACATGAAACTATCGTTGACATTTTTAGGTCATTTGTATGAATAATAAATATTTTAAGACACTCAGAGTATACTTAGTTATTTAAAGCAATAAATAACATGTTTATGATAAATCGGTATAACTTGAATGGTCAAGGTTCAGGCGATGCATTCTTCAATGGAAAATTTCTTGAGTCATGAAAAACATTGAACTTTTAAGAAATATTTGCACTATCGACCTCGTGATTGCTTCTACTCAATTGTAGGCTTCATTCGAACACTGCCAAGCTTTGGTCTAGCACTTTTGCCACCTCCTTTTGTTTTTGTAAACTTTGGTTCCATTATTCTATTGTCGTCATGGCTGCATGTGTTCATAGAATGAGAAACTGGCTCTTCATTAGGTGAAATCTTCTTATTTATTACTATACGAACCTCAGATATTGATTACTCAATGACATTTTTTGCCATTGCAAACAATATCATCATATTTATTTGCCTCATTAATGAGATCTAAGCAAAGGTGATGTAACCCCTTTACATCATTGTTGTGACCACATATCTTGCAAATGGGATAGTTACCCGACTTCTTGATATTATTCCTCCATCTAGGTAGAACATATGAATCTTCAAGATAAGACACATTCCTGTATTTCAAAATAGCAAAAATGTGCTTGCAAGGAATCCTAGAGAAGTCCATAAACCTGCAATTACATCGATATACTTTGTCTATTATGTAGAAGTTAACTTAATTCTCTTCATGTCTTAAATCTATATTTACTATCCTATATTTGGAGCCATAATCACTAAGGCTCTCATGAAAAACATTCAACAACAATAAGCCATTTATTTCTCTCTGAATGTCATAGAAAACACTTTTTGTGTAGATCTCTACAAGTTGCTCTCAATATTCCAAGATGTGTGAAGAAATGGTTGTCTCATCATAGAATCATGGTCCATTGCATTCTTCTCCTTAATTAGATTAAGAGTTGTTTGAAACATGCATATAAACTCGTATAAAGTGTTTTCCTTTGTAATAGAACTATTAAGGAATGAATTAAGGCTCTGACTTCTTCGAGTAGTCTTCATACCAGCAAAGAAGCAATTACACATGTATGCAGGAGCCCATCTAGATCTTAATTTAAACATACATTTCAACCACTTATTCTCTACATGGGCACAACTCTCAATGATAAAGTACCAACGGTCATCAAATTGTCTTGGTTTTTTGCAATGCTATATCAATTGACCAAGCTCCAATATTACTTTTCCACCAGAGTTTCCAAAGACAATCTTTGAACTAATATTGTTCACAATGTGCTAGACACAAAATCAATGTACTGTGGGGGAAACATGAAGAAATTATAGCACTTATGGAAAGGCCTTGATTGGTTACAATGGATGATGCGTCTAGACCAATTGCATTGATGACCCTATTAAAAACCACTCAAATGATTCCTTCAACTCATTCATCAGCAGCTTATTTGCAAATATAACCATTTTCTTGTGGTGATTAACACCTAATAAACACCAGTTAATTTATCATTATTCTTGTGCCTGAAAACAAACCTAGCTCTTAGGGTTTTAACTTCGTAAATGGACTTTTGGGTTGCATTTAGGCATTTCTTAGGTTAGGCATGCATTGCATTGCTTTTGTATTTTTTTGATATGTTTGTTTGAGTGTTAAGGACAAGTAGATGATCAGATCCCACAAACTCTAGCACTCAAAAAGGCAGAAGATGAAGAAGAAGCTCACATTAGCTGGATCTCAACTGAATCTAGCTCATTCCAGTTGGATCCCAACTCATTGAAGCTAAATCAACTCATTCTTAGATCCATTCAGCTCACCTCAGCTGAATGGCAGCTCAAGCTAGTTCACTTCAGCTCCATTCAGCTCACCTCAGCTGGATGGCAACTCATACTAGCTCAAGTCAGTTGATCATAGCTTAAGACAATTCATCGAAGCTCTACTTGACTAGGTTTAACTACTACCATCAACTAGCTAAGCCTAGTCAGTTGAAGAAGTCTGCAAGCAGCTCAGGCCAGCTCAAGTCCAGCTCCTAAAGACTTAACTTAGCTCAACTTGGTTGAGCTGAACTACTTGACCTAAGCAATCTAGCTTAGCTATCTAGGTAATCTTCAGGAAGACTAGAACCAACTTTCCTCAGCTCACAACAACAGAAACTTGCTCACATTAGCTTAGCTTAGCAGCAAGCAAAGAACTAGTTAGCTAAGTTTGCTACTGAGCTTAGATGCAGTCCTCTCCAACAGCAGTTAGCTCCGATTAGCTCATTTGCAGCTCCTCCTCTAAAACCTTAGGTCTCTCCTCTAATCATCTACTAGCTAAGCTAGCTTAGCTTAGCTCCTCTTACTTACCACCATTGTAACCCTAAGCTCCACCTACATAAGACCTCCACCTCAACCCAAAAACCCACCTACTTATTCCACCTAAGCTCCACCTACTCCCATTCCCTTTTGGTGCCAACATACCCACACCCCTTCACATCACCACCACCACCAAAAGCCACCAACAAAGTGGCGCCAACCACCCCATAACCACCCATGGTTGGCGCAAACTTTTTCCCTCCAAAAATCCTTGAAATCCAACCCTACACCTACCCCCAAAGCCATCTCCACCATCCACCTAACCCTCCTTCTAGAACCCCACCATGGTGGCACCAAAACCAAGGAAACCCTCCATGGTTGATGCCATCTTTAGGTGCCTCTTCACCAACATAACCACCACCTACACACACCCCTAGTTGGCGCCAATTGTCCTCCACCTTAAGATCCCCATAACTACCACCAAACCAAATCCTAGCCCTCTACATATACCCCACGCCAACCCCTCAATCGTCCTATAAAAACACCACTAATTACCGCATCATATCCCATCCTTGGTTACTACAACTCCACCCACACCCACCATACCCATGGCCAAGGAAGGAAAAGGGAAGAAGATTAAGGGGGAAACCTACCCACCCCCTTGGTGCCTTCTTCCTTATTCTTCCTTATGCCATGCCAAGGAGAAAGCATTCATCTAAGGAGGACGACTAGGCATTGAGGAGGAGCAAGGGTAGTAGATGTACACCCTTGGAGGAATCTTGGAGGAGGGCCACTTGAAGGAAGAAGCCAAGGAGAAGCCCTTTTTAACCACAAGAGCAGCCGCAGTTGGAGTAAGGACTTCTTAAGGCTTCAATCAGAGGATTTTCTTCTTCTTCATCTTTCTCTATTCCTTATATTAGCTAATGATTTTCTTGTTTTCTTGTAACAAGCATTCCGCTACTTGTCATTCATTTTTCTAGTAATACAAGAAATTAGTTGCCTTCACTTTCTTTCTCTCAGTTTTGTGTGTTTCATGTTTCTAGCAATTTTCTTAGTGCACACACTCTTCCCTTCTAATTACCCTAGGCACACTTGCCTAGGGTGAGCTTAGAAGAGAATCTTTCTCCCTATCACTTAGGGTGTAGTTTCCTTTTTCCTTAGCATAAATATCTTCGCATTTCTTGTGCCCATTATTTCAAAACATAAAAAGTTGCAAAATCAAAATACAAAAAGACAAGTGTTGATTTGAGAGGCGAGAGAGAGAACGAGCTATTTGAGTAACAAATTGACCTCTCCTTGGATGACCCTAGATACTCCACAATCTAGGAATATAAATTGTAAAAGTTGATTACGATTACACGTTGCAATGACGCTAAATACATCAATTAACAAAACGCGTATTTTCTCTATCAACACCACAGTGTTGCAAATATGAGTTTGTACTTGTTTGTATTGTAGGTTGTATTAAATGATATGACGTCATCAAACATCTTGTATTCCTTTAAAGAAATTGGATCCATTCACATGCAATGTCTCAAATAGTTGCGATCATCCAAGTCATATGAATAAAAACAGTATGGAGTGGTTACCTTGCAAGACTCAAAATGATCTATCATAATTTGTGCGTCAAAGGTTGTTATTTTCTTCTTTTCATCCCTCTTAAGATTATATATATCTCTTACAACATTCACAACATGATGACCAATGCCACTGTGCCTTGAAATAAATGCAACTTGCTTATTCATGGGTATGTCAACATTAGACATCGGATCTAGTATAATCTTCATGTGGTCAATTATTTTTTTGATAGGTTTCAATACCTCTTCTTTGAAAGAGATGAAATTGGGTAGTTGTGATTGTCCTCAAATTTCTTCTTTTCCCATTTATTATTAAGAAAGCTAAGCTTAATGGTTATTTTTACATTGCAGCCAATCCTATGTGTACCAAATATCTTCTTCAAATTCCTTTTCAAAGGTGAAACATATTTTGGAAATGGATCAGAAAGGGAGCACGACTTATTTCTTAACACATCTAAAGACTTCCTCTGAAAATCCTTCAGATATGCAATCAAACTTCTTGTATGACAATACCTTGTCTTTAGAGAATTTATCTACAGAATACTTTGTGCTACATGTACGAATGCTAAATCCGTGGGCAATTGCATAATGTTTCTAAAAGATTTTGGCCTCAATTACATAGTTGAATTCCATACCAATTTTGGGTCTCAAACGTTCCGGCTCTTCATTTTAGGAAATATCAACATCAAAGTCCTCCAACACAATCAATGATTGATTGTCCGTATTATAGAAAAATTACAACATATAAAACATAATTAGTAAATTAAAACAGGTTAATGACTAGGATATAATTTCAGGGTAGTGCATATATGTGAAAACATATGTGCAAAAATTGGAAAAATATTATCATACATAGGATGATATGCTATTTGCAAACTTTTCTTGCACAATTAACAAAAAATATAGTAATAAATAATAAAGCATTATTAGAGATGTCTAATATCATAAGCATCTTAAAAAAAAAACTCATTAGTTAAACAATGTCCATAATGAAATTTGTAATACAGTTAAAATAGGAACTCGGTAAATATCTTTTAGGAAAAATTAGTTGATCAATGTAAGTGATTGATCGATCAATTATTGATCGATTAAAAGGATATTTCAGCTGATTAGTTTACGTGAAAAACAAAGTTACGACTTAAGCCATTTGATCGGTCAATTTAGATATTGGTCAATCAATTTGATAATTAATCGATCAATCTGTTGATTTTGGTTGATCAATTGTATTTGAATGCTTATTGCAAAGTGATTTAAAATGAATTTTTGACACTTAAGTTTTTTGAAATATTACTTTGAGGTTCTTTACAAATATTTCTAGATTCATAACTAGATACAAGTTACATAAGATTTTTCGATCCTTGCAAGTGAGCAATTTGCTTTATCATTTGCAATTAAGTCTTGTACTTCTTTGTTAATTGCAATGGGATCTTAAAATGTTAATTTATCAATAAAGTGTAATTTTGTTCTAACAAAACAAAGGTCATAACAAAGTGCATCTATGGTTTGCCATGAACTGTCGTGACCTGTTCCTGGCTCCCTACAGAACCGGAGAACGGCACGCCTCGACGAACCCCAAGACCTAGTCGTCCAACGAGAAATAACCAAATGTATACTCATTCCACAACCACACGAGCAATGTAACTAAGCAGAAAGTACTTAACAGATAGTAAAGGAAATAGAATAGTATATCTCAAGGATATAACATGGCACAAACAGAAAAGTACAGTTACGAACATAGCCATCACAACAGAAACTGGTAGAAATATAACCAAACATAACAGAATAGTCTACAGGCTACTCACTACTGACAAAACTCTGCAGTAGAAAGGAAGGAAGGACTACAGCTGGGCTTGACTGGGCCCAGTGCCCTCAACAGCCGGTGGCGCTGGCTGCTCAAATCCCTGACCTGAACATGGTTATAGAAATTTGTGGTCAGCTAACGCTGAATAAAGTGGTGGTTAAGTCATTTACATGCAACTAAACATATTTAAACAAGTAATAAGCTAATTATACTTTACCGGTTATTCATTATCATTCATTTTTGTTTATCTCATTTATGTGTTTTTGAGTCGAGTACTCTAATTAGGATCCATAACATTGCTAAATCTTCTTGTTCCCTAAGGGAACAATCCCAATTAAGATCTCACTTGTAGTTTTCTCGCAATGCAGGATGTACACGTGGCACTCTCCTGGCCGAGAGAGTCCTCCGTGGTAGTCCTATACCCAATCTACTACCCCGAGGTCACAGTCGCGACGTAGTGGTGATTACAGCACGTGCGATAAGCGCACGGGTAGCTACCCCACACTGGCACATGGTCAATCTTTTCCTCTAGCAGGTACACCCAAGAGTACCTCACAAAATAGCACAGGACCATGCCCTCTCAGAACAGGGTCTCGCCCCTCAGAACAGAATAGGGGCCTCGCCCCACCACAGTCAGCATACCCTCGTCCGACTATCCCGGTTCGCCCAATGGGCCTAACAAGAGTTAGTGTAGGGTGGCTAGTCCTAACCCCGGGCCTCGTGGGGCAGCTAGCTCCCTCCCTACACTAAGTAGCTCACCTCGGTACCACGTACACGAGGGCCAAACAGGAGTTAGTGTAGAGTGACTAGTCCTAACCCTGGCTTTCAACCTAAGGGCGGCTAGCTCCCCTCTACACTAAGGGACAGTGGCTCCCTTGGTACCGCGTACGCAAGACAGTTGCTCTCCTCGGTACCGCGTACACAAGGGCCAGCTCACTTTCCACACTAAAGGGACAGTTGCTCTCCCTGGTATACGAGGGCCAGCGCACTTCCCTTAACCAAGTCCGAACAGCTGCCCGTAAGCAACATGTTCCAAAACTATCAGGTTTTCTGTACTATAGTATTCTTGGTTTCTTTCTAAATTCCCCGTAGGGTTTGTACATGGACTTACTTATTTCCATATCTGATTTGTTACATATAGATTAGACAACTCAAATTCCACCATCGATTACTCAGTACAAGTATGTATTTTCATTCATGACATGGTTCATTACGGGTAGTACAGGCAGGTCGTGATTATTTCTTTTTAGGAAGCATCATGATAACTCAATCATTCATTAACTACACATGCATTTCTTCTAGCCCTAGTGTTCATTTCACAACCTAGAGTTCAATCGAATATATTCTAAAGTAGCATGCATTTGTCTCTTTTTAGTCCTAGGGTTCATCTCACAACCTAGGGTTCAAATAATTCTACGCATGCAATTTAATTATTAATTCTAGGATTAAGATGAAAACTACTCTACCAGGGTAACTGGGTGGAATGGGAGCACGTATGGTAGCTCCCGACGTCTCCGCAGGTCCCCCATACTTTACGGACTAGAGACCTATAACATGGACCGATAGGTCAAACGAGATCAAAGCTACATAGACACTATATAATTACATAGAGAAGCTCGAACGAAATCCAATGATGTTTTGTTTGCTGAAATCTGACTCTGTTTGGGTCCTGAATGGCCCAAAAACACCAACCCTGACCAAAATCAAACGTCTAGAAAGAGTCCCAGACATCTTAAACGAACTCAGAGACTCACCTTACTCGGGGCACCTTTTTTAGATGTCTGAAACTCCTTGCAAATGTCTGAGGGGGTCTTCAGACATTTGGCAACACTTCTTGACGTCTGAAACCAGCTCGATCCTCGCACTAGCGTGCCTTTCCAACCTCTAACACAAGCATGCAAGGTCAGAACTCAGCAGGGAAAAATGATTGAAAATTATGCGCTATCAGACGCCTGGGATTATCTCTGGACATCTGGCTAGACGTTTGATGGTCTCTCCAAACGTTTGATTTTGCGGAAAAAATGATTCTGTAGAACCGTTTGCGAGCTCTCTCTCCCCTGCATTTTGCTACAACGGCAACGACCCTCGCAGCAGCAACTTCTCCTACCGCTTCCCCCTCCTCTCCTGCACACACCCCTCCCCTCTGTGCTCCTCCCGCTCTTCGCTTTCCCTCTCCTCCTCTCGGCTTGCTGTGTGGCAAGCAAATGGAGGAGGAGGGGGGTTTTTGTGGACGTGGGAGGCGTAGGGGAAGGGATGGTGTGAGGCATGGGGTAAGGTGGAGTATTGGGAGGAATGGGGGAGATGTTTGGGGTACGGAGGAGGGGTGAGGTATGGTGTTTAGGGGCATGAGCATGGGGTGAGGTGCATGGGCATGGGTTTAGGGGCATGGGCATTGGGTGGGGGGGGAGGGTTGCAAAGTTGACCCTGCGGAAGCCTCCTATTCCCACAAAGCCCAAAATTAAAACCCAAGGGGTTTAAAATTGCAGTAACACCCCCACCATTTCGGGAAATTTCCGAACGACACTCGGGAAGGGTCATTTCATAAACCTTAAATTTGTAGGAACAAGGATAGTTGAGATTGCTATCTATATGGAGGATTTTATACATGTACCAAAGGGACAGAGGTAAACTCAACCTCCATCTCATGTTTTACCCTCTCATCGCAAATTAACATATGTGGATAACAACAAATGACTATGTAGGGATGTGGTTACACAGAGTACTCAGTAAACATGCCATCTACTCTAAATGTGATGCAGCTTGAATATGAGTTCCCCTCGTAGAAGTTTGATGATGTCGAGCATAAATAGATGGAAGGTCGGGAGGAACTAACCCATTATTGCTAGTGGAATTCAGAATTGGTGGATAAAGTTGAGAAGATATATAATGACCTAAGGAAGCTAAAGGGAGACAAATTCAATTCTAGAGGTGGCTTTTCCAATGTTGAGTATGACAACTACAACCTCAGTGACTGGTCAATGTGATGGGGTCAAACCATTTGTTGTTGGGTCATAACTCGATAGAGTGCTTTCTAAATATGTATTGTGTAGGTTTCAAACCATGTGTGGACTTGTAGGTTATTTTCTTCCATGTAGGTGGATTGCTTTCATATTTAGTCTTCACTTCTCAAACTTTCATGTTAGTTGTTACCTGCTTTTATGACTCTTGTAGTTTCTACCATGTGTGGACTTGTTAGAATTTTGCTTGTTAGAAAATTTCTTCAGTTGTGTACTTGATGTTATCATCTACATTTTGTTACCACAAATTTAGGATGAGCAATCGATTTTATGAATGGTGTGAGCAAGTGGATACCATGCTGCTGATAAAAATTTACCAAGCAAAGATAAGAGGAGAGTTGTCTCAGAATAACTCAATCAAGGAAGGATGGAGGATAGTGGATGCTTCCTTCAACTCAGATTACCAAGTCCACTGGCTTATGTCTAAGCTACATCACAGGTGGAAAATGATGAAGCATTGCCTCCTTATCATTAATTATCTATTCCAGAATGACGGTTGGAATCAGTGCAACATCTATCATGTTGTAGTACTGATAGGGCCACTTTAGTGGACTAAGTTAGAGCCTAAGTATATGATTATTTGGATATGAAGTCAGTTTAGAGCATGCGCTACATTGATAAATTAGTTAAGCTCGTGTGTTGACAATCCGGCATTTTTCTTTAATTGGTACTGCATCCATGTCGTTAATTAATGTATACTCATTTCTATGGCATGAATCATTGTATCCCATATCAATTGGAATGCCATCATTCCAACATAAAAAGGGCAAGAAAATCATCATAGATTTCCTCTTAAAATTTGCTTTATTTTCACTCTTATCATTTTTGGCAAGCTTACTCTGAGAAGGAAATAAGGACTCTCATATATTTGGCAATAATCCCTCTTCGATTCCTCTCCTTATTTTCCCCTCAAATTTCTTATTCTCTCTTTTCTCTCTTTATAATAAGACATGGGACCACGGGGAAGGATCATCTCCCTCCTCACGAGGAGGAGAGCCCCCCGCTCCACATCCTCTCCTCACCAGACCACCACCGCATCTCACCCTCGACTACGCTCCACCTTCTCCAGAGACTGCGACAAATTACATCACTATGCCATCGTCCACCACTGCGAGCTGTTCATGTTCGCGACCGTGACTTCCCGCCACTGCACACCCCCAACCACATCACCGTGAACCACCATCGTGGTTGGCAGTGACAGTGCTGACACCACCACTGTGATCCACCTCGACATTCATCACCACGCACCATCTCCTTACTACGACGACGACATCATCACCACGTCTCATCCTCCTCCTCGCCACCACGGCCTTCAACAACACTTCGCTCCTCTTCATCGACAACAACCCTGACAGCAACGATCTCTACCGTGCCCTCCACCGTTCGCCACCGCACCTCAGCCTCCTCTCCACATGTGCTCTCGCATGCTTCCCCACTCCACCACAATCGCACGTGCACCCTCAGCACCGCGCATCCACCGTAGCAGCAGAATAGGTGCAACTCCTTCAACCCATGACCACACTCCATCGCCTATGTCTCTCCATTGCCATCAGCAACCTAGGCGCACCACCACAGCCATGTGCACCCTCAAGCACAGTACCCCATCCACAATAGCATGCGACCACCGGCCATCTCCGCGTGCACTAGCGCCAACAGAGGCATTGCCGCCACACATGGCCGCCAGTGCACCCTCCTCAGTGCAACCACAGTAGCGGCCGACCCTGGCCACACACCGCCTTTCCTCCGTAATGCACCAACCGCACAACTCTCGTGCACACCAGCCACCACACTGTTCGTCTTCTTCCCTCATCTTCACCAACAGAGAAAACCCATCACCGAATCCTCAAGTACAACCACGGCCTCGTGCATAATCGTCGTGCGCTTCCCGCATGCTGATGAGAACCTCATCATGAGCCATAACTAGCTCATTTTGACCCAATACAAAGGATAAAAGCTCCTACATATCTCAAGGAAAGGCTTAACTCAGAGAATTCTGAGTTTGAGAAGAAAACCAGTCATAAGGGGTAAAAGTGCAATTTTACCAGTACAATCTGCATACAGGGTAATTCAGGGCCTAAACACAGGTCAAAACAGCTTAATAAGAATAAAAGTGGGATGAGATGATCTAGCAAGGGCTACAGCACTTCCAAGGAACCAAATGATAATCTGTAACCCTAAAACAACCCACTTCAATTCACAAGGTTCGAGGCAAAGTAAAAATAGAATAAACCCTCTAAAATTCATAGAAAAATAATCTCTAGGGTTTAGAACCTTCAATTTGGCCTTTAGAACCCATTTTGACCTACATTGAGAACCATGCCCAATTAATAACTTAATTTGGGTCTTTACGCAAATTGACCGGTCAAACAAGGTTTAATATGAAAATGAAATTTACCATCAGATTCCTTAGGTTCTAATTAGTCATGTATAAAAACTTGAGCCTAAGAAGAAACCTCCTTGACCGACTTTACACTTTGGTCCTCATATATTTACTCTTTGGCCCTCAACTTTTGAACCCTCGCATTTTGACCCCTAACTCTCCTTCGTTCTTTGCAAACAGGTCCCTCCTGCAAAACCCTGCCAGCACCATGCTCCGGCGACCTTGCGCGGAGCATGGCGCCGCGCAGGGTGAGGTGGAGGACCTGGCATGTGTACCGGGGGTGCCCTGCGTCGTCAGCCGTCGCAGGAGCACCCCCATGGTCATTGTAGCCCCCCCATACCGGCCGTGCGAACGCACGGACGGTATGGGTTCGTATTCCGACCATTCTCCGGCGAGGGAGACACGTCGTCTCCCTCTGCCTTCCTCCCTGCTTCAACCCTATAAATACCCCCCGCCGCTCCACCGACGAGGGCAGCCTGGATCTGACGGAGAAAACCCCCAACTTTCCTCTCTTCTCACTCCGGCAGACGCCCACCACCTCCGGCGGTTCTTCTTCCTCCTCCTCTTCGCTCTGCCGCAATACCAGCAGCAGAGACTTCTTCCCCTGCTCTTCCCGCGTCGCGCAATACCGGCGCGCGCTGCCTCTGCCCCGTCGTCACCGCCGTCCTCCCCTCACTGGGCATCATCTTCTCCGGCGACAGTCGATACGACTGTCGCCCTCTTCCTCCCCCTTCGTCCCTGCAGTTAAGTTAGACCTACTCCCCTTCTCCTCCTCTTTCTTTCCCCGCTTTCAATTTAGTCAATTAAACCCTCGACCGCTCCTGTTCACCCTCATCCTCTCCGCCTCCGACCACCCTCCGGCGAGCCGCTTCCATCACCTCAGCGACCCACACGGCTCGCCGACCACCGCAGAACTTCCGCCTCCTCACCCTGATCCTCTTCCGCCCCTCCACTTCCCACCAAACACCCTCTGCAGATCCACCGAACACACCCACTCCCTCGCTCACAGTTTGACCTAGGACGACCTATTAGCTCCATCTCGCCCCCTGCAGACCCCCTGACCACCTTCGCCGTGCCACGGCGAAGGTCCCCCGCCTGTCTGATTTGGCCGAGAGGCCGTTCTATTGATTTCAGGTTCCAGGCCTTGACCGCCATTGGCGAGGAAGCTCGAAGCTTGCTTGAGGTTGCTCCAAGCCTAGATATCCCAGGTTGAAGACCTAGGCTGCGCGAAAGAGTCTTGCACACACACCCTGGCCCTCAATTGGAGTTGCGAGCCTCAACAGCTGTTGCAATTGGAAGCACCATCCCTATTGCAGGCGTGAGAGAAATGGGGTGCGCGGATAGTCCCACCTCGGAAACTTCTGAAGCCACACACCCACATAAATTGCAAAAGTGCCACCATCTGTTTGCCTCAGTTACCACGGGGTGAGGTCCCTCTCACCCGACCCGACCCGGCCTCGTCCGTGACCTCGCTCCGCGGACCTGGCCCGACCCGATTAGACTGACCTGCACTCCTCGCCCACCACGCACGCCGGTGGGCCTGGACCCGGGCCTGACCCGAACCCGATTACCCGGTAGCGCTCTGGGAGAGCTTCCGAAGAGAGAATTCAGAGAGAGAGATACGCGGGGGAGGGGGGTAGAGTAGGTTTTTGCCCTCTGATGAACTCTTGAGCGTGCAGGCACAGGTGAAGGACTGCGGAAGAAGAAGCAGCTGCACTGTAGCAACTGCTCAGTTAAGTCGTCGAAGCACCGGGCCAGACGACGGACAGTCAGCAGCCAGAGCAACACAGAAGGCAGGCTGAAGAAGAAGGAAGGGAGACTTAGTAGCCGAAGGCAGAAGCACCACGATTGTAGAAGAAGGAATGAAGAGAAGCAAGAAGCAAGAAAAGAAGAAGAAGATCTGAAGAAAAAGAAAGAAAGAAAACAAGGAAGAACAGAAGACAGAAGAAGAAGAGCACGAGGGGAAGATCTGAAGAAAGCAGAAGAAGAAGAAGACGAAAAAGAAAGAAAGAAAACTAGGAAGAACAAAAGCCAAAGAGGAAGAAAGAAGAGAAGAAGAAGAAGAAGCCAAATTTTCATCTCTCTCTCTCTCTCTCTCTCTCTTTATTTTTGTAATAGAACTTGTGTATCTCTAGAATACAACTTGCTCCCTGAGTTCGACCTCGGGAACTCTTTTATTTTTCCGAGTAAAAAAATTTTATTTGAAATGTTGGTAACAACCAGCTTTACTACAACGTTATAACAGAACCGACGTTTCATTTTGGCGCCGTTGCCGGGGAGCAACGGCTATTCTAGAGATAATCAAATTCCTGTTTTTACATTGCTAACAATCTCTCCTTTGTTGTGCAGGAAAATACAAGAAAATCGAGAAGACAAGCAACCGCACGACAACCACTCCAAGGACAGGTAAAATTCTATCCTCTCAATCCCTAAACTCTAAAGAGGAAGAAAAGAAAAGAACAAGCAATATAGGGCTAACCTGTCTTCCATATTTAGTAACCATAAAAGTTGCATGTTTTCAACTCCTTATTTCTGCACACTATTAAGGGTATTTAAGGGCTAACACATTCTTGCTTGAGCCCTAATTACCCAACAAAGAATTAACTGGACCAAGTAGAGCCAACCTAGGATCCAACATTAGGGATTTAGAGACACACTCCTTAAGCAAGAATTGAGAAAACCAAATGAAGTGTGCCCAAGCCCTTGTCTGAAAATACCTATTCAAAGAAAAACCTAAAACAATTGGCTCTCTAAACACTTGAACCCTAAAAGACAGGACCTAAAAGCTCTCAAAGAAAACAAGAGGTAAAGTTGACCCCTTGGGTCAACCAACCTTAAATTAGGTCACTCTTTGCACTTAAAAGACTAAAGTTCAAGTGAAAACCTTAAGCACCCTGATCTTAAAATTGGTAGACTTAAGAGGTCAAGATCCCCATTCTGGTCTACCTGGAACCGCAGTGACAAGAGAGGTCGGGTGGGGGAAACCCTGTAACCCGTGGGGACGCTCTACCGTGTAGGGGTCTTCGCGGGACTCTCCCTCTCTGGCTGCCCAGGTAATTCTCAGGTGGACGATCTTTCTGATCAAGGGGTCCATCTGCCCCGCACCTCTATAGTCACCCAACACATTTTTGGGTGTCTTGATCGGGTCCAGCACCTGCTTATCTCATCCAGCCCTTCAGTATTTTTCAGGAGGTCCTTGAAACCTCCAATAGAAATTCACTCTTCCCGAGGCTAAGCCTCGGCTCCTTTGTTTTTGCAGAAATCATTCACAAAATCCCCTTCTTCCATCTTGATTCAAACTTTGATTCTATTCCACCACCAGATCCAATTATGCAGCCTAATTACCTAGCAAGACTACCATTCAAGAAACCTGAATATCGGAGATCTATGAAAGATAAAATGATCGAGGATGCCATAAGATTCTATGAAAAAGAAGAAAAAACCTCAACACCAATAGGAGATATTCAGGTTGATGTCCCAACAACCACATCCTTCATCATAAACTGTGCCCAAATTCTATTAACTGGAATTTCAAAAGGATCAACCCGAGATATGCTCATGACAGGATACATTGAGATGGAAAAATTACACCAATCTGAATACCTTCAATGCTTGACAAATCCTGTACTTTGGGAACAACACCAAGATGCCCTTATGAAACGGGTAGAAATGATGAAATCAGTAGAACAAATTATCAACCAGAAATACCCGTATATACCAGAAACAAAGGATGAGTCATCTTGGAACAGTATTAAGGAGCAATTCAGTTTCCCAGATCCCGGGATTGAGGCACAAAGTGGTTGTAAAATCCCAACCCAGATAGAAGACAATGTTGAATTAGGTTGGGATATTGCAGGAGAACACAATGATGAGCCAAACTTAGGCCATAAATCACCAAGCTTAGAACTCCAAGACTCCTGCAATAACAAGATTAGAATTGAACCTCTGGAGGGTATAAATTCCACCCCTTGTTTTGATAAGGTGACCCTCGAAGGTTATTCAGACTTAGGTTCTAATAATTCTACCCACATCCTAAGCCTAGAACCTAGATCTGAAACTTATTGGGAAGATTATGAGGCCCTTTTTGAGAAAGATCAAATTTTTACAGAATATGATTCCGGGCCTCTATTTAATGAATATCCCTCCCCAACATCCTCAGGAAATCTGATCGATTTTTCAGAAAACATGCCAATTTATGATACAGAAACTGAGGAGTTGGATGAGCAAGATTTTAATGGGGTCTATCCTACCAGCTTAGAGCTTGAACAGAACATCTTTTTGAGCCCAGAATTGACATATAGGCTAGAACCCAGTCAGGCTGCTGATTCCACATCTGATGATTTCTGCTGTGGTGGAATTCATGATCGTTTTCGCCAACTCTCCGACAATTTCAGATCTGACTATAATTGCGGAGAGATTCCCCTTCCTGAACACGCCAGGCCTATCTACGACCTCAGTTCACATGACTCTGACTCTGAGGTCCTGATTCCCGAGATCACCGATAACACAGAATCATTCCTTTTCGATCCTCAGGAACCAAAAACAGAAAATGCCAAGAGTGATTGCAACCAAGAATCCAAATTTTTTCTCGAATCCGATTTCTTTCACCCTACAAACACTCTTCAGGCATTTGATAGTTACCCAGAGGACTCTCTACAGAAAATCACCTATCATCTGTTTCTAGAAGAGCCCTCGTACACAATGGCCACCTCATCCGCACACACAGAACGGATCAAAACCTCTCCCAAACCCCGACCCGCAACCGGACTCAATTTCTATGCTGATTCACCTCTCACCGAGCCGATTGCACTTCCACATCGGGTTCCGAACATTGATCAGACTACATACCATGCTCTATCATTCTCTGATCACCCCTGTAGGGTTCCTGCATCAACCACTGATTATCCTACGGGTCCCTACTCTGACCAGGCTGATTCGGCACAGCCAAACCCTGCGTTTACACTTCCACATCCATCTGAGCCTCATAGTTTATGGTGGGTTCCACACTTTTTTATCCACATCTATCAACCCACCAGATTGATTGGGTTTGGGCTGCATCATCAGCCTGTTGATCTGAACAAGCACCTGGTTGGACCAACCAGGCTCTTAATCAAGGTGCTTGTCTTACAAAACTCTGCTGATTTGACCATCCCCTCTCCATCGCATTTCCCGCTTGGCTGAAGGCATCAAATTTAGCGCTCAACGGGAGGCAGCCCGTCATTCTCTTTGAAAACCTGAAACGTGTTCTGACAGCTTTTTGCACTTGAAGTTCACACTGTAGGACAGCCGACTCCACCTCAGGTGCTTGCATCTGAGATTAGAAATCGTCCGCAACAGTCACCCCGACCCATTCACTCATCAAAACAGCTATCCTAATGTATGAACTTAGTCGAATAGAAACCCCTAGGTTACAATGAGGACATTGCAAATCTTAGGCATGGGGGGGTATGAAAGTGCAAAAACTCGTAAGAAAAGGTATCAAACAAAAAAATTCACATATGCCAAAAATACCATAAAAATTAAAAAATTTTCGAAAAAGAATAAGAGGAAAAGAGGAGAATTTTGTGAAGGAGAAAAGAAACAAAATGAAAAAGGAGCACAAAATTATGAGAAAAAGTGATAGTCATTAGTAAGGAACTAAGGAATTAACCTAAGTTCTAGACCTCATTCAAGAAAATAACTGAAAAGTGCACAAAAAGATTAGTAAAGAATGCAAACCTTAGGCATTCTTGAATAGACTCTTAGTACTCATTAAGATCTGGACACTCCTCAAGAGGTTGAGGAAAATGAAAAGCTTAAGTATTAGGTCTAAGGCTTAGGAAGTATTCGACCTCGTTAACTAATTTTTGGTTTACGGGACTCAGTAACCTAAGCACCCTAATCTCACACACAGCCTGGTTCAGTAAGCGTAAAAATCAGAATCACGCAGAAGCGTCGCAAAAATATGAAAGGAACACCTAGAATAGGAATGGCCGATCAACACAAGTTGATTTGGACGAGTTCCCAGCGCGGAGAGGTGGGAAATCCCCTCGAAGATGCGTAACAAAATATCATCTCCTCGGTGCTTGTCTCTTAGGATATTTACATATCCTACGGGGGGCATGTAAGCACTCTGCTGGTTCAGATTCCATGGATGGCATTATCTCGAAGTGTCAATTGCCAGGGTCTGGATTCGGCCACGGAATACCATGGATGGGATTATCTCGAAATCTCAATAGCCAGGGTTCCGGGGGTTGCCATGGGCGGTGCTATCTCGAAGCATCGATCGCCAGGAACCCTTGAGGATTGATGATGGGAGCAAGGAATCTGATACAGACCGTGTTGAAAAGCCAATCCTAGGCTAGAACTAAAAAAAAAAAGAGAGAGAAAACTCTCCAAACAGAAAAACTTTCTATCTCTCTCTTACAAAACGCACTGCGAACTGGGCCAGGGCTAAAATCATTTCAAGCACGGGTGCTTTAACCACGAAGTCCAATAAACCTTAGGTTAGTTCTTGCGGGCCTTAAAAACCTTTGCTAAAAGACTGAGGCTAAGGCTAGACAGATTTGGATCTTGATTGGTACTAGAGTATCTTTTAGGCCTATGGTCAGCATTCTAACCTAATCTATGCTCAAATAAAAAAGGCACTTATCTAAAACCATTGAAAACTTCATGGTCTAGAACAAGGGTTGAAACCTTAAGTTTTTTTTGCTAAGGGACTAGCAAAAGCTAGGCATGGGGGTATGATGAGAACCTCATCATGAGCCATAACTAGCTCATTTTGACCCAATACAAAGGATAAAAGCTCCTACATATCTCAAGGAAAGGCTTAACTCAGAGAATTCTGAGTTTGAGAAGAAAACCAGTCATAAGGGGTAAAAGTGCAATTTTACCAGTACAATCTGCATACAGGGTAATTCAGGGCCCAAACACAGGTCAAAACAGCTTAATAAGAATAAAAGTGGGATGAGATGATCTAGCAAGGGCTACAGCACTTCCAAGGAACCAAATGATAATCTGTAACCCTAAAACAACCCACTTCAATTCACAAGGTTCGAGGCAAAGTAAAAATAGAATAAACCCTCTAAAATTCATAGAAAAATAATCTCTAGGGTTTAGAACCTTCAATTTGGCCTTTAGAACCCATTTTGACCTACATTGAGAACCATGCCCAATTAATAACTTAATTTGGGTCTTTACGCAAATTGACCGGTCAAACAAGGTTTAATATGAAAATGAAATTTACCATCAGATTCCTTAGGTTCTAATTAGTCATGTATAAAAACTTGAGCCTAAGAAGAAACCTCCTTGACCGACTTTACACTTTGGTCCTCATATATTTACTCTTTGGCCCTCAACTTTTGAACCCTCGCATTTTGACCCCTAACTCTCCTTCGTTCTTTGCAAACAGGTCCCTCCTGCAAAACCCTGCCAGCACCATGCTCCGGCGACCTTGCGCGGAGCATGGCGCCGCGCAGGGTGAGGTGGAGGACCTGGCATGTGTACCGGGGGTGCCCTGCGTCGTCAGCCGTCGCAGGAGCACCCCCATGGTCATTGTAGCCCCCCCATACCGGCCGTGCGAACGCACGGACGGTATGGGTTCGTATTCCGACCATTCTCCGGCGAGGGAGACACGTCGTCTCCCTCTGCCTTCCTCCCTGCTTCAACCCTATAAATACCCCCCGCCGCTCCACCGACGAGGGCAGCCTGGATCTGACGGAGAAAACCCCCAACTTTCCTCTCTTCTCACTCCGGCAGACGCCCACCAGCTCCGGCGGTTCTTCTTCCTCCTCCTCTTCGCTCTGCCGCAATACCAGCAGCAGAGACTTCTTCCCCTGCTCTTCCCGCGTCGCGCAATACCGGCGCGCGCTGCCTCTGCCCCGTCGTCACCGCCGTCCTCCCCTCACTGGGCATCATCTTCTCCGGCGACAGTCGATACGACTGTCGCCCTCTTCCTCCCCCTTCGTCCCTGCAGTTAAGTTAGACCTACTCCCCTTCTCCTCCTCTTTCTTTCCCCGCTTTCAATTTAGTCAATTAAACCCTCGACCGCTCCTGTTCACCCTCATCCTCTCCGCCTCCGACCACCCTCCGGCGAGCCGCTTCCATCACCTCAGCGACCCACACGGCTCGCCGACCACCGTAGAACTTCCGCCTCCTCACCCTGATCCTCTTCCGCCCCTCCACTTCCCACCAAACACCCTCTGCAGATCCACCGAACACACCCACTCCCTCGCTCACAGTTTGACCTAGGACGACCTATTAGCTCCATCTCGCCCCCTGCAGACCCCCTGACCACCTTCGCCGTGCCACGGCGAAGGTCCCCCGCCTGTCTGATTTGGCCGAGAGGCCGTTCTATTGATTTCAGGTTCCAGGCCTTGACCGCCATTGGCGAGGAAGCTCGAAGCTTGCTTGAGGTTGCTCCAAGCCTAGATATCCCAGGTTGAAGACCTAGGCTGCGCGAAAGAGTCTTGCACACACACCCTGGCCCTCAATTGGAGTTGCGAGCCTCAACAGCTGTTGCAATTGGAAGCACCATCCCTATTGCAGGCGTGAGAGAAATGGGGTGCGCGGATAGTCCCACCTCGGAAACTTCTGAAGCCACACACCCACATAAATTGCAAAAGTGCCACCATCTGTTTGCCTCAGTTACCACGGGGTGAGGTCCCTCTCACCCGACCCGACCCGGCCTCGTCCGTGACCTCGCTCCGCGGACCTGGCCCGACCCGATTAGACTGACCTGCACTCCTCGCCCACCACGCACGCCGGTGGGCCTGGACCCGGGCCTGACCCGAACCCGATTACCCGGTAGCGCTCTGGGAGAGCTTCCGAAGAGAGAATTCAGAGAGAGAGATACGCGGGGGAGGGGGGTAGAGTAGGTTTTTGCCCTCTGATGAACTCTTGAGCGTGCAGGCACAGGTGAAGGACTGCGGAAGAAGAAGCAGCTGCACTGTAGCAACTGCTCAGTTAAGTCGTCGAAGCACCGGGCCAGACGACGGACAGTCAGCAGCCAGAGCAACACAGAAGGCAGGCTGAAGAAGAAGGAAGGGAGACTTAGTAGCCGAAGGCAGAAGCACCACGATTGTAGAAGAAGGAATGAAGAGAAGCAAGAAGCAAGAAAAGAAGAAGAAGATCTGAAGAAAAAGAAAGAAAGAAAACAAGGAAGAACAGAAGACAGAAGAAGAAGAGCACGAGGGGAAGATCTGAAGAAAGCAGAAGAAGAAGAAGACGAAAAAGAAAGAAAGAAAACTAGGAAGAACAAAAGCCAAAGAGGAAGAAAGAAGAGAAGAAGAAGAAGAAGCCAAATTTTCATCTCTCTCTCTCTCTCTCTCTCTCTTTATTTTTGTAATAGAACTTGTGTATCTCTAGAATACAACTTGCTCCCTGAGTTCGACCTCGGGAACTCTTTTATTTTTCCGAGTAAAAAAATTTTATTTGAAATGTTGGTAACAACCAGCTTTACTACAACGTTATAACAGAACCGACGTTTCACATGCCCAGCATTCCCTTCCTCCTTCGCCTCTTCTTCTTCTTCGCCAATAGTGACAAAAGAACCTAAAGTCCGCCGTCGATGCCAACACGCAGCCGGCACCCTTGTCCACGAAACTTCATGAAGTCGACGCCAACACACTTCCCTCACCCTCACGAGCACAACCACGCCTTCGATCACATCAAATGGCCTTTGTCTCGCTAGCCAGAAAGCTCCACCACCGGCAGCTCCCTTCCTGCCATTCGGCCACCATTCTCCTCAGAGCAACCTCCGACGCAAAGCTCTTGACAGCGCCGACCTCCTCTGGGCTGCACGCTGCCCGCCATCGCTTCTTCTTCACACAAGGGGAAGGAATCCTCTGTTTTGGGTTCCATTAAAAATTACGAAATATGCCATTTCTAGAACTTATTTTTCTCATTTTTGTTGGTTATAAAATTGAGGTGAAATTGTAGCCTTACACTTATTCTTCTGCGTACTTGTTCAACTCTTATGATTCATCTCAATGTGCACCACATTTGGATTTAGATTTGCACTTTAATATGCATGCAATTGAAAATTACATGATATGCCACTGCACATGCACTATTCACATATTTTGGAGCTTTGATTTGTTACATGAAATTTACGTAAACAACCCTTGACTTCTCTACAAATTCAGGGTTCACATTCACAGCAGCATATCCATTGATTGATTTGATGAATATTTCTATGAACATGATTATTACATATCTGTGATCTTATTGGTTTATTACTCCCTGTGGATACGACCTAATCCATAGAGGTTAGTTTTACTGATAAATATTTTTTATCTAGGATTTTTCCACCATGATTTACATTACTACGATGATATATTTTTCTGAAAAATGAAATCTCCCGTTCAAGTACCGCCAACACTAGAGGCTAGGGAACTAGTACTTTTAATAGGATTTAACACAATTTACCTTTGCATGTTAAAGAGATAGCTGATAATCATTACCACTACTTTGTTCCATAAGTGCAGGATGGGGAAGCTATTTACATTAACCATAGGCCATTCCCATAATATCGTCTCATTGAGGACATACTAATGATTTGAAGATGTTTTAGTTAGGCCTCCTCATCGTATCTGCTCTATGTTTTCACAACTTATGGTGTTATGTGCTTTCCATATAATTGTTGTATCAAACTTATGGGCTATTGATAAATGCCAATTTATCATCATTCTTATGCCTTAAAGCAGACTTGCTCTTAGGATTTTAACTTTGCAAATAGCTTTTTAGGCTGCATTTAAGCATTCCTGTAGGTTAGGCATGCATTTAATTATTTTGTATTCTTAATGTATTTATTTGAGTGGGATAAGTAGAGAGTCAGATCCCACAAACTCTAGCATTTTGGAAGGCAACAGATGAAGAGGAAGCCCAAATTCAGCTGGATTCTAGCTCCACTTAGTTGAGGCTAATTCATCTCATCTCCATTCAACTCATTTTAGTTGGATGGTAGCTCAAGCTAGCTCAACTCAGTTGCCTTTAGCTCAATTCTAGCTCAACCTAGCTGCGACAAGCTTATCTCAGCTCCATTCAACTCATCTCAACTGAATGGAAGCTCAGGCTAGCTCAACTTAGTTTATCCCAGCTCCTCTCAGGTCCATCCAGCTCCTGGAAGCTCTACCTGACTAGGATTAGCTACTGCCATCAACTAGCTAAGCCTAGTTAGCTAAAGAAGCCCTCAACCAGGTCAAGTCAACTCAACTCTAGCTCCCGAAGACTCAGATCAGCTCAACTTGGTTGAGCTAAGCTACTGGGCCTAAGCTAGCTACCTCAACTAGCTGGGTAGTCTTCGGGAAGACCAGCTCCAGCTCACCTTAGCTCAAGATAGAAGAAAACTAGCTCAACCTAGCTTAGCTTGGCAGCTAGCAAAGAACTAGCTAGCTTAGCTAACTATTGAGCTCTACTTCAGCTATCTTTAGCAAGCAGTCAACTCCAATAGCTCCGATGCAACTCCATTTCAACTCCTCAATAAACCCTAATCTTCCTACTTCCTCCTCCATTCACCTACTAGCTAAGATAGCTTAGTTAGCTCTTCCTACTCTCCATGGCTAGCCCTAAACTCCACCTACATAAACCTCCACTTAAACCCTACCTAAGTCCACCTAAGCTCCACCTATTCCTATTCTATCTTGGCACCAACCAAGACACCACCCTTCAACCCACCACCACCACCAAGGGACACCAATGAGTTGGCACCAACAACCCCCAATAACTGCCCAAAGTTGGTGCCACTTTTCCCTCAAAAAATCACTCCATCTCCACCCTACACCTAAGCCCTAAACCCATCTACACCCTCCAAAAATTCCCTTCAAAATGTCCTTTCTAGAACCCTTCAAAGTTGGCACAAAACCATGGCACCCTTCCATGGTTGCGCCACCTTTGGTGCCCCTCCAACCACCAACTACCACCCTTTCATATGGCGCCACTTATTCTCCACCATGGATCCTTAAACCACCAACCAAAACTCCATCAAAGCCCTACAACACATACATGCCTAACCCCCCTTTCCCTTCCTATATACACCCATCATTCTACCACAAAAAAAAATGCATCCTTGGCTATCCAAAAACCCATACCTACACCTACCTAATTCAGCCAAAGAAGCAGGAGAAGAGAAGAAGATTAAGGAGGCAACATACCTGCCTCCTTGGTGACTTCTTCTTCTTCTCTCCTCTTTCTTGTGCCAAGCCAAGGAGCAAGACCACTTCAAGGACGACGGCCAAGCAGGAGCATAACGATGGTGGATGTCCACCCTTGGAGGAGGAACAAAGGAGGATACCAGGAGCATAGGAGCTTTCTTCATAGTACGGGAGCCGCCGCACCTAGAGCGAAAGCTTCTCGCTACTTGGAGGGCTTTTCTTCATCTTTATCTATCTTTTGTATTAGCTAGTGTCATCTTGTTTTTATTGTAACAAGCATTCCGTTATCTTTCATTTCACTAGCAATACAAGAAATCATTTGCCTTTCAATTTCCTGTTTTCAATTTTGTGTGCTTCTTTTTTTCTAGTATTTGTAGTCCACCACACTCCCTCTCTAATTATCTTAGATCTTCACGCACCTAGGGTGAGCTAAGAGAGGAGTTTATCTTGTCACTTAGATTCTAGTTTGTAAGCATGTTTTTCTTTAGTGTAGTCATCTTTGCATTCGTTGTCCGTTATTTCTAAAACCCTAAAAACAACAAAAACAAAAGACAGAAAGAAAAGTGTTGATTTGAGAGAGTGAGAGAGAGAACCATCTATTTGACTAACAAAATTGGCCTCCTTGGATGACCCTAGTTACCACCACTATCTAGGAATATAAATTTAAGAGTCGATCAGTTTTACACGTCTCAACGACAAAACCCCACATTTAACAAATCGCGTAAATCTCATATCAGCTATGCACTATCATGTATCGTGGACTTGTGGCACTACCTACTATCTGGACATTTCCTACTTAGTTATTATGTCCTTATGTTATATTTCTTTACATTATATTTCCTTTCATAGTATTGTGCCACTAATAAAATGTTTGTAGGATACATCTGACTTAGCATTCGGGCCATGACGGTTATGATGAAAGCTACCAATAAGTGCCATATACTTATGGATTTGGTTGGCTAGTCTTAAAACAAAGCAACCCCAACTTACATGATTACATGGAATGGATGGCTGCAATGCAGCAATTCCATGCAACATAAATTTGATGGAAAGTAAATTTAACCATCCAAGGTAAATAGTTTTGACCCAATGATAGTGAAGTTTTTTACTATTGTAGCAATTTGAGACTAGCAAATGAGTAACTCTCCTTCACTTACGCTTTTGTACTCATTTTGGGAGGTAATGGTGTTGTATGTGTTGTCTAATTTTGTGCTTTGCATGGCCCATTTATTTAAATAAATGCACTTTAATATTTATATGTCTGCGGATAGATTTAGATCTTGCATGTGCATGCCTCCAAAGCACATTACAAGCATGGTGAATTTAGGTTTGTAACATCTCTGTGAATTTATAGAAATTTCAATTTGGTTTCTATTAGTGATGAGGGGAGAAAAATCACGTCATGGATCTAATTGCCTGGCGTCCGAGTGGATCCGACTACTCGACGTCACAGCGGATTTGGTTCCCAACATCCTACAGAGATCCAGCAGTTAGGGAAGATCCGACAGTCCCGACTACTAGGCGGATTTGGCTAGTCGCTAATTGGATCCACCTACCCGACTGCTAGGCGAGTCCTACCCAATCCAGGGAACAACAAACTGTTGACCATGCTAATCGAAGAAGAAACGTACAAATATTGCACCGACATATGCACTAACGATCGTTTGGCAGTTACCTAATTGAATGCTATTAATAGCCATGCCTCAAGATCGTGGGAATGGAAAGAGGCCCACAATAGAAGGAGGTTCATCTTATAAATACTTAGGATGGGCTAACTTGTATTTTTTTTCACGCAATTTGAGAGGAAAGGAAACAAAGGAGAGATTGTACCACAAAATGACTAGTGAAATTTGGGAGTATCATCCTCCCCCCAGACATAGACCCTTTTGATGGAACTGGGTCATCAACTACCTGTGTGAATTCCTTGTGATTGCTTGTTTGAGTCGAGGTTTCTATTCTAAGGGCCTCAATCAATTAGGTTTGTGCCTTTTCATTGGTGAATTTGCCAGATTTTAATCACATACATTTGAAGTTTGGTTTCTATCAAGTAGCCAAAATGTTCCAAATTAATTGTGGTCATTATCAGGTATGTGAATCTAGAGTTGGTGTTTTCATTAGTGAGTTTTTTATTAGTGTTCAAATCCCTTCTGCCATGAATGTCAAAAAAATAAGGTTAACAGTAACTCATTATTGGTCTGCATCACTTTTTTGTCAGATTTATGATGTTACATCTAGACTGCTAGTTAATTAGGATTTATTAATATTACAATCGCATTAGTAGTATAGTATGCAATCCAGATGGATGTCATTTTATTTACTTACAATTTTTACTGGCTTTATTCCAGGTGTTCACTCGGAGGTAGTTTTTGATATATATCACTCTCTAAGATCCAAAACTCTATCTTTTATTCCAAAAATGTCAATTTTATTTACAAAAGAATAAATTAGAAGCTATGCAATCCAAGAATCAATTAATCTAAGTGAACTATAAACAAGTTAGAAAACAAATGAATTGAAGTTAATGATTCAATGCCTCAAGAATATATATAATAAAGGTTTGAAACCAAGAATTTAGGTTGAATTACTTACAAGTATCTAATTGCTTACAACTAAACAAACTATAATATTATATAATACCTTAAAAACTTTGTACAAACAAGGCTAAAAAGGATTGGCCAATTAGCTAACATATATATATATATATAAGTTATATCTATAATACGTAATATAAATATACTTAACATATAAGACATGCACAGGACACATAACACATACACAGCAAACATAACACATACATGATATACACAATATGAACACACACACACACACACTATATATATATATATATATGCTACACTCTTAACTTAATATACGAACACCTACATAAATAACTAACATATATAACTAAAGCATACTTAATTAACATGCATACACTATGTTAACACTTAACTTAAACACACACACACACTAATAACCAAACCTAAACCTACAAGCCAACACTTAACTAATTTTATTCACAACTTTAAAGTTAGACAAAAAATAATGGCAAGCTTTTCATGCAGGTCAACAACCCATGGGCTAGATCAGCCACTACTAGGCTCACCCTACTAAAGATAATAGGTCATAGCTCTACGACATGGGTCAATGCATGCACGCACACGCCTGAATGCAAACACACTCACAACACACGAGACTTTCAATAACACTCAAGGCACGCCGTAGCGTCCACGTCCAAGTCGTTCTAGCAGCTTCGGCACACAATTCAATATATATTGTAGCACCAACTCTTCTACGCTTGATGTGGCACTAAACACAGCGTTGATTTCAGTTGCACTCAGCTATAGCATGCAATGCATTATAGTAGGTTAGTAGGATAATTAGGAGTTTAATTAGCGATTAATTAAGGGTCCAATTTACGAATAAATTACATAATCATGTAGTTAACACATAGGGCTATCAATTGCATCCATTAAGTTAAGTAAATTATATGTATAAATATATACTTATTTAAATTAGTTAAACTTAGGGGTATGATATGATTATTATTAGCTATAATACATTGATGTACACTATAAATTACTATGTAAATTACCTAATTAAGGTACACATTTACATAATCAATTAAGATTATTAAATAATTTAATTAGATTTATTAAGGTATTTACACGTTATATATACACGTATACATTATATACATATAAGTTAGTTATACAATATATACATACTACTATATAATAAATGTATATAATACATACTACTATTATACAATATGTATGTATATATATATAAGATTATAAATGTATATAAAATAAGTTAAAATATAAATTATCAAAGTATACTATAACTTATCCTAGTATCTAGTCAACTTACTAATTTAAATTAATATAACTTACTAATGTATTTTAATAGCTTAGATATATATATAAATATACACATCAATGAACTAAACTTCAATAATTTACATACTAAATACTTAACTTAAGGTCTTAAGTTAGATATATTTACAGAAGTATACACGCATAGGACACTAATATATACACATAAATTATATACATGTATAATGTTTATATAAATATAGTTATATTATACATAAATTACATAATATATAAGTTAGAATACATATCATAGCTTATTTATCTATAACTTATACACACACACACATGTAATAGATAAATAATTTTCATACATATTTACATATAAGTTAACTATAATATAATATAAATATTATATATACCCTATATACATTATATACAAGAGAGATTTTTAGGATTTTGGGTATTTTCTGATTATTTTTTGTTTTTGAGTTTTAAGTGAGTAAAGGAAGAGGAAAGAATGGAAAGGAACCTCTTTTTAGTGTTTTGTTTTTAAAACTTTTATTTCCAAACCAAGTAGAATATGTTGAAATAAATGCATATAAGAAATAAATAAAAATATATGCATTTCCAATGATTTTGCATAAATTAAAAATATTAAATCAAGTAAGTCAAACATGATTTGGTAAGATCCATAATAAAAATTAAACAACAAAGAACATGCAATAGCACAAATAAACAAAATAAGAAGGGATTAAATTTTACTCCGATCGAAGCATCCATTAAGGACTTCCCTTGGAGAAGCTATCACCCCCAACAATACCGATGCGTTGTGGTCTGACGAACTCCTCCCAAGATACAACGATCCACCTTCAAGATTCGGTGCACTCTGACCTTGGATACCCTTGAAAATCATCTCAAGAGAATGAAGCCGAGGCAATTTGGTTGGTCAACCAAATTCCTGATTGATCTACCAATTAATTAGTTTGATCAATCAAAAACCTCTCATGGATCACTCTCAACTTTGTGCAAGATCGACAAAAATCAATTAGAGATTTTTCTACCAATCTCACATCAAAAGAATGCACTAAGAAAGAGAGATAAGAACGAGAGAGGGAGGGAGAGAGTGGAGAGAGCTTTTCTGCTCTTGTTGTGTGTCAAATGAGAGCCCCCTCGTGACCTTATATAGAGCCCACAACCCAACGTTTATGGAAATTCTCATTTTATGGAAATACGGTAATTGATCAATGAAGTTAGTCCCATTAATCTATCAAAATCAATTGATTGATCAAACTTGACTATTTGGTCAACCAAACCAATTGATCGACCTTCTACCTTTTAATCGACCAATCTAGGTCAAAATCATAAGATTAAAAATTCAAGTTTCATGTTCCAAATTGATTCTCACCCGAGCCCGAGCCCGAGTTGGAGTCAGGTCGGGGCGGGGAGGGGCGGGGCACTCGAGCATGCGTGCATGGTCCCCAATCCCACCTCTCACTCTTTGCTACATAAGCCATGAGAGGCACAGGACTCTTACACCCACCAAGTGTTTTGTCCACTTTCAGCATGGGACTAAATCCTCTCCCAAATCTCATTGATTTCAACATGAATTTCCACGTCACTGTTGAAGGGAGCTTTTCAGGGAGATTAAATGTGTCTCGTTGTAGTAAAGTCTCCTAACTAGCTCTTCAACAAATATAATTTATAGCTCAAAAATATAGAAATGAAGTCCGAAGTTGAACACAGGGAGCAAATAGGAATTCATACGCTAATCTCAATTAAAATATAAATGAGCACAATAATCAAGATATTCAATAAACAATCTCTACCCAAAATAGGTCTTCAATGCATATTATGAGTATATCAAGAGTTTAATGTGACAAAACGAGATTTGAGACAACATAGTAGTGATTTAGATCACCAATTATTAGCCTAAGCACATTATCAATTATTCAATTATCTCAAATAAAGCGACAGTGATCAGATGTTTGATGTATGGATCAAACGACTTAACCAAGCCTTGCTACAGTGCTCTTCAAAGATTTCTTTTGCTTCTTCTCTTTGGCTTCTTCTTCTTCTTCTCTCCTTCCTCTTCTACCTTCTCTCTTTCTTCTTTCTTTCCTCTCTCTTCTTCTTCAAAGGAATGACCCCTCTTTTTCTTCTATTCTTTCCTTCACAAAGCCTCCTGTGTAGCCTTTCCTCTTCTCTTCTTTTCTTCCCTTCTTCTCACAGCGACTAAGTGTTAGGCTTTCTTCTTTGAAGCAAAACCCACCCCTCCCCTACTCTCTCTCTTTCTTTCCTCCTCTCCTCTTTCTCTCAGATGGCTGAGTAATCAGGTGATCGGATCGCGTACCCGGGTCCAGGGCTATGGGTGTGAGTGTCACAGTTGAGGAGTGAGGCTAATCGGGTCGAGCATGTGCGGGTGTGAGGGACCTCATCCCATGTGTTCGAGGCAAACAGCCCAGAGTGGAACAACAACTTATGCCACTTCACTGCTCCCAAATCCCACTGTGTGGGACTATCTTCCCACTCCTCTTTTGCAAGCGCCTGCAACGTGCTATCCATGATTGGAGCAATAGCAAATCATGTGGTCTATAATTGACCACCTGGGGGTAGTCCTTTGGTAATTTCGCGTCACCTGGAGCGAGCACCTAGAGCGTGCACGGCTGGGACTTGATGAACACGTCGGAGAAGATGGCTCGGCGGCGGAGCGATGGCAAGGAACCTGAAATACAAAGTACGGGCTAAAAGATCCAGTTAAAAGGCTCAGGAGGATCACCATGGATCGTGGAATCTGATGGCGGCATCCGTGGGGTGTGGG
Source organism: Thalassia testudinum (assembly GCA_037157565.1). Classification (NCBI taxonomy): domain Eukaryota; kingdom Viridiplantae; phylum Streptophyta; class Magnoliopsida; order Alismatales; family Hydrocharitaceae; genus Thalassia; species Thalassia testudinum. Next base: position 124,718,445 of record JAZHRO010000036.1, on the reverse strand, counting down.
AGTGCATGGAGTGGTCGGAAGAAGTTAGGGTAGGACGTGCGATAGTGGGTTGTTCGAGGGCATGCTTGGATGGTGGAGAGAGTGGAATAGGTGAGGGGTTTTGTTCATGGTGTTGTGGCGAAGGCTGTGGAGTAGGTGGCAAGGTGGTTGGATGTGTGTACTATGCGGAGAGCCACGTCGGAGGTGCGGTCGGAGCTGGAGACGAAGGTGGATGGCGGTGAGGTCGAGGGGTTGTTTTTAGGTTTTGGATAAAGGGATTTACCCTAGGAATCTAAATAAACCTAATATAACCCTAAACTAATAGATGAAAGGGGGGAATGCCCACGTTGGTGGTACGCCGGACATGGGGAAGAAGAAACCTCCGGTGATAGGGGCGGCGATGACGAGGGGGGATAGGCAGTGGCCACGGGTATTGTGACGCACGGAGGAAGATGAGGGAGAGAAATCCGCTCGCTATGGTTTGTGAGAGAAGACGAGGAAGGAGGTCGAAGGAGGTTGCCAGAGCTCATGGAGAATTTGTAACGACCCGATTCCCGAGTCCCTACGAGACACGAGAACCGGACCGACTCGACTAACCCCAAGACCCAGTCGTCCAATGAGGAAGTAACCAAAAGACAGTAAAATAAACCACATTCAGCATGAATATAACTAACAGTAAGAAAGTACAGCAGTAAGGAAAGAAACTACTACAGTAGGCACCACCACAACAGTAAAACAACATTTATCATATAACAAAAACTGCAGGTAAAGAAGGTACAGCGGAAACAAAACTACTCACTAGAACAGAAACAAAAGAAGGTACAAAGCTGTGGTAACTCTACTGGACCCTACTTGGCCCAGCGTCCTCTGCAGCCGCCGACCCTGGCTGCTCAACACCTGGTCCTGAAAAAGGTAACGAGTGTAACACGTCAGCAAAACGCTGAGTAGAGTGGCAAACTAACTAAAGGCAACAGTAGAGTGTACAGTAGCTGTTATGTTCTATTACTTCCTTTTATTTACATCTTTCAATTTTTCTCACTATTTCATTTACTTCTCAGATCCTTTACTTGATCTCGGATGTCCTCGTGGGACGATCTTGATTGCAGTCTTTTCCAAAAGTAGAAGTAGCACGTGGTGCTCTCCTGACCGGGAGAGTCCCTCGTGGTGATCCTACCCTCAGTCAACCACCCCAAGGTCACTGACAGACGTAACGGTGACTACGGCACGCGCGATAAACGCACAGGTAGCTAGCCCGTACTGGCACGCGGTCAGTCGTTTCCGTTAACGGGTGCGCCCAAAGCACAGCACGGAACCAGGGCAGAGCCCTCTCAGTAACAGGGGTCCAACCCCTCCACAGTAACCAAACCGGGGCCTTGCCCCTCCACAGTCCGCGCACCCTCGCCTGACTACCCTGGTTTGCCCTAGTGGGCCTAACAAGTCGGTGAAGGAGGCTAGCAGAACCCCGGGGCCCGTGGGGTAGCTAGTACTCTCCTAACACTACTAGCTCTCCTCGGTACTACGTACACGAGGGCCAACAAGTCGGTACAGAGCGGCCAAGCCTAACCCCGGGTCCCTGGGGCGGCTGGCCCCACTCTGCACTAAAACAGGTACAGGTACTTCCCTTGGTACTGCGTACCCAAGAGACAGTACAAACTACGTCTCAGTTCCATTCCTTTTCTTTCCAGGAGTTCCACTCCTAATTCCCCGTAGGGTTCCAGCCCTTTATCTCAGAACATCATATGTTTCACTTTCCAGATTCACGTTCTCAATTTCCATGATCTCAAACATGTTTCTTTGTTCATAACAGGCAGCTGTTAATTAATTTCACAGGCAGCTTATATATTCCTTTCCATTTTTCCAAGACTGCAGTAATATACATTCCACTAGTTTTTCCATCCTAGGATTCATGCCATATCCTAGGATCTATCATACAATCTAGTTTTCCGGCCCTAGGATTCATGCAACACCTAGGAGCTATCATTCCATACATTTCTCATTCCTAGGATTCATGCAATGCCCTAGGTTCTAGTTATGGTTCCATACTTTAACAGATTTTATTAATACTTAAAACCACTCTACCAGGTACAACGGAAGTAATGGGGGCGTGGTCGGGAATCCCGCGCGCCTCCGCGACTCTCAAGACTGCAACCGAACGAGGTCCTATCACAAGGATCAAACACAAGGAGAGTCTCAAAACAGTGTATAGCTACTGTAGGCGGGTAGAGGAATAAATTCTGAAACGAACGCAACTCGAATCGCGGAAAACGGAGCCCAAACGGGCCCTAAACGGGTCGAGACAGACAATACTGTGCAAAATCAGACGTCTAGAACTCCTTCCAGACGTCTTAAACAGTGGATCAGAGAATTACCTGTTCGGCTTGGTTCCCCGGACGTCCAGAAGTCTGTGGGGACGTCTCTCCTAGATCCCAGACGTCCGATGGTCTCTCCGGACGTCTGGAGGTCACTCCCGCCGTCTGGTACAACTTCCAGACGTCTGATTCGCAAAGGATGACGAATCCGAACACCTGCGCACAGCCAACCCTCCTCCCTCAGTACGGTCAGTCGACAAAAAGAAGGAGAAAGCGGAAACTCACCTTTCAGACATCTGTATGATCTCACAGACGTTGACCTTGCCGTCTGGATATCAATCCAGACGTCTGATTCTGGAAATTTTTCCAGAACCAGAACCTTGCTCGGCCTCCGCTCGCGACGCCGCCCGCGTCGCACCTCGCGCGTCCGCTGCTCCGCCCGCAGCAGGTCCCTCTCCGCGACGCTCTGCGCCCCCTGCGCCCTCCGCCGGCCGGCCAAGCTGCTCCCGGCGAGCTCGCCCTCACGGCAGAGCCCCGCCCTCGCACGCAGCAGCTCCTCCGCGCCTACTGCGGCCGCCGCTGCCGCTGCGCCCTCGCGTCCGCTCGCTCTCGCGCACAGGTAGGAGAGAAGGAGGAGGATGGTGGAGACGGGAGGGGAGGCGCGCCCCCCCCCCCTTTTAACGCCGCGCGGAGAGGAGAGAGAGACGGTCGCAGTCGCCTGCAGCCGCAGAGGAGATGCAGGATCGCAGGTCTGCGCGCACAGGCGCGCAGACGAATATCCCGTGCGAGCATAACTGTTCGCCAGACGTCTGTAAACTATCCCGGACGTCTGGTCAGACGTCCGGATGTGATCCCAGACGTCTTTACAGACATCTGGGCCACCTCCCAGACGTCTTAAAAGACGTCTGGGGCACGCGCTCGTTACAGAATTCGATCGAAGAGGAGGGAAGAAGGAGATTCTTCAGCCAAAATCAAGCTGAGAGAAGGTTGTGCACGCCGACTCTTTATAGAGCTTCAGGGGAAGCTTGGATCAAGAAAGAAGGATTCATGGCTTGGGCTTGAAGGAAAAGAACCCATGATTCTCGTGCATTCGCATGAGCAATCCATGGGGATCTTGAACTCCACAATGATCTCAGATTATTCGCCCATGTGTGAACATCAATCCCACCAATTTTGGTGGGATTTGATTGCCATTAGAGTAGGATTCAGGCTATTCAAAGTTGTTTGGAGGTCGGGTTTGACCTCAATGGTAGAAGGGGCTTCTTTGTGAAAGTGACAACAAAGTTAGGGACCCACGTGTAAGGAATTCAAAAAGCTAGGTGTAACGACCCGATTCCCGAGTCCCTACGAGACACGAGAACCGAACCGACTCGACTAAACCCCAAGACCTGGTCGTCCAACGGGGAAGTAACCAAAAGAGCAGTAAAATAAACCACATTCAACATGAATATAACTAACAGTAAGAAAATACAGCAGTAAGGAAAGAAACTACTACAGTATGTACCACCACAACAGTAGAACAACATTCATAACATAATATGAATTACAGGTAAAGAAAAGTACAGAGGAAACAAGAACTACTCACTACAGTGGAACTAAAAAGAGGTACAAGAGAACAGTGGTAACTCTACTAGACCCTACTTGGCCCAGCGTCCTTTGCAGCCGCTGACCCTGGCTGCTCAACACCTGATCCTGAAAGGTAACGAGTGTAACACGTCAGCAAAACGTTGAGTAGAGTGGCAGCTAAACTAAAGAAACAGTAAAGTGTACAGTAGCTGTTTTAATTTTCTTTCTTCCTTTATTTACATCTTTCTATTGTTTCACAATTTATCTATTTCTCAGATCCTTCACTTGATCTCGAATGTTCCTCGTGGGAACGATCTTGATTGCAGTCTTTTCCGAACAGTAGAAGTAGCACGTGGTGCTCTCCTGGCCGGGAGAGTCCCCCGTGGTGACCCTACTCTCAGTCAACCACCCCAAGGTCACTGACAGACGTAACGGTGACTACGGCACGCGCGGTAAACGCACAGGTAGCTAACCTGCACTGGCACGCGGTCAGTCGTTTCCGCTAATGGGTGCTCCCAAAGCACAGCACGGAACCAGTACAGGGCAGAGCCCTCTCAGTAACAGGGGTCCAACCCCTCCACAGTAACCAAACAGGGGCCTTGCCCCTCCACAGTCCGCGCACCCTTGCCTGACTACCCTGGTTTGCCCCAGTGGGCCTAGCAAGTCGGTGTAGGAGGCTAGCAAAACCCCGGGGCCCGTGGGGTAGCTAGTACCTCCCTACACTAGTAGCTCTCCTCGGTACTACGTACACGAGGGCCAGCAAGTCGGTACAGAGTGGCCAGTCCTAACCCCGGGTCCTTGGGGCGGCTAGCTCCGCTCTACACTAAACAGGGGGACAGTCGCTCTCCTTGGTACTCCGTACTCAAGGGCCAGCTCACTTCCCCAATTCTATTCCATTCACTTTCCAGGAGTTCTACTCCTAATTCCCCATAGGGTTCCAGCTCTTTAACTCAGCGCATTCCGGTTTCACCTTTCCAGTTTCACGTTCATACATCCCATATTCTTAATCATGTTCATTTATTCATAACAGGCAGCTGTTAATTCAATTCACAGGCAGCTATTGTTTCCTTTTCACATTTTCCAAGGCTGTAGTATTCATACATTCCACTAGTTTTCCCGTCCTAGGATTCATGCCATATCCTAGGATCTATCATACAATCTAGTTTTCCAGCCCTAGGATTCATGCAACACCCTAGGATCTACCATTCAATCTATTTCTCATTCCTAGGATTCATGCAATGTCCTAGGTTCTATTTATGGTTTCATAATTTAACAGATTATACTTAAAGCCACTCTACCGGTTACAACGGGCGAACTGGGGGCGTGGTCAGGAATCCTGCGTGTCTCCGCAACCCCCGAGATTGCAACGGAACGGGGTCCTATCACAAGGATCAAACACAAGGAATTTCTCAAAACAGTATACAGCTACTGTAGACGGGTAGAGGATTTAATTTCGAAAAGAACGCAACTCGAAACATGGAAAACGGAACCCGAACGGGCCCTAAACGGGTCGAAAACGACGAAATAGTGCAAAATCAGACGTCTGGAACTTATTCCAGATGTCTTAAAAAGTGGATCAGGGGTTACCTTGCTCCGCGTGATCTCTCAGACGTCCAGAAGCCTACGGGGGCGTCTGGCTTAGTTTCCAGACGTCCAATGGTCACCCAGGACGTCTGGAAGTCCTTCCCGCCATCTAGCACTGCAGCCAGACGTCTGATTCGCGTTGGATGCGAATCTCAGAACCTGCATGTACCCATTTCCTCTCTCTCTTAGTACGATCAGTCGAAGAAAAGGAAGAAGACGGAAATAACTCACCTTTCAGACGTCTGGACAGTCTTCCAGACGTCGTGCCCGTCGTCTGGCTATCAGCCCAGACGTCTGATTCTGGAAAAGTTTCCAGAACCAAGGTGCAACTCGCCCTCCGCTCGCGACGCACGGCCGCGCTACGAGTGCTCCGCCTGCTGCTCAAGCTGCAGCAGGCCTGCCGTGCCACCTCGCGTCTGCTGCACCCCAGCCGGCTGGCTCCCACTGCCCCGGCAGGCTCAAGCCCTCACAGCCGACGCCTCCTCCCCCGTGTAGCACGTCCTCCCGCACCCGCCGCGGCTGTCGCCGCCGCCGCTCACTCGCGTTCGCTCTCGCGCACCGACTGGAAGGAGAAGAGGGAGGGGGCAGAGGTGACGGGAGTGAGGGGGAGGGCATGGCCTTTTATGGCCGCACGAGGAGGAGAGAGAGAGCGGGACAGGGTGGTCTGCGGCCGCAGGAGAGAGGGAAAAAGAGAGAGAGAGCATTTGCAGGTCTGCGTGCTCAGGCGCGCAGACGAAACCGTTGGTGCCAAAAATAACCGATTTCCAGACGTCTGGAAGTGGTTCCAGACGTCTGGTCAGACGTCTGGTTAGACGTCTGGGTCACTTCCCAGACTTCTTAAAATACGTCTGAAGCGCGCGTTCATAACAATATAACAAACTCAAACAAAGTTTCATCCCCGATACTTGTGCTAACTAGGGTGCGGAAAAGACGTCAAAATAACCATAACAAACTCGAAGAGGACCGAAGCCGTTCCGAAAAGACGTACCTGCGAAGAGCTCCGGGTACCGCTCCCGCATTGCCGCCTCAGGCTCCCAGGTAGCCTCCTCGTACCGCTGGCTCCTCCACAAAACCTTTACCAGGGGTACTTTCTTTCGTCTCAAACTGCGGACGGCACGGTCTAGAATCTGCACTGGCCGCTCGGGGTAGGTCAGGTCGTCGCCCACCTCGACGCTCTCGTGACTCAGTACGTGACTGGGATAAGCTACGTACTTCCTGAGGTTGGACACGTGGAACACACCGTGCACACCAGAAAGCTGCGGGGGAAGGGCAAGCCTGTAAGCAACGGGTCCAACCCTCTCCAGGACCTCAAAGGACCCCACAAACCTCGGCGCGAGCTTCCCTCTCACCCCAAACCGCTGCAGGCCCTTTATGGGCGAAACACGAAGAAAGACGTGGTCCCCAACCTCAAACTGCACCTCTCTACGTCTCCGATCCGCGTAGCTCTTCTGTCTGCTCCTGACAGTGCGGAGTCGCCTGTGGATCTGCTCGACCACCTCCTGACTCTGCCGGATCAACCTGGGGCCAACCTCCCACTTGGTCCCCACCTCAACCCAACTCAAGGGTGCCGTACACCTCCGTCCGTACAGAGCCTCGTAGGGAGCCATGCCGATACTCGAGTGATAATTGTTGTTGTATGCAAATTCTGCTAGGGGCAGGTGCTCCTCCCAAGAGCCCCTCCAGTCCAGTACACAGGCATGCAAAAGGTCCTCAAGTGTCTGTATCGTGCACTCAGACTGTCCGTCCGTCTGGGGGTGGTAAGCTATACTAAACCTCAACCGCGTCCCCAAGGCCTGCTGAAACTCAGCCCAAAACTGGGACGTAAAGCGGGTATCCCGGTCGGATACGATCTCCCGCAGAACTCCGTGTAGTCGTACCACATCACGGATATACCTCTCTGCCAACTGTGCTGGTCCCAAAGTGACTCAGATCGGCAAGAAACGTGCCGTCTTCATCAGTCTATCCACAATTACCCAGACAGCGTCGTGTCCCCACTGGGTAACAGGTAAGCCCACCACCAAGTCCATGGTGATGCTCTCCCACTTCCACTCTGGCACTGGAAGCGGCTGTAGCGGCCCTACAGGCCTCTGATGCTCGGCTTTCACCTGCTGGCACACTAAGCACTGCTGCACGAATTCACACACATCCCGCTTCATCCCCCTCCACCAAAACTCGCGTCTCAAGTCGTGGTACATCTTCATGTTTCCGGGATGTATGGTGAATCTGGAACCATGTGCCTCAGTCAGGAGCTCTCTCAACAGCTCCTCGTCTCTGGGAACACACAATCGTCACCTCAAGCACCGCACTTGGTCTGTGAAAGAGAAGTCCCCCGGGTCTCCCAACAGTACTCTGTCGCGCAAGGACTGCAAGTACGGATCGGCCATCTGTCCTGCGATGATGCGGTCTATCAGCTCTGGCCTGGTCTGTCGTGTCACCGTCACTGCCCCACAGTACCCCTGTAACTCTAGAGGTCGCCAACTGCCCACCTCCTCCAAAAGGCTCCAACTCTGTAACTGTAAACTGGCCAAGTGTGCGGGCGCCTTACGGCTCAAGGCGTCAGCCACCACATTGGCCTTTCCCGGGTGGTAGGAGATGCTGCAGTCGAAGTCCTTCAGGAGCTCCAACCAACGTCTCTGTCTTATGTTGAGCTCCTTCTGATCAAAAAGGTATCTGAGGCTCTTGTGATCTGTGAAAATCTCGAAGGTCTCATCGTACAAGTAGTGCCTCCAGGTCTTCAGCACGAAGACGACAGCTGCCAACTCCAGGTCGTGGGTAGGGTAGGTATGCTCATGGGGCTTCAGTTGCCGCGAAGCGTAAGCGACAACGTGACCCCTTTACATGAGCACACCTCCTAACCCCTGCAAGGAGGCGTTCGTGTATACAACGAACCCACTACTATTGTCAGGGATGGTGAGCACGGGAGCCGAGGTCAACCTCTCCTTCAGCTCCAGAAAACACGCCTCACAGGCGTCTGTCCAAGCGAAGGGCACGTCCTTCCGGGTCAACTGTGCCATAGGACGCGCGATCTGTGAAAAACCTCTGATGAAACGTCTGTAGTAACCTGCCAGTCCCAGGAAACTGCGAATCTCAGTGACTGAACGTGGTCTCTCCCACCTGAGTACTGCCTCAACCTTGGCTGGGTCCACCGCCAAGTCGTCTCCAGAGATCACATGACCTAGGAAGGTCACCTCCCTCAACCAGAACTCGCACTTGCTATGTTTGGCGTACAGCCTGCGTCGTCTCAGAGTGTCCAGAACCATCCGCAAGTGCTGTCAGTGCTGCGTCTGATCTCGAGAATAGATGAGCACATCATCTATGAAAACCACCACGAACTGGTCCAAGTACGGTCTAAAGACCCGGTTCATCAGATCCATGAAAGCAGCGGGGGCATTTGTCAGCCCAAACGGCATGACCAAAAACTCGTAGTGTCCGTACTAGGTGCGGAAAGCTGTCTTGGAGACGTCGGTCTCCCTGATCCTCAACTGGTGGTATCCAGACCTCAAGTCTATCATGGAAAACACCGTGGCACCCCGAAACTGGTCAAATAAGTCGTCGATCCTCAGCAGTGGATATCTGTTCTTGATGGTGACCCTATTCAGCTGTCGGTAGTCCACACAAAGGCGTAAGGTCCCATCCTTCTTCTTCACAAACAGTATCAGGGCTCCCCAGGGAGACGCACTAGGCCTCACGAAACCTTTCTCCAAAAGGTCCTGCAACTGACACTTGAGCTCTCGTAGCTCAAGCAGTGCCATCCTGTATGGCGCGGTGGAGATGGGGCTGGTCCCTGGTACTAGTGAGATCTCAAACTCGATCTCACACTCAGGCGGTAGTCCTGGTAACTCGTCTGGAAACACGTCAGGGTACTCTCTAACCACCAGGATGCTCTGGAAGTTTGCCACAGGGCTGGGCTCTTCTACTACACAAGCTAGGAAACCCTCACACCCCTGGCTCAAAAGTCTCGCCGCCCGAAGTGCCGAAATGCACCTGAAATCTCCGTCCACTGGCTGTCCGTGAAACTCGAAAGAAGGCAACTCCGGAATGGAGAAAATGATCTTCCTCTCAAAACAGTCCAAGGCGTGGTAAGTGGACAGCCAATCCATCCCCAGAATCACTCCAAAGTCCTCCATCTGTATCATAATCAGGTCAGCTGGCAGGCTATGTCCCCCGATGCTGACCTCGCAATCCGTGTACACCTCCTCAGGTACAAACAGCTGACCACTCGAACCTCTGATTACGAATGGATTCTCTAATAGTGTAAAATCCTGGTCCAAACTAACTGCGAAACTGGCTGCGACAAACGAGTGCGTAGCACCGGAATCGAAAAGCATGTAAACGAGTTTGCCGAAAACTGAAACCATACCTGCTACCACCGATCCTGAAGCTCTGGCGTCCCTGTGTGTCAGGGCGTTGATACGTCCTTCAGCTCTAGGTGCGGACGAAGCAGCCACACTCTGCATCAGACGGGTAGGTGCTGGCCGGTACCCTCCTCGTGACTACTGTCCTCCTCCTCGTGCCTGGGAACCGCGGCCTCCTGCACGCCCTCCAATGCTCTGCGTGGGAAGTATCTGCTGACCTCCTTCCCTAGACGGGCAGTCCCTCCTGATGTGGCCCGGCTGGCCACACTGGTAACAGAGGGGAACTCGACTCCCGCCCTCAGTGGGTCCCTGCTGTCGGCTGGGCGGGGGTCCGGTGCTGGCGACTGGCCCCTGTCGAGGGCCCCCAAAGGCCACTGATGGCCCTGTAAAACGTGATGGCTCTCCTGCGGATGCCACGTGTCTCCTCTCTCGCCGGCCCTGTGAAAAGTCTGGCTGAAAGGGCCTCTTCTGCCCGCCGTCAACGTCTCGCGCGGACGGGTTGGTCTCCTCGTAAGTCATGGCTGCCTCCACCACCCTCGAAAACGTAGGCAGCTTCAGGGGTTTGACATACCCCCGAATCGCAGGCCGGAGCCCCTCGATGAACCTCCAAAGGCGCTCCTCCTCAGTAGCTACCGCTGTCGCTACAAAGCTGGATAGCTCCAGGAAACGTGTGCGGTACGGGCTCACGGTCATCGTCCCATGGCGGAGAGTGTGGAACTCCCACCTCCTCTGGTCTTGCCACGTCTGGGGAAAGTACTGCTCGCAGAAGAGGGCGACGAACCGGTCTCAGGTCGGCTCGTCCCTCTCCTGTCCCTGGACCGCCCTCCACCACCTGTGTGCCGCACTCTCCAGCTAGTACGTGGCAAAGGCCACGCGACACTCCACCGGGGGGCGAAGGGTGTCGAAAATCTTCTCCAACTGCTCAAGCCAGTCCTCTGCCTCGGTCGGGTCCTCATCCCCCTTGGAGGAGGGGGGCTTCAGCTTCCGGAACTGCCCAAAGAGCTCGGAGTGGCGCTGCAATGGGGATGCTGGTCCACCCCCAGGCAACGGTGCCTCGTGCACAGAAGTATCGGAGGAAGGTGGGGGCTGCGGCGGCCCATCCCCTCCCCCGTGTCCAGCGCCGCGTCCGTCGAGTGGTCCCACAGAGGACTCCCCCTCCACAGCCCCAGGGTGAGGTGCTCGGGGCGGTGGGTGGAGCTCCTCTCGTACAATGTCTCGTATCAGCCGGGCGAGGTCCTGGGCCTGGACGCCCGGGAGTAGTGGCTGGTCCACTGGGACGTCGGCAACGGCACGCCCACCTCGCCGACCTCGTCCTCGGCCGCGCCCGCGGCCAAGCTCACCAGTCTCGCGACGAGGCATCTCCTGTAAGGAGACGCGAAACAAAACGGAACACGTCACTACGGAACGATACCGAATGGAAACGTCTAAGAACTCATGTCAAGAGATATTTTGTGGTGGCTACTCTAGTTATAGACATGTGAATTGGTTATTTTCCAGTCAGTTGATTCACTTCTCGGGACGACCTTGCTCTGATACCATCTTGTAACGACCCGATTCCCGAGTCCCTACGAGACACGAGAACCGGACTGACTCGACTAAACCCCAAGACCTGGTCGTCCAACGAGGAAGTAACCAAAAGAGCAGTAAAATAAACCACATTCAACATGAATATAACTAACAGTAAGAAAATACAGCAGTAAGGAAAGAGACCACTACAGTATGTACCACCACAACAGTAGAACAACATTCATAACATAATATGAACTGCAGGCAAAGAAAAGTATAGCGGAAACAAGAACTACTCACTACAGTGGAACCAAAAAGAGGTACAAGAGAACAGTGGTAACTCTACTGGACCCTACTTGGCCCAGCGTCCTCTGCAGCCGCTGACCCTGGCTGCTCAACACCTGGTCCTGAAAGGTAACGAGTGTAACACGTCAGCAAAACGCTGAGTAGAGTGGCAGCTAAACTAAAGAAACAGTAAAGTGTACAGTAGCTATTTTAATTTTCTTTCTTCCTTTATTTACGTCTTTATTTTGTTTCACAAATTATCTATTTCTCAGATCCTTCACTTGATCTCGAATGTTCCTCGTGGGAACGATCTTGATTACAGTCTTTTCCGAATAGTAGAAGTAGCATGTGGTGCTCTCCTGGCCGGGAGAGTCCCCCGTGGTGATCCTACTCTCAGTCAACCACCCCAAGGTCACTGACAGACGTAACGGTGACTACGGCACACGCGGTAAACGCACGGGTAGCTAACCCGCACTGGCACGCGGTCAGTCGTTTCCGTTAAAGGGTGCGCCCAAAGCACAGCACGGAACCAGTACAGGGCAGAGCCCTCTCAGTAACAGGGGTCCAACCCCTCCACAGTAACCAAACAGGGGCCTTGCCCCTCCACAGTCCGCGCACCCTCGCCTGACTACCCTGGTTTGCCCCAGTGGGCCTAGCAAGTCGGTGTAGGAGGCTAGCAAAACCCCGGGGCCCGTGGGGTAGCTAGTACCTCCCTACACTAGTAGCTCTCCTCGGTACTACGTACACGAGGGCCAGCAAGTCGGTACAGAGTGGCCAGTCCTAACCCCAGGTCCTTGGGGCGGCTAGCTCCGCTCTACACTAAACAGGGGTACAGTCACTCTCCTTGGTACTCCGTACTCAAGGGCCAGCTCACTTCCCCAATTCTATTCCATTCACTTTCCAAGAGTTCTACTCCTAATTCCCTGTAGGGTTCCAGCTCTTTAACTCAGCGCATTCCGGTTTCACCTTTCCAGTTTCACGTTCATACATCCCATATTCTTAATCATGTTCATTTATTCATAACAGGCAGCTGTTAATTCAATTCACAGGCAGCTATTGTTTCCTTTCCACATTTTCCAAGACTGTAGTATTCATACATTCCACTAGTTTTCCCGTCCTAGGATTCATGCCATATCCTAGGATCTATCATACAATCTAGTTTTCCAGCCCTAGCATTCATGCAACACCCTAGGATCTACCATTCAATCTATTTCTCATTCCTAGGATTCATGCAATGTCCTAGGTTCTATTTATGGTTTCATAATTTAACAGATTATACTTAAAGCCACTCTACCGGTTACAACGAGCGAACTGGGGGTGTGGTCGGGAATCCTGCGTGTCTCCGCAACCCCCGAGACTGCAACGGAACGGGGTCCTATCACAAGGATCAAACACAAGGAATTTCTCAAAACAGTATACAGCTACTGTAGATGGGTAGAGGATTTAATTCCGAAAAGAATGCAACTCGAAACATGGAAAACAGAACCTGAACGGGCCCTAAACAGGTCAAAAACGACAAAACAGAGCAAAATCAGACGTCTGGAACTTATTCCTGACGTCTTAAAAAGTGGATCAGGGGTTACCTTGCTCCGCGTGGTCTCTCAGACGTCCAAAAGCCTGCGGGGGCGTCTGGCCTGGTTCCCAGACGTTCGATGGTCACCCAGGACGTCTGGAAGTCGTTCCCGCCGTCTGGCACTGCAGCCAGACGTCTGATTCGCGTTGGATGCGAATCTCAGAACCTGTGCGTACCCATTTCCTCTCTCTCTTAGTACGGTCAGTCGAAGAAAAGGAAGAAGATGGAAATAACTCACCTTTCAGACGTCTGGATAGTCTTCCTGTCGTCGTGCCCGTCGTTTGGCTATAAGCCCAAACGTCTGATTTTGGAAAAGTTTCCAGAACCAGGGTGCAACTCGCCCTCTGCTCGCGACGCACGGCCGCGCTGCGAGTGCTCTGCCTGCTGCTCAAGCTGCAGTAGGCCTGCCGCGCTACCCCGCGTCTGCTGCGCCCCCACCGGCCGGCTCCCGCTGCCCCGGCAGGCTCAAGCCCTCACAGCCGACGCCTCCTCCTCCGCGCAGCACCTCCTCCCGCACCCACCGCGGCTGTCGCCGCCGCCGCTCACTCGCGCTCGCTCTCGCGCACCGACTGGAAGGAGAAGAGGGAGGGGGCGGAGGTGACGGGAGTGAGGGGGAGGGAGTGGCCTTTTAAGGTCGCGCGAGGAGGAGAGAGAGAGCGGGACAGGGTGGTCTGCGGCTGCAGGAGAGAGGGAAAAAGAGAGAGAGAGCGTTTGCTGGTCTGCGCGCTCAGGCGTGTAGACGAAACCGTTGGTGCCAAAAATAACCGATTTCCAGACGTCTGGAAGTGGTTCCAGACGTCTGGTCCGACGTCTGGGTCACTTCCCAGACGTCTTAAAATACGTCTGAAGTGCGCGTTCGTAACACTAGGGGTGCATATGTAAGAAAAAGAGTTAGACTGGACCAAAATGCAAACTAGGTCAAGATGATCTCTGATTGGGCCCAAATTTTGGTACAAACCTAACTTGGACTCAAGGAATCTAATGGTGAAGTCAAATTTTGGTTTTGACCATGTTTGACTAGGTAATTTGTGTAGAAACCCAAATTAGGGCAATTGTCTGTCTGAGACTCTATTTTAGGTCAAAATGGGTTTGATGGTCAAATCAAAGGTATCAAACCTTATGGAATATTTTTCTATAAATTTTAGAATGTTTAGATGATTTTTTCCTGATCAGAACTTCATTTAATTAAGCTGGTCTATTTTTAGGATTTCACATATCCATTAATTCTTAAAATGCGTGAAAACCCATTTCTATTTGTATAAATCCACTTATTAGATATTTATGACCCTTTGACCTTTAATTGATCCTTGGGAAACCCCATAATTGTTCTGCAATTAGGATATTCTGTTAAAACTATAGTTTTACCCCTATTTTCTATTTATCTCTCAAAATGGTTATGCAGTGAATTACGAGCTTTTGGCGGTTATGTTGGAGCATTGTCAATTGATTATGACTAAATAAAGCTAGATATGACTGATGATGACGTTATCATCATACCCTCATGGCTAACTTTTCCTAGTCCCTTAGCAAAATTGTATGAAATTAACTTGAATTCTAAACCATGCCTTTGATGCTCAATGCCTTGATTCTTTCTTCTTTTTCAAAAATTAGGTCAGAATGCTATTATTAGGCCTAAAGGTACTCAAGTACCAACCAAGATCCGGACCTGACCACCTTTAGCCTTAGTTTGTCACAAAGGTTTCTAGAGCCCACAAAAACTATCCTAAGGTTCGTTGAACCCAGCTATTAAAGCACTCGTGCTTGTAACATGGTTAGTCCAGGTTCAGTTTGCAATGCATTTTTGTAAGAGAGAGAGGGATAGAAGAATTTTAGCATTTTTGGAGAGTTTTCTCTCTCCTTTTCTTGATTATGTCTAGCTTTGGATTGGCTCAAAAATACGATTTGTACCGAATTCCTAGCTCCCACCATCAATCCTCACAGAGTCCCTAGCAATCGATGCTTCGAGATAGCACCACCCATGGCAACCCCCAGAACCTTGGCTTTCGACACTTTGAGATAGTGCCGCCCATGGCGTTCTGTAGCTAAATTCAGGCCTTGGCAATCGACATTTCGAGATAATCTTGCCCATGGCACTTGAACCAGCACAAGGTGCTTACATGCCCCCGGTAGGATATTTAGATATCTTAGGAGACAAGCACCAAGAAGATGGTATGTTATTGCGCATCTTCGAGGGGAATTTCCTGCCTCTCCGCGTCAGGAACTCGTCCAAATCAACTTGTGTTGATAAGCCGCTCCTAATCTAGGTAGCTTTTTTAGAATAGAGCAATCGCTTTTGTGTGATTTTGATTATTAAGCGCACTGAACCAAACTTGTGTGTGGATTAGGGTGCTTAGGTTACTGAGTCCCGCAAACCAGAGGTCAGTTAATGAGGTCGAATACTCCCTAAGCCTTAGACCTAAAACATATGCTTCGCATTTTCCTCAACCTCTTGAGGATTATCCAGATCTTATCGGATACTTGAATGTTTAAGCTCTAAAACAAGCCCACGAGGCCTAAAATCAGTACTCATACTAATCTATTTGTCTCTTTGTTATTCTAGGACCTAACGTTTTTCTTTTGATTTGGTCTAGAACTTAAGTAGATTCCATAATCATTTACTAATTACTCACTTTTTGTATCAAAATGTTGCTCCTTCTTATCATTTAAATCACCTCTTTTCCTCCTAAAAAATTAAGCTCACAAAATTTCCTCCCCTTTCTCTATTTTTTTGTTCTTTTTCAATTTTTATTTTTTTGGGTTTTTTGAATATGAGTAATTTTTTGTGAGAACCTTTTAGAAACTTGAGTTTTTGTGTGTTTGCACTTTAACACCCCCCCATGCCTAAGTTTTGCAATGTCTTCATTGTAAACCGGAGGGTATGAAATCAACTTGGTTCATGGGTTAGAATAGGTTGAAAGGGTGGGTGAATGGGTTGGGATGACTGTTGTGGATGATTTCAAGCTTTGGTACGAATACCAAAGCTGGAGTCAGCTGTTCTAACACTGAACTCAGAGTGCAGTAGACGTGAAGCTCAAAAGGATAATCAGAAGGATCTTAGGTTTTTGGAATGACAGGTTGCCTCCCGTTAAGTGCTAAATTCAATGCTTTCAGCCGAGCAGAAAGTGGTCATGGAGGAGTAGTCAAATCAGTGGAGTTTTGTAAAACAAATACCTTGATCAAATGCTTGGTTGGTCCAACCAGGTGCTTGTTTAGATTAACAGGCTGATGATGCAGCCCAAACCAAATCAGTCTGGTGGGTTGATGGATATGAATCAATAAATGCGGTGCCCACCGAATACTTTGAAAATCAAATGAATGTGGAAATGAAAATTCAGGATTTGGATGATTCAATTCATCCTGGTCAGAGTAGGGATCCTTAAATGAGAAAGAGTCTGTGGAGGATATAGGAACCCTACAAGAGTGATTAGAGAAGGATGGGACGTGATTAGTAGTCTAATCGAGGTCTGAAACCTGGTCGAAAGATGGAGGAGAATCATATGCAACCGAATCATCGAGAGGAGAATTAGAGTAGAAGTTAATTTCGATTGTGGGTCGGGGTTGGGTTCGGATTCGAGAAGGTTCTGTATGTGGTATAGAAGAGGTGGTTTCTTTTAAATCATTGACCTTAGTGTCAGAATCAAAGGATGGGTTGTAGTCGCTGAGGTCGTAAATAGGTTTGAGGTTGTTAGGAAAAACAATTCTACAAAATTAGAGTAAGATTTGAAATCGTCAGAGAACTTGGGAAGATCATGTTCTGAATTTGATTCTAGATCAGAGGTTCCACCACAGAAAGAATCAAGATAAATAGAATCAACAACCTGACTTGGATCTAACCTAATTTCATATTCCGAGCTAAAAAAGGTGTCTTGATTAGGCACGGGCTCAAGTTCTTGGCTCTTAAGGTAGACCCAATCAATTCCCAACTCATCCAACTCCTCGATTTCTATATCATAGATTGGTGTGACTTCTAAGAAATCAATTTGTGTCTCAGAGGAGGTTGGAGAGGTGTATTCATCAAATGTAGGCCCTGAATTGTATTTCAAATTTGAAATCTGACTTTCATCATTTTGGGCCTCATGATTATCCCAAATAGGCTCGAATCTAGATTCTAGGTTAAGGGTAAGGATTGGATCACTAGAATCTAGGCTGGGCTCTACAGGGATGTTAGAATCATTCTCAAGAATCACCTTAATAGGATAAGGCTCAGGATTTACATTCTCAAGAATGTTTGTGTTGAGCTTATCATCACAGGTGTCGGGGAAATCTAAACTTGGTGAACCAAGCTCTTGATTTTCTAGGGCTGGCACAAAATCGGGAACACCTGCAATTGGATCCTCCCCACCCTCATTAAGATCAGGAATGTCAATTGCTATGAAATTTGAATCTGAATTCATTTGGGTTAGGGGTTCACTATAACCTTGATTCTCGAACCCGGGATTTGGGAAATGTTGATCTTTAGTGTTGCTCCAAGGTGTCTCACTATCCTTTGATGGGTATTTTTGATTAATGCCTTCATATAATGCATCCAGTGCTATACCACGTGCCTTCATGAGATCTTGGTGTTTCTCTAAAAGTATGGGGTTTGGCCGACATTGTAAATGCTCATTGTCATGTAATGTCCTCAATTTAAAATATTCTCGTAAGAGATCATCCCGGGTTGAACCATGTATCATTTAGGACAAAATCATCTAAACATGGTTAAAAATGAATTTTGATGTGTTATTAACCTGAATCTCCCTAAATGGATTTGAGGATCTATAATATTCTTCATGATGTTTGCAAGCATCCTCAATCATTTTCTCTTTCATACTCATTTGAGACTCAGGTTTCCTAAACACTTTTCCTAACATGTCAGGTTGCATTTTTGAATCAGATGGTGGAATCAAGATGTAGAATCAAACTCAGGATTAGATTGAAGTTGATCAGATTAGATTAGAAATCCTTGAGAAAATCTAATGAGGTCTCTTAGGTTAAAAACCTAATGACCTTCCTGTGTATGTGCTTTAAAGAAAAGATAAGGGACTGGATGTTATTTGGACCCAATCAAGGCACCCAAAGCTTTTTGGATGACTAAGGCAGTTTTGAGGCGGATGATACCTCTGAATCAGGAATTTGCACACCCGAGAAATACCTGGGCAGCCAGGAAGGGAGAGCCCTGCAAAGACCCCTACACAGTAGAGTGTCCCCACGAGTTACAGGGTTTCCCCACCCGACCTTCCTTATCACTACGGTTCCAAGTAGACCGGAATGTACGAACTTAAGAACTTAAGTCTACCAATTTTAGACTAATTTGTGTCTTGAATTTCACTTGATTAGAAGTTGATTTGACTTGTGACCTAATTTGGAGGTTAATTGGTCCACAAAGTAGACCAACTTCACCTGACCTGCCCTAAAGATGGCAGAATGAAATCTAGGTCAAGACCTAGAAATCACCTTGAATTGACTCTCAGGTTATTAGGTCTACGATTTTAGGGTTCAAGTGAAATTAGAGCCTGATTTTAGGGTTCTACTTGATTAGATCTTTTCAAACAAGGGCTTGGATAGCACACAAATGCGGGAAGGTATATTTCCTTTTATGCAAGAAAATGTGAACTAACACTTCAAAACCCTAATGTAGAAACCCTAATTGGTTCTATTCCAAGTCCAATTAAATCTCAAGATGTACACCTTGGACTTCAAACAAGAAGGTGAGTAGTCCAAGATGCTTAGAAATTAAGCGTAATCCCTAATAGATACAAGAAATTGGGTAGGGAATTCTAAACAGAATTGCCTCAAGCTTTCAATCAGATATGAAAATTTCTGCAAATTAGGAAAACTTGTCTTTTAAGTGATGATTTACTAAGAAATTAGGGCAGGTAGTTCCTAATTGATTGTTTCCTTTTCTCTCTTCAAAGGCTTAGGAGATTAGGGAAGAAGAGAGATTACCTGCCCTGGGATTGGCTGTTTTGCACGGAAGATCGCCTCGTGATGTACCTCGCAAAATCACAAGAAATCAAATAGGGAAAGTTAGTGCTTAAATATAATCAAATAAAATTAAGAATAGCGATGAATTACATGTTGCTCCCCGGCAATGACGCTAAAATGTTAAAGGGAGCTTTTCAGGGAGATTAAATGTGTCTCGTTGTAGTAAAGTCTCCTAAATAACTCTTCAACAAATACAATTTATAGCTTGAAAATCTAAAAATGAAGTCTGAGGTCGAACACAGAGAGCAAATAGGAATTCACACGCTAATCTCAATTAAAATATAAATGAGCACAATATTCAAGATATTAAATAAACAATCTCTACCCAAAATGGGTCTTCAATGCATATTATGAGTATATCAAGAGTTTAATGCGACTAAAAGAGATCTGAGATAAAATAATGGTGATTTAGATCACCAATTATTAGCCTAAGCACATGTATATCAATTATTCAATTATCTCCAATAAAGGAACAGTGATCAAACGTCTGATGTATGAATCAGACAACTTAACTAAGCCTTGCTACAGTGCTCTTCAAAGCTCTCTTCTGCTTCTTCTTTTTGGCTTCTTCTTCTTCTCTCCTTCCTCTTCTACCTTCTCTCTTTCTTCTTCTTTCTTTCCTCTCTCTTCTTCTTTAAAGGCACGACCCCTCTTTTTCTTCTATTCTTTCCTTTACAAAGCCTCCTATGTAGCCTTTCCTCTTTTCTTCCTTTCTTCTCTTCTTGTTCTCACAGCGGCTAAGTGTCAGGCTTTCTTCTCTGAAACAAAACCCATACCTTCCCCGCTCTCTCTCTTTTTCTTTCCTCCTCTCCTCTTCCTCTTAGATGGTCGAGTAATCGGGTAATCGGATCGCGTACCCTGGTCCAGGGCTGCGGGCGTAAGTGTCACAGCCGAGGAGTGAGGCTAATCGGGTTGGGCATGTGCGAGTGTAAGGGACCTCACCCCACGTGTTCGAGACAAATAGCCTAGAGCAGAAAAACAACTTATGCCACTTCACTGCTCCCAAATCCCATGGTGTGGGACTATCTTCCCACTCCTCTTTTGAGTGCGCCTGCAATGTGCTATTCGCGATTGGAGCAACAGCAAATGGTGTGGTCTTCAATTGACCCCTGGGGGTGGTCCTTCGGTGTTACAACCTGGTTCCCGGATCCCTACAAGACCCAAGACTGGCTCGTCTCGACTAATCCCAAGACCTAGTCGTCCAACGAGAAACAACCAAAAGCAGGAAAATAAACCACATTCACACATGCAATATAACTAAGCAGAAGGAAAGAATGAAGCTGTAAAGAAAGTAGAACAACAGTCTCAAAATAGTAGTACACGCCACCACAACAACAACAGGAAATAGAAAGTAACGAGAAAAGAAATTCAAAGTCTAATACTCACAACTACAGCAGAAACAAGGACTGTAAAAGAAACCACTACGGTTGGGTTTGGCTGGGCCCAGCTTCCTCTATAGCCGAAAACTCGAGTTGCTCAACTCCTAGTCCTAAACAATGCTACGAAAAGACAGGGTTAGCGAACGCTGAGTAGAGTGGTGTTTATATTATCTATGTACAAGTAAAGCAAAAACAACAATCAGGTTTTATTCTCATTTCTATTTATCTCATCTAAGTATTTCTGGTTTATCCATTTCCCAAAGTATCCAAGTATTTCTTGATCTTGCTTGTTTCTCGTGAGAACGATCTTGATTGCAGTCTTTTCCGTGGAGTAGAAGGTGCACGTGGTGCTCTCCTGGCCGGGAGAGTCCCCCGTGGTAGTCCTACACCCAGTCAACCACCCCGAGGTCACTGTCGAGACATACCGGTGACTATGGCACACGTGATAAGCGTACAGGTAGCTACCCTGCACTGACACGCGGTTAGTTATTTCTGCTAGCGAGTGCACCCAAAGTACAGCACGGAACAGAATAGGACCCTTCCCTCTCAGAACAGGGGTCTTGCCCCTCCACAGTCCGCGTACCCTCGTCCGACTACCCCGATTTGCCCAAAAGGCCTAATAAAGTCGGTGTAGGGTGGCTAGCTGAACCCCGAGCCCTGTGGGGTGGCTACCTCCCTCCCTACACTAATAACATGGCTTGGTACCATGTACGTGAGGGCCAACAGGAGTCGGAGTAGAGTGGCCAATCCTAACCCTGGGTCTCAACCTAAGGGAGGCTAGCTCCCCTCTACACTAAAAGGGGACAGTTGCTCTCCTTGGTACCGCGTACACAAGGGCCAACACACTTCCCGTCTACATTTAGATTCCTTTCATATACAGGAGTTCTACTCCTAATTCCCCATAGGGTTCATGCTCATATTCACCTCATTTATCCATATTCAAATCTCATGTTTCATAACTCGTTCCTCATTCATATACAGGTAGCTCGTGTTTTCATAATTCAGTTCTCAATCATAAACAAGCAACTTATGGTTTCACAGTTCAATTTCTCATTTACATACAGGCAACTCGTATTTTAACATGCATCTCAAGTGAACAGTGTAGTTCCTTATCATGCACATACATTTCTACCCTAGGGTTCATTCCACATCCTAAAGTTTCAATCAATTTAATCTAAGTAGACATATTCTTTATCCATATCATAATAATTGCAATAAACCACTATACCAAGTATCACGGGAGGAATGGGGGCCTATGCTGCAGATCTCGTCGTCTCCGCGGGCTCCGAACACGCCACCAGTTAGTAACTTGTACCAGTGACTAATTACACTAGATGAGGTCAAAACAGTAGATACTCAACATGAACACGTAGAGGAACTTGAGTGGAAAACAATGGTACTTCGTTTGTGGAAATCTGATTCTGTTTGGGCCTTAAACGGGCCAAAAACGCGGTTACTGACAAAAATCAGACATCTGGGACTAGTCCCAGATGTCTTAAATGACGTCAGATCTCATCTTGTGTTTCCTGCGGTAATCTCAGACGTCTGGGTCCCTCTACGACTGTAACGACCCGATTCCCGAGTCCCTATGAGACACGAGAACCGGACCGACTCGACTAATCCCAAGACCTAGTCGTCCAAAGAGGAAGTAACCAAAAGAGCAGTAAAATAAACCACATTCAACATGAAACATAAATAGCAGTAACAAAATACAGCAGTAAGAAAAAGAACTACTACAGCATGTACCACCACAACAGTAGAACAACATTTATAATATAACAAGAACTGCGGGTAAAGAAAAGTATAGAGAGTAACAAAAACTACTCACTACAGTAGAAACAAAAGGGGTACAAAAGAACAGTGGTAACTCTACTGGACCCTACTCAGCCCAGCATCCTCTGCAGCCGCTAACCCTAGCTGCTCAACACCTGGTCCTGAAAAGTAACGAGTGTAACACGTCAGCGAAACGCTGAGTAGAGTGGCAGCTAAACTAGAGAAACAGTAAAGTGTACAGTAGCTGTTTTATTTTCTTTCTTCCTTTATTTACGTCTTTCTATTTTTTTTTCATAATTTATCTATTTCTCAGATCCTTCACTTGATCTCGAATGTTCCTCGTGGGAACGATCTTGATTGCAGTCTTTTCCGAACAGTAGAAGTAGCACGTGGTGCTCTCCTGGCCGGGAGAGTCCCCCGTGGTGATCCTACTCTCAGTCAACCACCCCAAGGTCACGGACAGACGTAACGGTGACTACGGCACGCGAGATAAACGCACAGGTAGCTAACCCGCACTGGCATGCGGTCAGTCGAATAGCTATTCTGCCTTCTCCTGACAGTGCGGAGTCATCTGTGAATCTGCTCTATCACCTCCTGACTCTGCCGGATCAACCTGGGACCAACCTCCCACTTGGTCCCCACCTCGACCCAACTCAAGGGAGCAGTACACCTCCATCCATACAAAGCCTCGTAAGGTGCCATGCCGATGCTCGAGTGCTAACTATTATTGTATGCAAACTTTGCCAGGGGTAAATGCTCCTCCCAGCAGCCTCTCCAGTCTAGCACACAGGTGCGCAAAAGGTCCTCAAGTGTCTGTATGGTGCACTCTGACTGTCCGTCCTTCTGGGGGTGGTAAGCGGTACTAAACCTCAAACGTGTCCCCAAGGCCTGCTAAAACTCAACCCAGAACTGGGAAGTAGAACGAGTATCCGTATAGGATACAATCTCACGTAGGACTCTGTGCAGGCGCACCACATCTCAGATGTATCTCTCTGCTAACTGTGCTGGTCCAAAGGTGACTCGGATCGGCAGGAAATGCACTATCTTCGTCAACCTGTCTACTATCACCCAGACTGCGTTGTGTCCCCACTGGGTAACTGGTAGACCCACCATCAAATCCATGGTGATGCTCTCCTACTTCCGCTCTGGCACAAGAAGTGGCTGCAATGGCCTTGCAGGCCTTTGGTGCTAGGCCTTCACCTACTGGCATACCAAACACTACTGCACAAACTCACCAACATCCTGCTTCATCCCTCTCCAACAAAAGTCGCATCGCAAATCATGGTACATCTTTGTGTTTTCGGGATGTATGGTGAACCTGGACCCGTGAGCCTCATCCAGGAGCTCTCTCAACAACTCCTCGTCCCAAGGGACACATAAGCGTCCCCTCATGCACAGTATCTCGTCTAAGAAGGAAAATTCTCCTGGGTCCCCTGTCAACACCCAGTCTCACAGCGTCTGTAAGTACGTATCGGCCATCTGCCCTGCGATGATGTGGTCTATCAGCTCTGGTTGTGTCTGCTGCGTCACCGTCACTTTCCCACAATACTCCTGTGACTCCTGAGGTCGCCAATCGCCCAACTCCTCCATAAATCTCCAACTCTGTGCCTGTAAACTGGCCAAGTGGGTGGGTGCCTTTCGACTCAAGGCGTCACCCACCACATTGGCCTTCCCTGGGTGGTAGGAGATGCTACAGTCGTAGTCTTTTAGGAGCTTTATCCAACGTCTCTGTCTCATGTTGAGCTCCTTCTAATCAAACAAGTACCTGAGGCTCTTATGTTCTATGAAGAACTCGAAAGTGTCACTGTAAAGGTAGTGCCTCCATGTCTTCAGCGCGAAGACAACTGCTGCCAGCTCTAAGTCATGGGTAGGGTAGCTATGCTCATGGGGCTTCAGTTGTCGCGAAGCGTAAGCGACAACGTAACCCCACTGCATGAGCACACACCCTAACCCTTGCAATGAAGCATCAGTGTAAACCACGAAACTGCCACTGCTATCTAAGATGGTAAATACAGGAGTTGAAGTCAGTCTCTCCTTCAACTCCTGAAAACACACCTCGCACTCATCTATCTAGGCAAAGGGCACGTCCTTTCAGGTCAGCTGGGTCATAGGACGCATAATTTGAGAGAATCCTCTAATAAATCGTCGGTAATAACCTGCCAATCCCAAAAAGCTACGTATCTCTATTACTGTGTGTGGCCTCTCCCACCTGAGTACGTCCTCTACATTGGCTGGATCCACAGCTAATCCATCTCCTGAAATCACGTGGCCTGAGAAGGTCATCGGCCTCGACCAAAACTCGCACATGTTGTACTTGGCATACAGCCTGCGTCGCCTCAAGGTATCCAGGATCATACGTAAATCCTATCCATGCTGCGCCTGATCTCGCGAGTAAACGAGTACGTCATCAATGAACACCTTCACAAACTGGTCTAAGTACGGCCTGAAAATACGGTTCATCAAATCCATAAAGGCAGTGGAGGCATTGGTCATCCCAAACGGCATGACTAAGAACTCGTAGTGCCCGTACCGGGTACAGAAAGCTGTCTTGGAGACGTCGGTCTCCCTAATCCTCAACTATTGGTACCCTAACCTCAGATCAATCTTGGAGAACATTGTGGCATCTCGCAATTGGTCAAAGAGGTCGTCAATCCTTGACAGCGGATACTTGTTCTTGACAGTGACCCTATTCAGCTATTGGTAGTCGACACAAAGTCGCAGGGGACTGTTAAGACTCGTGACATCAAAACTCTTTAAGACATCTGGGAGTTGGTCCAAACGTCTGGTCAGACATCTGGACACCTTCTCAGGCGTCTAGAAATTTATTTTTGCGTGTGTACGATAGCGAGTCTACGCGCGTGCCGCACATAGACTGAACCCCAGCAGCCTTCTCCTCTTTCTCTCCCCTTGCCGACTTGCAGAACTGCCCCCCCGTGCCTACAAATACTCCTCTCCCCTCTCCCTCGTTCACCACCCCATCCGTCTTCTCCTTCCTCCAGCGTGAGAGCGAGAGTGAGAGCGAGCAGCAGCTGCAGCCAAGTGCAGCGGCGAAGAGGAGAAGAGCAACGAGAGGGAAGAGAAAAGAGCGCGCGAGCCATAAGAGAGAGAGAGCTCGCTGGAGTAGCTCGAGGCCAGCCAGCATGCGCGAGGCGGAGTGTTGTGTCGAGAAAGTCCTCCCTGACGCTGCTGCAGCTAGAGCAGCGGGCAGACGAGCGCGGCGTGGCCACGCACAACGGGAAGAAGATGTAGGAGCTTCTGATTCTGGGATTTTTCCCAGAATCAGATGTCTGGACCTGCATCCAGAAGACACGGACGACGTCTGGAGGAGGCTCCAGACGACTGAGAGGTACATACTGTGCATATACATCCCTTTTTGCGGGTACGGCCATGCGGCCGTTCTGCTGAAGCTCTGTTGCATGCCGTGTTTGAGAGTTTTTGCGTACGCGTGCAGGTTTCGCTTTGGGAAGGTGCAGGACACGCCCTCCCATGCGGTTCAGACGTCTGGGCGAGTCACCAGATGGCGGAGAGCATCTCCAGACATCCGGAGAGGTGGTTGGACGTCTGGAACTAGGTCCAGACCGTTCAGCATGATCTCTGGACGTCTGAGGAGCAGCACAGAGTGAGGTATGGATCTGGACTCCATTTAAGACGTCTGGAAGATGTTCCAGACGTCTGATTTGAGTTAGAGTTGTCGTTTTTGACCCGTTTAGGGTCCCTTCGAGGTCCGATTTCCGCGTTTAAGATTACGTTCATCGTATAAGTTCCTTTACTTGTTGGAATGCTTGTTATCATGTTCTGAGTGGTTTCTTGTGGTTGATCCTTGTGTTAGCACCTCGTTCTGTTGCAGACTTAGGGGTTGCGGAGGCACGTGGACCTGTCGATCACGCCCCCATTTCTCCCGGTTTTGCAGGTAGAGTGTCTTCCCTTGGTTAATTACAAACATAAATGCATATCTGAAATAAATGATAGATCCTAGGGTATGGCATGAATCCTAGAACCTGAAAACTAGATTGAATGATACATCCTAGGGTATGGCATGAATCCTGGGACTAGAAACATTGGAATGATTGTATTAAATGCCTGAAATGCAGTCTTGAAATGAGTAGATGGAATAATAACTGCCTGTAATTGGATAACAGCTGCTTGTGAACTGTAGAGTATTGTTGTTAGTAGCTGCTACATGTAATTTCTGTTGGTTGAAATTAAATACGAGCTGCTTGTATATAAATTGGAAAAGAAAGATTGAATGTTGGAAACGCTTGCTATATGCAAATAAACCTGAATGATGAAACCTATTATGGCTTGGCCTAAGGAAACATGAGCACTAACCCTACGGGGAATTAGGAGTAGAGCTCCTGGAAATAAATAGAATGGAACTGGAAAAGTGAATGGGAAAGTGTGTTGTCTCTTGGGTACATGGTACCAAAGAAAGCACATATTACCTCTTAGTGTAGAGGGGAGCTTGCCGCTTGCACCGACTTTCTAGCCCTCACGTACACAGTACCGGGGAGAGTTGCTAGTGTAGGGAGAGAGCTAGCCACCCCACGGGACTCGGGGTTTAGCTAGCCGTCCTACACCGACTTGTTAGGCCCACTGGGCAAACCAAGGTAGTCAGGCGAGGGTGCGCGGACTGTGGATGGGCGAGACCCCTGTTACTGAGAGGGCTCTTCCCTATAGTGGTTCCATACTGTGCTTTGGGTGCACTCGTTGATGGAAACGACTGACCGCATGCCTGTGCGGGGTAGCTACCCATGCATTTATCGCGCGTGTCGTAGTCACCGTTACATCTGTCAGCGACCTTGGGGTGGTTGACTGAGGTTAGGACCACCACGGGGGACTCTCTCGGCCAGGAGAGCACCACGTGCTACTTCTACTCTTCGGAAAAGACTGCAATCAAGATCGTTCCCACAAGGAACAGTCGAGATCAAGAAAAAGACCTGTTAAATAAACCAAGTGATGAAACAAAGAATAATTAGTTAAATAAAGAAAGAAATTGAAAACAACAGCTACCTGTCCACCTTTACTGTTTCTCTTAATTAGCTGGTTGCCACTCTACTCAGTGTTTCGCTGATGTGTCGTACTTACCACCTTTTTCAGGTCCAGGTGTTGAGCAACCAGAGCCTATGGCTACGGAAGGTGCTGGGCCTAGTAGAGCCCAGTAGTTGTACTTTTGTTGTACCTGTTTTCTGTATTAGTGAGTATTCTGTTACACCTTTATACTCTTTTATTATAAACTTCATATTTCTGTACCTGTTTTTAATTCTATACTGTTGTGGTGGTGCGTACTGTAGTAGTTTATTTCTTTACTGCTGTACTTTTGTTGCTTTTAGTTGCTTGCTTGGTGAATGTGGTTTATTTTACTACTTTTTGGTTACTTTCTCGTTGGACTAGGTCTTGGGATCAGTCGAGTCGGTCCGATTCTCGTGTCTCGTAGGGATTCGAGAATCGGGTCGTTACAAGATGGTATCAGAGAAAGGTCGTCCCGAGAAGTGAACCAACTAGTTGGAAAATAACCAATTCACGTGCTTGTAACTAGAGTAACCACCACAACGTATCTCTTGACATCTGTTCTAGGGTTCTTTCATTGAATGTCGATTAGAATTGACGTATTTTCTGTTCTGTGTTCACATCTCCTTGCAGGAGATGCCTCGACGCGGGACTAGTGAGGTGGGCTGCGGGCGCGGTCGAGGACGAGGTCGGAGGGGTAGGCGCGTTGAGCCCGACGCCTCAGTGGGCCAACCACTACTCCCTGGCATTCAAGCCCAGGACCTCACCCAGCTGATATGGGAGATCGTGCGAGAGGAGCTTCACCCACTGCCATGAGCGCCTCTCCCTGGGACTGCGAAGGGGGAGTCCTCTTTGGGACAGCGAGACGGACACGGTGCTGGACGTGGGGGAGGGGGTGTCCCTCCACCCCCCCCACCTTCCTTCGGCACTTCCGAGCACGAGGCCTCTTTACCTGGAGGCGTTCCAGTGTCTCCCCTTCAGCGCCATTACGAGTTTTTCAGACAGTTCTAGAAGCTGAAACGCTCCTCCTTCAAGGGGGATGAGGACCCGACCGAGGCGGAGGACTGGCTCGAGCAGATCGAGAAGGTGTTTGACACCATTCGTCCCCCTGTGGAGTGCCGCGTGGCCTTTGCCACATACCAACTGGAGAGCGCAGCACACAGGTTTGGAGGGCGGTCAGGGGTCAAGAGAGGGACGAGCCAACTTGGGACTAGTTCGTCACCCTCTTCTACGGGTAGTATTTCCCTTAGACATGGCAGGACCAGAGGAGGCGGGAGTTCCACACTCTCCGCCAGGGGACGATGACTGTGAGCGCGTATCGCACGCGTTTTCTAGAGCTATCTTGTTTCACCGCGACAGCCGTAGCTACCGAGGAGGAGCGCCTTTGGAGGTTCATCGAGAGGCTCCGGCCTGCTATTTAGGGGTATGTCAAACCACTGAAGCTGCCTACATTCTCGAGGGTGGTGGAGGCAGCTATGACGTATGAAGAGACCAACCCGTCTGCACGTGACACTGATAGTGGGCAGAAGAGACCCTACCAGCCAGACTTCTCACAGGGTCGATGAGAGAGGAGGCACGTGGCACCCGTAGGAGAGCCGTCACGCTTTGCGGGGCCGTCGGTGGCCTTTGGGGGCCCCCGATAGGGGCCAGCTACTAGCACCGGACCCCCGCCCAGCCGTCAGCAGGGACCCACTGAGGGCGGGAGTCGAGTCCCCCTTTGCTACTAGTGTGGCCAGCCGGGCCACATCAGGAGGGACTGCCCGTCTAGGGCAAAAGGCTAGCAGATGCTCCCCGCGGCGAGCACTGGAGGGCGAGTAGGAGGCCGCGGTTTCTAGGCGTGAGGAGGAGGACAACAGTCGCGGGGAGGGTACCGACCAGCGGCTACCCGTCCGACTCAGAGTGTGGCTGCTTCGTCCGCACCTAGGGCTGAGGGGCGTATCAATGCCCTGACACACAGGGATGCTAGAGCTTCAGGATCAGTGGTGGCAGGTATGGTTACAGTTTCCGGCAGCCTTGTTTACACACTTTTCGATTCTGGCACTACGCACTCGTTTGTCGCTGCCAGTTTTGCGATTAGTTTGGGGCAAGACTGTGTGTTGTTAGAAGATCCGGTTGTGATCAGAGGTTCGGGTGGTCAGCTATTTGTAGCTGAGGAGGTTTACACGGATTGTGAGGTCAGTGTTGGGGGACACAGCCTTCCCCTTGACCTGATTATGATACAGATGGAGGACTTTGGTGTGATTCTGGGGATGGACTGGCTGTCTGCTTACCACGCCTTGGTGGACTGTTTTGAGAGGAAGATCGTCTTCTCCAAACCGGAGTTGCCTTCTTTCGAGTTCCACGGGCAGCCAGTGGATGGAGGCTTCAGGTGCATTTCTGCACTTCGGGCGGCGAGACTTTTAGGCCAAGGGTGTAAGGGCTTCCTAGCTTGTGTGGTGGCGAAGCCAAGCCCTGTGGCAGACTTCCAGAGTATCCCGGTGGTCAGAGAGTATCCCGACGTATTCCCAGATGAGTTGCCAGGACTTCCGCCCAAGCGTGAGATCGAGTTTGAGATCTCATTGGTACCAGGGACCAGCCCCATTTCTACAGCACCGTACAGAATGGCACCACTTGAGCTGCAAGAGCTCAAGTCTCAGTTGCAGGACCTTTTGGAGGACTTTGTAAAGCCCAGTGCGTCTCCATGGGGAGCCCCGGTATTGTTCGTGAAGAAGAAGGATGGTATCCTATGCCTTTGTGTGGACTACAGACAGCTGAATAGGGTTACCATCAAGAACAGGTATCCGCTGCCGAGGATTGACGACTTGTTTGACTAGTTGTGTGGTACCACGGTATTCTCCATGATAGACTTGAGGTCTGGGTACCACCAGTTGAGGATCAGGGAGGCAGACGTCTCCAAGACAGCTTTCCACACCCGGTACAGACACTACGAGTTTTTGGTCATGCTGTTTGGGCTGACCAATGCCCCCGCTACCTTCATGGATTTGATGAACTGGGTATTCAGACTGTACTTGGACCAGTTCGTGGTGGTATTTATTGATGATGTGCTCATCTATTCTTGAGATCAGATGCAACACGGACAGCACTTGCGGATGGTTTTGGACACACTGAGACGACGTAGGCTGTACGCCAAATACAGCAAGTGTGAGTTCTGGTTGAGGGAGGTGACCTTTTTGGGCCATGTGATCTCCAGGGATGGCTTGGCGATGGACCCAACCAAGGTTGAGGCAGTGCTCAGGTGGGAGAGACTAGGTACAGTTACTGAGATCCGCAGTTTCTTAGGACTGGCAGGCTACTACAGGCGGTTTATCAGGGGCTTCTCATAGATTGCACGTCCTATGACACAGCTAACCCGGAAGGACGTGCCCTTTTCTTGGACAGATGCTTGTAAGGCGTGTTTTCAGGAGCTGAAGGAGAGGCTGACTTTGGCTCCCGTACTCACCATCCCAGACAGTAGTGGCGGGTTCGTTGTGTACACGGACGCCTCTTTGCAGGGCTTAGGGGGTGTGCTCATGCAGAGGGGTCACATTGTCGCTTACGCTTCGCGGCAACTGAAGCCCTATGAGCATAGCTACCCTACCCATGACCTGGAGCTGGAAGCTGTAGTCTTCGTGCTGAAGCTTTGGAGGCACTACTTGTGCAGTGAGACCTTTGAGATTTTCACAGATCATAAGAGCCTCAGATACTTGTTTGATCAAAAGGAGCTCAACATGAGACAGAGACGTTGGTTGGAGCTCCTGAAGGACTATGACTACAGCATTTCCTACCACCCGGGAAAGGCCAACGTGGTGGCTGACGCCTTGAGCCGGAAGGCGCTCGCACACTTAGCCAGTTTGCAGGAACAGAGTTGGAGCCTCTTGGAGGAGATGGGCAATTGGCGACCCCTAGAGTTACTGGGGCACTGTGGGGCAGTGACCGTGACACGACAGATGAGACCAGACCTGATAGACCGCATCATCACTGGACAGATGGCCGACCCGTACTTGCAGTCATTGCGTGACAGGGTACTGTCAGGAGACCCTGGGGACTTCTCTTTTACAGACCTAGTACTACGCATGAGGGGACGTTTGTGCATTCCCAGAGACGAGAAGCTGTTGAGAGAGCTCCTGACTGAGGCACATGGTTCCAGGTTCACCATACATCCCGGAAACACAAAGATGTATCATGATTTGAGATGTGACTTTTGGTGGAGGGGAATGAAGCGGGATGTAGGTGAATTTGTATAGCAATGTTTAGTGTGCCAGCAGGTGAAGGCCGAGCATCAGAGGCCTGCAGGGCCATTGCAGCCACTTCCAGTGCCAGAGTGGAAGTGGGAGAGCATCACCATGGACTTGGTGGTGGGCTTGTCCGTTACCCAGTGATGACACGACGCAGTTTGGGTGATCGTGGATAGATTGACGAAGACAGCACGTTTCTTGCCGATCTGAGTCACCTTGGGACCAGCACAGTTGGCAGAGAGGTATATCCGTGACGTGGTACAGCTACACGGAGTTCCGTGGGAGATCGTATCCGATCGGGATACCCGTTTCACATCCCAGTTTTGGGCTGAGTTTCAGCAGGCCTTGGGGACACGGTTGAGGTTCAGTACAGCATACCACCCCCAGACGGACGGACAGTCTGAGCGCACGATATAGACACTTGAGGACCTTTTGCGTGCTTGTCTACTGGATTGGAGGGGCTCTTGGGAGGAGCACTTGCCCCTGGCGGAGTTTGCTTACAATAACAGTTATCACTCATGCATCGGCATGGCACCCTACGAGGCTCTATACGGACGGAGGTGTACGTCACCCTTGAGTTGGGTTGAGGTAGGGACCAAGTGGGAGGTTGGCCCCAGGCTGATCCAGCAGAGTCAGGAGGTGATCGAGCAGATTCACAGGCGACTCCGCACTGTCAGGAGCAAACAGAAGAGCTATGCAAATCGGAAATGCAGAGAGGTACAGTTTGAGGTTGGGGACCATGTCTTCCTTCGCGTTTCACCCATGAAGGGCCTGCAGCGGTTTGGGGTGAGAGGGAAGCTCGCGCCGAGGTTTGTGGGACCCTTTAAGGTCCTGGAGCGGGTTTGACCCGTTGCTTACGGGCTTGCCCTTCCTCCTCAGCTTTCTGGTGTACACAACGTGTTCCACGTGTCCAACCTCAGGAAGTACGTCGCCGATCCCAGTCACGTTCTGAGCCATGAGAGCGTCGAGGTGGGTGACGACCTGACCTACCCAGAGCGGCCGGTGTAGATACTCGATAGAGCCATCCGGAGTCTGAGACGAAAGCATGTACCCCTGGTAAAAGTCTTGTGGAGGAGCCAGCGGTACAAGGAGGCTACTTAGGAGCCTGAGGCGGTGATGCGGGAGCGGTACCCAGAGCTCTTTGAGGTACGTCTTTTCGGACCGTCTTCGATCCTCTTTGAGTTTGTTATACGTATATTGTTCTTTTTCCATACCCTAGTTAGCGCAAGTTTCAAGGACGAAACTTCCTTTGAGTTTGTTATGTTGTTAAGACCCGTGACATCAAAACACTTTAAGACGTTTAGAAGTTGATCCAGACATCTGGTCAGACATCTGGACACCTTCCTAGATGTCTGGAAATTTATTTTTGCGTGCATACGATCACGAGTCTACGCGCGTGCCGCGCGCAAACTGAACCCCAGCAGCCTTCTCCTCTTTCTCTCCCCTCACCGACTTGCAAAACTGCCCCGCTCGTGCCTATAAATACTCCTCTCCCCTCTCCCTCGTTCACCACCCCATCTGTCTTCTCCTTCCTCCAGCGCGAGAGCGACAGTGAGTGCGAGCAGCAGCTGCAGCCGAGTGCAGTGGCGGAAAGGAGAAGAACAACGCGAGGGAAGAGAAAAGAGTGCACGAGCAGTGAGAAAGAGAGAGCTCGCCGGAGCAGCTCGAGGCCGGCAGACGTGCGCGAGACGGAGTGTTGTGTCGGGTAAGTCCTCCCCGACGCTGTTGCAGCTAGAGGAGCAGGCGGACGAGCGTAGCAGGAAGAATATGAAGGAGCTTCTGATTCTGGGATTTTTCCCAGAATTAGATGTCTGGACCTACATCCAAATGACGCGAACGATGTCTGGAGGAGGCTCCAGACGACTGAGAGGTACATACTGCGCATATACATCCATTTTTATGGGTACGGCCATGCAGCCGTTCCGCCGAAGCTCTGTTGCGTGCCGTGTTTGAGAGTTTTCATGTATATGTGCAAATTTCACATCAGGAAGGCGCAGGACACGCCCTCCCACGCGGTTCAGACGTCTGGGCGAGTCACCAAATGGCGGAGAGCATCTCCAGACGTCCGGAGAGGTGGTCAGACGTCTAGAACTAGGTCTAGATGGTTCAGCATGATCTTTGGATGTATGAGGAGCAGCACAGAGTGAGGTATGGATCTGGACTCCTTTTAAGACGTCTGGAAGATGTTCCAGACGTCTGATTTGAGTTAGAGTTGTCATTTTTGACCCGTTTAGGGTCCATTCAAGGTTCGATTTCCGCGTTTAAGGTTACGTTCTTCTTCGTATAAGTTCCTCTACTTGTTGGAATGCTTGTTATCATGTTCTGAGTGGTTTCTTGTGGTTGATCCTTGTGTTAGGACCTCATTCTATTGCAGACTTGGGGGTTGTGGAGGCACGTGGACTTGCCGATCACGCCTCCATTTCTCTCGATTTTGCGGGTAGAGTGGCTTCCCTTAGTTAATTACAAACATAAATGCATATCTGAAATAAATGATAGATCCTAGGGTATGGCATGAATCCTAGGACCAGAAAAAACTAGATTGAATGATAGATCCTGGGGTATGGCATGAATCCTAGGACCTGAAAACTAGATTGAATGATAAATCCTAGGGTATGGCATGAATCCATGGCAAGAAACATTGGAACGATTGTATTAAATGCCTGAAATGCAGTCTTGAAATGAGTAGATGGAATAATAACTGCCTGTAATTGGATAACAACTGCCTGTGAAATGTAGAGTACTGTTGTTAGTAGCTGCTACATGTAATTTCTGTTGGTTGAAATTAAATACGAGCTGCTTGTATAAAAATTGGAAAAGAAAGATTGAATGTTGGAAACACCTGCTATATGCGAATAAACCTGAATGATGAAACCTAGTATGGCTTGGCCTGAAGAAACATGAGTACTAACCCTACGGGGAATTAGGAGTAGAGCTCCTGGAAATAAATAGAATGGAACTGGAAAAGTGAATGGGAAAGTGTGTTGTCTCTTGTGTACGTGGTACCAAAGAGAGCACATATTACCTCTTAGTGTAGAGGGGAGCTTGCTGCCCTCAGGTCGAGATCGGGGTGAGTTTGGCCACTTTGCACCGACTTTCTGGCCCTCGCGTACACAGTATCGGGGAGAGCTGCTAGTGTAGGGAGAGAGCTAGCCACCCCACGGGGCCCGGGGTTCAGCTAGCCGTCCTACACTGACTTGTTAGTCCTACTAGGTAAACCAGGGTAGTCAGGCGAGGGTACGCGGACTGTGGAGGGGCGAGTCCCCTATTTGGTTACTGTGGAGGGGCTAGACCCCTGTTATTGAGAGGGCTCTGCCCTATACTAGTTCCGTGCTGTGCTTTGGGCGCACTCGTTAATGGAAACGACTGACCGCGTGCCAGTGCGGGGTAGCTACCCGTGCGTTTATCGCGCGTGCCATAGTCACCGTTACATCTGTCAACAACCTTGGGGTGATTGACTGAGGGTAGGACCACCACGAGGGACTCTCTCGGCCAAGAGAGCACCACGTGCTAGTTCTACTCTTCGGAAAAGACTGCAATCAAGATCGTTCCCACGAGGAACAGTCGAGATCAAGAAAAAGACCTAATAAATAAATCAAGTGATGAAAGAAAGAATAATTAGTTAAATAAAGAAAGAAATTGAAAACAACAGCTACCTGTCCACCTTTACTGTTTCTCTTAATTAGCTGGTTGCCACTCTACTCAGTGTTTCGCTGATGTGTCGTACTTACCACCTTTTTCAGGTCCAGGTGTTGAACAGCCAGAGCCTACGGCTGCAGAGGGTGCTGGGCCTAGTAGAGCCCAGTAGTTGTACTTTTGTTGTATCCGTTTTCTGTAGTAGTGAGTATTCTGTTACACCTTTGTACTCTTTTATTGTAAACTTCATATTTCTGTACCTGTTTTTAATTCTATACTATTGTGGTGGTGCGTACTGTAGTAGTTTATTTCTTTACTGCTATACTTTTGTTACTTTTAGTTGCTTGCTTGGTGAATGTGGTTTATTTTACTACTTTTTGATTACTTTCTCGTTGGACGACTGAGTCTTGGGATCAGTCGAGTCGGTCCGATTCTCATGTCTCGTAGGGATTCGGGAATTGGGTCATAACAGGTCCTGTCCTTCTTCTTCACGAACAACGCAGGGGCTCCCCACGGGGATGCACTGGGCCTCACAAAGCCCTTCTCCAACATGTCCTGTAGCTGTGACTTGAGCTCTCGCAGCTCAAGCGGTGCCATTCGGTACGGTGCAGTAGAAATGGGGCTGGTCCCCGGTACCAGTGAGATCTCAAACTCAATCTCACACTCCGGCGGTAGTCCTGGCAGCTCCTCTGGGAAAATGTCAGGATACTCACTAACCACCGAAATATTCTGAAAGCTAGCCACGGGCTAGGTTCTGCCACTACACAAGCCAAGAAGCCCTCACACCCCTGGCTTAAAAGCCTCACTACTCGAAGCGCGGAGATGCATCTGAAACCTCCATCCACCGGTTGATCGTGAAACTCAAAGGAAGGCAACTCCGGTATGGAGAAGATGATCTTCCTCCCGAAACAGTCCACCAGGGCATGATAGGTGGACAGCCAATCCATCCCTAGGATCACGCCAAAGTCCTCCATCTGGATGACAATCAGGTAACGGGGAGGTTTTGTCCTCCTATACTGACCTTGCAGTCTGTGTAGACCTCCTCAGCTACGAACAACTGGCCACCTAGGCCTGTGATCACAAATGGATTTTCCAATAGTACACTGGCCTGCCTCAAACTGACAGCAAAACTCGTAGCGACGAAGGAGTGTGTGGCGCCGGAATAAAAAAATACGTACACTAATTGCCAGAAATAGTAACCATACCTGCCACCACTGAACCCGAAGCCCTGGCGTCTCTATGTGTTAGGGCGTTGATATGCCCCTCAGCTCTCGGTGCAGACGAAGCAGCTACACTCTGGGTCGGGTGAGCAACAGCTGGCTAGTACCCTCCTCGTGACTGTTGCCCTCCCCCACACACCTGGTGACCTCGACCGCCAGCTCAACCTCCAGTGCTCAGTGCGGGGAGCATCTGCTGTGCTCCGACCCTAGATGGGCAGTCCCTCCTGATGTGCCTCGGCTGGCCACAGTGGTACTAGAGGGGTACATGACCTCCTCCCTCTGTAGGTCTCTACTGGTGGCTGAGCAGGGGTTCGATGCTGGCAACTGGCCCCTGTATGGGGCCCTTAAAGGCCACTGATGGCCCCATAGAATGAGACGGCTCTCCTACAAGCACCGTGTGCCTCCTCTCTTGATGGCCCTAAGAGAACTCTGGCTGGTAGGGCCTCTTCCGTCCGCTGTCAGTGTCTCGCGCAGCCGAGTTGGTCTCCTCGTAAGTCATGGCTGCCTCAACCACATGAGAGAAAGTGGTCAGCTTCAGGGGTTTGACATACCCCCGAATAGCTGGTCGGAGCCCCTTAGTAAACCTCCACAGGCACTCCTCCTCAATAAACATAGCTGTCGGGGTGAAATGTGACAGCTCCAGAAAATGCGTGCGGTACGCGCTAACCGTCAATGTCCCCTGGCAGAGACTGTTTGATGAAACGTCGGATTCAGTTATATCGTTGTAGTAAAGCCGGTTGTTACCAACGTTTCATATAAAATTTTTTACTCGGAAAAATAAAAGAGTTCCCGAGGTCGAACTCAGGGAGCAAGTTGTATTCTAGAGATATACAAGTTCTATTACAAAAATAAAGAGAGAGAGAGGGAGATGAAAATTTGGCTTCTTCTTCTTTTCTTCTTTCTTCCTCTTTGTCTTTGGTTCTTCCTGTTCTTCTTTCTTTCTTTTTCTTCAGATCGTCTTCTTCTTCTTCTGCTTTCTTCAGATCTTCCCCTCGTGCTCTTCTTCTTCTGTTCTTCCTTGCTTCCTTTCTTTCTTTTTCTTCAGATCGTCTTCTTCTTTTCTTGCTTCTTGCTTCTCTTCATTCCTTCTTCTTCTTTGTCTTCACCTGCCTTGACCTCTCTTTTTCTTCTTTCGCGATGGCCGTTGCTCTTCCTTCTTCTTCAGCCTGTCTTCTTTCCTGCTCTGGCTGCTGACCTTCCGTCGTCTGCCCCGGTGCTGAGACGACTTAACGATGCCTTCGCTACAGTGCAGCAGCTCCTTCTTCTTCAGCGGGTCTGCTTCTTCTTCTTTGGCCTGCACACTTCAGAGTTTTTTTTTTTTCATCAAGAGGCAAAAACCTACTCTACCCCCCTCCCCCGCGTATCTCTCTCTCTGAAATCACTCTTCGGAAGCTCTCCCAAAGCGCTATCGGGTAATCGGGTTCGGGTCAGGCCCGGGTCCAGGCCCACCGGCGTGCGTGGTGGGCGAGGAGTGCAGGTCAGTCTAATCGGGTCGGGCCACGTCCGCGGAGCGTGGTCACGGACGAGGCCGAGTCGGGTCGGGTCGGGTGAGAGGGACCTCACCCCGTGGTAACTGAGGCAAACAGATGGTGGCACTTTTGCAATTTATGTGGGTGTGTGGCTTCAGAAACTCCCGAGGTGGGACTATCCGCGCACCCCTTTTCTCTCACGCCTGCAGCAGGGATGGTGCGTCCAATTGCAACAGCTGTTGAGGCGCGCAACTTCAATTGAGGGCCAGGGTGTGTGCGCAAGACTCTTTCGCGCTGGCCGTGGCTCTTCAACCTGGGATATCTAGGCTTGGAGCAACCTCAAGCAAGCTTCGAGCTTCCTCGCCAATGGCGGTCAAGGCCTGGAACCTGAAATCAATAGAACGGCCTCTCGGCCAAATCAGACAGGCGGGGGACCTTCGCCGTGGCACGGCGAAGGTGGTCAGGGGGTCTGCAGGGGGCGAGATGGAGCTAACAGGTCGTCCTAGGTCAAACTGGGAGCGAAGGAGTGGGTGTGTTCGGTGGATCTGCAGAGGGTGTTTGGTGGGAAGTGGAGGGGCGGAAGAGGATCAGGGTGAGGAGGCGGAGGTTCTGCGGTGGTCGGCGAGCCGTGTGGATCGCTGAGGTGATGGGAGCGGCTCGCCGGAGGGTGGTCGGAGGCGGAGAGGATGAGGGTGAACAGGGTCGGTAGAGGGCTTAATTTACTAAATCGAAAGCGGGGAAAGAAAGAGGAGGAGAAGGGGAGTAAGTCTAACTTAACTGCAGGGACGAAGGGGGAGGAACAGGGCGACAGTCGTATCGACTGTCGCCGGAGAAGACGATGCCCAGTGGGGGAAGGACGGCGGTGACGACGGGGCAGAGGCAGCGCGCGCCGGTATTGCGCGACGCGGAAAGAGCAGGGGAAGAAATCTCTGCTGCTGGTATTGCGGCAGAGCGAAGAGGAGGAGGAGGAAGAACCGTCGGAGCTGGTGGGCGTCTGCCGGAGTGAGAAGAGAGGAAAATTGGGGGTTTTCTCCGTCAGATCCAGGCTGCTTTGGTCGGTGGAGCGGCGGGGGGTATTTATAGGGTTGAAGCAGGGAGGAAGGCGGAGGGAGACGACGTGTCTCCCTCACCGGAGAATGGTCGGAATACGAACCCATACCGTCCGTGCGTTCGCACGGCCGGTATGGGGGGCTGCAATGATCATGGGGGTGCTCCTGCGACGGCTGACGACGCAGGGCACCCCCGGTACACATGCCAGGTCCTCCACCTCACCCTGCGCGGCGCCATGCTCCGCGCAAGGTCGCCGGAGCATGGTGCTGGCAGGGTTTTGCAGGAGGGACCTGTTTGCAAAGAACGAAGGAGAGTTAGGGGCCAAAATGCGAGGGTTCAAAAGTTGAGGGCCAAAGAGTAAATATATGAGGACCAAAGTGTAAAGTCGGTCAAGGAGGTTTCTTCTTAGGCTCAAGTTTTTATACGTGACTAATTAGAACCTAAGGAATCTGATGGTAAATTTCATTTTCATATTAAACCTTGTTTGACCGGTCAATTTGCGTAAAGACCCAAATTAAGTTATTAATTGGGCATGGTTCTCAATGTAGGTCAAAATGGGTTCTAAAGGCCAAATTGAAGGTTCTAAACCCTAGAGATTATTTTTCTATGAATTTTAGAGGGTTTATTCTATTTTTACTTTGCCTCAAACCTTGTGAATTGAAGTGGGTTGTTTTAGGGTTACAGATTATCATTTGGTTCCTTGGAAGTGCTGTAGCCCTTGCTAGATCATCTCATCCCACTTTTATTCTTATTAAGCTGTTTTGACCTGTGTTTGGGCCCTGAATACCCTGTATGCAGATTATACTGGTAAAATTGCACTTTTACCCCTTATGACTGGTTTTCTTCTCAAACTCAGAATTCTCTGAGTTAAGCCTTTCCTTGAGATATGTAGGAGCTTTTATCCTTTGTATTGGGTCAAAATGAGCTAGTTATGGCTCATGATGAGGTTCTCATCATACCCCCATGCCTAGCTTTTGCTAGTCCCTTAGCAAAAAAAAACTTAAGGTTTCAACCCTTGTTCTAGACCATGAAGTTTTTTAATGGTTTTAGATAAGTGCCTTTTTTTATTTGAGCATAGATTAGGTTAGAATGCTGACCATAGGCCTAAAAGATACTCTAGTACCAATCAAGATCCAAATCTGTCAAGCCTTAGCCTCAGTCTTTTAGCAAAGGTTTTTAAGGCCCGCAAGAACTAACCTAAGGTTTATTGGACTTCGTGGTTAAAGCACCCGTGCTTGAAATGATTTTAGCCCTGGCCCAGTTCGCAGTGCGTTTTGTAAGAGAGAGATAGAAAGTTTTTCTGTTTGGAGAGTTTTCTCTCTCTTTTTCTTTTTAGTTCTAGCCTAGGATTAGCTTTTCAACACGGTCTGTATCAGATTCCTTGCTCCCATCATCAATCCTCAAGGGTTCCTGGCGATCGATGCTTCGAGATAGCACCGCCCATGGCAACCCCCGGAACCCTGGCTATTGAGATTTCGAGATAATCCCATCCATGGTATTCCGTGGCCAAATCCAGACCCTGGCAATTGACACTTCGAGATAATGCCATCCATGGAATCTGAACCAGCAGAGTGCTTACATGCCCCCCGTAGGATATGTAAATATCCTAAGAGACAAGCACCGAGGAGATGATATTTTGTTACGCATCTTCGAGGGGATTTCCCGCCTCTCTGCGCTGGGAACTCGTCCAAATCAACTTGTGTTGATCGGCCGCTCCTATTCTAGGTGTTCTTTTCAGATTTTTGCGACGCTTCTGCGTGATTCTGATTTTTACGCTTACTGAACCAAGCTGTGTGTGAGATTAGGGTGCTTAGGTTACTGAGTCCCGTAAACCAAAAATTAGTTAACGAGGCCGAATACTCCCTAAGCCTTAGACCTAATACTTCAGCTTTTCATTTTCCTCAACCTCTTGAGGAGTGTCCAGATCTTAATGGGTACTAAGAGTCTATTCAAGAATGCCTAAGGTTTGCATTCTTACTAATCTCATTGTGCACTTTTCAGTTATTTTCTTGAATGAGGTCTAGAACTTAGGTTAATTCCTTAGTTCCTTACTAATGACTATCAACTTTTCTTATAATTTTGTGCTCCTTTTTCATTTTGTTTCTTTTCTCCTTCACAAAATTTTCTTCTCCTCTTTTCCTCTTATTCTTTTTCAAAAATTTTTTTAATTTTTATGGTATTTTTGGCATATGTGAATTTTTTGTTTGAAACCTTTTCTTACGAGTTTTTGCACTTTCATACCCCCCCATGCCTAAGATTTGCAATGTCCTCATTGTAACCTAGGGGTTTTTATTCAACAAAGTTCATACATTAGGATAGCTGTTTTGATGAGTGAATGGGTCGGGGTGACTGTTGCGGACGATTTCTAATCTCAGATGCAAGCACCTGAGGTGGAGGGGGCTGTCCTAAAGTGTGAACTTCAAGTGCAAAAAGCTGTCAGAACAAGTTTCAGGTTTTCAAAGAGAATGACGGGCTGCCTCCCGTTGAGTGCTAAATTTGATGCCTTCAGCCAAGCGGGAAATGCGATGGAGAGGGGATGGTCAACTCAGCAGAGTTTTGTAAGACAAGCACCTTGATTAAGAGCCTGGTTGGTCCAACCAGGTGCTTGTTCAGATCAACAGGCTGATGATGCAGCCCAAACCCAATCAATCTGGTGGGTTGATAGATGTGGATAAAAAGGTGTGGAGCCCACCAGAAATTATGAAGCTCAGATGGATGTGGAAGTGTAAACGCAGGGTTTGGCTGTGCCGAATCAGCCTGGTCAGAGTAGGGACCCGTAGGATAATCAGTGGTTGATGCAGGAACCCTACAGGGGTGATCAGAGAATGATAGAGCATGGTATGTAGTCTGATCAATGTTCGAAACCCGATGTGGAAATGCAATCGGCTCGGTGAGAGGTGAATCAGCATAGAAATTGAGTCCGGTTGCGGGTCGGGGTTTGGGAGAGGTTTTGATCCGTTCTGTGTGTGCGGATGAGGTGGCCATTGTGTATGAGGGCTCTTCTAGAAACAGATGATAGGTGATTTTCTGTAGAGAGTCCTCTGGGTAACTATCAAATGCCGGAAGAGTGTTTGTAGGATGAAAGAAATCGGATTCGAGAAAAAATTTGGAATCTGGGTTGCAATCACTCTTGGCATTTTCTGTTTTTGGTTCCTGAGGATCGAAAAGGAATGATTCTGTGTTATCAGTGATCTCGGGAATCAGGACCTCAGAGTCAGAGTTAGAGTTAGAGTCATGTGAACTGAGGTCGTAGATAGGCCTGGCGTGTTCAGGAAGGGGAGTCTCTCCGCAATTATAGTCAGATCTGAAATTGTCGGAGAGTTGGCGAAAATGATCATGAATTCCACCACAGCAGAAATCATCAGATGTGGAATCAGCAGCCTGATTGGGTTCTAGCCTATATATCACTTCTGGGCTCAAAAAGATGTTCTGTTCAAGCTCTAAGCTGGTAGGATAGACCCCATTAAAACCTTGCTCATCCAACTCCTCAGTTTCTGTATCATAAATTGGCATGTTTTCTGAGAAATCGATCAGATTTCCTGAGGATGTTGGAGAGGGATACTCATTAAATAGAGGCCCGGAATCATATCCTGTAAAAATTTGATCTTCCTCATAAAGGGCCTCATAATCTTCCCAATAAGTTTCAGATCTAGGTTCTAGGCTTAGGATGTGGGTAGAATTATTAGAACCTAAGTCCGAATAACCTTCGAGGGTCACCTTATCAAAACAAGGGGTGGAATTTATACCCTCCAGAGGTTCAATTCTAATCTTGTTATTGCAGGAGTCTTGGAGTTCTAAGCTTGGTGATTTATGGCCTAGGGTTGGCTCAGCATTGTTTTCTCCTGCAACTTCCCAGCCTATTTTAATGCTATCTTCTACCTGGGTTGGGATTTTACAACCACTTTGTGCCTCAATCCCGGGATCTGGGAAACTGAATGGTTCCTTGATACTGTTCCAAGATGGTTCATCCTCTGTTTCTGGTATATACGGGTATTTCCGGTTGATAATTTGTTCTACTGATTTCATCATTTCTACCCGTTTTATAAGGGCATCTTGGTGTTGTTCCCAAAGTACAGGATTTGTCAAGCATTGAAGGTATTCAGATTGGTGTAATTTTTCCATCTCAATGTATCCTGTCATGAGCATGTCTCGGGTTGATCCTTTTGAAATTCCAGTCAATAGAATTTGGGCACAGTTTATGATGAAGGATGTGGTTGTTGGGACATCAACCTGAATATCTCCTATTGGTGTTGAGGTTTTTTCTTCTTTTTCATAGAATCTTATGGCATCCTCGATCATTTTATCTTTCATAGATCTCCGATATTTAGGTTTCTTGAATGGTAGTCTTGCTAGGTAATTAGGCTGCATAATTGGATCAGGTGGTGGAATCAAAGTTTGAATTAAGATGGAAGAAGGGGATTTTGTTCAGAATCAGAGGAAAGAGGGGCTATGTGAATGATTTCTGCAAAAACAAAGGAGCCGAGGCTTAGCCTCGGGAAGAGTGAATTTCTATAGGAGGTTTCAAGGACCTCCTGAAAAATACTGAAGGGCTGGATGAGATAAGCAGGTGCTGGACCCAATCAAGACACCCAAAAATTGTTGGGTGACTATAGAGGTTCGGGGCAGATGGACCCCTTGATCAGAAAGATCGTCCACCTGAGAATTACCTGGGCAGCCAGAGAGGGAGAGTCTCGCGAAGACCCCTACACGGTAGAGCGTCCCCACGGGTTACAGGGTTTCCCCCACCCGACCTCTCTTGTCACTGCGGTTCCAGGTAGACCAGAATGGGGATCTTGACCTCTTAAGTCTACCAATTTTAAGATCAGGGTGCTTAAGGTTTCACTTGAACTTTAATCTTTTTAAGTGCAAAGAGTGACCTAATTTAAGGTTGGTTGACCCAAGGGGTCAACTTTACCTCTTGTTTTCTTTGAGAGCTTTTAGGTCCTGTCTTTTAGGGTTCAAGTGTTTAGAGAGCCAATTGTTTTAGATTTTCTTTGAATAGGTATTTTCAGACAAGGGCTTGGGCACACTTCATTTGGTTTTCTCAATTCTTGCTTAAGGAGTGTGTCTCTAAATCCCTAGTGTTGGATCCTAGGTTGGCTCTACTTGGTCCAGTTAATTCTTTGTTGGGTAATTAGGGCTCAAGCAAGAATGTGTTAGCCCTTAAATACCCTTAATAGTGTGCAGAAATAATGAGTTGAAAACATGCAACTTTTATGGTTACTAAATATGGAAGACAGGTTAGCCCTATATTGCTTGTTCTTTTCTTTTCTTCCTCTTTAGAGTGTAGGGGTTAATAGTGAGAGAAAAGATTTTACCTGTCTTCGGAGTGGTTGTGTGGTTGCTTGTCTTCTTGAGTTCCTGTTGCTGCACAAAAGAGAGGAGATTGTCAGAACTTAAAAGAAACAGGAATGTTTA
Organism: Thalassia testudinum; assembly: GCA_037157565.1. NCBI lineage: Eukaryota > Viridiplantae > Streptophyta > Magnoliopsida > Alismatales > Hydrocharitaceae > Thalassia > Thalassia testudinum. Next base: position 124,674,161 of record JAZHRO010000036.1, on the reverse strand, counting down.
CCTCTAGAATAGCCGTTGCTCCCCGGCAGCGGCGCCAAAATGATGAGAACGTCGGATTCAGTTATATCGTTGTAGTAAAGCCGGTTGTTACCAACGTTTCATATAAAATTTTTTACTCGGAAAAATAAAAGAGTTCCCGAGGTCGAACTCAGGGAGCAAGTTGTATTCTAGAGATATACAAGTTCTATTACAAAAATAAAGAGAGAGAGAGGGAGATGAAAATTTGGCTTCTTCTTCTTTTCTTCTTTCTTCCTCTTTGTCTTTGGTTCTTCCTGTTCTTCTTTCTTTCTTTTTCTTCAGATCGTCTTCTTCTTCTTCTGCTTTCTTCAGATCTTCCCCTCGTGCTCTTCTTCTTCTGTTCTTCCTTGCTTCCTTTCTTTCTTTTTCTTCAGATCGTCTTCTTCTTTTCTTGCTTCTTGCTTCTCTTCATTCCTTCTTCTTCTTTGTCTTCACCTGCCTTGACCTCTCTTTTTCTTCTTTCGCGATGGCCGTTGCTCTTCCTTCTTCTTCAGCCTGTCTTCTTTCCTGCTCTGGCTGCTGACCTTCCGTCGTCTGCCCCGGTGCTGAGACGACTTAACGATGCCTTCGCTACAGTGCAGCAGCTCCTTCTTCTTCAGCGGGTCTGCTTCTTCTTCTTTGGCCTGCACACTTCAGAGTTTTTTTTTTTCATCAAGAGGCAAAAACCTACTCTACCCCCCTCCCCCGCGTATCTCTCTCTCTGAAATCACTCTTCGGAAGCTCTCCCAGAGCGCTATCGGGTAATCGGGTTCGGGTCAGGCCCGGGTCCAGGCCCACCGGCGTGCGTGGTGGGCGAGGAGTGCAGGTCAGTCTAATCGGGTCGGGCCACGTCCGCGGAGCGTGGTCACGGACGAGGCCGAGTCGGGTCGGGTCGGGTGAGAGGGACCTCACCCCGTGGTAACTGAGGCAAACAGATGGTGGCACTTTTGCAATTTATGTGGGTGTGTGGCTTCAGAAACTCCCGAGGTGGGACTATCCGCGCACCCCTTTTCTCTCACGCCTGCAGCAGGGATGGTGCGTCCAATTGCAACAGCTGTTGAGGCGCGCAACTTCAATTGAGGGCCAGGGTGTGTGCGCAAGACTCTTTCGCGCTGGCCGTGGCTCTTCAACCTGGGATATCTAGGCTTGGAGCAACCTCAAGCAAGCTTCGAGCTTCCTCGCCAATGGCGGTCAAGGCCTGGAACCTGAAATCAATAGAACGGCCTCTCGGCCAAATCAGACAGGCGGGGGACCTTCGCCGTGGCACGGCGAAGGTGGTCAGGGGGTCTGCAGGGGGCGAGATGGAGCTAACAGGTCGTCCTAGGTCAAACTGGGAGCGAAGGAGTGGGTGTGTTCGGCGGATCTGCAGAGGGTGTTTGGTGGGAAGTGGAGGGGCGGAAGAGGATCAGGGTGAGGAGGCGGAGGTTCTGCGGTGGTCGGCGAGCCGTGTGGATCGCTGAGGTGATGGGAGCGGCTCGCCGGAGGGTGGTCGGAGGCGGAGAGGATGAGGGTGAACAGGGTCGGTAGAGGGCTTAATTTACTAAATCGAAAGCGGGGAAAGAAAGAGGAGGAGAAGGGGAGTAAGTCTAACTTAACTGCAGGGACGAAGGGGGAGGAACAGGGCGACAGTCGTATCGACTGTCGCCGGAGAAGACGATGCCCAGTGGGGGAAGGACGGCGGTGACGACGGGGCAGAGGCAGCGCGCGCCGGTATTGCGCGACGCGGAAAGAGCAGGGGAAGAAATCTCTGCTGCTGGTATTGCGGCAGAGCGAAGAGGAGGAGGAGGAAGAACCGCCGGAGCTGGTGGGCGTCTGCCGGAGTGAGAAGAGAGGAAAATTGGGGGTTTTCTCCGTCAGATCCAGGCTGCTTTGGTCGGTGGAGCGGCGGGGGGTATTTATAGGGTTGAAGCAGGGAGGAAGGCGGAGGGAGACGACGTGTCTCCCTCGCCGGAGAATGGTCGGAATACGAACCCATACCGTCCGTGCGTTCGCACGGCCGGTATGGGGGGCTGCAATGATCATGGGGGTGCTCCTGCGACGGCTGACGACGCAGGGCACCCCCGGTACACATGCCAGGTCCTCCACCTCACCCTGCGCGGCGCCATGCTCCGCGCAAGGTCGCCGGAGCATGGTGCTGGCAGGGTTTTGCAGGAGGGACCTGTTTGCAAAGAACGAAGGAGAGTTAGGGGCCAAAATGCGAGGGTTCAAAAGTTGAGGGCCAAAGAGTAAATATATGAGGACCAAAGTGTAAAGTCGGTCAAGGAGGTTTCTTCTTAGGCTCAAGTTTTTATACGTGACTAATTAGAACCTAAGGAATCTGATGGTAAATTTCATTTTCATATTAAACCTTGTTTGACCGGTCAATTTGCGTAAAGACCCAAATTAAGTTATTAATTGGGCATGGTTCTCAATGTAGGTCAAAATGGGTTCTAAAGGCCAAATTGAAGGTTCTAAACCCTAGAGATTATTTTTCTATGAATTTTAGAGGGTTTATTCTATTTTTAATTTGCCTCGAACCTTGTGAATTGAAGTGGGTTGTTTTAGGGTTACAGATTATCATTTGGTTCCTTGGAAGTGCTGTAGCCCTTGCTAGATCATCTCATCCCACTTTTATTCTTATTAAGCTGTTTTGACCTGTGTTTGGGCCCTGAATACCCTGTATGCAGATTATACTGGTAAAATTGCACTTTTACCCCTTATGACTGGTTTTCTTCTCAAACTCAGAATTCTCTGAGTTAAGCCTTTCCTTGAGATATGTAGGAGCTTTTATCCTTTGTATTGGGTCAAAATGAGCTAGTTATGGCTCATGATGAGGTTCTCATCACTGTTGAACCTCCACCTCCTCTGGTGCTGCCAGGTCTGTGAAATGTACTGCTCGTAGAAGAGAGCCACGAACTGGTCCCACATCGGCTCTCTCCCCTCCTGGCCTCTGACTTCCCTCCACCACCTGTGTGCTGCGCTCTCTAGCTGGTACGTGGCAAAGGCCACGCGGCACTCTGCGGGAGGGAGAAGGGTGTTGAACACCTTCTCTATCTGCTCCAGCCAGTCCTCTACCTCAAACGGGTCCTCATCCCCCTTGAAGGAGGGGGCCTTCAGCTTCCAGAACTGTTCGAAAAGCTTGTGGTGTAGCTGTAGTGGGGGAACGGGCATGCCTCCAAGCAAGGAGGGCTCATGCTTAGAAGTGTTAGAGTGTGGTGGGGGTGGTGGAGGATCACCCCCTCCCCCTCCTGCTCGTCCACCGCTGCGACGGTCTCTCTGTCCCACCGAGGACTCCCCCTCCACGTCCTCAGGGAGAGGTGCCTGTAGAGGCTGGTGGAGCTCCTCTCGCATGATGTCTCTGATCAGCTGGGCGAGACCCTGGGCTTAAATGCCTGGGAGGAGAGGTGGGTCAACTGGTGCCTCAGGTCCGGCACGTTCGCCCCTCCGACCTCGTCCACCGTCACGACCACAGCCTGCCTCGGGAACTCCCTGACGAGTCATCTCCTGCAAGGAGACGCAAGAGATAGAACAAGAGTTGTCAACGATACTGGATTACATCTAGAAAAAGACTCAGAAACGAATATCAAAGCGATACGTTGTGGTGGCTATCCTAGTTATATGCACGTGAGTGGTTTTTCTCAAACCAATTGGTTCAGTTCTCGGGACGACCTTGCTCTAATACCATTTTGTTACGACCCAGTTCTTGAATCCCTACAGGTCTCGAGATCGACTTGCCTTGACTAATCCCAAGACCTAGTCGTCCAATGAGAAATAACCAAAAATAGGAAAATAAACCATATTCACACCTGCAATATAACTAAGCAGAAGGAAAGAACGAAGCAGAAAAGAAAGTAGGACAACAGTCTCAAAATAGTAGTACATGCCACCACAACAATAACAGGAAACAGGAAGTAACGAGAACAATAATTTAAAGTCTAATACTCACAACTACAGCAAGAACAAAGGACTATAAAAGAAACCACTACAGTTGGGCTCAGCTGGGCCCAGCTCCCTCTGCGGCCAGAAACTCAAGCTACTCAACTCCTGGTCCTGAACAGTGTTACGAAAAGACGGGATCAGTGAACGTTGAGTAGAGTCGTGTTTATATTATCTATGTACAAGTAAAGCAAAAACAACAAGCAGGTTTTATTCTCATTTCTATTTATCTCATCTATGTATTTTTGGTTTATCTATTTCCCAAAGTATCCAAGTATTTCTTGATCTTGCTTGTTCCTCGTGGGAACGATCTTGATTGCAGTCTTTTCCGTGGAGTAGAAGGTGCACGTGGTGCTCTCCTGGCCGGGAGAGTCCCCCGTGGTAGTCCTACACCCAGTCAACCACCCCGAGGTCACTGTCGAGACATAGCGGTGACTATGGCACACGTGATAAGCGCACGGGTAGCTACCCCGTACTGACACGCGGTCAGTCATTTCCACTAGCGAGTACGCCCAAAGTACAGCACAGAACAGTATAGGGCCTTGTCCTCTTAGAATAAGAGTCTCGCCTCTCAAAACCAAATAGGGGTTTCACCCCTCCACAGTCCACGTACCCTCGTCCGACTACCTCGGTTTGCCCAAAAGGCCTAACAAAGTTGGTGTAGGGTGGCTAGTTGAACCTCAAGCCCCGTAGGGTGGCTAGCTCGCTCCCTACACTAGTAGCACACCTCAGTACCATGTACACGAGGGCCAATAGGAGTTGGTGTAGAGTGGCCAATCCTAACCCTGTGTCTCAATCCAAGGGAGGCTAGCTCCACTCTACACTAAAAAGGGACAGTTGCTCTCCTTGGTACCGCATACACAAGGGCCAACACACTTCCTGTCTACATTCTAGATTCCTTTCATACACAGGAGTTCTACTCCTAATTCCCTGTAGGGTTCATGCTCATATTCACCTCATTTATCCATATTCAGATCTCATGTTTCATAACTCATTCCTCATCCATATATAGGCAGCTCGTGCTTTCATAATTCAGTTCTCAATCATAAACATGCAACTTATGGTTTCATAGTTTAATTTCTCATTTACATACAGGCAGCTCGTATTTTAACATGCATCTCAAGTAAACCAGAGTAATTCCCTATCATGCTCATACATTTCTACCCTAGGGTGCATTCCACATCCTAGAGTTTCAATGAATTTAATCTCAGCAGACATATTCTTTATCCATATCTTAATAATTGCAATAAACCACTCTACCAGGTATCATGGGAGGAATGGGGGCTTGTGCCGCAGATCTAGTCCTCTTCGAGGACCCTGAACATGCCACTGGCTGGTAACCTGTACCAGCGACTAATTACATTAGACGAGGTCAAAACAGTAGATACTCAACACGAACACATAGAGGAACTCGAGTGGAAAAAAGCGGTACTTCGTTTGCGGAAATCCGGTTCCGTTTGAGCCTTAAACGGGCCAAAAACACGGTTACTGACCAAAATCAGACGTCTGGAACTAGTCCCAGACATCTTAAATGACGTCAGATCTCACCTTGTGTTTCCTACGGTAATCTCAGACATTTGGGTCCCTCTGCAACCATTTGGGGGCAGCTCCAGATGTCTCACCCTCCTTCCAGTCGTCTGGAAGGGCCGTCGGACGTTTGGCGATGCTGTCAAACGTCCAAAATCACCTTGAAGTGCGCACCCTGCTCCTTCCCAACACTCTGCGCTTGCATGCAGAGAACATACCCTATTTTAACCCAACACCTCCTGTGCTACAATCTGCATGGCGGAAACTAGCGCAGGAAGGTACGTACCTCGAGATATTATGCCTTCAGATGTCCGGCTTCAGCTCTGGATGTCCTGGTGCTTCGCCAGTCGTCTGGACAAAAACCCAGACGTCTGATACCGAAAAACTTCCAATACCAGAACCTTCTCCGTGATGCTTCTCACCTCGTACAGTCGCCCACAACATGCTGCAGCAGCTTCAGCAACTGCAGAGGGCCGGGAGGCCACCTCCCTGAGCCCTTCCTCCTCGCGCACACGCCCGCTGCCGGCCGTGCGAGCTCCGTCGAGCTCCTGATGGTCCTCCGACCTTCCACGCTCTCTTCCTTCCTCTCTCTCGTTCTCCCTCTCTCACCCCCTCTCATCTTGCATTGCCACAGCCGCATAAGGGATGCTGGAGGTGGTGGTGACTGGTGGTGAGGGGGTGAGAAGAAGAGGAGGTGGTTTAAATAGGAGGGGGCGAGGGTGCGGGGAGAGAGAGGCTTCTGCGCATCACCCGCATGCAAAGCGCAAAGTGACGTACGAAAATTCTCACTTTCAAATGTCCGGGCATGTGTCCAGACGTCTGGACAGATGTCTGACCGAAACTCCAGATGTCTTATCCGAGTAAAAAGGCAATGGGTCATTTCATTCAGTAATTTCGTGTCACCTGGAGCGACCACCTAGAGCGTGTGTGGCCGGGACTTGATGAACATGCCAGAGAAGATGGCGTGGCGGCAGAGCGACAGCGAGGAACCTGAAATACAAAGTACGAGCTAAAAGCCCCAGTTAAAAGGCTCAAGAGGATCGCCGTGGGTTGTGGAATGTGATGGTGGCGTCCATGGGGTGTGGGAGTGCGTGGAATGGTCGGACGGAGTCGGGGTAGGACGTGCGACAGTGGGTTGTTCGGGGGCATGCTTGGATGGTCGAAGGAGTGAAATAGGTGAGGGGTTTTGTTCGTGGTGTTGTGGCGAAGGTTGTGGAGTAGGTGGCGAGGCGGTTGGATGTGTGTAGCGTGCTGAGATCCTCACCGGAGGTGCAGCCAGAGGTGGAGACGAAGGTGAATGGCAGTGAGGTCGAGGGGTTGTTTTTAGGTTTTGGATAAAGGGATTTAACTTAGGAATCTAAATAACCTAATCTAATGCTAAACTAAAAGAAGAAAGGGGGGAATGCCCACGCCGGTGGTACACCGGACGTGGGGAAGAGAAACTTCTAGTGATAGGGTGACAATGATGAGGGGGGATAGGCGGCGACTGCGGGTATTGTGATGCGCAGAGGAAGGTGAGGGAGAGAAATCCGCTCATTGTGGTCTATGAGAGTGGACGAGGAAGGAGGTTGCCGGAGCTCATGGAGAATTTGGCCGGAGAGGAGGGAAGGAGATTCTTCGGTAAAAAATAAGCTAAAGAGAGAAGGTTGTGCACGCCGGCTCTTTATAGAGCATCAGGGGAAGCTTTGGATCAGGAAAGAAGGATTCATGGCTTGGGCTTGAAGGAAAAGAACCCATGATTCTCATGCATTTGCACGAGCAACCCATAGGGATCTTGAACTCCACAATGATCTTAGATTATTTGCCCATGTGTGAACATCAATCCCACCAATTTTGGTGGGATTTGACTCCCATTAGAGTAGGATTTAGGCCATTCAAAGTTGCTTGGAGGTCGGGTTTGACCTCAAATTAGGGACCCATGTCTAAGGAATTCAAAAAGCTAAGGGTGTGTATGTAAGAAAAAGAGTCAGACTAGACCAAAATGCAAACTAGGTCAAGATGATCTCTGATTAGGTCCAAATTTTGATACAAACCTAAATTGGATCCAAGAAATCTGTTGGTGAAGTCAAATTTTGGCTTTGACCAAGTTTGACTGGGTAATTTACATAAAAATTCAAATTAGGGCATCTATCTGTCTGAGACCCTATTTTAGGTCAAAATGGGTTCTGATGGTCAAACCAAAGGTACCAAACCTTATGGAATATTTTTATATGAATTTTAGAATGTTTAGGTGATTTTTATCCTGATTAGAACCTCGGTTAATTAAGTGGATCTATTTTTAGGGTTTCATATGTCCATTAATTCTCAAAATGCGTGAAAGCCTGTTTCTGTCTGCATGAACCTACTTATTAGACATTTATGACCATTTGACCTTTAATTGACCCATGAGAAACCCCATGATTGCTCTACAATTAGGATATTCTGTTAAAACTGCAGTTTTACCCCTATTTTCATGTTTATCTCTCAGAATGGTTATGCAGTGAATTACGACTCTTTGGCGGTTTTGTAAGAGCATTTATCAACTGATTATGACTAAATAAAACTAGATATAGCTGATGATGACATTATCATCAGCCATCATATATCAATTACATCTCGATTGATGCAATTAGGCTCTCAAATCCAATATTCCCCCACAAATTCATCATTGGAATTCAACAATAAATTCCTCGGCTACCACACTCTACTTTCAGTAAGAGTACCTTCTGATTTGAACCCTTACCTGAGTCATCCACCTTCACCACCACAGGAATAAAGTGAAACTAGTCTTAAACTCTATATCTTTGATGTGGGGTGTGTAATGGTAACAATATAATAAAATTCTTGGTAATAATCTTCAGGGTTGGTGCTCTTAAGGGCCATGCACCCTTTCCCATTTCATGAGTGTATTTAGGAAAGACCCTATTCCCTAAACTACGACCCATAGTAACACTCACATAGGTGACGTTCTCCAAGGATGCACTACTCACATCCTGCCATAACACTTGAACCCATTCAAAGCCTTTGCTCTTCCTAAATCTGCAACTTAAGTCATTTAGGCTTCCAGAGATTAGACTCAGATGCAAAAGCATCCAACAATGAGTGCCAACCAATTCCCATACAGCTTGTTGTTACCACATTGAGCCTACTTTGTGGGATCTCCACTCAGTTAGGTTGGGTTGCTACTACGAGTGAACTCCCAATGGGTCTAAGTCTCATCCCAAACCTAGACTTAAGGACTAAAGGTCTATCAAGTCATTTAGTAAATAGATCTACTATGTTATATATCCTTGGATCCTATAAATTCCACAACAATCACTCCTTGAGACACTAAATCTCTTACAGACTTGAGTCTGATTTGGATATATCTCCTTGTTTTCTAATTAAACTTTGAACTCTTAATCTTTGTTGTAGCAGTCATTGTTAGCCGCTTTGAAACGGGTTTTAAAATCGTCGTGTTGTAGTACAATTCGAATCAATGCAAAAAACAAATAAAATTTATACTCGAATGAAAGTCCGAGGTCGTTCGCTGAGAGCAAATAGGAATTTACGCACTAATCTCAATATATAATGTAAATAAGCATAATTAATTACTCAAAATCTAATATGCAATGTATCACATGAGTATATGAAGAGTAAAAAGTAATCTTAGACAAAATAATGGTGATTTGGATCACCAATTATAAGTCTAATACATAACATAATTACTAAAATCTTAATCAATATGAAGGAGCATATGATCAGACATCTGATTTTGCAATCAAACGTCTTAAAAGACGTTTCTACAGTACTCCTTTTATTCTTCTTCTGCTGCTATTCTTCTCCTTCTTCTTCTCTGTGTACCTCTTCTACCACTCTCCTTCTCTTCTCCTTTCTTTCTCTTCTTCCTACTTTTCCTTTCTCCTCTTCTTCTGCGACCTTGCTCTTCCTTTAGTTCTTCTTCTTTGTGCCTTGGCCTTTGTTCTTCACACACAGAGGGAGCACTCTTAGATTTGGCTAAGTGTTAGCTGTCGATCTTCAGAGCAAAACCCCCCAACCCCCGCACTCTCTCTCCTTCTCTCTCTAGGTTTTCCTTCTTTCCTGCCTTCCCAAGGCCATACATAGTACTGGATTATCGAGTTAACGGACACACGCGCATCTGGGACCAGGGCTGCCGACCGTGAATGGCAGCCGAGGAGTGCGTGGGTTAGGCGGATCAAAGCCAAGCCCACGTGCGCAATGTCATGGGCGAGGCAGGTGAAGGGTGCGGGGGACCTCAACCCCCAAGTGACTGAGGCAAACAGCTCATGTGACTTTTGCAATTTATGCGCGCACAGGCGCTTGTCTCTTTATGATGTGGGATTAATCCCACAGCTCCTTCTGCGTATTCAAGCAGCAGCAACAGGGGAAGGCATCCTCGATTGGCATCTGGGGGCCCGTTGAAACTCCCAATTGATCATCTGGGAGTGGTCTTTGGGTGACTCCGCGCAACCTAGGAGTGGAGCCTGGGACGTGCGTCGACTCGAGCTCGAAGAACACGTCGGTCGTTAATGGCGGCGATGGCTGTGAATGGTGAGGCCTGAAAAACATGAATACGGCCTTACGGCCATGTTAAACTAGCTCAGGACCTTCGCTGAAGGACATGGAGTGTGTTGGCGGTGGTTTTGTGGCGTGTTGAGGTGTGTGGTGATTGGTCGGAGTCGGGGATGGAAGCCGGTGATGGGTGTGTTCAGGGGGAGTGTTGGGTGTGTGAATGGAGAGATAATGAGAGGGCTTTTGTGTGGGATAGCGAGGCGGAGGTGTAGGGCGTGGTGGCGAGGCGTGTGGATGTGTGTAGTGATGGAAGCGCCTCGCCGGAGGGATTGCCGGAGACGGGGAAGACGGAGGTGGTCGCATGTGTTTGGTGGTCAAATTGAGAGATAGAGAGAGGGAAAAGAAGTGCAGAAGTAGAGGAAGCTAAAGAATCTAGTTTAGGGATGAAAGGGGGAGAGATTCCCATGCCGGTGTGATGGCAAAACATGGGGAATATGAACCTTCGAAGGGAGAGACGGTGAGGAGGAGGGGGATCTAAGAGCCCCTGAGTTGGTCGTCGAGGAGCGGACGAAGGAGGGGTGGAATGTGGCACTCCCAATTTGGCCATTGGGAGGCCGCAGGATGACAGAAGGAGGAGTTCGCTGGAGCTAAGGTCGAAGCCAGCCATGGAAGAGAGGGAAGACCTTGTTCTGGCCTTAAACCTTGCTGAGAAGATGCGCAAGGCCACGAAGGTCCTTTTATAAGGCTCTAGATGGAGTTCCAAGCTTGGAAACAAGATTGGAAACTCCGAGCTCCTCGCTGGCGTAGGATACCTATTCAATCAAATCATTTGTACGAGGATTCTAAAAAGATTTAGGATCCTTGGATGAGCTCATTTGGAAGGCAATTTCCTAAGGAATCTTCGTTTCAAATCTGGGATTGATTGATTGAGAATCGAGCAAGAAAACCTCGCTCGAAACTCAACGATGGAGGTTGGACTTTCCAAAATGGTGTAGGGACCTTTTTGTGAAGAATACGACAAAGATGGGGGATTGCAAGGAATTCAAAAAGCCAAGGGTTTGAATGAGATAGAAAGAGTTTGACTGGACCAAAAGGCAAACTTGGTCAAGATGATCTCAGATTGGGCCAAAATTTTGGTACAAACCTAATTTGGACCCAAGGAATCTGATGGTGAAGTAGGATTTATGTTTTAACCAAGTTTGACTGGGTAAATTTCACAGTTACCCAAATTAGGGCAACTTTCCGCCTGAGACTCTATTTTAGGTCAAAACGGGTTTTGATGGTCAAATCGAGGATGCCAAACCCTAGAGAGTATTTTTATATGAATTTTAAAGGGTTTAGGTGAATTTTATCCTAATCATAACCTCAGTTAATTAAGCAGGTCTATTTTTAGGATTTTAGATGTCATTTAATTCTTGAAATGTGCGAAAATCCTTTTCTATCTGTACTAACCCACTTGTTAGACTTTTAAGACCATTTGACCTTTAATAGACCCCTGAAAAAACTCGTGATTGTACTGCAATTGAGATATGCTATTAAAACTGTAATTTTAACCCTATTTTATTATATTTCTCTCAAAATGATTATGCAATGAATTACATCTCTCTAGCGGTTATGTAGGAGAATTTAATGATGGAATATGACTAAATAAAGCTAGATATAGTTTATGATGATGTTATCATTAGTCATGCTATCACAATGCAAAGATATTACAACAATCGGCTTACCCACCATAGGGATTTTTGAAAGAAGTCCCCTAGCATTCAACCTCAATTCTAGTGGTGTTTAAAGTACATAGCTCAACCTCAAAGGTAGATCGGGCTAAAATGGTTTGTTTTACATACCGCCAAGAGACTGCACCACCTCCAAGGGTAAAGACATATCATGTACCACCATTACTTTCACAATCTTTCATTTGATTGATCCAACTTGCAACACTATATCCTTCCAAAACTAAAGGATATTTACCATAATGCAAATTAAGGGAAATAGTTCCCTTTAAGTATCTAAGTACTCGATCCAAGGCATTCCAATAAGTATGATCAGGACAGCTTGTTTATCTACTCAACTTAGACACGGAGAAAGAAATATTTGGTCTAGTGCAATTAACCAAATACATCAAGCTTCCTATTATCTGTGAATATCTAAGTTGTGAAACAGACGTTTCACTTTTGTTCTTATAGAGAGTTTTTGATGTATACAAAAGAGTGCTTACAACCTTGCAATCTTGATAGTCAAATTTCTCAAGAACTTTCTCAACATAATGAGATTGAGAAATAGTTATCCCCTCTGCTGATCGAATCAGTTTGAGGCCTAAGATCACATTTGCAACGCCTATATCTTTCATCTCAAACTTACTACTCAAGAACAACTTAGTTTGATTCACAATTCTAATGTTTGATCGAAACAGTAATATATCATCTACATATAGAAATAGGACAATACACATATCACCCTTAAGCATAAAATAGACACACCTGTCAGATTCGTGACCCACAAAGCCAAAAGAGTGGATAGTCTTATCAAACTTTTCATGCCATTGTTTGGGTGTTTATTTTAAACCATAAAAAGATTTAACAAGCTTGTAAACCTTTTTCTCATTCCTAGGAGCTACAAATCTCTCAAGCTGGTCCATATAGATCTCCTCCTCAAGATCACTATAAAGAAAGGCGGTCTTCACATCCATCTGGTGGACAGTGAGATCATAAATGGAAGCCAATGCAATAAGCATCTGGATAATAGTTATTCTAGTTACTAGAGAATAGTATTGAAATAATCAATACCTTCCATTTGCTTAAACCCCTTGGCAACAAGTCTGACTTTGTGTTTCTCAATAGATCCATCAGGCTTGAGTTTTCTCTTAAACACCCACTTACACCCAATACTAGAACACCCTGGAGGTAAATCAACCAATTCTCAAGTATCATTAAAAATGATTGAGTCCATCTCATTCTTAATGGCATCTTTCTAGTGCTTAGCTTTAGAAGAAGCTATAGCATCACGGTAGGAAGGGGGATCTCCCTCAATTTGGTAAGCAATAAAATTGCTTCCCAAATCCTTGGCAATTCTTGGTCATTTACTTCTCCTAGGTTCAAAATCCTCTACTTCATTGGGTTCAGAATGGGAAGAGTTAGCCCCCATATTAGACATCCTTTCCACTTGATCAGGAATAGAACCAAATGTGGTGGTTAGATCATCTGAAGTCACATTTTGAGGTAACCCAGTAAAAATGTAGCATTACGAAGCTCAACAATAGTGTTGACATATATGTTGGTATCTCAGATTTTATAACAAAAAATCTATAGGCATAGCTATTATCAAACTAACCCAAAAAGACTGCGCACGTCAACTATCTTAGATTCAAGTTTCTTTCTCTTGTGTTCTAGGACAACCACCTTTGCAAGGCAGCCCCACACTTTAAGATATTTTAAACTTGGTTTCTTATTTCTTCAAATCTCAAATGGATTACTTTCCTTATGCTTGAGGGGAAGTCTGTTCAAAATATGGTATGTTGTATTCAAAGCTTCCCCTTACATGTAAGTAGGTAATCCTATGCTTTGCAAGAGAGCATTGATCATATCAGTTAGGGTCCTATTCTTTTGCTCTGCTATCCCATTAGATTGTAGAGAATATGAAAATGGCACAAGAGGGGGGTTGATTTGTACAATATATAAAAATTATACAATTAAAATCACACCACAAGATGGACACCAATTTTAGAGAGGAAACCCAAGGGTAAAAACCTCTACCTAGTTGTCCCCAACTAGGATTTCTCTCTTGCTATCCAAGCAAGATAATCCACTAGTTTACCACTTCAAAATGAGGGTGGTAAGCCTCAATTACACCAAGCTTGTCTCCTTGTACAACCCACAAGGTAGACCTTTTGTTCTCTTCATGAACGGGAAGCCTACATCAAGGCACCGAAGTACAAGATCAAATAAAAAGAAATTGTACGATAATAATCCTATAAAGACACAATAAATATATGAATGTGTAATTCAATGTGCTATAGGATGTGAGAAATACTCCCTTAACTTCCCTTTGATGAAAAATGAATTTTCGATGTTAAGAAAGTGGAGTAGAAAGCCTTAAAACATAATTGGAAGCAATAGAAGTATTTTGAGCACAATGATCTTTAGAGAGCTTTTTAAGAGTGTTTGAAAATGATAGATAGCTTGTATGTTGCTTTGGAAACTTCATTGTATATTTATATAACCATTTGAAGCCTTGAAAACTGCTTTAAAATCATGCACTAGCCATTTGAAGCAACTTCCAACAACAAACACTTTGAAAATATGAGACGGTTCAATTTCGGTCAAAATTAAACGGTTAAGAAAACCCCTTAATTGTTTAATTGAGGCTACTGGACCCTCAACGGTCTTATTCTCAGTCGATTAACCAATTAAAAGAAAATGTTTACCAATTAGAAAATGTCCCTAGAAATGATTATGTAGCTTCCCATCTTTGATTAATCGATTAAGAGGAGTTACAATAAATGAAACGTTTGAAAACTTGCATTTCTTAGCCAAGGGTTGCTTCCTCATGAATAACTAACCCTTTAAATGTTGGTAACTAATTAATTACAAATTTTTTAAACATTCTTAACGCTTTCTAAACTAAATAACTGCTCTTCTAGATGAATGGTTAAATGACTAAAGTGCCCTACATTCTAGAAGGCATTTTGTGGTTAATTTTATTAAGTGACACTTTACATAAGATGTATGAAAATAAAATAATATAAGAGCTAAACTTAGCCTTTGATAATCTCCTTGAAGATGTTGATGTTGATATAGCTTGATCTTCTTAGCCATCTAGATCAATTGAGCTTCCTGAAATACGATTCTTCAATCATATAACTCAAAATGTTTGTAATTCATTTAAACAATTGATGCTTTAGAATGATGATTTACCTAAGTTGCAAGTATCTCAACACACATAAAATAACATTATATTTTGTATAACATCAAAATTAGGATTAATTGATGCTTTGCATTAACATAATATGGGGCTATCACTTCATGAACTGTATCAAAAGCTTGACACTGTTTATCAAATAAGTTGGATGTATATTCCCCTCCTCTATCTGACCTCAATCTCTTAAGAGTTTTCCCAGTTTGTATTTCTGCATGTTTCTTTCTTGAAGATAAGAAATTTACTTAATGCCTCATCCTTAGGCTTAAGCAAATACACATACCAGTATCTACTACTGTCATCTATAAAGGTGATAAAATACTATTTATTATCCCTAGTCAACAAATCGTTAAACTCGCAGATATCTGTGAACACCAAATCTAGAACCTCAGTATCTCTAGTAATAGAGTGAAAAGACTTCCTAGTTTGTTTAGCCTGTACACATATCTCGCATTTCTTAGTTTTATCTATGGTGTATTTAGGAATCACATTTAATTTCATCATTCTTTTCAAAGAATTAAAATGTACATGACCTAATCTACCATGCCATATATCATAAGATTCAATATTACTGCAAACAGATTGAATCGAATGAAAACTAACATTATTTATAGCATTTCTAGATGATACATTCACATCACATCTTACTCTAAATAATAGATCAAAATCTGTTAAATACCTCTTTCTATAGAATGTTCCATATCTCAACATAACAACTTTATTACATTTAAAGTTTAACTCAAAATCATCTCTAACTAATAAAGAACCAGAAAGAATATTCTTCACAGTAGGAACGTGCAGCACCCTGCATAGTGTCCAAACTCACCCTGAGAAAATCTCAAGTCCATGCGTTTGAATCCTAGCACCTTGGCTGCAGAATCGTTTCCCATCTTCACAGTTCGGCCACTGCAGGCCTGATAGGAAGAAAAGAATGATTTACCAGTACAAATATCTACATTGGCTCCAATATCCACAAGTCATTCAGTAGAATCATGAATAACATGGAGTTATGATTTTATTGAGACATACCCATCGCTAGGCCCGACTTCCTCAGTGATCACATTCACCTGAGGATTCCCCTCTGTGGTCTTCTACTGAGCTGTATTAGAATGACAATCCTTCTTCCAGTGCCCAACCTACCCACAGTGCCGGCATGGTTTATTCTTGGATTTCTTCTGGATCTTGGGTTTGGCCTTCATTTTATTTTTATTATTCTTATTTTTATTCTCCTTGCCCTTAGATGTCATAACATTCACCTTAGACTCCACAGGCACTACAGGTTTCTATTGTCTATGCTCTTCCTCAATAACAATGGCTATCATCAAGTCATCAAGGGAAATCTTTCCCTTCCTATGCCTAAGACTCATCTCAAAGTCCTCCCAAGATTTAAGGAGTTTCTCAATGGTAGACATGACTTGAAACTTCTCAAGAAGTTTCATTTCAACTTCTGCCAAACAATGGAGCAATAGCAGAAATTCGTATGCCTCCTCAGAAACCGATTTACCCTTAGCCATTTGGAATTTAAGGAATTTTATGATAGAGTATTTTTCAATACCAAGATCCTCAATATTATATTTCTTGTCCAACTCCTCCCATAGCCCCTTCTTAGTGGACGTGGGTGTGCTATATACATCAAATAGCACACTAGATAAAGCCAATAATATGAAACCATAACAAATACAGTTGCATTCATTTCACACATCTACCACCTTTTGACCTTCAGGAGTGGGTTTTTCCTTACGCAAAACTGGGCAATCGATTTCCAACGCCGAGATTAAACCAATGGTGGTCAGCCAAATCCTCATGCGTTGTTGCCAATGCTTGAAATTTTATCCACCAAACTTCTCGGGAACATCGGATAAGTCTATTGTTATTTAAAAGTCATTTCTGACATCCCAAATATTTTAGATCTAAGCGATACCTTCTCTAACATTGTTGAAATAAATGCATATATGAAATAAATAAATAAAAGCATATGCATTTCCAATGATTTCGCATATATTAAAAATATTAAATCAAGCAAGTCAAACATGATTTGGTAAGATCTAGAATAAAATAAAGGACAAAAAACATGCAACAGCACAAATAAACAAAACAAGAAGGGATTGGATTTTATTTCAATTAAAGCGCCTATTAAGGACTTTCCTTAGAGAATGTATCACCTGCTAAAATATCTATGCATCGCGGTCTGATGAACTTCATCTAGGATACGATGATCCACCTCCAAGATTCGGTGCACTCTGATCTTGGACGTCCTCGAAAACCATCTCAGGAGAATGAAGCCGAGGCAATTTGGTTGGTCAATGTTGAACGTTACGAATCGCTACGCTAACGTATTCGGTTTTGGAAAACCTGTCGTTGTAGTTCGAAAGCGAAGAATTCGTGTTCAACAAATAAAATTTATACCGAAATTAAAATTCCGGTTCGAACACAGGGAGGCAGACGTTTGATTTAAAAACTACGCGTTTCTTTTTATTTGTCACGGAATAATTCAATTTAAAACTATCTAATTATTTACAATAAATAGAAGAGAGAGAGAGTAAGAGAGAAAGAGAATATTACACAGAGAAATCAAAATGAGATGTAGAATAAACAAGGAATTTATCATTAAGGAGATTGTTCATTTCACTCTTACAACTACAAAGCATAAAACAATTACTTTAGAAAGCGATAAATTTACTCTAGAAAGCATTAAAAGAATGGATGGAGAAATATCCTCCTCGACGATTGCTTGGAGGATGAGAAAAACTACACTAGAAAGCAGTAAATCTATACTAGAAAGCAGTAAAAAGAATAGGGAGAGAGAAATCCTCCTCGATGGTTGCTTGGAGGACGAGCCGGACGGGACGACGCCTGGACGAAGGAGAACGAAGCGGGACGAAGGAGGACAAAGCAGAAGAACGGGAACAAAGCAGCACGCCGTCGTCGTCGCGGGATCCACTTCCGAAGGGGAACAAAAATTGGACATTATCTCGCGAGAAGCATCCCAGGTGTGGGACAAGCTTCTCTTGAGCTTTGGAGGGGTAGAGAAGAGAAGGAAGGGATGAAAATTTTGTATGGAGGGGGTCTCCTTTTATAGTTGCAAGGAGTGGGGGCAAAATGGACATTACAACTTCAAAATAATAAATAAGGGGTCTTTAGTGATGGATAAAACCGTCGCTAAAGCCTCCTTCGTGGGCGTCGTGGGTGGCTCGTGCGCACCTGATCACCTGCTTGCGCGCGCAACGCTTGCGCACATCCGCTGGTTCTTAGCTGTCCGATCACGAGATCGGGCGGCTTAGATCGCGCTTCACCCGCTGCAGCCCGCCCACCTGGCGCGTAAGATTGCACGTCCGCGCCGCGTGTTCAATCGCGCGTCGGCGCTATCGGGCGCGCGCGGCCATCCGATCTCCATCTGACGCTCCATGCACCTGCTTGCTTGCTCCCAATTTGAGGCTCGCGGGACTCGATCCCGCAACCTCTGCTTCGCCCGCGATTGCGTCACCGCTGCGCTACGCCTTCGAAATGGTCGCGCGGATGAATTAGCCAGCCGCATCCACAGCCATTGGATCTTGATCCAACGGTGGAGAATCGACGCGCTGATTGAAGAAGAAAAGGTGCGGCGGTGCTGGAGGCCATTTGGGCAGCTGAGATGGTGCCACGTGGCATCATCTTGGTCGTCCATCTTCTGGAAGTTGTGGATGGTGCCACGGATGTCGGATTGACTCGATTTTTGTGTCGTTGGGCTGCGATCGTCAATCTGAATTCATCCGTGTGGTTGGATTTATCATCTGAAGTATGGATTTTCACCATCCTTGCCCTTGATCTTCTAGGGTTCCCCGGTCACTATCTGATGCTACGGATGCCTGATCAGGGTGATCTTGGAGTCGTTGAACTCCAATCGTCGCCCTGATCACATCCATACGGTTGGATCTTTGATCCAAGGCCCCGATAAAATGTTTGCCCTGTCCACGCACATAAAAGGAGACAATTAACCTCCATTTTATTCAAACTACTCTAAATGCAAGATGATGCATGTTATGCAATATTTATATCATGAAATGCAATCCTATGCTTAAGAACATGCATAAATAGACATCTTAAGTAGTGTAAATGTGTTTACATCATACCCCCATGCCTATCTTTTGCTAGTCCTTAGCAAAAACTATATGCTATTTATAAAAGAATTAGGTTGGATTATTTGGACCTGAGTTATTTTCAATCATTAAGAAATTGTCTACTTAGGAACTGAACTTTCAAAGACACAACAGTGCCCGGGTATCAGCCAAAATGCAGACTGCCTCAAGCCCTCGCCTTATTCAAAGAAAAATTTCTTTTTCTTTTTACTCTTTTCTAATTTTTTTTTTTTTTAGATTTTCAAATTTTAGGGTTTAAGAGTGGCTTTCTATGGCCATTCAACTCACCCAAGATTTGATGAGAACCCTAAGCTTTAAGCATCTTATTATGATTGTGATAAACTCGTTGACCGGTAATTAAAACGGATTTCAGATTTCTACGCCTCTAGGTGACCTCAAAAAAAAAGACTTCTGCCTAAAGGTGTATCTTTACAACCGGTAGCTTTCTCCCTACTTTTATTTTTTACGGGGTCAACATAAGGGTGAATCTAGTGTATATCTCCCTGATTTATTCTACTTCGCTGCTTCTTCCTAAGTGTTTGGAGAAGTTTTAGTGCATTTACTGAGCTGGGTTCTGGACAACCGGTCGATAGCTGTTACCACTGACAACTTGCTAGCCATACTCATGCGGCGAAGTGTGGCTTATTTCTTTTTATTCTTTTCTCCTTTTCTTTTTAATTTTTTTTTTTTAAGTAGGTGGCTTCCCTGGTCTAAGATTTACCCAAGGGTAGGAAAAAGAGAAAGGTCCAGTGACTGGGCTCTGGACAACCTACCTATGGGCTGTTACCCACGATAACTTGCCAGCCATATCACCCTAGAAGGTTCATTAGCTACCCAATTTCCGTTAAGATCGCCGAACAACGAGTCAATGCAAAGAAAGTGTGTAGATGCTTAAGACTCAAAATTCCCTCAAATCAGAAGGCAGGTTGATAAGTCGTGTACTTATCACCCAAACTTATTTACTCCAATTACGAAAGAATTAAGATGGCGAGGACTCGAAAGACAAATCCACATTTTAGTGGATACACGGGCTGATTAAGTCCAAAGACCTGAAGGGTCTTTGTATTCAAATCATAATGTAGTATTTCTTAAGATTGAAAATTTTCTTAAACCCAAATTCTCTTTCCTAATTCCGAAATTTTTTTTTTTATAAAAGAAAATAAAACAAATCTACGGAGCTGACGAATGAATTCAGAGATGAATATCCACCCGCCCATGCCTATCTAATGCAATGTCCTCATTGTATTAAAAAGACATAAAACAGAGTGGAAAAGCGTAGAAAGTACCTGAATTGCATGAATCTCAGGTCCGCTCCGAGATGAAAACTAAGAAAAACAGTATATGTGCTGAGTTTAGTGCCTTCAGCTAGGCATATTATACAAGGAAAAGAAATGAAGAATTCACAAGTGCAGGTCAGAATTAGAATAAACAGAAGAATCCTCTAACCTATCAAAAGAGGTCCACAGATGTGGACCAGATTGTGGTGCAGACCCACACCCCATAATCGAGAATATCTTAGGTTCTGAATAAAAATTACCCAAAACCTAAAATCAGAATGCAAGCAGGGTCGGGCCTGCGATTTATGAGGATGCAACCCAAGACCAAAAAGTCAGGTTACAGAGAATTGAAGCTCAAAAAGATAATCGTTGAATGTGTGCTTGAGTTGAACATCCTCGAAACAAATGTCGTAAGGGTTCTGATTTGATGGTTTCAGCTTAAAAGGAACCCTTCGACTCAATCTTCTATTTCCTCCAAAATTAACTTCCCAAATCAGAACTTTCCAACTTCTATCCTCCTCATTTAGCATATCAAATTCCAGGACCTCTTGTATATTTATCACCCCGTCTGAAATCTCCAAGTCTAAATGATGTGGCAAAATCAAAATTGACTTGGGTCTAATTATCTCAGAATTAGAATCATCAATAAGCTCAGCAGGGTGTAACTGATAATCAGGGCATTGAATTGATTCCTCCAGAAAATGCGATTCTAGATCCGTAATGTGTGCCCTAATAAGATCAGTTTCCTCAGTTATTGGGCTATTAAATGATCTATCAGATTCCACAGGCTCAATTGTCTCACTGAAATCATGTTCAGAAAACTCGCGTGAGACTTCACAACTTGAATCTTCACCATCAAAGAAATCAGGATCTGTATCAATGTATGTCCCAAAATCAGTTGTCACTTTGTGTTCCCCAGAGACATACATTTCCTCGTAACCCGGCTCAAGGATCTCAGGTGAAGAAATCAGATCATCCTTAATTGATTGCTTTAATTCAATCTGGTCAGCCTCATAACACGTGTCCCCCCCAACAGGTGCTTGAGCAGGTTCTGCCATTGGCTTTCCTGAAGAGGGTTCATCCTGGGAATTATTCCAAGATTGAATCAAAGCAACCACGAATCTCATCCTCAATTTCGCTAATTTCCCAAGTAGAAACCCGGGTTCTTATCCTTAACATCCTGGAGCCAATCCAACAAAGACTTATTCAAATCATCAATCATTTCAATCAGGGGATCCAATCTCTCAATGCAAGGTATTAGCTGAACTTCTAAAGATTGAATGATATTCCTCAAGTTAGCCAAAACCTTATCTTGAACCTGGTTAACCTGAACCAAATGAGCTGGTTCAGGGTTGGGCGGGTTTGACATCAATGCAAAGGAATTAACGAATTGAGATTCGTTATACCCTTCTTGATAATAGGTCATTTCAGATTGTTGAAAAGATGGTGATGACCTAAAGGCAGTGAAATTAGAGGATGGGTAAGGATCGGTGTATCCTTCTTGATTGTAGATCGTATTAGGTTGTTCATGAAAGGAAGACGATCTATAATTGATGTAGCTCTGAGAAGGATAGAAATCAGAATGAAAGTGTTCAGGGTTAGACCCTAAACACGAAGGTCTGGAATTGTATCCCCAATCCGAATTATCCCAACTAACTGATGGTTGATTACAATACAAGTTGGGATAATCGTCATGTTGAGGATAATTCACAACAGGAGGGAAAGAGCGGGAATGTGTGAAATATGTGGAAGGATTCATGAGACACGGGAGGAAGAAAGGCGCCCTGCAATACAAACAATCAAACCTGTCCTTAAATGTGTTAACCTAAAGACCTACAGACTCTCAAAACCCGTCTTGAGATAAAGGAACGATTTGATCTACTTCTTTTTGTTCAATCCAACCAGTTAGAAGGAGGGACTGGGGAGAAGGTTCTTCCTTCAGCTTGCGCCTCTGGTTCCTAGTGTACCCCCAGCCGCGATCGTTTGACTCTGCTCCCCTAGCTAGACATTAGATTGAACAGTAGAAACAGACTAATCGAAAATAATCTCGTTCTGGGTTCTGAAGAGTAAGTCCAATCCTTAAGGCCAACGTCTACTCTGTTTTATTTAGGGCTAGGTTTGAATGTGCTTTGGAATGTGATGGGCCCTTTAAATGGGTTGTGCCCTTAATGATTGATTGATTTGTGTGTGCATGCACAACCAGTGGTTTTCAAGCAAGATTATTTTTGATGTGGTGAATTTTAAGGTTCAAATCTTGCTTAGTAGCTTTTAGGATTCAACTTTAGGTGTTTTCAAACAAGTTTCATTGGCACACCAGGTTTTGCAAGCACAGGTGATGATGTTTTCCTTTAAAGATTAAAAAGAATGTGGAGTGCCTGGTAAATCCCTAAGAGTTGAACCTAAGTGGCAGCTACTTGATGAGTTTATTTTATTTGAAGTGGTGTGGCCCAAACAACTCAAACAATTGGCCTGATGCACCACTTAATTAGGCACACAAATGATTACCTAATCTGATTTCTACTCAATTATGTGTTTGAATGTGTGTACCGATTCCTGAGGTCGGTTTACCGGTTGAGTTTGAAAATCAGATGAGGTTGTGTACCTCTTTGAGATTTTTTTTTTTATTTCTTTCTTTTTTTTTAATGTGGGGGTTGGGGTGAGTATGGGTGTCAAACAACAAACAATCTAACCTTAGAGTTTATAAAAACACCTAGGTTGATTGATGTTTGAATTATTATGTTGTGGAATGAAATCTAATGGGTGGGGGGTGGGGGATAACTCACAAAACCTTCTACAGCATTTTACTCCAATCTACCGCTTTTGCCTGTCTCGAAAGAGTACCTGCAATCACAATAAGAAAGGAGAAAAGTGAGGTAAATGATTTGTAAGTTAGAAAACGCGAAGAGAAACCACAAAGCGTCGCCTCCCCGGCAACGGTGCCAAAATGTTGAACGTTATAAATCGCTACGCTAACGTGTTCGGTTTTGAAAAACCTGTCGTTATAGTTTGAAAGCGAAGAATTCGTATTCAACAAATAAAATTTATACCGAAATTAAAATTCCGGGTCGAACACAGGGAGGTGGACGTTTAATTTAAAAACTACGCGTTTCTTTTTATTTGTCACGGAATAATTCAATTTAAAACTATCTAATTATTTACAATAAATAGATGAGAGAGAGAGAGTAAAAGAGAAAGAGAATATTACATAGAGAAATCAAAATGAGATGTAGAATAAACACGGAATTTATCATTAAGGAGATTGTTCATTTCACTCTTACAACTACAAAGCATAAAATAATTACTCTAGAAAGCGATAAATTTACTCTAGAAAGCATTAAAAGAATGGATGGAGAAATATCCTCCTCGACGATTGCTTGGAGGACGAGCAAAACTACACTAGAAAGCAGTAAATCTATACTAGAAAGCAGTAAAAAGAATAGGGAGAGAGAAATCCTCCTCGACGGTTGCTTGGAGGACGAGCCGAACGGGACGACGCCTGGACGAAGGAGAACGAAGCAGGACGAAGGAGGACGAATCAGAAGAACGGGAACAAAGCAGCACGCCGTCGTCGTCGCGGGATCCACTTCCGAAGGGGAGCGAAAATTGGACTTTATCTCGCAAGAAGCATCCAGGGTGTGGGACAAGCTTCTCTTGAGCTTTGGAGGGGTAGAGAAGAGAAGGAAGGGATGAAAATTTCGTATGGAGGGGGTCTCCTTTTAT
Source organism: Thalassia testudinum (assembly GCA_037157565.1). Lineage (NCBI taxonomy): Eukaryota > Viridiplantae > Streptophyta > Magnoliopsida > Alismatales > Hydrocharitaceae > Thalassia > Thalassia testudinum. The sequence continues at coordinate 124,650,208 of JAZHRO010000036.1, read as the reverse complement.
AGTTGCAAGGAGTGGGGGCAAAATGGACATTACAACTTCAAAATAATAAATAAGGGGTCTTTAGTGACGGATAAAACCGTCGCTAAAGCCTCCTTCGTGGGTGTCGTGGGCGGCTCGCGTGCGCCTGATCGCCTGCTCTCGCACGCAACGCCTATGCACGTCCGCTGGTTCTTATCCGTCTGATCGCGAGATCGGACGGCTTAGATCGTGCTTCACCCGCTGCAGCCCGCCCGCCTAGCGCGTCAGATTGCGCCTCCGCGCCGCGCGTTCAATCGCGCGTCGGCGCTATCGGGCGCGCGTGGCTGTCCGATCTCCATCTGACGCTCCACGCGCCTGCTTGCTTGCGCCCAATTTGAGGCTCGCGGGACTCGATCCTGCGACCTCTGCTTTGCCCGCGGCTACGTCGCCGCTGCGCTACGCCTTCAAAATGGTCGCGCGGATGAATTAGCCAGCCGCATCCACAGCCGTTGGATCTTGATCCAACGGCGGAGAATCGACGCGCTGATTGAAGAAGAAAAGGTGCGGCGGTGCTGGAGGCCGTTTGGGCGGCTGAGATGGCACCACGTGGCGCCATCATGGCCATCCATCTTCTGGAAGTTGTGGATGGTGCCACGGATGTCGGATTGACTCGATTTTTGTGTCGTTGGGCTGCAATCGTCAATCTGAATTCATCCGTGCGGTTGGATTTGTCATCTGAAGTGCGGATTTTCACCATCCTGGCCCTTGATCTTCTAGGGTTCCCCGGTCACTATCTGATGCTACGGATGCCTAATTAGGGCGATCTTGGAGTCGTTGAACTCCAATCGTCGCCCTGATCACATCCATATGGTTGGATCTTTGATCCAAGGCCCCAATAAAATGTTTGCCCTGTCCAAGCACATAAAAGGAGATAATTAACCTTCATTTTATTCAAACTACTCTAAATGCAAGATGATGTATGTTATGCAATATTTATATCATGAAATGCAATCCTATGCTTAAGAACATGCATAAATAGACATCTTAAGTAGTGTAAATGTGTTTACATTAGTCAACTAAATTCCCGATTGATATACCAATTAATTGGTTTGATCAATCAAAAACTTCTTGTGGATCACTTTCAACCTTGTGCATGATCGATAAAAATCGAATGGAGATTTTTCTACCAATCTCACGTCGAACAAGCGCACCAAGTAAGAGAGATAAGAATGAGAGAGGGAGGGAGAGAATGGAGAGAGCTTTTTTACTTTTGTTGTGTGTCAAAGGAGAGCCCCCTCATGACCCTTATATAGAGCCCACAACCCGACGTTTATGTAAATTCTCATTTTGTGGAACTATGGTAATTGATTGACCAATTTAGTCTCATTGATCAATCAAAATCAATTAATCAATCAAACTTGACTTTTTGGTCGACCAAACCAATTGGTCAACTAAACTTAACTCATTGATCAATCAAAATAATTGATTGACTAATTTTACCTTTTGATTGACCAATTTAGGTCAAAATCATGAGATTAAAAATCCGCAGCAAAAGAGTCTAAGTTCCAAGTTCCAAATTGATTTTCACCCAAGCCAAAGCCAGGGCAAGGCGGGATGGGGCACGCACACATGCATGCATGGTCCCCAGCTCCACCTCTCACTCTTTGCTACATAAGCCATGGGAGGCATAGGCCTTTTACACCCACCAAAAGGTTTGTCTACTTCCAATATGAGACTTAAAATCTCTCCCAAATATCATTAATTTCAACATAAATTCTCACGTCACCATCTATCAATTGCATCCTGATTATTGCAAGTAAGCTCTCAAATCTAATGGAATCCTAAGCTTCTACTAGCATTTTCTACTAACCGAACAGCTAGAAACCCAGACCTAATGACACAAACATGTTCAGAACATCAAACCCTCACTCACTACATATTCCAATGATTTATTTACAAAGATTATCTAATTAGCACCCTAATTATCGCAATAAAGCATAAAATGGGCCAAATAAATGTTAAAAATTGAAATCAAGCCCTAAAAATTATAGGAAAATGATGGAAATAAAGATTTAAACATGATACACTTCCAAACATCATTAGAGAATAGATTCATTCATAGAACCTTCTTTACTCACTAAATAAAACATGAATATTCATTTTGGACAGTTAATAGGAGATACATGTGCTGACAATCCTTTCAATTAAGCTCTATAACAAAATTACACTTTGTTCAAAACTGATTACAACTCAAACACATAACTAAATGCTTATTCAGTCATTGAAACCTCTAAGAATCTCATTAAAACTTAGAGAATATCCAAGAGCTGCTCTGATCAGAAACCCAGCAATCCTAATAGTGAAGGTTATACTGTGTCGCAACCCACTCCCGGTTCCTAATAGGACCTGAGAATGGCTCGCCTCGACAATCCCCAAGACACAGCTGTCCAGCGAGAAAGAATCAAATGCCATAACCATTCCACAACCACACGAGTAATGTAACTAAGCAGAAAATATATGACTATAAATAAAGGAAAGAAAGCAGCAAACCACTAGTATCTCACATTATACAGCGGAAAATATGATTACAAGCATAGCCATCACAACATAAACTGGTAGAGAATACAACTATGAGCTACAGGTACTCACCACTAACAAAAACTCTCTGTAAGAGAAGCAAAAGAAACTACTGCTGGGCTCGATTGTGCTCAGTGTCCTCAGCAGTCGGTGGCTCTGGCTGCTCAAATCCCTGACTTGAATAAGGTTATGAAATTTTTGGTCAGCTAATGCTGAGTAGAGTGGTGGTTGACACATATAATTTAAACAGGCAGCTAACTAAACATGCATTTAATAATTTATTTATCATCATCTGTTTCCAATTATCGTCTTTCTATTCTGAGTATTCTAATCAGGTTCCATAACATTTCTCAATCTTCTTGTTCCCTAAGGGAACAATCTTGCTTGCAGTTTTCCTGCGATGTAGGAAGTACACGTGGCACTCTTCTGGCTGGAAGAGTCCCCCATGGAAGTCCTACACCCGGTCTACTACCCTGAGGTCACGGTTGTGACGTAGCGGTGATTACGGTACGCGTGATAAGCGCACAGGTAGCTACCCCGCATTGGCACATGATCAGTCGTTTTTGCTAACGGGTATGCCCAAACGTACAGCACGAAACAGCACAGGGCCTTGCCTTCTCAGAATAGGGGTCTCGCCCTAAACAACCCGCGTACCCACGTCCGACTATCCCGATTTGCCCAACGGGCTAACAAGAGTCGGAGTAGAGTGGCTAGTCCTAACCCCAGGTTCCATGGGGCGGCTAGCTCCCTCCTTACACTAAGTAGCTCACCTCGGTACCACGTACACGAGGGCCAAACAGGAGTCGACGTAGAGTGGCCAAACCCACCCCGAGTCTCAACCCAAAGGGCGGCAAGCTCCCCTCTACTCTAAAGGGATAGTTTATCTCCTCGGTACTACGTACACGAGGGCTAGCTCACTTCCCTTAACTAGGTCTGAACAGCTACCCGTAGGCGACATGTAACAAAACCCTCAGGTTTTCCATACTACCGTATTCCTGGTTCCTTTCTAAATTCCCTGTAGGGTTCATACATGGACTTTCATATTTCCATATCTAGTTTGTTGTATGTAAAACAGGCAACTCAAATTCCACCACCAATTACCTAGTACAAACAGGCATGACGTAGTTCATTATAGGCAGCTCATGGTTTATTTCTTTTCAGGAAACAATTTAATCATTCACTAAAGGTACATTCATTTCTTTCAGCCCTAGGGTTCATCTCACAATCTTAAGGTTCGATTCTATAGTAGCATGCATTTACCTCTTTTTAGTCCTAGGGTTTAGCTCACAACCTAGGTTCAGTTAATTGTACGCATGCAATTTAATTATTACTTTCAAAATTAATGTAGAACCACTCTACCAGGATAATCAGGAGATGTGAGGGTACAGTCGACGAAGCTTGCAATCCTTGCAGGTTCTGTGCACACCACGAACAAACGACCTATCATATTGACCCATATGTCAAAATGAGCACAGGACTGTATAGACATTATATCAATACGTAGGGAAACTCAAAAAAAAAACAACGACATTTCGTTTGGGGAAAATCGACTCTGTTGGTGCCCTGAACGGGCCCAAAAACACCAACTCTGATCAAAATCAGATGTCTGGGAAGAGTCTCAGACGTCTTAAACGAACTTAGGGACTCACCTTGCTCGGAGTGCCCTTTCTGGACGTCTGGAACTCCATGTAGACGTCTGAGGATTTCTTCAGACTTCTTGAGACACTTCTGGACATCTGAAATTGCCTCGATCTTCACGTCGATGCGCTTCCAAATCCTCTAGCATACGTGCGCGTACGATCATAACTTTTGGCAAGAAATAAACAAAATTACGTGTTATCAGACATCTGAGATTTACCTATGGACATCCGATCTAACATTTGATTCTACAGAAAAATGATTTCACAGAACCGTTTTCAACTTTTTTTTTTCACCGCAGAAGCTGCAACAGCAGTAGCACCGCCTCATCTCTCCTCACAGCGTTCTGCTCTCCGACTTCCTCCCAGGCCCTCCTATCTTTTCTACTCTCCGCTCTCTCCCTCACTCCTGCTCAGCTACGGTGGTGTGGGAACGAAAGGGAGGAGGGGGGTTTATATGGGAAGATGAAGTATGGAGGAGGGGATGGTGGAGAGTGAGGGTGCTGCAGGGGATGGTGCGGCGTGCGGGGTGTGCGTAGGGGTGAGGGGGGAGGATGATGCGAGATTTAGCATGATTTGTAATTAGGGTTTTTGGAGTCGTTGTAACACGCGAAATCGCATACGCTTTTAAAATTGATAACCTAGATAGGGGAGTATCTAGGGTTATCCAAGGAGGCCAAATGTTTGCAAAATTATGTCTCTTGCTTGAAAATCAAAGTAAACTTTCTTTTTGGTATTTTATATATATGATTTTTACAAGTTTTGAAATAACGGGAAAAATGCTAGTTTGTTGGTAGCAAGAAAACGTCTGCACTAATCCACTACACTACTACTAAAGTGACAAGTAGAGTCTCTCCCTAAGCTCACTCTAGGCACGTGGAGGCTTAGAGTAATTAAGGAGAAGGGGTGAAAAAATGTTAGATAAAAAATTCTACAAAACTATGCAACAAAAAGATAAAAGAAGGCTACTTGAATTAATGGAAATCTATTTTACAAAAAGCACATGTAGAGGAATGCTTCTATTCTAACTTGAAACTACAAGAAAGTAAAACACAAATCCTTTTAAAAATTGGTGAAGAAGAGGAGCTTCTTGCTCCAAGCCAGGTAGCTCCGGGGCTTGGAAAGAAGTCCTCCAACTCCTTCCTTGTAAAGCTCCTTCAAGGTGAAGACCTCCAAGACAAGCCCTCAAAGGGGGCGTGCCCTATGCTCCTCCAAGGGTGGGCGTGTACCACCCTTCTCCTCCTATGCCTGGCCATCCTCCAAGTTGTAGAAGTCCTCCTCCTTGACGTGGCACAAGGGAGAAGAAAGAAGGGGAAGAAGGCACCAAGGGGCCAAGTAGGATGCCCCCTTAATCTTCTTTCCTTCTTCTTCTTCCTTGGCCTTGAATTATGGTGGCTATATGGTAGACTAAACTAAAATGGAGGATGGGAATTATGTGGTGGTAGGGTAGGGTATTTATAGGATGGGAAGGGGGGTGGTTATGGTGTTTTTTTGGAGGGAAATGAAGGGGTGCTTGGATATTTTTGGAAGGAAAAATGGGAGGGAAATGAAGAGGTGCCTTGGTTTTCCCTCCAAAAATACCTTCTAGAAGGTATTGATTTTGGAAGGAAAAAATGGAGGGTGGAGATGGGTTTTGATGGTGGATGTAGGGTGGTGATGGAAGGGATAGTTGGCACCAAAATAAAGTAGGAGTAGGTGGTCTTTTTGCTGGAGCTTAGGTAGTAGGGTAGCAAGGCAGTAGGTTTTAGTGCCATGGAGGTGGACTAGCTAAGCTAAGCTAGCTTAGCTAGCTTAGCTAGTAGGGAGTACGGTTGGAGGCATTTGGAGCTAGGGTTTGGAGGGAGAAGAGCTAGAGGTAGTCATCTTGAGCTGCACTGGAGCTGGTGGCTGCTGAAGAGAGCTACAAGGAGCTACCTTAGCTGGCTTAGCTTGCTAGTTCTTTGCTAGCTACTAAGCCAAGCTAAAGCAAGCTGGCTTCTACTGAAAGGAGCTGAGGTGAGTTGGGTTTGATGCTCTCGGGGAGGACCTAGTTAATTGAGGTAGCTAAGGTAGCTTAGCTCAACTAAGTTGAGCTAAGCTGAGTCCCCGGGAGCTGGACTTGAGCTTCCTGAGCTAAGATGAAGTTATCTTCAGCTGGCTGGAGTTGAGTGGGGCTGGATGTAGCTGGTCCTGAGCTGAGGTGATCTCTAGTCAACTCAGCTGAGCTAGCTAGAGCTCGTAGTGAACTGATGGGAGCTGAGATGAGCTAGACCTAGCTAAGTTGAGCTGGATCTGAGCTGACTTGAGCTAAGGTGAGCTAAGATGAGCTCTCTTGAGCTGCCATTCAGCTAAGATGAGCTAAATGGAGCTAGGATAAGCTAACCCTAGTTCAAGTGAGCTGTATTCCACCTATGGTGAGCTGGATCAAGCTGAGTTCCAGCTAGTTTAAGCTTCTCCTTCACCAGTTGCCTTCCTGAGTGCTAGGGTTCTAGGGATTTGACAATCTGTTTATCCCTAACACTCACAAAAACACATCAAAAACACAATAAAAAATGTAATGCATGCCTAACCTAATTAATACTTAAATGCAACCCAAAAACCCATTTGCGGAGCAAAATCCTGAGAGCTAAGTTTGTTTTAATGCATAAGAATGATGATAAACTGGCATTTATCAGAGGAGAGGGTACATGTGGGTAGGGAGATGGTGGTGGGGAAAAATTACGGTGATGCCCCTGTAAATTTTTCCTTTCCCCCTCAAAACCCTAAAACAAAACCTACAGGGTTTAAAACTGCACAAAAACCCCTACAAATCCTGGAAACGCCAAACGACCCTAGGAAAGAGTCATTTCAACATAACAAACTTAAAGGAAGTTCTGTCCCCAAAACTTGAGCTGATTAGGGTGCGGAAATAAAGTAAATGTGCATAACAAACTTAAAGAGGATCACGGTAGGTCAGAAGCGACGTACCGTCAAAAAGCTCAGGGTATTGTGCTCGCATAGCCGCCTCAAGTTCCCAAGTGGCCTCCTCATACCGCTGGCTTCTCCATAGGACTTTCACTAGGGTTACCTCCTTCCACCTCAGTCTCCACACGACTCTTTCTAGTATCTGTACAGGCCTCTCGGGATGGGTCAAGTCGTCTCCCACCTTAATGCTCTATGGCTCAGAACATGGCTGGGATCGACGATGTACTTCTTGAGGTTGGGCACATGAAACACATCGTGTACTCCAGAGAGCTGGGGAGGAAGAGCAAGCCGATAAGCAACAGGTCCTACCCACTCGAGGACCTCAAAAGGTCCCACGAATATCGGCGTAAGCTTCCCTATCACCCCAAACCGCTGCAAGCCCTTCATGGGCGACATGCAGAGAAAGACGTGATCCCCAACCTCGAACTATACCTCTGATGAGTCCATTTTAATGGACTATTGTTACGCCTAAGTACTTCAATTCTAACATAGTATGTTTGTTAATAATCACATTAGGTCATTAAATAAGTACATGCATCATTACTTGAGTTTTTATCTATTTTATTGCATTCTATAACTTAGTATGTACTTATGTTTTGTTGTTGTAGGCATGATGTTGGAAAAGAACAAGGAGGGGGGGATAAATTTCCCCCAACAAATGCCTCAACACCTCCCTCATCCTCCAGCTAGCCTCAACACCTCCCTCACAAATATCTAATCTACAGCCATCCTCCCTCAACAAATGAAGCCATATTTAGAAAATGATTTTGAAAATCTCTTGAAGGGTGGAAGAGAGGAGTTAAGAGGAGGCTGAGAAAAGGAGAGGGCGTCGGTTCTTCTCCACCCCCGAGGGGCTATCCTTCTTCTCCACCGTGGAGAAGGTGGACACTGTGAACCAAGCATGCACTGTGCACACCATCGCCCTCCTGCCCTTAATACAGGCGCGCCCCCTCCAGCGCCCTTGCGCGCCACCTTCTACTGCCATCACGCTACTACACCAAGCACCTTCCACCGCCTGTGCAATGCACGCGAGCGCCTTTGCACCTGCGCTACTGCCCTCACTGCGCGCCTGCAACTGCTACAGCGCCCTCACCAAGCGCCCTCCACCGCCTACCCTTACGCCCGCAGGCACTACACCCACCGCCTTGCGCACCTCACTCCATCACCAGTGCCTGTAGGTGCCCTTCAAGCCTGCAGGCGACCAACGCCCACAGGAGCTGCGCCCAGCCAAACCCTCGCGCTGCATCAACGCCCACAGGCAACAACACGCCATCGCCATCGCCATCGCCTGCAGGCGCTGCACCACAGGCAGTAGCAAGCCACGCCAAGTGCCCACAAGCGCTGCACCCACCGCCCTTGCATGCCGCACGCTACTGCCATCGCCCGCAGGCGCTTCACCACAAGCCTGCAGGCGACCCATGCCCGCAGGCGCTACACCCAGTGGCCAGCCCTAGCACACCCTGCGTGCGCACGCCTAGCACGTAGCCGCGCAGGCTACAGCAGCAGCGCCATCCTCTCCACACGCAGCTAACCTCCTCCAACAGGGCCAATAGGCTGGCGGCCATTCTCCTCCATCCGGCCGCCGTAGACCACCTCCGGCTGCCACGTCACCAACATTGCATAGCCCTCGTCGAGGCGCACCACCCCGTCGACTCTCGCCACCAACCGTGCACGGCCGTCCACGCGAGGAAGAGAGAGGAGAAATCCTCTGTTTTCTCCTCAATTAATATTTACATTTAATGCCATTGCCATTAGATATTCATATTTTATTCAGGCCAATTGCATTGATACACTTATGGTTTCCTGAAATTACTTCGCTTGTGTTATGTGCATGATTTAACTTTGAATTTCAAATTAGATTTGCATGCAAGTTAAATTTACATGATAAGTCATTACACATGCATCATACACATATTTTTGGACCTTAATTCCTGACGTGAAAACTACATAAATACCCCTGAACTTTTAAGGAAATTGCAAGCTCCATTTAAAATAGCATATTCCTCGCATTAAAGTCGCGGTAGTGTCTGCAAACAGTATATTCCTTGACTCGTGAATTTATTGGTCTATTCCTCCCTGTGGATGCGACATCTTTACTGTGGTTAAATTTGATATTTAGTTTTGATTGAGAGATTTTCCACCACATAAAACACAGCGACATATCATTCTATTGCTATCATAAATAAGCGAAACTCTCTTCGTTAAATGGCACCGTTGCCGGGGAGGTAACAGACGCAATAGATTCACTTCATTATTTTTTAATATTCTGAGTTGTGCAATTATCTAATCATTTTTTTTATTGTGTGAGGAATCTGACGAGGCGACAGGAGCAGCAGAGAGACGACATTGACCTTGAACAACGGGCACAGCGAAGACGATCTTTTTGGTGGACCTTGACGCCACCTGGAGGCCAGCAACAGGAACACGTGGGCCTTGATCCCACGCGCATAGGCTTATGGAGAAGACTATTTTTTATTTAGTCAGTAGATCTTAGTTAGATTTAGTTTAGATAGACATTAGAATTTAATTTCTGTCTTTTGGACCCTTGTCGGGTATTTTTGGGAACGTGTTCCCAGTGCTTCTTTATTTCTTATCGCTCTTGTATGTGGGAGTGTATTTTCGGGAGCATGTTCCCATTTATTTAGATTATAGGATTATTTGAATTGTTTGAACTGCATTTCGGTTAGTTAGTTAGTTAGATTAGGTCTGTTTGTTTATTATTATTATTAAATATATATATATATATATTTGAACTGCCTGCTAGAAGCTGCATATCTATAGGACGACCATCTAGGACTGAATGAGCAGCATCTAGTTTATTTTTATTGCATTGCATACATTATTGCACAAAGAAAGCTGGAGTAAGGTACGTCTTCTCTTAAGCATCAATTACCTGTCATGCATCTCCATTGAACCTAAATCTAAGACCACTAAAGTGCTTGAATCAAATTAATTCAGTGGTCACTTTAAAAATTGGGACTACTAAGAAGTTGGACTTTAAAATCTGTGACTTAAAATTGTGTGCAAAAGGATCTTGTTTGCGAAATTTCAAAACTCAAAACACGATTGGATATTTGCACACTTGAGACACTGTGCACCTCACACACAAGGTCACTAGATAAATTTCTACCTCTCCTCTTTTGCACCACAAGGGAAGTTAGTCGGAAATCAATAAGCCTATCCACCAAGTTACTTCGGTTCCTCATGTGTGGGCTCGATTCGAGACTTCCATCCCTTGCGAGTAGGTTATAGGCACCAATGAAGGTTGGCCTAGGAAGAGTAATTTGTGCAAAACTTGTTTGGCCACCAACTTAACATTTAATTCTAAGACCTACAATCTACTAAAAATAGGTCCCACTGAATTTGCGTTTTCTTTGACAATAGAACTCTCTAGGAAGTTTCTGCTCATGTTCTGAATTCTTCTAAATCCTAAGAGAGTTAAAACTGTTTTGCTTAAAGAAATGGATCACCCTTACTCCTATCATTTTGATTATCAGAGTCAATACTTCCCATCTTTTAACCAGGATCCCATGCCCCGAGCGTATCCATCCTTTGATGGGTACATTGACAATTCATGGGATGATTCATATTCTTATCCTGGGAGTACTGGCTTGATAACTCCCACTTTTGAGTAGAGCCTAAGAGTGGGATTTTCCAACCCTAGAATCCCTACTTCTATGCAAACACCCAACCCTCCCACCCTTCATGATTTTCCGTATCGAGGTTGGACCAATACCCCTAGGCAACCAGAGCCTGAAATTGACTATCCTCCCCAACCTGATAATAGTAGCCTCTCCTCTTTTATGATAGAAATGCAAAAATAGCAAAAGGAAATAATGGAATCAATGGGAGAAATGTTGATGAATAGTCAATAGTTAAATGAAGAAATAAGACAACTTAGCTACACGCTTCCCAATAATCCTGATCCCTACCCAGTAAACCATGATCATGAAAATAATTCTGAGGAACCTAATGACAATAGGGATCCAATTTTAGGTAGCTATCACTTAGACTCTCCCAATGAGACACGGCCACTAGAGGATAACGATCATAGTGATTATCCACCTGAATTATATTGCAGTCAAAAGCAAGGGAAGATGCTACATCTTGAGGACCTTGACCCTAATGACAGTATTCTCCTTACCCATACCAACCCGGGTCAAGGTTGTATTATTCCTATCACTTCCCCTATTAATTATTTGGTGGAATCCCATTCTACCCTTAGTGAGCCTACTCCTGACCCTCTACTTAGGGAATCAACACCTACCATTCAGCATCCTGAGGATTTAAATGCACCCAATGAAGGTGACCCTAAAGGAATAGAGGATGATCAATTCTGGTCTCAGGGATATGCAGAGTTTAATTCAAAAAATGAGGATGCCCCAATAGAGGAACCTGGACTGAAAATCTGGAATGAACCACAGGGGAATTATTTTGAGGATTTACCTCCAGAAGATAGATAATATGATTAAATCCAGATTCCTTCCTTCTTTTGAGAGTCATCCTTACTATTATCAGGTTGAGAAAAGGAGAGGGCGTCGGTTCTTCTCCCCCCTAGAGGGGATATCCTTCTTCACCACCGTGGAGAGGGTGGACACTGTGAACCAAGCATGCACTGTGCACACCATCGCCCTCCTGCCCTTACTACAGGCGCGCCCCCTCCAGTGCCCTTGCGCGCCACCTTCCACCGCCATCACACTACTGCACCAAGCACCTTCCACCGCCTGTCCAACGCACGCGAGCTCCTTTGCACCCACGCTACTGCCCTCACCACGCACCTGCAACTGCTGCAGTGCCCTCACCAAGCGCCCTCCACCGCCTGCCCTTGCACCCGCAGGCGCCCTTCAAGCCTGTAGGCAGCCAACGTCTGCAAGCACTACGCCCAGCCACGCCCCCGCGCTACACCAGCGCCCGCAGGCAGCAGCATGCCATCGCCATCGCCTGCAGGCGCTGCACCGCAGGCAGCAGTAAGCCACTACAAGCGCCCACAGGCACTGCACCCACCACCCTTGCTCGCCGCATGCTACTGCCATCACCCGCAGGCGTTGCACCACAAGCCTGCAGGCAACCCACGCCCGCAAGTGCTGCACCCAGCGGCCAGCCCTAACACGCCTTGCGTGCGCGCGCCCAGCGCCCAACCACGTGGGCTGCAGCAGTGGTGCCATCCTCTCCATGCGTAGCTAGCCTCCTCCAATAGGGTCAATGTTGCTTTGGTTTGTAATGTGTGGTTGTTGTGTTTGAAATTGGTAATAATTGTTGATTATGTCGTTGTAGTACAGGGTGTACAATATAACATTAAGGATGTCGTATAGTGGTGAGTATGGGTGAGTTCCAGTCATTACAACCATTATTATCATTTGCTTATTTATCTAATTTTTACTGGTTTTGTTCCAGGTCGTTCACTGGGAGGCAATTTATTGAATTTAATTCGGTCACTCTTTGATTATCTCCAAAATTGTCTTCTTATTCAAAAAGAAACTTTACATTTAAAGAATGAATGAATGTTTTGTTTACCTAATTACTAAGAAGTGCTTGCAAAAATGCTAACTATGAACAAGCATCAAACAATCTATTATTATACTCTAAACTATGTATTTACAAGTTATACTATTAACACTAATATGTTAGTTCATACTCCATTAGGATACCATGGTGTAAAAACTTAACTTACTAGTCATTTATTTATAGTGACATATATATCAGTTTTAGTGACAGATATAAACGTCGCTAAATCTCAGGAAACACTATATACAACCTAAAGAAGCAACCTGAGGTCTTTAGCGACATTTATAGTGTCGTTTTATTCTGTTAGTAATTATGTGGGTTTAATTTTACATATGTACAGAGTCTTTTATGTTGTTATCTCGTGTTATCTCTTTTTTTTTTTTTTAAGTCGTCTGTCATTTCATTTTGTTCTGTGTAGTCTTTCAGAGGCTGCGGTGGAGTCCTTAGTGTAAAATGTGTTTAATTAGCGGGCGCGCTTTTCGAGGGATACACAGCACCCTTTGGGTGGGACCAGACCTCTACTAAGCGCGCCCTAATCTCAGATTAGGTGCTTAATTACGTTTTCGTATCAGCGCAGGGCCTCAGCCCAACGCCTTCAACAAGTTCGCACACGCTCGGGCTCCCAGCCCCACACAGGAATCACGCATTCAGTATTCAGCACATATCAGAATCGGGTTATCGGATCAGACGGAGCAGGTGAAGTTTCGGGTGCCCGGCGCCATGACGACTGGTAAGGTTATAACATAAATTATATTTATATGCTGCGTTTCGTTTGCAGCCCACGATGTGGCGCTATTCCAGCGCCACATCGTGCGCTGGAAACCAAACGCAGCTGCGTCTGTGCGCGTTTTTGGCCCTCGATTTGGGGGCCATAAATTATTAAAAAAAATAAAATAAAATATGGTAAATAAAATATTTACATAATAATACATAATTGATTAATTAATTTTGAATTTTAAATATATTTACTATATAAATAAATTCGCTAAACTAGGCTGATTGTACAGGTTGATTTAGGTGATTAAATAGTTAATTACTTATAAAATAGTTAGTAAATGGTCTAATTGACCTTATACAGATTCAATTTACATACTTAAGTATTTTATACATATTTTTATTGTATATTTACGAATTTATTTCTATTTTATTTAAGCTAAACTAGCTGTTCTGAGTGTTTTAAATAAAACTAAGTTACAGTAAGCTATACTAGGTATAATTGTACTTTAACTAACTTAAATTACTTACTATATATGTTAACCTAAGTCTATAGATTTATTTACTTAATTATAGCTCTAAATTATTAATTTAGCTAATTTATTCTACAATATAGCTACTGAATATGTACATATGAATCTGTATATATACATATACATATATCAGTAAATACATACATAATAGTTCAGTATTTATACATATATTTACATAGATTACATATGTATATAGATTTATGTACAAGTTTATACAGTATTTACAGTATATCTATGTATGTCTACGTACATAATCAGGCTGTATATTATAGTTATAATAGTATGGATATGTATATTTACAGTGTGAAATTAAGTATGTATAATTAGGTTTTAGTAGGAACTTAGGGAATGAGGGTTAATTAAGTTTTTATTTCATTTTAAACAGCAGCTAAGCTACTGTCAGAGAAGATGGAGAGGGAAGAGAATGTACTGTTCAGGGTGTTTTAACAGTGTCAGTGGCTTCAGCCACTGTCAAATGGGCTAACTGCTGCTGCAGTTAGTCCATTTGAAGAGGGGGAAAGCATTCACAAAGAAGAGGAGAATTTAGAGAAGAGGGGAATGTTGCTGCAGTTTGCAGCATTTTACTGTATAACTGGGAATAAGAGAAAATTCAGAACAAACTAAAAATTAAAGAGTTGAAATCCCAATCTGATAAGGGTATAAATCTCACGAAAATCACATAAGAATTCAGTTCAAATACCCACAAGGAAAAGCCCTTATCAAAAGCATCATTTCAGATCAAAACACAAATGGCATTGAGTTAGTCTTCCTAATGCCATAGACAGCATGAAGGAAGACTTAACTCAATTAATTAAAACCAAAAACATACAATCCCAGTTTCTTGCAACCTTAAGGAGTATGGAAAACTCCTTAGGTTAGAGAATCACCATACAACAATAATTATCAAACAGGTGGTGTATGGCAGTTCTGAAATGACAAATCAGAAATAAGAATGCATTAAAGGAATTTATAAAAGCTAGCAAATGCATTCAGATCAAGGCAGAAGCAAATTCATGAAAGGCTCTTCTGATTTGTTCTCTGTCACCAGAGAACTTCTCAGAATCCTTGCCCTCAAGGAAAACCAAAATCCCTTCAATTTGTCAGATCTGTCAAGACATTTCAGAAAGAAAAATCTCTTCAAAACCCATGTTAACGTGAATCTGACAAACTGAGGCAATCAATCTAAAATAAAAGGGGCTTTTGTGAACACAAATGGGGTGAGTGAGAAGCCCCAAATGGTGCTTGTGACGCCAATTTCAGATCTGAGGCAGTACACCATCAGATCTGGAATTGGGTCCAGATGTGTGGGTGACAGATGAAAGATTCGTCGTTAAAAGGAACATAAATCAGAATTGGATGGTGGAAAAACAAAACATGAAGAGGGAGATAAATTGATTAATGAACAGAGGATTCTTCCCCTCTGATCTGGACTGATCAGAGGAGGTGAGGGAGGGGATCTAATACTAATTCTACTCCTAAGACTAATCTAACTACAGCTAACATTAAACACTAACAATTAAAACTAAATCTATTCTAAACTACTGTAAACTAAATCTAACACTACTTGTGCAGAATTAAAAACTAAACTAACAGGAAGAATGGGACCTATGGGTCCTTAGCCGGCGGCTAAGGAGGAAGAAAGGAGGAGGGTGACTCCAGCGGAGGGAAGAGTCTGCTAGTGAGACTCCAGGGTCGTCCTCAGGTGCTACGAGGTCCTTAGCGACGAGGAGGGTCGAGAGCAGGCGATGATTCCACAGCCGGTGGCTGTGCAATCAGGGTCTAGGTGAGGAGGAGAGACTGGAGTGGAAGAATTGATCGCTAAGAGATGTAGGAGGGAGCGATCCCTCGCGCGCGACACCACTGAGGTGCTTAAATAGCAGCTCAGTGACTGAGATCACCGCAAGGGTGAGGTTAATCAGAATCAGGCCGGCGGTGAGGATGAGATGGGTAGAGCGCGCGGCGAGTCAAGAGAGAGATCTGACCGTCAGATGAGATCTGGGAAGAGAGGTGAACGCACGCACCGAATCGCGCGAAGGTTCCATTTGAATCCAGCCGCAGATCGAGATCAAAAGTGCGATGGACGGTCGAGAATGGCTGTGTTCTTCGCGCGCTACAGTGCGCGTGAAGAACACAGGCTTCTCTTTGAAATAAAGGGGAAATTTGCAGACGGACCCTTAGAAGAAGGGGTAGAACATTTGCATGCAGGCCCATAAGCGAGAAGAATAGCAGCTAGAAGGGCCCTGCAGTCTTATAAAAGGGTCCCTGCGGCTTGCAAATAGGTCCAAGAAGGAGTTTTGAAGGGTAGAAATGTAATGCATGAAGGACCTAATTGTAATCTATTTATTTCTAAGCCTAAATGATGTCCAATTGCTTTCAAATTTTTACATGTGCTTAATTGAACATTTACGACATTGATTTTACTTCTGATTTGGCTTTTCAAACTTGTTTATGTGTTCAATTGATGCATGGATCATCATTTGTTCTTTAGTTTTCAGAATATCCCATTTTTGTGACCTAATTAGGAGATTTTAACACACATTAAAAGTTTTAGGTCTTTTCTTTAATTCCCACACTTAACCCTTTTTATGTGTTAATTTGATATTGTTTTGCTTAGTATCTAGCTTAATTTCGGCCTTTTAGCTATGATGAGTAGCCACTCATCATACCCCCATGCTTACGTTTTGCTAGTCCCTTAGCAAACAATCTGTTGAAGTGTAAGACAATTTAAGTATCAGCAAGGTAAGTGTGTAAAGATATCTTTTTCTTCTTTCAAAAATTTTTAAGTGTTTATGATGATGATCTTTAAGCTGAAACATTTTCCAATACCAACTGTGTTTTTGGACATTGTGAGAACCTGGTTACTGAGGATAACCTACCAGAACTCGAGGCTTAAATGACATAGACCATCTCTCAACCAACAAGGACTCTTGATATTTAAACCTTAAGTCAAATTCCAGGACTCAGGAGGTTTTTACAGAGACTCAGAATGCTATGAAGTTATGGCTGTGCTTTGTGATAAGTCAGGACTAACCAGGTGAATTCTAAGGCTCAATCCCGGGGTTTCACTTCTTTTTAAGTCCAGGTTGGTCCTAACTTCAGCTCATGTTTTCGGATGACTCTCAA
Source organism: Thalassia testudinum (assembly GCA_037157565.1). NCBI lineage: Eukaryota > Viridiplantae > Streptophyta > Magnoliopsida > Alismatales > Hydrocharitaceae > Thalassia > Thalassia testudinum. Next base: position 124,633,218 of record JAZHRO010000036.1, on the reverse strand, counting down.
AAATTGATGGTATTCACACCCAACCCTTATTGTATTTGTGGCTCAGAGAAGATTTTTTTTTGGTGGAAAAATAGGGTATTTATTTTGAACCCTGAAAACATTTTTGGTGGAAGAGTTGTTTTTCAGACATTTTGGAGAACATACTTAACTTCTTTTTTTTTTTTTTTTTTTTTTTTTTTTTTTTGAACAGTATGTCTCCAAAACTTATTTGGTAGAGCGCACTGTATTTGGTGGGTGGATTTCTTTTGTGGAAAGAGCTTCTCCTAGACACAAAACTAAAGATTAGGACAAAGAGTCTACCTGCACGCACAGGTAAGGACTCCACCTTCCCTAATGAACACAAGGGTTGAGGTTTAGGTTCAAGTGGTCTTTCCTGACATTGTGTAGTGTAAGCCAAGGTTACTTAGACTCCTAAGTCAAAGCAAACCAACGAATCCTGTACTGGTGACTCAGGTACAAGAATTGTCCTAAAGTTAGGAGAGACTGTGGTCTATCTTGTCAAGGCTCGAAGTGTATTAAGCCTAAGCTTGTATCAAGCTCCTATGGCCCGGTAGGTCAAACCAGTAATGGTTGAATGTCCATAGACACTTATTCTATTTTTTGTTTTCAGCTATAAGATCACTTCTCTTTTCTTTTTTCTTTTTCTCCCTCCTCTCTTGAAATGAATATCCTCCTTTGACAAATAAAGTACATGTCCCTTATTGTATTTTTGGAATTTTTCTGATTTGTTATTTTTTTGTATTTTTAGCTTTGTAATTTTTTTCAAAAAATTTTTTCAAAATTTTTCAATTTTTTTGAAGTATATAAATTTTTTTGATAATACTATATGTACTATAGTTGTGTCTACAATTGCATTTTGGTTTAAATGGTTTACCATTTACACCCCCCCCATGCTTAAATGTTTCAATGTCCTCATTGAATGAAAGGGTGGATGCAAATGCATGCTCTGCTTTTCACTATCCTAGGCTGGGTGATGGAAGGAAGTCGGAATGAGGAGATAAAATCTCTGTGCGGACGATTTTAAGTCTGATCTAGGATCAGAGTGAACAGTCGGGCTAGGAAGTGAAATGCATGACATGTGTGTCAATGAATGTATGCTCAGAATGCAAGGGTAGACACTATATGCAAGTAAAGGTAAGAGTAAGAAAAGTGTAAAACAGCTATATACAAGGGTAGGTGTTGCTAAGTTTAACGCCTTCAGCTAGGCGAAAACTTACATGGTAATTCAAAATGTAGGAGCGAAATGGTGGAATTGACAAGTCTGAGATCCTGCGGCTCAATGAAAGGTTTCAGTCTTTGTCCATTAACAATAAAGGGTTCAGATTTGTCAAGTTCAGTGATCTCAACGGCTCCATTATCAAATAATCTCAAGATTTTGAAAGGTCCAATCCATTTTGATCTTAACTTCCCAGGAAAGAGTTTCAGTCTAGAGTCGAAGAGAAGGACTTTTTTACCAGGGTGAAAAGATTTCCTAAGAATGTGACGGTCATGGAAGGCCTTAAGTTTGTCCTTATACATCCTTGAGCTTTCATAAGATTCATTCCTTAATTCATCGAGCTCAGACATTTGTAATTTCCTAAGATCACCGGCCTTCTCTAAGTCTAAGTTACACTTTCTGATGGCCCAATAGGCTTTGTGCTCTAATTCGACAGGAAGATGACAGTGTTTCCCGTACACAAGTCTAAAAGGAGACATGCCTAAAGGGGTTTTGTGGGCTGTCCTATATGCCCACAACGCATCAGAAAGGCGGGAAGACCAATCCTTTCTATCAGGTCGGATGGTAGTCTGTAAAATCTTTTTGATCTCCCGATTAGATAATTCAGCAAGTCCATTGGTTTGAGGGTGATAAGATGTAGCAATCCTATGTGACACCCCATACTTTTGCAGTAGGGACTGAAAATGTGTGTTTCTAAAATGAGACCCTCCATCACTAATGATGGCTTTAGGTACCCCGAATCTAGAGAAGATGAAATCTTGAACAAATTGTGTCACAACTCTATGATCATTAGTCCTTGAGGGGATGGCTTCAATCCATTTTGAAACATACTCAACTGCCAACAATATGTACTCGAAGCCATAAGATTTAGGAAAAGGTCCCATGAAGTCAATGCCCCAAATGTCAAAGATTTCGCACACCATGATCGGATTCAAGGGCATCATGTCTCGGCGGCCAATACTACCAAGAGACTGACAGCGTGAACATGCCCTGCTATATTCGTGTGCATCCTTGAAGATTGTGGGCCAATAGAAACCACTCTGCAAAATCTTTGCAGCGGTCTTTTTGCCAGAGAAGTGACCGCCGCACGCCTGGTCGTGGCAGAATGATAAGATGCTTCTAATCTCCTTATCAGGGACGCACTTCCTAAAGATCTGGTCTTTACAATGCTTGAAAAGCCAAGGTTCTTCCCAGTAATAGTGCTTGGCCTCGGATCTAAGTCTGTCTTTTTGATGTCGGACCCAATTAGTGGGGATGAGTCCAGAAGCCAGGTAGTTGACAATGTCAGCATACCAGGGAAGATCAGAATGAATGACCAGCAATTGCTCGTCAGGGAAGTGGTCAGAGATGGGTAAAGAAGGAGAAATCGCTTCAGAAGGAAGGCGGGATAAGTGGTCAGCTACCACATTCTGCTTTCCAGCCTTATCACGAATCTCTAAATCAAATTCCTGTAAAAGTAGGATCCATCTAATCAGACGAGATTTCGCGTCCTTCTTGGCGAGAAGATATCGAATTGCCGTGTGGTCAGTGTAGACTATAATGTGGGAACCTAAAAGATAAGGTCTGAATTTTTCCAGTGCATATACTACAGCTAGCAATTCCTTTTCCGTGACGGTGTAATTCCTCTGAGCTTCATCCAAGGTCTTGCTAGCGTAATAGATGACTGTGGGTTTCCCGTCCAATTTTTGACCAAGGACAGCTCCTACTGCATAATTAGAGGCATCACACATGATCTCAAAAGGGTGAGACCAATTCGGGGGTTGCAGTATGGGTGCCTTGGTAATCAGATCACGAAGTGTCGTATAGGCACGAACACAATCGTCAGAGATCTGGAAGTCTACGTCTTTAGAGAGGAGAGTAGTGAGAGGTCGGGCTATTTTCGAGAAATCCGCTATAAAGCGGCGATAAAAACCAACATGCCCGAGGAAAGATCGAATTTGCTTAACCGACGAAGGTAGTGGTAAATCAGAAATCAACTTTACCTTCGCGCGGTCAACCTCAATTCCTCTCTCAGAAATAAGGTGACCTAATACAAGTCCTTCAGTTACCATGAAATGAGATTTCTCCCAGGAAAGTACCAGATTCACATTAATGCATCTTTGCAGGACCTTGGTCAGGTGGTCTAGACATGCATCAAATGTGCTCCCGAAGACCGAGAAGTCATCCATGAAGACTTCTAAACAATCGCCTACTAAGTCAGAAAAGATTGCAAACATACACCGCTGGAATGTAGCAGGTGCGTTGCACAATCCAAAAGGCATCCTACGGAATGCAAAGGTTCCGTAGGTGCAGGTGAATGTTGTTTTCTCCTGATCATCGGGGTGAATTGCCACCTGATTATATCCTGAATAGCCATCCAAAAAGCAGAAAAATCTATTCCCTGCCACTCTTTCCAGTATTTGATCAATGAAGGGCAAAGGGAAATGATCTTTCTTCGTGGCTTGGTTGAGTTTTCGGTAATCTATACATACTCGCCACGAACTAGCAATGCGTGTAGGGATGACTTCTCCAGAATCAGTGGTGATGATGGTAAGTCCGGCCTTTTTTGGCACAACCTGAACAGGACTTACCCATCTACTGTCAGAAATTGGGTAGATAATTCCATTGTCCAGCCATTTAATCATTTCACTTTTTATCACCTCTTGTAATGTAGGATTTAATCTACGCTGGGGCTGTCTAGTAGGTCTAGATCCTTCTTCAGTGAAAATCCTATGTGTGCAATAAGAAGGACTGATGCCAGTAAGGTCAGAAAGGCTCCATCCTATAGCCTGCCTATGTGCTCTTAGGACAGATAAGAGTCATGACTCTTGATCAGAAGAAAGGGAAGAGTTAACAATCACCGGATAGGTCTGATCAGGTCCTAAGAAAACATATTTGAGAGAGTCAGGAAGAGGTTTGAGTTCAACAGGCACAGGATCAGAAGGAGCAGGTGTGAAAGTTTCAGGAGATCCTAGAGATACTAATGGAATGGGAGGAAGGTCCTCAGTCTCTAAATTTGGTATCTCAGTGGAAGTCACGTCAGAGTCCAAAGAGTGTTGAGGTTCTAAATTTAATGAATTGATCAAGGTGTCCTCAACCAATTGATCCAATGAATCCAGGGAGAAGATTTCTTCAATTAAACTACAGGTCGGTCCTCTTTGGGCCTGAAAAATATCAATTTTTATTTTCTGATCTCCAAACTTTAATTCTATAAGGCCCTCCTCACAATTGATGTTTGCCTTGGCCGTAGCCAAGAAAGGTCTTCCTAAAATGATAGGTGTATTCTGGATATCTTCAGGTACTTCCATGTCAAGGACTATAAAGTCTACAGGGAAGTAAAAATCCTTGACCCGCACTATGACATCTTCCAACACTCCCTGAGGTGTCTTAACTGATCTGTCAGCTAATTGCAGGGACACCTTGGTTGGCTTCAAATTGCCAACCTCAAAATGTGTCAGTAGAGAGGTTGGGATAAGATTGATGGAAGCACCTAGGTCAAGTAGTGCTCTATTGAATGTGGTGTTACCAATCATGCAGGATAAGAGAGGGGTGCCTGGGTCTTTCATCTTAGTTGGGAGGGTACTAGAGATGATGGAACTAGCTTGTTCCGAGAGAATGATTGGACTACTCCCTTTTTGAATTCTTGCTTTACGCTTAGGTGTACATAGGTCTTTTAAAAACTTAGCGTAAAGAGGGATGTGGCGGATTGCATCCAACAAGGGGATGTTTATGTGGACTTGCTCAAAGAGCTTAAGCAAATCCTCCTCAGGTGCCACACAGGTCTTTTTCTTTCCTTTCTCCTTCTTCTTTAAAGCTTCAGGAAAAGGTACTGGAGTTGTGAGAGGTTCAGTTATAGGTAGAGGAGAAGTAGGAAGTGGAGGAGCAGAACTAGAAGTGGTAGGTGTTGGAAGAGGTGGATCTAGTGTGCATTTACCACTCCTAGTGACTATGGCATTTAGTTCAGCTCTAGAGGTAGATGGTAAATCATTGTTAGGTAGCAGAGGTGGTTGCGTTTGGCAAGAGAGGAATTTGAGTCAGTGAAGAATTCAGTGTTGTGCACTGCTTGTGAAATGTCATGTGTTTGGTTTTGCAGTGTTGGTCTAGGTTGGACATACCTTTGAGCAGGTATGTTCCTAGGGTTGGGTTGTGCTTGGGATGGGAGTGAATGTGGTTGACGGGACTCCGTCAAGTGTGATAGCTGGGCTCTCATCTCAGCTAAGGCCGCGTCCTGTCTCTGCTGCATAGCAATATTCTGTTGTTGCATATCAGCAAGAGCTTTCATGATAGACCCCAACTGGTCATCTCGTGTAGGCCCAGATTGAGAGTATTGGGTGGGCCTGGGTTGGGGTTGCTGGTGGGTACGCGGTGGATATCCGTGTGATTGTGGAGGTGGTGCTCGGATCGGGTTGTGCAATGGTGGTGCAGAAGGTTGTTGAAAAGGAGGTCTTTGTGAATTTCCCGACCACGAGAAATTTGGATGATTACGCCATCCAGGGTTATAGGTTTGTGTGAAAGGATCATTGCGAATGGCGTGAAGCTCCTCCGAAGATCCAGAAGGTGCAGGGAAGTCAGTGAAGGGAGGAACAAAGGTTCCTCCAACCGGTGAAGGATATGGAAATGGAAAATCCGGTAATGCAGTTTGTGTCACAGAAAGGTTATTCACAGTTTCCCTCCCTGTGGGAAACTGAGAAGAAGTGTTTTGTGCTGGTGACTGAGAAGAAGAAGATGGGTGTTTTGAGAGAAATTTCCATACTTCATCTACTTTCTTCTCGATTAAGCCCACTTTATCCAGTTGACTAGCCACTATCTCTAAGTCTTTGCTACTGGATTGGGCTTCATGTACCCCCGTGTGTGAGTGGGAATGTGAGGACTTTCTATTAAACACGCTCATTGAAGCATTGTTAATAGAGTTTTCGGCCATGCCTTCAAAGAGCTCAAAGGCTGAGTCCTCGTCCCGACACAGGAAATTGCCTCCACAAGCGGCATCTACAAAATTCCGTGTGTCATCATGGAGCCCATGGTAGAAGATCTGGACCTGTTGCCAGCGTGGGACACCATGGTGGGGACATTTTCTCAAAAGCTCATGGAATCTCTCCCAAGCCTCGTGCATAGGTTCTCCTAAATTCTGGGTGAAGGTGGTGATGGCACGCCTTAAGGCATTAGTGCGGCCTACAGGAAAGTACTTCTTTAAGAACTCATGTTCTAAAGAAGCCCAGGAATCTATAGGTGTAGTCCGTGCAAGTGTTCTAAACCAAAAGGCTGCCTTATCTTTTAATGAAAAGGAGAACATTTTCATCAAAAGCGTGTGCTGATCATGTCCTTGCGGACCCAAAGTTTGGGCAAGATTCTTCAGCTCCTCTAAATGCTGAAAAGGGTCCTCAGAAGCAAGTCCATGGAAGTGAGGAATGAGTGCTATAATGTTCGGCTTCAGTTCAGCAGCACGACCCCCATTGGGATAACGTACCACAGGCATTGGTTGGGCAACTGCGGGATTATAGTAATCTCGTAGTTGAGGTCTACGGGGTTGGGGTGGTGCCTGAGGATTTCTAAGTTGAAGTGGTTGTGGTTGGGGATTAGCTAATAGATTTACAGCTTGAGCAAGCTGTTGCACCTGTTGGGTTAAGGTATTCATTTGTAGTTGTGTATCGAAAAAGGTGCTGAAGATGAGGCATAGGTCCTCTCTCCGGGGGTGGATTAGGATGATTAGGATAAGGTGGAGGTTGGAACCTAGGGATAGGTGGTTGCTGTGGTAGAGGATGTGCAACTGAGTCTGGAGGAAGTTCTTCAAAATCCTCAAAGTGTGAAGAATCAAGATCATCCTCTTGGCGAGGGGGATTGTGGAAAGTATTTTGAGACTCAGGAGGTAAGGGATTAGAAGTGGAAGGTAAAGAAGATGATGCAGTAGCTTGGGTAGCAGTACCCAAGGGGAGTACAAGTTCTGGGTTTTGGGATCTCCTACCTTCCATTGAGTTGATTTTTTTTTTTTTTGAAATCCCGTTTACTCTAATTCGATCCAACTCAATGGGAAAAAAATTTTAACGTTCACAATAAAACAGAAGAATCCCAACAAAATCTCAATTCAAGAAGACCAATCAATCGAAATGAATCGGAGAAAATTTTTCCTAGAGGCTGCTACGCAAAGTATGTTATACGCAAACAATTGTTTCAAGCAATTGTACGTATCCTAAGATAAACCTAGCGAAGTGCAGACCTCTAAAATCCACTGGGAATCTGGATAAGACTGAGCGTGCGGATCCAGATCCTGTGGTTGCAGAAAGATGAGGTAGAAACCCGTGTATTGTGGCCTTAAGTGATCGTGCTGTGTGCACGATAACATTCAACACAAGGCGATTAAAATCTCAAACATGGTTTCACCCAATTTTGCTATCTCCTTTTTGATTTAATTAAAGTGATTAAAATATGTTTTCTATGCTGCTCATTTCACTTTTTACTAAATTCAGAACAAGTAGTGGTCTTCTTTAATTTTAAGTCAAATGCAAATATGGCAGGAGTTAGAGTTAGGTAAGAAATGCGTACCTGACTCCAGCAATCTTCTAATGCAGATTTGACTTGAATTAAAATCTAGCAGGAATGAAATGCAATCCTAAAAATGGATGCCTGAGGTTATGCTGCTGCTAGATATGTATGAGGTCTTTTTGATTTTTTTTTTTTTTTTTTTTTCTTTTTGAAAAATTTTATATGCAATTCAAAAGTAAGGAAAGAAATTAAGAACAGAAAGAAATAAAGTCCAGATAGTCCAGAATTATTACAAAAATTGTGTGAGAACAAGCTCTCACAACTTATGACTAACAATTGCTCCTAATCAATAAACCTAAAACTATCTATACTAAAACTAATACTAAAATCCTACAGCGACTTCGAGGCAAAACTCCACCAGGAAGACGGATCTGGAGCGCAGCGACTCCACCAGGAAGACGACACTCCTCCTCAAGTGCTGTGGAAAAAACAAATGATTAGTAAAAGAATAAAGGAATGTATACACAATTAATTCAATGGAAAATAAAAGCAATTATAATGAATGAATGAAGAATTTCTATATACAAAAGAATGAAAAGAAAATTTTGGTGCAAAGAGCGTTGCCTCCCCGGCAGCGGCGCCAAAATAATGTTGCTTTGGTTTGTAATGTGTGGTTGTTGTGTTTGAAATTGGTAATAATTGTTGATTATGTCGTTGTAGTACAGGGTGTACAATATAACATTAAGGATGTCGTATAGTGGTGAGTATGGGTGAGTTCCAGTCATTACAACCATTATTATCATTTGCTTATTTATCTAATTTTTACTGGTTTTGTTCCAGGTCGTTCACTGAGAGGCAATTTATTGAATTTAATTCGGTCACTCTTTGATTATCTCCAAAATTGTCTTCTTATTCAAAAAGAAACTTTACATTTAAAGAATGAATGAATGTTTTGTTTACCTAATTACTAAGAAGTGCTTGCAAAAATGCTAACTATGAACAAGCATCAAACAATCTATTATTATACTCTAAACTATGTATTTACAAGTTATACTATTAACACTAATATGTTAGTTCATACTCCATTAGGATACCATGGTGTAAAAACTTAACTTACTAGTCATTTATTTATAGTGACATATATATCAGTTTTAGTGACAGATATAAACGTCGCTAAATCTCAGGAAACACTATATACAACCTAAAGAAGCAACCTGAGGTCTTTAGCGACATTTATAGTGTCGTTTTATTCTGTTAGTAATTATGTGGGTTTAATTTTACATATGTACAGAGTCTTTTATGTTGTTATCTCGTGTTATCTCTTTTTTTTTTTTTTAAGTCGTCTGTCCTTTCATTTTGTTCTGTGTAGTCTTTCAGAGGCTGCGGTGGAGTCCTTAGTGTAAAATGTGTTTAATTAGCGGGTGCGCTTTTCGAGGGATACACAGCACCCTTTGGGTGGGACCAGACCTCTACTAAGCGCGCCCTAATCTCAGATTAGGTGCTTAATTACGTTTTCGTATCAGCGCAGGGCCTCAGCCCAACGCCTTCAACAAGTTCGCACACGCTCGGGCTCCCAGCCCCACACAGGAATCACGCATTCAGTATTCAGCACATATCAGAATCGGGTTATCGGATCAGACGGAGCAGGTGAAGTTTCGGGCGCCCGGGCGCCATGACGACTGGTAAGGTTATAACATAAATTATATTTATATGCTGCGTTTCGTTTGCAGCCCACGATGTGGCGCTATTCCAGCGCCACATCGTGCGCTGGAAACCAAACGCAGCTGCGTCTGTGCGCGTTTTTGGCCCTCGATTTGGGGGCCATAAATTATTAAAAAAAATAAAATAAAATATGGTAAATAAAATATTTACATAATAATACATAATTGATTAATTAATTTTGAATTTTAAATATATTTACTATATAAATAAATTCGCTAAACTAGGCTGATTGTACAGGTTGATTTAGGTGATTAAATAGTTAATTACTTATAAAATAGTTAGTAAATGGTCTAATTGACCTTATACAGATTCAATTTACATACTTAAGTATTTTATACATATTTTTATTGTATATTTACGAATTTATTTCTATTTTATTTAAGCTAAACTAGCTGTTCTGAGTGTTTTAAATAAAACTAAGTTACAGTAAGCTATACTAGGTATAATTGTACTTTAACTAACTTAAATTACTTACTATATATGTTAACCTAAGTCTATAGATTTATTTACTTAATTATAGCTCTAAATTATTAATTTAGCTAATTTATTCTACAATATAGCTACTGAATATGTACATATGAATCTGTATATATACATATACATATATCAGTAAATACATACATAATAGTTCAGTATTTATACATATATTTACATAGATTACATATGTATATAGATTTATGTACAAGTTTATACAGTATTTACAGTATATCTATGTATGTCTACGTACATAATCAGGCTGTATATTATAGTTATAATAGTATGGATATGTATATTTACAGTGTGAAATTAAGTATGTATAATTAGGTTTTAGTAGGAACTTAGGGAATGAGGGTTAATTAAGTTTTTATTTCATTTTAAACAGCAGCTAAGCTACTGTCAGAGAAGATGGAGAGGGAAGAGAATGTACTGTTCAGGGTGTTTTAACAGTGTCAGTGGCTTCAGCCACTGTCAAATGGGCTAACTGCTGCTGCAGTTAGTCCATTTGAAGAGGGGGAAAGCATTCACAAAGAAGAGGAGAATTTAGAGAAGAGGGGAATGTTGCTGCAGTTTGCAGCATTTTACTGTATAACTGGGAATAAGAGAAAATTCAGAACAAACTAAAAATTAAAGAGTTGAAATCCCAATCTGATAAGGGTATAAATCTCACGAAAATCACATAAGAATTCAGTTCAAATACCCACAAGGAAAAGCCCTTATCAAAAGCATCATTTCAGATCAAAACACAAATGGCATTGAGTTAGTCTTCCTAATGCCATAGACAGCATGAAGGAAGACTTAACTCAATCAATTAAAACCAAAAACATACAATCCCAGTTTCTTGCAACCTTAAGGAGTATGGAAAACTCCTTAGGTTAGAGAATCACCATACAACAATAATTATCAAACAGGTGGTGTATGGCAGTTCTGAAATGACAAATCAGAAATAAGAATGCATTAAAGGAATTTATAAAAGCTAGCAAATGCATTCAGATCAAGGCAGAAGCAAATTCATGAAAGGCTCTTCTGATTTGTTCTCTGTCACCAGAGAACTTCTCAGAATCCTTGCCCTCAAGGAAAACCAAAATCCCTTCAATTTGTCAGATCTGTCAAGACATTTCAGAAAGAAAAATCTCTTCAAAACCCATGTTAACGTGAATCTGACAAACTGAGGCAATCAATCTAAAATAAAAGGGGCTTTTGTGAACACAAATGGGGTGAGTGAGAAGCCCCAAATGGTGCTTGTGACGCCAATTTCAGATCTGAGGCAGTACACCATCAGATCTGGAATTGGGTCCAGATGTGTGGGTGACAGATGAAAGATTCGTCGTTAAAAGGAACATAAATCAGAATTGGATGGTGGAAAAACAAAACATGAAGAGGGAGATAAATTGATTAATGAACAGAGGATTCTTCCCCTCTGATCTGGACTGATCAGAGGAGGTGAGGGAGGGGATCTAATACTAATTCTACTCCTAAGACTAATCTAACTACAGCTAACATTAAACACTAACAATTAAAACTAAATCTATTCTAAACTACTGTAAACTAAATCTAACACTACTTGTGCAGAATTAAAAACTAAACTAACAGGAAGAATGGGACCTATGGGTCCTTAGCCGGCGGCTAAGGAGGAAGAAAGGAGGAGGGTGACTCCAGCGGAGGGAAGAGTCTGCTAGTGAGACTCCAGGGTCGTCCTCAGGTGCTACGAGGTCCTTAGCGACGAGGAGGGTCGAGAGCAGGCGATGATTCCACAGCCGGTGGCTGTGAAATCAGGGTCTAGGTGAGGAGGAGAGACTGGAGTGGAAGAATTGATCGCTAAGAGATGTAGGAGGGAGCGATCCCTCGCGCGCGACACCACTGAGGTGCTTAAATAGCAGCTCAGTGACTGAGATCACCGCAAGGGTGAGGTTAATCAGAATCAGGCCAGCGGTGAGGATGAGATGGGTAGAGCGCGCGGCGAGTCAAGAGAGAGATCTGACCGTCAGATGAGATCTGGGAAGAGAGGTGAACGCACGCACCGAATCGCGCGAAGGTTCCATTTGAATCCAGCCGCAGATCGAGATCAAAAGTGCGATGGACGGTCGAGAATGGCTGTGTTCTTCGCGCGCTACAGTGCGCGTGAAGAACACAGGCTTCTCTTTGAAATAAAGGGGAAATTTGCAGACGGACCCTTAGAAGAAGGGGTAGAACATTTGCATGCAGGCCCATAAGCGAGAAGAATAGCAGCTGGAAGGGCCCTGCAGTCTTATAAAAGGGTCCCTGCGGCTTGCAAATAGGTCCAAGAAGGAGTTTTGAAGGGTAGAAATGTAATGCATGAAGGACCTAATTGTAATCTATTTATTTCTAAGCCTAAATGATGTCCAATTGCTTTCAAATTTTTACATGTGCTTAATTGAACATTTACGACATTGATTTTACTTCTGATTTGGCTTTTCAAACTTGTTTATGTGTTCAATTGATGCATGGATCATCATTTGTTCTTTAGTTTTCAGAATATCCCATTTTTGTGACCTAATTAGGAGATTTTAACACACATTAAAAGTTTTAGGTCTTTTCTTTAATTCCCACACTTAACCCTTTTTATGTGTTAATTTGATATTGTTTTGCTTAGTATCTAGCTTAATTTCGGCCTTTTAGCTATGATGAGTAGCCACTCATCAGTCAACATGCTGGCGGCCATTCTCCTCCGTCCGGCCACCGCGTCACCACCATTGTGTAACCCTCATTGAGGCGCACCACCCCGTCGACTCTCGCCGCCAACCGTGCACGGCCGTCCATGCGAGGAAGAGAGAGGAGAAATCCTCTGTTTTCTCCTCAATTAATATTTACATTTAATGCCATTACCATTTAGATATTCATATTTTATTCAGGACAATTGCATTGATACACTTATGGTTTCCTGAAATTACTTCGCTTGTGTTATGTGCATGATTTAACTTTGAATTTCAAATCAGATTTGCATGCAAGTTAAATTTACATGATAAGTCATTACACATGCATCATACACATATTTTTGGACCTTAATTCCTGATGTGAAAACTACATAAATACCCTTGAACTTTTAAGGAAATTGCAAGCTCCATTTAAAATAGCATATTCCTCGCATTAAAGTCGCGGTAGTGTCTGCAAACAGTATATTCCTCCACTCGTGAATTTATTGGTCTATTCCTCCCTGTGGATGCGACATCTTTACTGTGGTTAAATTTGATATTTAGTTTTGATTGAGAGATTTTCCACCACATAAAACACAGCGACATATCATTCTATTGCTATCATAAATAAGTGAAACTCTCTCCATCAACCTCTCTACGCTTCAGATCAGCGTAGCTCTTCTACTTGCTCCTGACAGTACGGAGTTGTCGATGGATCTGCTCGATCACCTCCTGACTCTAGCGTATCAACCTGGGACCAACCTCCCACTTGGTCTCCACCTCAACCCAACTTATGGGAGCCATACACCTCCTCCCATACAAAGCCTCATATGATGCCATGCCGATTCTTGAGTGGTAACTGTTGTTGTATGCAAACTCTGCCATGGGCAAATGCTCCTCCTAGGAGCCTTTCCACTCCAGCATGCAAGCACATAGGAGGTCCTCAAGGGTCTGAATGGTGCACTCTGACTGTCCGTCGGTCTGGGGGTGATAGGTTGTACTAAACCTCAAACGCGTCCCCAAAGCCCGCTGAAACTCTGCCCAGAACTGGGAAGTGAAACGAGTGTCTCTATCTAAAATAATCTCGCAAGGGACTCCGTGAAGGCGTACTAAGTCTCAGATGTAGCGCTCTGCCAACTGTGCTGGTCCAAAAGTGACTCAAATTGGCAAGAACCATGCCATCTTTGTTAATCTGTCCACTATCACACAGACTGCAACGTGTCCTCACTGTATCACAGGTAATCCCGCTACCAGGTCCACAGTGACACTCTCCCACTTCCACTCTAGCACGGGAAGTGGATGCAACGGCCCTACATGCCTTTGGTGCTCGACGCTGGGAGCATCTACTGTGCTCTGGCCCTGGATGGACAGTCCCTCCATATGTGGCCCAGCTGTCCACACGGGTAGCAGAGAGGGAAGCGACCACCTCTTCCCTCTATCTGCTGTCCTTGCTGATGGTTAGGCGGGGATCTGCTGCAGTCGACTGGTCCCTGTCTGGGGCCCTCAAAGGTCCCTGGTGAACCCATAGCATGGGACGACTCCCCTGCAGGTGCCGGGTGCCTCCTCTCCCAGTGACCCTATGAGTGCTCCTGCTAATATGACCTCTTCCATCCTCCCCCATCAACATCTCGAACAGACAGGTTGGTCACCTCATAAGTCATGGCTGCCTCAACCATGCAGGAGAAGGTAGGCAGCTTCAGGGGTTTCACATACCCCCGGATAGCAGGTCGGAGGCCCTCAGTGAACCTCCACAGGCGCTCCTCCATGGTAGACGCAGTTGTCGGAGCGAAGTGTGACAGCTCCAGGAAATGCGTACAATACATGCTAACCGTCATCACCCCCTAGTGGAGCGTGTTGAACTCCCGCCTCCTCTGATCCTACCACGTTTGTGGGAAGTACTGCTCACAGAAGAGCACCACAAACCGGCCCCATGTCGGCTCTCCTTCCTCTTGTCCTCTGATTGCCCTCCATCACCTATGAGCTGTACTCTCCAGCTGGTACGTGGAGAAGGCCATGTAGCACTCTGTAGGAGGATGGAGTGTGTCGAAGATCTTCTCCATCTGCTCCAGCCAGTCCTCTACTTCAGACGGGTTCTCATCCACCTTGAAGGAGGGGGGCTGAGAAGGAGGCTGCTGGAGCTCATCTTGTATTATATCCCGGATCAACTAGGCGAGATCCTCGGCCTGGATGCTCGGGAGGAGGGGTGGGTCGACCAGTGCCTCAGGTCCGACATGTCTGCTCCTATGACCTCGCCCACGACCACGACCACATCCGTGGCCCACCTCAAGGGCTCCTTGACGAGGCATCTCCTACACGGAGATCAAAAGACAAGGACCGAACTGTCAGGGACACATGATTAAAGAGAAAATAAGACTCGAAAGTGACAATCAAGAAAATATGTTGTGATGGTTATCCTAACTACATGTACAAGTGTGGTTACTTCCAGACCATTTGGTTCATTTCTCGGGACGACCTTGCTCTGATACTATCTTGTTGCGACCTGCTCCCGGTTCCCTACAAGACCCGAGAATGGCTCGCCTCAACAATCCCCAAGACCCAGTCGTCCAGCAAGAAAGAATCAAATGCCATAATCATTCCACAACCACACGAGTAACGTAACTAAGCAGAAAATATATGATTGGAAATAAAGGAAAGAAAATAGCAAACCACTAGTATCTCACATTATACAGTGGAAAATATGATGACAAGCATAACCATCACAACATAAACTGGTGAAGAATACAACTATGAGCTAAAGGTACTCACTACTAACAAAAACTCTCTGTAAGAGAAGCAGAAGAAACTACTGCTGGGCTCGACTGGGCCCAGCGTCCTGAGCAGCCAGTGGATCTGGCTGCTCGAATCCCTAACCTGAACATGGTTATGAAATTTGTGGTCAGCTAATGCTGAGTAGAGTGGTGGTTGAAGCATATAATTTAAACAGGAAACTAACTAAACATGCATTTAATAGTTTATTTATCATCATCTGTTTCCAATTATTGTCTTTCTGTTCTGAGTATTCTAATCAGGTTCCATAACATTTCTCAATCTTCTTGTTCCCTAAGGGAACGATCTTGCTTTCAGTTTTCCCACGATGCAAGATGTGCATGTGGCACTTTTCTGGCTGGAAGAGTCTCCTGTGGTAGTCCTACACCCGGTCTACTACCTCGAGGTCACGGTCGCGACGTAGCGGTGACGATGGCACGCGGGATGAGTGCACAGGTAGCTACCCCGCATTGGCACATGGTTAGTCGTTTCCGCTGACCGGTACGCCCAAACGTACAGCACGGAATAGCACAGGGTCTTGCCCTCTCAGAACAGGGGTCACACCCCTCAGAAATAGAGGTCTCACCCCTCATAGCCCTTGTACCCTTGTTCGACTATCCCAGTTTGCCTAACGGGCTAACAAGAGTCGATGTAGGGTGGCTAGTCCTAATCCTGGGCCCCATGGGGCAACTAGCTCCCTCCCTACAATAAGTAGCTCACCTCGGTACCACGTACACGAGGGCCAAACAGGAGTCGACGTAGAGTGGCGAAACCCACCCCAGGTCTCAACCCAAAGGGCAGCAAGCTCCCCTCTACTCTAAAGGGATAGTTTCTCTCCTCGGTATTACGTACATGAGGGCTATCTCACTTCACTTAACCAAGTCCAAACAGCCACCCATAGGCGACATGTTCTAAAACCCTCAAGTTTTCAGTACTACCATATTCCTGGTTCCTTTCTAAATTTCCTATACGGTTCGTACATGGACTTTCATATTTCCATATTTGGTTCGTTGTACGTAGAATAGGCAACTCAAATTCCACCATCAATTACCTAGTACAAACAGGAATAACGTAGTTCATTACAGGCAGCACATGGTTTATTTCTTTTTAGGAAACAATTTAATCATTCATTAAAGGTACATTCATTTCTTTCAACCCCAGGTTTCATCTCACAATCCTAGGGTTCAATTCTATAGTAGCATGCATTTACCTCTTTTTAGTCCTAGGGTTCAGCTCATAACCTAGGTTCAGTTAATTCTACGCATGCAATTTAATTATTACTTCTGAAATTAATGCATAACCACTCTACTAGGATAACCGAGAGATGTGGGGGCACAATCAACGGAGCTTGCAATCCCCGCAGGTTCCGTGCACACCATGAACAAACAACCTATCACATTGACCCATATGTCAAAATGAGCTAAGAACTGTATAGACATTATATCAATATGTAGGGAAACTTGAAAGGAAACCAACAACATTTCGTTTGGGGAAAATCGACTCCGTTTGGGCCCTGAACAGGCCCAAAAATGCCAACTCTGATCAAAATCGGACGTTTGGGAAGAGTCCCAAATGTCTTAAACGAACTCAGGGGCTCACCTTGCTCGGAGCACCTTTTCTGGACGTCTAGAACTCTGTGCAGATGTCTGAGGGTGTCTTCAGACTTCTTGAGACACTTTCGGACGTCTGAAATTGCCCCGGTCTTCCCGCCGACGCACTTCCCAATCCTTTGGCATATGCGCGCGCACGGTTAGAACTTTTGGCAGGAAATAAACAAAATTACATGTTATCAGACGTCTGAGATTTACCTACGGACGTCTGAAGGTCGCTCCGGACATCTGATTCTACGGAAAAATGATTCCGCAGAACCGTTTTCGACCTTTTTTTTTTCGTCGCACAAGCTACAGCAGTAGCACCACCTCATCTCTCCTCGCAACATTCCGCCCTCCGACTCCCTCCCAGGCCCTCCTATCTCCTCTGCTCTCCGCTCTCTCCCTCGCTCCCGCTCAGCTCCCACTCAGCTACGATGGTGTGGGAAGGAAATGGAGGAGGGGGGTTTATATGGGGAGATGAAGTATGGAGGAGGGGATGGTGGAGAGTGAGGGTGCCGTAGGGGATGGTGCGGCGTGCGAGGTGTGCATAGGGGTGAGGGGGGAGGAGAGGGTACGTGTGGATAGGGAGATTGTGGTGGGGAAAAATTGCGGGGATGCCCCTATAAATTTTTCCTTTCCCCCTTAAAACCCCAAAACAAAACCTAAGGGGTTTAAAACTGCACAAAAACCCCTACGAATCCTGGAAATGCCAAACAACCATAGGAAAGGGTCATTTCATACTGCTATTGTCAAAATGCTAATTCAGGCTAATGAAGGTCTGATCTGTGTATTCCAAATTTTTCTCAAGCAATTGGAATGCTAATTTATGTGATCTCCACTCAAGAAAAACTATTACAGACAGAATGTCATTCAAGAATCGTGTGAAAACCATGATTACACTCATTCAAAGATTCATTTAGAATACCATTACTACTATTATAAAGATCATTGATTTTGGTTTAAAACCCACAACTTCATTTCAAAACACTTATTCAAACTCCAAAATCATGAAGAATCATCTTTAAAACCTCATTCAAACTCTACACACATTAATTAAATGCTTAGGTTCCAAATTCATCCTTAGACTTGGGCAATGGGGCTTTGCCTCCAGATCTGATTCAACCCATTAAAACACCTACATAATCTATCGCAAACACTCTCTAACAAGTATGGAATTCAATACAAATTAGATCGGAATTGAAAGAACCTTATAAGCCCTAAATGATCCCTCTCTTATGCTATAGACAACACGAAGAAGAGGAGACTAAATTAGATACTCAATTCTCTTGCACATCAGTCCCAGATCTTTCCTAAGACTCTTCAAACATCATCTAGACCCCAAATAGCATATTAAAACCCATTTGAATGCATCACGTTGTTGCCCTCAGTGGGAATTTTATCTAAGCTTGCCATGATGAACTGAACATTTAGGATCGCTACGCACCATCGATTGGTGTTCTGAGGTCCTAGGCGATGCTATAGAAACAGTTGGATCATCACAAGGGCCTCCATTCAATGCATTGAATTCATTGGCCCTTGCTACCAGTGAAGAAGAAAAACTAGCACAAATGGTCTAAATTAGGCGTAAAGAATCCAATTAATAAAAATCCAATCAAACCAAACCAAATCAATTGCAATTGATCCAATTACATTTCTAAAACCTCAATTTTCAAAACTAGATTGAATTAAAACCCAATTAAATCTCAAATCCTCTAGTCACACATATAAAATCAATCACAATCAATTCAGCCACATTGTAAACAATTGACACTCAGTGGAGGGCCTTTGTGATCTATGGGATGAGTGAAAAGACCCTCTGAGGGACTTTGGCACATCATTGAGTCTGGAAGCTAGAGAGCTTCAAACCCAACAATGGCAGTGATGGAGTGATGTGAACTACGATTAAATCAGTGAGAAATCGAGTAAACGTGATCGTGCAGTGAGGAGGAAGGAATATGAACTGAGATTGATGAGCGAATTAGTCCCTCTCTAAACTAGATTGATCAGAGAGGTCTATCGAGGGGAATTAATAGCTAAGCTAAGCTAATCTAATATGAAATAATTCAAATGACAATTTCTAATCTAAACTATCTAAGTAAACTATTCTAATCTAAAAAGTAATAAATCTAACTACAAAAGCTATAAAATCCTATTCTAAATGGATGAAGGGGACCTCAAGGAAGCCATGTGATGGTAACGCCATCATTTGCCATAACTAACTTGAAATAGTTGAAATCAAGAGACAAATGTGTTGGTGCAAGGGCACCATGATCATTAATTTTGATGATAACAAAATACTTGTCATTTAACTTTTGCATTTAGTTTGAGGTTTCAAGAAAATGCAAATTGTTATAAGTATGAAGGAGGAGCTCAAGCTCGCATCCATGGTGGATTGGAGGAGCTTGATGGAGGAGAAGGAGCTTCGTGTGGAGCAAGAGCTTGAAGACAAGAAGAATAGGATATATTTCTCTTTGTATTCTATACTCTATTTTTGTATATTTGTTCTTTGCTCTTTATTTTGTTTAGAATATATGTTAAAGAGACTCAAAGTACAAAATAATAGTCCTAGGAACACCTACTCAACCCTAGGATACTTAGACTTCTCGTAGAGAACTTAGAAAATCAAAATAGATTTTAGACAGCCTGATCAGATGTCCAATCTGGACATCAGACGTCTGATCTTAGACTTTAAGGCCTAGTTTACTTGAAGGGTTAACCCCTCTTTTGAGGGGTTAACCCCCGTTTACTTGACTACTTAACTCCTCATTTGCTAACCCAGGTTTAGCAACTTTAACACGGGTTTGTCTAACACCAGTTTCAATTGGTGTTAGCCAAACCCGTGTTAAAATTCTACACCACTTATATCTTTGACATCTCTCATATTTTATATACCTAACACCACTACCAAGTAAACACCATAAGGGTTAATACCACAACTTAACACCAATTCAAGTAAACACAAACTGGTGTTAACACCATACTACAAGTAAACACAATTACGGATTACCACCAGTTTTATATTTCTTAACATTACTTTTCTAACCCCTCAAGTAAGCTAGCCCTAAGACGTCCGATTGCTTGATTAGACATCTAAAACTCTTAAACTGGAGAACCACTCTCTATCTGCCAGTTTCAGATGCCCAACCCTTAGTCCAGACGTCTTAGAAGATGTCTGATGACCTTGCCAGACGTCCAACTAGAGGACCATTGACTTTGTTAGACTTAATCGTTGAGGATTATTCTTTAATCTGATTTACATTCACTTTCAGATGTCCGTAGAGATCCCTAGACGTCTGATAAATAGATGTTAGGCCCAAATCACCTTTTGTCAGATGATTATAGCCATTTAACCTCGGGAAATCCATTCCCGCAAAAGATTATGTTTCCAAACGTCCAGATTTGTGTCAGACGACCAACCTGTTGTCTGACCAACAAGACCTAGAGCCCTATTTAGGTCTGGACAAAACAAGAAGAGAACTCTTCCAGAATTAGATGTCTGCCTAGTATCCCAGACGTCTTAAAAGTAACCATTAGCCGCCTATTCTAATCCAACACCGTCTAGTTGATCTGCCCTTCTAGATCAAACGTCCGAGCATAAAATCAGATGATGACCCAGACGTTTGATAACACTGTCAAAATCATTATTAGCCCTGATTCTAAATGATTAGCCTTAGATTTGTTTCCAACGGCTACCTAAGGCTTCCATAGCCTTCCCAAGGGTTCTTAAGCCACCTATAAATAGAGGATGATCCTTCCTTTGTTAGATACACCTGAGAGTACTTCTTTCACTCATATTATGTCCTAGAAGAGATTAGAGTTAAAGAAAGTGTTGTTGCTCTCCAAGCCCTCTAGCATCCACCCAAGAGCACCGTTACGCTGTCGACTTCACGTCGCACCACTTCCATCTAAGGGAAGTCCTTTTGCCTATAGAAGCTAGGTTGATTTACATTTACTTTGTGGCTCTATAGGACTATTATTATATTACCTTTGTTTGGGTATTCACTTTGTGAATTCTCGTCTCCCTTACGAGACAAAATACTCCTCTTAAAGAGGAGGGGTTTGAGGTACACTACCCTCGGGTTCAAAGTAGTGTCAGTTGTAAAAGGTTGAACTACCCTCGTTTAAGTAGTTCAAATAGTTGATTTGATCGACTCAGTCGATCGAAAAATCCTAAGTCGAGAGGCTTAGGTGGTGGTTTTTACCTAGGTTTGGGTTTCCACCTAAAAATCATTGTGTTCCTGTGTGATTGCATTTTGTGAGATTATTTATCTTTTATTTTTGCATTATTTATTTATTATGCAAATCTCACCCCCTCCATCAAAACCTACAAAATGCTCCTGAATGATCGCTTGAGAACCATAATTCCACTCTGATATGTTTTAAGAAGAAAATAATAAATAGGGTTAATTATGTAGTTTAACATCACATCATAAGTGCAAAGTGACCACGGGGTTACCCAAGGGTTAATTAGAGGTCAATTGAGCATTAAAGACTAAGAAGTGAGCTTACACTGACAGAAATAGGATTTCACGCATGTCGAGAACAAAAACAGTACACAAACCCCTCATTCTCAACCCCACTTGAATTGAAGAGGTTATAGTAAGGATAAAAATTATCTAAACCTCCTAAAATTCATAGAAAAATATTCTAAGAGGTTTGGTATCTTTCGTTTGACCATCTGAACCCATTTTGACCTAGAATAGAGTTTCAGATGGGATTTTGCCTTACTTTGAGCTTCTGTGCAAATTTCCCAATCAAAAGTGGTTAAAACTCAAATCCAAGTTCACCGCTAAATTCCTTGGATCCAAATTAGGTTAAAACCAAAAATTTGGGTCCAATTAAAGTCCATCTTGACTTAGTTTGCAATTCAATCCCTAAAATTTCTATTCCTCACACTCAAGCCCCTAACTTTCAAGTTTCTTGCATTTAGCCCCCTAATTTTGTTGTCATCATCTCAAAAATACCCTTTTCGCCATGAGTGTGAACAACATCTTCCCAACCCAAATCGCGTGAACTCAATCTTGATTTTCTCTCTGATTTCTTGATCAAATCCCTCCAAATTTAGAGGGATTGATTAGGAAGAGGATCCCTTTCCAATAAAACTACTCTCAAGTCCTAAGTCGCACCATAGAGCTCAGGCAAACTCTGAGAAATCAAGGCATTGTTCCCATAGGGGTTGCTCCAATTCGAGGTTTCTAGGCAATTGAAGCCCAAAACCTTCACCTATATAAGATCCCCGAACTCCTATGATCCAAGTCAAGTAGGTTTAAGGCCAAAAAAACCTCTTCTCTCCTCCCCGCCGGCCGTCTCCGACCTACGCTTCGGTGGCTCCCTCGTTCTCTGTTGTCCGTGCCTTCAACAATCAAATTGGAGGCACAGCTCTCTTCCTCGCATGCTTTCGACGGTGGCCAGCCAAAGCCCTGTCTTCTCCGATCTCTTCTTCGCCACCGTCCCCCTCACTGGAGAGTTCACTTCCTTTGTGACCAACAAGCCACACCAGCATGGAACTCCATCCCTTTCGTCCTTAATTTAGGTTCTTCCTCCCCCTCTCTCACCGTAGGTTAGATTCCACCCCCTATTTCCCTATTTCAACCAACGACTGCCTTTCTCCCACACCGTCTTCCCCAAGTCTGGTGAGAGCTCTAGTGAACTTGCACCGGTGATCTACACTACTAACCTTCACTCCATCAGGTCCACAAGATCGCCCATGTTCAGGTGAGTAAAAGCCCTTAAGAAATTGAGGTCTTCGCTCACCCAACCCCTTGGCCAAAGAACCCATCCATGCCACCATCACCCCTTCACCCTCCGGCCACCACGATGCTCAAAACACCACGCTGACGCCACCGTTGCACACCTTGACTCATGATGATCGTCCTTAGCTAGTTTAATTAGGGCTTAAGGCCTATGTTCATGATTTCAAGTGTCCCCGCCACTGGCCATCCTCTCCGTCATCGTCGTCCTTCCTCCAGCCATCATCGCTGCTGATACTACTTGCAATCCATGTGGACACATCCCAGGAGTAGATCTGCGCCTTCAATTGAGAAGCAAAGCTGCAGTAGCAGCTCCAACTCTTCAAACATTGCCCCTGCTCTAGAACAAAGACGATAAGACGAAGAGTAGGACATTTAGTCCTACCTCATTTGCTACAACAAAAACATAGCAGGATAAATTATTTTCATGCCTGAGGCTTATCACCTCGAACGCATGGGGGTGAGGTCCCCCATGCACACCCCTACGCACGCCCCTACTCACGCCCTTGCCTGTGCCCACACGTACGTGGGTCTAGGCAGGATCCGTTTACCAGTTACTATTTCAAACCCAATTCGGTTAGAAAGAGAAGAGATTCTGAGGAGGGTAGGGGGTGGTTTTGCCTCAGGTGCCTTGCACCTGCCTCGATATTTATGCGTATATGTCCAACACTTAACCATTTTTAAGTCATTGTGCTGAAGCTTTCCTTGAGGTTTCTAAGGCTTGTACTCTGTGCTGTGCTTTGGCGACTTTAAGTCATCTAGCTCTCTATGTTGACATCTGATTTTGATTATTGTAGACTTATTTGGCTATTATCTGACATAGATATTACTAGTTAAGTGGTTCAAGACCACTGTAGCGAAATTAAATTAGCTGATTACATTGGGATATGTGCTTGATTGAGGGAATAACTTCGTGATTCAAATCATCATTTTTATGGTTTTCTATTCTTTTTATCCCATTGACTTTTGAGATACTATTGCTATCATTGAATACATTTTTCGAGTATATTATTCATTGAATATCTTTATTGTACTCATTTATTCTTTATATTTCAACTAATGTTGTGAATTCCATATTTGCTCCCTGCGAATGACCTCGAACTCATACTTGTTTCTCGAACTTATAAATTTAAATGATGTATCACTTTCATCGTTATACTACGACACAATATTTCCCTAAACCAACGATGGAAATTCGCTTCACAACACCATGACCGACTGCCAATGACAATGAAAGAGGGAGAAGCCCCAGCAACGAAGAGCTTAAGTGAGGGAGCTCAGGCTCACTCTTAGGTGTTACATGATCCCTATCAACGAGGGATGAAGGGAGGAAGAGGCACAACCTCTGTCACCAGCCATAGAAGAAGAAGAGCTGGAGGGAAAGAAGCGACCGGCTCAAGGGGAGGGAGCTGGTAAAGAGCTCACAGAGCACTAGGTAGCTGTTTATAAAGGTAGTGGGAGGCTTGGGTCACTGGCAATCGAGGGTGAAGACTGTTGGGAGTGAAGGGTCAAGATGGGTTCTAGAGGGCATGTGGGGGTCTGGGATGAATGGTAGCCGCTAAATCAGATCTAGGAGGTGGCACGAAGCTCTAGTTACCAGCTCTAGGCAGTAGGTGGCAAATCAATCATTGGATCAATGGTGTAAAGATGGACAATCCTAGAAGCACGAGTTCATCATGCTCGAGCTGTTGGAGAGGAAGAGGTCTATAGGTCTATTAGTGTTTTTACATTAAAGGCCTTGAAGTGAAACGATGGAAGAATTATAAGGTGAACCCATAAGTGATAGGAATTGTTACAATGAGGTCCTTAGGTGCTTGCAAATAGGTCCCTACAATTTTTAGGTTAATAAAATGTGAAGGTTTTTTGAAGTAAAAAGGACCTAAGTGTAATGCATTGATTTAAAGGTCCAAATGGTGTTAAAATGCAACAAAGTTTTTATGGCATATATTTGAACATATTAGAAGATATTCCCATTGTTGAATTGCAAATTAAAGCTCATTTTGATCTTTAATTGACTTTTGATTTGGCCATTTACATATTTAGTTATATAATCTCTCAAAAGTGACCTAATATTGCATTTTTAGCACAAGTGTAGTGTCTTAGGTCATTTTCCATAAATCTCATACTTAACCCTTTTCTTGTGTAATTGATAGTGTTTTAACTTAGTTTCTAGTTTAACTTGAGCATTTTAACTATGATGAGCCACACCTCATCATCTTCCACAAATTCTATCCTTATTTTGCGGTAGTTTTGCATGAAGTATTTCAATGGACGTCTAACAAATACGATTATCAATGACTCAAGCTCTCCTTCAGTGCCAATGCCATCCCCATTCTGTTATGGATTTGGGATACATATTCAACTAGGTGTTGATATTTTTCTAATATTAAATTTAACATTTGGAAAAACATATCACTTGTTCATGGCATTTTTTGGTTTATGGGTATATCTTTTCATGTAAAGCATGCTTGTAGGGTACTAAAGTTTACTTTCATCAATTGTGACATGTAATTCTAGTTGCTGCTAGTACTGTCGACTTTTAAGCAAGTTAGGACCCTATTCAGCAACCATTATTTGCATTGTATGATGCATGCATGGCCATTAAGTTTCTGTAGGTTTAAAGGTGGGTCTTGGATTTCCTCCATGGATATGAGATAACGTGATGAGCAGGTTAAGATTTACTTGTTTGTTGGTTGACTAAGTTCATGTAGATTTAAGTGAGGATGTTTGCATGGATACTAGGTTTAGTTATGTTTAGATTTATCGAAGTGCAAGTGGGTTAAATTTGTGCATGTTTATCACAATGCAAGATATCTGAATCTATCTCCCACTAATCCAAAACTTGGTGGAGGACATTGTTGCATGGTGTGGGAAATGTGCTTTGAATTATGTCGGGAGCTCTCCTATGGAACTTGGGAGCTACTCAAGGATGTGGGGAGCCGCTTCATAGCGTAGGTGATGATGGAAGAAAAATCCTCTTAATGGACCTTGCAAATATGACCCACTAAATATAATGGTGGCATTTTAGAATGCTCAAGTAAGTACAATATGTTGGTCCACAAGGGCTAGCTCATTTGGACCTGTTTACCTAGCAATTAGATAATCAGGTTGACCAACTGAAACAGATTGACCTGCCCGAGTCCGTTTGCCTGGCTGTGTTGAAGCCCTCGGCTAGGTAATCCCACCAAATGGAACAGTTTGTGATGTCTGCCCATAGGCATTGGTATGGTAGATAGTTGAAGGGCCACCATTAGTTTGGTTGCCTTAGCCAGCCGAACCAACAGGACTCGATCGATTATGATCTACGACAGGAAGACACTACGTCCCCTTCCTTTTGAATATGGCTTCAAAGTAGTTATCAAAGACGATTATTCAAGATATGCATTATTATAATTCGTGGAAATCGTGATATCATGGGCTTTGATCCACGATTGGTTGTCCAAACTGACCACGATCCCCACGATTGAGGAACTTATGACCTTTAAAAGCCAAGTCTGTTTGGTTGGAAGAGGTTACATAATCAAAGAGAGGAGAGATTTCATTGTATCTTGTATCCAAGGAAAATACATAGTGATATTCGAGAGTTATCGCACTCTCCTCAGACGTACACCCATTAAGGTAAAATTGGGTTATCAATTCTTTTGTCTTCTGGGCGTGATTGCTTTTTGAGTCGGGTCTTTTGTTATTACGGCCTTGATCAATGGGAAACGCTGCAAGGAGTTTCAATTAGATGACCATGTGGGGAGCTACTCCTATGGAATTAGAAGCGTGCTACTGTTTGGAGGCTACTATTTCTAGATCAACCAATACATAGATAAATAGAAGTGGAATTAGAATGTTTGAAGACCACATATGGGAAGCTACTCTTGAATGAGAATACTTACTTTCATTCAATATGTACAATGTTGCACTTCTCTTGAATGTTGGATTATGAAGTGAATCATTGTTGTAGATATTATTTCAGAGATGGGTGTCAATTGTATGTGGATCACGTATTTTCATCATTTATCTTGTATTTTGATCGAGGTGTACTCCCCTTGAAGGACACTTTATGTAATGAATTATGTTCATTCAATAATAAATCATAGTGTATCAGGCTTAGTATTCCAATTACATGGTCAAGAGAACTCACTCTACTCACTTTGATGCCATTTGGAATCTATGCCATCTTTGGAAGTATTTTCTATATAGTGTTAGTAATTAAACTTCTAATTTAAGAGTAATCCCAATATATTTTAGTTATGCTTAATGTGAATTGAGGGCAAAAAAAAAACTTTCAATATTTGCTATTTAATTTATTTGTGTAAACATTACCATATGTATTTCCTAACTTATAGAAAAGAAAAACCAACTAATACTTTAGCCAAGGGCAAAATCATCCATTCCTTACATTTTAACCAACTTTTCCTCTTTATCCCACCAATTTATTTTACATGTCAAACACCTCTTTTTTGTTTTCCTCTGGTTCCTTGACAGGACCACCAAACCAACCAAACATCAAACCATCTGAATTCCTCTCTTTATTCCACCAAATTAGAACACCTCTGTTTATTCCACTTAACCAATTCCTCCTACCAAACAGGGCTAATGTTGTTGCTTATGGCCTCGTTGGTTGGTTGATGTCTGTAGTTGGTCTCTCCTTGTTAGTTGCTGTCGTTGTGGGCCTTTGTCGTTTTTGCTTTCTTTTGGGTCTGATATATTTTAACTTTATCTTGAGGTTGGTTTTTTGTAGACTTCTTTTGTTGGACCTTGGCTTGTGGCTTGGTGGTTGGTTTTATGTTTTTCACTGATGGGTTGGTTGCTCCTTTGTCCAACCTTTTTTACCTTGCTATATGGGTCCTGATATCTTTTTTTTTTTGTGCTTGCTGAAAAAAAAAAAAGGTCAGAAATGAACAGGCCGAGCCGAGGGTCAAACAACCGTTATTGTCGAGTTATGAATAGTAGCCGACCTGGAGCCTTGACACGTTAGTTGTAATTCTCTTTTTCCTAAGACGGAGCTCAATTGAACGCTTCTCTCTTAGAAAAAAAAGAAAAAAGGAAAACAAAAGATGGAGGATGCTAATTAAGGATTAAACAAAACTTAGAAGCCATTTCCAAGAAAAGAGGAAATTAATTCTCGGAAGGCTCAGAATCGATCGTAATATCCTGGTCTTTTATCAAGTGAATCACTTATACATGTAGCCAATCAACGTAACCCAAGTTCTCGATGAAATCTCATCAAACAAAGATACAGATAGATGGTCAAATTAAAGTGTGTGTGTATATATATATATATATATATATATGCCATCAAATCAATTTGTAATTAGTTATAATTAGAATTTGAATGCACGCGACTCTCCCATCTAATCTCGCATATATATAGATGGTGCATTATGCCTGACGACAAAGGTGTCCTGATTTGCATCCTCTTCGCAGGTTAGGCCTCGTGGAGAAAAAGTCCGAACCATGGTTGCCACCACGCTTAGGGAGGTGCATGTACTTGGGTGGCACCCTTGCAACATTAGCCTCGACCGGGTGGTGAAGTTGAACCAAGGTCAGGCTCACCAATAGCACGGCCAAGAACCACAATTTCATGCCTTTTTATGCCATTGACACTTAACTTAGCTTGTCGGTACATGCAATCAATCAATGCCTTGTCTCTACCAATACCTTTCATATAAATGTATATATATGCATTTTCTGACTGACAATAGGTGAGGTTTCGTTTGAAAGGAAAGAGTTGGTTTCGCTAACCTTAAATTAGTGCGCAAATTGTGGATTCTGTTGAACCGCGTGTACAAATTAATGTATGGTTTTGTACTCTTCATTTTTCCTTTGACAAATAAAAAAGCAAATGCGAGTGCTTCAAAAATTTTGGAGGCGAGAACACATTTTACGAATCTGAGAAGTTTTGTTGGCGTTCAATCTGCAGAAGTAATCATAGCTTAGTGATTGATAAGGTGTCGAGCATTATTTGTTTTGTGGGATCGGGAGAGTAGGGTAAGTTTTAAGGAGTGGTTTGAGTTTGAGTTGGATTTTAGTAATAACAAGCTTATTCCCATTTTAAAACTTATTTCCCATATCTGCCTATGTAGTTAGTGGGGGGAAAATCCACTTCAAAATCCATTAATGTTGTCTCATATCTTTATTCATATATAATTAAGAGGCCTTAGGTAACGTTTAGATAAAAATTATTAATATATATCAACAACCAACTAAACAACATATTATAGAAAAGATTTTTTTTCGTCTAAATTATGCAAATATCCTAGCATGTAAAGCATAATTTAAGAAGTAAATAAGGGTTACTTTTGAAAGGAAGTCATACCGTAAAGATCTGTCATGTTCTGAACCTTTTAAGATGTCTGAATTGTCAGTTAAATGTCTGGTCAGACGTCTGGACTCCTTCCCAAACATCTGGAAATTGAAAAATTATACTCACGGTCGGTTCTGTACGCTGGCTGTGTGTAGACCACTTTCTTCTCTCTCTCTTCTTCTCTCCCCCTCACCGAACCCTAGCCGCTCTCTATATAAGAGCCCTCACCCCCCCTTCCTCTCTTCTCCACTCCACCCCCACCACCTTCCTCTTCACCGCCGTGAGAAGGACGAGCGAGAGAAAGGGAGCAAGAGCGAGGAGCGAGGAGCGAGGAGTGGCGTGAAGAGAGGAGGAGGAGGAGGAGGAGGTTGAGCTCGCGAGTTCATGGGAGCTCGCCGGAGGGTGCACAGCGAGAGCGACGCGTGCGGAAGGAGGATTGCGTCGGGGGAGCCGTCCCCGACACCCTCCTGTAGCCGGAGCTGCAGACCAGGAGGAGGAGTCGCGGCTGTGCACGGCGAGAGGAGCGGGAGATCGCTCTATTTCTGGGTTTTTCCCAGAATCAAACGTCTGGCGTGCCGTCCAGACGATGGGTTGGATGCCTAGTGACGACACCGGACGTCTGAAAGCAAGGTTTCGCAAAGGTACGTTCCTCTTGCGGTTACGACTATGCAGGCCGCACCGTAGAGCCAATCTGTGTGGCTAAAAGTGGGAGATTTGGTCTGTGGCTCGCAGGGACAGCTTTAAGAAGGCGCGGGCACGCCCTCCCACGCGTTTAGGATGTCTAGACAGCTTACCAGATGACCGGAAGCACTCCCAGATGACTGGAGGAGAGGTCGGATGTCTGGAGCTGAGTCCAGACAGTCAAGTAGGGGTCCTGGACATCTGAAGTCAACGCAGGAACTTAAGGTAAGACCCTGGTGACTTTTAAGACGTCTAGACCTTGTGCTAGACATCTGATTTGGTTCTTCAGTCCTATTTTTGACCCGTTTAGGATCCATTTTACGCAAACGAGATATCTATGGTTTCCTTGTGAGGTCCTCTACATGTTAGAAATCCTTATATACTGTTATGAACATTCCATTTTGGTCTATTCTTTGGCATAGGACTTTGATCTGTTGCGTGTTTGGGGCTTGCAGAGGCACGTGAGTCTATCGTTCAAGCCCCCAGTACTTCCGGATTGTCTGGTAGGATGGTTTCCCCCTATTTTTAATTATAAAACATGAATACATATGTGAAATTAGATAACTAGAAACCTACGATGTGGCATGAATCCTAAGATGAGAAACAGTTGCACTATTTGTATGCGTGTTTGAGATTGCAGTCATAAATGAATGAATAGAATTGTAAACAATTGCCTGTTAATAAATACGAACTACCTGTAGAATATGAAATTCCTGTGCTAGTTAAACAGTTACCTGTGATATTACTTGTTGTATATGTTAATTTGTGGAAAGACGAGCTGCATGTGTATAATACAAGAATGGAATCGTGAATGATGAAACTTGGTATGGAATAACATGGTGAATATGAGCATGAACCCTATGGGGAATTAGGAGTAGAGTTCCTGAGGATGAATGGAAAGATCTGGAAATGTGAGTGGGAAGTGTGCTGGACCTTGAGTACATGGTATCAAGGAGAGCCACTATCCCCTATTTAGTGTAGAGCGAAGCTAGCCGCCCTTGGGTTGGGACGCGGGGTTAGGATTGGCCACTCTACACCGACTTCTATTGGCCCTCATGTACACTATATTGGGGAGAGCTACTAGTGTAGGGAGGAAGCTAGCCACCCCACGGGGCTCGGGGTTCAGCTAGCCGCCCTACACCGACTTGTTAGGCCCACTGGGCAAATTGGGGTAGTCAGACGAGGGTGCGCGGGCTGTGGAGGGGCGAGACCCCTATTTGGTTCTGAGGGGCGAGACCCCTGTTACTGAGAAGGCTAGGCCCTATACTGTTCCGTGCTGTACTTTGGGGGTACCTGCTAGCGGAAATGATTGACCGCGTGTCAGTGCGGGGTAGCTACCCGTGCACTTATCGCACATGCCATAGTCACCGCTACGTCTGTCCGTGACCTCGAGGTGGTTGACTGGGTGTAGGATCACCACAAGAGACTCTCCCAGCCAGGAGAGCACCACATGTGCCTTCTACTCTTCGGAAAAGACTACAATCAAGATCATTCCCACGAGGAATATTCAAGATCAAGAAAGAAATCTAAAAGTAAACCAATGGGTGAAAAGGAATGACTTATAAAATAAAATAATTGGAAAAGATAAATTACCTGTTAGCTTTTACTGTTTTAGTTAGTTTGGTTACCACTCTACTCAGCGTTTGCTGACTCTGTTTTACTCATAGCCCTTTACAGGTCTAGGAGTTGAGCAGCCCGAGTCACCGG
Source organism: Thalassia testudinum (assembly GCA_037157565.1). Taxonomy (NCBI): domain Eukaryota; kingdom Viridiplantae; phylum Streptophyta; class Magnoliopsida; order Alismatales; family Hydrocharitaceae; genus Thalassia; species Thalassia testudinum. The sequence continues at coordinate 124,601,899 of JAZHRO010000036.1, read as the reverse complement.
TTGCAGAGGGTGCTGAGCCCAGTCGAGCCAAGCAATAGTTTTTGTTTTTGTTGTACTTTCTATTTTAGTAGTGAGTTTTAGACTATTGTTACCGTTTTCGTTTCTGTACTTCGTTCTACTGTACTATTGTGGTGGTGATATGTACTATTAACAGCTTTTACTTCCTTTACTGCTTGTACTTTTTTACTGTTAGTTGCTTTGCATAGTGAATGTGGTTTATTTTCCTGCTTTTCGGTTATTTCTTGTTGGACGACTGGGTCTTGGGATTAGTCAAGTCGAGCCGGTCTCAGGTCCTGTAGGGATTCGAGAACTAGTTCGTAACAAGATGGTATCAGAGCAAGGTCATCCCAAGAAATGAACCAACTAGCTTGAGAATAACCAATTCACGTGCATGTAACTAGAGTAACCACCACAACGTACCTCTTGACATCTGTTCTGAGTTCCTTTCGCTGAAGTCCGTTAGAATTGACTTCTTTTTGTTTTGTCTCTCGCCTCTCCTTGCAGGAGATGCCTCGCCGTGGAGTTCTTGAGGCGGGCTGCGGACACGACCGTGGACGAGGTCAGAGGGGCGGACAGGCCTAGGACCCGAGGTCGCGGGCTGTGGATGTGCCCGAGGTGCCAGTTGACCCACCACTTCTCCCGGGCGTTCAGGCCCAGGACCTCACTCAGCTGATTCGAGACATAGTACGAGAGGAGCTCCACCCGCCTCCACGGGCGCCTCTCCCTGGGGACGTGGAGGGGGAATCCTCTGTGGGACCGAGAGAGCAATGGAGGGCTGGACGAGACGGAGAAAGAGGAGGTGGTCCTCCACCGCCCCCACCGCACTCTGACACTTCTAAGCACGAGCCCTCGCCCAGCCTTTGGGGGCCCCCGATAGGGGCCAGCTGTCAGCACTGGACCCTCGCCCAGCCGTCAGCAGGGACATACAAAGGGAGGGAGTCGAGTTCCCCTCTACTACCAGTGTGGCCAGCCGGGCCACATCAGGAGGGACTGCCCGTCTGGGGATGGAGCATAGCAGATGCTCCCTACATCAAGCACTGGAGGCCAAGCAAGTGGTCATGGTTCTTAGGGGCATGGGGGAGGACAGCAATCACGGGGAGGGTACTGACTAGCAGCTACCTGTCCAACGCAGAGTGTGGTTGCTTCTTCTGCACCGAGAGCTGAGAGCCGTATCAACGCCCTGACACATAGAGACGCCAAGGCATCCAATTCAGGTATGGTTACAGTTTCCGGCAAATTAGTTTACATGCTTTTTTATTCCGACGCCACGCACTCTTTTGTCGTTGCGAGTTTTGCTATCAGTTTGGGACAGGACTGCGTGTTGTTAGAGGATCCGTTTGTGATCAGAGGTCCAGGTGGTCAGCTATTTGTAGTTGAGGAGGTCTACACAGACTGTGAGGTCAATATTGGGGGACACAGCCTCCCCGCTGACCTGATCATGATACCAATGGAGGACTTTGACGTGATTCTGGGGATGGATTGGCTATCCGCTTACCATGCCTTGGTGGATTGTTTTGGGAGGAAGATCGTCTTCTCCATACCGGAGATGCCTTCCTTTGAGTTTCACAGACAGCAGGTGGACGGAGGTTTCAGGTGCATTTCTGCACTTCGAGCAGCGAGACTTTTGGGCCAGGGGTGTGAGGGCTTTCTAGCTTGTGTAGTGGCAGAGCCCAGCCCCGTGGCAGACTTTCAGAGCATTCCGGTGGTCAGAGAGTACCCTAACGTGTTTCCAAAAGAGTTGCCACGACTACCGCCTGAGTGTGAGATCGAGTTTGAGATCTCACTGGTACCAGGGACCAACCCCATTTCTACGACACCGTATCAGATGGCACCACTTGAGCTGCGAGAGCTCAAGTCATAGCTACAGGACCTATTGGAGAAGGGCTTTGTGAGGCCCAGTGTGTCCCCGTAGAGAGCCCCTATGTTATTTGTGAAGAAGAAGGATGATACCCTACGCCTTTGTGTTAACTACAGACAGCTGAATAGGGTCACCATCAAGAACAGGTATCCGCTGCCAAGGATTGGTGATCTGTTTGACCAGTTGCGAGGTGCCACGGTATTCCTCAAGATAGATCTAAGATCAGGCTACCACCAATTGAGGATCAGGGAGACCGACGTCTCCAAGACAGCTTTCCGCACCCGGTACGGACACTACGAGTTTTTGGTCATGACGTTTGGGCTGACCAACACCCCCGCTGCCTTTATGGATTTGATGAACCAGGTGTTCAGACTGTATCTGGATCAGTTTATGGTGGTATTTATTGATGACGTGCTCGTTTACTCGCAGGATCAGGCACAGCACGAATAGCACTTGCGGATGGTTCTGGACACTTTGAGACGACGCAGGTTGTATGCCAAATACAGCAAGTGCGAGTTTTGGCTGAGGCAGGTGACTTTCTTGGGCCATGTGATCTCAGGGGATGGTTTGGCTATGGATCTAGCCAAGGTTGAGGTCGTACTCAGGTGGAAGAGGCCATGTACAATGAAAGAGATACGTAGCTTCTTGGGACTGGCAGATTACTACCGGCTGTTTATCAGGGGTGTCTCGTAGATTATGCATCCTATGACTCAGTTGACCCAGAAGGACGTGCCCTTTGCTTGGACTGATGCTTGTGAGGCTTGTTTTCAGGAGTTGAAGGAGAGACTGACTTCAGCTCCTGTGCTTACCATCCCAGATAGCAGTGGTAGTTTTGTGGTTTACACGGACGCTTCATTGCAGAGGTTAGGGGGTGTGCTCATGCAGCGGGGTCATGTTGTCGCTTACGCTTCACAGCAATTGAAGCCCTTGATCGCGTTTCTGCACGGTTTGTTAAATTAGGGTTTTAAGTCGTTGCAACGCACAAAAATGGATACGCTTTTAAATTTATATTCTTAGATAGTGGGGTATCTAGGGTCGTCCAAGGAGGCCAAATGTTTGCAAAATTAAATCCCTTGCTTGGAAATCGAGCTCAACTTTCTTTTTGGTGTTTTATAAATATGATTTTTATAGGTTTTGAAATAACGGCAATACGAATTTTGTTGATAGTGGGAAAATAACTATTACCTATTTCAATAAAGCTAACCCTAAGGTGACAGGTAGAGCCTCTCCCTAAGCTCACCCTAGGCACGTGGAGGCCTAGAATAATTAGGGAGAGGGAGTGAAACAAATGCTAGGCAAAAATTGTAAAAAGCTATGCAACAAAAATTGAAAGAAGGCAACTTGAATTAAAAATGAACTTGTTCTACACAAAACATATAGAGAAAAGCTTCTAATCTACTTGAAATGCAAGAAGATAAAAATACAAATCCTCTAAATGAAATGGTGAAGAAGATGATGGCTTCTTGCTCCAAGCCTAGTAGCTCTCGGGCTTGAAAAAAGTCCTCGAACTCCTTCTCCTTCTTGAGATGCTCCTCTAAATGATGTCCTCCAAGGTGGTAGCTACCACCTTCAATTCTCCTCCTCAAGGGTGGACATCCACCCTAGGTCTTTCTCCTTTGCCTGGCCATCCTCCTTGAAGTGGAATAGTCCTCCTCCTTGGCATGGCCCAAGTTGAAGAGAGTGGGGAGAAGAAGGCACCAAAGGAGCTGGTGATGTGCCCCCTTAATCTTCTTCTCTACTTCTTCTTCTTGGCCGTAGGTGTAGGTGGGTGTAGGTAGAATAATACACTAATGGAGGATGATTTTTATGTGGTGATATGGTGGGTTTATATAGAGGTGGAGAGGGGGGTAGTTGGCATGAATAGGTGGAGGGCTAGGATGGAGTTTGGTGGTGGTTATGGGTGGTTAGAATGATCCTAGGGCTAGGGTTTGTTGGCGCCACCTTAAAGGGTGTTAAGGGGGTGGTTATGGTGGTGTTGGTGGCTTTTGGTGGTAGAGAGACACCACCATTTTGGCGCCAACCTAGGGTCTTCTAGAAGGGGGGTTAGGTGGATGGTGGAGATGGATTTAAGGGGAGATATGTGGTGGAGATGAAGGGGATTTTGGAGGGAAAGTTGGCGCTAAAAGGGAAGGGTTCTAGAAGGTTATTTTCGAAGGAAAATAGGTGGCTTTTGGTAGTGGTGATGGGGTGAAGGGGTGTGATGGTGGTGGCGCCAACTTGGAGTAGGATAGCTAGCTTAGGTGAGTTTAGTTGATGGAGCTAGCTAGGGTTGAGTTGAAGGTGGTGGATGGCCAAGGAGCTGGATGTTAGCTAAGCTAAGCTAGCTTAGCTAGCTATGGAGTAGAGGAGTAGGTAATGTGAGCTAAGGTTTGAAGAGAGGAGCTGAGGAGGAGAACTCTAGAGCTTGAAATGGAGCTGGCAACTGCTGAAGAGGCTGACATGGAGCTACTCTAGCTGGCTTAGCTTGCTAGTTCTTTGCTAGCTGCTAAGCCAAGCTAAAGTGAGCTGGCTTCTGCCATAATGAGCTGAGGTGAGTTGGGTCTGGTGCTCCCGGGGAGGATCAAGCTGATTGAGGCAACTAAGGTAGCTTAGCTCAACTGAGTTAAGCTAAGTTGAGTCTCCGGGAGCTGGACTTGAGCTTCCTAAGTTGGAATGAAATCATATTCAGCTGGTTGGAGTTGAGTGGAGCTGGATGTAGCTGGACCCGAGCTGGGGTGAACTCCAGTCAACTAAGTTGAGCTAGCTAGAGCTCCCTGTGGACTAATGGGAGCTGAGATGAGCTAGACTCAGCTAAGTTGAGCTAGATCTGAGCTGACCTAAGCTAGGGTGAGCTAAGATGAGCTCTCTTGAGCTGCCATTCAGCTGAGATGAGCTGAATGGAGCTAGGATGAGCTGACCCTAATCCAAGTGAGTTGGATTCCAGCTATGGTGAGCTGGATCAAGCTAAGTTCCAGCTAGTTTGAGCTTCTCCTTCACCTGTTGCCTTCCTGAGTGCTAGGGTTCTAGGGATCTGGTAATCTATTTATCCCTAACACTCACAAAAACATATTAAAAACACAATAAAAAATGCAATGCATGACTAACCTAAGTTATGCCTAAATGCAACCAAAAACCCATTTGCGGAGCATAATCCTAAGAGCTAGGTTTGTTTTAATGCATAAGAATAATGATAAATTGGTGTTTATCAGCCCCATGAGCATAGCTACCCTACCCATGACTTAGAGCTGGCAGCTGTTGTCTTCGCACTGAAGACATGGAGGCACTACCTTTACGGCGAGACCTTTAAGATTTTCACAGATCATAAAAGCCTCAGGTACTTGTTTCATCAGAAGGAGCTTAACATGAGACAGAGATGTTGGTTAGAGCTCCTGAAGGACTATGACTGCAGCATCTCCTACCATCCAAGGAAGGCCAACGTAGCGGCTGACACCTTGAGCCGAAAGGCACCTGCCCAATTGGCCAGTTTACAGGCACATAGTTGAAGACTTATGGAGGAGTTGGGCAGTTGGCGACCTCGAGAGTCACAGGGGTATTGTAGGGCAGTGACGGTGACACGGAAAACGAGACCAAAGCTGATAGACCGCATCATCACAGGACAAATGGCGGATCCGTACTTACAGTCATTGCGAGACAAAGTACTGTCAGGTGTTGGTAAAAATCGTAGCTCTCGTATTTGATAAAAGCGTCATAGTACAGTCGTGAAGTATGATCCAACAAAGATATTATTTTGTAAAAATAACGAGACTTGAGTCTCGGTAGTTCGTCTTTGGGAGGCGTTGCTTTTACTTTTGAAATCAATCTTATCCAGCTCTACTTTATTTAGAATCGCATATCGATTCGTGATTATTACGTATTTAAGTACGACATGCTTAGTTGCAGAATGGATAGACAATTAAGACAGGCAACTTGAATCATGCAAATATGATAGCAATCAATAAGCTCATTGTGATTTCATAACATGGAGACATATATATATATAACATTTTTTTTTATTCATTCAGTGAGAGAGTTATTTGCAACAGAACTATAGATGAAAGCTTATACATAAATGCTTGAAAATCAAACCTAACTACCAGAAAATGATTGCATACAAGAATCGATGGGGGGATTTCACATGCATCATTGGGGGAGAAGTAAGACTATACTACTAAGCAGTAAATAAAAGTAGTAAATTTATGAAAAGCTAAGCTACTAATCTAACAGAAGGAAGGGCATTCAGAGGTGGTCTCCGATGGCCTTTGAGTGCCTGAGAGAAGAAGGAGGGGCGGCTAATGGAGCTTAGGCCGGCCCTTGAAGAGAGGTTGGGGAGTTGATCCAGCTTCTTGGCATGGAGATGGTGGCCTCCATGGTGGTGCTCTACTCATGGAGGTAGAGTGGAGATGGAAGTGGCTAGCCTAAGTGGAATGAATGCCAAGGAAGTGAATAGGCGCAAATGGCCACCCATTGGGTCTTTTTATAGACCTAAGGGAAGCTCTCTAGAGAATTATGGAATTCTCTAGAGAGGCCTATGGTGGGAGCTTGTGGGAGAGTGAGAGAGAGAGGGTGCATGGTGGCTTTTAGATCCACCAAATGTGGATCTAAAAATTGAATGGCTCTTGGTTGCTATTTTTGGCAACCAAGGCAACCACACATGGTAGAGAGTTCTAGAGAACTCTAAGCTAGGTATTTTCATGTGGATGGTGTGTGTGGGTGTGTGTGGGTCGAAACTTAGGTGGCTAGGTTGATTAGGTTAGGTTCTAGTAGGTTTAGGTCAAGGTATGTCTCAAATTAGGGCTATAAACCCTAATTCACTAAGGTAATGTGCAATTAAACTTAATACAAGTTTAATTGGGTGTGTGGAAACTTAATTGAGAGTAAAACAACTCAATTAATTTAGGTTTAGGTCAATTGGACTCTCACTGAGTCCAATTGGACAGTGTGTGCTGAGATCAGGGCTCAATTGGACTTAATGAGTCCAATTAAATAGGATGATGGAATTGACTAAGATCCAAGTTAATTAGGATTAGTGATGACCTAATTAGGTCCTTAGGGAGGTCTAGAGGTGATGTACTAGGGTTAGGGCACCTTAATTTAGGTTCCTATGGGGTTGGAATTGGGTTTAGGGACCTAGAGATCCAAGATCAAGGATTAAATCTCAAAACAGGAATTGGAGAGCAGTATCAGACGTCTAATAATAGTGTCAGACATCTTATACTCAAAAATAAAAAGTCCAGACTTGTTGTTTGGACGTCCAATCAGAGTCAGGAAGGGTTTCAGGTTCTGTTTTGGGTATTCTGTAGAAATTGGACGTCTGACAAAGTATCTGGACGTCCAATAACATGCAGAAGTAGGTTTGAAGTGTGCGGGAAATGACTAAGGGTCCTGGACATCCTATAACTTATCTGGACGTCTAGATAAGGGTTGGAACTAGGGTTCTAGGGCTTCCTAGGGTGTTGTGACCTAATCTAAGGGTGACTAAAGCTTGGGGAGGTCTCTAGGCTATCCGAGGGCTAGGATGGACCTAAGCTCTTCACATTTTATTGCTTTATTTCTATTTAATAGAATAGAAAACCTTTAACCCCCTTACATTATTATTCCTACATCTAAACTAGGCCTTCTGCTCTAGCTCTGCTACAACTCCCGTTATTTCAGATCCTGCTCCAGATCTGCTTATTTCCTGCAATCGACATAATATACTTAATCAGCACATTATAACATTATTTTATGCATAACTAAAGTAAGGCAGTAAAGATGCAGATAATGCTTATGCGTGCATGAATTTCCCTAACTTATGCTAAGTTCTAGCCTAATCTAGGTCAATTAAGACCTATGATTGCTGCGCAATCATTAGGGGACCTAGCAGACTTCTCTTTTACAGACGAGGTGCTGCGTATGAGGGGACGTTTGTGCATTCCCAAGGATGACGAGTTGTTGAGAGAGCTCCTGACTGAGGTGCACGAGTCCAGGTTCACCATACATCCCGAGAACACGAAGATGTATCATAATCTAAGACATGACTTTTGGTGGAGAGGGATGAAGCGGGATGTAGGTGAATTCATGCAGTAGTGTTTGGTGTGCCAGCAGGTGAAGGCTGAGCATCAGAGTCCTACAGGGCTGTTGCAGCCACTTCCTATGCCAGATTGGAAGTGGGAGAGCATCACCATGGACTTGGTGGTGGGATTACCCATTACCCAGCGAGGACACAACGCAGTCTGGGTGATAGTAGATAGATTGACGAAGACGGCACGTTTTTTGCCAATCCGAGTCACTTTGGGACCAGCGTAGTTGGCAGAGAGGTATATTCGTGATGTGGTATGTGTGCACAGAGTTTCGCGTGAGATTGTATCCGACCAGGATACCCGTTTTACTTCCCAGTTTTGGGTCGAGTTTCAGCAGGCCTTGAGGACACGGTTGAGGTTTAGTACGGTGTACCACCCCCAGATGGACGGACAGTCAAAGTGCACTATAAAGACACTCGAGGACCTTTTGTGTGCCTGTGTACTAGACTGGAGGGGCTCTTGGGAGGAGAACTTACCCCTGGCAGAGTTTGCATATAATAACATCTATCACTCGAGTATCAGCATGGCACCTTACGAGGCTCTGTACGGACGGAGGTGTACTGCACCCTTGAGTTGGGTTTAGGTGGGGACCAAGTGGGAGGTTGGCCCCAGGCTGATTCAGCAGAGTTAGGAGGTGATAAAGCAAATTCACAGACGACTTCGTACTGTCAGGAGCAGACAGAAGAGTTACACTGATCGAAAGCGCAGAGAGGTGCAATTCGAGGTTGGGGATCACGTCTTTCTTCGTGTTTCGCCCATGAAGGGCCTGCAGCATTTTAGGGTGAAAGGAAAGCTTGCTCCAAGGTTTGTGGGGCCCTTTGAGGTCCTGGAGCAGGTAGGACCCGTTGCTTACCGGCTTGCCCTTCCTCCCTAGCTTTCTGGTGTGCACGACATGTTCTACGTGTCCAACCTCAGGAAGTACGTCATCGATCCTAGTCACGTTCTGAGCCATGAGAGTGTCGAGGTGGGTGACGACCGAACCTACCTCGAGAGACCAGTGCAAATACTAGACAGAGCCATCTGGAGTTTGTGACAAAAGCAGATACCCTTGGTGAGGGTCTTGCGGAGGAGCCAGCGGTACGAAGAGGCTACCTGGGAGTCTGAGGTGGCGATGTGAGAGCGGTACCCAGAGCTTTTTGAGGGTACATCTTTTCGGACCGACTTCGATCCTCTTTAAGTTTGTTATGCATTTATATTTCCTTTTCCGCACCATAGCTAGCTCAAGTTTCAAGGATGAAACTTACTTTAAGTTTGTTATGATGTAAAGACCCATCCTATTCTTAGCCTTTTAAGACATATGGACTGTCAGTCAAACATTTGGTTAGATGTCTAGACTCCTTCCCAAATGCCTGGAAATTGAAAAATTGTACGCACGGTCGGTTCTGCGCGTTGGCTGTGCACATACCACTTTCTTTTCTCTCTCTTCTTCTTCTCTCCCCCTCACCAAACCCTAGCCGCTCTCTATATAAGAGCCCCCAACCCCCTTCCTCTCTTCTCCACTCCACCCCCACCACCTTCCTTCCTCTCCACTGCCGTGAGAGGGACGAGCGAGAGAGAGGGAGCAAGAGTGAGGAGTGAGGAGGAGGAGTGGCGTGAAGAGAGGACGAGGAGGTTGAGCTCGCAGGAGGGCACACAGCCAGAGCGACGTGTGTGGAAGGAGTGTGTCGGGGGAGCCGTCCCCGACACTGTGCTACAGCCAGAGCTACAGACGAGGAGGAGGAGCCGCGGCTACACGCGGCGAGAGGAGCAAGAGCTCGCTCTGGGTCTGGGTTTTTCCCAAAATCAGACATCTGGCATGCTATCTAGACGACGGGTTGGACATCTGGTGATGACACCGGAGGTCTAAAAGCAACGTTTCGCGAAGGTACGTTCCTCTTGCAATTATGGCCATGCAGGCCGCACCGCGGAGCTAATCTATGTGGCTAAAAGTGGGAGATTTGATCTGTCGCATGTTGGGACAGCTTTGGGAAGGCATGGGGTACACCCTCCTACGTGTTTCGGATGTCTGGACATCTTACCAGACGATCGGAACACTCCCAGATGACTGGAGGAGAGGTTGGACATCTGAAGCTGAGTCTAGACGGTCAAGTAGGGGTCCTGGACGTCTGAAGTCGACGTAGGAACTTGAGGTAAGACTCTGCTGACTTTTAAGACGTCTGGACCTTGTGCCAGACGTCTGATTTGGTTCTGCAGTCCTGTTTTTGACCCATTTAAGGTCCGTTTGGGGTCTGTTTTAAGCAAACAAGATATCTATGGTTTCCTTGTGAGTTCCTCTATATGTTAGAAATTGTTATATACTTTTCTGAATGTTCCATTGTGATTTGTTCCTTGGTATAAGACTTCGATCTGTTGCGTGTTCGGGGCTTGTAGAGGCACGTGAGTCTGCCGTTCGAGCCCTTAGTACTCCCGGATTGTCCGGTAGAGTGGTTTCCCCCATTTTTAATTATAAAACATGAATACATATGTGAAATTAGATAACTAGAAACCTACGATGTGGCATGAATCCTAGGACAAGAAACAGTTGCACTGTTTGTATGCGTGTTTGAGATTGCAGTCATAAATGAATGAATAGAATTGTAAACAATTGCCTGTTAGTAAATACGAGCTGCTTGTGGAATATGAAATGCCTCTGCTAGTTAAACAGTTACCTGTGATATTACTTGTTGTATATGTTAATTTGTGGAAATACGAGCTGCATGTGTATAATACAAGAATGGAACAGTGAATGATGAAACTTGGTATGGAATAACATGGTGAATATGAGCATGAACCCTATGGGGAATTAGGAGTAGAGCTCCTGAGGATGAATGGAAAGATCTGGAAATGTGAGTGGGAAGTGTGCTGGACCTTGAATACGTGGTACCAAGGAGAGCGACTTTCCCCTGTTTAGTGTAGAGCGGAGCTAGCCGCCTTTAGGTTGGGACCTGGGGTTAGGATTAGCCACTCTACACTGACTTCTGTTGGCCCTCGCATACACTGTATCGGGGAGAGCTATTAGTGTAGAGAGGGAGCTAGCCACCCCACGGGGCCCAGGGTTCAGCTAGCAGCCCTACACCGACTCGTTAGGCTCACTGGGCAAACTAGGGTAGTAAGACGAGGGTGCGCGGACTGTGGAGGGGTGAGAGCCCTGTTTGGTTCTAAGGGACGAGACCCCTGTTATTGAGAGGGTTGGGCCCTATACTATTCCGTGCTATACTTTAGGCGTACCCGCTAGCGGAAATGACTGACCGCGTGCCAATGCAGGATAGCTACCTGTGCCCTTATCGCGCGTGCCGTAGTCACCGCTACGTCTGTCCGTGACCTCCGGGTGGTTGACTAGGTGTAGGATCACCATGGGGGACTCTCCCGGCAAGGAGAACACCACGTGTGCCTTCTACTCTTCAGAAAAGACTGCAATCAAGATCGTTCCCACGAGGAACATTCGAGATCAAGAAAGAAATCTAAAAGTAACCAATGGGTGAAAAGGAATGACTTGTAAAATAAAATAATTGGAAAAGATAAATTACCTGTTAGCTTTTATTGCTTTAGTTAGTTTGGTTACCACTCTACTCAACTTTCACCGACTCCGTTTTACTCATAACCCTTTACAGGTCCAGGAGTTGAGCAGCCTGAGTCACCGACTACAAAGGGTGTTGGGCTCAATCGAGCCCAGCAGTTGTTCTTATTTTTGTTGTACTCTCTGTTCTACTAGTGAGTTTTAGACTGTTGTTACCATTTCTGTTTCTGTACTTCGTTCTACTTTACTGTTGTGGTGGTGATATATACTGTTAGCAGCTTTTACTTCCTTTACTGCTTGTACTCTTTTACTGTTGGTTACTTTGCATAGTGAATGTAGTTTAGTTTCCTACTTTTCAGTTATTTCTTGTTAGATGACTGGGTCTCGGGATTAGTCGAGTCGAGCTAGTCTCGGGTCCTGTAGGGATTCGAGAACCAGGTTGTAACACATACTGAGGCAAAAATCCAGCAAAACATAACTGTTACAACTAATCAGGTATACAAGTTTGGGGATATCATTTCCCATACCTGAACCAAAATCTAATCGAGGAATGTTTAGTAAACTCAAACTTACTTATGAATTAGGGCGAGTAATACTAACCCTAATTAGGTCGAGTTGGGTCAAATCTCCACTGAGGAATATCATATTGAAATCCCTAATTCCACATTAAGCCATACAATCATGGGATTGGTGACCCAATCCCATAAAACAAACACTACCTTAAAGTTTAATATGGAAACTTATATAGAGTAATCTATCATGTCTCATTGACATCTTAGCTACAACACTTATTATAAAGTTCTTTCAAAAAGACTAGAGTAAATAATAATTTTAAATGGAATGGAATGTAAAGCCTACCTTCATAAGTTACCTAGAGTTTAATAAATACTTTTACCATGAATGATGATTTAAAGTAAAGTTTTGAGATTGAGATAACTCTATATGAATGTATCATATATAGAATTTTAAACCAATCTAACACATATATTCTCTACATCAAAGGTCAATCAATTTCAATGGCTTGCGTATTTCATAATTTGAGCTCATTTAATGAAGGTGCTAGGGTTGTCTAATCACTACAAAAAGATCCATGTACATCAGAAAGTTATAACAACATAAAATATCCATTATGGTAAGGTCCTTAAATTGTTGGTAATGTTTAATTCTACACGGACAGTATTCGAAAAATTTTATCCCATCAAAACATTTTGGTTGCCCCAAACCCCCCCCCCCAAAAAAAAAAAAAAATTTTCTCCACAACTACCCACACCCCTCCTCCAAATCTCATAGAGCAATGGTTAAGCCAATAGTTTTTCCGAATTCTTTTTCAAACCTTCAATCTTGACCCTTAGATCAACAACATATGTGTTATTTGAGATGTGGCCTCTTTTGATAAGAGAAGGGGCTCGAAAAGGAATCATCAATCCCCATCTCCATTCTCATCTCTCCCAACACACTCCCTGTTCGGTTATAAATGCCCTACCTCCCCTTCCAACACAAATCCTTCCATGCCTCTAGGAAGAATTTGCAAAGGAGTTGAAGCTGTCAATTTGATGATCATCACCACACAGTCACCACGCATCTTAAGGACAATGGCAAGGTGGGAACCAATGAAGTCAGGGTCACCACTAACGAGGATGGAGAGGCTGTTGGGGTGGTTGGGGGAAGTGCAGGTGGTGACCTCCTTGAAGTTGCTAGAGATGAAATTTAGGGTGAGGTTGGGTGAGGTGAAAGCTGTGGTGGTGATTAGGCTTAACCTTGGCTGGGATGGAGGAGGAAGAGGGGTTGTCGTTCTCTGCGAGTGGGATCCTCACTCCACACAGACAAGGTGTTTGATGGAATGCTTCAGTTGGCGGTTAGGGCCAATCGTCGTGTAGGTGAGATATTCGACAAAATGTCTTAATGGGTATTAGGTGGCAGTGCCCAAAAGGTGGTCGCTGGAATGCCTCAACTCTAGCTCCCATCATCGATGTTTCCACTACATCATCATGTGCGGCACTACTCTAATCTCTCCTTGCCGAGAGGTATCTATCATCTGGACTTCCTGTAAAGATGCAAGTGCTTTATTCTTTCTAGTGGGAAACAATGCTGTGAAGATGTGTCTTGACCTCTTGTTGAGGGTGATCGATGTCGTTGAAGCAATAGGTCCCTGGAAATGAGAAGGTTAGTATGGAATTGGGAGTGTTTTTGGTTGGCTTGATCGTAGAGGATTTATTGTGATGGAAAAGGGAAAACCTTTTTGTATATTAAAGATGCATAGATCCCTCGCATGTGATCTTAAGATACGCAGAATGGGAGTTTTTGTGTTGTGCTTAAATGAGTTGTCTTTGACGTAGATGACATCATGGGCATTGGAATAATATCGCCAATAAATAGGTGCAGTGCCTAGTACTTGATGTCATGGATGCCTATGAGGTGTTTAGTTGTCTGTTTACAATGTTATAGCGGACCATGACATATCAAGTGAATCATACATTGTGATGGTATGGATGCAACCATCATTAGAAATGTATCACTACAAAAAAAAGTAACCTATTGGTTTTTCTTCTATGTCTTAGACCCTCAACCGATACATACGCCCACTAGAACCCAACACACACATGATGGGTCGGACAGACACCCTCGACGCCTCTCACCCTGACATCAGGGCCTCTGATTGCCGCTCACTAACCTCACATTACCTCTTGACATCATGGTCTTCGATCGCCATCACTCGTCTCCTCCCCTCTCGATCACTGCGTACACACCTCGACATCAAGGCCTCCGCTGATCTCTCACTCGCCTCGACATTAGAGCCTCCACCGATCTATATTAACGATCTATTTCTCATGTCACCCTCTATTGGCGATATGTCTTCTGCTGCCTCTCACTTGCACTCTCCTCTCCACTCTATCACTCACTCTCTCTCTTCCGCTCTCATTCTCCAAAGCTTGTATCAATACTAGTTCTTGGTTCTCAGATCACTCAGATCTCTCTTCATCGATTTCACTCACATTGATCTCTCATTCCTACAATTAGATTGGAATGGGCCAATCGAATCTCAGTGGTTACTCAATCAGCATTCATAATTGGGAGCTCTCATTTGATCTGATATCTCTTGATCAGATCTGGTTTCTATCGATGTCTCTTTCTTGCTCCCTATATCTTTCTCGTACTTTCTGTAGATTTGTGTCTAATTGATGTTGACCTCTCTCGAATAATGACAACCTTGGTTTAGGGTTAGGTTTGCATGATTAACCTTTTCTTTAGAGTGATTTAGGTCAGGATTAGGTGTTGGTATTTGATTTAGGATCAGGCTATACGATTAATCCTTTGTTAATGTGATTTATGTTCTGTATGTAGGGGCTTGTGAGTGGAGTTGGATCTCACATGGGGACATTTGCAATCTTGAGTAGGATCTCATGTCATGTAGATTAAGGTACCAACTGCAAATCCTCTACATTTTTTTTTTCTATTGATTGTTATATTTCTTTAGTATTGAGGTTCATGCAGTAATTTCAGAATATATGTGTGTTGCATTTTCAGAATATACATTTTGGATTTTCATAATATAGGTTGTAAGGTCTGATTTCCCATTTGTGTGAGAAAGTAGTTTCAGATATCCATTAAGAAAGACATGTAATGAAACACATAAGTTTAATTGGCTATAAGTCTGTTGAAACAAGCGTTGGCTGGTGGTGGCGGCCGTTGTGGTGCTATAGTTTGGAGAGGTGGGGTTGTGCATGCAATGTGTTTGATGAAATGTCACTAAGTGAATCAGAGTTTATGTAGCAATCCTATTGGCGTAGGTTCGATTTTGGGATTTGATGTGTCAATCGCATTGGACTCTTGACTGGAGATGAATTTAGTGGTATCATTTTTGCTTGGTTTGTTGTAGATAATTTTTGTGTTTAGAGTTTAGTTCTAGGGATTAGATCTTGTGCCTTAGTTGTTTTTGTTTGATGGGTGTTGCAAAAGCTAATTCTTAAGTCAATTTTTTTCTTCTAGATTTCCAACTTTTTGCTGCTTGTTCTCTTGTCTCTGTTTGTTAAGTACTCGTAACAAGAAAAGTTGATATAGCATGACCTTCGAAGGATTTATTATATATAAGTTTTTACAAACAACATATATATTTAGAACTTCTATGAATGAGACATAAGGTGTAATAAATAGTTAATTTAGAACCACACCTCACTTTTTGCAAGTAGTTTCTCCAATGCCATAGGGAGGTAGGGAAATACAACCACACTGAATAAACATGCATCTTGTTGCAACAGATTTTCTGAAAATAATTATTTATAGAAAAATATAAGAGGTTTTCAGAGTTATAACATTTAATTCCCACAGCCTCTAGAGCTAAAATATAAGACATGTCATCGTTAGGCTAATTCCTACTTTTATGATTAAGCTGGTTTAAAACTCCTATAAGAACAGTGCAAACCAAATTCAGTGACTGAAGCTGTACATTCATAATTTTTTTTAATGAAACCTAAAACGAAGGGCATCCTAATAAATGATGCCCTTCTTGATAGTTCCTTTTTATCATATGTAATTTGAATCATATGATAGAAAAGCTCATGAAGAAACCATGTACATTCATCATCAATTCTTGATGGTTCCTTTTTATCTCCAAGAAAGTATTCCTCCATGCTTGCATTGTCCCTTTAACAAAGAGGTCATGCTCATGAAGGAACCATGTTCAAAAGCTCCTATTCCCTTTCTAGATTGCTTTGAACTCAATAGTAATGTGTTTTAGATTCCAATAGCATTAAAGTAGGATCAAGATCCCAGCCAATTGGGTCAAAGAAATGCTATTCTTCCAAGAATCCCTGTAAAGTTGGTCTCTTATAAGTATTGCCAACACCATCAGTAACTTCCAATAGGATGGCCTCAGAAAGTAACTTGTCGACAATCTCACTCTTAAAATTAAGTGGCCTAATGAGAGAAAAATACATTTACAAGTACACCCTCAGGTGACACAAACACGTATACATGTTCCAAAGTATTTTTCTCTATACTGTTGCTTTTCAAATAATGGATGCCAACTTCAAAGGTTAAGCACACAATATGGTTCACTATGAGGAACGATGTGATTACTTCATAGTCAAGCATGAGTTCCTCTTCAAGAAATTAAACTTCATAGTCAACCATGAGTAGAAGAAACAATGAACCCAATTCAGATGTGATTGATTTTCTTAATCAGTCTTGTTCAAATCTCAATTATGCAAAATGGAAAATTGATGTGTCAGAAATTCATTGCGAAAACATTTGAGTTTAGAAAACCTATCGTTGTAGCACGATTCGCAAGAAAATCTGTCAATCAAATAATTTTTACCGAAACTCAGAATGAGTCCCAGGTCGAACATGGGAAGGCGAACGTTTGATAAAAAATCATGTTTGATTTCTTGTCACGAAGTAAATTAGCTAGTCAATTTAAATTTATGCTAGCTCTCTACTTAAAGAATAAAAAATAGAAGAGAGAGAAAAAGAATGATACAAATAAAGAGAAAATAAAGAAAGAATAAATAGAAATTTAATAACCACAATTTGATATTCATTACAACTAATCGCTACACTAGAAAGTGGGAAATCTATACTAGAAAGCGACAAAGGAGAAGGTAGAGAGAGGTTATCCTTCTCGACGGCTACTTGGAGGATGAGCTGCGTTGATAGAGCGCCCGAATGAGGGTGGTGAGACAACGGACAAGGGAGAACGAAGAAAGAGGATAGGGTATGGCGACATTGTAGTGGGATCTGCTTCTTAAACGGCAGTGAGAAGACAACCGCGAGCGCTCTACAAATGGGGATGAGAAAGTGGAAAAAATATATTTTAAACTCTAATGGAGCATCCCGGGTTTGGGACAAGCTCTTAGAGCTTTGGAGGGGGTGAGAGAAGAGAGGAAGAGATGAAAAGAATGTGGGGGTCGTAAGACCTTTTTATAGTTGAAGAATATAGGGGCAAATAGGTCATTTTAATGATTAAACATTAATTTCAATGTCTTTAGTGATATTTATGAGCGTCACTGTAGCTCAAATGTGGGTGAAGGTACGCACGCGTGTCTACCTCCTTGCCTTCAGCTGCTTCAACGCACATCCACAATCAAGCATTCTCCATCATCCGATCAAGAGGTCGAATGGCTTAAAACGCTCGCCTGCTTCTTCTTCAACGCGTCTAACGCATGCACGTGCGATCTCGCGTCTGATCGTGCATGCGCAATTCTTGCACCTGGAGCTATCACATCTCCGCTCCCACGCCTGCATGATCTTCATCATACGGTCGAATTTGACTGTGCCTACACTTAAGTTGATTTGAAGCACTCGGGGGGCTTCGAACATGCACCATTGCCTTAGCGTGAAGGCATGCAACCAATGCTCTACGGCTGCCCTTGTGTCGCACTTAAGAATTAAGGCATGAGCTCTCTCAGCCGTTGGATCAATGGCTCTCGATCCAATGGCTGAGATTGATTGCGCGCTTGAAGGAGAGAGAGAGAGCCAATGGGCGACTTTGAGCTGGTTTTGGCGGCTGAGATGGTGCCACGTGGCTCCATCTTGTCCATCCATCTTCTTTAACTTGTAGATGGTCTACGGATGTCGAATTGGATTGATTTTTATGTCGTTGGGCTGCGATCATCGATTCGAACCCATTTATGTAGTTGGATTTGTTATCTGAACTGCGGATTTACACCACCTGGCCCTTGATCTCAGACCTTTCTCAGACTGCATCTGATGCTACGAAAGTCCGATCGGGGCGATCTTGGAGTCGTTGAACTCCGATCGTCGTCATGATCAAATCCGTACAGTTGGATCTTCAATCCGAGGCCCCAATAAAATATTGCCCTGATCCCTGACCATAAAAAGAGAGAATCAACCTAAACTTTACACAATCTAATCTAAATGCATGATGATACTTGTTATGTAATATTTATAATGCATGATATATTATTGTTACGACCCAGTTCCCGGATCCCTACAAGACCCGAGACCGGCTTGCCTCAACTAATCCCAAGAACCAGTCGTCCAACAAGAAATAACCAAAAAGTAGGAAAGTAAACCACATTCACACATGCAATATAACTAAACACTAAAAACGTACAAAGCAATAAAGGAAAGTAAAATTGCTCTTCCATTACATACCACCACAACAACAGAAACAAAGGAAGTGAAAGTAACAGTAACAAGAACAGTAGCTAAAAGTCTGAAACTCACTACAACAATAAGGGGGAACAACGAGAAAGTCCTGAAACTACGGCTAGGCTCGACTAGGCCCAGCACCCTCCACAAAAGGAAGCTCGTGTTGCTCAACTCTTGGTCCTGAACAGTGTTATGAAAAAGACAGAGTTAGCGAACGCTAAGTAGAGTGGTATCTATACTATCTAAAGCAGTAAAGGCAACAAGTTTAATTCTCTTTTCTAGTTATTTTATTTTATATGTATTTCCTTTTATCACCCATTTTCCTCAAACTTTCAGATTTTCTTGATCTTGCATGTTCCTCGTGGGAACGATCTTGATTGCAATCTTTTCCAAAGAGTAGAAGGTACACGTGGTGCTCTCCTGGTCGGGAGAGTCCCCCGTGGTAGTCATACACCCAGTCAACCACCCCGAGGTCACTGTCAAGATGTAGCGGTGACTATGGCATGTGTGATAAGCGCACGGGTAGCTACCCCGCACTGACACATGATTAGTCATTTCCGCTAGCAGGTATGCCCAAAGTACAGCACGGAACAGTATAGGACATAGCCCTCTCAGAAACAGGGGTCTCGCCCCTCAGAACGAAACATGGGACTCACCCCTCCATAGTCTGCACACCCTCATCTAACCACTCCAGTTTGCCTAAAGGGCCTAACAAGTCGATGTAGGGTGGCTAACTCTCTCCCTACACTAGTAGCTCGCCTCGGTACCGCGTACACGAGGGCCAACAGGAGTCGGTTTAGAGTGGCCAATCCTAACCCCGAGTCTCAACCCAAGGGCGACTAGCTCTGCTCTACACGAAAAGGGGACAGTCGCTCTCCTTGGTACCACGTACTCAAGGGCCAACACACTTCCCGTCTACATTCCAGATTTACATCTGACCACAGGAGCTCTACTCCTAACTCCTCGTAGGGTTCATGCTCATGTTCACCACATTATTCCAATCCAGATTCCACCATTCACAATTCAGTTCTCGTTTATATACAGGCAACTCATGTTTCCATAATTCAATGCATGCAAATGATGATTTCACAGGTAATTGTTCATTTATCTCAGACAACTCATATTCTAACAGGCAGCTCACAACTATATTATAGGCAATTTCTAGCAGTTTAACTTAATCATGTGTACAAATTCAATTATGCAGTACAAATGGTTCATTCATTTCTCTGTCCTAGAATTCATGCCACATCCTAGGGTTCCAGTTGGCTAATTCCACAGGCACATTCTTATTTAATATGATTAACAGAAGTTGACCACTCTACCAGATAATCCGGGAGTAATGGGGGCTCGAACCATAGACCCAAGCGTTTCTGTGAGCCCCAAAAATGCAGCAGGCTGAAACCCTATACCAGGGAATACATCACAAAAGGAAGGTTCAGAACAGTGTACAAAGGTTTCTAGTACGTAGAGAATCTCGCAAGGAAACTACAGATACTTCGTTTGCGTAAAACAGATCCCGATCGGACCCCAAACAGGTCAAAAACGTGTCTACGGACCAAAATCAGACATCTGGGAACAAGTCCAGACATCTTAAAAGATACAGAACCTCACCTCAAGTCCCTACGGTGTCCTCAGACGTCCAGGACTCCTCTGCGATCGTCTGAAGGCAGTTCCAGATGTCGAACCACTACTTCAGTCGTCTGGAAGCACCTCCGGTCATCTGGTGAGATGATTAGATGTCCGAAAGTGCATGGGAGAGCATTCCACGCTCCTTCCCAAGGCTTCTCCTACGTACGACAGTCGTAGCCACCCAAAATTAGGCAGACAAATCCTTATGCGATGCGACCTGCATGGCCGTAACCGTGAAAGGAACGTACCTTCGCGATAAAGGAGCTTTCAGACGTTTGGTCTTGACTCCAGACGCCCAAATGCTCCGCCAGCCATCTGGACTCTGCTCCAGACGTCTGATACTAGAAAATTTCCAGTATCAGAACCCACTACCAGCACTCTCCACCACGTGCCTCCTCGCACCGCTGCGGCTCCAGTCACTGCAGGTGGTCGAGGATGCCTCTTCAGACTCTCTCCTCCTCCCGCATGCGTCCGCGCTAGCCATGCGAGCTCCGCTGAGCTTCCACCGAAGCTCCCAACCTAGGCCTCCTCCTCCTCCTCCCGCACTCTCCTTCGCGCCTTCCCGCTCTCCCTTGCTCACCTCCTCTTGCGGCTCCCGCAGCTCTGAAGGTGAAGGTGAGGAATGGTGGTGGTGTGTGGAGTGGAGAGGAGAGGAGGGAAGGGGTCATTATAGATGGAGTGGGGGGCTTAGGGTTCAAGCAAGGAGGAAAGGAGAGAGAGGAAAAAGGAATTATGCACGACACCTGCGCACAAAGCGTAGAGAGCATACAAAAAATTCATTTTCAGACGTTTGGAAAAGGGTCCAAACGTCTGACTGAGACTTCAAACATCTTAAAAGGCTAAAAGTGGAACAGGTCTTTACATCATAACAAACTTAAAGGAAGTTTCATCCCCGAAACTTGAACTAGCTAGGCTGTGGAAAAGGAACATAAAACGTATAACAAACTTAAAGAGGATTGAAGTAGGTCCGAAAAGATGTACCCTCAAAAAGCTCCAGGTACTGCTCTTGCATCTCCGCCTCAGGCTCTCAGGTAGCCTCCTCGTATCGCTAGCTTCTCCATAGGACCTTCACCAGTGGTACCTGATTCCATCTCAGACTCCGAACGGCTCTATCTAGTATCTGCACTGGTCTCTCAGGGTAGGTTATGTAAAGACCCATTCTGTTCTAAGCCTTTTAAAACGTCTGGACTGTCAGTCAGACGTCTGGGCAGACATCTGGACCACTTCTCAGACATTTGGAAATTGAAAATTTTGTACGCACGGTCGAGTCTGCACGCAGACAGCCATCCTCTCTTCTCTCTCTTCTTTTCTCCTTCACCGAACCCTAGCCACTCTCTATATAAGAGCCCTCACCCCCCTTCCCCTCTTCTCCACTCCACCACCACCTTCCTTCCTCTCCATTGCAGCGAGAGGGACGAGCGAGAGAGAGGGCGTGAGAGTGAAGAGCAAGGAGGAGAGGCGGCGTGAAGAGAGGAGGAGCTTGAGCTCACGAGTTCATGGGAGCTCGCCGGAGGACGCACGGCCGGAGCGGCGCGTGCGGAAGGAGGAGTGTGTCTGGGGAGCCATCCCCGACACCCTACTATAGTCGGAGCTACAGACGAGGAGGAGCAGCAGCTACGCACGGCGAGAGGAGTGGGAGCTCGCTCTAGTTCTGGGTTTTTCCCATAATCAGATGTATGGCATGCGATCCAGACGATGGGTTGGATGTCTGGTGATGACATCAGATGTCTGAAAGCAAGGTTTCGCGAAGGTACGTTCCTCTTGCGGTTACGGCCATGCAGGCCTCACCGCAGAGCTAATCTGTGTGGCTAAAAGTGGGAGATTTGGTCTTTCGCACGTAGGGACAGCTTTGGGAAGGCGTGGGGCACACCCTCCCACACGTTTCAGACATCTAGATAGCTTACCAGACGACCGGAAGCACTCAAAGACGACTAGAGAAGAGGTCGAACATCTAGAGCTGAGTCCAGATGGTTAAGTAGGGGTCTTGGACGTCTGAAGTCGACGTAGGAACTTGAGGTAAGACCCTAGTAACTTTTAAGACGTCTGGACCTTGTGCCAAACGACTGATTTGGTTCTACAGTCCTGTTTTTGACCCGTTTAGGGTCCGTTTGAGGTCTATTTTACGCAAACAAAGTATCTATTATTTCCTTGTGAGTTCCTCTACATGCTAGAAAGCCTTATATACTGTTCTGAACATTCCGTTGTGCTATGTTCCTTGGTATAGGACTTCGATCTGTTGCATGTTTGGGGCTTGCTGAGGCACGTGAGTCTGCCGTTCGAGCTCCCAGTACTCTTGGATTATCTGGTAGAGAGGTTTCTCCCTGTTTTAATTATAAAACATAAATGCATATGTGAAACTGGATAACTAGAAACCTAGGATGTGGCATGAATCCTAGGACGAGAAACAGTTGCACTATTTGTATGCGTGTTTGAGATTGCAGTCATAAATGAATGAGTAGAATTGTAAACAATTATCTGTTAATAAATACAGGCAACCTGTTGGAATATGAAATGCCTGTGCTAGTTAAACAATTCCCTATAATATCACTTGTCGCATATGTTAATTGTGGAAATACGAGCTGCATGTGTATAATACGAGAATGTGAATGATGAAACCTGGTATGGGACAACATGGTGAAAATGAGCATGAACCCTACGAGGAATTAGGAGTAGATCTCCTGTGGATGAATGGAATGGATTTAAAAATGTGAGTGGGAAATGTGCTGGCCCTTGGGTACGTGGTACCAAGGAGAGCGATTATCCCCTGTTTAGTGTAGAGCAGAGCTAGCCACCCTTGGGTTGGGACCCGGGGTTAGGATTGGCTACTCTACACCAACTTCTGTTGGCCCTCGCGTACACTGTATCGAGGAGAGCTACTAGTGTAGGGAGAGTGCTAGCCTCCCCACGGCACCTGTGGTTCAGCTAGCCGCCCTACACTGACTTGTTAGGCCCACTAGGCAAACCGGGGTAGTTAGACGAGGGTGCGCAAACTGTGGAGGGGTGAGACCCCTGTTTGGTTCTGAGGGGCGAGACCCCTATTACTGAGAGGGTTAAGCCCTATACTATTCCGTGCTGTACTTTGGGCATACCTGCTAGCGGAAACGGCTGACCACGTGCAAGTGCGGAGTAGCTACCCGTACGCTTATCGCGCATGCCGTAGTTACCGCTACGTCTGTCCGTGACTTCGGGGTGGTTGACTGAGTGTAGGATCACCACGGGGGACTCTCCCGGCCAGGAGAGCACCACGTGTGCCTTCTACTCTTCGGAAAAGACTACAATCAAGATCGTTCCCACGTGGAACTTACGAGATCAAGAAAGAGATATGAAAGTAAACCAATGGGTGAAAAGAAATGATTTGTAAAATAAAATAATTGGAAAAGATAAATTTACCTGTTAGCCTTTACTGCTTTAGCTAGTTTGGTTACCACTCTACTCAGCATTTGCTGACTCCGTTTTACTCGTAACCCTTTACAGGTCCAGGAGTTGAGCAGCCCAAGTCACCGGCTGCAGAGGGTGTTGGGCCCAGTCGAGCCCAACAATAGTTCTTCTTTTTGTTGTACTCTTTGTTCTACTAGTGAGTTTTAGATTGTTGTTACCATTTTCATTTTTGTACTCCGTTCTACTTTACTATTGTGGTGGTGATATGTACTGTTAGCAGCTTTTACTTCCTTTACTACTTATACTCTTTTACTGTTAGTTACTTTGCATAGTGAATGTGGTTTATTTTCCTGCTTTCTAGTTATTTCTTGTTGGACGACTGGGTCTTGGGATTAGTCGAGTCGAGCCGACCTTGGGTCCTGTAGGGATTCGAAAATCGGGTCGTAACAGGTCAGGTCGTCACCCACCTTGACGCTCTCGTGGCTCAGAACGTGACTGGGATTAGCGACATACTTCCTGAGGTTGGACACGTGGAACATGTCGTGCACTTCAGAAAGCTGAGGAGGAAGGGCAAGCCGGTAAGCAATAGGTCCTACCCGCTCCAAAACCTCAAAGGGCCCTGCAAACCTCGGTGCAAGCTTCCCTTTCACCCCAAAATGTTGCAGGCCCTTCATGGGCGAAACGTAGAGAAAGACGTGATCCCCAATCTCGAACTGTACCCCTCTACGTTTCCAGTCAGCATAACTCTTCTGCCTACTCTTGACAGTGCGAAGTTGTCTGTGGATTTGCTCTATCACCTCCTGACTCTACCGGATCAGCCTGGGGCCAACCTCCCACTTGGTTTCCACCTCGACCCAACTCAAGGGTGCAATACACCTCCATCCGTACAGAGCCTCGTAAGGTGCCATGTCGATGCTCGAGTAGTAACTGTTATTATATCAAACTCTGCCATGGGTAAATGCTCCTCCTAGGAGCCTCTCCAGTCCAATACACAGGTGCGTAAAAGGTCCTCAAGTGTCTGTATGGTGGGCTCTGACTGTTCGTCCGTCTAGGGGTGGTACGCAGTGTTGAATCTCAATCGTGTCCCCAAAGCCTACTAAAACTCAGCCCAGAATTGGAAAGTAAAATAGGTATCCCTGACAGCACTCTGTCCCGCAGTGTCTATAAGTACAGATCTGTCATTTGCCCTACGATGATGCGGTCTATCAGCTCTGGTCGCGTCTGTCGTGTCACTGGCACTACCCCAGAATACCCCTATGACTCCCAGGGTTGCCAACTGCCCAACTCTTCCACGAGCCTCCAACCCTGCGCCTGTAGATTGGCCAAGTGGGCGGGTACCTTCAGGCTCAAGGCGTCAGCCACCACACTGGCCTTCCCTGGATGGTAGGAGATTCTGCAGTTGTAGTCCTCCAGGAGCTCTAACCAACGTCTCTATCTCATGTTAAGCTCCTTCTAGTCAAACAAGTATCTGAGGCTCTTATAATCTGTGAAAATCTCAAAGGTCTCACCGTAAAGGTAGTGCCTCCATGTCTTCAGCGCAAAGACAACAGCTGCCAGCTCTAAGTCATGGGTAGGGTAGCTATGCTCATGGGGCTTCAGTTGTCGCGAAGTGTAAGCGACAACGTGACCCCACTACATAAGCACACCCCCTAACCCCTGCAACTAAGCGTCTGTGTACACCACAAAGCTGCCACTACTGTCCGGGATGGTAAGCACAGGAGCTAAAGTCAGTCTCTCCTTCAACTCCTAAAAGCATGCCTCACACGCATCTGTCCAAGCAAAGGGCACATCCTTCTGAGTCAACTGAGTCATAGGACGTGCAATCTACGAGAATCCTCTGATAAACCACTGATAGTAACCTGCCAGTCCCAAAACGCTGCGTATCTCTGTCACTGTACGTAGCCTCTCCCACCTGAGTATGGCCTCAACCTTGGATGGGTCCACACCCAAACCATCCCCCGAGATCACGTGGCCCAAGAAAGTCACCTGCCTCAACCAAAACTCGCACTTGCTGTACTTGGCATACATCCTGCGTCACCTCAAAGTGTTCAGAATCATCCATAGATGCTGCCCGTGCTATGCCTAATCCCGCAAGTAAACGAGTACGTCGTTGATGAATACCACCACAAACAAATTCAAGTACAGTCTGAAAACCCAGTTCATCAAATCCATAAAAGCGGTGGGGGCGTTGGTCAACCCAAACGGCATGACCAAGAACTCGTAGTGCCTGTACCAGGTGCGGAAAGCAGTCTTGGAGATGTCAGTCTCCCTGATCCTCAACTGGTGGTAGCCTGACCTCAGATCTATCTTGGAGAACACTGCGGCATCTCGCAACTGGTAAAAAAGGTCATCAATCCTCGGCAACAGATACTTGTTCTTGATGGTGACACAATTCAGCTGTTTGTAGTCAACACAAAGTCGTAGGGTACCATCCTTCTTCTTCACAAGCAACACAAGGGCTCCCCATGGGGACACGCTGGGCCTCACAAAGCCCTTCTCCAATAGGTCCTGTAGCCGTGAGTTGAGCTCTCGTAGCTCAAGTGGTGCCATCCGGTATGGTGTAGTAGAAATGGGGCTAGTCCCCGGTACCAGTGAGATCTCAAACTCGATCTCACGCTCGGGCGGTAGTCCTGGCAACTCCTCTGGAAACACATCGGGGTACTCACAAACCACCAGAATGCTCTGAAAGTCAACCACGGGGCTAGGCTCTACCACTACACAGGCCAAAAAGCCCTCACACCCCTGGCTCAAAAGCCTCACTGCCCGAAGCGCAGAGACGCATCTGAAACCTCCGTCCACCAACTGTCCGTGAAATTCAAAGGGAGGCAACTTCGGTATGGAGAAGACGATCTTCCTCCCGAAACATTCCACCAAGGCGTGGTAGGCGGACAGCCAGTCCATCCCTAGAATCATGCCAAAATCCTCCATCAGTATCACAATCAGGTCAGTGGGGAGGCTGTGTCCCCCTATACTTACCTCGCAGTCCATGTAGACCTCCTTAGCTACAAATAACTGGCCACCTGAGCCTCTGATCACAAACGGATCCTCTAACAGCACACTATCCTATCCCAAACTGACAGCAAAACTCGCCACAACAAAAGAGTGTGTGACACCAAAATCAAAAAATACGTACACTAATCTGCCAGAAACTGTAACCATACCTGCCACCACTGAACCGGAAGCCCTGGCGTCTCTGTGTGTCAGGGCGTTGATACGTCCCTCAGCCCTTGGTGCAGGCGAAGCAGCTACACTCTTGGTCAGGGTAGCAGCCGTTGGTTGGTACCCTCTTCGTGACTGCTGCCCTCCCCCACTCACCTGGGGACCATGACCACCAGCTTGACCTCCAGCGCTCGGTGCAGGGAGCATCTGTTGTGCTCCAGCCCTAGATGGGCAGTCCCTCCTGATGTGGCCCGGTTGGCCACATTGGTAGCAGAGGGGAACTCGACTCCCTCCCTCGGTAGGTCCCTGCTGACGATTGGGTGGGGGTCCAGTGCTAGCAGCTAGCCCCTGTCTGGGGCCCCCAAAGGCCACCGACAACCCTGCAAAACGAGATGGCTCTCCTGAGGGTGCCGCGTGGCTCCTCTCTCGATGGCCCTGAGAGTACTCTGGCTGGTAGGGCCTCTTCCATCTGCTGTCGGTGTCTCACGCGGCCGGGTTGGTCTCCTCGTAGGTCATGGCTACCTCAACTACTCATGAGAAGGTGGGTAGATTCAGGGGTTTGACATAACCCCAAATAGTAGGTCGGAGCCCCTCAGTAAACCTCCACAGGTGCTCCTCCTCTATAGCCACGGCTGTCGAAGCAAAACGTGACAGCTCCAGGAAGCGCGTGCGATACGCACTAACAGTCATCGTCCCCTAGCAGAGAGTGTGGAACTCCTACCTCCTCTGGTCCTGCCAAGTCTGCGGAAAGTACTGCTCGCAGAAGAGGATCACGAACTGGTCCCACGTCGGCTCTCCCCTCTCCTGGCCTCTGACTGCCCTCCACCATTTATGTGCCGCGCTCTCTAGCTGGTACGTGGCAAAGGCCACGTGGCACTCCGCAGGAGGGAGAAGGGTGTCAAACACCTTTTCTATCTGCTCCAGCCAGTCCTCTGCCTCAGACGGGTCCTCATCCCCCTTGAAGGAGGGGGGCTTCAGCTTCTGGAACTGTCCGAAAAGCTCGTGGTGTAGCCGCAGTGGGGGAACGAGCACTCCTCCAGGCAAGGAGGGCTCATGCTCGGAAGTGTCAGAGTGCGGTGGGGGCAGTGGAGGACCACCCCCTCCCCCTCCTGCTCGTCCGGCGTTGCGGCGGTCTCTCTGTCCCACCAAAGACTCCCCCTCCACGTCCTCAGGGAGAGGTGCCCGTGGAGGCTGGTGGCGCTTGTAACGACCCGATTCCCGAGTCCCTACGAGACACGAGAACCGGACCGACTCGACTAATCCCAAAACCTAGTCGTCCAACGAGGAAGTAACCAAAAGAGCAGTAAAATAAACCACATTCAGCATGAATATAACTAGCAGTAACAAAATACAGCAATAAGAAAAGGAACTACTATAGTATGTACCACCACAACAGTAGAACAACAATTATAACATAACATGAAGCTACAAGTAAAGAAGTACAGAGAGAAACAAGAACTACTCACTACAGTGGAACAAAAGGGGTACAAAAAGAACTGCGGTAACTCTACTGGATCCTACTCAGCCCAGCGTCCTCTGCAGTCGCTGACCCTGGCTGCTCAACACCTGGTCCTGAAAAGTAACAAGTGTAACACGTCAGCGAAACGCTGAGTAGAGTGGCAGCTAAAACTAAAGAAGCAGTAGAGTGTACAGTAGCTATCATATTTTCTTTCTTCCTTTATTTACATCCTTTTATTATTTCACAATTTATCTATTTCTCAGATCCTTCACTTGATCTCGAATGTTCCTCGCGGGAACGATCTTGATTGCAGTCTTTTCCGAAAAGTAGAAGTAACACGTGATGCTCTCCTAGCCGGGAGAGTCCCACATGGTGATCCTACTCTCAGTCAACCACCCCAAGGTCGCTGACAGACGTAACGGTGACTACGGCACGCGCGATAAGCACACGGGTAGCTACCCCGCACTAGCATGAGGTCAGTCGTTTCCGTTAATGGGTGCGCCTAAAGCACAGCACGGAACCAGTATAGGGCAGAGCCCTCTCAATAACAGGGGTCCAACCCCTCCACAGTCCGCGCACCCTCGCCTGACTACCCTGGTTTGCCCAGTGGGCCTAACAAGTCGGTGTAGGAGGCTAGCAGAACCCCAGGGCCCGTGGGGTAGCTAGTGCTCTCCCTACACTAGTAGCTCTCCTCGGTACTACGTACGCGAGGGCCAGCAAGTCGGTACAAAGTGGCCAGACCTAACCCCGGGTCCCTGGGGCGACTAGCTCCACTCTGCACTAAGAGGTAATGTGTGCTCTCTTTGGTATCACGTACCCCGGAGACAACATACTTCCACGTCTTTCTTTCTCAGTTCCATCCATTCTCTTTCCAGGAGTTCTACTCCTAATTCCCCGTAGGGTTCCAGCTCTTTTAACTCAGCACATTTAGGTTTCACCGTTCCAGTTTTACGTTCATACAACCCATGTTCTTAACCATATTATTTCTTTGTAACGGGCAGCGGTTAAATTAATTTACAGGAAGCTATTATTTCCTTTCCACCTTTCCAAGACTGCAATATTATATACATATCACTAGTTTTCTAGTCCTAGGATTCATGCCGTACCCTAGGATCTATTATTCAATCTAGTTTCCAGTCCTAGGTTTCATGCAATACCCTAGGATCTATCAATCAATCTAGTTTCTCATTCTTAGGATTCATGCAATGCCCTAGGTTCTATTAATTGTTCCATAATTGTAACAAATTATACTAATAAATTTACA
Source organism: Thalassia testudinum (assembly GCA_037157565.1). NCBI lineage: Eukaryota > Viridiplantae > Streptophyta > Magnoliopsida > Alismatales > Hydrocharitaceae > Thalassia > Thalassia testudinum. The sequence continues at coordinate 124,572,508 of JAZHRO010000036.1, read as the reverse complement.
AGCCACTCTACCAGCTACAACGAGAGTACTGGGGGCGTGGTCGGAAATCCCGCATGCCTCCGCAACCCCCGAGACTGCAATGGAACGGGATCCTAATACAAGGATCAAATACAAGGAGTTTCTCAGAATAGTATATAATTACTGTAAATGGGTAGAAGATTTTATTCCGGAAAGAACGCAACTCGAAACGCAAAAAACGGACTCCGAACGGGCCCTAAACGGGTTGAAAACGACGAAACAGTCCAAAATCAGACGTCTGGAACCTCTTCCAGACGTCTTAAAAGGTGGTTCAGAGGATACCTTCACTCTGTGTAGTCCCTCAGACGTCCAGAAGCCTGCGGGGGCGTCTGGCTTAATTCCCAGACGTCCGATGGTCAACCCGGACATCTGGAAGTCCTCTCCGTCGTCAGGCACTGCGGCCAGATGTCTGATTCGCGTTGGATGGTGAGTCTTGCGCCCTCCCGAGCAGAACCTGGACGCACCCATACTCGTTCTCAGTACGACGGGTCGCAGGCGAAGGCACGGCGGACGGCTGCATGGCCGTACGCGCGAAAAAAGGAAGAAGACGAAATATCTTACCTGTCAGACGTCTGGACAATCTTCCAGACGTCTTCACTATTGTTTGGTCGTAAGCCCAGACGTCTGATTCTGGAAAAATTTCCAGAATCAGAGCTCCTCTCTCCCTCCGCCCGTGATGCACGACCGCGCCACACCCCGTCTGCTTGCTGCTCGAGCTGCAGCAGCCCCTCCGCAACACTCCACGCCCGCTGCTCCCCCGCCGACCGGCTCTAGCTGCCCCGGCAAGCTCGAGCCCTCACGGTCGAGCATCTCCTCCCTTGCGCAACACCTCCTCCCGCACCCTTACCGTGGCCGCTGTTGCCGCCGCTCGCTCGCTCTCGCACCGGTTGGGAGAAGAAGAAGAGGGACACGAAGGGGATGAGGGTGAGGGAGAGGGTGAGGGCCTTTTAAGGCCGCACGGGGAGAGAGAGAGAGAGAGAGAGAGCGAGCGAGCCCTGTGCCCTGCAGGAGAAGAGAGGGAAAAAGAGGAAAGAGGGTGGCGGTTGCAGGTCTGCGCGCGCATGCGCGTAGACGCAACCCCATACGTCGTAGAAATTGAATCCCAAACATCTGGAAGGGGATCCAGATGTCTGGTCAGACGTCTGGGCCACCTCCCAGACGTCTTAAAAATCGTCTTGAAGCCGTGTTCGTAATAGAGCTCCTCTCACACTATGTCTCTGATCAGCTGGGCGAGATCCTGGGCCTGAACTCCCGGGAGAAGAGGTGGGTCAATTAGCACCTCAGGCCCGACACATCTGCCCCTTTGACCTCGTTCACGGCCGCAACCATGGCCCGCCTCGAGAACTCCCCGACGAGACATCTCCTGCAAGGAGACGCGAAAGACAGAACAAAAGGGTCAACGCTATCGAATTTCTTCGAAAAAGGACTCAGAACGGATATCAAAGCGATACGTTGTGGTCGCTACCCTAGTTACATGCACGTGAATGGTTATTCTCAAGCCAATTGGTTCATTTCTTGAGACAACCTTACTCTGATACCATCTTGTTACGACCCAGTTCCCGGATCCCTACAAGACCCGAGACCAGCTCGCCTCGACTAATCCCAAGAACCAGTCGTCCAACAAGAAATAACTAAAAAGCAGGAAAGTAAACCACATTCACACATGCAATATAACTAAGCACTAAAAACGTACAAAGCAGTAAAGTAAAACTACTCTTCCATTACATACCACCACAACAACAGAAACAACGAAAGCGAAAGTAACAGTAATAAGAACAGTAGCTAAAAGTATGAAACTCACTACAACAGTAAGGAGGAACAATGAGAAAGTGCTGAAACAGTGCACCCTCCACAGCTGGAAGCTCGGGCTACTCAACTCCTGGTCCTGAACAGTGTTATGAAAAAGACAGAGTCAGCGAACGCTGAGTAGAGTAGTATCTATACTATCTAAAGTGGTAAAAGAAACAGGTTTAATTCTCTTTTCTAGTTATTTTATTTTATATGTATTTCTTTTTCTCACCCATTTTCCTCAAACTTTCATATTTTGTTGATCTTGCATGTTCCTCGTAGGAACGATCTTGATTGCAGTCTTTTCCAAGAGTAGAAGGTACACATGGTACTCTCCTGGCCGGGAGAGTCCCCCTGTGGTAGTCCTACACCCAGTCAACCACCCCGAAGTCACTGTCAAGACGTAGCAGTGATTACAGCACGCATGATAAGCACATGGGTAACTATCCCGCATTGACATGCGGTCAGTCGTTTCCGCTAGCGGGTACGCCCAAAGTACAGCACAGAACAGTATAGGGCTTAGCCCTCTCGAAAATAGGGGTCTCGCCCCTCAGAACGAAACAGGGGACTCACCCCTCCACAGTCCACGCACCCTCATCTAACTACCCCGGTTTGCCCAGAGGGCCTACCAAGTCAGTGTAGGGTGGCTTGCGAAACCCCGGGCCCCATGGGGTGGCTAGCTCTCTCCCTACACTGGTAGCTCTCCTCGGTACCGCGTACACGAGGGCCAATAGGAGTCGGTGTAGAGTGGCCAATCCTAACCCCGAGTCTCAACCCAAGGGCGACTAGCTCTGCTCTACACGAAAAGGGGACAGTCGCTCTCCTTGGTACCACGTACTCAAGGGCCAACACACTTCCCGTCTACATTCCAGATTTACATCTGACCACAGGAGCTCTACTCCTAACTCCTCGTAGGGTTCATGCTCATGTTCACCACATTATTCCAATCCAGATTCCACCATTCACAATTCAGTTCTCGTTTATATACAGGCAACTCATGTTTCCATAATTCAATGCATGCAAATGATGATTTCACAGGTAATTGTTCATTTATCTCAGACAACTCATATTCTAACAGGCAGCTCACAACTATATTATAGGCAATTTCTAGCAGTTTAACTTAATCATGTGTACAAATTCAGTCATGCAGTACAAATGGTTCATTCATTTCTCTGTCCTAGGGTTTATGCACATCCTAGGGTTCCAGTTGGCTAATTCCACAGGCACATTCCTATTTAATATGATTAACAGAAGTAGACCACTCTACCAGATAATCCGGCAGTAATGGGGGCTCGAACCGCAGACCCAAGCATCACTGCAAGCTCCAAACACGCAGCAAGCTGAAACCCTATACCAAGGAATACATCACAAAGGAAGGTTCAAAACAGTGTACAAAGGTTTCTAGTACGTAGAGAAACTCGCAAGGAAACTACAGATACTTCATTTGCGTAAAACGGATCCCGATTGGACCCCAAACGGGTCAAAAACGTGTTTACTAACCAAAATCAGACGTCTGGGAACAAGTCCAGACGTCTTAAAAGATACAGAACCTCACCTTAAGTCCCTGCGGTGTCCTCAGACATCCAGGACTCCTCTGCGATCATCTGAAGGCAGTTCCAGATGTCGAACCACTACTTCGGTCGTCTCGAAGCACCTCCGGTTGTCTGGTGAGCTGATCTGACGTCTGAAAGTGCGTGGGAGAGTGTTCTGTGCTCCTTCCCAAGGCTGCTCCTGCGTACGACAGTCGCAGCCACCCAAAATTAGGTAGACAAATCCTTCTGCGGTGCAGCCTACATGGCCGTAACCGCGATATGGTCTTGACTCCAGACATCCAGATGCTCCGCTAGTCGTTTGGACTCCGCTCTAGATGTCTGATACTGGAAAATTTCCAATATCAGAACCCGCTACCAGCGATCTCCGCCCCTCGCCTCCTTGCACTGCCACGGCTCCAGTCGCTACAGGTGGTCGAGGACGCCTCTCCGGACTCTCTCCTCCCGCACGCGCCCGCGGTGGCCGTGCGAGCTCCGCCGAACTTCCACCAAAACTCCCGACCTCAGCCTCCTCCTCCTCCCGCACTCTCCTTCGTGCCCTCCCGCTCTCCCTCGCTCACCTCCTCTCACGACTCCCGCAGCTCTGAAGGTGAAGGTGGGGTGTGGTGGTGGTGTGTGGAGTGGAGAGGAGAGGAGGGGAGGGGTCTTTATAGATGGAGTGGGGGGCTTAGGGTTCGGGCAGGAAGGAGGAAAGGAGAGAGAGGAAAAAGGAGTTCTGTGAGCCACCTACGCGTAGAGCGTAGAGCATGTACAAAAATTTCATTTTTAGACGTTTGAGAAGGGGTTCAGACGTCTGGCTAAGACTCCAGATATCTTAAAATGCTAAAAGTGGGATGAGTCTTTACAATTATACACCTAAATACACGCATAAATAGACAGTTTATGTGACATAAATATGTTTACATCAACAATCTACATTTATCGCTATTGATTACCTATCATTCCTCTAAAATAAGAGATTAGCTGTTTTCATCTGAATCAATTTACATTTGTCTTCTACAAAAAGCATCCCTTCAGAAATGAGCATGAGAAATGGCATGAGCGCCTTGGTCATGCTCATTTCCCTATCATCAAGAAAATCATTTCCAGAAATAAGCTAAATGTTACTTCTTATTCTGTTCCTTGTTCATGTATGGATGTATGCAAGATAGTGTGCAAATTATCTGTTCCTTCTACCGACAATAAAGCATCATTTCCCTTTGCTAATTTTCATTCACATGTATGGACTTCCCCTGTTCTTTCCTATAATGGAGTGAAGTATGTGGTCACATTTATTGATGAGTTCACCAAATATACATGGCTTTTTCCTTTCAAACAGAAGTTAGATGTTTTCACAGTGTTTTTGCAATTTCATGCTTATGTTAAGAATCAATTTAACTGCTCCATCAAGGCAATTCACTCAGACTTAGGGGGAGAGCATCACAAGATTCATAAATGGCTTCTTGATAATGGCATCCAACATAGGATTTCTGCTCCTTAAACACCTGAGAAGAATGGTTTGGTGGAGAGGAAACTTTGACATTTAGTTGAAATGGCCAGAACTCTATTACATCATGCTTCAGTTCCTATGCATTAGTAGTTTCTTGCCTTCCTTGTTGCAGCACAAATTAATGCCTTACCCACAGCAGTCCTTGATGGTGGTTCACCAAGGCTCTTGCTTATTCCTTTTTTAGAGTGTTTAGGTGTGCTTGTTACCCTTTGCTCAGACCATATAATAACCACAAACTACATCCCACCTATACACTGCATACATTTATAGGCCACAGTCCATTCCATAAAGCTTATTCCTATCTGGATCGAAGAACTAACAAATTAATTCTTGCCAGGTGTATTTTGTTTGATGAGTCTACATTTCCTTTCACCATACAACAACCAACAGCTTCAATACTGTCCACATCTAACTCAGAAAATTTTATTTCTGTTCCAGTCTCTCTCCAAAATATTTGCTCATCCTCTGCCCCAATTCAGCCAGTCAATACTACTGTGCCTTCCAATAATAACTCCCCACTCATTTCGACGTCTATTAATGCGCACCTTTAGCAGTCTGATATTCCTAGTGATGATACTCATTCCTCGACTTCTACTACTGCTATTATTAAGCTTGCGCCTCGTCCAACAAAGCACTCTATGGTCGCTCTCAGCATGGTATGTTTAAAAAGAAGGTATACTCTGTTGCCTGCTCTTCTATGTTTACAGCACATAACACCTCTTCTACTGATATGAAGCCCACATGTTATTCTCAAGCTAAGAAGAACAGTGCTTGGTTGCAACCTATGACGGAGGAATTGAGTGCTTAGCTTAAAAACAATACTTGGGTCTTAGTTCCTAGACCTTCTACTGCCAATGTTGCTGGTTGTAAATGGATTTACAGGATCAAACATTTACCTAATGGCTTTATTGACCGGTTTAAAGCAAGGTTGGTCACGAAAGGGTACACACAATAGGAGGGGCTAGATTTATTTGATACGTTTAGCCCGATATTCAACGTCACTACTGTTCGACTACTTCTTGCTCTCGCTGGTACTAAGCAATGGACTCTTCATCAATTGGATATTCACAAAGCCTTTCTGCATGGCGATTTAGATGAGGTTGTGTATATGGAATAACCATAGGGATTTCATCATCCGGATCACCCTGATCATGTTTGCCAACTAAGAGAATCTTTCTATAGACTAAAACAAGCTCCAAGAGGTTTGTTCAAGAAATTGAGTCTTCTTCTACATGATCTAGGTTTTCATGGTTCTAGGACTGACACTTCTTATTCATTTTACAAAATAAAAAAGCTGTGCTCTATGTTCTAGTCTATGTGGACGATATTCTTGTGGTAGCTTCCTCCTCTGCCATTTCATCTTCATTTCTTCAATGATTAAAGGATGCATTTCTTGTCGGAGAGCTGGGCTTCCCATCCTATTTTTTGGGATTAGAAATTCTTCACACTCCTTCTGGTATTTATCTCTCTCAGCAACACTATATTTAAGATTTGCTTCAACAAGCAAATCTTGCTACTACAAAACCGGTCAGCACTCCAATGTGTCCCACAACAGCCATGCAATTCTCCAAGCATTTGGGAACCCCCTTGGCAGAGCCATTTCTATTTAGACAGCTTCTTGGGCGTCTTCAATACTTGTTATTCACAAGACTAGACATCACCTTTTCTGTGAATAAGGTGTCTCAAGTGATGCATGCTCCCACCGACAAACACTATGAGATGCTAAAACGAATATTGCGCTATTTGAGAGGTTCTCTATCAAGTAGCTTGTTTTATCCTTACAAAAATGAGATCTCCCTCTATGCCTATTCAGATGCAGACTGGGCAAGTAATTTGGACGACAGAAAGTCTACCACCGACCATTCTATTTTCCTTGGCTCCTAGTCTTCAAAGAAGCAACCAACCATAGCTTGCTCTAGCACTGAGGTCGAGTATCGAGCAGTTGCCAATACCACCTCTAAAGTTACTTGGTTGCAGTCATTCTTTCATGAAATTGGTTTGTTCCTAGCTGCTCCTCCTACTCTTTTGTGTGACAACATTGGAGCTACATATTTGACAGCTAATTCTATGTTTTATGCGTGAACAAAACATATTGAAATTGACTTCCATTTCGTTCATGACAAAGTTGCGTGAAAAGATCTACGAGTTGTTTTTGTTCACTCAAAGGCTCAAATTGCTGATATTATAACCAAGGCCTTAGCAAAGGATTGGTTTCTATTACATCGAGACAAATTGTGGCCTTTCACTTGGCCTCAATTTGAAAGGGGCGAGCATCAACAATTAATATAGCTGATGTGGCATGCTAACATGGAATATTCTGATGTTGCTGTGTAATGGTGTATTACTATGGTTGTTAGAGGTGGTGATTGTATCTCATAAGAATGCTGTGGTCACCACCCTCTGTTGGAAGGTGACACTAAGTTGTCTGTTTCCCCTGTATTATAAATAGAGGTTGTAATGAGAAGAGAGAGCTGATGATTTCAGTCTCTCATTTCCACGGTATCGAATGTTAACTTTGAGAAGGGTCACAAGTACTTAGATGTCTTTCTTCTTTCCAAATCTCACCGGTTGATTGCGATTTGTCATACCGTTGCCTTCCCGTCTCCCATTTCCTGCATTCCTCTATCGTTATGCCTCAAGGGACCAAAGTAGCCTCCTCCTGATGATTTATAGTAATGATCAAGTTGTTTGCTTCAATTGCTTCGTTGCTTTCTTATCTTCTCAAAAATTGAAATCCATCTGTCCAGCTTTCCTACTCGATGTTTCCTTTCAAAAACCACGTTGTCCTTGCCTTCTATTTTTTTTTGAAAAAATTGTCTTCTTTTAATATTGATTTTGAATTTTTAAGTATTAAGGAACTATATTATCAAAGCTAAGGTATTATTTAAAAGTGATTTTGACTTGATGGTATGGAAAAAGAATGAACTGAACTTTTGTCATGATAATTTATACAATCTATCCAACAAAACATTTGATGCTTTGATTAGAATTAAATATCCTATTTTCTAAATAGGCATCTTACCATCCAATCAAATTAGGATGGTGATTCATCCTCAACCTTGATTGTTTCTAAACCATCATGAAATGTCTTTGGTCATGATTTATGAGCTATGATCAATTTTTTTATATTTCACCAAAGAAACCTGTATAACTTGTCATATGGATTCACCATGAATACAAACATTCGTATAATTCTTTCTCATATTCATATACCACATGACCACTATGCACAACATACATATAGTACTCATTCATTAAGAAAATACATGTACAATTCATAATCACACAAGACATATACACATGATTCGCAAAATTTTTAAATAAAATAGTACATGAACTATATAAAGAAGAAATGTATACATCTAAAGATTGTACATGTTATGAAAATATAAATAAAAGACCAATTATGTGATGGCTTCTATGATCCTTGTTGCAAATCCTCCCAAGTCAAGTGGACGAGATAGGAAGTGGAAGGAAGAATGATCTGTGTCACCTCGTCTCAATGCATCTAAGATTTCTTACATCCATGCCTACAACTACACCTGCATCTGCACTTGTTCTTATTGTGCTTCTTATCTCTATCATTTGAGTATCTCGTTCATCTTGTCCAACTTTGACGTGGCATCATTAAGCTGCTCACAAAAGGTCTCCACCTCTATCGGTAGTTGCTCCAACCTCTTTGAAGTGGGTTGAATAAAGTAGGCCATGCAACCCATAAATAAATAAATTGGCATGCATGATGTAGAAGGGAACAATATGGTAAAAGGGTTAGTGAATTGAGTATATGAAACGACCTATCACCCTTTGGTCATTTAAGATGTCTGGAAAGTTCACCAGACGTCTGGAAAGATCAACGGACGTCTGAAAATGCTTTTTCTCTTCAGCATGTATCGTACATACACCATGCCTTTTCCCTCACCTGTGCCTCACCACACCTTCCCCTGCAATGCCACTCCACACCACACCTCGCCCATACCCTTCCCCTCTCCTCCTCTCCCTTTATAAACCCTCCTCCTCTTCTTTGCCTCACGTCCATAGTCGAGCGAGAGAGAGAGCAGGGAGCCAGAGCGAGGGTGAACGAAGAGCGAAGAGCTGATCGCAAGTCTAAGTGCGAAAGTGGACAGTGCTACGCTGTTCTACTGCAGCGCCTGCGGCAAGGGAAGCCAGAGCGGTTTCCATGGAAGTCATTTTCCGCGAAAGAAGACGTCCAGAGCGACATCCAGACGTCTTACCGAACGTCCGAAGGTATAGTGAGATGTCTAGTAGAGATCTACTTTCTGTATTTCTTCTTTGCCAGAGTCCTGACAGTGTACGTAGATGTGTCAGAAGTTGGAAGGTGGACCGAGGCAGCTTCAGACGTCCGGGAGCATCTCCAGACGTCTGAAGGAACCCTCGAATGTCGGCATTGAATTCCAGACGTCTGATAGAGGCACACCGAGAGAGGTATCCCTGAGAACTGTTTTAAGATGTCTGGGACCTTTCCTAGACGTATGATTTCTGTCTGACCGCATGTTTTTAGGCCTGTACAAGGCCCTAATGTTGTCGGTTTTCCGCAAACGAAACGTCTCTGTTTTCCATACGAGTTTCTCTATGTAATGATACCTTGTCTGTATCATTCTGACCCTTTTTGGCTTATCGATCCATATCTTAGGTCTCCAGTCCGTCGGGTGTACGGGACCTGCGGAGACGTCAGGAGCTACTGTACAAGCCCCCATTCCACCCGGTTACCCTGGTAGAGTGGTTATAACCACAATTCTCTAACTTAATACATGCAAGTAGTTAATCCTAAGACTTGAGATGAACCTAAGAAGGAATAAACGCATGCTCTAGAGTATATTTTTGAACCCTAGGTTGTGGCACGAACACTAGGGCTAAAGAAAAATACATGTGAATGATTGAGTAATCAAAGGTTGCCGGTATTATCTGGAATGGACCAAATAATGCAATAAACATGGAAATTGAACTGCTTGTTCCGTATATTCCAACTCAGAAGTAGAAAAACTCATGTACGAACCCTACGGGGAATGTAGACAAGAATACCATAATACGGAGAACCGGATGGTTCTGAAAGTTGCCGCCCATGGGCAGCTATTAAGGGAAGTGAGCTGACCTTCGTGTACATGATACCGAAGAGAGCAACTGTCCCTTGTAGTGTAGAGGGGAGCTTGCCGCCCTTGGGTTGAGACTCGGGGTGGGTTTGGACACTCTATGTCGACTCTTGTTGGCCCTCGTGTATGTGATACCGAGGTGAGCTACTTAGTGTAGGAGGGAGCTAGCTGCCCCAGGGGGCCCAGGGCTAAGTATGGCCACCCTACATCGACTCTTATTAGCCTGTTGGGCAAATCAGGATAGTCGAATGAGGGTACATGGACTGAGGAGGGGCGAGACCCCTATTCTGTTCTATTCTGAGAGGGCAAGGGCCTATACTATTCGACATTATACGTTGAGGCGTACTCGCTAGCAAAAACGACTAACTGCGTGCCAGTGCGGGGTAGCTACCCACGCACTTATCACGTGTGCCGTAGTCACCGCTACGTCATGATCGTGATCTCAGGGTAGTAGACTGGGTGTAGGACTACCACAGTGGGACTCTCCCAGCCAGGAGAGTGCCACGTGTGCATCCTACATCATGGGAAGCTACAAGCAAAATTGTTCCTTTAGGGAACAAGAAGATTAAGTAATGAGATGAGCCCTGATTAGAGATCTCTACACAGAAAATAGTTATAGAATAAATTGGATTGAAAAGTAATATGTTAAAGTACTTGATAAATGTATTTTTATGTTTAGTCACCACTCTACTCAGCGTTAGTTGACCCCAGTTATATAATTTTTGTACAGGTCAGGGATTTGAGCAGCCCGAGCTACCGGCTGCTGAGGACGTTGGGCCTAGTCGAGCCCAGCTGTAGTTTCTACTGTTTAGGGTAGTGAGTTTCTATAGCCTTGTTTCCGTTATATGTACTGGCTTTCGTAGTAATGGCTGTATTATGTTCTTGATGACATGTAATAGTATAGTTTTACTGTTCTATTTCTCCTTCTGTTGTCAAATTTCTCCTGCTTAGCTACTGTACCTGTGTGGTTGTGGATTGATGCATGTTATTTGGTTATTTCTTGTTGGACGACTGGGTCATGGGATTAGTCGAGGTGAGCTGGTCTCGGGTCCTATAGGGATCTGGGATTGGGTCATGACAAGATGGTATCAGAGCAAGGTCGTCCCGAGAAATAAACCAAGTAATTCGAAAATCACCACACTTGTACATGTAACTGAGATAGCCATCACAATGTTCTCTCTTGATTATCATTCCTGAGTCTTACGTCTTCCCTTTAATCAAATAGTCACCAATAACCTCGTTCCTCCTCGATCTCTATGTAGGGATGCCTCGCCAAGGAGCTCTTGAGGCAAGTCGCCGACGTGGTCGTGGCCAAGGGCATGGTCACAGGAGAGGGCGAGCAATGACCGAGGATGGAGTCACTCCACTTCTCCTTCCAGGCATTCAGGCCCTGGACCTCACCCAGCTAATCCGGGATCTCATTCGAGAGGAGCTCCATCAACCTCCTCCTCAGCCTCCCCATCCTGGGGATGCGGAGGGGGAATCCTCTGTGGGGCAGGCAAGCCGCCACGACGCTGAACGAGCTGGAGGGGGTGATCCTCCACCGCCCCCACCTCCTTCAAACACTTTAGGGCATGAGTCCTCCTTGCCAGGAGGTGCACCCCTTCCTTCGTTGCGGCTACACCATGAGGTCTTCAGCCAGTTCAGGAAGCTGAAGCCACCCTCTTTCAAGGGGGAGGAAAGCCCGTTTGAGGTAGAAGATTGGCTAGAACAGATGGAGAAGATCTTTGACACCCTCTGTCCTCCTGCAGAATGCCGCGTGGCCTTTGCCACGTATCAGCTGGAGAATGCAGCTCACAGGTGGTGGAGGGCGATCAGAGGACAGGAGGAGGGAGAGCTGACGTAGGACCGATTTGCGGCGCTCTTCTGTAAGCAGTACTTCCCATAGACTTGGAAGGATCAGAGGAGGTAGGAGTTCCACACTCTCTGCCAGGGGGCAATGATAGTTAGCGCATATCGTATGCGTTTCCTGGAGCTGTCACGCTTCACCCCGACAGCTGCGTCTATCGAGGAGGAGTGCCTGTGGCGATTCACCGAGGGTCTCCGACCCACCATCTGGGGGTATGTAAAGTCCTTGAAGCTGCCTACCTTCTTCCGCATAGTCGAGGCTACCATGACCTACAAGGAAACCAACCCGTTCGTGCGAGACATTGATGGAGGAGGACGGAAGAGGCCCTACCAGCCGGAGCACTCACAGGGCCGTCGGGAGAGGATTCACCAGGCACCAGCACGGGAGTTTTCCCGTTTTGTGGGTCCACCGGGGACCTTTGGGGGTCCCCGACAGGGACCAGCCGACTGTAGCAGACCCCCACCCAATCACCAACAAGGACAGCAGATGAAGGGAGGAGGTTGCATACCCCTTTGCTATCAGTGTGGTTAGCCGGGCCACATACAGAGGAATTGTCCATCTAGGATCGGAACATAGCCGACGTTCCCAACACCGAGCACTGGAGGCCAATGTGGCAGCCACAGTTACCAGGCCCGAGGAGGAGAACAACAGTCGCGAGGAGGGTACCAGCCCGCTGCCTCCTGCCCGACCTAGAGCACGACTGCTTCTTCTGTACCGAGGGCTGAAGGACGTGTTAACGCATTGACTCACGGAGATGCTAGAGCTTCGTGCTCCATAGTAGCAGGTATGGTTACTGTTTCCAGCAGGCTCGTTTACACTCTTCTCGATTCTGGAGCCAAGCATTCATTTATTTCTACGGGTTTTGCTGTCTGCACGGGGATGAACAATGTGCTTCTAGAGGAGCCCTTCCTGATTAGAGGCCCAGGTGGGCAGGTGTTTGTTGCCGAGGAGGTTTTCACTAATTGTGAGGTCACGATAGGGGGACACAGTCTTCCGATAGACCTGATCATGATCCCGATGGAGGACTTCGGAGTGATCTTAGGGATGGACTGGTTGGACGCATACCATACCCTTGTAGACTATTTTGGGAGGAAGATTGTTTTCTCCATACCACCGCTGCCTCCCTTCGACTTCCACGACTAGCGAGTAGATAGAGGATTCAGGTGCATCTCCGCACTTCGGGCAGCGAAGCTACTGAGCCAAGGGTGCGAGGGCTTCCTTGCTTGCGTCCTAGCAGAGCCCGGCCCCGTGGACAGTATTAAGAGTATTCCGGTGGTTTGTGAGTACCCTGACATTTTTCCAAAGGAGCTGCCAGGACTACCACCTGAGTGTGAGATCGAGTTCGAGATCTCACTGATACCGGGGACTAGCCCCATTTCTACAGCACCGTACCAGATGGCCCCGCTTGAGCTGCGAGAGCTCAAGTCACAGCTATAGGACCTGCTAGAGAAGGGCTTCGTAAGGTCAGTGCCTCCACATGGGGAGCCCCTGTCCTATTTATGAAAAAGGACGGTACTCTTCGGTTGTGCATCGACTACAGACAGCTGAATCGGGTCACCGTCAAGAACAAGTACTCGTTGCCACGCATAGATGACTTCTTTGACCAGCTGAGGGATGCCACGGTATTCTCCAAGATAGATCTAAGGTCAGGCTACCATCAGCTGAGGATTAGGGAGACCAACGTCTCCAGGATAGGCTTTCACACGCGATACAGCCATTACAAGTTTTTGGTCATGCTGTTTGGGCTGACCAACGCCCCTGCCGCTTTCATGGACCTGATGAACCACATCTTCCGGCCGTATCTGGATCAGTTCATGGTGATATTCATTGACGATGTACTAATTTACTCTCGAGATCAGACACAGCATGAGTAACACCTTTACATGGTCTGGGATACTTTGAGACAGCACAGGTTGCATGTTAAATATAGCAAGTGCGAATTCTGGTTGAGACAGGTCACCTTTTTAGGCCATGTGATCTCAGAGAATGGTTTAGTTGTAGATCCGACCAAGGTAGAGGCAGTACTCAGGTGGGAGAGACCGCATACGGTGACAGAGATTCACAGTTTTCTAGGACTGGCGGGTTATTACAGACGGTTTATCAGAAGGTTCTCACAGATTGCACGTCCTCTGACTCATTGACTCAGAAGGATGTACCTTTCACCTGGACAGACGAATGTGAGTCTTGCTTTCAGGAGCTGAAGGAGAGGCTAACCTCAGCTCTTGTACTCACCATCCCTGACAGCAGTGGCGGATTCGTCGTCTACACAGACGCCTCGCTACAGGGATTGGGGGGTGTGCTCATGCAGCGGGGTCACGTTGTCGCATACGCCTCATGACAACTGAAGCCCCACGAGCATAACTACCCCACACATGACCTGGAGCTTGCAGCGATTATCCTCGCACTAATGACTTGGAGGCACTACTTGTATGGAGAGACTTTCAAGATTTTCACTGACCATAAAAGCCTCAAATATCTGTTTGACCAGAAAGAGTTCAACATGAGACAGAGACGTTGGTTGGAGCTCCTGAAGGACTACGATTGTAGCATCTCCTACCACCTAAGAAGGGCCAATGTGATGGCTGACACCTTGAGTCGAAAGGCACCCGCCCACTTGGCTTGCTTGTGAGCACAGAGTTGGAGACTCATGGAGGAGTTGAGTAGCTGGAGACCCCAGGAGTCACAAGGGTACTGCAAGGCAGTGACAGTGGCGAGGCAGACACGACCAGAGCTGATGGATCGCATCATGATTGGACAAATGACAACCCATACCTACGGGCACAGTGAGACCGAGTATTGGCAGGGAGCCCAAGAGAGTTCTCATTCACTGATGAAGTCCTACGTATGAGGGGACGCTTGTGCGTTCCTAGAGACGAGGAGCTATTGAGGGAGCTCCTAACTAAGGCACACGGATCCAGATTTACCATACATCTTGGAAACACAAAAATGTATCACGACCTATGACGTGATTTCTGGTGGAGAGGCATGAAGTGGAATGTTGGTCTTTTCATTCGGCAGTGTCTGATATACCAGCAGGTGAAGGCCGAGCACCAGAGGCCTGCAGGGCCATTGTAGCCACTTCCCATTACAGAATGGAAGTGGGAGAGTGTCACTATGGACCTAGTAGTGGGGTTACCTGTGACACAAAGGGGACACGATGCAGTCTAGGTTATTGTAGATAGATTGACAAAGACGGCACGGTTTCTGCCAATCCGAGTCACTTTTGAACCAGCACAGTTGGCAGAGAGATCATCAGAGACGTGGTGCGCCTTCACGGGGTCCCCCGTGAGATTATTTCAGACTGAGACACTCATTTCACTTCCCAGTTTTGGGCGGAGTTTCAGCGGGCTTTAGGGACTCGTCTGAGATTCAGTACAGCTTATCACCCCCAGACAGACAGACAGTCGGAGCGCACCATTCAAACCCTTGAGGACCTTCTACCCGCTTGCGTATTAGACTGGAGAGGCTCCTGAGGGAGCATTTTCCCCTAGCAGAGTTCGCATACAACAACAGTTACCACTCAGACATCGGCATGGCACCATATAAGGCTCTATATAGGAGGAAGTGTACGGCTCCTTTGAGTTGGGTTGAGGTAGGGACCAAGTGGGAGGTTGGTCCCCGACTGATACGCCAGAGTCAAGAGGTGATCGAGCAGATCCGTTGATGACTACGTACTGTCAAGAGCAGGCAGAAGAGCTACGCTGATCTGAAGCGTAGGGAGGTACAATTTAAGGTTGGAGACCACGTTTCCTCCGTGTTTCGCCTATGAAGGGCTTGCAGCGGTTTGGGGTGAGAGGGAAGCTTGCACCAAGATTTATGGGACCCTTCGAGGTCTTAGAAATGGTAGGACCCGTCGCTTCCCAGCTTGCCCTTCCTCCCCAGCTCTCTGGAGTGCACGACGTATTTCACGTGTCCAACCTCAAAAGATACATCGCCGACCCCAGCCATGTCCTTAGCCACGAGAGCATCGAGGTGGGAGATGACTTGACCTATCCCGAGAGGCTGGTATAGATACTAGACTGAGCCATTCGGAGTTTGAGATGGAAGGAGGTACCCCTAGTGAAAGTCCTGTGGAGAAGCCGGTGGTACGAGGAGGCAACTTGGGAGCCTGAGTCGGCAATGCGAGAGCAGTACCCGGAACTTTTCAAAGGTATGTCTCTTCGGACCTACTTTGGTCCTCTTTAAGTTTGTTATACACTGCTCCATTATTTTTCGCACCCTAGTTAGTTCAAGTTTCGAGGATGAAACTTCCTTTAAGTTTGTTATATTGAAACGACCCGTCACCCTTTGGTCATTTAAGACGTCTGGGAAGTTCACCAAACGTCTGTCCAGACATCTGGAAAGATCAACAGACATCTGAAAATACTTTTTCTCTTCAGTGCATACCGTACGTACACCATGCCTTCTCCCTCACTCGCGCCTCACCGCACTTTCCCTTGCGATGCCACTCTGCGCCACACCTCGCCCATACCCTTCCCCTCTCCTCCTCTCCCTTTATAAACCCTCCTCCTCCTCTTCTTCGCCTCACGTCCACAACCGAGAGAGAGAGAGAGAGCAAGGAGCCAGAGAGAGGGCAAATGGAGAGCGAAGAGCTAATCGCGAGTCTGAGCGCAAGAGCAGAGAGTGCTGTGCTGTTCTGTTGCAGCGCCTGTGGTAAGGGAAGCTAGAGCAGTTTCCGCAGAAGTCATTTTCCACGAAATCAGACGTTCGGAGTTACATCCAGACATCTTACCGGACGTCCGAAGGTATAGTGAGATGTCTGGTAGAGATCTACTTTCCATATTTCTTCTCTGCCAGAGTCCTGA
This sequence comes from Thalassia testudinum, assembly GCA_037157565.1. Classification (NCBI taxonomy): domain Eukaryota; kingdom Viridiplantae; phylum Streptophyta; class Magnoliopsida; order Alismatales; family Hydrocharitaceae; genus Thalassia; species Thalassia testudinum. The sequence continues at coordinate 124,555,901 of JAZHRO010000036.1, read as the reverse complement.
CAGTGTACGTATATGTGTCAGAAGTTGGAAGGTGGACCGAGGCAGCTTCAGACGTCCGGGAGCATCTCCAGACGTCTGAAGGAACCCTCGAATGTCGGCATTGAATTCCAGACGTCTGATAGAGGCACACCGAGAGAGGTATCCCTGAGAACTGTTTTAAGATGTCTGGGACCTTTCCTAGACGTATGATTTCTGTCTGACCGCATGTTTTTAGGCATGTACAAGGCCCTAATGTTGTCGGTTTTCCGCAAACGAAACGTCTCTGTTTTCCATACGAGTTTCTCTATGTAATGATACCTTGTCTGTATCATTCTGACCCTTTTTGGCTTATCGATCCATATCTTAGGTCTCCAGTCCGTCGGGTGTACGGGACCTGTGGAGACGTCAGGAGCTACTGTACAAGCCCCCATTCCACCCGGTTACCCTGGTAGAGTGGTTATAACCACAATTCTCTAACTTAATACATGCAAGTAGTTAATCCTAAGACTTGAGATGAACCTAAGAAGGAATAAACGCATGCTCTAGAGTATATTTTTGAACCCTAGGTTGTGGCACGAACACTAGGGCTAAAGAAAAATACATGTGAATGATTGAGTAATCAAAGGTTGCCGGTATTATCTGGAATGGACCAAATAATGCAATAAACATGGAAATTGAACTGCTTGTTCCGTATATTCCAACTCAGAAGTAGAAAAACTCATGTACGAACCCTACGGGGAATGTAGACAAGAATACCATAATAAGGAGAACCGGATGGTTCTGAAAGTTGCCGCCCATGGGCAGCTATTAAGGGAAGTGAGCTGACCTTCGTGTACATGATACCGAAGAGAGCAACTGTCCCTTGTAGTGTAGAGGGGAGCTTGCCGCCCTTGGGTTGAGACTCGGGGTGGGTTTGGACACTCTATGTCGACTCTTGTTGGCCCTCGTGTATGTGATACCGAGGTGAGCTACTTAGTGTAGGAGGGAGCTAGCTGCCCCAGGGGGCCCAGGGCTAAGTATGGCCACCCTACATCGACTCTTATTAGCCTGTTGGGCAAATCAGGATAGTCGGATGAGGGTACATGGACTGAGGAGGGGCGAGACCCCTATTCTGTTCTATTCTGAGAGGGCAAGGGCCTATACTATTCGACATTATACGTTGAGGCGTACCCGCTAACGAAAACGACTGACCACGTGCCAATGTGGAGTAGCTACCCATGTACTTAGCACGTGTGTCGTACTCACCGCTACGTCATGACCGTGACCTCGGGGTGGTAGACCGGGTGTAGGACTACCACGGAGGACTCTCCTGGCCAAGAGCGTGCCACGTGTGCATCCTACATCACGGGAAGCTACAAACAAAATCGTTCCTTTAGGGAACAAGAAGATTAAGTAATGAGATGAGTCCTGATTAGAGATTTCTACACAAAAAACAATTATAGAATAAATTGGATCGGAAAGTAATATGTTAAAGTACCTGATAAATGTATTTTTATGTTTAGTCACCACTCTACTTAGTGTTAGCTGACCCTAGTTATATAATTTTTGTACAGGTCAGGGATTTGAGCAGCCCGAGCTACCGGCTGCTGAGGACGTTGGGCCTAGTCGAGCCCAGTTGTAATTTCTACTATTTGGGGTAGTGAGTTTCTATAGCCTTGTTTCCTTTATATGTACTCACTTTCGTAGAGATGGATGTATTTTGTTCTTGATGACATGTAATAGTATAGTTTTACTGTTCTATTTCTTCTTCTGTTACCAAATTTCTCCTGCTTAGCTATTGTACTTGTGTGGTTGTGGATTGATACATATTATTTGGTTATTTCTTGTTGGACGACTGGGTCTTGGAATTAGTCAAAGTGAGCCAATCTCAGATCCTGTAGGGATCTAGGATCGGATCGTAACAATATAGCTACTCATATTGACAATTGATTAACTCTGTCTAGAGATACAGATAGTTTTTTTAGTTGATTAACTCTATTTAGAGAAACAGATGGTTTTTAATGCCTTACCTGGCTTGCTAAAGTAATTGTACTTTTTCACATTCCTTTCTAGAGATAGGGGAGTTCAACCTTTCACCCAAGTTGTTAACCTTTATCGAGAAGTTAAAGCATTTTGCGAAAGGAAAAAGGAATTTTTACAAGATCATAATAATTATGCATATGTCCAAGTAAGCAAAGAAATTGATGCAACATCATCACAAGATAATACAGACAAACAGTAAAGTGAAAGAAATAGATAGCATTACCCCTTACAAAATTTGTGAACTTCTTAGAAATAGTTCCAACATCCAATTTCTTATCCACATCAAAGATTGGGATCCAAGTTGAACCATTCACCCATGCCTGAAGATAGTAGTAGCGTTCAGATATACTTAAATTAGGATATAATGACACTACACGAACAATAGGAATTGCCAAGAACTTGCCTTTTCGTTTTCCATACAAGGGCAGACATCAAGGAAGGGTCTTATCAAATAGGTGAATTGCATATCCAGCTTCCTTTGGGGTAAGCAACGTGATCTTTTGCTCTCTAATCTACTAAATTGTTGAGAAAATAAACATAAATCATCCAATTGGACCTACAAGTAACAAGTACTAGATATCTTTAGCATGCTCGATCTCATTTTAAGGTTGAATTAGAAGCAACCATCTCATGAATGTTTTTACTTTTAGCATGTGTGTGTCCATACTTGATGATTGCTTCCTTTAGGGTATATTTGTGTGTGCTTGTGTTGGATAGAGGAGGGAGGGGTGCACTTTTGTATTACTCTATGCCCATCCTTTCATATTTTCTTTCCTGACTCATGGTACATGTTCAATGTCATGCCTAGCAAATGATAATGTGCTTGTGCATGACAAAAAGGGTAGGTACAACATTACTTCCAAACTTACTAACCAAGCCTCCAAGCTAATGGTCATTGGCTCAATGGAATAAAAACAAGGTACGTGGAATGGAAAAGTCAAAAAGTGAACAAGTGCACGTTACAATGTGATTTGCAATGTACAAAGTAAGAGTGATGGTTTCAATTGATGTATTTTAGTTTTTCACCGGTATAAATTGCTTTTTATAGATGAAAAATTATTTTCTAAGTAAAAAATCACTTCTCATATGTGAAAAATCATGTTGTAAATGAAAAATCATTTACCACCAATTAAAAAGTAAAACACACTGATGTATTTTCATTTTCATTCAGTACGTTTTGATTTTCAACCGTTGTATTTTGATTTTTAACCTAATTGAAAATCATTTCCAACCGATGTATTTTAATATACCTAATTTTCAATAGGTGTATTTTGATTTTCAACTGGTTGATTTTTATTTTCAACCGATTGATTTTGATCGCACGTTGTAGTGCACGTTTCTATACTTATATTCAATGAAAATTTTCTAATAAGAGATGATAGAAAGAAATCACAAATGGCCTCCGGAGGACTTTACATGAGGAAACTAACAACAATGTTGCATTTACAGGCAAGATGAGCTAGTTAAAAAGGAAAGGAACACTAGGTATTGAATGTTTTAAAAGTATTAAATGAAAATGTTTTGTAGGTCTGAGAGGGAGTGCCCTATTTGCTTCAATAGTCTGAATGTTCAGATATCTTATTTACTTTACATGCCAGTTTCTCTCGTTCTTTTTAGTCATTGCATTCCTTCCTTCTATCTCGGAGTAATCTTGGCTTAAAATGAGATCTAGGATTTGCATATGAGAAGATATTTACGTAGACAAGTTGATATATTTTGGCAATTAAAGGATTTTGGGGTCCATCTGGGATATTCAAAGCCATCATACACTCTCAAAATAAGGAAATTACAATGAACGCACTTTGAGCACACACTACAATATCTCAATATTGTTATTGTAACCACATAAACAATGGATTAATTTTAATTCTTAGAATCTAATAATAAATTTATAGATCGATTTTGCACAGGTAGTGGTTTGGAAGGATCGAGACCCACGAGAAGGTGAAATTATTTGCAAGATATTATTCAATTTGTTCATACAAATTCAAGTAAATTGCTGTCATCAAGACAAAAGAACGTCGAAGGAGATCAATTTTTCCTTTTTTTTTTTTTTTTTTTTTGAAGGGAATGTATATTCAAATTGTAAATCATCGTTTAAAGATAAGAATTGCAGAAGGAGCCATGGTACTAGCCAATGGGTGATTTTGGGATATTTTCTACTATAAAATAAGGAAAATTATTTAAATAATTATTCTAAAATGTTAAAAATTAATTCTATGCCAAATTATAACGAAAAAAGAACCTAAATATTAACTTATGCTATGAATTGATAGATAAGAATTCAAATGAGAAGTAAATTAATTATGGGAAAATAAATAAATGGAAATTTATCATAAGTTTTATTGAATTCAAAACAATGTTCTACAACAATGATGACACACATCGACGATGAAAAAGACTTGATCCAAGCTTAAATGAATTGAACTACTACAATGAATAAATAAAAATAAGGGAAAGGCAAACTAAAATTGGGCTGACGATGGTTATCGGTTGACGGAACTTGAGGAATTGGAGGGTTTTACTCAACTAATTAAACAATCGGGCCTCCTATGTGAACGGAGGATTCAACTTAGGGGTTCAAACAATTGCACAAGATGCAAAAGGGTTTTGTGACTCAATTTTACTACAAGGGGTGTACGTCTGGGGGAAGGAAAATACTCCAAAGTATGCACTAGTAAGTAACGGGATTACAATCTCTCTTTTTCTCTCGAGTTGCCTAGGCGTAAGCCTCGAGAGTGTCTCTCCACTATTTATAGTGCTGGAGTTGGACCTTTGGCGAGATCTTCTGATCGGATACACCCTTTGACAAGGTACGTATATTGTCAGATTATTTATTCCGACGGCTATGTCAGCATTTATTGGGAGCATGACCGTACTGTACCCTTTTGTTGTCTCTTTTAGCGAATACGGTCTTTTGGGTTCGGCTATATCTAGGCCCTCCCGGGTGTAGGCGAGTTAGATTTCTAGACCCATTTGTGCGCAAGATCTTTTTTGGATGTAGGCAAGTCGGATCCCTGGACTCGCTTGTATCGGAGTCTTTCTACGTCGTATCCTTCTTCACGAGCCTTTCACGAAGTTTTGGGTTCAAGGGCATTTTTTGCCCCTAATCATATGCCTCTTACTCTCGAGCTAGCGAATGCTTGTTGAGAGAGTAATGTTTGTAGTAAAAAATCTGCAATAAGTAATGCTCCCAAATGTTACCCCAGCTGTTTATTTAAGCGAGGGAGCATTTGTCCTAGAGCGGTATTTTAAGGGCGAATGACTACGGTTATACCAACCTTAAGAGGTGGTATGAGATACGTACGCATGCTGTATCACCGACCTTAAGAGGAGTCATGAGGCGTGTCCACCTGCCTTATTACCGGCCTTAAGAGGTGGCCTGAGGTGCGTCCGCCTGCCTTATTATTGACCTTAAGAGGCGACCTGAGGCACATCCACTTACTTTATTACTGATCTTAAGAGGCGGTGTGAGGTGTCCGCCTGCCTTATTACCGACCTTAAGAGGCGGCCTGAGGCACATCCGCTTACTTTATTACTGACCTTAAGAGGCAATGTGAGGCACGTTCGCCTACTTTATTATCGGCCTTAAGAGGCCGCGTGAGGCGTGTGCACCTGTTCCACTTCCATGAGTAATGCCCAATTACATCGGAATTGATTTTTTGCCTTGTTATATAACAAGATCGGCATTAATTGTCATTATGATGAGGCGAAGGCCTCAAGTGTTGTGCCTATCATTGATGAGACTTCCCTTTCTACGGCGTTGAATATGTGTGCAGCGTATTTAATGTCTGTAATGATGGCTGAGGTTTTCTTTGCTCTTTGCGGTATATTTGGAATTCGCACCGGATACGACGGGATTTGATTTTTTTGAAAGTTACACCCCGCAAGGGGGGAATCACCCTCCGTGAGGGTTATATAAAGGGGTGGGGAGTCATAGTTAATGGCCCACCTACCTTGGAGAGCACCGTGCACGAAATTTACTCTCGGCAAAGTGCTGCGAGAAAGCATCCTTTGTTGGTGCATCATTGTCTTGAGATCTCTTAAAGGAGAGATCATCATGTCAGGTTTTGCTAGCAAGGGTAAGTCCATTGTTTCATCTTCCGGAGTCTCTACTGAGACTAAGGATTTATATAGTTTTTCGTCGGACTTTTGTAGTCGGTCTACGATTTTATCTTTTTTGGAGGAATACGGACTTGGTGGAGTACCATTCCATGCTTATGGGTCCCAAATCTGTCTATGTTTGGACGGGTCGAAAGGCATGTTTATCATTTGTAGATATGTCGTAGAGCACGGCCACGAGTACCTTTGAATATTTTTTGTCCTCCTTTCCTTTTATAACCTCGCCCCTTCGCAGCTCAACCTTATTGCTGGCTGGTTTGAACGCTTTTACCGCCCTCTGCTTTCATTTGGGGATTGTCCCTCACCTCATTTTGTTCCGTCTGCTTTTTAGGCTAATGCCCCTGAAGATGAAGAATGACAAGCCTCCGTAAGGCACTTACACGGTGTACAGCCAGCAGACTGGATACCGGATAGTAGATCTCTGCGATAGTTTGAAAGGACAAGACCACCATTTCTTTTTTATTTCTAATGTTGAAGACCTAGGAGTCCCCTTTACTTGGCAAGGTCTGCCTGAGAGGGACTAACCGCCCCAATCCGAGGAGTTTGACTCGTCTGTGCGGGCAGACGCAAAAAAAATAAGTTTGGTCCGATTTGCTTGGTTGAAGCTCAGGCGGAAGGATGTCTAGGAGGCATTGTAATGGGTGGTAGACTTGTTGCCTATGCCATGTAGGTGAGTGGGGGGGTAAAATAGCTTTCACGTCTCATATTGTATCCGCCAGTTTTTTTATTAATCCGATATTTTTTTGTTCCATTGGTTGCAGCTTTTAAGCGGTTCGCTTGGCTAGTCACACCCAAGCGTCGAGGCAGTAGCCATCATTTAAAAAAATGCACCTCTAGGCGCTTGAGCCGTGTGCCTTGAGGCGAGGCACCCCAATTTCTCCTCGAGGCTTAAGCCTCAGCTACAGTCTGCGAGGCGTGCACCTCACTTTGCCGAGGTGTGGTTGAGGCACTGGACAGGCGCTGCCTCAGTTGGTTTGGTTTGTAAAATGGTCATGTGCTAGTCACATGATCATTTTTTTGACCCAAGCCTTGGTGTAGCTCATTTAGCCCTAAGCCTAAAATCCAAACCTCAAAAAGTCCTGAGCAAGAGCCATCACCGGCGAGTCGGCGACAGCTCCTGCTCCTCCACCGCATCGCAGTTTCCACCGGCGAGCAGAGCTCCAGCACCAGCAGTGCGAGCAGCGTCAGCAACGCAAGTAGCGGCAAGCTTCAGCACAAGCCCTAGCGCTCCAGCGTAGGCCCTAGCGCAGGCTTCAACGCTCCACGTAGGCCCCAGCGTAGGCTTCAGCGCAGTGCAACTCCAACGCAGGCCCTACCGCAAGCAGCGACAGCTCAGGCCCCAACACAAGCTCCAACGCAGCGCAGGCCCCAACGCAAGCAACGGCAGCGTAGTGCTCCACGCAGGCCCTAGCGCTACGCAGCTCCAGCGCAGGCCTTAGTGCAAGCAGCGACAGCTCAGGCCCCAACGCAAGCTCCAGCGCAAGCCCCAACACAAGTAGTGGCAGCTCAGGCCCCAGTGTGTTGTAGTTCTTTTGAGTTTTTGATGTGGATGTTTCATGTACCTTCATTTTAATGTATGTTTTAACTCTTAAGTCTCCCAATGGTTTGGGAAGTTGGTTTAGTTTGTGCTTTTGTTATGGATTCTAATCTTCTATATTATATGGATGTTTATCTTTTCATTTAAACGTCATCTCTCGTTTAGTTTTGTTCTTTCAATGTTGTGATAGAGAAAAAATGTTATGAAACTGTGTCATTTATGTTATTATTTCCTTATTAGCACTTGATAAGTATATATCATTTCATTTTCTATATTTTTTATGCAAATCCTGAGGCTTACGCCTCGACCGCTTCAAGGCTTACGCCTCGCCTCAATGAAGGCAAATCGCCTCGGTACCGCCTTGCATTTTTTAAAACCTTGGCGATAGCTTGCCTCACTGTGGGTCGCGGCATGGCGAGGAGAGGTTAATGGAGCAGGGCGAGGGGAGTCCACCTGCTCACCAAAAGGGGCTTAAGCGGAAGGAGGAGGAGGCCCTTGAAGAGGTCACGGAAGAGCCGAAGACCCCGTTGAGGCATGCCAAGAAGGGTCCTCGTGTGGAGCTTCCACGGGAGGAGTCGGTGACATCCTCTGGGGGCACCCCTGGAGGTCACTTGTGCGGGGGGTGCTGCCGACTTTCCAGTTTCGTCGCCTACTCCAGGAGAGTTTGCCTTGTTGGCGCAAGAGGCGGCTGCCGCTGGCAGTGTTTTTGGTCAACCATACTATCAGTGAAGCTTTACAGGTGTACGGGTTTTGGTGGATCCCCTTGGCCGAGGGGGCTCAGGGATCATCAGCCGAAGTCAAGTCCGTTGCTAGATCCGTACTGACGGGCACCCCCAGTGGGTTCGCATCCAGGTGTGTGATACCGATGTAGCCGGGGGCATCAAGCGGTGCCCTCGATCTGAAAGCGCAGGTTCTAAGCCACCTAAATGATTTCTTGTCTTGGGCCACCTCTGGGCTTAGGGGCATGAATTTTAAACACATTTTCTTCTATGGCATACGCACGGTAAGCTCATGGAGCCTATCTTTTATTAATTGGTTTTTTCTTGGCCAGAGCTTTTTGTATTTCTAACACACTCTTGGGTTATAGGCGAACACTTGGGTTGTCCTTTATTTTGTGCGATGACATCCCTCTAGACCACCCTGGCCCGGCTAGTCAAGCTGACGGGGCAGACTTGGCTGCCCAGTGGGCTGTCATGACCAAGGTGGAGCATCGACAAATGCTCCGCCGAATAGCGGAGGCCGTTGTTGCCCGAGAGAAGGCAGCAGGGGAGGCCAGGCGAAAGCTCCATTCCCAGCAACAGGCGGTCAACGATCTGTGCCAGTTAGGGAGGGAGCTGAAGAAGGCCCGTTCTGCTCTGAGGAGGCCTCCCGTGTTGGCGAGGGGCTAGAGGAGAGCCACATGAGAGTGCACAGTGCTCATCTAAAGGCTCTGGGGGGCTTATCGGAGCGCCTCTCGGCCACTTGCACCAACATCATCTCTTTGAAGGAGGAGGTGCAAGTGTTAAAGGCTGAGCACTCCTTGTCCGTAGAGGGCTATGAGAAGGCTCTTGAGGAAAAGCGCGTTCCCCTAAGCGCCTAGATTGATAGACTCGCCTCTATGTGAGCAAGTTTGGAGAAGGCAGAGACAACTACAGAGGACTTGAGGGTTGACCTTAGCGAGGCTCAGTAGCTCTTGAAGGAGAGGGGCCAGCAGGTGGAAGAATTGGAGGAGGTTGAGGAGCCAGAGTCAGACGCGAAGACGGTGATGGCATTTTATGCCTCGCATCTGTCTATGGCAGCAACCCGGGGGGAAGTTTCAAAGGAGATCGGGAAGCAAATGCTAGTTGTCGTGCAGGCCCTTATTACGGGGAAGCATGCCTCTGCTGAAGAGTTATGAACTAGTCTATCGACTAATTGATGTCGGAATACGATCATCTGAAAGCAGTTAGTCTAATTATCGATGACAAGCCCAAGGAACTGCCCATGGATCAACTGGTAAACAAGGAGGTAGGCCGGCTAGAGGCCGTTGATCTACCTGCAGAGGCGATCAGTCCGCTTCGCCTCTCGCCCGTGCCCGGGGGGGAGGGGACATCTTTGGGCCATGGGTGCAGAGTCCCTAAGCCCTCCGCCAGTGTTGCCTTTTTCTTCTTTTTTTTTTTTGGAGAAAAAAGGAAATGTAGTGGGCAACCCTCATTTTTGAATGAAGGAAGAAAATCTCTATTTTTATTGCTCGTCAGTATTTATACATGGTACATTCGTAAGTTGTTCGCATGCTAGCTGCAGGGGATGTTTTTATCTCCTAGGGTTTGTAATTCGTAGAAGTCTCCTAAACTGTCTTTATGAATCTTGTAAGGCCCTTCCTATGGTGGGTCTAGTTTCTCGCCAGACTTGCTTGGCATGGAGACTTCGCACTTGCATAGGACTAGGTCTCCTTGGGAGAATGTCCATTTATAAATGCGCTTATTGTAGGAGGCGGCATTGGCTTCTTTATGATTGAGTCCCTCAGCTCATCCAAGAGGTCTAAGGATAGGTGAACTTGATCATCGCTAGTGGTAGGGTCATAGAGTTGTGTTATGTAGGTGGGGAGGACTGTTTCGATAGGTAGTCAGGCTTCCATGCCGTATATCAGGCTAAATGGTGTATGGCCTGTGAAAGTCCTCTGGCAAGTCCTTTAGCCCCAAAGAACGTCCGACAGCTCGTCCAACCATCTCCCTTTGGCTAAATCCAACTAGTGTTTGAGCACTGAGATGATGGTGCGGTTGTCACTTCGGCTTGTCCATTCGCGTGGGGATGTCCCATGGATGTGAAGCACAGATGGATGTCCCAACTGGTGCAAAATTCTTCAAATTTTTTGCAAGCGAACTGGGTTCCGTTGTCTGTGATGATGTAGTAGGGTATCTCGTATCAAGCTATAATGCTCTTGCAGACAAAAGAAATAACTCTGTCAGCTGTGGGGCTGGTCATAGCCTCAGCTTCGTCCCACTTGGAAAAGTAATTGATAGCCACCAAAATGAACCGCTTTTAGGCTGGGGTTGGTGGGAAGGGGCCAACAAAGTCCATGCCCCATTTTGCAAAGGGGATGAGCGACATCACATGTACTAATTTTCCAAGCGGCAAGTGGTGCCGGGTAGCAAACCTCTTGTACTTGTCACACTTGCGCATAAATTCCTTTCAATGTTGCTTCATTTGAGGCCAGAAGTAGCCCTCCTGGAATAGTGGGCCAAGAGTGCCTTGTACTTTTCATGATTCCTGCATATGCCTCCGTGGGCTTCTTAGAGGGCTTGGGCCACTTTTTCTTGAGTTAGGCAGCGCAGTAGGGGGTGGAATACCTCCGCTTGTATAGCTGCTCTTCTATTAAGGTGTACCTTGAGGCTTTGAGGTGGAACACCCTGGGTCAAGGTTCTTTCGGGGGTAGCTTGCCAGAGTTTAGATAAGTAATGATAGGCGTCATCCACTCTATCATGAACATTTTGGGAGCGAGGATAGTTTGGTTTCTTTGGGTCTAAAGGCAGATTTCTTCTTGTCCCCGAGGAATGGCAACAACAAGTTTGGCTAACGCGTTTGCCAGGGAGTTGTCTGCTCCGGACACCCGCTTGATCGAGAAAGTCTTAAAATCTGCCAACTCCTCTCTGACCTTATCAACGTACAAGATCATATTTGGATCTTGAGCCTGGTATTTGCTATTTATTTGGTTGGTAACTAGCTGGGAGTCTGTGTAAACCTCTAGTGAGGTGACTCCTATGGATTTGGCTACCTAGATGCCTGCCATCATGGCCTCATACTCCTCCTGGTTATTAGACGTAGAGAAGTCCAATTTTATGGCATACTTATGAGTAACGTTGTCTAGAGCGGTTAGAGCTATCTCGAATCCAAACTTGGCTGTCATAGATGAGCCGTCAACATATAGTTGCCAAGGGAGTGTGAGGGAGGCATCGGGGTCTATGAATTCAGCCATGAAATTCATCAGGACTTGTCCTTTGATTGCTTTTCTTGGCTAATATTTTACATCAAATTCTACCAACTCCATAGCCCATTTGATTTGTCATGTAGACCCCGTGGGCTTATGTAGCATTTGCTGGAGGGGGTAGTCTGACATGACTATTATCGTATGGGCTTGGAAGTATGGGCATAGCTTTTGGGCTGCAATGACTAGAGTTAGCCCCAACTTCTCAATGATCGTATACTTAGCTTCTGCTCCTTGATAGGTTTTGCTGACAAAGTACACGGGTCGCTAAGTTCCTCCCTGGTCATCGACTAAGATGGCATTGATGACGGAGACAGACGCGGCTAAGTATAGCGAAAAAACCTTCCCTGGGTTGGGGGCCGTTATAACAAGGGGACTTCAGAGTGCATCTTTGACTTCCTCTAAGGCCTTCTGGCAATAAGGAGTCTAGTGGGCAACATTATAGCCTTTACCCTTTATGCACTCGAAGAAGGGGAGACTTTTGTCGGAAGATCGAGATAAGAATTGTCCTAATGAGGCGATCTTGCCGACCAACGACTGCATCCCTTTCAAGGTAACTAGCAGTTGTAGGGTCTACATTCGCTTGGATCTTATTCAGGTTGGCTTCAATTCCTCGGTTAGAGACCAGGAACTCTAGGAACTTGCCGGTTGAGACCCCAAAGGTACACTTGTCAGTTCAGGCGGAGACGGGTGTTCGTTAGAATATTGAACACTTCTGCCAAATATTCTAAGTGTTGAGGGAAATTAGATCCCTTCATAAGCATATCTTCAATGTACATCTCAAATGATTTTCCTATTATTTTTGTGAAAATCATATTTACAAGGCACTGGTAAGTTGCCCTAGCATTTTTCAAACCAAAGGGCATCACTTTATATTGAATTAGGCCCCTATCAATGATAAAGGAGGTGTGGGGCAGGTCCGCTGGAGCAAGGCTGATTTGGTGGTACCCATTGTAGGCGTCCAAGAAAGACATATGAGATTGTCCACTACAGGAGTCTACCAGAGAATCCACCCTCAGTAAGGGGAACTCATCCTTCGGGCAGGCTTCGTTCAGGTTGGTAAAGTTGACGCACATGAGACATTGACCGTTGACCTTCTTTACCATTACTATGTTCGAAAGCCATGCTGGGTATAGGGATTCTTCGATGAATCCTACCTCCAAGAGCTTTTGGACTTCAGCTTTAGCCACCTACCATTGCTCATTCGACTTATGCTTGCGTGCTTGCTTGACTGCGTGGGTGCCCGCTTGAATATTCAGATGATGCTGAATCATGGATGGGTCTATTCTGGGCAGGTCATTAGTGGACCAAGCGAAAATGTTCTCATTGGCATGAAGCAGAAGCAGCAACTCTTATACCTTGGAGGGCGCAAGGTCCGCTCCGACCCGGATGAGCTTAGCAACGTCATCAGGATACATTTGTATAGCCATGGCTAAAAAGCTTGGCTGTAATCCCAAAGTCGTCGGCAGATCAGCTAGGATTGTTTGGACTTGGTTTCTTTTCTTTCCCCATTTTCGTAACTTAGGGGGCTTTGGCTCCAGGGACCGCTCAAACTTGATCTTGAGGAGCTTGCGCTTGGCCAACTAATCCCCATGCACTATTCCTACTCTATGTGGAGACTAGAAAAGAACGAATTAGAAGTATGATGAAGGGATCAATTGGAAGGCATGGGTGGTGGGGTCGCCAAGGATGCCATCAAATGCTGCTGTTAATTCAACCACTACAAACTTGGTCGTCCTGTTGAGGTACCTATCCCTGTCGTAGATAGATAAGGGGAAGCTAATCTCCCTTTTTGGCATCACCTTGTGGTTGCCGAATCCTACAACCGAGTGAGCCAAAGGGAAGAGATGATCTTCCGTAAAACCCAAGTGGCATAGGGTTTTAAGGAAGAGGACATCCAAGGCACTACCCTTGTCAACGAGGAGTTGGGGTTGTTGTCGCCCTGCTAGTAGGAGTGTTACCAATAGTAGGTCGGTGTGCTCCGCCAGACTTGGAAGAGAGGCAAACAGTCGGGAGGCCACCTGCTTGACGGCACCTCTCTCACCCCATTGTAGGATGGGAAGAGTGCTATGGGTCGGCGGCCTGGGAAAGCTGGATTGTTGACTTGGAGTGGCTTTGACTCCAAAAATTACTTAGACCTCCACGCCCATAGGGGGCAGGTGGTGAATATGTTGGGGCAATCTAGGCATAGCTGCCAAGATCCGGCGGTGGTACTTAATTGGGGGGAGTAGGGGGATACCACCTGCTTGAGGCGGCGGGCCACGGCGGCTTTGGGCTCAGGCCTTTAGTGAGTACCATGTTAACTACACGGAAATGCTAAAGCTTTTCTTTGAGCTAGTCTTCTGGGCCCTCCATGGTCCCTTTACCCCTATGTTGGCTTTGCTCCGCCTGACGAAGTGGGCCAGATTTTTGTGTCGAATCTAAGATTCGATCTGATCCTGCACGTCCTGACAGTCCTTAGTGGCGTGCCTTCGGGCCTTGTGATATTTGCAATGGAGCTCAGAATCAACCTTCTTCATTGGCTTAGGCGAGGGTAGCAGGTTTTTGTCCGTAGACCATACCTCTGCCGACACATCCACCTAGTTCACTGCCAGGGGAGTGTATTTTTCAAAGTAATCTCACCCAGGTTGGCGAGGTCTATTGTTTCGGCCCTTACTTGGCTGATCATTCTTCCGCTCTGGGAAGTTAGCCATACGCTTGTTGAAGTGGTTGCCCCTGCGGATGGAGATGGGAGCGAATTCCACCATAATCCGCTTTTCTTAGACAGGGCTGGCATCGTCTTCAGATCCTTCTTCCAGCTGGTTGCAAGAGCGGAAAGAGTCATCCTGCTCTACAAACCTTGTGGCTCTGTCTTAGAGCTCTGCCATATCCCTAGGCAGGAAGTCGTCGATTTCATATCAAAATCTCTGAGTCAGGAGTCCTGACTTGAAGTATTGGATTGTAATGGCATCGTGAGGCCTCTTACATTTGAAGTACTAGGCGTTAAATCGGTCTAGGTACAACCGGAAAGATTCATTCTTCCGCTATTGGACTTCTGACATCCTCTCGGGGTTGTCTCTAACCCTCTGCTATACAGCAAAATATTGGCAGAACTTGTCTGCCAATTCCTGAAAGCATGCAATCTGCTCAGCTGGCAGTTCGTTGAACCACTTATGGGCCAAATAGGACAGATAGGATGGGAATACTCGACAGAGTACTCTGTCGAGGCAGTCGTGCACCAACATCATTTGGCGGTAACTCCCGATGAAGCTGTTGGGGTCCGCCATCCCATCATACGAGGCCATGACGGGTTAGTTAAATCTCTCGGACAAGGGGGTCGTCATCACCTCCTCGATGAAGGGGTAGGTGGTGACGTAGGCCCAAGGGCGTATGCCCCACATTATCCTGGTGACCGGCGGATGATCTCAGGGATCGAACCTCTGCTGTCGGTTGTCAAGGGTTAAGCCCCCAAGATTTCTTTCGACGATGGTGGGTGAGAAACTTTTGGTGGGTTAGGAGCTTCCCCTTTCTAGCTACTAAGCTATTGCTTTAGCTTCTCGAGTTGTTCGTGTAGACGAGCATTCTCATCCTCCACCGTGAGACGCCACCTCTGTTGCTCGTCTCCGAGGCTTGACTGGTGGGGCTCCCCCTGTGGGGGTTTTTTGAACTCCCGAATTTGTTCAATCTCCAAGAGTTCCTCTGTGACTGAAATTTCTTCAACCCTAAGAGCCACCAGCTTAGGCTGATACTGCTCCTCCCTCGCCTGCAACTTTGGGAGGAGGTCATGCTCATGGTCCTCCGGCGACTGGCCAGGGACTCCTTACTTCTCCTTGCTTTGCTCGGCGAGTTGAAGGCATCTCTTGGACACCGACACACTAGATTCAGCCTAATCCGACACTTTCTTAGGGCCAGTGCGGGAAGAGTTGCGAGCCTTTGGAGCCATCGAGAGGACTTCAAGAGCTAGGAAACATTATCAAGTGATAATCGCTTCCCACAGACAGTGCCAATTGATCGAAACTCCAGGAATCGAAGGGTCTAACTCAACAACTTAAACAATCAAACCTTCTATGTGAATGGAAGGTCCAACCAAGGGGTTCAAACAATCGCACAAGAGGCAAAGAGTTTGATGATCTAGTTCCACCACAAGAGTTGTACACCTTGGGGGAGGAGAATGCTCCCAAGTATGTTCTAGTAAGTAACAAGATTACAATCTCTCTTTTTCTCTCGAATTGCTTAGGCATGGGCCTCGAGGGCCTGTCTCCGTTATTTATAGTGCTGGAGTTTGGCCTTTTGCGAGATTTTCTGACCATATACATCCTCTGACAAGGTACGTTTGTTGTCAAATTATTTATTGCAGCGACCATGTCAGCATTTATTAGGGGCATAATTGTGCTGTACTTTTTCACCATCTCTTTTAGGGAATAAGGTCTTTTGGGTTCGGCTGTATTTGGGCCCTCCCGGGTGTGGGCAGGGCAGATTCTCAGACCCCGTTTATGCGCAAGACCTTTCTTGGATGTAGACGAGTCGGATCCCTGGACCCACTTGTATCCGAATCTTTCTAGGTTGGATCCTTCTTTACTGGCCTTTCGTAGAGTTTTGAGTTTAAGGACATTTTTTACCCCTTATCAGCGGTGTTGAAGTAAATCAGTAGAGGTGGTGGCATCGTGGCAAACAAGGAATTATTGGATCTCAGAACGAAACTTAGATGGGGAGTGATGATGGAGGTAGAGATAAGCAATGAGCACTCAACTAAGGTAGGGGAAAACTTGTTAGGATAATTGGATGCCCTTGTAAGGAGAATCTTGGTCCTATTTATAAATGGAGAATAAAGCATTAAAAGATATAATCATGGTATGAAATAAAGGAATAAATGTGAAATTTTAATTTAAATAAATAAGAATGAATCATCAAAATTCAATGGCATTGATGTAGATCTTGTGGGTATGGGTTGGAAAAATTAAAGCCATATAATGATGATTGCATGGTTGGATGGCAAGATTGGTGAGGAGTTATTGCTTGTGCGTAGAGTAACATTAAAGTTGTAATAATTTAGATCTCATAAAAATGTGGTGGGAATTGATGGTGGTGGAATTTTAGTTGGTGTAATAGAAATTTACTATGTGAATGATTTTAGCCATTTAAGTGGAATGTATTGTAAATTAAATGTACTTTATAACCATGGCATTGAGTATGTAATCTTAAGAAAAATTATACATTTTGTTTTGACTTTGCTAGATTAGGATTTGGGTACTGCCATAAGTATATAGTGGGTTGTCATGTACTTGGGTGATCTAGATATGTTTGTTCTCTCCATCATTTTCAATTATGATTCTCATCCCAACTTTAAACACATCTTCATTATCTTTGTCAATGCACCCATTGAGTTTATCCTAATAAGTCATAAATTAAGATATTAGAGGTGTAAATCAAAGTAATTAAGTGCTTGACATTGTGACTTATCATACAAGAATTAAGCATGCCTTTTTGAGTCTTGGTTATTTCTTCTATAGCATGTCCATTGAAGCTTATTTCTAAAGCCACACCTTGTAAAGTCCGTTAATAAATGACTTGGAAGTATATTTTACATCGCAAAAATCCCATCTATTCTCAAACTCCTTCATCTCAGTTACGACATATATATATATATATATATATATATATATATATTAGCCATGCAATAATTGGAATGCTCATCGTTCACGTTGAAACTTTTGCAAAGGAAAACCAGACAAAAAGAAATGGTATGATCATGGACAAATAATGGGATTGGAAGTGGTAGGGGACTACCGGGCCTCTTACTCCATGGTTTTTTTTGTTTTGTTTTTTTTTTTTTTTGCATGTAAGCACACGAAGCGCCCCTAGATGCTAAGTTAAATTACAATTCGGATGTCGGACTTTCCTTGGTACCGGTGAGAATCTTGATTTTTAATTTTGTAGTCTCATGGAAGATCCTTCACTAGTCTGTCCATAAATTAATTAGCATGTATTTAGCAAATAAACTCAATATATATACAACCCATACGTTCTAAAGTATGTTTTAGAGGGCACAAAAGATCACCGATATTGAATTAATGTGTACTCCTTTACGATTAAATTACAGAGCCATATTGAAGCATGTAATTACTCAAAGCACCAATTATTTTAAATGATTAGTCATCTACCGTGTCAACTAATGCAGCATGGACTTTGAACCATTTGACATAACTAATTTTTTTCAGGCATGGTATTGTAATTGTACATATAGGTTCTTCCAACCTTTATCGGTCATTGGTAGCAAATACAAAAGATACCCTAACAAAATTAGGGGAGGTCGCCAGAGGAGTGGGGAGGGAGGGACGAGGTGCAAGCCCATTGTCGAGGAGGGGGCCACCGGGGTGGGGGGGGGGGCGTGGGGAGGTGGGGTAGCGGGCAGGCACGGAGGAGTAGGGGGTGGAGGTCGTGGGTGATGGGAGGAGAGACGAGATTTTGGAAGGAGGAGGTGTTTTTCATGATTATGAAATCATGATCAAAGGTTATTGATCACGATCTCACTCAAAGTCGTGATCAAAGGCTTTTAGTTATGATTTTTAAACTGTGACAAAATGATCCGTGCAAAAAGCAAGTTCTCCAATCTTTTTGGTCACGGTTCCAAGCTTGCGATCAAAATTAACTTTCCTAGTAGTACAAATTAGGATGGTTATTCTTCCTCAACGTGTAAGTTTATTTTAGACCAATTTAATCTTATGAATATATAACATTACTTTTTAAATGACGAAATCATGGTATCAATTTGCTTTTATATTTCTCCGTCACGGTGGAAAATATTTCTTTGTTTTTCAAGATGGAGATATTCGTACCAAGGTGAAAAGGTACAGCCATGCGGTACTCATCATGCCCTCAGAGGCATCCTCTTATTCATTCAATTCTATTAAAGATCTGCTGAATGCAGATGGCAAGTCATGGAATGCACAGGTCATACATAGCATATTCCCTACTGAATTGGCAGAGAAAATAAAAAAGACTCCACTCCATATTGGAGTTCATGATAGACAGATATGGGCAGCGCATCCTACTGGGAATTTTACAATCAAATACGCTTATCAATCCTCGATACTCCGTTTATCAAAGGGGTTCTCCTGATATGCTGGCTGTCATCAGCCTATGTAAGAAAATGTGGCCACTCCACCAACCTCCAAAAATCAAAATCTTCTTATGGAAAGCTCTTTCAGAAGCACTTAACGTGCGTGCTATCCTTGCTCAGAGAATTCCAGGAATAGATGCGACGTGTGAGCTATGTAGGCAGGGAAAAGAAGATGTACAACATATATTTTTGCTTTGCCCATTCACAAAAGCTGTTTGGTTCCTTTTTGGCATTCGAATTGATGCTTATACAGGTAACTGGTACTTGGCATATCGCTAAATCTCAGAACAGATCAGTCAGTCCGACGGCCATAACTATCTGCCATGTTTCCTAGCGCATGCATTATGGATCAACAGGTGCAATGTTATTTATTGAAAAATTCAAGGGGATCCGCTCCTTGTTAAAAAACACATTCAGGCATCCCTCAATTTTTATGGTAATTCTCAGAATGCCGGTAGTCAAGAACATGAGCTATATGTTGGAGGAAATCACACAATCAGGAGGGCAAACTCGACCATTCTCCCCTTCAATGCAGCTCACGATGCACCATTATCTAATGGCATATATTCAACCATTGCAGCAAATCATCAATACTCACTTTCTGGAAATTGGGCATCGAGCCTACTTACAGTAGCTACACCACTGTAAGAAATGCAAAATGAAGAAGAATTATTACGAACAATGGATCCTCAGCTTCTTTCAATTTCTCCACCACACATTGGGATTAACATCTGCGTTGATGCGGCTGTCAGAAGTTCACATTCAATGGTGCCAGCAGTTGCTCAAGGTCAATCTGGCTCCATTATTGCTACTCAAGTTGTTCACATCCCTTCATCGGATGGTGATGAAGCAGGGACTTGTGCTATTCTTCAAGGTTTCACAATAACCTTGAAATTGGCTTATAATCATGGGCAAATCCATTCCCTATAAGTCAAATTTATGGATCAAAGCAACCATTCTCTGTTCCTTTCATGCGGTGATAGAATGCCAAGATCTTCTTACAAAATTTCCTTTGTTCGTGCTTAGGCATGTTGGTAGAACTGGGGTCATGCTAGCCCACAATCTTGCTCGTTTTTGTATAGACAAAGAAAGTCCTGGGTTTTGGGATGGCTCTGCTCTTCCCTGCCCCATTTCGGTTGCTTGAATACAAGTTGCTTCCCTTTCAAAAAAAAAAACAGAGAAAAATAATGCGTTCAAGAATATGCCCCCTCTAAATAACTTTCCTGCTGATTTTATATGCTCATGGCTGTGATTATATTTGCAACCAGTGATATTCATAGGATACAAAAAATTAGGAATTTTAACACCTTGATCAAAGGGATATCCTAATGAGAAAGCACATGCTACCACAGTACCACTGCAATCAAACTAAGATAGTATTGGTTATCGTTGGACCTCAAACAACATATATGTTCTGCACCCATTTGTAACCTTTAGAATTCTACGAGAAATCTAGTTACAGTCATTTAATCACAAGTTGACCATTAAAATTAATAATACAAAAAACAACCCCTCTCAACAAATCACTTTAAGAAATGCCACTAAGGAATCGACTCAATGGTGAAGCTTCATGTTGGCATCTAAGGTTCATAGGATCAAATCAAATAGCTTAATTATTTACTTTAAGAAACACAAGCCACCTTTAACACATTTAAATAACACCCAACCAAATACTTGGAGCTAATTTACTTGAGGAGTTAACTCCTCCTTTGAAGGATAACCCTTGCTTATTTAAGAAGCTAACCTGTATAATCTTAACATCTATTTGGGGGAATTAACATCTATCTTGTTAACATCAATTTCAAGAGGTGTCAACAAAAAAGGTGTTAATTTCATAATTCTCCCACACCCAAACTCCACCAATTTAAACAAATAGAAACGAATGTTCACACCACCTTATACATAAATAAAAGTAAAAATTAACACCAATTTCACATTCTTTTAACACTAACTAGCTACCTAACCTACATTTCGTAGCAGGATAGTCATCGATAGATCATTAGATTAGATAAAATTATATTTAGCTAATTTACATTTGTTTGAAAAATATAACTTTCTTCTACTAGATTTGTTGATTATCATATGCATTTGTGTTATAGAACAGTCAATATATTTTTTTGTAGATATTAGTTTACTCACAGATTTTCAATAGCATGTATCTAAATTTAAGAAAGTGCTAATCTCGCTATATCAAACTCCCATGATTAAAAAATATAATTTAATTAGGAATTTTAAAAGAAAATCAAGACATTAATCATCGTATAATAAATAATATGAAATTCATCTTTCCCTATTTAATTACATTAAAGAATAAAGTTGTAAAAATTTAAGTGGAACTAATTTGGATCAAAATGATCTTAATTGCTATAAAAATCACTAAATTATCTTAAGAAAATTTTTGTTATTAGGAATAATATTACAAAATTACAAAAGATTGATCATGAATAATGACTCCAATTTATACAAGAAAAAAATACAATAATTTCAAAACAATCTTAACTATGAAGTACTATTCAATTTAATCAATTTTTATAATATGTAATTTGGTTAAATTAATATATCATATCCATTAAGTTCCTCTACATACATATTACGAAGAAATCAATTATAAGCAACACTAATATCTAATGATATAGAAATAATGTGTACATTATTTACTATATGTTAAATACTTTATCTAAACATGCACATGAAATATCTTAATTTAAGAAGAGAGAGAGGGTGAGATGGGTGGGAGCTTCAGTGATAGAAGAGAGAGATGTGAAGGTGGAGTGGGAAGACGAATGACCCTTACGGTGCTCCCCAACTCAAACCCTCCTTCATTATATATAAATAAATATGATAAAAGGATATTAATTAATAATAAATTAACAATATAAAACCATCGTATGGTGATTGGGACGGGGAGAGCTAAGTGTGGGGGGAGATGGACAGGTGGCCTTAGATAACCATCGTATGGTGATTGGGACGGGGAGAGCTAAGTGTGGGGGGAGATGGACAGGTGGCCTTAGATAACCATCGTATGGTGATTAAGATGGAAAGAGCTTAGTGTGGGGAGATGGCTGGAAGATTGACAGCTAGCCTTAGGAACCTCCTTTAGTATAGATAAAAAGATATAACCCATGCTTTGTGACTGAAATATGATCATTTAGATCAAACTATGTGATTTACCTAAGAAACAAGGTACATATATAGCAACTTATTTTTAAGAACTTAAGGATGTGGAGGAAATCACAAATCTATAAAATACATTAATTAAAAAAGATATGATTGTAGAAGGGAAGTTACAACTCAATATATTGTTCTAACCATGAAGAGGTGAGAACACATTGCACTAACTATGTTGAAAAGACCCACAAAGAAATTACAGGATTCATTAGTCCGTCAAAATTATACATGACATCATCTATACACATTTGAATTTTTTCTTTTTTATAAATAAACATTTTATTGGAAGGAAAATTTTAGATACAAAGAGATGTCTCTAAGGGGAAGAAAAAAAATAAAGAATCCTCATCTACAAAGGGAGATATGCATCTCGTGAAAATGGGGGAACAAAACAAAAAAAAAAAGACTACGAAATAAAGGGTAAAGAAAAAGAAAATATCCCTAAATCGAGAGTTGGACGAACTCCAGAATGAGATCTACCCCATGATCGTAGAATAGATAAGTGCCAGTAAGATAGAATCTCGAAAATCATGTTAACGAGTAACTGAAAAAAAACCTCTGACATACGTCAAGAAAATTCAGCCGTGACAATCTACGGTCACACATGATCCCCAACAAAACTAATCTAAACAAAAAAAAAAAAGAAAAGAAAAGATCAAAAGACCAACATCAATCAAGAACAAATACCGCAGTGACAACACGATCTGATTACAACCAAAGACCACATGTCAGATAGCTCCCTAGCCCATCATCGCCCCTCGTCGATCGAAGAACGTTGCTCCGTTGCCGCAACAGCACGCATCAGCCACTGGCCACCACACTTGCCACCGCCTCCACACCCGCAGCCCGATCACAGACAAGATGCATGTAAGCCAATGTACACCACTCCATCACACACGAGCCGCTCCGAGGTGTACTCCAACCACGCATGTGACGCCTGGGCAGCTGCATCCTCCACGTTCTCACCCACAATCGACCGCTACACATCACCATCGACTACGCATGTCAAGATCTATGAAAGTGAAACAATTCAAAAGAGGAAGAAGAGGCTCCAACAGGAGAGGGAGGCCAATCAACTTCAGGAGACCGATCGGAGCCTGAGATGAACAATGATTTAACTTCCACTGGAGACGCAGTGGCGGAGGGTTGCTTCAGAACGAGAAGGGAAAGTCTATCGATGTTTGGATTTAACCATGCAATTGTTGGAATGAGAGGAGGATAGATTGACACCTCATCCTATCAAGGACAGGGTAAAGTGGTGGAGTGAGGTGGGGAAGACTTGGGTTGATGGATTTTCTGCTTTGCAAAGCATGCAACTTATGTGCGGGTGATGGTAGAAAAACTTTAATTCTTGTGTTGATCTAAATCACTTCTTCTTCGTCGTGACAATTATAGAAAACGGAAACTCAAATTCGATTTATACTAACCATTGATAAATCCAATCAGCGTGAAACTTCAAGTCAGATACAATGCCATCCCTCTACGTAAAATAGAGCATTTTTTTTAATATGCACGAGTGGGAGTGGGAGAAGTGCCAAGCGATTGGAGTAACCGTCGATTTGACAGCTGCCATGCACTTAAACAAAAATAAAAAAATTGATGGTGACGAGGGACACGCGTAAGGTTCAAGTGCACGGTACTTTCCGTTATCGTAAGTACCAGTAACGGTACACGTGAAATTTTGATATGCCTAATTATATAATATATGATTTAATTAAATATTTATAAATATTTACTTTCATAAAATTTATTTTATAATTTAATTTTTATTCGTATTGAATTTTATAATTAATAATAATATAAATTATAATATTATTGTTGAAATTTTATTAAAACTTTAGAAGTTTACGTAATTTTTTTCGAGTGATGATTATCAAATTACTTTTACAGTAAAAATATATGATAATGGAGTTTAATTTTACAAGAAAATAATTTATTTATGAAATTCTTTTGATCACTATAGGTAAAAGTTTTTAAACGATAGAAAGAAAGTAAATATCTTTTCGTGAGATCCTTATTTTTTTTTTTTTTTGTTAACAATGGGTCAAATAGGTGAGATGAGGATAATTATTTAAATTTCTTTTAACAATGGGTCACGTGGGTAAGGACATAATTGAGGAAGTGGGGATTTGGGGAAGAGGCTTGGTTTTGGGGGGTGGGGGGAGGACACGTGACATTACAAAATCATTGTCCAAATATGTGACGAATTTGTCAAACATCCATATATAAATATTTTAATCATATTCGGATACAATCAACAAATGAAATTTCATTCATCAGACCATTATTGAATACGATCAATAAATATTAAATTTATTTTCATTCATAAACATGAATTAATCTAGAATCCAAACTTAATGCTTAGATCTAAATATAAATTTCACATCAATATCTTAAACCTCTAAAAATATATATATATATATAATTCTTACATGTACATGATATCTACTCCTAACAGAGAATGAAATAGATTACTAATAAAATAAACTTTAAGTTAGAGTTTGAGATGAAATTTTGGGCCTAACTTGGAGAAAGAGGAGCCAGGAACGTGGGAGAGGTGATAATGGGAATGGACGTGAGATAACAGGAGAGGGAGAGGGAGAGGGAGCGGGAGAAATGATCGTGGGGATGGGGAGGGATGACGTGGAGACATGAGAGTTCATTTACTCTCTTTTAGTTATAAAATAGGTATAGATATAAATTTTTTAATCTCCAAGTAAACAACCCTTCGAGTACCGAAACTCCCATTTACACCCACAAGATCCCAAAACTCACTCCATGAGAGCCCCCACCCCTTCAAAATATCTTCGAAAGATTTCCCCCGAGATATCCCCCCTACCAATAGATGCAAAGAGAACCAACGCATATCCAAACGTAACAATCAAACCAAAAAGTCAGCAATGGATCAAGGAACGGATTAAATGGTCATGACAATTCTGGCAATCTTTTTCCGATCTTTTTGTGAAATTTCACCGCAGTATCTGATTTCTGATTGAGAAATAATTAGTGTACACAAGAGTGTACGTTCTTTCGTACACACATAACATGTCTCTGCCGTTAAAAGAGATCACGAGTTTTTCTTTTTTGGAATAACTTCAACTAAAAAGGGGGAAAAACTCAGGAGACATAGGAAAATGAAAGAAATACATAACCCTTAAAAGGGATCAAAAAAATGTCTCGTAAAATAGAAAAATATTAAAATATAAAAAAAAATAATAAATAAAGGAAAAAAAAAGAAACGTCTCAAGATCAAGAACCTGGTGATCTCCCTAAGAAGACCAACTCTACGCTCATAGAATGGTAAAAAATCGAAAGAATCAATCCCTTACACGCATAAGGAAATTCCATTGTAAATGCACGGGATCACCCCTACAAAACAACCTAACTACAAAAACAAGAAAAAAGTATGGACCAAACCACTAATAACAAACAAATCTCAAACCCCCACAACAAGCAACAATCATCTACAACGTGCAACAAGCAAGGACGTCGGCCACAAATGTGCATAGTCGGATCTACTTGTGCCGTAGCGTCACATGAACGGCGAGCTCTCGATGGCTACTGCAAAGTTGACAAAGTCGACCACGACCACAACCACAAACGACTCACCAACCGATGTAGTGGCCCACCTGCACCATTGCAGCTTCACATGATTAGTGCCACTCACGTCGGCCGAAGTGTAAAGACCCGTTCTGTCCTGAGCCTTTTAAGACATTTAGACTATCGGTCAGACGTTTGGACCCCTTCCCAGACGTCTGGAAATCGAAATTTTTGGTACAAGCTTCGCATCTGTGCACGGGTTGCGTGCAGACAGTACCCTCTCTCTCTTTTTCCCTCCTCTCTCCTCCATCCAAACCCTAACACACCCCTTTATAACCCCTCTTCTCCTCTCCCGTTTCCCCCCACTCCACTGCTAGCCACCTTCTTCTCTTCCTCTCCACCCCAGCGTGAGGAGCTAGCGCGAGAGAGAGCGCGAGAGCGGCAACGAGGAGAGGCAGAGTGAGGAGAGGAGGAAGAGTTGAGCTCGTGAGAGCTCATCGGAGGGCGCACGGCCAGAGCGGCGCATGCGGGAGGAGGAGAGAGTCGGGGGAGTCGTCCCCGACATTGCTGCAGCCGGAGCTGCAGGCGAGGAGGCGAGGTCGCGGCTGTGCGCAGTGGAGGAGAGCAGGAAGCGATTTTGGTTCTGGGATTTTCCCAAAATCAGACGTCTGAAGTGACGTCCAAACGACGGTGTGGACGTCTGGTGATGACACTAGACGTCTGAAAGCAGATCTCCACGCAGGTATGTTCCCTTTGCGGATACGGCCATACAAGCCACTCCGCAGCTATGTTTTGCATGGCTAAATATAGGAGTTTTTGTTGTCGCTTGCAGAGATTGCTTCGGGAAGGCACGGGACACGCCCTCCCACGCATTCCAGACATTTGGATAGCTTGCCAGACAGCTAGAAGCACTCCCAGACATCCGGAGAGGAGGTTGGACGTCTGGAGCTAGGTCCAGAGGAGGTCCTGGACATCTGAGGTCGATGCAGAACCTGAGGTGTGTTTTTGTTTACTTTTAAGACGTCTGGACCTTGTGCTAGATGTCTGATTTGGGTCTGTAACCCTATTTTTGACCCGTTTAGGATCCGTTTGAGGTCCGTTTTACGTAAACAAGTTATCGATGTGTTCCTTGAGAGTTCCTCTACTTGTTAGAAGGTCTTTTATAATGTTATGAATGTTCCATTGTGATTGTTCCTTGTTATAGGACTTTGTTCCATTACAGGTTCGAGGCTTGCTTGGGCACGTGAACCTGCCGTTCGAGCCCCCAATACTCTTGGGTTGTCTGGTAGAGTGGCTTTCCCTAATTTAATTACAAACCTGAATGCACATGTGGATTGAATAACTAGAATCTAAGATATGGCATGAATCCTAGGACGAGAAGTTACTTGAATGTCTATATGCGTCTTTGAATTGCAGTCTTGAATGAATAAACATAAATGATAACAACTGTCTATTAATGAATAAGAGCTGCCTGTGAAATATGAATTATCTGTGTTAGTTAAACAGTTACTTGTGACAGTACCTGTTGTATACGTTAGATGATAGAAATATGAGCTGCATGTGTATAACCTGAGAATAGAAATGTGAATGATGAAACCTGGTATGGAATGGCATGAGAAATATAAGCATGAACCCTACGGGGAATTAGGAGTAGAGCTCTTGGAAATAAATGGAATGGATCTGGAAATGTGAGTGGGAAGTATGCTGGCCCTTGAGTACGTAATACCAAGGAGAGCGATTGTCCACTGTTTAATGTAGAGCGGAGCTAGCCGCCCTTGGGTTGAGACCCGGGGTTAGGATTGGCCACTCTACACCGACTTCTTGGCCCTCGCGTACACCGTACCTGGGAGAGCTACTAGTGTAGGGAGAGAGCTAGCGACCACATGGGACCCAGGGTTCAGCTAGCCACCCTACACCGACTTTCTAGGCCCACTGGGCAAACCAGGGTAGTCAGACGAGGGTACACGTCTTGTCAAACCAGGGTAGTCAAAATAGTGGAAAATCAGACGTCTGACCATTGTCCTGGATGTCTGATAAAAGTATAAGTGTTGGGTTTTTGTTTCTAATTTATCCTAAGTGTAGAGAGCCTAAGTTAGCTATTTATAGGTTTTGTTTGGAGGCTCTTTACAATATTCTAGACTCAAATAATATGAAAATTACAACCTTTGAAAGTTTACATGAAAAAGCCTAAGACCTAATGCTTATGCTACTCGTCTTCACGCTTTTAATCTCCCATCTTGGAAAGCTTTTTGAAATCCTGCAAATATGTTATTACGGAGAGAAAATAATATGCTATGCTTTATTTTTTATTTCATTTTCTTCATTTTGTAAAATCATCAAAATATTATATACGAGTGGTTGAACTAACACACCCGTCTCCACGAGCACCTCTCCTTGGGGTCGTGGAGGGGGAGTCCTTTGTGGGACCACGAGACCGATGCAGTGCTGGACGTGGGGGAGGGGGTGGTCTTCCACCGCCCCCACTGCACTCTGACACTTCTGAGCACGAGCCCTCTTTGCCTGGAGGCGTGCCTGTTCCCCCACTACAGCTGCACTACGAGCTTTTCGGACAGTTCCGGAAGCTGAAGCCCCCTTCCTTCAAGGGGGATGAGGACTCGTTAAAGGTGGAGGACTGGCTCGAGCAGATCGAGAAGGTGTTTGACACCCTTCGCCCTCCTGCGGAGTGTCGCATGACCTTTGCCACGTACCAGTTGGAGAGCGCAGCACACAGGTGGTGGAGGGCAATTAGAGGCCAGGAGAGGGTAGAGCCGATGTGGGATTAGTTTGTGACCCTCTCCTGCGAGCAGCACTTTCCCCAGACGTGGCAGGACCAGAGGAGGCGGGAGTCCACACTCTCCGCTAGGGGACGATGACTGTTAGCGCGTACCGCACGCGCTTCCTGGAGCTGTCACGTTTTGCTGCGATAGCTGTGGCTACTGAGGAGGAGAGCCTGTGGAGGTTTACTGAGGGGCTCCAGCTGGCCATTTGGGGGTATGACAAACCCCTGAAGCTGCCCACGTTCTCAAGAGTGGTGGAGGCAATTATGACGTATGAGGAGACCAACCTAGTCACACGAGACACTGACAGTGGACGGAAGAGGCCCTACCAGCCAGAGTACTCACAGGGCCGGCGAGAGAGGAGGCACGCGGCGCCAGCGGGAGAGCCGTCACGTTTTGCAGGGCCGTCAATAGCCATTGGGGGCCCTCGATAGGGGCTAGCTATCAGCACTGGACCCCCACCCAGCCGTCAGCAGGGACCTACCGAGGGAGAGAGTCGAGTCCCCCTCTGCTACCAATGCGGCCAGCCGGGCCACATCAGGAGGGACTACCCGTCTAGGGTCGGAGCACAGCAGATGCTCCCTGCACAGAGCATTGGAGGCTGAGCAGGTGGCCGTGGTTCCTAGGTGCGTAGGGGAGGACAGCAGTCGCGGGGAGGGTACTGGCCAGCGACTACCCGTCCGATGCAGAGTGTGGCTGCTTCTTCCGCACCGAGAGCTAAGGGGCGTATCAACGCCTTGACACACAAAGACGCCAGAGCTTCAGGTTCAATGGTGGCAAGTATGGTTACAATTTCTAGCAGATTAGTTTACGTACTTTTTGATTCCGGTGCCACGCACTAGTTTGTTGCTGGGAGTTTTGCTGTTGGTTTGGGACAGGACTGTGTGTTGTTAGCAGATCCTTTTGTGATCAGAGGTTCGGGTGGTCAGTTGTTTGTAGCTGAGGAGGTCTACATAGACTGTGAGGTCAGTCTTGGGGGACACAGCCTCCCTGCTGACCTGATCGTGATACCTATGAAGGAATTTGGCGTGATTCTGGGGATGGATTGGTTGTACGCTTACCACGCGTTGGTGGACTATTTTGAGAGGAAGATCGTCTTCTCCATATCGAAAATGCCTTCCTTTGAGTTTTACGGATAGCCGGTGAACAGAGGTTTCAGGTGCATTTCTACACTACGAGTAGCAAGACTTTTGCACCAGGGGTGTGAGGGTTTCCTGGCTTGTGTAGTGGTAGAGCCCAACCCTGTGGTAGACTTTCAGAGCATCCAGGTGGTCAAAGAGTACCCCGACATGTTTCCAGAGGAGCTACCAGGACTACCGCCTGAGCGTAAGATCGAGTTTGAGATCTCACTGGTACCGAGGACCAGCCCCATTTCTACGGCACTGTACAAAATGGCACCACTTGAGTTGCGAGAGCTCAAGTCCCAGTTGCAAGACCTATTGGAGAAGGGCTTTGTGAGGTCCAATGCGTCCCTGTGGGGAGCCCCTGTGTTATTCGTGAAGAAGGATAGTACCCTACGCCTTTGTATTGACTACAGACAACTGAATAGGGTCACCATCAAGAACAGGTATCTACTGTCGAGGATTGATGATCTGTTTGGCCAGTTACAAGGTGCCACGATTTTCTCTAGGATAGATCTGAGGTCAGGCTACCACCAGTTGAGGATCAAGGAGACTGACGTCTCCAAGATAGCTTTTCGCACCTGGTACGGACACTACAAGTTTTTGGTCATGCCATTTGGGCTGACCAACGCCCCCGCTGCCTTCATGGATTTGATGACCGGGTGTTCAGACCGTATCTGGATTAGTTTGTAGTGGTGTTTATTGATGATGTGCTCATTTACTCGTGGGATCAGGCGCAGCACGAACAGCACTTGCGGATGGTTTTGGACACGTTGAGACGATGCAGGTTGTATGCCAAATACAGCAAGTGCGAGTTTTGGTTGAGGCAGGTGACCTTCTTGGGTCATGTAATTTCAGAGGATGACTTGACTGTGGATCCAGCCAAGGTAGAGGCAGTAGTCAGGTGGGAGAGGCCACGTACAGTAATAGAGATCCGCAGTTTCTTGGGACTGGCAGGTTACTACCGGCGATTTATCAGGGGTTTCTTGCAGATTGCGCGTCCTATGACTCGTTGACCTGGAAGGACGTGCCCTTTGTTTGGACAGACGCTTGTGAGCCGTGTTTTCAGGAGTTGAAGGAGAGGCTGACTTTGGCTCCTGTGCTTACCATCCCAGACAGCAGTGGTGGTTTCGTTGTCTACACAGACGCTTCGTTGCAGGGGTTAGGGGTTGTGCTCATGTAGCGGGGTTACGTTGTCGCTTACGCTTCGTGGCAACTGAAGCCCCATGAGCATAGCTACCCTATCCACGACTTAGAGCTAGTAGCTATTGTCTTCGCATTGAAGACATGGAGGCACTACCTTTACGGTGAGACATTTTAGATATTCACAGATCATAAGAGCCTTAAGTATTTGTTTGATCAAAAGGAGCTTAACATAAGACAGAGACGTTGGTTAGAGCTCCTAAAGGACTATGACTGCAGCATCTCCTACCATCCAGGGAAGGCTAACGTGGTGGTTGACGCCTTGAGCCGGAAGGTGCCCACCTACTTGGACAACTTACAGGCACAGAGTTGGAGACTTATGGAGGAGTTGGGCAGTTGGCGACCCCTAGAGTTACAGGGACATTGTGGAGCAGTGACAGTGACACAACAAACGAGACTAGATCTGATAGACCGCATCATCATAGGACAAATGACAGATCCGTATCTACAATCGCTGAGAGACAAAGTACTGTCAGGGGACCCAGGAGACTTCTCTTTTTCAGATGAGGTACTGCGCATGAGGGGATGTTTGTGCATTCCCAGAGACGAGGAGTTGTTGAGAGAGCTTCTGATTGAGGCACACGGGTCCAGGTTCACCATACATCCCGGGAACATGAAGATGTACCATGATCTGAGACGTGACTTTTGGTGGAGAGGGATGAAGCGGGATGTAGGTGAGTTCGTGCAGCAGTGTCTGGTATGCCAGCAAGTGAAGGCCAAGCATTAAAGGCCTGCAGGGCCGTTGCAGCCACTTCCTATGCCAAAGTAGAAGCGGGAGAGCATCACCATGGACTTGGTGGTGGGCTTGCCCATTACCCAGCAAGGACACGACGCAGTCTGGGTGATAGTAGACAGATTGACGAAGATGACACGTTTCTTGCTGATCCGAGTCACCTTGGAACCAGTGTAGTTGTCGGAGAGGTATATTCGTGACGTGGTACGTCTGCACGGAGTTCTGCGTGAAATTGTATCCGACTGGGATACCTGTTTTACTTCCTAGTTTTGGGCTGAGTTTCAGCAGGCCTTGGGGACACGGTTGAGGTTCAGCACAGCATACCACCTCCAGACGGACAGACAGTCAGAGCGCACAATACAGACACTTGAGGACCTTTTACACACCTGTGTACTGGACTGGAGGGGTTCTTGGGAGGAGCACTTACCCCTAACAGAGTTTGCATATAATAACAGCTATCACTCGAGTATCGGCATGGCACCCTACGAGGCTCTATATGGACGGAGGTGTACTGCGCCCTTGAGTTGGGTTGAGGTGGGGACCAAGTGGGAGTTGGCCCCAGGCTGATCCGGCAGAGTCAAGAGGTGATTGAGTAGATTCATAGACGACTTCGCACTGTCAGGAGCAGATAGAAGAGTTATGCCGATCGGAAACGCAGAGAGGTGCAGTTCGAGGTTGGTGGTCACGTCTTTCTTCGTGTTTCGCCCGAAGGGCCTGTAGCGGTTTAGGGTGAAAGGGAAGCTTGCGTCGAGGTTTGTGGGGCCCTTTGAGGTCTTGGAGCGGGTAGGACCCGTTGCTTACAGGCTTGCCCTTCCTCCCCCGCTTTTCGGTGTGCATGACGTGTTCCACGTGTCTAACCTTAAGAAGTACGTCGCCGATCCCAGTTACGTTCTGAGCCACAAGAGTGTTGAGGTGGGGGACGACTTCACCTACCCTAAGAGACTAGTACAGATACTAGACAGAGCCGTCCGGAGTTTGAGATGGACGCAGGTACCCCTGGTGAAGGTCTTGTGGAGGAGCCAGAGGTACGAGGAGGCTACCTGGGAGCCTGAGGCGGCGATGCGAGAGCGGTACCCGGAGCTTTTTGAGGGTACGTCTTTTCGGATCGGCTTCGGTCCTCTTTAAGTTTGTTATGCATATATAGTTCCTTTTCCACACCCTAGCTAGCTCAAGTTTCGGGGATGAAACTTCCTTTAAGTTTGTTATGACGTAAAGACCCGTTCTGTCCTGAGCCTTTTAAGACGTCTGGACTGTCAGTTAGACGTCTGGTCAGACGTCTGGACCCCTTCCCAGATGTCTGGAAATCAAAATTTTTGATACGAGCTTCGTGTCTGCACGCTGACGTGTCGTTGTGCGTGTGTGTTAAGAAGTGTCGTTATAGTCGCACTTGCAACGTCGGTTTTAAAATAAGTAAACGGAGGTGAGTCCGAGTGTCGGTCTCAGGGAGGCGTGGAAGTCGAATTTTTGCTTATCACTTGTTGTCACGGAAAGTGCGGAGTTTTGCTTGCGAAAGATGCGATTTTGAAAAGCGAGAGAAAGGTAGAGAGAGAGGGTTTAGGGTTAGAAAGCTCTTTGTTTGATCATGCAACTTAAACGGAAATTAAATGACAATTGAACATAAAATAACTTCATTAATCAATCTCTTGTAGTTCATAGCTTACAACATTAAATACATGCTTCAAACAAAAGTAATGGAAAGCTTAGAAAAAGAGAGAGGGAGAGGGAGAGAGAGAGAGTGTGTGTGGAGAGCGACGAGGCAGCCACAGCGGTGGAGGAGGCTCCATCGGTGGCTCGTCGTCTCCGACGATTACAAGAGGGCCTAAAGCTAGCTAAGAGAGGGGTGGAGTAGTTGCAAGGGGAGTGAATGCCTTGAATGAGTGGTTGGAGGGGGTTTAAATAGGGTTAAGGGCTTCCTAAAAGAAGAAGGGGCTTTAGCGACATCCAGAGTGTCGCTAAAACCACTCCCAAAAGCGTCGGTGAAGCCCTCCAGCCGTTGGTCAGCCGCCCGCCTCGTTTCTTCTCCTCGTGAGATCCGCGACTGCTGAACGAGAGCCGTCCGATTTGAGAATCCTCCTCAGCTGCGCTGGGATTGCGCCTCGGGCGCGTGTGTGCGCGGGCGTCATCGCCCGGCGCGTGCGTAGGCGCGCGTGAGCTGCGGTTGCGCCGCGTGGCAAGATCTCGGCCTCCCGCTGCTGATCAGGCGGCCCAATTTCACCGCGTGCGTCCTCCATCTTCGATTTTGAGTCCGCACGGCTCGAACCTGCATCGTGAGCGTGCGGGCGTGCACGTTAACCGTTGCGCCACGCCCGCGCTTTGTTGCAGCGACCGCGAGCGGGCGCGCGAGTCTCGGCCGTTCAATCGGAGATCGACGGCCGAGATTTGATCTCGGCTGGATGAAGGCGCGGCGTGCGGTGGAGCGGGGGTTGACGTGGCGCAATATGGGCCGTTGATCTCCATATCAACGGTCAGAACTTCTTGGGCCCATTGTAGGAGCTCCAGATGTCGGATTTGGCCGATCTTGAGTTCGTTGGACTCCGTTCGTTGTTCTGAATCCATCTGTGTGGTCCGATTGCTCATCTGAGGCCTGCTTTGACAAATGCTTACACAAATGGACATTAATACAGTTTTATAAGCAATCTTGGTACATAATGCATGCAATGCTTCCATTCTACTTATGTTATGCCTTTTATTCTTAAGATGGGTCATATTCAACATAATTATCACCCCCTTATGTAGTGTTATCATACCCCCATGCTTACTCCTTGCTAGTCCCTAGTAAGGTTTATTCTAGCCTTTATTTCCTTTCAGAATTTAAGAAGTAATTGCTTAGACACTTCGTTACTTGTCAATAAGAGGAAATATACGAAGATCTTAATCTACAAATACTAAGCAGCGCTCGAGTGTCTGCTAAAATACGAATCACCCGAATCCTTGCTTTAATATATATAATTATACATATGTATATATATATATATATATATATTTAGAATTTTTTCGGAATTCGGTGTGGGTTGGTAACTTCTTACGGCTACCCAACCCACCCAAAACTTGGTCAAAACCCTAAGTGCTAAGCATCTTGGTGTGAATGTTGTGATAGACTCACTTAACGGTAATTGAGACAGACTTCGAGTTTCTATACCTCTAGGCGACCAAAAAAGGAAACAAATTTTCCTGAAGGTATATTTGTTCGATTGGTAGCCTTCTCCCTACGTTTGTTTTAATTGGGGTCAACACAAGGATTTTTCCAGTGTATATCTCCCCGGCTTGTACTACTTCCCCGCTTCTTCCTTAGGTGTTTTGGTCTTTTCTGTGTAATTATTAAGCTGGGCTCTGGACAACCGACCAATGGGCTGTTACCCACGATCACTTGCCAGCCATACTTGTGCGGTGAAGTGTGGTTTATTTTCTTTTCTTCTTCTTCCTTTTTTTTTCCGTAGGTGGCTTCCTTGATCTCAAATGTACCTAGAGGCAATGAAGAAGAAATGGCCTATGGCTGGGTTCTGGACAACCTGTCAATAAGCTGTTACCCACGACAACTTGCCAGCCATACCACCCTAGAGAGTTCATTAGCTACCCAATTTCTGTCAAAATCTCTGAGAAGTGAGTCTGTGCAAAAATGTGTGCAGATGCTTAGACTCAAAGTTTTTCTGAGTTAGAGGGTGAGTTGATAAGTCGTATACTTATTACCTTATTTAGTAGGTGGATTAGAATAGCTTAAGGTTGCAAGGATTCGCCGCTAAATCCATATTTTAACGGACACCAGGGCTGATTCAGCCTGAAGGCTTGAAAAGTCTAAGTGTTTAAGTTCTTTTTGTATTATTTCCCACTATTGACAAGTTTCTAATGCCTAAGTTTTCTTCCTAAATTCAATTTTTTTTTTAAATTTATTTATTCATTCAGACTGATTAATTGAGCTCAGGATTATGCAATTTACCACCCCCCAATGCTTAAGTTGGACAATGTCCTCATTGGCAGATACATGGATGCAAAAGGGTTCAAAAAGATAGTACCTGAGTGACGTAAACTACCAGATCAGTCTGAATTCTTTGGGTTGCCTCCCAGGAAGCGCTGAGTTTAACGCCTCCAGCTGGGCAGTGCTCGGTGTCAGCCCTCAACGAGGGTGACACTTTCCTTGGGGGGTACCTGGGCCAGGAAATGCTTCAATCTTTGACCATTAACTGTAAAGGTGTGCCCAGTGCTAAGATCAGCGATTTCAACCGCCCCATTAGAATAGGGCTTAACCACCCGAAATGGTCCTGTCCATTTGGACCTGAGTTTCCCTGGGAAGATTTTTAGGCGTGCATCAAACAGCCAAACTTGCTGGTTAGGCTCAAAGGTTTTTCTATGAATGAGTCGGTCGTGGACGGCTTTCATTTTCTCCTTATACAGTCGACTATTGTCAAAGGCGTCCTGACGAATTTCTTCGAGTTCAGATAATTGGAGCGTCCTCTGCGCACCGGCTAACTGGGGATCCATGTTACATTGCTTGATAGCCCAGTAAGCCCGGTGTTCCAATTCGACAGGAAGATGGCAGGCTTTGCCAAAGACCAGGCGATAAGGCGACATGCCTATCGGGGTCTTGAAAGTGGTCCTATATGCCCACAGGGCATCATCAAGTCGTGTGGACCAGTCTTTCCTGTCAGGTCTCACCGTCTTCTGTAAAATGTTCTTGATTTGTCTATTTGAGACCTCAGTCTGCCCATTTTTTTGTGGATGATATAGGGTGGCAATGCGGTGGTTTACCCCGTATTTTCTAAGTAGGGCACAGAAGTGGGAATGGATAAAATGGCTTCCACCATCACTGATCATGGCCTTGGGTATTCCAAATCGGGAAAAGATGTTCTTCTTAACAAAGTCCATGACAATCTTGTGATCGCATTGTCGAGTGGCGACGGCTTCAATCCATTTGGAAACATAGTCTACCAAGACCAGGATGTACTCGAAGCCGTTGGATGGTGGAAAGGGGCCCATAAAAGCGATACCCCAAACGTCGAAGATTTCGACAATCAAAATGGGTTGAAGGGGCATCATATCTTTCTTGGTCATGGTCCTCAGCGTTTGGCAGCATGATCAAGTCTTGGCAAAGATGTGTGCATCCTTAAATAGGGATTGCCAGTAAAATCCAGATTGAAAAACTTTTGCAGCTATTTTCTTTCCAGAGAAGTGGCCGCCACACGCTTGGTCATGACTAAAGGAAAGCAAACTCTGAATTTCGTCTGCGGGGATACACCTCCTGATGATTTGATCAGCATAGAGGCGAAACAGCATGGGATCATCCCAGAAATAGTGCTTGGCCTCAGCCAAGAACCTGTCCCGTTGCTGTCTGGATCAACTGTGCGGGGTTTGTCCTACAACCAGGTAATTAACGTAGTCCGCATACCATGGCATTTTCTTGTCTTGCACGGCTAGGATGTGTTCAATAGGGAAGGCATCAGATAGAGGTAGGGAGGGTCCAATGTGGTCTGGATGAAGTCTCGACAAGTGGTCAGCCACCACATTCTTCGATCTGGCCTTGTCTCGGATTTCCAGGTCAAATTCCTGCAAAAGCAGGATCCATCTGATGAGCCTGGGCTTTGCGTCCTTTTTGGCCAACAGGTGCCGGATGGCTGAATGGTCAGTGTAAATAGTCACGTGGGATCCCAGCAAGTATGATCGGAATTTTTCAAGTCCAAAGACTACAGTGAGAAACTCTTTCTCTGTGACAGTATAATTACGTTGGGCCTCGTCCAACGTTTGTCTTGCCTTGTCCAACGTAGTAGATCACCACGGGCTTCTTGTCTTGCCTTTGTCCTAGGACAGCGCCTACGGCAAAATCTAATGCATCACACATAATCTCAAAGTCCTGGGACCAGTCTGGGGGTTGAAGTATAGGTACGGTGGAGACTAAGTCCCGGAGGTTGTGATAAGCCTGGATGCAATCAGGAGACATGTGGAATATGGCGTCGTTGGCTAGAAGGTCGGTCAAGGGTTTGGAAAGCTTGGAAAAGTCTTTAATGAACCTTCGGTAGAAGCCAACATGTCCTAGGAAGGAACGAATCTGCCGGATCGAACTAGGTGGAGGGAGTTTGGAAATTAAATCAACCTTAGCTCGATCTACCTTGATGCCCCTATGCGAAACGATGTGACAGAGGACAATTCCTTCTTGAACCATAAAATGGCTCTTTTCCCAACTTAACACCAAGTTAACCTCGATACATCGTTTCAGGATTTTCTCTAAGTTGCTCAGACAATAGTCGAATGAATTCCCGAATACAGAGAAATCATCCATAAAGACCTTCAAGTATTCACACACCATTTCTGAAAAAATGGCTAGCATGCAATGCTGGAAGGTCGCAGGTACGTTGCATAACCCGAACGGCATTCGACGGAATGCAAACGTGCCATACAGGCAAGTGAATGTGGTCTTTTCCTGATCTTCCGAAGCAATTGCGACTTGGTTATATCCTGAATATCCATCCAGGAAGCAAAAATACTTCTGCCCTGCCAATCTTTCAAGGATTTGGTCAATGAATGGCAAGGGGAAGTGGTCCTTCTTAGTGGCTTCATTAAGCTTCCTATAATCAATACACACTCGCCATGCGGTGGTGGTGCGGGTAGGGATGGATTCACCATGATCATTGGTGACAACGGTGAGCCCAGCTTTCTTTGGAACCACTTGAGTGGGGCTCACCCAGGGGCTATCGGAGATAGGGTAGATGATGTCGGCGTCAAGCCACTTGATAATTTCTTTTTTAACGACCTCTCACATGTTTGGGTTTAAACGTCTCTGTATCTAGCGGGAAGGTCGGGCCCTGTCTTCCAGGTAATCTTGTGGGTGCAATAGGTGGGCTAATTCCTCTTAAATCCGAAATGGTCCAACCAATGGCGGCCCGATGTTCTGAAAGGGTCGTAGTCAACCTGAGTTCCTGATCCTTGGTTAGATGAGAATTAATAATCACTGGGAAGGTCTAGTCAGGTCCCAAGAAGACGTACTTGAGATTCTCGGGCAATGGTTTAAGTTCAGGTGCGGGTGGGACCACAGTCGATGGGAAGGGAAAGGGCGGGAGTTGGTCAACATCGATCTCTTCAAAAGGTGTCGTGTGATGGTACTCAGCCTTACAGAGGTCCACGGGTAATGATGGTGACGGGTCCGAATAATCACTACGGATTTGGTGGTCTGATACAGAACTAAGGGTGAGGCATTCCTCGATTAAAGTTTCCACGGGATCATGTTCCTCAATGTAATCGCAATCAAAAGACTTTCTCTCCTGGAAGATATCCAATTGCATTTTCCTATCTCCGAAGGCGATTTCCATACATCCTGTGTCGCAATCAATGTTTGCTTTAGCCGTAGCTAAGAAAGGTCTGCCTAAGATTATGGGTGCGTTCAGTAATTTTTCAAGGACTTCCATGTCGAGCACCAAAAAGTCGACCTGGAAATAGGAGTCCTTGACCCGTACAATCACATCGTTGACAACCCCCTTCAAGGTTTTCACTGATCTATCAGCCAGCTGGATGGTGATAGGGGTTGGTGTCAGCTCCCCAAAACCAAATTGGTGGTACAGGTTTGTTGGAATTAGGTTGATAGAAGCACCTAGGTCCAGGAGCGCTCTATCAAACATCATGTCCCCGATATTGCAGGAAATTAGGGGTGCTCCTGGGTCAGTTCGCTTAAGTGGAAGGTTGCTTGATATCACGGAACTTGCTTTCTTAGAGAGTACAACCTTCCTAGGTGCTTGAGGCCTCGGCTTACGCTTGGGTGTATAGGCATCCTTTAAAAACTTGGCGTAAGCAGGGATGTGTTTGACGGCTTCTAGGAGCGGAATATTAATCTGTACTTGCTTAAAAATTTCCAATAGCTCCTCAGTTTCCACAGTATTCTTCTTTTTCTTGATTGTTTCCAAGGCCTCAGGGTAGGGTGTCTGAATGTGGATTGGTTCCATGTCTGGGTCCTTGGTTGGTGCCTCTTTTGAGTAGGGTATTTCAGCGGCTAAAGTCTCGGGGAGAGTCGGCCATTTGGGATCTTGGGTTTTGGTGCCGCTTCTCAAGGTCACCGCATTCGCAGAGGCATTGGGGCCATGGGTTGATCCTTGAGAGGACGAGGACGAAGAAGCGCCAAACCCAGGAGGTGTTTGCGGGGCTGGCTGGACCATGTGAGCCTGCCTGGGGTTGCTTTGGAACCCTTGCGAATTGGGGCCTCTGTTAATTATGTTTCGCCGATTCGATTGTGGTTGGGAAGGTAAGGATCCTTGTTGTTTACAGTCTAAGAGTTGGCTTAACTGTCCCTTTACCAAGGCCATTTCCTCCTGATGTTTCTGGTTCATGTCAGCCATCATCTTTATTAGGGTATCCATTTGATTTTGTGGGGGAGGGGCCGCCCTATTTTGATTATATTGGGGTCTAACTGGTGGTCCTTGCTGTTAGGGGGCAAGTGTGGCTGCTGGTTTGGCCTAGTCTGGTTTTGGAATTGCGGTGGTTTCTGGTTTGTCCAACCAAAGTTGGGGTGGTTACGCCAGCCAGTGTTGTAAGTGTTGGAGAAAGGGTCAGGTTTCGCATAACCTTGGATAGCTTGCACATCTTCTAGGATAGCCGATGTTGATGAAGAGGGAAAGGAGTAATCAAGGGTCGAGGGAGAAAAGGTCCCTCCCTAGAACGTGGTTAGGGGTTGTTCCAGGTTCAGTTGGGTGAAGGGCTGGACCAGGTCAGCATTATGTGCTCCTTTTGCTAGGGAGAAAGTCCGCAAGGGGTTCCTAGTCTGGTTCAATAGCTCATCAATCTTGTTGTCCACCAATTTCACTCGATCCAACTTCCTGGCAATGATGTCCATGTCAACCATTCCAGAATTTACTTGCACCTCATAAATCCCGCCACGGGGTTGACTGGACCTGTTAAACTGGTTCATGGAGGCATTGTTGAGCGAATTCTCGCTCATAGACTCAAAGAGCTCAAACGCGCTCTCCTTGTCTTTGTTCAGGAAGTTTCCCCCGCATGAGGCATCGACGAAGTTCCGTAGGTTGCTGTCCAGACCGTGGTAGAAGATCTGGGCCAATTGCCACCTTGGTACTTCGTGGTGTGGGCATTTCCTCAAAATTTCATTAAATCTTTCCCACACATGAAATTGTTCCCCACCCTGGAGTGTGAAGGTAGTGATAGCTCTTCTGAGAGCATTGGTCTTTCCTATGGGGAAGAATTTCTTTAAAAATGCATGCCTCAGTTCTTCCCAGGTGGTGATGGGTCTACCTAGGGTTCTAAGCCAATGAGAAGCCTTGTCTCTTAATGGGAAGGGGAACATCTTGATTAGAATAATGTCAAGGCTAATGTTCTAGGTTTCACAATTCGTGCTATGCGATCGAGATCCTCTAGGTGCTGAAAGGGGTCCTCATTTGAGCTTCCATGAAAGTGGCTCTGGATCAGACTTAAGACATTCGATTTTAGCTCAAAATCATCTCCCCCCTCGAGGATCCTAAGGTGTGGCTCGACTCTAATAGTAGAAGGATTATAGAAATCGCAAAGGGGCCTCGGCTGATCCTAAAATGGCGGTAAATCAAGTGGTGGTTGTCCTGGTATGTCTTGGAAAGGTGGTGGTGGTTGTTCTTGTGGGTTCTGTAATCGTTGTATGGCTTGCATGATGGTGTGGATTTGTTGTTGCTGAAGCTGATGGTTAGCATTGATTTGAGCTTGGATAATGGCCATAGCATCTGGTGGGGGTTGATCCTCAGCCTCATCTACCCTAGGTTCAGCCATGTTAACAGAAGTACGTCGCTTAGATTCCTACCCCAAAACACACAACTCGGGATGCAGTGAGCGTCTCCCGTGCATACACTAGAGAAGAACAGGAGGGGATGCAGAGGGCGACAGATGAGAGAAATGTGTTTCAATCAAGCACACAAGCCTAGTCCTTATGGTGTATTCCTTAGGAGACCTAGAAATCTCACAAAGGGTGATTAAGTCTGTAAGCACTGGACTCCTCTTCCCAAGGCTAATCTGGCCAGGTTGATTACGAGGGGATTGCAGGGAAGGTTCTTCCTTTGGCTTGCGCCTCCGGTTTCATAGACCCCACAACCGTGGTCGTTTGACACTGCCCCGCAGCCTAGTCACCAGATTCTACCAAGGGAATGAAAGCCAAGTGCCTAGCGAGCCAAACCTGGCCTTTTGAGACTTAACTCAGTCCTGCCTAGGGCACGTCTACTCAGTTTTAAAGGGTTAGGATAGTGCTTGTGCTTAGGGTGATGTGATGAGGCGTTGATTGGGTGGTGCCTCTTAATTTTCCACTTTCAAGGTGTGTGCTTCTATCAAAACATGGTTTTCAAGAAATGATTTGTTAAGATGTGGTGTCTTTTAGTGTTTCATCCTTACTTTAGTACTTTTTAGGGTTGACGTGTCTTAATGTTTTCAACAAAGTTTCAGTGGGCACGTCAAGTTCTGCACACAATTCGGTGAAAGTAGATTTCCTTTTTATTCTGTAGAGGCTCTAAAACCATAGTGTACTCATCCTAATGATCATGCATCTTCTATTAGATGAGTCAGTTTTAGGGTTGAGTGGTGCGGCCCAGGTCAACTCACGATGGCTTCACAACACCACGCAAGAAAAAGAAAAGAATACTCCAAGAATTTATTCAGAATGTTAGAGTGTACATTTTTTTGTGGGGTGATGTGTTAAGGATGTGGGT
The DNA here is from genome assembly GCA_037157565.1 of Thalassia testudinum. Lineage (NCBI taxonomy): Eukaryota > Viridiplantae > Streptophyta > Magnoliopsida > Alismatales > Hydrocharitaceae > Thalassia > Thalassia testudinum. The sequence continues at coordinate 124,514,008 of JAZHRO010000036.1, read as the reverse complement.
CAAGCAATCATACACCACGCCAATTTTTTTCAGTTTTTACAATTTTTTTAGTTTTTTCACGCAAGCAAACAATGAGAGAGAGATTACTCACTATCGGTCCTCGTAGCGCCTACTCCCTTGCTACCATCGTGGGATGCGTTACTTCGCTGTCTATGCGCCGAATTCCTGCAACCATCAAGCAAAAAGGAAAATAGGGCATTAGACGATGTGAGAATGAATGTGGAATGGAGGTGATAAAACAAATCCGTTGCCTCCCCGGCAACGGCGCCAAAAACTGACGTGTTGTTGTGCGTGTGTGTTAAGAAGTGTCGTTATAGTCGCACTTGCAACGTCGATTTTAAAATAAGTAAACGGAGGTGAGTCCGAGTGTCGGTCTCAGGGAGGCGTGGAAGTCAGATTTTTGCTTATCACTTATCACGGAAAGTGCGGAGTTTTGCTTGCGAAAGATGCGATTTTGAAAAGCGAGAGAAAGGTAGAGAGAGAGGGTTTAGGGTTAGAAAGCTCTTTGTTTGATCATGCAACTTGAACGGAAATAAAAAGGACAATTGAACAGAAAATAACTTCATTAATCATGTACTTGTAGTTCATAGCTTACAACATTAAATACATGCTTCAAACAAAAGTAATGGAAAGCTTAGAAAAAGAGAGAGGGAGAGGGGGAGAGAGAGAGTGTGTGTGGAGAGAGACGAGGCAGCCACGGCGGTGGAGGAGGCTCCGTCGACGGCTCATCGTCTCTGGCGATTACAAGAGGGCCTAAAGCTAGCTAGAGAGGGGTGGAGTAGTTGCAAGGGGAGTGAATGCCTTGAATGAGTGGTTGGAGGGGGTTTAAATAGGGTTAAGGGCTTCCTAAAAGAAGAAGGGGCTTTAGCGACGTCCAGAGAGTCACTACAACCACTCCCAAAAGCGTCGGTGAAGCCCTCCAGCCGTTGGTCAGCCGCCCGCCTCGTTTCTTCTCCTCGTGAGATCCGCGGTTGCTGAATGAGAGCCATCTGATCGAAGATCGGATGGCTGAGAATCCTCCTCGGCTGCACTGGGATCGCGCCTCGGGCGCGCGTGTGCGCAGGCATCATCGCCCAGCGTGGGCGCACGTGAGCTGCGGTTGCGCCGCGTGGCAAGATCTCAGCTGCCCGCTGCTAATCAAGCGGCCCAATTTCACCGCGCGCGTCCTCCGTCTTCGATTTTAACTCCATGCGGCTCAAACCCGCGTCACGTGCGTGTGGGCGTGCGCGTTAACCGTTGCGTCACGCCTGCACTTTGTCGTGGTGACCGCGGGCGGGCGCGCGAGTCTCGGCCGTTCGATGAAAGATTGACGGCCGAGATTTGATCTCGGCTAGATGAAGGCACGACGAGCGATGGAGCGGGGGTTGACGTGGCGTAATATGGGCCGTTGATCTCCAAGATCAACTATCAGAACTTCTTGAGCCCATTGTAGTAGCTCCGGATGTCGGATTTGGCCGATCTTGAGTCCGTTGGACTCCGTTCGTCGTTCTAAATCCATCCGTGCGATCCGATTGCTCATCTGAGGCCTGCTTTGACAAATGCTTACACAAATGGCCATTAATACAGTTTTATAAGCAATCTTGTTACATGATGCATGCAATGCTCCCATTCTACTTATGTTATGCCTTTTATTCTTAAGATGGGCCATATTCAACATAATTATCACCCCATTGTGCAGTGTTATCACACGCAGGCTGCGGGCAGACAGTACCCTTTCTCTCTTTTTCCCTCCTCTCTCCTCCATCCAAACCCTAACACACCCCTTTATAACCCCCCTTCTCCTCTCGCATTTCCCCCCACTCCATTTCCAGCCACCTTCTTCTCTTCCTTTCCACCCCAGCATGAGGAGCTAGCTCGAGAGAGAGCGTAAGAGCGGCGACGAGGAGAGGCGGAGTGAGGAGAGGAGGAAGAGCTGACCTCGCGAGCTCGTGAGAGCTCACCGAAGGGCGCACGGCCGGAGCGGCGCGTGCAGGAGGAGGAGAGCATCGGGGAGTTGTCCCCGACATTGCTGCAGCCGAAGATGTAGGCGAGGAGGCGAGGTTGCGGCTATGCGTAGCGGAGGAGAGCAGGAAGCGATTTTGATTTTGGGATTTTCCTAGAATCAGATGTCTGGAGTGACATCCAGACAACGATATGGACGTCTGGTGACGACACCAGACGTCTAAAAGCAGATCTCCACGCAGGTATGTTCCCTTTGCGGATATGGCCATACAGGCCGCTCTGCAGCTATGTTTTGCATGGCTAAATATAGGAGTTTTTGTTGTCGCTTGCAAAGATTGCTTCGAGAAGGCACGAGACATGCCCTCCCTCGCGTTCCAGATGTCTGGACAGCTTGCCAGACAGCTGGAAGCACTCCCAGACGTCCGAAGAGGAGGTCGGACGTGTGGAGCTGGGTCTAGACGGTCCAGAGGAGGTCCTGGACGTCTAAGGTCGACGCAAAACCTGAGGTGCGTTTCTGTTTACTTGTAAGAAGTCTGGACCTTGTGCCAGACGTCTGATTTGGGTCTGTAACCCTGTTTTTGACTCGTTTAGGGTCCGTTTGAGGTCCGTTTTACGAAAACAAGTTATCGATGTGTTCCTTGAGAGTTCCTCTACTTGTTAGAAGGTCTTTTATACTGTTTTGAATGTTCCATTGTGATTGTTCTTTGTTATAGGACTTCGTTCCGTTGCGGGTTCGGGGCTTGCTGAGGCACGTGAGCCTGCCGTTCGAGCCCCCAGTACTCTTGGGTTGTCTGGTAGAGTGGCTTTCCCTAATTTAATTACAAACCTGAATGCACATGTGGATTAAATAACTAGAATCTAGGATATGGCATGAATCCTAAGACGAGAAGTTACTTGAATGTCTGTATGCGTGTTTGAATTACACTCTTGAATGAATAAATATAAATGATAACAACTGCTTGTTAATGAACAAGAGTTGCTTGTGAAATATGAATTACCTGTGCTAGTTAAACAATTACTTGTGACAGTACCTGTTGTATACGTTAGATGATAGAAATATGAGCTACATGTGTATAACCTGAGAATGGAAATGTGAATGATAGAAATATGAGCTGCATGTGTATAACTTGAGAATGGAAATGTGAATGATGAAACCTGGTAAGGAATGGCATGAGAAGTATGAGCATAAACCCTACGGGGAGTTAGGAGTAGAGCTCTTGAAAATAAATGGAATGGATCTGCAAATGTGAGTGGGAAGTGTGCTGGCCCTTGAGTACGTGGTACCAAGGAAAGCGACTGTCCCCTGTTTAGTATAGAGCGGAGCTAGCCGCCCTTGGGTTGGGACCCAGGGTTAGGATTGGTCATTCTGTACCGACTTCTTGGCCCTTGCATACACCGTATTGGGGAGAGCTACTAGTGTAGGGAGAGAGCTAGCCACCCCACGGGGCCTGGGGTTCAGCTAGCCACCCTATACTGACTTACTAAGCCCACTGGGCAAACCAGGGTAGTCAAACGAGGGTGCGCGAACTGTGGAGGGGTGAGACCCCTGTTTGGTTCTGAGGGGCTAGACCCCTATTACTGAGAGGGCTAGGCCCTATACTATTCCGTGCTGTACTTTGAGCGTACCCATTAGTGGAAACGACTGACCGCGTGCCAGTGTGGGGTAGCTATCCATGCGCTTATCGCACATGCCGTACTCACTATTACATATGTCCATGACCTTGGGGTGGTTGACTGGGTGTAGGACCACCATGGGGGACTCCCGGCCAGGAGAGCACCACGTGCGACTTCTACTTTTCAGAAAAGACTGCAATTAAGATCGTTCCCATGAGGAACATTCGAGATCAAGAAAGAGATCTGAAAAGAATAAACCGATGGGTGAAAAGGAATAACTTGTAAAATAAAGAAATTGGAATATATAGTTACCTGTTAGCTTTTACTGCTTTAGTTAGCTGGTTGCCACTCTACTCAGCGTTCGTTGACTTTGTTACTCATAACCCCTTTTTAGGTCCAGGTGTTGAGCAGGCTGAGTCTCCGGCTGCAAAGGGTGCTGGACCCAGTAGAGTCCAATAGCAGTAGCTTTTTGGTTATTTCTTGTTAGACAACTGGGTCTTGGGATCAGTCCAATCGGGTCGGTCTCGTGTCCTGTAGGGATTTGGGAACCGGGTCGTAACACGTAGCCAAGCAAGTCAGCCGCCAACGAACCCTAACAGAGCAGCTCATGCTATCCACCGTGTCCACCACCCACTGCGAGCCAACCCGCCGCAACACGCCAAGAACAACTGTGCATGTCGAGGTCACGAGTTACACCTACGGATGCATGACATCTTATGTATTCGGATGATGTCATTTGCAATGTGAGTAGGTGTGCATAAATTATGTACAGTAAATTTTGAGCATATTTATACAAAGGTACTCTTAGGCTCTGTTTGATAATGGGAATAAGTTTGTGGAATAAGTTAAAGGAGTGGAATAAATGGTGGAATAAGTGAGTTAATTCATTTGGACGTCTTAGCATGTTAAAGTTATTCCAAAGAGAGGGTGGAATAGCTTTATCCTGGGTTAAGTTCACTTGATGTAAATAGGAGGCAGGTTAAATAGAGGATTAAATATTTAACCAGCCAACCAAACACCCCCTTATACTATAACTTTAACCCCTCCCATCACTTATCTGGAGTATTCAGGTCACATCCAATTCCCACCGATTTCCAGTCTCAACTCTAACAACCTCTCTTATTTTATATGAGCAATAGTAAAAATAAGTCATAATTCAAGTTGTTACGACCTGGTTCCCGAATCCCTATAGGACACGAGACCGGACCATCTCGACTGATCCCAAGACCTAGTCGTCGAACGAGAAAGTAACCAAAAAGTAGGAAAGTAAACCACATTCACCATGCTAAGCAACTAACAGTAACAAAAGTACAATAGTAAAGAAGTAAAACTACTACAGTACACACCACCACAACAGTAGGAAAGTAAACATGTACAAGAATATAAAGTACAGAATGTCATAGTACAGAGGTGTAAGAACTACTCACTACAATTGAAAAGGAGTACAACAAGAAGCTACAATTACTGGGCTCTACTGGGCCCAGCACCCTCTGTAGCCGTAGGCTTTGGCTGCTCAACACCTGGACCTGGAAAGGGGTTATGAGTACAAAACGTCAGCGAACGCTGAGTAGAGTGGCAACCAACTAACTAAAGGTGGACAGGTAGCTGTTGTTTTTCAATTTCTTTCTTTCTTTAACTAATTATTCTTTCTTTCACCACTTGGTTTATTTATCAGGTCTTTTTCTTGATCTCTAATGTTCCTCGTGGGAACGATCTTGATTGCAGTCTTTTCTGAAGAGTAGAAGTCGCATGTGGTGCTCTCCTTGCCAAGAGAGTCCCCCGTGGTGGTCCTACACCTAGTCAACCACCCCAAGGTCACGGACAGATGTAACGGTGACTACAACACGCGCGATAAGTGCACGGGTAGCTACCCCACACTAGCACGCGGTCAGTCGTTTCCGTTAGCGGGTGCGCCCAAAGCACAGCACGGAACCAGTATAGGGCAATGCCCTCTCAGTAATAGGGGTCTAGCCCCTAAGAACCAAACAGGGGTCTCGCCCTTCCACAGTCCGCGCACCCTCGCCTGACTACCCTGGTTTTCCCAGTGGCCCTAACAAGTCAGTGTAGAGCGGCTAGCTGAACCCCAGACCCTGTGGGGTGGCTAGCTCTCTCCCTACAATAGTATCTCTCCTCGGTACAGTGTACACGAGGGCCATAAAGTCGGTGCAAAGTGGACAAACCCACCCCGGGTCTCACCCCGAAGGCGGCAAGCACCCCTCTACACTAAGAGGTAATAGGCGCTCCCCTTGGTACCACGTACTCAAGAGGTAACACATTTCCCGTTGCATTTCCATATCCATTCCATATATTTTCAGTAGTTCAACTACTATTCCCCCCGTGGGGGCTATGTTCATATTCCTCAAGCCATACTATACCAGGTTCATCATTTCTATTTCCATTCTCAAGTTATACACATGCAACTTGTATATTCTATCGTTCACATGTCCATATTCAGGTTATTCACAGGTTACTCGTGTTTCTAACATTCACCTTTCCATTTCAAATTTATGCACATGCAGCTCATATTATGTCATTTCACGTGTGCGACAGGAAAGTTACATTCAACAGTTAACTAGCACAAGTACTACTTATTTCGCAGGCAAATGTTATTCATTTACAGGCAATTGTTATCATTCTATTTGCTCATTCAAGACTGCAATCCATTCAATACATACATTTCCAATATTTCTAGTCCTAGGATTCATGCCATATCCTAGGTTCTAATCATTCATTCCACACATGTATTTAGGTTTTAATTAAATTAAGGTGAAGCCACTCTACCAGTAAACCTAGGAGTAGTGGGGGCATGAACGGCAGGCGCACGTGCCTCAGCAAGCCCCGAACACGCAACGGAAACAAGTCATATCACAAGGATCAATCACAAGAGAATACTCAGAACAATATAGAAAGTCTTCTAACAAGTAGAGGAATTCATACGGGAAATATCAGTATCTTAATTGCGGAAATCGGACCTCAAACGGACCCTAAATGGGTCAAAAATAGTGTTTCTGACTCAAATTAGACGTCTGGAATAACTTCCAGACGTCTTAAAAGTGTCCAGTACCATACCTCAAGTCCTGTGCCACTCCTCAGACGTCCAGGAACTTCGCTGGATCGTCAAGACCCAGTTCCAGACATTCGACCACCTCTCCGGTCGTCTGGAAGCACTTCCTGTCGTTTGGTATTTCTCCTAGACATCCAAATTGCGTGGGAGGGCGTGTCCTGCGACTTCCAAAAGCGAAACGTGCACAAATCCACCAAATCTCCTCAGAAAGGCATGCAATAGTGCCTCGGCGGAGCGACCTGCATGGCCGTATCCGCAAAGAAGACGTACCTTTGTGAAGTCTACTCCTTAGTTGTCTGGAACCTCCTCCAGACGTTGTCTACGTCGTCTGGACGTCATCCAGACGTCTGATTCTGGAAAAAACCCAGAACCAGAACTTGCTTTCACCCTCTCGCGCCGTGCGTGGCTGCACCGCACCCTCTCGCCTGCTGCTTCGGTTGCAGCAGTGTTGGGGAGGACCTCCCCGATGCACTCCTCTGCCTTGTGCACGCAACACTCCGGCCGTGAACTCACCGGCAAGCTCCCATGCGAGCTCGCAAGCTAAACTCCTCCCCCTCTCACGTTGCTCCTCCTCTCCTTCTCACGCCACTCCCACGCTCTCACCGCTCTGCTGCTCTCCCTGGAGGGAAGGAGGAAGGTGGTTGGGAAGTGGGGTGGAATGAGGGAGAGGAGGGGGATTTATATAAGGGTGTGGGTTTAGGGTTTCGTAGGGGCGGAAGGAGAGAGAAGAAGAAGGAAACGATAGGAGTGTACTGTCTGCGTGCAGCATGCACGCAGACGTGAGCTCGTACTCAAAATTTTCAATTTCCAGACGTTTGGGAAGGTGTCTAGACGTCTGACCCATAGTCCAGATATCTTAAAAGGCCCAAACAGCATGGGTCTTAACATTATAACAAACTCAAAGGAAGTTTCATTCCTGAAACTTGAGCTAGCTAGGGTGCGAAAAAAAGAACAACATACGCATAACAAACTCAAAGAGGACTGAAGCCAGTCTGAAAAGACGTACCCTCAAAAAGCTCCGGGTACCGCTCTCGCATCGCCACTTCAAGCTCCTAGGTAGCCTCCTCGTACCTCTGGTTCCTCCACAAGACCTTCACCAAGGGTACCTGCTTCCGTCTCAAACACCGAACGGCTCTGTCTAGTATCTGCACTAGTTGCTCGGGGTAGGTCAGGTTGTCACCCACCTCAACACTCTTGTGGCTCAGAACATAACTGGGATCGATGATGTACTTCCTGAGGTTGGACATGTGGAACACGTCGTGCACACCAGAAAGCTAGGGAGAAAGGGAAAGCCTGTAAGCAACGGGCCCAACCCGCTCTAGGACCTCAAAGGGCCCCACAAACCTCGGTGAGTGCTTCCCTTTCACCCCAAAACGCTGCAGGCCCTTCATGGGCGAAACACGTAGAAATACGTGGTCCCCAACCTTGACCCAACTCAAGGGTGTAGTACACCTCCGTCCATACAGAGCCTCGTAGGGTGCCATGCCAATGCTCGAGTGATAGCTGTTATTATATGCAAACTCTGCCAGGGGCAAGTGCTCCTCCCAAGAGCCCCTCCAGTCCAGTACACAGGCACGCAAAAGGTCCTCAGGCATCTGTATTGTGCGCTCCGGCTGTCCGTCCGTCTGAAGGTGGTATGCCGTGCTGAACCTCAACCGTGTCCCCAAAGCCTGCTGAAACTCAGCTCAAAATTGGGACGTCAAATGGGTATCCCGTTCGGATACAATCTCACGCGGAACTCCATGCAGACGTACTACGTCACGGATATACCTCTCTGCCAATTGTGCTAGTCCCAAGGTGACTCAGATCGGTAAGAAACGTGCCGTCTTCGTCAATCTGTCTACAATCACCCAGACTACGTCGTGTCCTCGCTGGGTAACGGGCAAGCCCACCACTAAGTCCATGGTGATGCTCTCCCACTTCCACTCTGGCACTGGAAGTGGCTGCAACGGCCCTGCAGGCCTCTGATGCTTAGCCTTCACCTGCTGGCACACCAAACACTGCTGCATGAATTCACCTACATCCCGCTTCATTCCCCTCCACCAAAAGTCACATCTCAGATCATGGTACATCTTTGTGTTCCCGAGATGTATGGTGAACCTGGAACCATAAGCCTTAGTCAGGAGCTCTCTCAACAACTCCTCGTACCTGGGAATGCACAAACGTCCTCTCATGCGCAGCACCTCGTCAGTAAAGGAGAAGTCTCTAGGGTCCCTTGACAGTACTCTATCACGCAACGACTGCAGGTACGGGTCTGCCATCTGTCCTGTGATGATGCAGTCTATCAACTCTGGTCTCGTCTGCCGTGTCACAGTCACTGCCCCACAGTGCCCCAGTAACTCTAGGGGTTGCCAACTACCCATCTCCTCCATGAGTCTCCAACTCTATGCCTGTAAACTGGCCAAGTGGGATGGTGCCTTCCGGCTCAAGGCGTCAGCCACCACGTTAGCCTTCCTCGGATGGTGGGAAATGCTGCAGTCATAGTCCTCCAGGAGCTCTAACCAACATCTCTGTCTCATGTTGAGCTCCTTTTGGTCAAACAAGTACCTGAGGCTCTTATGATCCGTGAATATCTCAAAGGTCTCACCGTACAGGTAGTGCCTCCATGTCTTCAGCGCGAAGACGACTGCTGCCAGCTCTAGGTCGTGGGTAGGGTAGCTATGCTCATGGGGCTTCAGTTGTCGCGAAGCGTAAGTGACAACGCTACCCAGATACATGAGCACACCCCCTAACCCCTGCAAAGAGGCATTTGTGTACACAACGAACCCGCCACTACTGTCCGAAATGGTAAGCACAGGAGCCGAAGTCAGCCTCTCCTTCAACTACTGAAAACACGCCTCACAAGCGTCTGTCCAAGAAAAGGGCACGTCCTTTTGAGTCAACTGTGTCATAGGACGTGCAATCTGCGAGAAACCCCTAATAAACTGCCGGTAGTAGCCTACCAGTCCTAAGAAACTGCGGCTCTCTATCATTGTATGTGGTCTCTCCCACCTGAGCACTGCCTCTACCTTGGTTGGGTCCACAGCCAAGCCATCCCCTGAAATCACATGACCTTGGAAGGTTACCTGCCTCAACCAGAACTCGCATTTGCTGTATTTGGCATACAACCTACGTTGTCTCAATGTGTCTAAAACCATCCGCAAGCGCTATCCGTGCTGCGCCTGATCCCAAGAGTAGATGAGCACATCATCAATAAATACCACCACGAACTAATCCAGATATGGTCTGAACACTCGGTTCATCAAATCCATGAAAGCAGCGAGGGCGTTGGTCAGCCCAAATGGCATGACCAAAAACTTGTAGTGTTCGTATTGGGTGCGAAAAGCTATCTTGGAGACATAGGTCTTCTTGATCCTCAACTGGTGGTAGCCAGATCTCAAGTCTATCTTGGAGAAGATCGTGGCACCTCTCAACTGGTTAAACAGATCATCAATCCTCAGCAGCGGATATCTGTTCTTGATGGTGACCCTATTCAGCTGTCTGTAGTCTACACAAAGGCGTAGGGTACCATCCTTCTTCTTCACAAATAACACTGGGGCTCCCCACGAAGACGCACTGGGCCTCACAAAGCCCTTCTCCAGAAGGTCCTGCAACTAGGACTTGAGCTCTTGCAGCTCAAGTGGTGCCATCCTGTAAGGTGCTGTAGAAATGGGGCTGGTCCCCGGTACCAGTGAGATCTTGAACTCGATCTCACGCTCCGGTGGTAGTACCGGCAGCTCCTCTGGGAACACATTGGGGTACTCTCTGACCACCGGGATACTCTGAAAGTCTGCCACGAGCCAGGGCTCTGCACTATACAAGCCAAAAAGTCCTCACACCCCTGGCCCAAAAGTCTCGTCACCTGAAGTGCAGAAATGCACCTGAAGCCTCCGTCCACCGGTTGTCCGTGAAAGTCAAAAGAAGGCATCTCCGACATGGAGAAGACAATCTTCCTCTCAAAATAGTCCACCAAGGCATGGTAAGCGGACAACCAGTCCATCCCCAGAATCACGCCAAAGTCCTCCATCGGTATCACAATCAGATCAGCGGGGAGGCTGTGTCCCTCAACATTGACCTCACAGCCTGTGTAAACCTCCTTAGCTACAAACAACTGACCACCCGAACCTCTGATCACAAATGGATCCTCTAACAACACACAATCTTGTCCCAAACTGACAGCAAAACTTGTAGCAACAAACGAGTGCATGGCGTTGGAATAAAAAAGTGTGTAAATTAGTCTGCCGGAAACTGTAACCATACCTGCCACCACTGAACCTGAAGCTCTGGCATCTCTGTGTTTCAGGGTGTTGATACGCCCCTCAGCTCTCGGTGCGGAAGAAGCAGCCACACTCTGCGTCGGACGGGTAACCGTTGGCCGGTACCCTCCCCTCGACTGTTGTCCTCCCCCACGCACCTGGGAACTATGGCCTCCTGCTCGGTGCGAGGAGCATCTGCTAATCTCCAACCCTAGACGGGCAGTCCCTCCTAATGTGGCCCAGCTGGCCACACTGGTAGCAAAGGGGAACTTGACTCCCGCCCTCGGTAGGTCCCTGTAGACGGTTGGGCGAGGGTCCAATGTTGGCACCCAAAGGCCATTGACGGCCCCGCAAAGCATGACGGCTCTCCTGCGGGCGCCGCGTGCCTCCTCTCTCGTCAGCCTTATGAGTAGTCTGGCTGGTAGGGTCTCTTCCGTCCGCTGCAGTGTTATGTGCGGTTGGGTTGGTCTCCTCATATGTCATAACTGCCTCCACCACCCTCGAGAACATAGGAAGCTTCAGGGGTTTGACATACCCCTGAATAGCAGGCTGGAGCCCCTCGGTGAACCTCCATAGGCGCTCCTCCTCAGTAGCTACACCTGTCGCGGCGAAACGAGACAGCTCCAGGAAATGCATGCGATACGCGCTCACGGTCATCGTCCCTTGGAGGAGAGTGTGGAACTCCCGCCTCCTCTGATCCTGCCACGTCTGGGGGAAGTATTGCTCGCAGAAGAGGGTGGCAAACTGGTCCCAAGTCGGCTCGGCCCTCTCCTGACCTCTGACAGCCCTCCACCACCTGTGTGCCGTGCTCTCCAACTGGTACGTGGCAAAGGCCACGCGGTACTCCGCAGGGGGCAAAGGGTGTCGAACACCTTCTTGATCTGCTTGAGCTAATCCTCCGCCTCAATCAGGTCCTCATCCCCCTTGAAGGAGGGGGGCTTCAGCTTCCGGAATTGTCCAAAAAGCTCGTAATGGCGCTGAAGTGGGGAAACTGGTACGCCTCCAGGTAAGGAGGGCTCGTGCTCGAAAGTGTCAGAGGACGGTGGGGGCAGTGGAGGACCACCCCCTCTCCCACGTCCAGCGTTGCGTCTGTCTCGCAGTCCCACAGAGGACTCCCCCTCCACATCCCCAGGGAGAGGCGCCCGTGGAGGCAGGTGGAGCTCCTCTTTCACAATCTCTCGTATCAGTTGGGCGAGGTCCTAGGCCTGAACACCCGGAAGTAGTGGCTGGTCCACTGAGACGTCGGGCTCAACACGTCCACCCCTCCAACCTCGTCCATGGCCGCGTCCGCGGCCCGCTTCAATGACTCTACGTCGAGGCATCCTCTACAAGAAGACGTCAATTCCAATGGACATTCAGCAAAAGAACCTCAGGACAGATGTCAAAAGGCACGTTGTGGTGGTTACTCTAGTTACAAGCATGTGAATTGGTTATTCTCAAACTAGTTGGTTCACTTCTCGGGACGACCTTTCTCTGATACCATCTTGTTATGACCCGGTTCCCAAATCCCTACAGGACACGAGACCAGACCAACTCGACTGATCCCAAGACCCAGTCGTCCAATGAGAAAGTAACCAAAAAGCAAGAAAGTAAACCACATTCACCATACTAAGCAACTAACAGTAACAAAAGTACAGCAGTAAAGAAGTAAAACTACTACAATACACACCACCACAACAGTAGGAAAGTAAATAGGTACAAGAATATAAAGTACAGAATATCATAGTATAGAGGTGCAAGAACTACTCACTACAACTGAAAAGGAGTACAACAAGAAGCTACAACTGCTGGACTCTACTGGGCCCAGCACCCTCTACAGCCGTAGGCTCTAGTTGCTCAACACCTGGACCTGAAAAGGGGTTGAGTATAAAACGTCAGCGAACGCTGAGTAGAGTGGCAACCAACTAACTAAAGGTGGACAGGTAGCTGTTGTTTTTCAATTTCTTTCTTTCTTTAACTAATTTTTCTTCCTTTCACCACTTGGTTTATTTATTAGGTATCTTTCTTTATCTCGAATGTTCCTCGTGGGAACGATCTTGATTGCAGTCTTTTCCGAAGAGTAGAAGTCGCACGTGGTGCTCTCCTAGCTGGGAGAGTCCCCCTTAGTGGTCCTACACCCAGTCAACCACCCCAAGGTCACAGACAGATGTAACAGTAATTATGGCATGCGTGATAAGCGCACAGTTAGCTACCCTACACTAGCACGCGGTCAGTCATTTCCGTTAGCGGGTGCACCCAAAGCACAGCACAGAACCAGTATAGGGCATATCCCTCTCAGTAATAGGGGTCTAGCCCCTAATAACCAAATAGGGGTCTCGCCCCTCCACAGTCTGCGCACCCTCGCTTGACTACCCTGGTTTGCCCAGTGGGCCTAACAAGTCGGTGTAGGGCGGCTAGCTGAACCCCGGGCCCCGTGGGGTGGCTAGCTCTCTCCCTACACTAGTAGCTCTCCCTGGTACAGTGTACACAAGGGCCATAGAGTCGGTGCAAAGTGGCTAAACCCACCCCAGGTCTCACCCCGAAGGCGGCAATCACCCCTCTACACTAAGAGGTAATAGGCGCTCCCCTTGGTACCACGTACTCAAGAGGTAACACATTTCCCGTCGCATTTCCATATCCATTCCATATATTTTCAGAAGTTCAACTACTATTCCCCCCGTGGGGGCTATGCTCATATTCCTCAGGCCATACTATACCAGGTTTCATCATTTCTATTTCCATTCTCAAGTTATACACATGCAACTTGTATATTCTATTGTTCACATGTCCATATTCAGGTTATTCACAGGTAACTCGTGTTTCCAACATTCACCTTTCCATTTCAAATTTATGTACATGCAGCTCATATTATGTCATTTCACATGTGCGGCAGGAAAGTTACATTCAACAGTTAACTAGCACAAGTACTACTTATTTCGCAGGCAAATGTTATTCATTTACAGGCAATTGTTATCATTCTATCTACTCATTCAAGACTGCAATCCATTCAATATATACATTTCTAGTATTTCTAGTCCTAGGATTCATGCCATATCCTAGGTTCTAATCATTCATTCCACACATGCGTTTAGCTTTTAATTAAATTAAGGGGAAGCCACTCTACCGATGAACCCAGGAGTAGTGGGGGCATGAACGGTAGGCGCACGTGTCTCAGCAAGTCCTGAACCTGCAACGGAAACAAGTCCTATCACAAGGATCAATCACAAGAGAATACTCAGAACAGTATAGAAAGTCTTCTAACAAGTAGAGGAATTCATATGGGAAACATCGGTATCTTAATTGAGGAAATCGAACCTCAAACGGACCCTAAATGGGTCAAAAATAGTGTTTCTGACTCAAATCAGATGTCTGGAACAACTTCCAGACGTCTTAAAAGTGTCCAGTGCCATACCTCAAGTCCTGCGCCACTCCTCAGACGTCCAGGAACTCCGCTGGACTGTCTGGACCCAGTTCCAGACGTTCGACCACCTCTCCAGACGTCTGGAAGCGCTTCCCGTCGTCTGGTATGTCTCCCAGACGTCCAAATTGAGTGGGAGGGTGTGTCCCGCGCCTTCCTGAAACGAAACCTGTGCGAATCCGCCAAATCTCCTCAGAAAGGCATGCAATAGTGCCTCGGCGGAGCGGCCTACATAGCTATATCTGCAAAGAAGACGTACCTTCGCAAAGTCTACTCCTCAATCGTCAAGAACCTCCTCCAGACGTTGTCTACGTCGTCTGGACGTCGCTCCAGACGTTTGATTCTGGGAAAAACCTAGAACCAGAACCTACTTCCACCCTCTTGCGCCGCGCGTGGCAGCGCCGCGCCCTCTCGCCTGCTGCTCCGGCTGTAGTAGTGTCAGGGAGGACCTCCCCGACGCACTCCTTCACCTTGCGCACGCGCCACTTCGGCGATGAGCTCACCGGCGAGCTCGCAAGCTAAACTCCTCCCCCTCTCACGTTGCTCCTCCTCTCCTTCTCGCGCCACTCCCGCACTCTCACCGCTTTGCTGCTCTCGCTGGAGGGAAGGAGGAAGGTGGTTGGGAAGTGGGGTGGAATGAGGGAGAGGAGGGGGATTTATATAAGGGTGTGGGTTTAGGGTTTCGTCGGGGCCGAAGGAGAGAGAAGAAGAAGGAAACGAGAGGAGTGTACTGTCTGCACGCAGCACGCGCGTAGACGCGACTCGTATTCAAAATTTTCGATTTCCAGATGTCTAGGCAGATGTCCAGATGTCTGACCCACAGTCCAGACGTCTTAAAAGGCTCAAACAGCACGGGTCTTAACACAAGCTCTTTTCCAAGCCTTCCATCCTAACCTTTGGATTAACAGTATATATGCCTTTCTAAACAGTACATGTGTTATTTGAGATGTATATCCTCCTTTGATAAGGGGGAAACTTGAAAAAGAACTTGAGAAAACGCTTGCGCAAAGCCTATCATCTTATATCTCCGTGGTCCATCAAGAGCTAAAAAGTGTCACCCTAAAATAGGAGTTTGGATGGCTTAAGGTTGGAAAAGGAAGAGCATTTTTTATGACAATGTTTTTATAGATAAAAGAAGCACATTTTTGTGAATCGTTAACAAATTCCAACCGAAGAGTGCTTTACTCTCTCTTGGTCCATTTGGAGGTCCTGTCCCTCTCTTGGTCCCTGCGAGAGAAACCTTAGCTAAAGGTTGGGGGCCCCGATTGACCATCCTTGGTTGATCAGGGCCCTCCCCTCCTCTCTGAATCTTCCCCTCTCTCCTCTGGGCCTTCTTCTCCTCTGTCCAGAGCTTGGTGGCTGTGTTCATCTCGCACTGCTCACCTTGTTGGCACGTGGTGGCTCATTGGGGTTAAGGTTGTGTAGCAACATCGCAGGATCGTGCAGCGATTGTGGTGAGTCAACGACCATCCTTGGTTATCTGGTCTCAACGAAGGCACGGGATCTTGGCATTTGTGCCTTGTCTTCCTCGATTGGTGTGGTCGACGTGGGATTGTGGCGTGAGTGCTCGGCGATGGCTTAGATTTGGGGACTTTTGGCCGAGGAATGAAGGGAGGAGGAGTGCTTTTTGGTGGTAGTGTTTGCTGGTATGGAGCTATGCCTAGTGATGGTAGGTGGTGGTGTTTGGCCTCGTTTGGTCAAGGTGTAGATGCTCCATGGTTGAGGCATGTTCGTTGTCTTGCTGCAGTGTTTTGGTCCAACCAAGTTTTTGGTTCTATTTTCTCTTATGTTGATTTTGTTTCCTTTTGGGGAATGTTGATGTTCCCCTTTTGGGGTTGTTGGGTTTGATGCTCCCCATGGGGGATGCCAATGTTCCCCTTGGGGGTTTGATTGGGGAACGTGCGAGAATCCGTGCTTCTTACGACCAAGAATGTTCAGACTGTGTTTCGATGCCTGACTTTGGTCGAATTTTCCGTTTGCACTGATGGCTAGGGTTTATCCTAGTTGCACGATTGTATCTACGAGGATGGTGCAGTGGTTGGTTTCCCAATCACTGTTTGAACTCCATGTTTGTGATGTTTCTTCTTTTTTTATTTTTAGACTTAGGTCAAAGTTTTGTTTCGATTTCTTCCTCTTGTGGGATGTCAGGTTTCTTTTCTTTGTCCCTGCATCACTTGTATGGTTTCAACCCGTATAAATGAAAGCTCCCTTTGCTTGCAAAAAAGGAAAAAAGAAAACAAATCCCAAATGCATTGCATGGCTGATGGAGTGAATAAAAAATAAATGGAAAGTCAAGGGATGACATCGATGACGAAGATTAGGAATTACATCCAAACCTTTATAGAAAGATCAAGTCTTTTGTGTAATGTTCTCCATTTTTTTTTAATGTGGTACAAAAAATGTAAAAGTTAATGTCTATGGTAATGTGTTGACATGATACATTAATGTAAAATTACTATCAATTATTTTACATCCGTATAAAATCATTTAAAATTACTTTACACTGATGTAAAATCATCCTAAATCATTTTATACAGGTGTAAACCGATGTGTTACGTTAACGCGTTGCAAATATGTCTTATGGATTTGGCTAAACATATACTCGTATCTATTTATAAAATTCATATATCTATGCTTGATAGAGATTTTGACAAAAGACCTAACTCAAAAAGTAATCACACTAAGAAAATAGAAGGATTGATGACTCAGTTCCACCTTAACGTTTATACATCTGGGAGAGTGTGATAACTTTCGAATTTCACTATATATTTTCTTGGTAAATACAAAATACAATGAAATGATTTGTCCTCTGATCACGTAACCTCTTTCAACTGAACGGCCTCAACTTTTAAAGGTTACGAGATCCTCAAATAAGACGATCGTGATTAGTTGGATGAGCAATCGTGGGTCAAAGTCCACAATACCATGATCTCTACAGATTGTAATGACGCATGTATTGAACAACTGTTCTACCTCTGGTAGCTACTTCATAACCATATTTTGACGGAAGAGAGTGTAGTCTTGTCTTGTCGGACATCATAGTTGGCCAGATTTTGTCGGTCTAACCGACTAAATCAACCAGACTAGTGATGTCTCACCAACAACCTGTCATGCCAAAGCCTACAGGCGAACGTCACTGGCTAACCCACCAAGCAACCTACCTAGCTGGGGAAATTAACGCAACTAAGAAAGCATACCTAGGTAGGCCAGTCTTTATCGATCAATCAGCCCAACAATTTGATTGTCAAATAATTGGATTGCCTCCAATTGGGTACTCTGAGATGCCACTAGTGTCTAGGGCCTATTAAAAAGATTTTCCTTCCATCATAAATGCCTTACTCATTTACCCATCGGATGGGAAAATACAAACCCATATCCTTCAACCTATCGAATATCCATTTATAAATGAACTATATAATCAAATAATATATACAATAAAGTCAACTAAGAAACAAATGTAAGTAATGTAACGATCATACCATTTATAATATATATAGAAAATATAAGATTTCTTTTGACAATAAAAAAAGGTAACATGTCATACATAATATAAAGTCAAGAATATATATAAATTAGGGTACGAGTATGGAAACACGTATTGTAATATATTTTGCAACGCGCGATCAAAATCAACCAGTTAAAAATCAAATAGACCAAAACACACTGGTTAAAAATGATTTTCAATCAGTTGAAAATCAAAATACACTGGTTGAAAATGAAAATACATCTGTATATTTTACATTTCTATTGATAGTATATAATTTTTCACTTAAAATATAATTTTTCACGCAAGTGATGAAAAAATAATATTTCATCCAAAAAATCAATTTACATCAATAAAAATTTAAAATACATCAATTGAAATCATTATTCTTAATTTATACATTATAAAATACATTGCAACAAACTTTTTGAATATAAATTAAGATATGAGTTACTTTATCAGCTCAAGTTAATGTGCAATTTGCTCAAATCCATACTTATCCCTCAAATCTGATTTTGTTTTTTTTTTCTTTTTACTTTTAATAAATTTCATATCCAGATTCAAATCAGATTTTAACCCATTCTTTTTCGGGACAAGGTCAGGAAGACTTCCCTTCGGTAAGGTAACCCCAGGAGCAAGTAGGCACAACGAGACAGGACCAGCCGTCTCCCACCCTCGTTGCCTGATTCCCGTTGGCTAATCCTCGAGGGGAAACCGCGGGCACCACCGGGATCCCAACCACTATTTGAGGATGGGCCCTCCACCACCTCTCATCGAACTCCTCCGATCAAGATATTTGATGATGGACCGTGGTCCCCGCTTTGTCTTGGACATCCTTATCCCCATCCCATCCCACTCCCCCTCCTCCTGCTGCGACAAACCCATCTCACCATCGTCATCACATCCCAAAGAAGAACTCTTCTCCCTCCACATCCTGCTTTTCCCGCCTCCTTATCCTCCTCCTCCCCCCCTCCCTCTTCCCTACTACGGAGGTACCCACTTGGGGAAAAGTGCCCAAACCGATCACCCGGACGCCAAAGGAGGGATCTTGGCTCGGGATCTCGGAGTGCGGGCATCGTCGATCTTTCGTTGGCGTTCGATGGACTTTGGCACCCGTTGTGCCGGGGGATGGGTTGTGGAGGCTTTGCCTGCCGTGGGTAAGTTGGTGGGTGGGTGGGGATGCAAGGCTTCTTCTCCTCCCGCAAGGGTTGGTGTTGGATCCAGCAGATATCACGTTGCTGCCTTTGTCAATTATCAGGTCCTTGCAATGCTCTTCTAACTTCACGATTCGATTCCACGAGGGTTCCTCTGTTGATGGTGTGTTGGTTTTTTGAAGTGGAATGAGATGGTGTGCTGTGGTTTTCTTTCTTGGAGTGGCTTAGATCGGTAGTATCTTTATGCCAACCTAATAGTTGATGAAACCATGATTTTTTTTTTGTACGTCAACGTGATAAAAATTGTTATCTTTATCAAAACTTTCCTGTTTAATTTCGGCAAGTTCTGACGAAGTGATGTATGAGTTTTCTTCTTTCAGATGGACTTTCCCTTACTATAAATTTGAAGTTTGGCCGATTTGGTGCTCCTTAGTTGTTAGTGATATATGTTAACTTTTGTCATATTTAATGGAAATAAATATGGGCCAATTGTGATTAAATATGCTGATTTGCATGGTTTTGTCGGTTGATGAACCCTTTACTGGTAATGAAAGTTAAATTTAAACACGGGATGCCATTTTTTTACCAGCAATTTTCCTGAAATTTCAGTGGCACGAATTAATCCTAACTTGGTTTTGCTGACCTCCCACTCTCTGCTTTTGTAGTCATTTTCTGTTTAGTTTAGACATCTCCGGTGATTTGATGCGATTCCTTAATTCCAAATTATACTGTATTTGGGAAGATATATCTGATTCTGATTGCTGTGTCTTTGTTTTTATTACGGGCTGCAATTCAGATTGACCGAAAATGGTCTATTGGCAATCCGAAACAGTCGCGATTATTTGTTAAGGCCACTAATGCGGAGTCTAACAAGTGTGAATCGAGATATGTGGGCTCACCACTCGAGCCCCGAACACCAACAGGAATACTCTTGAAGAGAGTATTGAAGAATCAGCCCCAACTTTTTCATGTTGCCGTTGCGAAAGAGCTGGAGGAATTGGTGGCGGAGAGGGATGGTGCCGTCGCTCGGGAGGAATATAGCAAGGGTTCTCCTGAGGCTTGCCTTCACATGTTAGTATTGCCTAGCATTTACCTATTTCTTACAGGTTTTGGGATTTAATTTGGTAATTCACCCATTGGAATTTGGCTTTTCCCTTACATTGACATCTAGATTTAATGGATGCATTTGCTAAGAAATATGATGAATGGATTATACACATCCAAGTTGGTAAACGTTCTGTCTGATAAGAAATAGAATGGATTATATACATCCTATTTTTGGCTTATGCATCTGTGAAGCCTTTAGTGATTTCCATATTCATGCTGTCGTCTAGCCTCAATTGTATGCTAATGGCCCAATTGTTGGGGCCTGCTGTGAACAAACTACAGTAGAGGATCAAAGAGGATGGGTGATTTCGGTCAAACCTAACGATCAGGATTTCCATCAAAAGTTAAAAATGAAGGATGGTGATATTTTTTAATACAGGCATCCCATCTTATAATGCATTATATGAACACCAAAAAGTAATCATTTGATTGCCCATTTTGATATAGTGTAAGTACATAGCTTGATAGCTCTATTATTTCATTAACATAAGTAGTGTAGAAAAATTCCAAAGTCAAATTTTCATATCACTGTTTTTCAAAAAAAAAAAAAATTTCATATCAATGTCTTTAAGCGAAGTTTTCAAAGCAATTTTATATTTGAAATGCAATTTTATATTTCTCTCTCTCTCTTTTTTTTTTTGTCATTTTCCTGGACATGTAATTCGCATTTCCTAAATTGTGAGTCTATTGACAATTAAAGATGCTTAAAGCTGTACTTTTCTGGTTATATTGGGGTCCTTTTCAAGTTTAGATGTATCTCTATGAGGATAGGTTTTTTGTTCTTTTTTTGCCTTTTGAAGTTTTCATTAGCTTTTTGAAATTAATCATGTTTATCTTTTGTCCATTTATTATCCGTTTTTGTTGAACTCTCTTGGTCTTATGGCTATGCTCTTCATACTTTTGTATGATAACTGTAGAATATTCCCAAGGACACATTAGAGAAAGCGTTTCCACCTTCTTTTTTAATAGCATTAAATGACAGCATTCTTGTTTAGTTTTGAGAAAACTAGAGCAAATGGTGATCATGCTTGTCATTCGTAGTACCGTTGTCAACGATTTCCTGCTGTTTTAGGATATTGATATTGATTTATAATGTTGCTGTGGGCCTAGGCTTTATTTTTCTTTCTAACTCGTTGGACTGGGCTTGAAGTCATATCATATAGGATCTTATTTGGTAGAAACTAGACATTCCATCAATGTGAAGATTGTGATGAATATTTATACTTTTGCCGATACGAATAATTTGTTGGTGCAAGGGTATCACAATTATTGATTTTGATGATAACAAAATACTTGTTATTTGATATTTGCATTTGAGTTTAAGATTTCAAGATTATTGCAAATGAAAGCAAGTGTAAGGATCTCAAGTTCAAGATCATGGAGAAATGGAGGAGCTTGATGGTTAGATAAAAATATTAAGGAGCATGAAGATGATGAAGCTTCATATGGAGCGAAAGCTTGAAGATATGAAGAATAGGATAAATGGTTTCTTTTATGTATTTATATTTATATTTCTACTCTTTATTTTTCCTTAGAAATATTATAAAGAGCCCAAAAGTACATTATCTTAGTCCTAGGAACATCTTCCCATCATTAGGATACTTAGGTAAATTTAGAAAATTAAAATAGGCATCAGACAACCTGATCAGACGTTTAATATGGATATCAGATGTCTAATCTTAGACTTTAAGTCGTCTGACCCTTACGGATAGACATCTAAACATTTAGTTTGGAAATAATGTCTGTGACTATTGTCCTTAGACGTCTTGCTCATAGTCCAGATGTCTTCGAAGTTTTTCCGAGATGTTCAAAAATAGGATTGTTGGACTGTAAGAGTAAAATTTTCGAGGATCACCTTACGGTTATTTTAATATTACTTTCAAATGTCCGTAGTTTCGTCCAAACGTCTGATAAAGAGATGTTAGATCAAATCTGGCCTAAATCATGTTTTATCAGACCCTTTTAGCCATTGGCTTCTTAGGAAATCAATTCCCTCAGAGTACCCTTACCATCAGACGTCCAGACCATCTGTCGGATGTTTAGACCATCTGTTGGACGTCCAGTCCATTGTTTGACTCTTAAGATTTAGAACCCCATCTAGATTTAGTTTAAAACAGGAACAAACACGCACAAATTTAGACATTTAATTTCTTGTCCAAATGTCCTATAATAACATCCAAGATGTCTGACCATTAGACATGAGAAACTTGTTTCAATCTGATTCATTCCAGGAACACAGATCCTTCAGATCAGATGACCAGGAATAGTATTAGATGACTGATAAGACGTCTGGCTCTAATATTAGACGTCTGATCCTGCTATCAGTGCAATTATGAGCCTGATTTTGATTTTGGCCTAATCTTCCTTGCAATCAACCCCAACGGCTATAAGAATCTTCTAAAGTCTTCTTAAGAGTTCCTAAGCCCTCTTTATATATGGGAGGACCTTCACTTGACAAAAAAATACAAGAGAGAATATTTCCCACAATTCTAGTGATAAAAAAGAGAGATCAAAGAAGAAGGT
Organism: Thalassia testudinum; assembly: GCA_037157565.1. Lineage (NCBI taxonomy): Eukaryota > Viridiplantae > Streptophyta > Magnoliopsida > Alismatales > Hydrocharitaceae > Thalassia > Thalassia testudinum. Next base: position 124,491,489 of record JAZHRO010000036.1, on the reverse strand, counting down.
GCCACTGCAACTCCTTGCTATCAAGAGCGTCGATCCGTTATGCAAAATCATGCCTACACACTTCCATTTCAGGGAAGATTTTTTAGCCTATAGCAGCATAGTTAGATCATTTACTATTTAGGCTCTATAGATTTTGTATTTTCCATTTCTTTTGTGGTTGGATATTCACGTGGTGAATTTCCGTCTCCTTCGGGAGACAATACTCTTCGTGAAAAAGAAATGTTTGAGGTACGCTACCTTTGGGTTAAAGTAGCGTGGTTGTATTGAAGTTGAACTATCCTCGTTCAAATAGTTTGGATAGTGGAGTTGGTCGACTCGGTCGATTGGAAAATCCTAAATTGAGAGGCTTAGGTGGTTATTTTTACCCATGTTAGATTTCCACCTAAAAATACTTATCTCATTTGTGGTGAATGCTATTTGTGTGATTGGATTGATTTTTATTTTTATATATTTTATACACCACATTATTCACCTCTTTCTAGGGTAATTTCACAATTGTGCCTCCGGCCTGGAAGTCATAGTTATGAAATAAAATATTCTACCAGCATTTGTTTCACATCAAAGGGTAGATTATAGAGCACTATATGTAATTCCAATATTCCCAGTCAGATCCACACTACCGAATCATTTGAGCTCTAGAAGTACCTTTACCATCAATTTTCTGGAAAACACTTCTTATAACGACTGTGGGCTTGTTTACTAATATCAATCTGTAACAATATGAGCATCAAGTATGTTCAAATTGGATTTAAACTATAAATGCAGCTCGCATGTTATTGATAAAATAGAATTTTTCCATAAACTCCTCTATTGATACTCTTTCATTTCAATAACTTTTTTGCTTGTCATGTAGATTTTGTACCTATAGACATATAATTGTTATTGTTCACTGAGATAATTTGCCCCTTCTGTTAATTTTTTCTTTGTACCCCATCTTTTCTTTGCGTGATTTTTTCTCCTTTTGACTTGTCCTTGATGAATGCTGCAGGAGGATAGCAGATTTGAAAGAGCGTGAATGTGAATTTGCTGTTGAGGAGGTCATGTACATGTTGATCGTTCACAGCTTCTCGAAAGCTAAAGTTCCCATGGTCCCAAGGCTGGCAAAGTTCAGCACTGGTCGAACTGTGGATATATGGCCATCCAAGGACCATGAGCTCAAGTCCATTCACTCCCCCGAGGTCCTACACCTTGTAAAAGAACACCTCTTCAACATTCTTGGTCGGGAAGGTAGATATGAGAGCTCAGTAAACCTGCCAACAGCTGAAATCAAGAGGCTCCAACTTGGTCGGCTCTATGCTGCCTCCATAATGTACGGATACTTCTTAAAATCCGCATCATTGCGTCATCGGTTGGAGAGTAGCTTCGCACAGACGGTCGCTGACTATCCTCTAGGATGCACCATTTGTGTTCCACACCTTGACCGTCAGTTCAGCAACCTGGAAGAGAATCTTGTTCCCATCGGGAGGCCATTCGATGCAGTGTCCGTGCTGTCCCCAGGCATCAGCAGGTCTGGGAAACAAAAGAAGTTGAGGGACTATGTGATGGATTTGGATGTGAAGGCTGTCCAACTGTGTGCGAGCCTTAAGTCTCAAGAGGCTGCAAATCTCACTGAGAGCCATTGCTTGGCTATCTTTGGTGATGGCAATATGGACGCAATAGGCAGAGATGATGTTGTTGCCATCACATTTTCCGGATTGAAGAGATTGGTTCTGGAAGCTGTTGCTTTTGGAACATTTCTATGGGATGCCGAGAGATATGTCGAATCCATATACAGACTGAAGGAGAATCAGCTTGGAGTACGGCAATAATTCTGTGATCATATGGCAGACTCCAGTGTATAGCATGCCATAGCCTTTTTGTTCTTCCCCTCTTCTGTACATTCTGTTAGAAATATTAATGAATCAACAAATCTCGTTAGAACTAATGAGTGCAGATCAGAGGTGCAGATGTTGAGCAAGTTTTTAGTTGACTTTCTTTGGTTTAGTAGATTTGGATATGGCATTTTTTGCATGGATTAATTTATTTTTGAATGAGGTGGATGTCTAGGGGTTCTGGTTGTGATTATCCTGGTTTTTTTCATCTTGGTGAGATCTTGGTACTGTATTCCCATATCCTAATCTACATGACAGCCTCACGAGGATCTTATGACACCACCATAGGCACATATTAAATTTCCTGCCTCTAAACTTTGAAAACTGCTTGACATGTGAAAAACCATGTCATATTGCTCAAATTGAAATATGAAAATCGTTTGCTGCCTTAGAAGAGAAAGCATCACCATATTTTGATATAAATGTTAGGGAGATGGTGCTATGGGAATATTAGTCGAGAATATCTTTTTTGGTTGAAGTGGATGATGATATGTGTAACTCAGCGATGTCTTGACATTAGATGGCCCATTGAAAACTTTGGCCTGTTCAATCACGTAACCATACTTCTCTGCATAACACCCACACCGCCCCCTTCTCTTGTAGACAACCTTCTTCCGTTGGGCTTTGATTGGCCGTATGAGGTCAATTAGGTATCCTTTGACCTTCGGTTTACCTTCTCCCCCATGTAGGATATTTGCTCTACAACGATGGAGCCTCCATGTTGGCTTGCATGACGATTGGTGGCACTGAGTAGTTGTGCTGCAACTTTGTGGTTGAGGGGGCTTGAGGTTTGGGATGGCGGTGACGTGCTTGTCAAGGGGAGGCTAAAGGGTGAGGTACTTGACTTGTCATTGTTGACTTGCTCCGTTGAGGGCCTTTCTTTTCCTCATCGCCGGCTGTGCGACGTTGTGTGGGGACGTATGTTCAACAACCTCCAGCATGCAGGTGTTGGCAGGTGGAGGAGCACCTGCGAGCAGCTGCGGCTAGAAGATGCATCTGTTGTCCATTGGCGAGCGATCGCCGGTGTGTGGTGGAGATCCAGTGTACTGCTGCAGTGGATGGTTGGGGCCGCGTGTCCATTCGATGGTCAACGTTCGATGTTGGAGGTTTCTCTGTCGTTGCGGATGTATTTGGTCTTTTCTTTTTCTTTGTTTTTTAGATTAGGCTTGTTTTGTTGGGGGCCGCATGAGATATCGGACCTCATGTGGTTGAGTTTTCTGACCAGTAGAAATCGATTTAGACCTTTGGTCGACTTTATTGATTTGCTCATTGGCACGTTTCTTCGAGACTTGTCTTGTTGGCGTCTTGGCGTACCTATGAGCGTGGGATTAGCCCTCTTCGGGAGGCTGGCCAATTCCTGGTTACGAGAGGAGTCTTTTTTTTTTGTTTTTCATTTTTTTTTCTTGTCTTATTTCTGTGCTTTTAGGTTCCTTCATTTCTATGAGAAGTAACTTTCCCCTCTTTGAGGGCACTAGATCTTTCTTTGCTTTCTGAGATACATTTTCTTGTATCATGTTCTTCCCTGTCATGAAAATGTTTGTTCATATATATATAAAAAAAGAAAACTTTGGCCTGTGTTACGACCAGGGCATTAAACGTCGTTTAAGACGTCTGGGAAGTGGCCCAAACGTCTGGAGGCCTTCCCAGACGTCTGGTATTAAATTTTTTCGACATACGGGTTCGCGTCTACACGCATACGCGCGCAGACTGAACCCGCCGCCCTCCTTCTCTTTCCTCTCCCTCCCTGCAGACACAGTCGTCCTCTTTTTCTCTCTCCCCGCGCTGCCTTCAAATAGCGCCTCCCTCTCCCTTACCCTCACTCCACCGCCTTCTTCTTCTTCTCCCTGTCAGCGAGAGAGCGCGCGAGCGAGAGCAGCAACAGCGACTGCTGCAGGTGTGTGGGAGGAGGAGCTGTTGCGAGAGGAAGAAGGAGCTCGACCGCGAGGGTGCGAGCTTGCTGGGGCAGTTAGAGCCAGATGACGGGAGAGTAGTGAGCGTGGGGTGCCACGGAGGAGCTGCTGCAGCTCAGGCAGCAGGCAGACGCGGCGCGGCACGGCCGTGCGTTGCGGGCGGAGAGCGAAAAGGGTCTTGATTCTGGGAAAATTTCATAGAATCAGATGTTTACACTTACGTCTAGACGACAGAGAAGATGTCTGGAGGAAGGTTTAGACGTCTGACAAGTACAATATTTCTTATCTTCTTTTTACGCGTGTACGGCTATGCAGCCGTCCGCCGCGTTCTTCTACGCCTTTTCGTGATGAGAGCGGGCGCTTGTGTGTGCAGGATTTGTTCGGGAGGGTGCGAGGGCTCGCCATCCCACACAGATCAGACGTCTGGGCATAGCACCAGACGACGGAGAGGACCTCCAGACGTCCGGGGTGACAATCGGACGTCTGGAAACTAAGTCCAGACGATCCAGCGGGCTTCTGGATGTCTGAAGGACTGCACAGACCAAGGTATGACCTGAGCTACCTTTTAAGACGTCTGGAAGGAGTTCCAGACGTCTGATTTTGGGCAGACTCGTCTTTTTTGACCCGTTTAGGGTCCATTCGGAGTCCGTTTTCCGCGTTTCAAATTTCGTTCTTCCCAGATTTATTTCCTCTACCTGTTTATAGTAATTGCATACTGTTTCGAGTAACCTCTTATGTTGATCCTTGTATTAGGACCCCGTTCCGTTGCGACTCTGGGGGTTGCAGAGGCGCGCGGGATTGCCGATCACGCCTCCAATACTCCCGATTTTGCGGGTAGAGTAGCTTTTTTAATTATTTATCAAAAATTATGAAATTGTGAAATAATTAATAGAGTCTAGGGCATTGCATGAACCCTAGGGCTGGAAAACTAGATTGAATGATAGATCCTAGGGTATTGCATGAATCCTAGGACTGGAAAACTAGATTGAATGATAGATCCTAGGGTATGGCATGAATCCTAGGACTGGAAAACTAGTTGAATATATAAATATTGCAGTCTTGGAAAAGTAAAAAGGAAACAATAACTGTCTGTAAATTGGTTAACAGCTGCTGTTTATGAATGAATAATTACGGTTGAGAACATGGGTTATATGGATATAAAGCTGGAATGGTGAAACCTAAATTGGCTGAGTTAAAAGAGCATGAACCCTACGGGGAATTAGGAGTAGAACTCCTGGAAAGTGAATGGAATAGAATTGGGGAAGTGAGCTGGCCCTTGAGTACGGAGTATCAAGAAGAGCAACTGTCCCCCTGTTTAGTGCAGAGCGGAGCTAGCCGCCCCAGGGACCCGGGGTTAGGTCTGGCCACTTTGTACCGACTTTTGGCCCTCGTGTACACAGTACTGAGGAGAGCTACTAGTGTAGGGAGAGCACTAGCTACCCCATGGGTCCCGGGGTTCTGCTAGCCCTCCTATATCGACTTAGGCCCACTGGGCAAACCAGGGTAGTCAGGCGAGAGTGTGCAGACTGTGAAGGGGCAAGACCCCTGTTTGGTTACTGTGGAGGGGCTGGACCCTTGTTACTGAGAGGGCTCTGCCCTATACTGGTTCCGTGCTGTGCTTTGGGTGCACTTGTTAACGGAAACAACTGATCGCGTGCCAGTGCGGGGTAGTTACCCGTGCGTTTATCGCGCGTGCCGTAGTCACCGTTACGTTTGTCAGCGACCTTGGGGTGGTTGACTGAGGGTAGGACCACCACGAGGGATTCTCCCGGCTAGGAGAGCACCACGTGTTACTTCTACTTTTCGGGAAAGACTACAATTAAGATCGTTTCCATGAGGAACATTCGAGATCAAGAGAAAGATCTGAGAAATAATTCAATAGTGAATAAATGGAAAAATGAAAGCAAGAAATAATAAATATAACAGCTACTATCCACCGTACTGTTTCTTTTAGCTTTTAGTTGCCACTCTACTCAGCGTTTCGCTGACGTGTTACCCTTGTTACTTTTTCAGGACCAGGTGTTGAGCAGCCAGAGTCGGCGGCTGCAGAGGGCACTGGGCCGAGTAGAGCCCAGTAGTGTTAGTTGTGGTACCCACTATACTTTTCTTTTCGTTAGTAGTTTCTGTTACCCCTGTACTCTTTTCGTTGTAAGCTTCATGTTTATGTACCTATTTAATTCTCTACTGTTGTGGTGGTGTATACTGTAGTATTTCTTTTCTTTATTGCTGTATTTGTTACTACTAGTTATATACATGGTGAATGTGATTTATTTTACTGCTCTTTTGGTTACCTTCTCGTTGGACGACTGGGTCTTGGGATCAGTCGAGTCGGTCCGATTCTCGTGTCTCGTAGGGATTCAGGAATCGGGTCGTTACAAGATGGTATCAGAGCAAGGTCGTCCCGAGAAGTGAACCAACTGACTGGAAAATAACCAATTCACGTGTCTGTAACTAGAGTAGCGACCACAACGTTTTTTTTGACATAAGCTCTTAGATTTTTTCGTTAGATATCGTTCCATATTGATGTGTTTCCATTTTGTTTTCGCGTCTCCTTGCAGGAGATGCCTCGACGCGGGACTAGCGAGGCGGGCTGCATACGCGGCCGAGGACGAGGTCAGCGAGGTGGGAGTGTTGCGGTCAATGTCTCAGTAGACCAGCCACTGCTCCCGGGCACTCAGGCCCAGGACCTCACCCAGCTGATACGAGACATAGTGCGAGAGGAGCTCCACCCGCTGCCTCGAGCGCCTCTCCTTGGGGCTGCGGAAGGGGAGTCCTCTGTGGGACCACGCGACGGACGTGGCGCTGGACGCGAGGGAGGGGATGGGCCGCCACCGTCCCCACCTTCCTCCGACACTTCTGTGCACAAGGCTTCCTTACCTGGAGGTGCACCAACATCCCTACTGCAGCGCCACTTCGAGCTTTTCGGGCAGTTCCAGAAGCTGAAGCCCCCCTCCTTCAAGGGGGATGAGGACCCGACCGAGGCAGAGGACTGGCTCAAGCAGATCGAGAAGGTTTTTGACACCCTTCGCCCCCCGGTGGAGTGCCGCATGGCCTTTGCCACGTACCAGCTGGATAGCGCGGCACACCGGTGGTGGAGGGAGGTCAGGGGACAGGAGAGGGACGAGCCGACCTGGGACCGGTTCGTCACCCTCTTCTGCGAGCAGTACTTTCTCCAGACGTGGTAGGACCAGAGGAGGCGGGAGTTCCACACTCTCCGTAAGGGGACGATGACCGTGAGCGCGTATCGTAGCGTTTTCTGGAGCTGTCCCGCTTCGCAGCGACAACAGTAGCCACTGAGGAGGAGCGCCTTTGGAGGTTCACCGAGGGGCTCCAGCCTGCGATTCGAGGGTATGTCAAACCTCTGAAGCTGCCTATGTTCTTGAGGGTGGTGGAGGCAGCTATGACCTACGAGGAGACCAACCCACCCGCACGAGATACTGACGGCCGGCGGAAGAGGCCCTACCAGCCAGACTTTTTATAGGGCCGGCGAGAGAGGAGACACGTGGCGCCCGCAGGAGAGCTGTCACATTTTACAGGGCCATCAGTGGCCTTTGGGGGCCCTCGACAGGGGCCAGTTGCTAGCACCGGACCCCTGCCCAGCCGACAGCAGGGACCCACTGAGGGCGGGAGTCGGGTTCCCCTCTGCTACCAGTGTGGCCAGCCAGGCCACATCAGGAGGGACTGCCCGTCTAGGGCAAGAGGTCAGCAGATGCTTCCCACGTTGAGCATTGGAGGGCGAGCAGGAGGTCGAATTTTCCAGGCGCGAGGAGGAGGACAACAGTCACGAGGAGGGTACCGGCCAGCAGCTACCCGTTCGACGCAGAGTGTGGCTGCTTCGTCCGTACCTAGGGCTGAGGGGCATATCAATGCCCTGACACACAGGGATGCCAGAGCTTCGGGATCAGTGGTGGCAGGTATGGTTTCAGTTTCCGGCAGACTCGTTTACACGCTTTTCGATTTCGACACTACGCACTCGTTTGTTGCAGCCAGTTTCACAGTTAGTTTGGGCCAGGATTATATGCTGTTAGAGGATCCGTTCGTGATTAGAGGCCCGAGTGGTCAGCTGTTTGTAGTTGAGGAGGTATACACGGGTTGCGAGGTCAGTATTGGGGGACATAGCCTTCCCGTTGACCTGATTCTGATACAGATGGAGGACTTTGGCGTAATTCTGGGGATGGACTGGCTGTCCGCTTACCACGCTTTGGTGGATTGTTTTGAGAGGAAGATCGTCTTCTCCATACTGGAGTCTCCTTCTTTCGAGTTCCACGGTCAGCCAGTGGATGGAGGCTTCAGGTGCATTTTTGCACTTCGGGCGGCGAGACTTTTGAGCCAGGGGTGTGAGGGCTTCCTAGCTTGTGTGGTGGCAGAGCCCAGCCCTATGGCAGACTTCCAGAGTATCCCAGTGGTCAGAGAGTACCCCGACGTGTTCCCAGACGAGTTGCCAGGACTATCGCCCGAGCGTGAGATTGAGTTTGAGATCTCACTAGTACCAGGGACCAGCCCCATCTCCACCGCACCATACAGGATGGCACCACTTGAGCTGCGAGAGCTCAAGTCCTAGTTGCAGGATCTTTTGGAGAAGGGCTTTGTGAGGCCCAGTACGTCTCCCTGGGGAGCCCCGGTACTATTTGTAAAGAAGAAGGATGGCATCCTACGCCTTTGTGTGGACTACCGACAGCTGAATAAGGTTACCATCAAGAACAGATATCTGCTGCCGAGGATCGATGACTTGTTTGACCAGCTGCAAGGTGCCACGGTATTCTCCAGGATCGACTTGAGGTCTGGATATCACCAGTTGAGGATCAAGGAGGTAGACGTCTCCAAGACAACTTTCCGCACCCGGTACGGACATTACGAGTTTCTGGTCATGACGTTTGGGCTGACCAATGCCCCCGCTGCCTTCATGGACTTGATGAACCAGGTGTTTAGACCGTACTTGGACTAGCTTTTGGTGGCATTCATTGATGATGTGCTCATCTATTCTCGAGATCAGACGCAGCACGGACAGCACTTGCGGATGGTTCTGGACACACTGAGACGACGTAGGCTGTACGCCAAATACAGCAAGTGCGAGTTTTGGTTGAGGGAGGTGACCTTCTTAGGTCATGTGATCTCTGGAGATGGCTTGGCAGTGGACCTAGCCAAGGTTGAGGCAGTGCTCAGGTGGGAGAGACCGCGTACAGTTACTGAGATTCGCAGTTTCTTGGGACTGGCAGGCTACTACAGGTGGTTTATCAGGGGCTTTTCACAGATTGCACGTCCTATGACACAGTTGACCCGGAAGGACGTGCCCTTCACTTGGACAGATGCCTGTGAGGCGTGTTTTCAGGAGCTGAAGGAGAGGCCGACTTCGGCTCCCGTGCTCACCATCCCTGACAGTAGTGGCAGGTTCGTTGTGTACACGGACGCCTCCTTGCAGGGGTTGGGGGGTGTGCTCATGCAGAGGGGTCACGTTGTCGCTTACGCTTCGCGGCAACTGAAGCCCCATGAGCATAGCTACCCTACCCACGACCTGGAACTGGCAGTTGTTGTCCTCGCGCTGAAGACCTGGAGGCACTACTTGTACGGTGAGACCTTCGAGATTTTCACAGATCACAAGAACCTCAGATACCTATTTGATCAGAAGGAGCTCAACATGAGATAGAGACGTTGGTTGGAGCTCCTGAAGGACTATGACTGCAGCATTTCCTACCACCCAGGAAAGGCCAACGTGGTGGTTGACGCCTTGAGCCGGAAGGCGCCCGCACACTTGGCCAGTTTACAGGTGCAGAGTTGGAGCCTTTTGGAGGAGATGGGCAGTTGGCGACCCCTAGAGTTACGGGGGCACTGTGGGGCAGTGACTGTGACACGACAGACAAGGCCAGATCTGATAGATCGCATCATCACAGGACAAATGGCTGACCCGTACTTGCAGTCCTTACGCGACAGAGTACTGTCAGGAGACCCGGGAGACTTCTCGTTCACAGACCAGGTGCTGCGCCTGAGGGGACTGTTGTGTGTTCGCAGAGACGAGGAGCTGTTGAGAGAGCTCCTGACTGAGGTACACGGTTCCAGATTCACCATACATCCTGGAAACACGAAGATGTACCATGACTTGAGACGCGAGTTTTTGTGGAGGGGGATGAAGTGGGATGTGGGTGAATTCGTGCAGCAGTGTTTAGTGTGCCAGCAGGTGAAAGCCAAGCATCAGAGGCCTACAGGGCCGCTACAGCCACTTCCAGTGCCAGAGTGGAAGTGGGAGAGCATCACCATGGACTTGGTGGTAGGCTTACCTGTTACCCAGCGAGGACACGACGCAGTCTGGGTAATCATTGATAGATTGACGAAGACGACGCGTTTCTTACCGATCCGAGTCACATTGGGGCCAGCACAGTTGGTAGAGAGGTATATCCGCGATGTGGTATGTCTACACGGAGTTCTGCGGGAGATCGTATCCGACCGGGATACCCACTTTACGTCCCAGTTTTGGGTTGAGTTTCAGCAGGACCTGGGGACGCGGTTGAGGTTTAGCACAGCTTACCACCCCCATATGGATGGACAGTTTGACGCACGATATAGACACTTGAGGACCTTTTGCGTGCCTGTGTACTGGACTGGAGGGGCTCTTGGGAGGAACACTTGACCCTGGCAGAGTTTGCATACAATAACAGTTATCACTCGAGCATCGGCATGGCACCCTACGAGGCTCTGTACGGATGGAGATGTACGGCACCCTTGAGTTGGGTTGAGGTGGGGACCAAGTGGGAGGTTGGCCCCAGGCTGATCCGGCAGAGTCAGGAGGTAGTCGAGCAGATTCACAGGCGACTCCACACTGTCAGGAGCAGGCAGAAGAGCTATGCAGATCGGAAACGCAGAGAGGTGCAGTTTGAGTTTGGGGACCACGTCTTCCTTCGTGTTTCGCCCATGAAGGGCCTGCAGCGGTTTGGGGTGAGAGGGAAGCTCGCGCCGAGGTTCGTGGGGCCCTTTGAGGTCCTGGAATGGGTTGGACCCATTGCTTACAGGCTTGCCCTCCCTTCTCAGCTTTCTGGTGTGCACGACGTGTTCCACGTGTCCAACCTCAGGAAGTACGTCGCCGATCCCAGTCACGTCCTGAGTCACGAGAGCGTTGAGGTGGGCGACGACCTGACCTACCCTGAGCGGCCAGTGCAGATTCCTGACAGAGCCGTTCGCAGTCTGAGACGAAAACAAGTACCCCTGGTGAAGGTCTTGTGGAGGAGCCAGCGGTACGAGGAGGCTACCTGGGAGCCTGAGGCGGCGATGCGGGAGCGGTACCCAGAGCTTTTCGCGGGTACGTCTTTTCGGACCGGCTTCGGTCCTCTTTGAGTTTGTTATGTATATATTGTTGTTTCTCGCACCCTAGTTAGCGCAAGTTTCGGGGACGAAACTTCCTTTGAGTTTGTTATATTATTACGACCAGGGCATCAAACGTCGTTTAAGACATCTGGGAAGTGGCCCAGACGTTTGGCCAGACGTCTGGTATTAAATTATTTCGGCGTATGGGTTCACGTCTGCGCGCACAGACTGAACCCGCTGCCCTCCTTCTCTTTCCTCTCCCTCCCTGCAGACACAGCCGTCCTCTTTTTCTCTCTCCCCGCACTGCCTTCAAATAGCGCCTCCCTCTCCCTCACCCTCACTCCACCGCCTTCTTCTTCTTCTTCTCCCTGTTAGCGAGAGAGCACGCAGGCGAGAGCGGCAGCAGCGACTACTGCGGGTGTGTGGGAGGAGGAGCTATTGCGAGAGGAAGAAGGAGCTCGACCGCGAGAGTGCGAGCTTGCCGGGGCAGCTAGAGCCGGTCGGCGGGAGAGCAGTGAGCGTGGGGTGCCGCAGAGGAGCTGCTGCAGCTCAGGCAGCAGGCGGACGTGGCACGGCACGGCCGTGCATTGCGGGCAAAGAGCGAAAAGGGTCCTGATTCTGGGAAAATTTCCCAGAATCAGACGTCTGGACTTACGTCCAGACGACAGAGAAGACGTCTGGAGGAAGGTCCAGACGTCTGATAGGTACAACATTTCTTATCTTCTCCTTTTTATGCGTGTACGGCCATGCAGCCATTCGCCGCGTTCTTCTGCGCCTTTTCGTGATGAGAGCGGGCGCATGTGTGTGCAGGATTTGTTCGGGAGGGCGCGAGGGCTCGCCATCCCACACAGATCAGACGTCTGGGCACAGCACTAGACGACAGAGAGGACCTCCAGACGTCTGGGGTGACAATCGGACGTCTGGAAACTAAGTCCAGACGATCCAGCGGGCTTCTGGACGTCTGAAGGACTGTACAGACCAAGGTATGACCTGAGCTACCTTTTAAGACGTCTAGAAGGAGTTCCAGACGTCTGATTTTGGGCAGACTCGTCGTTTTTGACCTGTTTAGGGTTCATTCGGAGTCCGTTTTCCGCGTTTCAAATTTCATTCTTCCCAGATTTATTTCCTCTACCTATTTACAGTAATTGTATACTGTTCCGAGTAACCCCTTGTGTTGATCCTTGTGTTAGGACCCCGTTCCGTTGCGACTCTGGGGGTTACGGAGGCGTGCGGGATTGCCAATCACGCTCCTAATACTCCCGATTTTGCAGGTAGAGTGGCCTTTTCAATTATTTATCAAAAATTATGAAATTGTGAAATAATTAATAGAGTCTATGGCATTGCATGAACCCTAGGGCCGGAAAACTAGATTGAATGATAGATCCTAGGGTATGGCATGAATCCTAGGACTTGAAAACTAGTTGATGTTATGAACGCGCAGCTTCAGACGTTTTTAAGACGTCTGGGAGGTGTCCCAGACGTCTGGAACCCCTTCCAGACGTCTGGGATTCGGTTATTTTCGGCACGCATGTTTCGTCTGCGCGCCTGAGCGCACAGACCTGCAAGTGTCTCTCTCTCTCTCTTTTTCCCTCTCCCTCCTGCGCCCTCTGTCCTGCTCTCTCTCTCCTCCTCGCGCAGCCTTAAAAGGCCACGCCCTCCCCCTCACTCCCGTCACCTCCGTCCCCTTTCCTCTTCTCCTTCCAACCGGTGCGCGAGAGCGGGCGCAAGTGAGCAGTGGTAGCGACAGCCGCGGTGAGCGTGGGAGGAGGTGCTGCGCGTGGGAAGAGCCGCTTGGCCGTGAGGGCGAGCTCGCCGGGGCTGCTAGGGCCGGCCGGCGGGGGGGAAGCAGCAGACGTGGGGTGACGCGGGAGGCTTGCTGCAGCTTGAGCAGCAGGCGGACGAGGCGCGGCGCGGCCGAGCGTCGCGAGCGGAGGGCGAGTCGCGCCCTGGTTTTGGAATTTTCTCCAGAATCAGACGTCTGGGCTTACAACCAGACGGCAGGGAGGATGTCTGGAGGATTGTCCAGACGTCTAAAAGGTGAGTTTTTCGTCTTTCTTCCTCTTCTTCGACCGACCGTACTAAGAGAGAGAGGAAATGGGTACGCGCAGGTTCTGAGATTCGCATCCAATGCGAATCAGATGTCTGGTTGCAGTGCCAGACGACGGGAACGTCTTTCAGACGTTCGGGGTGACCATCGGATGTTTGGGAACTAGGCCAGATGCCCCCGCAGGCTTCTGGACGTCTGAGAGACCACGCAGAGCAAAGGTAACCTCTGATCCACTTTTTAAGACGTCTGATTTTGCACTATTTCGTCGTTTTTGACCCGTTTAAGACCCGTTCGGAGTCCGTTTTCTGCGTTTCGAGTTGCGTGCTTTTCGGAATTACATCCTCTACCCATCTACAGTAGTTGTATACTATTTTGAGAAACTCCTTGTGTTTGATCCTTGTGATAGGACCCTGTTCCGTTGCAGTCTCGGGGGTTGCGGAGGCACGCGGGATTCTCGACCACGCCCCCAGTACGCCTGTTGTAACCGGTAGAGTGGCTTTTAAGTTATTAGTATAATCTGTTAATTATGGAACCATAAATAGAACCTAGGACATTGCATGATTCCTAGGAATGAGAAACTAGAATGAATGGTAGATCCTAGGGTGTTGCATGAATCTTAGGGCTGGAAAACTAGATTGTATAATAGATCCTAGGGTATGGCATGAATCCTAGGATGGGAAGAACTAGTGGAATATATGAATACTGCAGTCTTGGAAAATGTGGAAAGGAAATAATAGCTACCTGTAAATTAGTTTAACAGCTGCCTGTTATGAATAAATGAGCATGTCTGGGAATATGGGATGTATGAATGTGAAACTGGGAGGGTGAAATCTGAATGTGCTGAGTTAAAAGAACTGGAAGCCTACAGGGAATTAGGAGTGGAACTCCTGGAAAGAGAAAGGAATGAAACTGAGAAAGAAAGACGTGGTAGTGTGCTGTCTCTTGGGTACGTAGTACCAAGGGAAGTACCTGTACCTGTTTAGTGCAGAGTGGAGCCAGCCGCCCCAGGGACCCGGGGTTAGGACTGGCCACTTTGTACCGACTTGCTGGCCCTCGTGTACGTAGTACCGAGGAGAGCTACTAGTGTAGGGAGGTACTAGCTACCCCACGGGCCCCGGGGTTCTGCTAGCCTCCTACACCGACTTGTTAGGCCCACTGGGCAAACCAGGGTAGTCAGGCGAGGGTGCGCGGACTGTGGAGGGGCAAGGCCCCTGTTTGGTTACTGTGGAGGGGTTGGACCCCTGTTACTGAGAGGGCTCTGCCCTGTACTGGTTTCGTGCTGTTCTTTGGGCGCACCTGTTAACGAAAACGACTGACCGCGTGCCAGTGCGGGTTAGTTACCTGTGCGTTTATCGCTCGTGCCGTAGTCACCGTTACATCTGTCCGTGACCCTGGGGTGGTTGACTTAGAGTAGGATCACCACGGGGGACTCTCCCGACCAGGAGAGCACCACGTGCTACTTCTACTGTTCGGAAAAGACTGCAATCAAGATCATTCCCACGAGGAACATTCGAGATCAAGTGAAGGATCTGAGAAATAGATAAATTGTGAGACAATAGAAAGACGTAATTAAAGAAAGTAACAGAACATAACAGCTACTGTACACTCTACCGTTTCTTTTGTTTTAGTTGCCACTCTACTCAGCGTTTTGCTGACGTGTTACACTCGTTACCTTTCAGGACCAGGTGTTGAGCAGCTAGGGTCAGCAGCTGCAGAGGACGCTGGGCCGAGTAGGGTCCAGTAGAGTTACCACTGTTCTCTTGTACCTCTTTTTGGTTCCACTGTAGTGAGTAGTTCTTGTTATGAATGTTGTTCTACTGTTGTGGTGGTATATACTATAGTGGTTTCTTTCCTTACTGCTGTATTTTCTTACTGTTAGTTATATTCATGCTGAATGTGGTTTATTTTATTGCTCTTTTGGTTACTTCCTCGTTGGACGACTAGGTCTTGGGATTAGTCGAGTCAGTCCGGTTCTCGTGTCTCGTAGGGACTCGGGAATCGGGTCGTTACAGTTGAATATATAAACATTGCAGTCTTGGAAAAGTAGAAAGGAAACGATAATTGTCTGTAAATTGGTTAACAGTTGCTGTTTATGAATGAATAATTACGGTTGAGAACATGTGTTATATGGATATAAAGCTGGAACGGTGAAACCTAAATTGGCTGAGTTAAAAGAGCATGAACCCTGCAGGGAATTAGGAGTAGAACTCCTGGAAAGTGAATGGAATAGAATTGGGGAAGTGAGTTGGCCCTTGAGTACGGAGTACCAAGGAGAGAAACTGTCCCCCTATTTAGTGCAGAGCAGAGCTAGCCGCCCCAGGGACCTGGGGTTAGGTCTGGCCACTTTGTACCGACTTTTGGCCCTCGTGTACACAGTATTGAGGAGAGCTACTAGTGTAGGGAGAGCACTAGCTACCCCACGGGCTCCGGGGTTCTGCTAGCCCTCCTACATCGACTTGTTAGGCCCACTGGGCAAACCAGGGTAGTCAGGCGAGGGTGCGCGGACTGTGGAGGGGCAAGACCCCTGTTTGGTTACTGTGGAGGGGCTGGACCCCTGTTACTGAGGGCTCTACTTTATACTGGTTCCGTGCTGTGCTTTGGGCGCACCCGTTAACGGAAACGACTGACCGCGTGTCAGTGCGGGGTAGCTACCCGTGCGTTTATCGCGCATGCCGTAGTCACCGTTACGTCTGTCAGCGACCTTGGGGTGGTTGATTGAGGGTAGGACCACTACGAGGGACTCTCCCAGCTAGGAGAGCACCACGTGTTACTTCTACTTTTCTGGAAAGACTGCAATCAAGATCGTTCTCACGAGGAACATTCGAGATTAAGAGAAAGATCTGAGAAATAATTCAATAGTGAATAAATGGAAAAATGAAAGCAAGAAATAATAAATATAACAGCTACTGTCCACTGTGTTGTTTCTTTTAGTTTTTAGTTGCCACTCTACTCAGCGTTTTGCTGACGTGTCACCCTTGTTACTTTTTCAGGACCAGGTGTTGAGCAGCCAGAGTCGACGGCTGCAGAAGGCGCTGGGCCGAGTAGAACCTAGTAGTGTTACTTGTAGTACCCACTGTACTTTTCTTTCCGTTAGTAGTTTCTGTTACCCCTATACTCTTTTCGTTGTAAGCTTCATGTTTATGTACCTGTTTAATTCTTTACTGTTGTGGTGGTGTATACTGTAGTATTTCTTTTCTTTACTGCTGTATTTGTTACTGCTAGTTATATACATAGTGAATGTGGTTTATTTTACTGCTCTTTTGATTATCTTCTCGTTGGACGACTGGATCTTAAGATCAGTCGAGTCGATCCGATTCTCATGTCTCGTAGGAATTCAAAATCCAGGTCGTTACAGCTTGTTAGCATGGAACCACCATGAAATATCTTTATCGCATAGCATCATCGTGTGGACAAAATTGAATGCATTAAAGAATTGCATCGATGGTGGAATTTAAAATATCAAATGATATTATAATCAATGCCTTTTTTCCATGGGACGAGGAAGAGCCCAAAAGGCTGGAAAAGAAGACAGCCATTGAAAACTCCAACCAAGGTATTAATCAAAATCCATGGAAATAATTGAGAGGATGGTAAAGGATGGTTACATCTCCTGGTTGGGATAGACAGCAATTTAAAACAAACAATCCCCACCTTAAAAAATTTAAGTTGTCTAAATAAAATAAAATAACCCCATTAGATGTCACAAAAATGTTATTTTCCCAACAATCGCGTACACAATTTAAATTTCCAGAACTCATGAAATAACAAAAAATGAGCAACTTGTTATCTTGCACTCAATACAAAATAACTTTTGGTTTGAACCCCACTTGTAGCATTTCTAATTTTAACTTGAAGAAACATGGTGAGTAAGGTAATAGAATGTACATGATATTGAACACCGCACATTGTGATGTAATAGGGTGAGGACATTATGGGCCTGGCACTGATACCTTGATTTTCACGGATGTTACTAGGGAATAACCCAAATTTCCATAGCCGTGCCCCCAACGACTACACCCACTTAGGTGAGATTTACCAAGGGTACATGACACCCAATACCCTACACATTATGAGCCTTGATCATGTTATGAGCCTTGCTCAACCTATGTTGTTGCACTATCTTTTATTGGGTACATCACCATAGGGATGGGTGTAGATATGGGTTTGCAGTCAGAAAGTCGAATTTGCCCAAGATCTTTTCTACATAATATGATTTTGAAATGCTGATTTGACTTTTATTTTCCTTCAACTTAATTCCTAATATGAAATTTGCCAAACCCAAATATTTCATATCAAAATTAGATGGGAGAAAAAATTTTCACATCATTAATGATTTCAAAACTAATACATAAAATAAGAATATCATCAGTATAAAGGCACGAAGTGACATAATCATCATTCACTACTTTTGAATAAACACATTTACAAAATTCATTGCTAACAAAACCATCGGAAAGGACACTAGAATCAAACTTCTCATCCTATTATTTTGGAGCTTGCTTTAGCCTGTAAAAATACTTTATTAATTCAAATACTTTCTTTTTCGCTCCCCTTAGTAATAAAACTTTCAGGTTATTCTATGAATATCTCTTCTTCTAAATCTCCAATCAAAAAGGTTATTTTGATATCCATTTGATATATTTTTTATTTGCATATAGAAGCCAAGGCAACCAAATTTCTAATGGTTGTAATCCTAGTGATAGGTGAATATGCATTAAAATTATTGAAGTCATACTTTTGTGAGCATTCTTTAGCAACTAATCTTTTCTTACAATTTTCCATAGGACCATCGTCTTTAAGCTTCTTAAAATCCCATTAGCACTCAGTTGATTTATGGTGAAGGAAGAAGCAACATTCATGAAATAGGCCTAAAATAAAGAATAAAAGCTCATTGAAGAGCACCAAGCACCAAACCACCTCAAGGCAGGATGCCATTGAGATGGCAAGACTCGCTGGTTAGCCCAACACCTAATTGGGCCAAACCCAAAAACTTGCTAGTAAAATATGATCGATCGAAGAGCAAGCTAGCAGGCCAGCCGTTGCCGTCAGAGCCCAAGTGATGAAAGCCGGTGCAAAGGTATAGGAATCAAGGTGACGATGTGAGAACAGAGGCATCGACGTGGTCAACGAGATAACCCAAAAGGATTACACCTTCAATATATGTAAATATGATCATTATTGTTGATGTTCCCAAGATCCCCTATATAAGGGGCACCCGGACATCTTGGAAAGGGGAGCATGATCTCTTGTACAAAATATATTTCACTAGTGCATCTTAAAGGAGAACATCCACTCTCCAAAGACAAGGGCAAATCCTCCTAACTTAATTCTAAGGTGGGAAGGACACAGTCACCCCCCCCCCCCCCCCCCCCCCCCCCCAATCAAGAGAGAGGGGATGAAGAATTCTCCCATCTCACCACCAAGGTGAGCGAAGAACACAGTCACCCCTCCCTAAAGAGAGAGGAGACAGAGAGTTCACCTATCTCATTACCAAAATGGGTAGAACATAGGTAAACCCCCCAAGAAAGAGCGAGGGTGAAAAATGCACCCCCAAAAGAGGGAGAGGATGAGAACCCCCCCTTCATAGAGAGAGTGAGGATGAAAAATCCCCCCATCTCAACACCAAGGTAGGTGGAACATAGCTAAACCTTCGCCAAGGGAGAGGTGACGACACCCCCATATCGAGGTGAGTAGAAGATGGATAAACCCCTAGAGCGAGAAACAAGGAACAAAAGGTCCTCCTACCTAAAGAAAGACGTAATAGGGCAACCGTGAGCTAGTAGGTCCTAGTAAGGAATGACAATGCGGCAGAACCACCCTACCAGCTCGGGAGTAAATAGCAATAGCGACCCCGAAAGCTCACTAGGAAGGCAACACTACCCCTCCCCACCCCCCCCAAAAAAAAGAGGGAGATCAGTAAATACATGGTGGAATCACTAACCCCCCAACCCAACTAAGGGATAGCTGTTGGGGGCAAGGGGAACCACCGAAGTGTGAAGACGTACAAACAAGCTAAGTTTTACTCTCGCAGTCGGTACAATCGAACTACAAAAGTAGGGGCAATTGATGAGGAAAGAAGCAAGCTTCATGAAATAGGCCTAACATAAAGAATAAAAGCCCACTCAAGATGACCAAGCACCAAACCACATCAACGTGAGATGCCCCCAAGATGGCAAGAATTGTAGGTCAGCTTGGCCACTAACCAGGTTGGACTCCAAAAGCTTGTTGGCAAAATCCAATCGATAGAAGAGCAGGTCAATAGGTCAAATGTCGCCGTTAGAGCCCAAGTAACGAAAGTCGATGTAGTGGTATAGGAATTGAGGTGATACATGAGAACCAAGGATTCGAAGCGGTCAACATGGAAATCCAAAAGGGTTATGCCTCCAATACATATAGATACGATTATTACTGTTGATGTTCTCAAGATCCCCTACCTTTGGGATGCCTGGACATCCTGGAAAGGACATGATCTCTTGTACAAAATACATTCCACTAGTGGATCTTAAGGGAAAATATCCCTTCCCCAAACGTACACTCACAAGGTGAAATTGGGTTACCATTTGGCTGGCTTCGATTCTTCTTTGATATGTCTTGATTTCTCCCTACTCTTCCTGTCGAGTTCCCTTAAGCTTGATCAATTTATTATTGGAAGGTAAATAACTTAGTACTTGAACTCAACAGCAATATCCAATAATAAATTGATCGGTAAATTGATCAATTTTATTGCTGTTGAGTTCAAGTACTAATAATTTAGCCAAACACCTCCACACTTTTAGGTGACTAATATTTTGAGGCTTAGTTTTTCATAGTTCATAAGGAGTCTTGTCTCTACGGTCTTGAGAGGTATATCTTTTATTTTAGAAGCAATTATTAGAAATCTATTGCACATACTATTTTAAACATATCCAATGAACATGCCATTCATGGTTTTAGGATCAATTTTATTGCTGCTGAGTTCAAGTACTAATAATTTAGCCAAACACCTCCACACTTTTAGGTGACTAATATTTTGAGGCTTAGTTTTTCATAGTTCATAAGGAGTCTTGTCTCTACTGTCTTGAGAGGTATATCTTTTATTTTAGAAGCAATTATTAGAAATCTATTGCAGATACTATTTTAAACATATCCAATGAACATGCCATTCATGGTTTTAGGATCAATTTTATTGCTGTTGAGTTCAAGTACTAATAATTTAGCCAAACACCTCCACACTTTTAGGTGACTAATATTTTGAGGCTTATTTTTGTATAGTTCATAAGGCATCTTGTCTCTCCTTTTAATAGGTGATGGATTTAAAATGTATAAAATAAAAAATCGAATGATTCTTCTATCAAATCCCAAAACCAATCCTTATCATCAAAACATCAACCCACAACGATTGAAAAGAGAAACAATGGAGGAATACTTGAATTCATCATAGTGGAAGCATTGAGGAAATTACGGAGATCCTCTGGAGCCGTGGGCTTGCCTCTCCAACGAGAGGCGGTGGCAATGGTACTTCCAAAGGATTTAGAGAGCGAGAGCAGAAGAGAACTGAATCAGAGCGTACCCCTTGGGTTCTGTCATGGGCTTTATTTATATTTTTTTTGTGATGTGATGTAGAAAAATGAA
This sequence comes from Thalassia testudinum, assembly GCA_037157565.1. NCBI lineage: Eukaryota > Viridiplantae > Streptophyta > Magnoliopsida > Alismatales > Hydrocharitaceae > Thalassia > Thalassia testudinum. Next base: position 124,470,757 of record JAZHRO010000036.1, on the reverse strand, counting down.
TGCTCGCTTTGCTCGCACCCCTCTGGAGACCATAATATCTAAATATTAAATGGCAATCCCACCCATTATGGAATTGCATTTCTCTTAAGGTTTCGATGTATTAAATTCCATATACTTATGAGATGTAAAGGATCAATTTACATAATTAGATCACTTTAATGACCGTAAGTGTGCTGTCTGAATATATGTATTTATATAACGTATAATTCCGTAATAATAATATATGTTGGTTCTCATTATGATTCTAACAATCTCCCACTCGAACCACATATATCATCCTTATAATAATACGTTCATATACACCTGTATGAGCTCATTAATACAATCATCACAATAAACCACGTCTCCACCAATCTCGTCCATACTCTGTTAACATACGACCAAAGTTGATTTTTGCCATTATAAAATCAACTAGACCAAACAATGATCACATACATTAATACAAATAATGACATAAATTTGATATAGGTACCTAGCATGAAAATTGCATGTCAATATGATCAACACATGACTATTTTAAACTGGTCCAAAACCTTATCATACAAGAGATCACATGGTGATGAGATGTGGCTCATCATAGCTAAAATGCCCAAGTTAAGTTAGAAACTAGGTTAAATAATGTATAATTAACACATAAAAAGGGTCAAGTGTAAGAAATAACAGAAATGACCTAAACATCTAATTTGTGTTAAAAATGCAAAATTAGGTCATAAAATGAGATATTCTACTCATTAATGAAAAATGATGATCTATTTGCAAATTGAACACATAATTGAATTCAAAAGTACAAATCAAAATGAAATCAACTTCATAAATGTCAATTAAGCTTCAATAAAAACTTGGTTGCATTTGGGCATCATTAGGACCTTGCATTAATGGCTTTTCACTTAGGTCCTTAGGTTATCCTCATTTCATGCATAAAAACCTTCCAAGGACCTATTTGTAAGTCATCAGGGACTCATTTGCAAGCAATTGGGGACCGCACTGTACCCATTCTTTCCACTTATGGGTTTCTTTGTAAACTTTCTACCTGTTCTCTCATTTGGACCTTTCCTGCAATTTACCTAACAGACCTGCAGGCGTGAGTTTACCATAGCTTACAAAAACTTGAGCGATCGCAGTCGTCCATTCCTTGAGACCATGATTTAGCAGTCAATCCTCGATCAATCTTTGCATGCCTTTGCACGTAGGTTCATCCCTTGCTCCAGATCTCATCCTACAGTCGTGATTTGATTTGGATGCACGTGCACCCTTCTCTCTTCATATCCACCGCCCTTACCCTAAGAGCCTAATCGCACCTCCACGGTGATCATACTCACTCCTTGAGCTACTTAAGTAGCTCTAGAGCTCCCTGTGCACGTATCGACTCCATTCGCCATTGAGTTGATCCCTTCTACTTTCCAGTTCTCCTTCCCCCTTCATCAGACCCGTCGGTGATAGGGGTGTCTCTCCTTCCACAAATTTTGTCGCTGTAGTGACTAGTTGCAGCCTAGGGACCTCATTCTTTGCTAGAGACCCTCGCATCCCCCCTTGTTGCCACAACAACCAGCTGTGGATCTAGGCATCTCATTCATCCACTTAGCTAGGATTTTTAATGTTTTCATAGATTAGATTTATTGCTTTCTAGGAGTAGAATTAGTTAGTGAGTTGAGTGATGGATTGGTTTGGAGTAGATTAGATTAGTTTAGAGAGCTTTTGCCATCTCTGATCAATTCAGATCAGAGAGGTGATTTCCCTCTTTCACGTCGATTTTCCTGATCTCCCTCCACATCTCATTGCCTACATTCACTGATTTTCACATGTTTTTCGTCAATCACCCATTCATCAAGGCATCAAATTAGATTTGATGCTTTTGAGCATTTAGATCTAATTTGATCGCCAAACCTCATATGAGGATCACTCCATTCATTCCACTTAATTGCATTGATCCTCACATGGTTTTGAATGAGGTAGCTCCTGTTTTTGTTGAAAGACTTGAGGATTTGGGATTCAATCTTATTGAATGTCATTGATTGATCTAAACTCTCTCTTCGTGTTGTCTATGGCACAAGAGAAAAAGTAGATCAGAATTTTGCTTGGATTTTTGAGCTTTACTTGAGTGAATGAGTCCCAAATTTATTAGAAAAGATTTGAGATACTTCTGATGTGGATTTATTGCGTTTGAAATGCTGATTTGCATCCTCATCTTACATTGTCTATAATGTAGATGAGGAGCACATTAGGATTTCAAGGAATTTTTGGGGAATTTATCTAAATTTCTACTAGTGTTCATGATAATCAGAGGTTTTAGATGGGTTTCATGGGATTGATGAGGTGTTTGTTGAAGATTGCATCACTTGAACTTATTTTTGAATGGGTTTTCATTGCTTGAATGTGTGATTTTTGATTTCAAATTCCCCATTCCAGTGAGCGAAAGAGCTACAACAATAACAACATTTCATGGGATTAACCCTGATTCAAGCATTGGAAATTTGAGCATGGTTTTCGGTGGATTTCAAAGTTTGATTTGAAACCTTTCTTTCATGTTGTCTATAGCATGAGAGAAAGTTTTGGTTAGATTTTACCTTTTATTTTATAACTCTTATTTGGATTTGGATTTGAGTGAGACTTGAACTTTTAATGGGGCTTCAAGTTTGGTTAAGATTTTAAGGCAGCTTAATTACTGAAATTGAGTTCAGATCAGACCTACTTGGTCAGATTAGAGTTCAAGGTTAGTAATTAAGTCGTCTGGCTTTTAGAACAATGCAACAACAGCAAGGGCTGCAGTAGCTGCAACATGTTTTTAAGACATTTGGGCTATAGCTTCAACATTTGATTTTGGATCAAATGGTAGTAGCTGTTGCTATTGAATTTCAGAAGTTGCTGCTGCCACTTAACAGCAGCCACTGACTTGGCCTGAATGAGATGATTTGAGCCAAAATTTGAAGTTGGATTTGAAAATCTGATGAGCTGACATGCTGTATATTGTTAGAACATAATGTGCAAGCATTCATGTACATGTATTTGAATTAAATTTGATTTGGATGACTTGTAGTTCATATTTCAAATCATTGTCAGTCATTCTTGAATGAATTAACTGTCTTAAATATTTGAATGAAATTGAGTTGAAGATTGTGTTGAAATGCTCTATTATCTTTCTTGTAATGTGCTGAATATGTTTGAATATTTAAACCTGTTTTTCAGCCTTTCAAAATCATTTTGAGGCCTTAGGTTCATGTTTCGAACACTCTTTAATGTCTAGAATTGGTTTGCTTTGTATATAAATAAAAAATCATAAAAGAATTTTAAAAAAATAAAATAAAGGTATCTTGAGTAGGATTGAGTATATTTTTAGATGTGTGCAAAGTCTCAAGGTAATCTAAACTTCCAGCTTGGTAGAACATACCAGCCGACGGTTCAGTATACATTGAAACTTAATAAAAGATCAAAACTCAAAAATCACAAAAAGAGACCTCTCTCTCTCATCTCATTCTTTCTCTCTCATTTCTTATCTCTACTAAACCTATAAAAATCCTAAAATTCCCAAAAATACCTTATATACTATGTATATATTTGTAAATATAATTTAAATCTAAGCTAAATGTAAATAATGTATAATATGTGTATAATGACTGTAAATAACTTATATATGTATTCTATATATTAAATTAAGTATTTATAATGACTTATTATATATGTAACTTTATTATATAATTATCTATTAATTTATCTTAACTTAAATGTATAATAATCTAAGTAATTATATAAACCTATCTATATGTACATATTTATAACTCATACTGTACATAGGTATTTATATATGTATTATGTACTATACAATACTTGTAATTGCATTTAATTATATATTTACAGTAAATAATTAGGTTATTAGGTTAACTAGGTAATTTATTAACTTAAAATAAAATAAATTAGTAATTTAATGTAATCCTGAATTAAGTTATACTGTATACTTGTATAATGATATATTAAATATTTTTAATGTATTTATGCTGTATTTATACTATACTATAGTATTTATAGATTATTTATATGAAAAATTAGCTAAAACATATATTTTATTGTATATAAATTAAAATAAAGTTCCTAATATAATAAAAATATGTAATAAATAATTTATTATAAATATTAACTCTGTATAAAGTCAATTTTATAATTAAGTCACTAATTTATATATAATAAAAAAATTAAACTTTAATTTAATGTGTATAACCAGCCAAATTCAACTAATTTTATTATATATGTAAATAACTTATTTATGTAAACTAATTACATAATTATGTAGCTTTATATAAGGGCTCTCTAATGGTATAATTTAATTTAAAATAATATTTAATTAAGGCCCTCAAATCGAGGGCCAAAATCAGCTAATTGAAACGCTGTCGCATGCATAGCGGTGCTCTGATAGGGCGCTGGTTTGTCCCACATCATGTGTTAAGACCCATGTTGTTTAAGCCGTTTAAGACATCCGGACTTTAGGTCAGATGTCTGGCAAGATGTCTTGAAACGACCCACCACCCCTGTGGCCATTTAAGACGTCTGGGATGTTCACTAGATGTTTGTCCGGACGTCTTGGATGTTCACTAGACGTCTGGAAATGCTTTTAGCGTGCAACGTACGAGCGCCATACTTCCTCCCTCATCGCGCCTCACCGCGCCTTCTCCTGCGATGCCACTTCGCGCCATGCTCGCCTTTCCGTTCCCCTCACCTCCTCTCCCTTTATATACCTCTCTCCCCTCCTCTTCGTCGCCACCCCATAGCCGAGAGCGAGTGAGAGCGGAGCACCCGAGCGAGAGGAAGCGCGAGAGCGGAGGGCGCAGCGTCGTTCTGCTGCAACACCTGCAGGCAAGGGAGCCAAGAGCGGATCCGCGGAATCCTTTTTCCGCGGAATCAGACGGCTAGGGAGACACCCAGACGTCTTATCGGACATCCAAAGGCAGGGCAAGATGTCTGGTAGAGATCTACTTTCCGTACTTTTCCTCTCTGACAAGTCTTGATAGCGTACGTATGTGTCAGAGGGTGGGAGCGTAGCTGAGGTAGTTTTAGACGTCCGGGAGCACCCTCAGACGTCTGACAAAGTCCTTGGATGTCGACATTGAGTTCCAGACGTCTGATAGTGGAGCACCAAGAGAGGTATCCCTGAAAACTATTTTAAGACATCTGGGACCTTTCCTAGACGTCTGATTTCCGTCTGATAGCGTGTTTTAGGCCGTGTAAGGCCCTATTATTATCGCTTTTTCGCAAACGAACCGTCTCTGTTTTCCATACGAGTTTCTCTGTATAATGATACCTTGTTTATATCTTTCTGAACCTTTTGGCCCATCAATCCATGTTTTAGGTCTCCAGTCCGTCGGGTGTATGGGACCTGTGGAGATGTCGGGAGCCATTGTATGAGCCCCCATTCCACCTGATTACCTAAGTAGAGTGGTTACAACCTTAAACTCTAATTTAATACATGCGAGTAAGTAATCCTAGGACTTGAGATAAACCATAGGAAAGAATAAACGTATATTCGAGAATAAATTCTTGAACCGTAGGTCTTGGCATGAACACTAGGGTTAGAAGAAACTGCATGTGAATGATTGAGTAATCAAGAGCTGCCTGCTTTTAGCTAAAATGGACCCCTACTGCATGTGAATAATTGAGTAATCGAAAACTGCTTGTTTTTAGCTAAAATGGACCCCTACTGTAATAAAATGGAAATTGAACTGTTGTTCCGAACATTCCAACCCGGATGTGATAAAGAAATTCCTGTACGAACCCCACGGGGAATGTAAACATGAGCACCGTACCTTGAAGAACCAGATGGTTCTGGGAATTTGCTGCCTATGGACAGCTGTTAAGGGAGGTAAGCTGACCTTCATGTACGTGGTATTGAAGAGAGCAACTATCCCTTGTAGGGTAGAGGGGAGCTTGCCGCCCTTGGGTTGGGACTCGAGGTGGGTTTGGCCACTCTACAACAACTCTTACTGGTCCTCGTGTACATGGTACCGAGGTGAGCTACTTAGTGTAGGGGGGAGCTATCCGCCCCAGGGGGCCTGGGGCTAGGTATGGCCACCCTACACCGACTCTCGTCAGCCCGTTGGGTAAACCGAGGTAGTCAGACAAGGGTACGCGGACTGAGGAGGGGCAAGACCCCTGTTCTGTCTGAGAGGGCAAGGCCCTACACTGTTTCACACTGTACGTTGAGGCGTACCTGCTAGTGGAAATGACTGACCACGTGCCAGTGCGGGGTACCTACCCGCACGCTTATCACATGTGCCATAGTCACCGCTACGTCACGACTGTGACCTTGGGGTAGTAGACTGAGTATAGGACTACCACGGTGGGACTCCCCCGGCCAGGAGAGTGCCACGTGGGCATCCTATATCACGGGAAGCTGCAAGCAAAATCGTTCCTATAGGAAACCAGAAGATTAATTAACAAATCCTAATTAGAGATCTCTACGCACCCACATGTATAATATAATTGAAAAATGAAAAAATTCTATGTTAAATGCATGTTACTTCTTAGCCACCACTCTACTCAGCGTTAGTTGACTCCAGTCAAATATATTCTGTACAGGTCAGGGATTTGAGCAGCCCGAGCCACTGGTTGTTGAGGATGCTAGGCCTAGTCGAGCCTAGCTTTAGTTCTACTGCTTGATAGTGAGTTTTTATAGCTTGTATTCTGTTACATGTACTCTTTGATGTGATGGTTGTAATATCACTGCTCTCTTTCCCCTTGTTGAAACTTTATTTTTGAAGTACTTGTGTGATTGTGGTTTGTTGAATGTTACTTGGTTATTTCTTGTTGGACAACTAGATCTTGGGATAAACCGAAGCGAGCCAGTCTCAGATCCTGTAGGGATTTGGGTTCGGGTTATGACAAGATGGTATCAGAGCAAGGTCGTCCCAAGAAATGAACCAAGTAGTCTGGAAAACACCACACTTGTACAGGTAACTAAGATAGCCATCACAACATTTTCTCTTGGTTATTGTATCCGAGTCTCACGTCTCCTTTTTGGTCAAACAGGCACCAATGATCTCGTTCCTCCTCGATCTTTGAGTAAGAAATGCCTCTCCAGGGAGCTATTGAGGCAGGCTGCAGACGTGGTCGTGGCCGAGGACGTGGTCGCAGGGGAGGACGAGCGATGGCCGAAGATAGAGTTGCTCTACCTCTCCTCCCAGGCATCCAGGCCCTGGACCTCTCCTAACTGATTCGGAGTCTTATCCGTGAGGAGCTCCATCAGCCTCCTCCTCAGCCTTCCCTTCTTGGGGATGCGGAGGGGGAATCCTCTGTGGGGCAGGCAAGCCGCCATGGCGCTGGACGAGCTGTAGGGGGAGGGGGTGATCCTCTACCGCCCCCTTCAGACACTTCGGGGCACGAGTCTTCCTTGCCTAGAGGTGCACCCCTTCCTCCGCTGCGGCTACACCATGAGGTCTTCAGCCAATTCAGGAAGCTGAAGCCCCCCTCTTTCAAGGGGGAGGAAAGCCCATCTAAGGAAGAAGATTGGCTGGAACAAATGGAGAAGATCTTCAACACCCTCTGTCCTCCTACAGAATGCCGCATGGCCTTTGCCACGTATCAGTTGGAGAGTGCAGCCCACAGGTGGTGGAAGGCGGTCCGAGGACAGGAGGGAGAACTAACGTGGGACCAGTTTGTGACGCTCTTCTGTGAGCAGTACTTCGCACAAACATGGCAGGATTAGAGGAGGTGGGGGTTCCACACTCTACGCCAAGGGGCAATGACAGTTAGTGCATACCGTACGCATTTTCTGGAGCTGTCACGCTTTGCCCCGATAGTCGCATCCATTGAGGAGGAGCACCTGTGGAGATTCACCAAGGGTCTCCCACTCGCCATCCGGGGGTACGTAAAGCCCCAGAAGCTGCCTACCTTCTCCCGTGTAGTCGAGGCTGCCATGACCTACGAGGAAGCCAACCCATCCTCACGAGATATTGATGGAGGAGGATAGAAGAGGCCCTACCCGTAGGAGCACTCACAGGGTCACTGGGAGAGGAGACACCAGACACCAACAGGGGAACCATCCCGTTCTATGGGTCCACCAGGGACCTATGGGGGTCCCCGACAAGTATCAGCCGACTGCAGCAGACCCCCGCCCAGTCACCAGCAGGGACAACAGACAGAGGAAATTCGCGTACCCCTCTGCTATCAGTGTGGCCAACCGGGTCACATATGGAGGAATTGTCCATCTAGGACTGGAGCACAGCCGACGCTCCCAGCACCGAGCATTGGAGGCCGATCTGGCGGCCGCAGATACCAGCCCCAAGGAGGAGGACAGCAGTCACGAGGAGGGTACTGGCCTGCTACCTCCCGCCCGACCTAGAGCACGACTGTTTCCTCTACACCAAGGACTGAAGGGCATGTTAACGCCCTAACTCACAGAGATGGCAGAGCTTCGGGCTCTGTAGTGGCAGGTATGGTTACTATTTTCGGCAGACTCCTCTACACTCTTTTCGATTTCGGAGCCACGCATTCGTTTGTTTCTACGAGTTTCGCTGTCTACACGAGAGTGAGCAGTGTGCTTTTAGAGGAGCCCTTCCTGATTAGAGGACCAGGTGGGCAGGTATTTGTTGCCGAGGAGGTTCTCGCTGACTGTGAGGTCATGATAGGGGGATACAGTCTCCCGATAGACCTAATCATAATCCTGATGGATGACTTCGATGTAATCTTAGGGATGAACTAGTTGGCCGCATACCATGCCCTTGTAGACTGTTTTGGGAGGAAGATCGTTTTCTCCATACCACGACTGCCTCCCTTCGAGTTCCACGGCCAACCTGTAGATGGAGGATTCAGATGCAACTCCGCACTTTGAGCAGCGAAGCTATTGAGTCAAGGATGCGAAGGCTTCCTTGCTTGCATTCTAGCAGAACCCAGCCCCGTGGACAGTAAACAGAGTATTCTGGTGGTCTGTGAGTACCTCGACGTCTTCCCAGAGGAGCTGCTAGGATTACCACCTGAGCGCGAGGTCGAGTTCGAGATCTCACTGATACCAGGAATAGGCCCCATTTCTTCAGCACCGTACCAAATGGCCCTGCTTGAGCTGCGAGAGCTCGAGACACAGCTACAGGACCTGCTAGAGAAAGGCTTCATAAGGCCCAGTGCCTCTCTGTGGGGAGCCCCCGTCCTGTTCGTAAGAAAGAAGGATGGTACTCTTCGGCTGTGCATTGACTACAGACAGTTGAACCGGGTCACCATCAAGAACAAGTACCCGTTACCACGCATAGATGACCTCTTCGACTAGCTGAGGGATGCCACGATATTTTCAAAGATAGATCTGAGGTCAAGATACCATCAACTGAGGATTAGAGAGACTGATGTCTCCAAGACAGCCTTTCGTACACAGTACGGCCACTATGAGTTCTTGGTCATGCCGTTTGGATTGACCAATGCCCCTGCTGCCTTCATGGACTTGATGAATCGCGTTTTTCAGCCGTATCTGGATCAGTTCATGGTTGTTTTCATCGATGACGTGCTCATTTATTCACGAGACCAGACACAGCATAAGCAACACCTTCACATGGTCTTGGACACCTTGAGACGGCATAGATTGTATGCCAAATACAACAAATGCGAATTCTGGTTGAGACAAGTCACCTTCCTGGGCCATGTGATCTCAGAGGACAATTTAGCTGTGGATCTAGCCAAGGTAGAGGTAGTACTCAGGTGGGAGAGACCGCGTTCGGTGACTGAGATATGCAGTTTCCTGGGGCTAGCTGGTTATTACCAACGATTTATCCAAGGGCTCTCGCAGATTGCTCATCTTCTGACTCATTTGACTCGGAAGGACGTACCCTTTGCCTGGACAAATGAGTGTGAGTCTTGCTTTCAAAAGCTGAAAGAGAGGTTGACTTCAACTCATGTACTCACCATCCTTAACAGCAGTGGCGGATTCGTCGTCTACATAGATGCCTCGTTGCAGGGATTCGGGGGTGTACTTATGCAGCGGGGTCATGTTGTCGCATATGCTTCGCGGCAACTGAAGCCCCACGAGCATAACTATCCCACCCACGACCTAGAACTGGCAGCAGTCATCCTAGCATTGAAAACCTAGAGGCACTATTTGTACGGAGAAACGTTCAAGATTTTCACTGACCACAAGAGCCTCTGATATCTGTTTGACCAGAAGGAGGTCAACATGAGGCAGAGATGCTGGTTGGAACTCCTGAAAGACTATGATTGCAGCATCTCCTACCACCCAGGAAAAGCCAATGTGGTGGCTGACGCCCTGAGTCGAAAGGCTCCTGCCCACTTGGCTTGCTTACAAGCACGAAGTTGGAGGCTCATGGAGGAGTTGAGCAGCTGGCGACTCCAGGAGACATAGGGGTATTGCGGGGCAGTGACAGTCACGAGGCAGACACGACCAGAGCTGGTGGATCGCATCATGGTTAAACAAATGACGGACTCATATCTACGGGCACAGCGGGATCGAGTATTGGCAGGGAACCCAGGAAATTTCTCTTTCACTGACGGAGTTCTATGTATAAGGGGATGCTTGTGCGTTCCTAGAGATGAGGAGCTATTGAGGGAGCTCCTGACTGAGGCTCATGGATCTAGATTTACCATACATCCCGAGAACACGAAAATGTATCACGACCTAGGACGTGATTTTTGGTGGAGAGGCATGAAGCAGGATGTTGGCCTTTTCGTCCAGCAGTGTCTGACATGCCAGCAGGTGAAGGCCGAGCATCAGAGGCCCGTAGGGCCATTGCAGTCACTTCCCATTCCAGAATGGAAGTGGGAAAGTGTCACTATGGATCTGGTAGTAGGGTTACCTATGACACAAAGGGCACGATGCAGTCTGGGTTGTTGTGGACAGATTAACAAAGACGGCACGGTTTCTGCCAATTCGAGTCACTTATGGACCAGCACAGTTGGCGGAGAGATACATTAGAGACAGTGCGCTTTCACGGGGTTCTCCGCGAAATTATTTCAGATAGGGACACTCGTTTCACTTCCCAGTTCTGGGCAGAATTTCAGCGAGCCTTGGGGACTTGTCTGAAATTCAGCACATCCTATCACCCCCAGACAGACGGATAGTCAGAGCGCACCATTCAGACCCTTGAGGACCTTCTGTGTGCTTGCGCTTTGGACTGGAGAGGCTCCTGGGAGGAGCATTTGCCGCTGGCAGAATTCGCATACAACAACAGTTACCACTTGAGCATCGGCATGGCACCTTATGAAGCTCTGTATGGGAGAAAGTGTACTAAACCCTTGAGTTGGGTAGAGGTGGGGACCAAGTGGGAGGTCGGCCCCCGTTTGATACGCTAAAGTCAGGAGGTGATCGAGTAGATCCATCGACGACTGCGTACTGTCCGGAGCAAGCAAAAGAGTTACGCTGATCTGAAGTGTAGGGAGGTACAATTTGAGGTTGGAGACCATGCTTTTCTCTATGTTTCATCGATGAAAGGCTTGCAGTGGTTTGGGATGAGAGGAAAGCTTGCACCGAGATATGTGGGACCCTTTCAGGTCTTAGACCGGGTAGGACCCATCGCCTACCGACTTGCCCTTCCTCCCCAGCTTTCTGGAGTGCACAACGTATTTCATGTGTCCAACCTCAGGAAATACATCGCCGACCCCAGCCATGTCCTTAGCCACGAGAGCATCGAAGTGGGAAATGACCTAACCTACCCCGAGAGACCAATACAGATACTAGACCGAGCCATTCAGAGGTTGAGGCGGAAGGAAGTACCCTTGGTGAAGTTCTATGGAAAAGCCAGCGGTACGAGGAGGCAACTTGGGAACCTGAGTCGGCGATGCGAGAGCAGTACCCGGAACTCTTCGAAGGTATGACTCTTCTGACCTACTTCAGTCCTCTTTAAGTTTTTTATACATTGCTACGTTATATTTTTCGTACCCTAGTCAGTTCAAGTTTCGGAGACGAAACTTCCTTTAAGTTTGCCATATTGAAACGACCCACCACCCCTGTGGCCATTTAGGACATCTGGGATGTTCACCAGACGTCTGTCCAGAAGTTTGGGATGTTCACCAAACGTCTGGAAATGCTTTTAGCGCGCAACGTACGAGCGCCATACTTCCTCCCTCACCGCGCCTCACCGCGCCTTCTCTTGCGATGCCACTCTGCGCCATGCTCACCTCTCTGTTCCCCTCACCTCCTCTCCCCCTCCTCTTCGTCGCCACCCCATAGCCGAGAGAGAGTGAGAGCGGATAACCCGAGCGAGAGGAAGCGTGAGAGCGGAGGGCGCAGCGCCATTCTGCTGCAGCACTTGCAGGCAAGGGAGCCAAGAGCGGATCCGCAGAATCCTTTTTCAGCGGAATCAAATGGCCGGGGAGACACCCAGACGTCTTACCGGACGTCCGAAGGTAGGGCAAGACGTCTGGTAGTGATCTACTTTTTGTACTTTTCCTCTCTGACAAGTCCTGACAGAGTATGTATGTGTCAGAGGGCGGGAGCGTAGCCGAGGTAGTTTTAGACGTCCGGGAGCACCCCCGGACATCTGACAAAGCCCTTGGACGTCGGCATTGACTTCCAGACATCTGATAGTGGAGCACCAAGAGAGGTATCCCTGAAAACTGTTTTAAGATGTCTGGGACCTTTCCTAGACGTCTGATTTCCATCTGATAGCATGTTTTAGGCCGTGTAAGGCCCTATTATTATTGCTTTTTCGCAAACGAACCGTCTCTATTTTCCATACGAGTTTCTCTGTATAATGATACCTTGTTTATATCTTTTTGAACCTTTTGGCTCATCAATCCATGTTTTAGGTCTCCAGTCCATCGGGTGTATGGGACCTGTGGAGATGTCGGGAGCCATTGTACGAGCCCCCATTCCACCTGGTTACCCAGGTAGAGTGGTTACAACCTTAATCTCTAATTTAATACATGCGAGTAAGTAATCCTAGGACTTGAGATGAACCCTAGGAAAGAATAAATGTATATTCGAGAATAAATTCTTGAACCCTAGGTCTTGGCATGAACACTAGGGTTAGAAGAAACTGCATGTGAATGATTGAGTAATCAAGAGCTGCCTGTTTTTAGCTAAAATGGACCCCTACTGCATGTGAATAATTGAGTAATCGAAAATTGCATATTTTTAGCTAAAATGGACCCCTACTGTAATAAAATGGAAATTGAACTGTTGTTCCGAACATTCCAACTCGGATGTGATAAAGAAATTCCTGTACGAACCCCACGGGGAATGTAAACATGAGCACCGTACCTCGAAGAACCAGATGGTTTTGGGAATTTGCTGCCTATGGACAGCTGTTAAGGGAGGTAAGCTGACCTTCATGTACGTGGTATCGAAGAGAGAAACTATCCCTTGTAGGGTAGAGGGGAGCTTGCCGCCCTTGGGTTGGGACTCGGGGTGGGTTTGGCCACTCTAAGATGACTCTTACTGGTCCTCGTGTACGTGGTACCGAGGTGAGCTACTTAGTGTAGGGGGGAGCTATCCGCCCCAGGGGGCCTAGGGCTAGGTATGGCCACCCTACACCGACATCGTCAGCCCGTTGGGCAAACCGAGGTAGTCGGATGAGGGCACGCGGACTGAGGAGGGGCAAGACCCTTGTTCTGTTCTAAGAGGGCAAGGCCCTACACTGTTCTGCACTGTACGTTGAGGCATACCCGCTAGCGGAAACGACTGACTGCATGCCAGTGCGAGGTAGCTATCCGCACGCTTATCACGTGTGCCGTAGTCACCGCTACGTCACGACCGCGACCTCGGGGTAGTAGACCAAGTATAGGACTACCACGGTGGGACTCCCCAGGCCAGGAGAGTGCCACGTGCGCATCCTATATCACAGGAAGCTGCAAGCAAAATCATTCCTATAGGGAACCAGAAGATTAATTAACAAATCCTAATTAGAGATCTCTACGCACCCACATGTATAATATAATTGAAAAATGGAAAAATTCTATCTTAAATGCATGTTACTTCTTAGCCACCACTCTACTCAGCATTAGCTGACTCCAGTCAAATATATTCTGTACAGGTCAGGGATTTGAGCGGTTCGAGCCACCGGCTGCTGAGGACGCTGGGCCTAGTCGAGCCTAGCTTTAGTTCTACTGCTTGATAGTGATTTTTTATAGCTTGTATTCTGTTACATGTACTCTTTGATGTGATGGCTGTAATATTACTGTTCTCTTTCCCCTTGTTGAAACTTTCTTTTTGCTTAGTTACTGTACTTGTGTGATTGTGGTTTGTTGAATGTTACTTGGTTTTTTCTTGTTGGACGACTAGATCTTGGGATAAATCGAAGCGAGCCAGTCTCAGATCCTGTAGGAATTTGGGACCGGGTCGTGACACATTTTGACTGAGGATCAGATGTCTGGTAAGACATCTAGACTCATTCCCAGACGTCTGGAAATCAAAAATTTTGAGTACGAGCTCGTGTCTGCGTGCAGACAGTACACCCCCCACGTTTTCCTTCTTCTTCTCTCTCCTTCCACCCCCAGCAAAACCCTAAACCCACACCCTTATAATGCCCCCTCCTCTCTCTTGTTCCACCCCACTTCCCCAGCCACCTTTCTCCTTCCCTCCAGCGAGAGCAGCAGAGCAGTGAGAGCGCAGGAGTGGTGTGAGAAGTAGAGGAGGAGCAGTGTGAGAGGGAGAGGAGGAGTTGAGCTTGCGAGTTCACGTGGGAGCTCGTCGGTGAGTGCACGGCTGGAGCGATGCGCTCGAGACGGAGGAGTGCATCGGGGAGGACCTCCCCGACATTGCTGCAGCCGGAGCTACAGGCGAGAGGGTGCGGCGTGGCCATGCACGGCGTGAGAGGGTGGAAGCAGGTTCTGGTTTTGGGTTTTTCCCAGAATTAGACGTCTGAAGCGAAGTCCAGATGACGTAGCTGACGTCTGGAGGAGGTTCCAGACATCTGAGGAGTAGACTTCGCGAAGGTACGTCTTCTTTGCGGATACGGCCATGCAGGCCACTCCGCTGAGACACTGTTGCATGACTTTTTGAGGAGATTTGGTGGATTTCGTGTAGGGTTCACTTCGAGAAGGCGCAGGACACGTCCTCCCACGCATTTTGGACATTTGGGCGACATACCAGACAACAGGAAGCGCTTCCAGATGTTCGGAGAGGTGGTCGGACGTTTGGAACTGGGTCCAGATGGTCCAGAGGAGTTCCTGGATGTCTGAGGATTGGTGCAGGGTGGAGGTATGGCAATGGATACTTTTAAGACGTTTGGAAGTTGTTTCGGACGTCTGATTTGAGTCAGAAACATGATTTTTGACCTGCTTAGGGTCCGTTTGAGGTCCGTTTTCCGTAATTAGGATACCAATGTTTTCCGTATGAATTCCTCTACTTGTTAGAAGACTTTCTATACTATTCTGAGTATTCTCTTGTAATTGATCCGTGTGATATGATTTCGTTCCGTTGCGGGTTTGGGGCTTGCTGAGGCACGTGAGCCTGCCGTTCAAGCCCCCACTACTCCTGGGTTTTCTGGTAGAGTGGCTTCCCCTTAATTTAATTAAAACCTAAATGCATGTGTGGAATGAATGATTAGAACCTAGGATATGGCATGAATCCTAGGACTAGAAGTACTGGAATGTCTGTATTGAATGAATGGATTGCAGTCTTGAATGAGTAGATAGAATGATAACAGTTTCCTGTAAATGAATAACAGTTGCCTGCGAAATATGTAGTACTTGTGCTAGTTAACTGTTGAATGTAACTTTCCTGTCGCACACGTGAAATGACATGATATGAGCTGCATGTATATAAATTGGAAATGGAAAAGTGAATGTTGGAAACACGAGCTACCTGTGAATAACCTAAGTATGGAAATGTGAACAATAGAATTACAAGTTGCATGTGTATAACCTGGGAATGGAAATAGAAATGATGAAACCTGGTTTGGAATGGCATGAGGAATATGAGCATGAACCTACGGGGAATTAGGAGTAGAGCTCCTGGAAATAAATGGAATGGAACTGGGAATGTGAGTGGGGAAGTGAGCTGGCCCTTGAGTACAGAGTACTAAGGAGAGAGACTGTCCCCCTGTTCAGTGCAGAGGGGAGCTAGCTGCCCTTGGGTTGGGACCTGGAGTTAGGATTGGCCAGTCTGTACCGACTTCTTGGCCCTCGCGTACACAGTACTGGGGAGAGCTACTAGTGTAGGGAGAGAGCTAGTCACCCCACGAGGCCTGGGGTTCAGCTAGCCACCCTACACTGACTTGTTAGGCCCACTGGGCAAACTAGGGTAGTTAGGCGAGGGTGCGCGGACTGTGGAGGGGCGAGACCCCTGTTTGGTTCTTAGGGGCTAGACCCCTGTTACTGAGAGGGCTAGGCCCTATACTGGTTCCATGCTGTGCTTTGGGCGTACCCGCTAATGGAAACGACTGACCGTGTGCCAGTGCGGGGTAGCTACCTGTGAGCTTATCGTGCGTGCCGTAGTCACCATTACGTTTGTCCGTGACCTTGGGGTGGTTGACTGGGTGTAGGACCATCACGGGGGACCCTCCCGGCCAGGAGAGCACCATGTGCGACTTCTACTCTTCGGAAAAGATTGCAGTAAAGATCGTTCCCACGAGGAACATTCGAGATCAAGAAAGAGACCGGATAATAAACCAAGTGGTGAAAGAAAGAATAATTAGTTAAAGAAAGAAAGAAATTGAAAAACAACAGTTACCTGTCCACCTTTACTACTTTAGTTAGTTGGTTGCCACTCTACTCAACGTTCGCTGACGTTTTGTACTCATAACCCCTTTTCAGGTCTAGGTGTTAAGCATCTAGAGCCTACGGTTGCAGAGGGTGCTTGGCCCAGTAGAGCCCAATAGTTGTAGCTTCTTGTTGTACTCCTTTTCTATTGTAGTGAGTAGTTTCTTGCACCTCTATACTCTTACATTTTATACTTATATTCCTGTACCTGGTTACTTTTCTACTGTTGTGGTGGTGTGTACTGTAGTGATTTTACTTCTTTACTGCTGTACTTTTGTTACTGTTAGTTGTTTAGCATAGTGAATGTGGTTTACTTTCCTGCGTTTTGGTTACTTTCTCATTGGTCGACTGGGTCTTGAGATTAGTCAAGTCGGTCCGGTCTCGTGTCCTATAGGGATTAGGAATCGAGTCATAACAAGATGGTATCAGAGCAAGGTCATCCCGAGAAGTGAACCAACTAGCTTAAGAATAACCAATTCACGTGCTTGTAACTAGAGTAACTACCACAACGTACCTTTTGACATATGTTCTGAGGTTCTTTTGCTGAATGTCCGTTGGAATTAACGTTTTCCTATTCTGTTCACGTCTCCTTACAGGAGGTGCCTCGACGTGGAGTCATTGTGGCGGGTTGTGGATGCAGCCGTGGACGAGGTCAGAGGGGCGGACGTACTGAGCCCGATGTCTCAGTGGACCAGCCACTACTTCCGGGAGTTCAGGCCTAGGACCTCGCCTAGCTGATACGGGAGATTATGCGAGAGGAGCTCCACCTGCCTCCACGGGCGCCTCTCCCTGGGGACGTGGAGGGGGAGTCCTTTGTGGGACTGCTGTTCACGCTGCTTGATCGTGTTTTTAATAGTTAGTTACGTCGTAGTATAGGTGATCAAGCGTTGTCAACAAATAAAAATTTATTACTCGAAAACCTAAGTATCCGAGGTCGAACACAGGGAGCAATTGGAATTTATTACTAATCTCAAGAATGTAATTGAACACTTAATTACTCAAAACTTAATTCAAAATATATATGCATGAGTTTAAAAGTTAATTGTGGCAAAAATAGAGAAATTGGACGTCTGATCATGGGATCAGATGTCTTAAAAAGATGTTTTCTCCTATCTGCTTCTTGTTCTTCTTCTGACTTCTGATTTTCCTTTGTTCTTCTTTTCTTCTTTGGCCATGTGCTTCTTCTTCCTTGTTTCTTCTCTGCAGCTCCTTTCTCTGCTCTTGCCCTTCTTTTTCTTTGCTCTGTCTTCTGCCTTGCCTCTCTTCTGCAGTGTCTTTCCCTTTGTTTCTTTCTTCTTCTTCCTTCTTCTACTTGTCTTCCCCTTTCTTCAGCCTTAGCTCTCTTACTTCCTCTTCTCCTTAGCTTCGCCTCTTCCTTCTGCCTTGTCTTTCCTTAGCTTTTTCCTCTACGACTAAGTGTTAGCTTCACTTCTTCTCCTTCCCTGCACAAACCGAAAAGAGCAAAACCTACCCTTCTACCCACACTCGTGTCTCTCTCTCTGTAAATCACTCTTCAGTACTCTCTCCCAGCGTCGGATAATCGAGTCGGGTCGCGTGACCGGGTCCAGGTGCATCGGCGTGGGTGTGGTGCGTGAGGAGTGCTCAGGAGGATAGTCGGGTCGGGTCACCAGGTCCGCGGGATGAAGTCACGGACGAGGCACGTGTATAGGTGAGGGACCTCACCCCATGTGTTCTGGAGGTGAAGAGACAATATCACAAATTCAATTTAAACTACGCAAACACCTCACAGCTTACCGAGGTGGGACTAATGTTCCACTACTTTTGCTCGCTCGGCCGCAGGAGATCGTTCCTCCAATTACAGTAGCTGTAGGCCTCGCAGCGCCAACTGCTTGGACAACTGGGTGTGCAAGACCTCCTCGAACTTGCTGGACCTGGAATCCTAATGTACTTCAGTCTGGAGTGAGCTTGCAACATCCTCGAGCCGTCGCTAATGGCAGCTGGAGCTCGGACCCTGCATGACACAAAAAGGGCCTTGCAGCTCTATCAGACCACAGGAGCACCTTCGTCGTGTCACAGCGAAGGTGAGGCAGTAGGTGGCAGGCCACGGGGTGACCTAGGCGTGCGTGCCTAGGTCGCTTTGTGGCTGGATTGATGGGTTAGGTTGGGGGGCAGTTGTGGTGGTGTAGGCGACCTGTGGATGAGTGGAGGATGTTCAGTGGAGTGTGGCAGAGGTTGTGAGGTGGGTGGCGAGATGTGTGGGGGTGTGGAGTGACGAAGGTGTCTTGCCGGAGGGTGGTCGGAGGTGAGGAAGATGGCAGTGGACAGTGACGGTCGAGGGGTGTTGTGTAAAATAGAATGAGGGAGATGAAAGAGGGGATAGAGACGAACAGTTCTAACCTAACTAAGTGGACGAAGGGGGCGAGAGGGCGGCTGGCAGTACCTGCTGTCACCGGAGAAGAAGGCGTCCAGTGGAGGAAGACGGTGGCGACGACGGGGCTAGGGCTGCTCGCGCAGGTGTTGTGCGACGTAGAGGAGGATGGGGAGGATAGCTCTGCCACTGGTATTGTGGCAGAGCAACGAGAAAGAGGAGGGGGGCTCGCCGGAGCTCATTGGAGCACTTGGCCGGAGGAGAAGAAGAGGAAATCGAGGTGGAATTCCGGCCAAGTTGAGCTGAGGAGGTGCGACCAGAGTTGGGGGTCAATTTATAGGCACTGGCAGGGACTCCTGTGCTTGGAAGACAAGCTTCCAAGCATAGGAATCCTCGCCTGAGATGGAAGTCTATTAGGTACCCAAATCTCTCGTGCGTTCGCATGAGATTGGGTGCAAATCTTAGATCAGGACCACACTCAGATGGAAGGGAATTCCTCAGAGAATCTCCCTTCTAAATCTGGGAGATCTGTGAGGAATCAGGGAGTATTCCCCCTCTATTCCTCGCCGGAGTAGGATTTCTCCTCATTAATGGTGGAGGGACCTTCTTGTAAGAGTGGCGAGAAATTTAGGGGGGTTTATGCAATGACTTTCAAAAGATAGGGACCAAAATATAATTGGGTGTACTAATTTGCAAAGTAGGTCAAGATGACCTCCCCTTAGGTCCAAATTTTGGTACAAACCTAATTTGGACCTAAGGAATCCAATGGTGAAGTTGGATTTTAGGTTTGACCACGTTTGACTGGATATTTTGCATAAAAACCCAAATTAGGTCATTTGATGAGCTAGGACCCTAATCTAGGTCAAAATAGGTTCCAAAGGCCAATCTGAAGGTTCTAAACCCTAGGGGATATTTTTCCATAAATTTTTGAGGGTTTAGTTGATTTTTATCCTGACCAAAACCTTGTTGAATTAAGCAGGTCTGTTTTAGGGTTACCAGATGTCATTTAATTCCTGGATTGCACATGAACCCATTTCAGATTGAACCAACCCACCTTTTATCTTATTCTGACCATTTGACCTATGTTTTGCCTCTGAGAAATCCCGTTTATGTACTGCAATGGTAAAATTGAAGTTTTACCCTTTATTTCATATTTTCTTCTCAGAACACTTATTCCTTCAATTAAGCCTTCCTCTAAGTTATGTAGGAGCTTTATTCTCTTTCTTAGGTCAAAATGAGCTAGTTATGGCTCATGATGAGTCTCTCATCAACCATGAGACAGACGCAGCGCTGGATGTGGGGGAGGGGGTGGTCCTCCACCGCCCCCACCGTCCTCTGACACTTCCGAGCATGAGCCCTCCTTGCCTGGAGGCGTACCTGTTTCCCCCTTCAGTGACATTATGAGCTTTTCGGGCAGTTCTGGAAGCTGAAGCCCCCTCCTTCAAGGGGGATGAGGACCTGACTGAGGTGGAGGATTGGCTTGAGCAGATCGAGAAGGTGTTTGACACCCTTCGCCCCCCTGTGGAGTGCCGCGTGGCCTTTGCCACGTACCAGCTGGAGAGCGCAGCACACAGGTGGTGGAGGGCGGTCAGAGGTCAGGAGAGGGCCGAGTTGACATGGGACCAGTTGGTCTCCCTCTTCTGCAAGTAGTACTTCCCCCAGACGTGGCAGGATTAGAGGAGGCGGGAGTTCCACACTCTCCACCAGGGGACGATGACTATGGGCGCGTATCGTATGTGTTTTATGGAGATGTCTCGTGTCGCCACGACAGCTGTAGCTACTGAGGAGGAGCTCCTGTGGAGGTTCGCCGAGGGGCTCCGGCCTGCTATTCGAGGGTATGTCAAACCCTTGAAGATGCCTATGTTATCGAGAGTGGTGAAGGCTGCTATGACATATGAGGAGACCAACCCGGCCGCACATGACACTGACAGCAGATGGAAGAGGCCCTACCAGCCAGACTACTCATAAGGCTGACGAGAGAGGAGTCACGCGGCGCCCGCAAAAGAGCCGTCACGCTTTGCGGGGCCGTCAGTGGCGTTTGGGGGCCCTCGATAGGGGCCAGCTGCCAGCACTGGACCCTCGCCCAGCCGTCAACAGGGACCTACCGATGGCAGGAGTCGAGTTCTCCTTTGCTACCAATGTGGCCAGCTGGGCCACGTCAGGAGGGACTGCCCGTCTAGGGCTGGAGGTCAGCAAATTCTCCCCGCATCGAGAGCTGGAGGACGAGCAGGAGGCCGTAGTTCCCAGGCACTTGGGGGAGGACAGCAGTCGAGGGGAGGGTACCGACCAGCGGTTACCCGTCTGACGCAGAGTGTGGCTGCTTCTTCCGCACTGAGAGCTGAGGGGCATATCAACGCCCTGACACACAGAGATGCCAGAGCTTTAGGTTTAGTGGTGGCAGGTATGGTTATAGTTTCTGGCAGACTAGTTTACACACTTTTTGATTCCGGCGCCACGCACTCGTTTGTTGCTGCTAGTTTTGCTGTCAGTTTGGGACAGAACTATGTGTTGTTAGAGGATCCGTTTGTGATCAGAGGTCCGGGTGGTCAGCTATTTGTAGTTGAGGAGGTTTACACAGGCTGCGAGGTCAGTGTTGGGGGATACAGCCTCCCCGTTGATCTGATTGTGATATCGATGGAGGACTTTGGTGTGATTCTGGGATGGACTGGCTGTCCGCTTACCATGCTTTGGTGGACTGTTTTAAGAGGAAGATCGTCTTCTCCATACCGGGGTTGCCTTCTTTTGAGTTTCACACACAGCCAGTGGACGGAGGCTTCAGGTGCATTTCTGCACTTCGGCCTGTGAGACTTTTGGGCCATGGGTGTGAGGGCTTTCTAGCTTGTGTAGTGGCAGAGCCCAGCCCCATGGCAGACTTTCAGAGTATCCCGGTGGTCAAAGGGTACCCCAATGTGTTTCCAGAGGAGCTGCCAGGACTACCGCCTAAGCGTGAGATCGAGTTCGGGATCTCACTGGTTCCGGGGACCAGCCCCATTTCTAAAGCACCTTACAGGATGGCACCACTTGAGCTGCGAGAGCTCAAGTCCCAGTTGCAGGACCTTCTGGAAAAGGGCTTTGTGAGGCCCAGTGCGTCTCTGTGGGGAGCCCCGGTATTATTTGTGAAGAAGAAGGATGGTACCCTACGCCTTTATGTAGACTACAGACAGCTAAATAGGGTCACCATCAAGAACAGGTATCCGCTGTTGAGGATTGATGATTTGTTTGATCAGTTGCGAGGTGCCACGGTTTTCTCCAAAATAGACTTGAGGTCTGGCTACCACCAGTTGAGGATCAAGGAGACCGATGTCTCCAAGATAACTTTCCTTACCTGGTACGGACACTACGAGTTTTGGTCATGCCGTTTAGGCTGACCAACACCCCCACTGCTTTCATGGATTTGATGAATCGGGTTTTCAGACCATATTTGGATCAGTTCGTGGCGGCATTTATCGACGATGTGCTCATCTACTCGTGGGATCAGGCGCAGCACGGATAACACTTGCGGATGGTTTTGGACACATTGAGGTGACGTAGGTTGTATGCCAAATACAACAAGTGCGAGTTCTGGTTGAAGCAGGCGACCTTTTTAGGTCATGTGATTTCAGGAGATGGCTTGGCTGTGGACCCAGCCAAGGTAGAGGCAGTGCTCAGGTGGGAGAGACCATGCACCGTGATAGAGATCCACAGTTTCTTGGGACTAGCAGGTTACTACTGGCAGTTTATCAGGGGTTTCTCGCAGATTGCACGTCCTATGACACAGTTGACCTGGAAGGACGTGCCCTTTGCTTGGACAGACACTTGTGAGGCATGCTTTCAGGAGTTGAAGGAGAGGCTGACTTCGTCTCCTGTGCTTACCATTTCGAATAGCAGTTGTGTACACGGACTGGTTCGTTGTGTACACGGATGCCTCTTTGCAAGGGTTAGGGGGTGTGCTCATGCAGCGGGGTCACGTTGTCACTTACGCTTTGCGGAAACTGAAGCTCCATGAGCATAGCTACCCTACCCACGACTTAGAGCTGGCAGCCGTCGTCTTCGCGCTGAAGACATGGAGGCACTACCTGTACGGTGAGACCATTGAGATATTCACGAATCATAAGAGCCTCAGGTATTTGTTTAATCAGAAGGAGCTCAACATGAGACAGAGACGTTGGTTGGAGCTCCTGAAGGACTATGACTACAGCATTTCCTACCATCAGGGGAAGGCCAACGTGGTGGCTGACGTCTTGAGCTGGAAGGCACCTGCCCACTTGGCTAGTTTGCAGTCACAGAGTTGGAGACTCATGGAGGAGATGGGCAGTTGGTGACCCTTAGAGTTACTGGGGCACTGTGGGGCAGTGACTGTGACACGACAGATGAGGCCAGAGCTGATAGACTGCATCATCACAGGACAGATGGCAGACCTATACGTGCAGTCGTTGCGTGACAGAGTACTGTCAGGGGACCCTAGAGACTTCTCCTTTATTGACAAGGTGCTGCGCATGAGGGGACGTTTGTGAGTTCCCAGGGACGAGGAGTTGTTGAGAGAGCTCTTGACTGAAGCACACGGTTCCAGGTTCACCATACATCCCGGAAACACAAAGATGTACCATGATCTGAGACGTGACTTTTGGTGGAGGGGGATGAAGCGGGATGTAGGTGAGTTTGTACAGCAGTGTTTGGTGTACCAGCAGGTGAAGGCTGAGCATTAGAGGCCTGCAGGGCCGTTGCAGCCACTCCCAGTGCCAGAGTGGAAGTGGGAGAGCATCACCATGGACTTGGTGGTGGGCTTGCCCGTTACCCAGCAAGGACACGACGCAGTCTGGGTGATTGTAGACAAATTGACGAAGATGGCACATTTCTTGTCGATCCGAGTCACCTTGGGACCAGCACAGTTGGCAGAGAGATATATCCGTGACGTGGTATGTTTGCACGGAGTTTCGCATGAGATTGTATCCAACCGGGATACCCATTTTACGTCCCAATTTTGGGCTGAGTTTCAGCAGGCTTTGGGGACACGGTTGAGGTTCAGCACGACCTACCACCCCCAGATGGACGGACAGTCAGAGCGCACGATATAGACACTTGAGGACTTTTTGCGTGCCTGTGTACTGGACTGGAGGGGCTCTTGGGAGGAGCACTTGCCCCTGGTAGAGTTTGCATATAATAACAGCTATCATTCGAGTATCGGCATGGCACCCTACGAGGCTCTATATGGACGAAGGTGTACTGCACCCTTGAGTTGGGATGAGGTGGGAACCAAGTGGGAGGTTGGCCCCAGGCTGATCCGGCAGAGTCAGGAGGCGGTTGAGCAGATTCACAGACGGCTTCGCACTGTCAGGAGCAGACAGAAGAGCTATGCCGATCGGAAGCGTAGAGAGGCGAAGTTTGAGGTTGGGGATCATGCCTTCCTTCACGTTTCGCCCATGAATGGCCTGTAGTGTTTTGGGGTGAAAGGGAAGTTTGTGCCGAGGTTTGTGGGGCCCTTCGAGGTCCTGGAGCAGGTTGGACCCGTTGCTTACAGGTTTGCCCTTCCTCCCAAGCTTTCCGGTGTGCACGACGTGTTCCACATGTCCAACCTAAGGAAGTACGTCGCCGATCCCAGTCATGTTCTGAGCCACGAGAGTGTCGAGGTGGGTGACAACCTGACCTACCCCGAGTAGCCAGAGCAGATTCTAGACAGAGCCCTCCGAAGTTTGAGACGAAAGTAGGTACCCCCAGTGAAGGTTTTGTGGAGGAGTTAGAGGTACGAGGAAGCTACCTGGGAGCCTGAGGTGGCGATGCGAGAGCGGTACCCAAAGCTTTTTGAGGGTACGTCTTTTCGGACTGACTTCGGTCCTCTTTAAGTTTGTTATGCGTATGTTGTTCTTTTTCCGCACCCTAGCTAGCTCAAGTTTCAGGGATGAAACTTCTTTTAAGTTTGTTATGATGTTAAGACCCGTGCTGTTTAAGCCTTTTAAGACGTCCAGACATTAGGTCAGATGTCTGGTAAGATGTCTGGACTGAGGGTCAGACGTCTGGTAAGATGTCTGGACTCATTCCCAGAAGTCTGGAAATCAAAAATTTTGAGTACGAGCTCGCATCTGCGCGCGTGCTGCGCGCAGACAGTACACGCCCTCGTTTTCCTTCTTCTTCTCTCTCCTTCCACCCCCAGCAAAACCCTAAACCCACACCCTTATAAAGGCCCCTCCTCTCTCTCATTCCACCCCACTTCCCCAGGCACCTTCCTCCTTCCCTCCAGCGAGAGCAACAGAGTAGTGAGAGCGCGGGAGTGGCGTGAGAAGGAGAGGAGGAGCAGCGTGAGAGGGAGAGGAGGAGTTGAGCTTGCGAGCTTGCGTGGGAGCTCATCGGCGAGCGCACGGCCGGAGCGGCGCATGTGAGACGGAGGAGTGCATCGGGGAGGTCCTCCCCGACACTGCTGCAGCTGGAGCTGCAGGCGAAAGGGCGCAGCGTGGCCATGCACAACGCGAGAGGGAGGAAGCAGGTTTTGGTTCTAGGTTTTTCCCAGAATCAGATGTCTGGAGCGAAGTCCAGATGATGTAGCCGACATCTGGAGGAGGTTCCAGACGTCTGAGGAGTAGACTTCACGAAGGTACGTCTTCTTTGCGGATACGGCCATGTAGGCTGCTCCGCCGTGACACTGTTGCATGCCTTTTTGAGGAGATTTGGTGGATTTCCTGTAGGGTTCACTTTGGGAAGGCGCGAGACATGCCCTCCCACTCATTTCGGATGTTTGGGCGACATACCAGATGACGAGAAGCGCTTCTAGATGTCCAAAGAGGTGGTTAGACGTCTGGAACTGGGTCCAGATGGTCCAGAGGAGTTCCTGGACGTCTGAGGATTGGTGCAGGGTTGAGGTATGGCAATGGATACTTTTAAGACATCTGGAAGTTGTTCCAGACGTCTGATTTGAGTCAGAAACATGATTTTTGACCCGTGTAGGGTCCATTTGAGGTCTGTTTTCCGCAATTAGGATACCGATGTTTTCCGTATGAATTCCTCTACTTGTTAGAAGACTTTCTATACTATTCTGAGTATTCTCTTGTAATTTATCCTTGTGATAGGACTTCGTTCCATTACGGGTTTGGGGCTTACTGAGGCACGTGAGCCTGCCGTTCAAGCCCCGACTACTCCTGGGTTTTCTGGTAGAGTGGATTCCCCTTAATTTAATTAAAATCTAAATGCATGTGTGGAATGAATGATTAGAACCTAGGATATGGCATGAATCCTAGGACTAGAAGTACTGGAATGTCTGTATTGAATGAATGGATTGCAGTCTTGAATGAGTAGATAGAATGATAACAATTGCCTGTAAATGAATAACAGTTGCCTGCGAAATATGTAGTACTTGTGCTAGTTAACTGTTGAATGTAACTTTCCTGTCGCACACGTGAAATGACATGATATGAGCTGTAAGTATATAAATTGGAAATGGAAAAGTGAATGTTGGAAACACGAGCTACCTGTGAATAACCTAAATATGGAAATGTGAACAATAGAATTACAAGTTACATGTGTATAACCTGAGAATGAAAATAGAAATGATGAAACCTGGTTTGGAATGGCATGAGGAATATGAGCATCAACCCTACGGGGAATTAGGAGTAGAGCTCCTGGAAATAAATGGAATGGAACTGGGAATGTGATTGGGGAAGTGAGCTGGCCCTTAAGTACGGAGTACCAAGGAGAGCGACTGTTCCCCTGTTTAGTGCGGAGCGGAGCTAGCCGCCCTTGGGTTGGGACCCGGAGTTAGGATTGGTCACTCTGTACCGACTTCTTGGCCCTTGCGTACACAGTACCGGGGAGAGCTACTAGTGTAGGGAAAGAGCTAGTCACCCCACGGGGCCCGGGGTTCAGCTAGCCACCCTACACTGACTTGTTAGGCCCATTGGGCGAACCAAGGTAGTCAGGTGAGGGTGCGCAGACTGTGGAGGGGCGAGACCCTTGTTTGGTTCTTAGGGGCTAGACCCCTGTTACTGAGAGGGCTAGGCCCTATACTAGTTCCGTGCTGTGCTTTGGGTGCACCCGCTAACGAAAACGAATGATCGCGTGTCAGTGTGGGGTAGCTACCTGTGCGCTTATCGCACGTGCCGTAGTCACCGTTATGTCTGTCCGTGACCTTGGGGTGGTTGACTAGGTGTAGGACCACCACGGGGGACTCTCCCGGCTATGAGAGCACCACGTGCGACTTCTACTCTTCGGAAAAGACTGCAATCAAGATCGTTCCCACGAGGAACATTCGAGATCAAGAAAGAGACCAGATAATAAACCAAGTGGTGAAAGAAAGAATAATTAGTTAAAGAAAGAAAGAAATTGAAAAACAACAGCTACCTGTCCACCTTTACTGCTTTAGTTAGTTGGTTGCCGCTCTACTCAGTGTTTGTTGACGTTTTGTACTCATAACCCCTTTTCAGGTCTAGGTGTTGAGCAGCCAGAGCCTACGGCTGCAGAGGGTGCTAGGCCCAGTAGAGCCCAGTAGTTGTAGCTTCTTGTTGTACTCCTTTTCTGTTGTAGTGAGTAGTTTCTTGCACCTCTGTACTCACATTTTATACTTATATTCCTGTACCTGGTTACTTTTCAACTGTTGTAGTGGTGTGTACTGTAGTAGTTTTACTTCTTTACTACTGTACTTTTGTTACTGTTAGTTGTTTAGCATAGTGAATGTGGTTTACTTTCCTACTTTTTGGTTACTTTCTTGTTGGACGACTGGGTCTTGGGATCAGTCGAGTCAGTCCGGTCTTGTGTCCTGTAGGGATTCGGGAACCGGGTCGTAACATTATGGGATGACGACCGCTCAACGCGGTATTTATTAGATTTGTGTCCTTAGCAATTTAGTCGTCAGGTGCAGGGCACTAAACATATACTTTGCATACAAGTCTTGTTCTCGAGATGAGTGCCTCGTGCACCTGCAGGCGTGTGTGGGTGCATGCGTGTGCGCATGAGCGCATAGGTGTGTGCGGTTATGTGGGCCTGTTGTTGGGCTTGTGAATATACAAAAATACACCTAATCTAAACGAGGGCTGGCCCAGTAGTAGGAGTCTGGTCCCGCCCTTGTGGCACTGTGTATCCTCCGAAAATGGGTTGGCTCGTCCATTAAACACATTTTTGTGCATGTGAACAGTGTCTGAATGTGTTAAGTCACCTAAGAAGAAACTAAAGTGTTGAAGAGAAATCGAGAGGAGAGTCGCTGAGCGGCTAAGTGTTGAGAACACTTATGTTTTCTTGTGTGTGTCGTGTGCCTGTGTATATACATACATGTACATGTGTAATATATAAGTATATGGTATCATAAAATATATATGTATATAAATAGATATGTATATAGTGTGCATATATATATAAGTAGTATATGTATACTTAGACATATAAGTAGTATAACATGTTTGATCTCATATATGTATATATTTAACATTCGACCTTTAGTGACAATTAGATATGTCACTGTACATAGCTATATATGTTAGTATAAGTAGCAACTATTTTGCCTTATGCTATGTACATATTTTACTAAGACTTTAGCGATGCTTATTTATGTTACTGTATATATAATATATGTTACTATAGATATTAATATGTTAATATAATTTAGTTTAATATATATTAGTATCTATTTTTGTACATATACTTAAGTATTACTTATAGTAGTTGTATATAACTAACATAGAATAATTATATATAATTTTTGATGCCTATTTATTGTACATATGTTTTAGGCATTATGGTGCATATTACTTGATTCCTTTATAAATAATTAACCTATTCATTCATTATTTGATTCATTCATTCATTTTGTAAATAAAATTAACATTTTTGGAATAAAAGAATATTTTTGACTTAGAGAGTGATGTATATCAATTACTACCTCCCAGTAAACGACCTGGAAACAAGCCAGTAAAAATAGTAAATAAATAAAATTGACACGACAACGATTTGCATTTTGTGACATTTATACTATAACGACATTTAAACACCGTTTTTATTGCAAATCAAAAGTCGATGGTCACATGGCAAGGATTAATAGGTTCAAAGAATGAAAAACTTTATTATTATGCGCATAATCCAAAATATGTCTATGCATGAAACACCAAAATAAAATAAACTCCCACTTAATTGTTGTATTATTGAATAGATACAACACCCATACAGACAACATGCTTATGAAAAGCCTTTGGTGTTAGCCCTTTAGTGAGTGGGACTACAACCATGGAGTTGGTCCTAATGTGTTCAATGGACACTTGTCCACTTTGAACTCTTTCCTTGACCGCTAAATAGTTGATATCAATGTGCTTCGACCTTGAAGAACTTTTGTTGTTGTTGGAGTACATCACCGTCAAATTATTGTCACAGTAAAGCCGAAGTGGTCGTTTGAAACCATTAATGATCTGTAGTGCTATGACAAAATTCCTAAACCATACTCTGATTTGAGGCCTCGAAGCACGCTATGAATTCTACTTCCATAGTAGAGGTAGCTATCAAGGTTTGCTTTGCACTCCTCCACGAGATAGCTCCTCTAGCCAATAGAAAAATGTATTCCAAAGTAGATCTTCAGGTATCTTGACATCCTTCAAAGTCAGAGTCTAAATATTTGAGGACCTCCAAATGATCTGATCTCTTGTATGTGAGCATGAAATCCTTTGTTCTTTGTAGGTAGCGCATGGCCCGTTTTGCTGCTTTTTAGTGGTTAGGTCTAAGTTTGCTTAAATATCTACCCAACATGCCAACAATGTATGCTAGGTCTGACTGCGTGCAGACTTGGGTATACATCAAACTTCCCACTGCCAATGCATAGGGAATATTATCCATCTCTTTAGCTTCAAATTCATTCTTGGGGCATTGGTTAAGAGAGAATTTATCTCCCTTAGCCATAGAGTATCTCTTGGTTTGCAATTGTCCATGCCAAATCGCCTTGGAATGGTATCAATGTATCTTCTTTGTGACAATCCAAGAATATCCCAAGAACGATCTCGTTGTATCTGGATTCCTAATACAAAAGAGGCTTCACCAAGATCCTTCATTTCAAAACTACCAGAGAGAAATGTCTTGGTTTCCTGAATCAAAACATTGTCTTTATAAGCAAGAAGAATTCCATCCACATAAAAAATCATGAAAATATGTTTTCCCTACAAAATTTGTAGTATACAGAATCATCAACTGGATTTGTTTTGAAATCAAATGAGACAATTACTTGATAAAATTTGTAATACCATTGTCTTGAAGCTTGCTTTAGTTCATAAATGACTTTCTTTAATTTGCAAACCATTTTCTTTATGTCTCCTAATGCAAAGTTTTCTGGTTACATCATGCAAATTGTTTCATTAATGTTTCCATTAAGAAATATTGTCTTTACATCCATTTGATGTAGCTCTAAATCAAAATGATCTACTAAAGCTATTAAATGAATTCTTAGATGAAACTAGCGAAAATGTCTCTTTATAGCCTATGCCTTTCTTTTGAGTAAATCCCTTAGCAACAAGACGAGCCTTATATTTGTCTACATTGCCTTTGTGAATCCTAGTTGGTTTTAAATATCCATTTACAACTAATGGGTTTCAGACCTTCAGGCAATGGGACAACATCCTAAACCTCATTGTCACTCATGGATTTCATCTCTTCATTTATGGCATTAATCCAATCCTGAGAATGAGAACTCCTCATGGCATGAGTGACCGAAATGGGATCCGTATCCATTTGGTTTGCCTTTAGTTCCTGGAGAAAGACAACATAATCACTAGATATTGCACTTCTCCTTTTTCTACTGGATCTCTTAATGGGTGTAGGATCTTGAATGTTTTGAAGTTGTTTAATTTGATTGATGGGAAGGTTATCCACATTACTTTCTTCCCCTAATGTTGTTGGAACAACATTTGGAATAAGAACTTGACCCTGTTCAATGATTTCCTTATGAACAGGATTTATTTCTTCAAATGTAATGTGGAGACTATCACGCCTCAAACCAACATCCTCAAAGAAATGGGCATTCCTAGTCTCAAAGAATGAGCGAGTCGTAGGGTCATAAAACTTATAACCCTTCGACCTCTCATAGTACCCTACAAAATAGCAGGTGACTGATCGTCGACTATCGATTTGCAATAAAAAATGGTGTTTTAAAATGTCATTGTTATAGTATAGTCACAAATGCAAATCGATGTTGTGTCAATTTTATTTATTTACTTAATTTTTACTGGTTTATTCCAGGTCGTTCACTGGGAGGTAGTTATTGATATACATCACTCTCTAAGTCCAAAAATATTCTTTTATTCCAAAAATATTGATTTTATTTACAAAAATAAATGAATGAAAGAATTTGATTATTCATTTAAAAAGAATTAATTAAAACACATTACAATACTTGAAAACATATGTACACAAATAAGCATTAAAAACTATGTATAACTACTCTATGTTAATTATTTACATCTAATATAGATAGTACCTAAGTATAAATACAAAAATAGTTAATAATACTTACTATACTAAGTTAGATTAATATATTAACATCTTGAGTAACATATATTATACATATAGTGACAGATATATACGTCAGTATGGCCTTAGTAAACTATATATATAACCTAACACAAAAACTACTATCTATACTAACATATATATACATATACAGTGACACGTCACTAAAGCTCTAGTCTTTTATATACATGTATAAGAGCTCAACCAATATATTTTACATATATACACTTGTTGAACGTATACGAACGCTACGCTAACGTGTTCGATTTTGGAAAACCTGTCGTTGTAGTTCGAAAGCGAAGAATTCATGTTCAACAAATAAAATTTATATCAAAATTAAAATTCCGGGTCGAACACAGGGAGGCGGACGTTTGATTTAAAAACTAGCGTTTCTTTTTATTTGTCACAGAATAATTCAATTTAAAACTATCTAATTATTTACAATAAATAGAAGAGAGAGAGAGAGTAAGAGAGAAAGAGAATATTACACAGAGAAATCAAAATGAGATGTAGAATAAACAAGGAAATTTTCATTGAGGAGATTGTTCATTACAACTAGAAAGCATAAAACAATTACTCTAGAAAGTGATAAATTTACTCTAGAAAGCATTAAAAGAATGGAGGGAGAAATGTCCTCCTCGACGGTCACTTGGAGGATGAGTAGATTAATCTAGAAAGTAGTAAATCTATACTAGAAAGCAGTAAAAAGAATAGGGAGAGAGAAATCCTCCTCGACGATTGCTTGGAGGACGAGCCGGACGGGACGACGCCTGGACGAAGGAGAACGAAGCAGGACGAAGGAGGATGAAGTAGAAGAATAGGAACGGAGCAGCATGCCGTCGTCGTCGCGGGATCCACTTCCGAAGGGGAACGAAAATTAGACTTTATCTCGCGAGAAGCATCCCGGGTGTGGGACAAGCTTCTCTTGAGCTTTGGAGGGGTAGAGAAGAGAAGGAAGGGATGAGAATTTCGTATGGAGAGGGTCTCCTTTTATAGTTGCAAGGAGTGGGGGCAAAATGGACATTGCAAGTTCAAAATAATAAATGAGGGGTCTTTAGTGATGGATAAATCCGTCACTAAAGCCCCAACGTGGGTGTAGCTTCCGCGCCCATGCGTGCCCGCTCAGCTTCTCGCGCGCGCAACAGCTTCCCACGTTCGTTGATTCTCAGCCATTCGATCGCGAGATCGGACGGCTTAGGACGCATCTCCGCTCGCTGCTGCGCCCGCCTGGCGCGTGCGATCGTGCATGACACCGCGCGTTCAATGGCGCGTGAACGCTATTGGGCGTGCGCGGCCGTCCGATTGCGATCCAACGCCCACCCACGCCCAATCGCTTGCGCCTGATTTGAGGCTTGCGGGACTCGATCTCGTGACCTCTGCTTCGCCCGCCGCTTCATCTCCGCTGCGCTACGCCGTCGAGAAGGTCGCGAGGATGATTTTAAAGCGATGCATCCATAGCCGTTGGATCGAGATCCAACGGTGGAGAGGGGGCGGGTGCGCGGTCTTCATGAAATGTAGGCTGCCGTTTGGGCGGCCAAGATGGAGCCACGTGGTGCTATCTTGGCCGTCCATCTTCTGGAAGTTGTAGATGGTGCCACGGATGTCGGATTGACTGGATTTTTGTGTCGTTGAGCTGCGATCGTCGATCCGAATTCATCCGTGCAGTCGAATTTGTCATCTGAAGTGCGGATTTTCACCATCCCGACCCTTGATCTTCTATGGTTCCTCGGTCACTATCTGATGCTACGGATGTCTGATTAGGGTGATCTTGGAGTCGTTGAACTCCAATCGTCGCCCTGATCACATCCATATGGTTGGATCTTTGATCCGAGGCCCCGACAAAATGTTTGCCTTGTCCAAGCACATAAAAGGAGACAATTAACCTCCATTTTATTCAAACTACGCTAAATGCAAGATGATGCATGTTATGCAATATTTATATCATGAAATGCAATCTTATGCTTAAGAACATGCATAAATAGACATTTTAAGTAGTGTAAATGTGTTTACATCATACCCCCATGCCTATCTTTTGCTAGTCCCTAGCAAAAACTATATGCTATTTATAAAAGAATTAGGTTGGATTATTTGGACCTGAGTTATTTTCAATCATTAAGAAATTGTCTACTTAGGAACTGAACTTTCAAAGACACAACAGCGTCCGGGTATCAACCAAAATGCAGACCGCCTCAAGCCGTCGCCTTATTCAAAGGAAAATTTCTTTTTCTCTTTTTACTCTTTTCTAATTTTTTTTTGGATTTTCAAATTTTAGGGTTTAAGAGTGGCTTTCTAGGGCCATTCAACTCACCCAAGATTTGATGAGAACCTTAAATTTTAAGCATCTTATTGTGATTGTGATAGACTGGTTGACCGGTAATTAAAACGGACTTCGGATTTCTACGCCTCTAGGTGACCTCAAAAAGACTTCTGCCTAAAGGTGTATCTTTACAACCGGTAGCTTTCTCCCTACTTTTATTTTTTTACGGCATCAACACAAGGGTGAATCCAATGTATATCTCCTCGGTTTATTCTACTTCTCCGCTTCTTCCTAAGTGTTTTGAGAATTTTTAGTGCATTTACTAAGCTGGGTTCTGGACAACCGGTCGATGAGCTGTTACCACTGACAACTTGCTAGCCATACTCGTGCGGCGAAGTGTGGCTTATTTCTTTTTGTTCTTTTCTCCTTTTTTCTTTTTTTTAAAAAAAAGGTGGCTTCCCTTGTCAAAGATTTACCTAAAGGCAGCAAATAGAGAAAGGTCCAGTGACTGGGCTCTGGACAACCTACCTATGGGCTGTTACCCACGATAACTTGCCAGCCATATCATCCTAGAAGGTTCATTAGCTACCCAATTTCCGTTAGAATCGCCGAACAACGAGTCAGTGCAAAGAAAGTGTGTAGATGCTTAAAACTCAAAATTCCCTCAAATCAGAGGGCGGGTTGATAAGTCGTGTACTTATCACCCAAACTTATTTATTCCAATTATAATAGAATTAAGATGGCGATGACTCAAAAATAAATCCACATTTTAGTGGATACACGGGCTGCTTAAGTTCAAAGACCTGAAGGGTCTTTGTGTTCAGATCTTAATGTAGTTTTTCCTAAGATTGAAAATTTTCTTAAACCCAAATTCTCTTTCCTAATTTCCATTTTTTTTAATCAAAATAAAACAAATCTACGGAGCTGACGAATGAATTCAGAGATAAATATCCACCCCCCCATGCCTATCTAATGCAATGTCCTCATTGTATTAAAAAGACATAAAACAGAGTGGAAAAGCGAAGAAAGCACCTGAATTGCATGAATGTCAGGTCCGCTCCGAGATGAAAAATTAAAAAGAACTGCATATGTGCTGAGTTTAGTGCCTTCAGCTAGGCACACTATACAAAGAAAAGAAATGAAGAATTCACAAGTGTAGGTCAGAATTAGAATAAATAGAAGAATCCTCCGACCTGTCAATAGAGGTCCACAGATGTGGACCAGATTGTGGTGTAGACCCACACCCCATAATCGAGAATATCTTAGGTTCTGGATAAAAATTACCCAAAACCTAAAATCAGAATGTAAGCGGGGTCGGGCCCGCGATTTATGAGGATGCAACCCAAGACCAAAAAGTCGGGTTACAGAGAATTGAAGCTCAAAAGGATAATCATTGAATGTGTGCTTGAGTTTGACATCCTCGAAACAAATGTCGTAAGGGTTCTGATTTGATGGTTTCAGCTTAAAAGGAACCCTTCGACTCAATCTTCTATTTCCTCCAAAATTAACTTCCCAAATCAGAACTTCCCAGCTCCTATCCTCCTCATTCAGCATATCAAATTCCAGGACCTCTTGTATATTCATCACCCCATCTGAAATCTCCAAGTCTAAATGATGTGGCAGAATCAAAATTGACTTGGATCTAATTATCTCAGAATTAGAATCATCAATAAGCTCAACAGGGTGTAACTGATAATCAGGGCATTGAATTGATTCCTCCAGAAAATGTGATTTTGGATCCGTAATGTGTGCCCTAATAAGATCAGTGTCCTCAGTTATTGGGCTAACAAATGATCTATCAGATTCCTCAGGCCCAATCGTCTCACAGAAATCGTGTTCAGAAAACTCGCGTGAGACTTCGCAACTTGAATCTTTACCATCAGGATCCGTATCAATGTATGTCCCAAAATCATTTGTCACTTTCTGTTCCAAGGAGATATACGTTTCCTCGTAACCCGGCTTAGGGATCTCAGGTGAAGAAATCAGATCATCCTTAATTGGTTGTTTTAATTCAATCTGGTCAACCTCGTAACACGTGTCCCCCCCAACAGGTACCTGAGCAGGCTCTGTCATTGGCTTTTCTGAAGAGGGTTCATCATGAGAATTATTCCAAGATTAAATTAAAGCAACCACGAATCTCATCCTCAATTTCGCTAATTTCCCAAGTAGAAACTCACCCGGGTTCTTATCCTTAACATCCTGGAGCCAATCCAACAAAGACTTGTTTAAATCATCAATCATTTCAATCAGGGGCTCCAATCTCTCAATGCAAGGTATTGGCTGAACTTCTAAAGATTGAATGATATTCCTCAAGTTAGCCAGAACCTTATCTTGAACCTGGTTAACCTGAACCAAATGAGTTGGTTCAGGGTTGGGCGGGTTTGACATCAATGCAGAGGAATTAACGAATTGAGATTCGTTATACCCTTCCTGATAATAGGTCATTTCAGATTGTTGAAAAGATGGTGATGACCTAAAGGCAGTGAAATCAGAGGATGGGTAAGGATCGGTGTATCCTTCTTGATTGTAGATCGTATTAGGTTGTGCATGAAAGGAAGACGATCTATAATTGATGTAGCTCTGAGAAGGATAGAAATCAGAATCAAAGTGTTCAGGGTTAGACCCTAAACACGGGGGTCCGAAATTGTATCCCCAATCCGAATTATCCCAACTAACTGATGGTTGATTACAATACGAGTTGGGATAATCGTCATGTTGAGGATAATTCACAACAGGAGGGAAAGAGCGGGAATGCGTGAAATATGTGGAAGAATTCATGAGACACGGGAGGAAGAAAGGCGCCCTGCAATACAAACAATCAAACCTGTCCTTAAATGGGTTAGCGTACAGACCTACAGACTCCCAAAACCCGTCTTGAGATAAAGGAACGATTTGATCTACTTCTGTCTGTTCAATACAACCAGTTAGAAGAAGGGACTAGGGAGAAGGTTCTTCCTTCGGCTTGCGCCTCCGGTTCCTAGTGTACCCCCCAGCCGCGATCATTTGACTCTGCTCCCCTAGCTAGACATCAGATTGAACAGTAGAAACAGACTAATCGAAAATAATCTCGTTCTGAGTTCTGAAGAGCGAGTTCAATCCTTAAGGCCAACGTCTACTCTGTTTTATTTAGGGCTAGGTTTGAATGTGCTTTGGAATGTGATGGGCCCCTTAAATGGGTTGTGCCCTTAATAATTGATTGATTTGTGTGCGTGTACAACCAGTGGATTTCAAGCAAGATTATTTTTGATGTGGTGAATTTTAAGGTTCAAATCTTCCTTAGTAGCTTTTAGGATTCAACTTTAGGTGTTTTCAAACAGGTTTCGTTGGCACACCAAGTTTTGCAAGCACAGGTGAAGATGTTTTCCTTTAAAGCTTAAAAAGAATGTGGAGTGCCTGGTAAATCCCTAAGAGTTGAACCTAATTGGCAGCTACTTGATGAGTTGATTTTAATTGAAGTGGTGCGGCCCAAACAACTCAAACAACTGGCCACATATGCACCACTAAGTTAGGCACACAAAGGTGGTTAACCTAGAATGATTTCTACTCTTTTATGTGTTGCTTTATGTATACCGGTTCCACAGATCAGAACCCGGTTGAGTAGAAACAAATCAATTAGGTTAAGTGCCTTTGAATGTGGGTGTATGTTGTGTGTTTGTTGAAAATTACCCCACAAAATTATCTCTTTTTCTTTTTTTTAAATGAAGGTGGAATGAATGTGAGTGAGAATCCAAACAACCAAACTATTCCTAGGATTTATGCAAACACCTAGATTAATTGGAATTTGGATTTAATGTGGCGAATAAAATCTATGGAGGGGATAACTTACAAAGCCTTCCACAGCACTTTACTCCAATTTACCGCTTTTGCTAGTCTCAAAAGAGTACCTGCAATTACAATAAGAAAGGAGAAAAGTGAGGTAAATGATTTGTAAGTTACAAAATGCGAAGAGAAATCAAAGATCGTCGCCTTCTCGGCAACGACGCCAAAATGTTGAACGTATACGAACGCTACGCTAACGTGTTCGGTTTTGGAAAACCTATCGTTGTAGTTCGAAAGCGAAGAATTCGTGTTCAACAAATAAAATTTATACCCAAATTAAAATTCCGGGTCGAACACAAGGAGGCGGATGTTTGATCTAAAAACTACGTGTTTCTTGTTATTTGTCACAGAATAATTCAATTTAAAACTATCTAATTATTTACAATAAATAGAAGAGAGAGAGAGTAAGAGAGAAAGAGAATATTACACAGAGAAATCAAAATGAGATGTAGAATAAACACGGAATTTTTCATTGAGGAGATTATTCATTACAACTAGAAAGCATAAAACAATTACTCTAGAAAGCGATAAATTTACTCTAGAAAGCATTAAAAGAATGGAGGGAGAAATGTCATCCTCGACGGTCGCTTGGAGGACGAGTAGATTAATCTAGAAAGCAGTAAATTTATACTAGAAAGCAGTAAAAATAATAGGGAGAGAGAAATCCTCCTCGACGGTTGCTTGGAGGACGAGCTGGACGGGATGACGCCTGGACGAAGGAGAATGAAGCAAGACGAAGGAGGACGAAGCAGAAGAACGGGAACGGAGCAGCACGCCGTCGTCGTCGCGGGGTGCACTTCCGAAGGGGAATGAAAATTGGACTTTATCTCGTGAGAAGCATCCCGGGTGTGGGACAAGCTTCTCTTGAGCTTTGGAGGGGTAGAGAGGAGAAGGAAGGGATGAGAATTTTGTATGGAGGGGGTCTCCTTTTATAGTTGCAAGGAGTGGGGGCAAAATGGATGTTACAAGTTCAAAATAATAAATGAGGGGTCTTTAGTGACGGATAAATCCGTCACTAAAGCCCCAATGTGGGCGTAGCTTCCGCGCCCACGTGCGCCCGCTCAGCTTCTCGTGCGCGCAACGGCTTCCCACGTTCGTCGATTCTCAGCCGTCCGATCGCGAGATAGGACGGCTTAAGACGCATCTCCGCCTGCTGCTACGCCCGCCTGGCGCGTGCGATCGCGCGTGACGCCGCGCGTTCAATCGTGCGTGAACGCTATTGGGCGCACGCGGCCGTCCGATCGCGATCCAACGCCCGCCCGTGCCCAATAGCTTGCACTTGATTTGAGGCTCGCGGGACTCGATCTCGCGACCTCTGCTTCGCCCGCCGCTTCATCTCTGCTGCGCTACGCCGTCGAGAAGGTCGCGAGGATGATTTTAAAGCGCCGCGTCCACAGCCGTTGGATCGAGATCAAACGGCGGAGAGGGGGAGGGTGAGCGGTCTTAATGGAATGTAGGCTGCCATTTGGGCGGTCGAGATGGCGCCACTTGGCGCCATCTTGGCCGTCCATCTTCTGGAAGTTGTAGATGGTGCCACGGATGTCGGATTGACTCAATTTTTGTGTTGTTGAGCTGCGATCGTCGATCAGAATTCATCCGTGCGGTCGGATTTGTCATCTGAAGTGTGGATTTTCACCATCCTGGCCCTTGATCTTCTATGGTTCCTCGGTCACTATCTGATGCTATGGATGTCTGATTAGGGCGATCTTGGAGTCGTTGAACTCCAATCGTCGCCCTGATCACATCCATACGGTTGGATCTTTGATCCGAGGCCCCGACAAAATGTTTGCCCTATCCAAGCACATAAAAGGAGACAATTAACCTCCATTTTATTCAAACTACTCTAAATGCAAGATGTTGCATGTTATGCAATATTTATATCATGAAATGCAATCCTATGCTTAAGAACATGCATAAATAGACATTTTAAGTAGTGTAAATGTGTTTACATCAACACTATACAAATGTATACTTATTTATTTACATTTAATTACATTATTTATATACATATATATTATATACTGTATACTTATATATACATACATATATACATGCGCACAGACACACATGGGGGCCTCAACACTTAGGCATTTTTTTCTTCCTTCATTTCTTCTGTCACTCTTAATACTTAGCCAAATTCAACACTTTGTTTCACATGAGCACTGTTTACTTAGATAAAAATTAGTTTTTTTTCAGTGGATGGGTGACCTTTTCGAGGGATACACAACACCCTTCTCAGGGTGGGACCAAACCTCTACTAGGGCTACCTTAGTTCATATTTAGGTTCATTAAATTCGGTTCAAGCTCATTAATGGGCCCACTTAGGCCCTCACACAGTACATAGCCCCCAACCCATCACTCTACACATATTCATGCTCATTCATTTGCCATATCATGTTCAGAGGAGAGTGTATGGGTATGTGTATGTGTGTGCACTTGGCGCAATGACAATTGAATGGTAGAGAACACAAATTCCACTTAACTCGATGCAGCAGGCCTTCCACTAACGATGTGGTGCTAAGTTAAGCGCCCTTCAGGTGCTACGCTGCGTTTGGCTTCGTTCTGAATTAGGGATTTTGGCCCTCGATTTGAGGGCTATAATTTAGTCTAAATTAAAATTAAATTATAGGATTACGAAGCCCTTACATAGGGCTACATAATCATTTAATTACTTTACAAAAATAAGTTATTTAATTACATAATAAAATTAGGTAAAGGTTGTTGTTTATACACATTCAATTAGAGTTTAATTCGTTAATTAAAGTATAAATTAGTTAATTAATTATATAATTAGCTTTATACAATATTAATATACATAATAAATTATTTATTACATATTTTTATTAAATTTTATAAGCTTTATTTTAATTTATATATAATTAAATATTCGTTTAAGATGGTTTTTCATGTAAATAAACTATAAATACTATAATACAGTATAAATATGGTTTAAATAAGTTGAAAATACTTAGTATAATATATTACAAGTATACACTATAAATTATCTCAATATTAACTTAAATTACTAATTTATTTATTTTAAGTTAATAAATTGCCTAAATAACTTAATAACTTAATTATTTACTATAAATATATAATTAAATTAAATTACAGGTATTATATAGTACATATTACATATATAAATACATATGTACAGTATGAGGTATAAATATGTACATTTAAATAGGTTTATCTAATTACTTAGTCTATTATATAATTAAGTTATATAAATTAATATCTAATTACACAATAAAGTTATATATATAATAAGTTATTCTAAATAGTTAACTTAATATATAGAATACAACTGTAAGTTAATTATTTACATTATCTATATATCATTCAATATGTACATTTATAGCTTAGGTTTAATTAATATATACAAGTATATATGGTATTTCTGGGAGTTTTTGGGGTTTTTCTGATTTTTATGGGTTTTATATATATGGTAGAGACAGAGGAAGAGAGAGAAAGAGTGAGATGAGAGAGATGGAATTGTTTTTATGATTTTTCATGTTTGGTTCTTTTATTAAGTTCTAAGGTATACCGAACCATCAGCTTGTATGTTCTACCAAGCCAGGGGTTCAGATTACCTTAAAACTTTATATACAATTAGAAAAATACCTGATCTTACTCAATACAAGTTTATTTTATTTTTTTGAAATTTTTTAATGATTTTTATTTATGTGACAAGTTAACCAATTTTAGTCCTTGAAGGGCGTTGGAAGTAAAAACCTAAGGCCTCAAATCAGTTCTAAGTGCTAGAAAGATAGTTCAAATGCAAAATGATGTCCAACACTTAATATGAAAGGTGTTAGAGCAATTAAACCTGATTTTCATCTCAAATTTCACTAAAATTAAGCAATGGACAGTTAATTCATGAATGACTAGCTGATAATGATTTGAAATATGAATTACAAGTCATCCAAATCCAATTTAATTCAAGTACATGTACATGAATGCTTGTACATTATATTCTAACAATACACACTACATGTTAGCTTCAAACAAGTCAAATACCAGCCAAAAACAGCCATATCAGTAGCTATAGTAGTTGCAGCTAGAACAAATCATTGTTGCTGAAATTCAACAACTGCAGCTATTGTTGCTATTACTCAAATGCAATAGATGTTGGGGCAGCTGCTCAGTTGGTTAAACACTCAAAATTGTAGCTACTGCTGCTATCTTTAGCAGCTGCTCCGAACTTAGAATTAGCAGCGAAAAGCTACTGCTATGTTACTGCCCAAAACTCAAGCATGAAATCCAAAAGATCTTCATGTTAAAATCATCATAAAAACAAGTCAAGAAGGTATGAAATCCTCCCAAGACCAAATCAAGGGTTTGATAACCCTTAAAACCCTAATATGGTCATTACTCCACACTCTAGATAGTGTGTAAGTAATTGACCATAATAGACATTAAAATCACATCAAACCATTTCTAGACCTTCATTAAATCATTTCAAATCTCAATCAACTTCTACAAATCAGATTTGACCCATTCTTGAACTCAGAAATCATTTTGAGGTGAAAATTAAATGTTGCCCTGATTGGGTTGTTACTTTGGATTCTTAGATGATCTGATCACCCTATACACCATTAGTTGGTGTGCAGGGTAATCTAATGATCCTATAAAAATCCCTTGGGTCATTGTTTAGACAGTTAAAGAGCAGGCACTTAAATCACACAAATACGATAATTATTAAGCTCGCGGTGATTTCAAACACATAAAGAGACATATAAATATAACAATGCAATTTCATTCATTTATTGGGGAGTTGTTTGCACAAGGAAATCTAGAGGAAAGCTTATACATAAATGCTTGA
Organism: Thalassia testudinum; assembly: GCA_037157565.1. NCBI lineage: Eukaryota > Viridiplantae > Streptophyta > Magnoliopsida > Alismatales > Hydrocharitaceae > Thalassia > Thalassia testudinum. Next base: position 124,428,472 of record JAZHRO010000036.1, on the reverse strand, counting down.
AAATTAAACCTAGCTACCAGAAAATGATTTCATACAAGAATCAACGGGGGGATTTCGCATGCATCATTAGGGGAGAAGTAAGACTACACTACTAAGCAGTAAATGAAAGCAACAAAAATTATGAAGAGCATGAATTAAAGCTAGAAGAATAGAGGGCATTCAGGGGTGGTCCCCGATGGCCTTGGAGTAGTCGGGAGGAGAATGAGGGGCGGCCAATGTAGCTTAGGCCGACCCTTAGAGAGAGGGAGGAGTGATCTAGCATCCCTACATGATGTCCTCCATGATAGTGGTGAGCTCATGGAGGTGGAGTAGCTAACCTAAGTGAAGGTGGGCGTGTATGGAGCTAATGAGATGAGTGGTGCCAATGGAGCCAAGGGATGTGAATGGGGGTGTTTGGCTGCCCATGGGGTCTTTTTATAGACCCAATGGCTTCTCTCTAGAGAGGTGTAGAACTCTCTAGAGAGAGTCTAAGAGTGGCCGGCCACATGTGGGTGGAGGTGGTCTTTGAGATCCAAAAATTGTGGATCTCAATTTGAATGCCTCTTGGTTGCTAAATTTGGCAACCAAGAGGTGGCACCATCTCAAGAGATCTCTAGAGAATTCTAGAGAAGTGTGTGTGCGTGAATGGGTGTGTGTGTGTGTGTGTGTGGTCGTGCTCTATGTGGCTAGGTGGCTTAGGTTAGGTCCTAAGGGGTTTGGGTAGGTGTAGGTCTTGAATCAGGGTTACAAACCCTAATTGCTAAGGGGAAAATGCAATTAAACTTAACCTAAGTTTAATTGCGAGTAGAATAACTCAATTAGGTTGGGTTTAGGTCAATTGGACTCTCACCAAGTCTAATTAAACTTGTGTGGGTTGAGATCTAAGCTCAATTGGACTCAATGAGTCCAATTGACTTAGGTGAAGGTAATTGACTTGATCTAAGTCAATTGGGTTTGGTGAGGACCTAATTAGGTCCTTAGGTAGGTCTAAAGGTGATGTACTAGGGTTAGGACACCTTAATTTAGGTTCCTATGGGGTTGGGATTAGGTCTAGGGAGCTAGAGATCCAAGACCAAGACTTGAATCTCAAAACAGGGACTGGAGACTAGTATCAGACGTCCAATAATAGATCAGATGACTTACACTAAAAAATCAGAAGTCCAGACTTCAGTTTTGGACGTCCAATTTGAGTCAAGGGGAAATCAGGGTTCTGTTTTGGGTACTCCGCAGAAATTGGACGTCTGACAAAGTGTCTGGACGTCCAATAACACTGCAGAAGTGGGTTTGAGGTGTGCGGGAGATGGCTAATGGTCCTGGACGTCCTATAACTTATCTGGACGTCCAGATAAGGGCTGAAACTAGGGTTTTAAGGCTTCCTAGGGTGTTGTGACCTAATCTAAGGATGGCTAAAGCTTGGGGAAGTCTCTAGACTATCCTAAGGCTAGGATGGACCTAAGCTCTTCACATTTTACTGCTTTATTCCTACTTAATAGAATAGCAAACTTTAACCCCCTTACATTATTATTCCTATATCTAAACTAAGACTTCTACTCCATCTTTGCTGTAACTCCCGTTATTCCAGACCCAGCTTCAGATCCTGCTCCAGATCCAGCTCCAGATCTGCTTGTTGCCTGCAATCAACATAATGCACTTCATCAGCACATTATAACATTATTTTATGCATAGCTAAAGGAAAGCAGTAAAGATGCAGATAATGCTTATGCGTGCATGAATTTCCCTAACTTATGCTAAGTTCTAGCCTAATCTAGGTCAATTAAGACCTATGATTGCTACGCAATCACCCATGCAACTCTCCTCTCTTTTCTCTCTTTCTATTTTAGTCTCGCTCTCCCAGAGCCATAGCCGGTCGGGTAATCGAACCTATCGCATACCCGGGACCAGGCTCATCGGCGTGTGTGGTGAGCGAGGAATGTAGGTCAGGCGGGTTGGCCAGGTCCATGGGGGCTATATCACGGACCAGTCTGGTGAAGGGGGAGGAGGACCTCACCCTCAGTGTTTGGAGGTAAACAGCTCCATTCACTTTTTCACTTTATGCGGGTGCAAGTGCCTTTTCGTTTCTGAGGTGGGACTAAATGTCCCACCTGTCTTCCGCATAACACAGCAGTAGAGTGCTTGGCTAAATTGGCGAGGCTGCATGATGGGAACACTATCATGAGACCTAACTAGCTCATTTTGACCTAGAAAAGAGAATAAAAGCTCCTACATAACCAACTGGAGACTTAACTCATTGAATAACCATTCTGAGAGAAAAGAAAGAAATAAGGGGTAAAATAGCAATTTTACCATTACAGTACAACAAGGGTTTTCTCATGGACTAAACACAGGTCAAATGGTCTTAACAAGATAAAAAGTAGGTTGGTTCAAACAGAAAAGGATTCATGTGAATTCTGAGAATTAAATGACTTATTATAACCTTAAAACAGACCCACTTAATTTAACAAGGTTCTAGGCAGGATAAAATTCACCTAAACCCTCTAAAAATCATGGAAAAATATCCTATAGGATTTAGAACTTTCAATTTGGCCCTTAGAACTTATTTTGACCTAAATTGGGGTCTCAGTCAAATATTTGCCCTAAATTAGGTTTTTACGTAAATTTCCTAGTCAAACGTGGTCAAACATAAAATCCAACTTCACCATTGGATTCCTTAGGTCCAAATTAGGTTTGTACCAAAATTTTGACCTAAGGGGAATTCACCTTGACCTACTTTGCAAACAGGTCCAGCCCAATTACATTTCTAGCTCTAACTTTTGAAAACTTCTGTAGAGACCCCCTATCTTTGTCTTCGTTCCTTGCAATTAGGTCCCTTCACCATTATAGCGGAGGGGATCCTACTTTGACGAGGTTTCGAGGGAAAGATCTCCCTGATTTATCAGAGAATCCCCTTCAAAATTGAAAGGGAGATTCTTTGAGAAATCTCTTCCAGTTTGAACACAATTCCAGGCTTGATTTGGCACCCAATCTCTCATGCGAATGCATGAGAGATTCGGGTAACCTTCGCCCTTCCATCTTTGGCGAAGTTGCCATGCTTGGAAGCTTGGCCTCCAAGCATAAAACCTTCTGCCAAGGCCTATAAAAGCACACCCAGATCAACCCGCAACCTCCAAGCTTGAAATTGGCTTGAGAAACCCTCTATTTCTTCTCTTACCACTCCGGTCAGTAACTCAGCAAGCTCCGACGTCTCCTCTCTCCCTCCCTCGTCACTCTGTCACAATACTAGTGGTAAGGTTCTCTTCCTCCTCTTCATTCGTGTCGCGCCGCACCAGCCGACATCCTTGCAGCCCCTTCGTCGTCGCCACCCTCCTCCACTAAGTACTTCATCTCCGGCGACGGCAACACAGGCCGACCACCATCCCTGCCTCCCTAGTCCTTATATTAGTTTAGTTTCACTTCTCTCTCTCTCCTCTTCCTATTCCCCCTCTTTATTTCTTGAAACTATCCCTCGACGCCACAAGTCGCCACCACCTTCCTCATCTCCGGCCTAACCTTTGTGAGGCATTCCTGCCGCTCCACGCCTCCATCCGCCTCGCCAACTACCCCATAAGCATCGTCACACTCCGCTGACCACAAACCCTCACTCCACTCACCGCGCCAAGCCCCCAGAACTCCCCTCGAACACACCCACTTCTGCACACATAGGGTACCCTAGGCACGCACGCTCAGGCCACCCCATGCCACGCCGACCCCTGCACTACCTTCTCTGTGTCTAGGCAAAGCTGTCTGAGCTTTCTGATGAGGCCGCAAGGCCATTTTCCTGTCGATAGGGGTTAAAGGTCTACAGCCATTAACGATCGTGAGGAGCTTGCTTGCAAGCGTCCTCCAGGTCTCTTCGCTCCAGGTGAAGCACCCCAGGCTACGCGGAATCATCTCGTGCACAACCCTAGCCAAGTGATTGGCACTGAAGACCCGTAGCTGTTGCAATCAAGGGAAGCTCCTGCTGCGGGTGCTCGCGAAGAAAGGTGGGATGTTTAGTCCCACCTCGGAAGTGGAGGAGCGAACACAGTGGGATAAATTGCAAAAGTGACATAGGCTTATCGCCTCCTGCCCACGGGGTGAGGTCCCTCTCACCTATCACTACCTCGTCCGTGACCCACTGCCCGCAGACCTGGCCTGACCCTTATACCCGACCTGCACTCCTTGACCACCACACACACTGGTGGGCTGGTCCCGCGCGCACATACCCGACCTTATTACCCAATAAGCGGCTTTGGGAGAGTGAGCCTAAGAAAGAGAGAAGAAGAGAGATCGTAGGGGCGGGTAGGGGTAGGTTTTGCTCTCACAGGCAGGAGAAGAAGAAGAAGCCAAAGAAGAAAGAGGGTGGAGGCTAGAGAAGCTAAGGAAGGAGAAGGCAAGGCTGAAGAGGAAGAGTTGAAGGTTGAAGGGCTGAAGAAAGAGGAGAAGGAACTGAAGGAGGAGTCGTAGGGACAGAAGGAAAGGAAAAAGAAGAAGAAGAAGACAAGGGCCAGAGCAGCTAAAGGCGAAAGAAGGCTAAGGCACAAAGAAATCAGAGAAGACAAGAAGAAGGAAGCCAGACAGTGATCAGAGACAAAGAAGAGAAGAAGAAGAGAAATAACACTACAGAAATCACTAGTTTAAGACGTCTGATTCACAAAATCAGATGTTCATTTTTTTTTTGTGCTCTTCATATACATTGATATTTTGTGGCTATATTTACAATTTACATTAACTCTGATTTTCATTGCTTTTTATATTCAATTTCTCAAAGTCGTGTTCTTAATTTTTAAACCCCAATTTGCTCCCTGTGTTTGACCTCAGATTTAAAACTTCGAGTAATAAAATTTATTTGTTTTCGAGTGATTCAATTATACTACGACGCATTAATTTTAAACATTGATCTCGCCTCGCTAAACATTTTGGCGCCATTGCTGGGGAGTGATGCGTTTCTTTACTCAACTCAGTAATTAAGTTAATTTTACTTAATTAAGAGTAGAAAAAGTCACTTAGGTTAACTCGAACTTGTGTCGGTTGTGTAGTATTGGGTCGAATTAACCTAACATTTTAGAAATTTTTACTAGTTGAGTCCAAGTCGTTTGCTGGGAGGTATAATTCATTCTAAATTCACCAATTATCTTTTATTTTCTTTATAAGTTTAGGAGGTATAATTAAGTTAATTATAAAGCATGAATTTTGCCAAAATATTAATTAAAATGAAGTAATATGCAAAATCCCATAAGAGAACATATTTACTCAAATGATTTACTTTATTAGCAAGTAAACATGTTAGTTTTCTATTTTATTTCAAAAGAAATTAAGGCAATATAGAGTTCTTCTATTAAATCATACCTTATTACAACATTTAAAAACAAAAAGGAATTTAAAGTGATACAAGAAAAACAACTTCATTTCTTTATTTCTTCAGCCTCTTTTCTTCGTCTTTTGTTCCTTGTATTAAGCCTTTATCTTTTACTCTCTCTCTCTCGAGCTCTCTTTCTTTCCTCTCTTATTCTGCTCCTGCCTTCTTCCTTTCTCTTCCCTTAGCTTTCTTCCTAGTTCCCTTAGTCTTCTTCTTTTGTTCCTTAGTGCATGTTCCTTCTCCTTTCTTTCCTTAGCCTTCAGTTCTTCACTTAACCTTAGCTTTTCCTTTGATCCTTCAGCTGAATTGGGTTTATTTTCCTTTTTAACCTAAAATTATTTTATTTGCGACGAGGTCCTTTCAAGGATACACAACACTCTGAGATCAGGGTGGGACCAGACCCTACTCGGTCCTCGACTGATTTCATTAAGTTTGATTTTGATTTATTTCATTTGAGCCAAACCGGCCCTCTCTCGAACCGAATCAGTTCACACCTCCCAGGCCTCGCCCTCCCAGGGCCACATTCGCTCACGCCCACTCGGGCACACACCCGCAGGCACACATGCCCGCACACACACACACGCATCTCAATAGGTTCAAATGTTCAGATGCTCAGTTTGCGCACATCGCTTGACGACTGGGGAGCCTATACAACAAATTCCTTTTATTCCAAGGCGCGCGCTCATAGTTAACTGATGTAGGACTATCTTAACCCCTCCCAGACCCAACTTCAATCGACGATTTCTCCTAGCTCAGAGCTCTGTTCCAAATGATTCAAGGCTTGTTGGAAAGCTCTAAGGTAGATCTACACAGTTGCAGGGTCAATTTTAAGATAAGAGGATGTTTTCCTCTTCAATTTGAAGAGTGAAATCGAGGGGTTCCTACGGGTTAAAATGCCTGGAAATGGAGTTTATGCTTGTAGTGTCCACAGATGGACTTTTCTCTCTTAACTAAAGGTCTGAACAGGTTATACAAATGATTTCATAGCTACAAATAGAGGTTCTAAGTTCTCAAGACCTTCAGGAACAGCAGAGATACCTCAAGCTTCTTTGAAAGCTTCAGAGATCGGATTTACAACTTAAAAATGTGGAATAAACACTTAAGAACATTTCTAACTGACTAAAACATATTCTAAGGTTTGAAATTGACTTATCTGGGCAGGATTAAAGATTGAATCTCAAAAAAATGGCACTGTCGTTAGTTTGGGTTCGAAAATAACCCAAACTGACAGGGTTTGAACTTTCACCAAATCATTCACCTGAGCTCAGTTTAATCACTCTAAAACTTTCCAATAGAATCTCAGAATCAACTTAAACTCCTCAATACCTCAATTCGAGCTCAGAAGCAAAGTTTCCGCCTCAGGTTTAACTGATAGGCTTAAAAATTTGACTTTATGATTAAAACCTCTTCAGGTGAAATTAAAACCTAAATTAGAATCCTTTCAACCTTAAAAATTCATTCAGACCCTCAGATGGGTATTCTAACTAAGATTTCTAGGGTTTCAGGCTCACCGCTTGAGCTCCAAAATCACTTTGTTCATCAGAGTCATTCAGAGGTTGATACAATAGAATGAAGTCTTGAACAGTGCATTGAAGCTTCTAGACACCTTAAACACAACTTAAATCTAACTAATAGACTTCTCCAACTTTGCCGGAGTTGGAGAAGATGAACATCAATCTACAGCTCCAGACACTAAATCTTCAAATAAACAACCTCAGAGCAATCCCTGATCCATATTATATCATTCTGGAGCTTCTCACTAAGTTCCTCAGGCTGAAGGTCAAAAATGTCCCGCCGGAGCTCCGATGAGTCCAGAAAATGTACAAACTATATATAGATTGTGAAATTGTGCCATTTTTAATCTAAAAAGGTTCCTGAGGTTGCAAGGAACCTCAAGAACTCAATTAATTCTTCATTATTTCATTAGAGTTAAGATTTGACAGTAAAATTCATTTTTCAAAAGATCTGTGTGGATTAAGCTCAGGACTTGTTTTGCCACTCAATTGAATGGTTAAAACAAGTCATCAAGTATTTATAATCATAAATATATATATAATTAAGGATTTGAACTGCTCCTGAGCCGCCATTAACAGCGAGCTCAGGAGCTTAATTAAAATTGGGCGTTTAATTTATATGTGGTAATTCTACATATTATAGTGTCGATTAGGGTTCTTAAGTGATGAATAGATGATGGAAAACCCTATGAAGGTGAATCTAAGCCCACTACTATCGCCATGGACAGTGACAGTAGTCGATGGAGGTGAAATTGATTTAGGCGATTAAGTGATCAATTAAGTGTTTAAATGGATTAGAAATGGTCATGGATGAAAGAAGACGATGATCAGCGATTTCAAAAGACAAAACTAGGGCTCTGGCGAGCTCAAGAAGCTCGTCGGAGAAGATAACAACTAAAATTCTAACATTAACTCTAATCTAACTATCTAACTAACTAAGATATCCTACTCCTACTCCTAATCTACTGTTACCTGGATGAAGGGGTCAATAGGGTTCCACTGAAGGCTCATGGCGGATGACAAAATCAGAGGGTGAAAAGAAGAATCTTCGGCGGGCGGATGCGAGGTGAAGCAAAGGATTCCTTTGGTCGACGCCTGTGTCTAGAGACGCGACTGACCACGACGGATCTCCTCGGCTAATCAGAATGGATGGAGGAAGTCGAAGAGTGAGATGGAAAGTCTCCGGAGTTTTAGACGAATAGCCAATCGAAGTCGGCTGCAGTGTTAGAAGAGGGAAGGGAGCCAACTTAAGTTAAATCTGAGGGGTGAGGGGGTATTTATAGTGGTTGGCGGTGAAGAAAGTGGCGAGGTTTGGCCGAAGGAGCTTGAGGAGCTTAACCTCCGGCGTCGTCTCTGATGACGGTGAGGTTATCTCCCACTGAAAATTAGGATTTCTGGTTAATCCAGACAGGTGGTTGAAGAGGAGGTGGTGAGCGCAAGTTGCAAGAGCTTGGACAAAGAAGGTTGATGTCGGCAGGGCGGTGATCGTGTGGTGGCGTGACTCTTTGTCACCAGCCATCCAAACAGATGAAGAAGACAAAAAGGGACTTAAATGTAATGAAACTTAAGGACCTGTGTGATAATTAAGGACCCGATTGCAATGAAAAGTAAGGACCCAAATGTAAACTCAGGTTTTAAAGGTTTATTTTAACTTAGATCTTTTTCAACTTTTTATATATGTTAGTAAATAAGGTAAATATTATGTTTTCACCTTGAATTTACATTTTTGACCTTTTTAAGTTAATTTATTAGATTAAGTAAAATTACTTAAGTTATTATATACTTAGGTATACATTATGTTTAAGTTACTTAACTTATTAATTAAGGAAATGATTAATAAGATTTCGAGTCCAATTATTAACTAGATTATTAATAATGTTAATTGAATGATAAAATGTCATTTTAAACTTATTTTAAGGTCCTTTACTATATATCTCTTATTTAATAATTAACTCTTATATATTCATAACCTTAGCTAATTAACTAGGAAGACTAATTAATTAGGGGTAATTAGAGATCATGATGAGTCTCTCATCAAGGAGCAACGGGTGATTTAGGAATCCTAATCACAATTTCTAATTTGATACTAACTTGATACATCTCTTTTGTTGTGATTGTTTCAGGGGAAAAGATTCAAAGGAAGATGGCCGCACAGCAAACACACCCGGGGTAGGTAATCCCTAATTAACCCTTTCTATTAATCCCCTCATTCTGAAAAGGAAAGAAATAAGATAAAAATCACTCTAGGGCTACCTGCTTTCCATATTTAGCTAAGTCACCAAAGTTGCCAGATTTTGATTTCAATAAATATTGATTTGTGCATGCATTTAAGGTAACTAGGGCTACCACCTTCTTGATTGAACCCAAGATACCATATTTGTGGCAACTAAATTGGACCAAAATTAGAGTCAAATTAAGGATTCCAATTTAGTGTTTTAGAGACACATCTTTCTAAGCAAGAATCAACTATTCCAAAAAGAGATGTGCCCAAACCTTGATTGAAAAGACTTATTCTAGAGAAACCCAAAAATTCAAGCTCTTAAGTTCACTTGAACCCTAAAAGAAAGGACCTAAAGCTTCTCAAAGGACAAATAGGTGAAGTTGACCTTTTGTTGGGTCAACCAACCTTGAAATTAGGTCACTTTTACACTCAAAACATCTAAAGTTCAAGTGGAATCCTAAGCACCTTTGATCTTAAATAAAAGTGGCAGACTTAAGAGGTCAAGTTCCCCATTCTGGTCTACCTAGAATCTTAGTGACAAGAGAGGTCGGGTGGGGGAAACCCTGTAACTCGTGGGGACGCTCTACCATGTAGGAGGTCTTTACGGGATTCTCCCTCTCTGGCTGCCCAGTTATTTCTCAGGTGGACAGCTTTTCTGACTAAGGAGTATCATCCACCCCGAACCTCTATAGTCATCCAAATTTTTGGGTGTCTTGATTTGGCCCAGCACATTCTACTCTCATCCAAACCTTCAGTGCATGTTCGGTAGGAGGTCCTTAAGACCATCCTTAAGACCTCCTTTAGCAATCTACTCTCGCCGAGGCCAAGCCTCGACGTCCGTGTTTGTGCAGCAACCCCACCATATAGACATCTCCTCTGATTCATCAGAACTGAATTCTCCTTCTTCCATCATCATGGCACAACCAGTTGAAGAAGAGAACAATCTTGAACACCAACTCCAGCGCCTGAATGATCTATTTCAAAACTTTGTGAACCCACCGCAGCATCCTATGATGCGAGATCACTATAATCCCGCTGCAGTGGCGATCGAACCTCGAGTCTAAATCCCGGTTGGAGGTCTTGATTTTGAACTCAAGCCCAACATGATTCATGCTATTCCAAAGTTTCATGGGCTTAATTCCGAGGATCCCTTCCAGCACATCAAACAACTGAAACATCTGGCCCAGACCTTCGGGTCAGATGTACAAAATCGGGATATCCTTCTTATGAAGATGTTTTCCTTCTCTCCCATGGACAAGGCAGCTCATTGGTATCATACTCAAACACATCCAATTAACACATGGGTTGAATCGCAATCCGAATTTTTGAAAAAGTACTTCCCCGTTGATCGGTCGAATGCCTTGCGCCACCAGATCACACACTTCACCCAACAATCTGGAGAACCTCTTCATGAGGCATGGGACTGTTTCTTGGATCTCATGAGAAAGTTCCCCCATCACGAAGTTCCTAAATGGGAACAAGTCCAGTCTTTTTACTAGGGACTCTGAGAAGATATCCGCTTATTCGTCAATGCAACCTGCGGAGGAAATATCATGGGTCAACACGAAGACACTGTGAGGGAGATTCTCGAGAATATGTGCGAGAACTCCATCAATAATGACTTCATGGGCTTATTCGACCGGACGAATACCTGCGCATCGACGAATCCAAGGGGAGCACATGATACGCAGGGCCTGTCCGCATCCGTCGACTTGTAATTGATGGCTAATCGGTTAGACAAGGTCCTATCATAGAGAAGAAGGTGGATGAGCTGACTCGACATCTGCAGCGAGCCACCTCTGCGCAAAACCCGTTTGCACAACCACCCCTTGTTAGGGAAACTGTGCATAACATCTATCACTGATCTTCTCAAAGGATGGATCCATATCCACCCCTGTCTGACTCCAGGACCTGAGGAAACTCTGATCTGACCTACTCTAGTTGGGGGAACTCTGAACCCTCATACTCTGCTTTTCCTAAGGTTCCTCAGACCTGCGAGGACCTCAATGCCATCCAGAATGACCCATTCTCTAATACCTATAACCCTGGATGGCGGAATCATCCCAACTTCCTGTGGGCGGGAAATACTCAGAATCAAAGACCACCATATCAACCCTGTCCACAAGCTCCTCGTCCATATCAGCCGCCTCAGCCTCGACCCAACCCCACTTATCAATCTGGGCCAAACCAAGCAGATTAAATGACTTTTATCCTTCAGACTCTGGCTGACATTCAAAAGACGAATGCGGCTATGCAAAAACATCACAAGAATGAGATCACAGAGGTTCATAATCAACTCACCCAGATGGTGAATTCCTGCCAACCTGGCACACTCCCTTCGCAGCCTCTGTCGAATCCAAATAACGTGCCAAACCAGAGGCACGTTATGAACCCAAATCCGTGTCAAGCCCACATGATTTATCAGGCCCCTTCTATTCCATCACCCGACGGGATGGAAGCTTCGACATCTTATGCGGGATTTCAATAGCAGCCACCTATTTTACCAACCCCAAACCAAAACCAGGAAGGATTGAATGCTGTAACAACCCGTAGTGATAAAGAAACACAAGACCCACCTTATCCAAGCCACTTTCAGCTTGGTAGTAACCCAAGCCCTAGGATAGTTATCCAGGACACCCCTATTTCAGATCAAGAACTTGAACCTATTCTAGAGGAACCAACCAAGGTTCCATTTCTCGAGGCTTTGACCAAGGGAAAGAGGACAAACAAACCCGTGGCTCCTGAGGAGGATCCGGTCAAGCTCTTTGAACAGGTCCATATAAACATCCCCTTGATGGATGCAATCCGCCACGTACTAGCTTACACATGATTTTTGAAGCATGTGTGTACACCCAAGCGTAAGTCGCGAACCAAAAGTGGGAGTCCGATCGTACTGTCAGAGCAAGCCAGCTCTGTAATTTTGAGCAAACTCCTACCTAAGGCTAAAGACCCAGCTACTCCCCTGATTTCATGTACCATTGGTGATACCCAATTTGATAGAGCCTTATTAGATTTAGGTGCCTCTATAAACCTAATACCTACATCCCTCCTTGACTACCTTGAAGAATTTGAGCTTAAACCGACAGAGCTTAAACCTAATACCTAACCGATCTATTAAGTCACCTAAAGGAGTACTTGAGGATGTCATCGTTAGGGTACGGAATTTCTATTTCCCGGTGGATTTTGTAGTCTTAGATATGGATGCTCAAGAAAACCCAAGGGATACACCAATTATACTAGGGAGACCCTTTTTGGCTACTGCTAGGGCTAATATAAATTGTGAGGAGGGCCAAATTGAACTAAAATTCGGGAACCAGACACTGAAAATTGACATCTTTAAGGCCCAACAAGGGATTAATTGTAGTGTTATAGAACAAATATGTGATATCAAGGTCGTGGTTGATGAACCATATATTGAGGACAACTTGATTACTCCCGATCAACCACAAGAAGATCAAAACCCATAATTAGAGGAGTCCGAATCTGACTTAGATACACCCATAACTCCTTCCCTTGCTCTTGACACACACCCTAAACCGCCCGATGTTGCTGATAACCCTGTTCTGAAACTCAAGCCTCTTCCCGCCCATATGAAGTACGTCTTTTTGGGTTCCAATCAGACGTTTCCTGTGATTATCAACTCTAGACTCACACCTGACCAGGAATCCCTTCTGATTACTATTCTCCAGCAACATCGTAGAGCCATTGGATGGACTCTCGATGATTTGACTGGTATCAGCCCTTCTTATTTCACACACCATATCTACACCAAAGAGGGCACACGACCTTCCCGTGAAATGCAGAGACATCTGAATCCTAATTTGCAGTAGGTCGTGAAAAAGGAGATCATTAAGTGGTTAGATGCAGGGATCATCTACCCGATCTCCGACAGTCGATGGGTGAGTCCAATCCAGGTTGTGCCTAAAAAGGCAGGACTCACCGTTATCACGATTGAAACTGGAGAAGTCACACCAACCCATGTGGCGAACTCGTGGAGAGTCTGCATTGATTACAGAAGACTCAAATCCTCCACGAAGAAGGATCATTTCCCACTCCCGTTTATTGATCAGATCCTCGAGAAACTAGCGGGAAATAGGTTCTTCTGCTTTTTGGATAGGTACTTCGGTTATAACCAGGTGGCAATCCATCCTGAGGACCAAGAAAAGACCACTTTCACTTGCCCCTTCGAGATGTACGCATTCCGAAGGATTCCGTTCGGTCTCTACAATGCACCCGCTACTTTTTAGCGTTAAATGCTTGCCATATTCTCAGATATGATAGGTGATTATCTGGAAGTCTTCATGGATGACTTTTCAGTATTCAGAGAATCATTTGATGATTGTCTCCTGCACTTGGTCTAAATCCTCAGGCGGTGCATTAACATGAATCTAGTTCTTTCCTGGGAAAAGAGCCATTTCATGGTGCCTGAAGGAATTGTCCTGGGACACCTCATTTCAGAAAAAGGCATCCAAGTCGATCGAGCCAAGGTGAACTTGATTTGCAAACTCCCTATGCCTAGCTCGATTAAGGACATCCGATCTTTCTTGGGGCACATCGATCTTTACAATCGATTCATTCTTGATTTCTCAAAGATTGCGCGCCCCCTGACTACTCTACTTTCTAAGGATGTACCTTTCGAAATCTTCAAGGAATGCTCTCAAGCATTTGAAATCCTCTGTGATCGAGTTACCCAAGCTCCGATCCTACAGTCCCCTGATTGGTCTCAACCCTTTGAGATCATGTGTGATGCATCTGATTTCACTGTAGGAACGGTACTTGGGTAGAAAATTGACGGGAAACCCGTGGTCATCTACTACGCTAAGAAGACACTTGACGAGGCTCAACGTAACTACACAGTTATTGAGAAAGAGCTGCTAGCCATAGTATTTGCCTTGGAAAAATTCAGATCTTATCTCCTGGGTTCCCGTGTTATCATTTACACGGATCACACAGCTGTGAAGCATCTCCTTGCGAAGAAGGATGTGAAACCTCGATTAATCTGCTGGATCTTGCTGTTGCAAGAGTTTGACCTTGAGATTTGCAACAAAGCGGGAAAATAGAACGTGGTAGCTGATCACTTGTCCCACCTTCCTTCTGAGATCATCGACCCTTCCGGACCTATCACGGAACATTTTCCTGATGAGCACCTTCTGACTATCAATATAGGGCTTCCATGGTTTGCTGATATAGTAAACCACCTAGCATCACATTAGATCCCGTCCGATTGGTCGAAGGCCAAGAAGGACAAATTGCTTTTCGATGCCAAGTATTACTTTTGGGAAGACCCGTATCTTTTCTGCATTGGTGCTGATCAGATTATTCGACGATGTGTCGCAAAAGCGGAGATTCAAGACATATTGTCTTTCTGCCATGACCAGGCATGCGGTGGACATTTTTCAAGTCATAAAACCACAGCGAAAGTCCTTCAGTGCGGCTTCTATTGGCCCACAATTTTCAAAGACACGTACAATCACTGTAGGTCATGCACTCGTTGCCAGACCTTGGGCAACACGAGCCACCGTGATATGATGCCCTTACAGCGAATTCTGGTATGCAAAATCTTCGACATATGAGGGATTGATTTTATGGGACCCTTCCCTATTTCGGATGGCTTCGAGTACATTTTACTCGCTGTTGACTACATGTCCAAATGGATCGAAGCCGTTCCAACCCAAACCAATGATCATAAAGTGGTTATCAAATTCATTCATCAGAACATCTTTTCACGGTTCGAGATTCCACGTGCTATAATTTCTGACAGAGGGACCCATTTCACTAACACTTAGTTCAGGTCATTGATGACCAAATATGGGGTGTCGCACCGAATCTCTACTCCTTACCACCCCCAAATTGATGGTCTAGTTGAGCTATCCAATCGGGAGATCAAGAAAATCCTCTAAGTTACTATTCGACTTGACAGGAAGGACTGGTCATCTCGGTTTCCGGAAGCTTTGTGGGCTTATAGGACCACCCACAAAATCCAATTAGGTATGTCTCCCTTCAGATTGGTGTACGGGAAGACATGTCACCTCCCCGTCGAATTGGAGCACAAAGCCTATTGGGCAGTACGGAACTGCAACCTAGATCTTTCTAAGGTAGGAACCCATAGAAAGCTTCAAATGAGCAAGATTGATGAATTACGCCACGATGCGTATGAGAACTCGTGAATTTACAAAGAGCGGGTTAAGGCCTTTCACGGCAAGCACATATCTAGAAAGATCTTCCATCTTGGTCAAAAAGTCCTACTCTTTGATGCTAAGCTTAAATTGTTCCCAGGAAAACTACGATCAAAATGGATCGCACCCTACCTTGTCCGATGAATCTTTGGAAATGGAGCCATTGAAATTAGTCCACTCAACCACGATTCAGAACCTTTCGTCATGAACGGTCAGAGACTCCAACCGTTCATTGACTTGACTGATATAAATTTGGCTGAGATATCCTTTACCCTCTATTCTCTCTGAGCTCATTGCGCCCAGCCAATGGCGTAAACTTAGCACTTAATGGGAGGCAACCCGTCATTCCTGAAAAACCCAAAACCTTTCTTGACATTCCTATGCTGAATTCATATTGCACTTTAGGGTTCATCCATTAGAATAGCCGACCCCACCTCAGGTACCCGTACCCGAGTTTAGAAATCGTTCGCAACAGTCACCTCGAACCGTTCGCCCACCCAAAACCTGTTCTAAGGAATGATCTAAGCTGAACTCAAATCCACTCAATTTACAATGGGGACATTGCAAATCGTAGGCATGGGGAGCATGAAAGTGCAAAACACCATGAAAACTTATCTCATAAGAAAAGGTTTTAACAAAAAATCACATATCACAAAAACACCAAAAAATAGAAAAAATCTTGAAAAAAAATAAAAAAATTCTGAGGGGAGAGAAAATTTTGAGGCCATACAAATCATGAGAAAATGAGGAGGAAAAGTGAAAAATATCAAAAAAGGAGCACAAAATGAAAAAGGAAAAAAAGAGAGATAGTCATTAGTAAGAAATTAAAGCATTAACTGAAGTTGTAGACCATATCAAGAAAAAGAAAAATGAAGGAAAAAGTGCTAATGAGACACACAAGAGATTAGTAAGAATGCTGATTTTAGGCCTCTTGGGCTAGACTCTTAGGCTTAAAAAATTCAAGTATTCGCTAAGATCTGGATAGTCCTCAAGAGGTTGGGGAAAATGCGAAGCTTAAGTATTAAGTCTAAGACTTAGTAAGTATTCGGCCTCGTTAACTAACCTTTGGTTTGTGGGACTCGGTAACCTAAGCACCCCAATCCACACACAGTCTGGTTCAATGCGCATAATTATCAAAATCACGCAAAAGTGTTTAAATGTTCTGAAAAAGTCACCTAGATTAGCAGTGGCCGATCGACATAAGTTAATTTGGATGAGTTCCTTGCGTAGAGAGGTGGAAAATTCCCCTTGAAGATGCGTAATAACATATCGTCTCCTCGGTACTTGTCTCCTAGGATATTTACATATCCTACCGGGGGCACATAAGCACCCTGTGCTGGTTCAGATGCCATGGGCGACATTATCACGAAATGTCGATTGTCAGGGTTTGGATTTAGCTACAGAATGCCATGGGTAGAATTATCTCGAAATCTCAAAAGCCAGGGTTCTGGGGTTTGCCATGGGCTGTGCTATCACGAAGCATCGATTGCCAGGGACCTTTTGTGGACTGATGATGGGGACAAGGAATCCGATACAGACCATGTTGAGAAGCCAATCCAAAGCTAGAAATAAAAAGAAAAGAGAGAGAAAACTCTCAAAACAAAGAAAATCCTCTGTCTCTCTCTTACAAAAAAATGCACTGCAAACTGAACAGAGGCTAAAATACGTTTCAAGCACGAGTGCTTTAACCACGGAGTCCAACGAACCTTAGGATAGTTCCTGTGGGCCTTAAAAACCTTCGTGGAGCACTGAGGCTAGAGCTGGTCAGGTTCGGATCATGGTTGGTACTTGAGTACCTCTAGGCCTACTGTCGGCATTCTAACCTAATCAAAAAGAAAAGATAAAAGCACTCACATAATCTCTAAACATCAAGGAATTCATGGTCTAGAATAGAAGCTAAAACCTTAAAATTTTGCTAAGGGACTACCAAAAGCTAGGCATGGGGGTATGATGGGAACACCATCATAAGCCCTAACTAGCTCATTTTGACCCAGAAAAGAGAACGAAAGCTCCTACATAACCAACTGGAGGACTTAACTCATTGAATAACCATTTTGAGAGAAAAGCAAGAAACAATGGGTAAAACATAAATTTTACCATTGCAGTACAACGGGTTTTCTCATGGGGTAAACATAGGTCAAATGGTCTTAACAAGATAAAAAGTGGGTTGGTTCAAACAGAAAAGGGTTCATGTGAATTCTGGGAATTAAATAACTTCTCGTAACCTTAAAACAGACTCACTTAATTTAACAAGGTTCTAGGTAGGATAAAATTCACCTAAACCCTCTAAAAATCATGGAAAAATATCCTATAAGATTTAGAACTTTCAATTTGGCCCTTAGAACTTATTTTGACCTAAATTGGGGTCTCAGTCAAATATTTGCCCTAAATTAGGTTTTTGCATAAATTACCTAGTCAAACGTGGTCAAACATAAAATCCAATTTCACCATTGGATTCCTTAGGTCCAAATTAGGTTTGTACCAAAATTTTGACTTAAGGGGAATTCACCTTGACCTACAGCCCAATTACATTTCTACCCCTAACTTTTGAAAACTTCTGCAGAGACCCCCAAATCTTTGTCTTCAGTCTTTGCAATTAGGTCCCTCCACCATTATAGCGGAGGGAATCCTACTCCGACGAGGTTTCGAGGGAAAGATCTCCCTGATTCGTCAGAGAATCTCCTTCAAAATTGAAAGGGAGATTCTCTGAGAAATCTCCTCCAGTTTGAACACAATTCTAGGCTTGATTTGGCACCCAATCTCTCATGCGAATGCATAAGAGATTCAGGTTACCTTCGATCTTCCATCTCTGACGAGGTTTCCGTGCTTGGAAGCTTGGCTTCCAAGCACAAAATCTTCTACCAGGGCCTATAAAAGCACACCCAGATCAACCCGCAACCTCCAAGCTTGAAATTGGCCTAAGAAACCCTCTATTTCTTCTCTTCCCCCTCCAGTCAGTAACTCAGCAAGCTTCGGTGACTCCTCTCTCTCTCCCTCGTCGCTGATGAGAACCTCATCATGAGCCCTAACTACCTCATTTTGACCTGAGAAAGTAAACAAAAGCTCCTACATAACCTAAAGGAAGGCCTAATTCAAGAGATTACTGTTCTGGGAAGGAAACATGAACTAAAGGGTAAAACTACAATTTTACCATTGCAGTACATCAACGGGATTTCTCAGGGGCTAAACAAGGTCCACTGGAATGACATTTCCATTAATAAGAGGAAAT
This sequence comes from Thalassia testudinum, assembly GCA_037157565.1. Classification (NCBI taxonomy): domain Eukaryota; kingdom Viridiplantae; phylum Streptophyta; class Magnoliopsida; order Alismatales; family Hydrocharitaceae; genus Thalassia; species Thalassia testudinum. The sequence continues at coordinate 124,410,018 of JAZHRO010000036.1, read as the reverse complement.
GTGGGATGGTTCAGTTAGAAAAGAGTTATTGTGAGATTTAAGAATTAAATGACATTCTCTGTAACCCTAAAACAAACCCGATTAATTCAACAAGGTTTCGATCAAGATAAAAATCAACTAAATCCTCTAAAATTCATGGAAAAATATCCCCTAGGGTTTAAAACCTTCAATTTGTCCTTTGGAACCTATTTTGACCTAGATTGGGGTCCTAACTCAGTATTTAACCTAATTAGGGTTTTTGTGCAAAAATATCCAGTCAAACGTGGTCAAACCTAAAATCCAACTTCACCATTGGATTTCTTAGGTCCAAATTAGGTTTGTACCAAAATTTGGGTCTAAGGGAAGGTCATCTTGACCTACTTTGCAAAATGGTCCACCCAATTACATTCTGGCCCCTAACTTTTGAAAACCCTTACGTAGAGCCCCCTAACATCCTCGCCACCCTTACATTCAGGTCCCTCTGCCATTACAGTGGGGGAATCCCACTCCGACGAGGATTTGAGGAGGATATCTCCTTGAATCCTCAGAGATCTCCTCCTAGATTTGGAAGGGAGATTCTCTAAGGATTTCTCCATCGTCTGAATGAGATCTCCAGATTAGATTTACACCAAATCTCTTGTGCGAACGCTCGTGAGATTTGGGTGTCTTGCACACCTTCCTTCTCCGACGAGGCCTTTGCGCTGGAAGGCTTGCCTTCCAAGCACAAAGGCTTCAGCCAGCGGCTATAAAAGGACCCCTGGTCCTTTACGCATCTTCCAAGCTTGATTTGGCCGTAGATACCCTCTCAATTTCCTCCTTCCTCATCTCTGATCAAATGCCCGCAAGCTCCAACGATCTCTCCTCCTTCCTCTCGTCGCTCTGCCACCATACCAGTGGCAGAGTTAGCTTCGTCTCATTCCTCTGCGTTGCGCCGCACCAACGCACGCCTCTCCGACCTCCTCCTCGTCACCATCATCCTCACCTCAGGGCTTCCTTCCCCGACGACGGCACATACGCACCGCTCGTCTCCTCTACCTCCCCTTCGTCCCAATACCCGTAGATAAGTTCCTCTCCTCCCACTCTTCATTTTCCCTCATTTAATTTCAGGAAACGCCCCTCGACTGCCACTGTCCACCTTCGTCGACCACCGACGAGGCGCATCCACCTCTCCGCACCTCCACACGCCTCTCCACCAACCTCATCACCTTCGCCATCACCCACTGATCACTTCCCGCCCATCCACTGACTGCCACACACACCCTACACTTCCACTGAACAAACCCACAAGCACGGTCACAGTCTGACCTAGGCACGCACGCCTAGGCTGTACTGCACCATGCCAACCCCCGCCTCACCTTTGTCGTGACACGGTGAAGCTTTCCCTATTGTTTGACAGGGCCGCAAGGCCGTCTTTGTGTCGCGTAGGTCTAAGCCCCCTTTCGCCATTAACACTGAAGCAAGCTTGCTTGCTAAGAGCTCCAGGCCACGCGCTCCAGGCATAAGGGCTCTAGGCGACGTGCATTGAGTGTGCGAATGTAACCAGCCTGAGAGCAGACTTCGCGAGGCTCCTAGCTGCTCCAATTGAGTGGAGTTCCCTCCTGCCGGTGCCAGCAGAAGCGAGTGGGACTTTTAGTCCCACCTCGTAAACTCAGGGGTGAGTGGTGTTACTTAAATTGTTTTCCTGTTTCTATCTCTTTGCCTCAAGTGACACGGGGTGAGGTCCCTCGCCCTCACACGCTTGTGCCTCATCCGCAACCCCTGCCCCGCGGACCTGGCACCCGACCCGATTACCTAGCACTCCTCACGCACTACACCACGCTGGTGCGCCTGGACCCGGGCACGCGAAACCCGACCCAATTACTCGGCTCTGGGAGAGTGTACCTAAGAGCGAAATAGAGAGAGAGAGACACAGGGTGGGGTAGGGGTAGGTTTTGCTCCATTGTACTGTGCAGGAAAGAAAGAAGAATCTGAAGGCAGAAGAAGAGAAAGCTAAGAAGGAAGAAGAGGAGCGGCTGAAGAAGAAGACCAAGTGCAGAAGAGGAAGAGAAGAAGAAGAAGGAGGTAGCTGCTGAAGGAAAGACTTGAAGGCAAAGGAAGCCAAAGCTAAGGAGGGACTTAGCTGCAGAAGAAGAAAGAAGAGGAAGAAGAAAGAAGAAGAAGAAGCCAAAGAAGGCAAGGGCTGAAGAAAGAAAGAAGAAGGAGCGGCCAAGTAGAGACAGAAGAAGAAGACAAAGAAGACAAGAAGAAAGAAGACTGAAGGTAGAAGAAGTGTAGCCGCAGAGAAAGAGAAAGAAGAGAGAAAGAGAAGGCAAAAATCAAAAAGAGGACAAGTCGTGCACTGTAGCAAAAACTTTTAAGACGTCTGATTTTACATCAGACGTCCAATTTTTGAGCTTATCTCTACATTGACATTATTTTTACTTCTCAATTTTGATTGGATTGGTTATTGCTTTTTATTAAATTGAGAGTTGTGCTCTTAAGTTTTTAAATACCCAATTGCTCCCTGCGTTCGACCTCGGATACCTTGGTTTTCAGGTTATAAATTCTTATTTGTTTTCGCAGCGATTTCATTTATATTGCAATGAACATCTTTTAAAAACACAATCTCGCCTCATTAACAGTCGCTCTGCCACAATACCAGTGGTAGGGTTCTCTTCCTCCTCTTCGTCCACGTCGTGCCACACCAGTCGATGTCCTTGTAGCCCCTTCGTCGTCGCCGCCCTCCTCCACTGAGGACTTCGTCTCCGACGACGGCAACACAAGCAGGCCGCCATCCCTGCCTCCCTTATCCTTCGATTAGGTTAGTTTCACTTCTCTCTCTCCTCTTCCTATTCCCCCTCTTTATTTCTTGAAACTATCCCTCGACGCCACAAGTCACCACCACCTTCCTCATCTCCGGCCAGACCTTCGACGAGGCGTTTCCGTCGCTCCACGCCTCCATCCGCCTCGCCAACTACCCCATAAGCATCGCCACACTCCGCTGACCACAAACCCTCACTCCACTCACCGCGCCAAGCCCCCAGAACAGCCCCCGAACACACCCACTTCCGCACACACAGGGTGCCCTAGGCACGCACGCTCAGGCCACGCCACGTCGACCCCCGCACTAACTTCGCCGTGTCTAGGCGAAGCTGTCTGAGCTTTCTGATGAGGCCGCAAGGCCATTTTCCTATTGATAGGGGTTGAAGGTCTACCACTATTAACGACCATGAGGAGCTTGCTTGCAAGCCTCCTCTAGGTCTCTCCGCTCCAGGTGAAGCACCCCAGGCTACGTGGAATCATCTCGTGTACAACCCCAGCCAAGCGATTGGCACTGAAGACCCCACAGCTGTTGCAATCAAGGGAAGCTCCTACTGTGGGCGCTCGCGATGAAAGGTGGGACATTTAGTCTCACCTCGGAAGTGGAGGAGTGGACACAGTGGGATAAATTGCAAAAGTGACATAGGCTTATCGCCTCCTGACCACGGGGTGAGGTCCCTCTCACCTATTATTGCCTCGTCTGTGACCCACTACCCGCGGACCTAGCCTGACCCGTATACCCGACCTGCACTCCTCACCCACCACACACGCTGGTGGGCCTGGTTTCGGGCGTGCATACCCGACCTGATTACCTGAGAAGCGGCTCTGCGAGAGTGAGCCTAAGAGAGAAAGAAGAAGAGAGATCGTGGGGGTGGGTAGGGGTAGGTTTTGCTCTCGCAGGCAGGAGAAGAAGAAGAAGCCAAATAAGAAAGAGGGCAGAGGCTAGAGAAGCTAAGGAAGGAGAAGGCAAGGCTGAAGAGGAAGAGCTGAAGGCTGAAGGGCTGAAGAAAGAGGAGAAGGAACTAAAGGAGGAGCCATAGAGATAGAAGGAAAGGAAAAAGAAGAAGAATACAAGGGCTAGAGCAGCTAAATCCAAAAGAAGGCTAAGGCACGAAGAAATCAGAGAAGACAAGAAGGAAGCCAGACAGAGATCAGAGACAGAGAAGAGTAGAAGAGAAATGGCACTGTAGTAATCACTAGTTTAAGACGTCTGATTCACAAAATCAGACATCCATTTTCTTTTTGTGCTCTTCATATACATTGATATTTTGTGGCTATATTTACATTTTACATTAACTCTGATTTTCATTGCTTATTATATTCAATTTCTCAAAGTTGCGTTCTTGATTTTTAAACCCTAATTTACTCCCTGTGTTCGACCTCGGACTTAAAACTTCAAGTAATAAAATTTATTTGTTTTCGAGCGATTTCAACTATACTATGATGCATTAATTTTAAACATCGATCTCACCTCGCTAAACACTGTAGCTGCTGAAACCTCTGCATGAGGACTTGGATGAGTGCGGGCTTCTATTCTGTGCAGCCTGGGATTGAAGCCTGGGCGTAGCAAGACCTGGAGTAGCTTTGATGCTCGCTCGAAGCTCGGCAGCAATGGCATCTTTGACCTATGACCTAAAATCAAGAAAAGAGGCCTTATGGCCATGTCAGAATGCTTAGCAGGGTCATCGTGGAACGGCGAATGTAACAGTGGCCATGGCGTGGAGCGAGGGTGGTCATGGTGGCCGGATGGTGACGGGAACAGTCGGTGAGAGTGGGTCTATTTGGGGAGGTGTTTGGGTGGACGATGGAGTGAGGAGAAATGAGCGAGAAGGTGTGGTGGAGGTTGTAGGGTGATCGGTGAGGTGGATGGAGGTGCATAATGGTGGGAACACCTCGCCGGAGGAGTCGCCGGAGATGGAGGAGATGACGGTGGTCAGTAGCGTTGGTGGTTGGTTTTGGGAAATAAAGAGAGGGGAAGAAAGTGTGAGAGAGAGGAAATCTAAGAACCTACTTCTAAGGGACGAAAAGGACAGAGATCCCACGTCGGTGTGGTTGCCGGACCTAGGGAAGACGAACCTCCATAGGAGAAGACGGGGCAAGAACGACGTCGGCAGGTATTACTCGATGTGGAGGACAGTGAGGAAGGTGAATCCACCACCGGTGTTGTGGTCGGATGACAAGAAAGTGAGTGAGGGACCAACGGAGCTTGCGGAGAGTTGCGGCCGAAGGGGAGAGAGGAATAGGGGGAATTTCGACCCAAATTCAAGCTGAGGAGAATGTTTGACCTTGGGGAGTATTTTATAGGTCATCGGAGAGGGTTTTGTGCTTGGAAGCCAAGCTTCCAAGCAAGGAAGGCTCGTTGGAGAAGGAAGCTTTCAAGAGACCCAAATCTCTCATGTGTTCGCATGAGAGATTGGGAAAGAATCAGGGCTCATCAATGGGCTCATATTGTAGAGGATTAATTGATGAATCTCCCTTCTAATTTTAGAAGGGATTCATCAATCAATCAGGGAGAAAATCCCAGTTGAAGATCGTCGAAGTAGGTTTCCTACGCGATAATGGCGGAGGGACCAATTTGTGAAGACGACGAAGAAGTTAGGAGGCTAAATGCAAGGGTTTTTGAAAGTTAGGGGTATGAATGTAATCATACAGAACCTTTTTGCAAACTAGGTCAAGACAAGTTTCCCTTGGATCCAAATTTTGGTAAAAACCTAATTTAGATCTAAGGAATCCAATGGTGAAGTTGGATTTCGGTCTTGACTATGTTTGACTGGGTAATTTATGCAAAAATCCAAATTAGGGTAAATATCTGTCTGAGACTCCATTTTAGGTCAAAATGGATTCTGATGGCCAAATTAAAGGTACTAAACCCTAGAGAATATTTTTATATGATTTTTAGAGGATTTGAGTGAATTTTATTCTGACCAGAACCTTGGTTAATCAAGTGGGTTTATTTTTTGGGTTTCAAAAGTCATTTAATTCTCAGAACACACACAAACCCTTTTTTTATCTGATCCAACCCACTTGTTGTCTTGTTAAGACCATTTTACCTTTATTTAGCCCTTGAGAAAATTCATGGTTGTACTGCATTGGTAAAATTACTGTTTTAACCCTAGTTTCTTGTGTTTCTCTCAGAAAGGTTATGCAATGAATTATGACCTTCAGTTGGTTATGTAGGAGCATTTATTGACTTCATTAGGTCAAAATGAGCTAGTTAGGGCTCATGATGGTATTCCCATCACTCCCCCTTTTTGTTTCAACAAAAAGTAAATGTGCTACTAGTTATGTCACAATTAACTCCCCCTTAAACAAGTAATATAAGCATCAATATAAGATCATGCATTGAGAGAGCTGGTAATATAAAATTGAAGGAGATAATATTCATGCAACATCATAACAAAATGTCTAGAAAAGATAACATATAAAAGAGTCTAGAATAAACTGATACATGCCAAAATGGAAAACAAATATAACAACTAATCATCTAACGATGCCATAAATGCATCCATGGTGCTCTGAAGATCGGTATCTAGTTCAAGATCCAGTGAGTTTGATCCCTCAGAAGATGCAGGTTGACCAAGGTAAAGGCGTCATTGAGCTTACGAACGTGGTGTCGAATGCTTGAATGTCCTGCGAGGAGGAGTGATCTGCTGGTCAGTTAGTGGTGCTGCTGGTGAAGCTGATGAAGTAGGAGGAGGAGGAGGTGCTGTAGAAGGCATGGTAGTCGAACGACGAGATCGAGGAGGTCGATGAAGCTGCTGCTGAATGCTATGAACAGACTCTCCAAGTTGTCAAAAAAATGACTCTGAGCATTCAGGTATTTTGATACCTGTAACGACCCGGTTCTCGAGTCCCTACGAGACACGAGAACCGGACCGACTCGACTAATCCCAAGACCTAGTCGTCCAACGAGAAAGTAACCAAAAGAGCAGTAAAATAAACCACATTCAGCATGAATATAACTAACAGTAAGGAAGTACAGCAGTAAGGAAGGAAACTACTACAGTAGATACCACCACAACAGTAGAACAACATTTATCATATAACAAGAACTGCAGGTAAAGAAAGTACAGTGGAAACAAGAACTACTCACTATAATAGAAACAAAAGAGGTACAAAAGACTATGGTAAACTCTACTGGACCCTACTCGGCCCAGCGTCCTCTGCAGCCGCTGACCCTGGCTGCTCAACACCTGGTCCTGAAAAAGGTAACGAGTGTAACACGTCAGCAAAATGCTGAGTAGAGTGGCAAACTAACTAAAGGCAACAGTAGAGTGTACAGTAGCTGTTATGTTCTATTACTTCCTTTATTCACATCTTTCAATTTTCTCACTATTTCATTTATTACTCAGATCCTTTACTTGATCTCGAATGTCCTCGTGGGAACGATCTTGATTGCAGTCTTTTCCAAAAGTAGAAGTAGCACGTGGTGCTCTCCTGGCCGGGAGAGTCCCCCGTGGTGATCCTACCCTTAGTCAACCACCCCAAGGTCACTGACAGACGTAACGGTGACTACGGCACGCACGATAAACGCACAGGTAGCTAGCCCGCACTGGCACGCGGTCAGTCGTTTCCGTTAACGGGTGCGCCCAAAGCACAGCACGGAACCAGGGCAGAGCCCTCTCAGTAACAGGGGTCCAACCCCTCCACAGTAACCTAACCGGGGCCTTGCCCCTCCACAGTCCGCGCACCCTCGCCTGACTACCCTGGTTTGCCCTAGTGGGCCTAACAAGTAGGTGAAGGAGGGTAGCAGAACCCCGGGGCCCGTGGGGTAGCTAGGACTCTCCTAACACTACTAGCTCTCCTCGGTACTACGTACATGAGGGCCAACAAGTCGGTACAGAGCGGCCAATCCTAACCCCGGGTCCCTGGGGCGGCTGGCCCCACTCTGCACTAAACAGGTACAGGTACTTCCCTTGGTACTGCGTACCCAAGAGACAGTACAAACTACATCTCAGTTCCATTCCTTTTTCTTTCCAGGAGTTCCACTCCTAATTCCCCGTAGGGTTCTAGCTCTTTATCTCAGAACATCATATGTTTCACTTTCCAGTTTCACGTTCTTACAATCCATGATCTCAATCATGTTTCTTTATTCCTAACAGGCAGCTGTTAATTCAATTTACAGGAAGCTTTATATTCCTTTCCATTTTTCCAAGACTGCAGTATTATACATTCCACTAGTTTTTCCATCCTAAGATTCATGCCACATCCTAGGATCTAGCATACAACTAGTTTTCCAGCCCTAGGATTCATGCATCACCTAGGAGCTATCATTCCATACATTTCTCATTCCTAGGATTCATGCAATGTCCTAGATTCTAGTTATGGTTCTATACTTTAACAGATTTTATTAATAACTTAAGCCACTCTACCGGTACAACGGGAGTAATGGGGGCGTGATCGGGAATCTCGCGTGCCTCCGCGACTCCCAAGACTGCAACTGAATGAGGTCCTATCACAAGGATCAAACACAAGGGGTGTCTCAAAACATTGTATAGCTATTGTAGACGGGTAGAGGAATTAATTCTGAAAATAATGCAACTCGAATCGCGGAAAATGGAGCCCGAACGAGCCCTAAACGGGTCGAAAAAGACGATACTGTGCAAAATCAGACGTCTGGAACTTCTTCCAGACGTCTTAAAAAGTGGATCAGAGAATTACCTGTTCAGTGTGGTTTCCCAGACGTCCAGAAGTCTGCGGGAACGTCTGGCCTAGCTCCCAGACGTCCGATGGTCACCCCGGACGTCTGGAGGTCACTCAAGCCGTCTGGTACAACTTCCAGACGTCTGATTCGCAAAGGATGGCGAATCAGCGAGCCTGCGCACAGCCAACTCCCTCCCTCAGTACGGTCAGTCGACAGGAAGGAAGAAGAAAGCGGAATACTAACCTTTCAGACGTCTGTATGATCTACCAGACGTCGTCCTCGCCGTCTGCCTATCAACCCAGACGTCCGATTCTGGAAATTTTTCCAGAACAGGGCTCCACCCGGCTTCCGCTCGTGACGCCGCCCGCGTCGCACCTCGCGCTCCTGCTGCTCAGACTGCAGCAGGTCCCTCTCCGCGTCGTTCCGCTCCCCCTGCGCCCTCCGCCGGTCGGCCAAGCCGCTCCGGCGAGCTTGCCCTCACGGCAGAGCTCCACTCTCGCACGCCGCACCTCCTCCGCGCTCGCTGCGGCCGCAGTTGCCACCCTCGCACTCGCGCTCATGCTCACTGGCTGAAGGAGAAGAAGGAGGAGACGGTGGAGACGGGAGGGGAGGCGTGCCCTTTTTAAGGCCGCGTGGAGAGGAGAGAGAAGGATTCGCGGCAGGGGAATCTGTAGCCGCAGGAGGGAGGAAAGGCGAATATGCGGTCTGCGCGCGCAGGCGCGCAGACGACTCGCATGTGTCGAAAATAACGGATTTACAGACGTCTGGAAACTATCCCAGACGTCTGGTCCGACGTCTGGGACACATCCCAGACGTCTTAAAAGACGTCTGGGGCACGCGTTCGTAACAATACCTGATGCCTGTGCCTCATCATAACCATGTCTATCTCTCTCTGCCTATGCATCATTAAAGAAATACCAGCTGTCACATCCTGAATAGTGATAAAGTCCCTGCCTGAAATATGTTTGTCCAAGAGGCTCCAGTCCTGATCATAGAAAGATGGTGATGGTCTCACTGGAGGTGGACATGTCGCAGTGAAGTGCTCATAAGGTGCGAACGGAGGAGGTATTGTGGTCTGCTTCTACTATTACTGCTCCTCAGGTGCACCCTCATCACGAGCTCCTTGTGCTTGCTCCATCTTCGCATAAGTGAGTTTATCAAAAATGGAGACACGAGTGATAAACTATTTATGATTGATGTCCATGGGTACATTGAAATGGAGAAAGATATGAGACAGAAGTGTCCCAAACTGGAAGGTGCTGCTGGGTGGTTTACTCATGAGATAAAGAATCAAATGGTTCTAATTGAACTGTTTGTTCTTCATAAAGGCATAGAGGGTGATCAGCATTATACTAGGGTAGTTTTCAAAAGATGTGGACTTGGACATAAAGTTCCACAAGAAAACACGATCTAGATAGCGAGGCAAACGACGGAAAAAGGGTGACTTGGCAGGATGGCCCAAGTCAAAATGAGAGGGAGTGAGTAGGGTCTCCCTGATAGTATCGGATTGAGTCTGCTAATGCAATGCAAGAAAAGAAGGTCCAACAGAAGGACAACCAAGAATCTCCATCAAAACGTCCGCATTGACTAGAACTTCTATCCTGTAGACGTTCGAGGTCAACTCGATGTTGGAGCCTTCACTTATATCTTTGAGATTGGCATAAAATAGGTGACACGCCATGGGATCAACACCGGGAATGCGGCTATGTTTGGAACCCGCATAAAAGTTCCGCTCAAACAAACATAAAATCTGATGGTATGTAAATTTCTCGAGGATCCCAAGGAAAATAGACTCGAAATAAGTGAAATAAATGGGTCTCCTAACATGTGGAGAGAGTTTCGTAAACAGTAAGAAACGATCACGAGTGGCCTCAGTAATGAAAAAGCGATCGAAAGTATCATCACGATGACTAGAAGAGCCGCGTGGACGTTTTGGTGCCATGATAAGGTGCTGGAAAACACGGTTGGTCGATCAAAAGTTTTGACTGGTCGACCAAAAAAGAACTGGACGTTTGGTCAATCAACCAAGGGGTTTGGTTGACTAAAAGACCTCAGACTGGAAAAAAAGGTGTTTGACTAGATGATAAACTCACGTATGCTACATGATTTTGCAAGAAAAAGAAATGAAAATAAGATCAAACAAGTGAGAGCAAGTCAAAGCACATTTTAAACACAAGAAAAATCCAAAGGGATGGATGTATTCAAGGTTTAGAATGTACCGAGATCGAACCAAAGTTGGTCGATCAAAATGGAGGTTGGATGGAGGGCATGCGAGGAGGTTGAAGTTGTGCCAGCACGGAGGTGCGAGGACGCGACGATCAGGCATGCACTTGTGAGGTCTTGTGCACGAGGGACCCACGCACGGAGGAGGCCGTGTGCGAGGAGGTCGGAGCTAGCGACGTTGGTCGATCAGAGGAGAATAGAAGTTGTAGGGTAGTGTTTGAGAGAAGTGGGGACCATTTATGATGGTTAAAAAATAAGTTTAGGGGTAAAAAAGAGGAGTTTTTAAAGAGAACGTGATTAGAAAAATAGGTAAATGCACTTAAGGCAACTAATCACATAGGTTAGAAATGGTAAACGAAGATTGAGAATAGAAAACGAGGAAACAAGATCACAATCGCAAAGGTGAATCCACCTAGTTTTGGTTGATCAAAATTTGATTTTGGTCAATCAAAACAAGAAATGATCGATCAAAATAAGTATTTGGTCGATCAAAGTTTGAAAGTTTGGAGGGAAAATTCCTGCCCAGACAGTTTGGTCAATCAAAAAGAGAAAGTAGTGGAGGGAAAATTCCCGCCAGGCAAATTCAAGTTTTGGTCGATCAAAACAATAGTTTTGATCGATCAAAGGTTGGTCGATCAATTTTTGAAAAATTGATCGATCAAAATAGTACAAGAGTCATTTTTTTAGGCCACTTAATTAGGCTCTTTTAATCTAGATAAGCCTAGTGAATGACAAATTTGATTAAACCTATCTTTTGATAAAGGTTTTGTGAATATATTGGCTAGCTGTTTTTCTGTGTTAATAAATTCTAAGTTGATATCCCCTTTTAAGACATAATTTCTAAGAAAGTGATGTTTAATATCAATATGTTTAGTTCTAGAGTGTTGTACTGGATTCTTGGATAAGTTATTGCACTAGTGTTGTCACACAAGATTTTGTTATTTTTAAAAGTTAAGCCAAAATCTTTTAAAGTCTGTTTCATCCACAATAGTTGTGAACATGCTAAGGATGCTGCTACATATTCTGCTTCAGTTGTGGATAGAGAAACAGTGTTTTATTTTCTAGAGAAACAAGAGACTAGGGAATTTTTGAGAAATTGACAAGTTCCACTAGTACTCTTTCGGTCTGTGAAGCTACCTGCATAGTTAGCATCACAAAAGGAATATAATTCCAATGTGTCTGACTTTGAATAGAAGAGTCCTAAGTCTTGTGTGTTGTTTAGATATCTAAGGATTCTTTTAATAGCATTCAGATGTGATTCCTTAAGGTTTTCTTCAAAACGAGCACATAAACAAGTGCACAATAGAATGTCAGGTCTACTTGCAGTTAAGTATAATAGAGATCCTATCATGCTCCTATAAAGTTTTTGATCTACTGACTTACCTGTGTCATCAGTTTTTAATTGGGTAGAAGCTGCCATCGGTTTTTCTTTGCCTTTGACTTTGTCTATTGAGAATTTCTTCAATATCTCTGCTGTGTATTTTGTTTGAGATATGAAGATTCTGGAGGATAGTTGATCAATCTAAAGACCTAGGAAGAACTTAAGTTCTCCCACCATATTCATCTCAAATTGATCCTGCATAACCTTTGCAAATTCTCGACAAAGTAGATCATTAGTAGCATCGAAAATAATATCATCTACATATATTTGAATTATTAGGAGGTCATTTTGTTTTCTTTTTGTAAATAAAGTTGGATCAATTTAACCAATTTTAAACTCATTGTCAATTATGTTGTTAATCTTTCAGACCAAGCTCGTGGAGCTTGTTTTAATCCATACAATGCTTTGTTTAATTTGTATATGTGCTCTGGATGATTTGGATCTTCAAATCTTGAAGGTTGTTTAACAAAGACTTCCTCCTTAATGAATCCATTTAAAAAGGCACTTTTGACATCCATTTGGAAAAGCTTGAATTCCATATGGGTTGCAAAAGCTAGCAACATTCTAATAGATTCAAGTCGAGCAACAGGTGCATATGTTTCGTCAAAATCTATTCCTTCCTCTTGATTATATCCTTGAGCCACAAGTCTAGCTTTATTTCTGACTACATGTCCTGATTCATCAAGTTTGTTCCTAAAAATCCACTTGGTTCCAATAATAGTTTGTTGCTTAGGGTTTGGAACAAGTTCCCATACTTGATTTTTCTTGAATTGGTTTAGCTCATCTTCCATAGTAATAATCCAATAATTATCTAAGCAGGCTTCCTTAATATTTTTAGGTTCTAATTGACATACAAAAGCTATAAATGCTAATGTGTTAAGGGAAGATCTGGTTTGAACTCCTTTTGATAATTCCCCTATTACTAGTTCTTTAGGATGATCTTTTACAAACAAGATATCTTTGGGTAGTTCATTAGAAATAATATCTTCTGGAATGTTTGAGGGATCATCTATTGTATCATCATCATCAATCATGGAAGATTTAGGTTGAACTAATATTTCATCAAATGATACATGCATGGTTTCTTCAACAACAGAATTCTTCTTATTAAAGACCCTATAGGCTTTACTTCTAATAGAATAACCTAGGAAAATCCCTTCTGAGCTTTTTGCATTAAACTTATCAAGATTATCTTTAGTGTTAAGTATGAAACATCAACATCCGAAAATCTTGAAGTAGGAAATTCTAGGTGTTCTTCCATGATAGAGTTCAAAGGGTGTCTTCTTTAGAATTGATCTGATCAGGGTTCTATTTTGGATATAACAAGCAGTGTTTACAGTCTTAGCCCAAAAATATCAAGGCAGCATTGACTCGCACAGCATTGTGCGGGCACACTCTTGTAAGGTCCTATTTTTCCTCTCAACTACACCATTCTACGGTGCAGCTCTAAGGAAGGCAAACTGATGTTTAATTCCATATAGATCACAAAAATTCGAGAAAGATTCATTTTCAAATTCTCCACCATGATCACTTCTAAATCTAATTACTTCTAATCCTTTTTCATTTTGTAATCTTCTAACTAATTTGCTAAAGGCATCTATGGTTAAGTCCTTGCTCTTTAAGAAAGATACCTAGGTAAATCTAGAGAAATCATCACTTATGACTAAACAATATCTGCACCCGCTTAGGCTTTCAGATTTGGTTGGTCCAAATAAGTCTAAGTGAAGTAGCTCAAGGGGTTGAGAAGTGCTAACCATCCTTTTTGGTTCAAAAGGATTTTTGGTTTGTTTTCCGACTTGACAAGAATCGCAGACTTTGCTTTTCTTGAAGTTGATCCTTGGCAGACCTTTGACAAGTTCATGTTTCACAAGTTTACTAATGTTTCCCATGTGAACATGACCTAGTCTTTTGTGCCAAAGAGTTGCTTCTTCATTAGATACAACTAGACATTCAAGACTATCGTATTTGTCGAAGCTTATGGTGTAAATATCTTTGTGTCTATTTTCCTTAAGAATAACTTGATTTGTTTCTTCATCATGAATTTTAAAACCTTTTGGTGTAAACGTAATTTTGTTCCCCTTATCACATATTTGGCTTATACTTAATAGATTGTGTTTTAAACCTTTAACTAAGTGCACATTTTCAATAGAGGTAGAAGAATTACCAATTTGGCCAATACCAATAATACGACCCTTGTGATTGTTCCCGAACGTGACTGTACCACCTTCTTGAAGGTTGATTTGTAGGAATAAGTCTTCTTCGCCGGTCATGTGCTTGGAACAGCCGCTGTCCATAATCCATCTTCTTTCTTCTCTTTCCTGTCATTGATTTACAATTGTGAGGCTTCGTTTGGTATAGTGGCTTCAATGTTCCATTGATTTGTTGGAAAGTCCACTTCTTATAATCTACTGAGCCTACAAAACAAGATTGCAAAATGCTTTTTGGTACCAATTTTTGCTTGGGTCCACGGTGGTTAGTTTTCATTGCCTGTTTTGGCAAGCTACTTTTCTCTTTGTTTTGACTGGAACTAGATGCTTCATGGCTATTCTTTGGTATATAGCCTAACCCAAACTTTGTGGTGCTTTGGGTTTGTGTTCCTAACAATTTATGCAAATTTCTACTTCTGTTTGTGAATTTCATCAGGTCATTTAGTAGAACAGCAGAGTTTTCTTTGAATTTATCTATGTCTATTTCTAAGTGGTTTATTTGAGATTTTAGTGTTGTAATTTCAACAAATAGCTCTTTGTTTTGATTGTCAAGTGCTTCTTTTTGTGCTTTCTCTTTGTCTAGTATCTTTACTAGGTTTTTGTTTTCTAATTTTAATGATGTAGCTATATCATGCAATTCAAAGAATGCTTCTAATAGTTCATCTTGAGTAAAGGAGGTTACCTCATCTTCTAGCACCATTAAACCGAGAAGAGCTTCTTCTCCTGATGTTTCTTCTTCTTTTGAACTTGAGTCTGACTCATCCCAAGTTGCAGGAAAGGCTTTCTTCTTTTCAGATTCCTTCCTGAGAAGTGGACAATCCTTCTTGATATGTCCCCTTCGCTTGTAGTTGTAACAGACCACTGCCTCGTTGTTTCTTCCTTCTTTCTTCTTCCTCCAGTTCTTCTTGTCCTTAAGAAACTTTCTGAATTTTTTGGATAGGAGTGCTGTCTTCCTCTTAGTTTCTTCAGATTCTTGAGTGGCTTCAAGGGCTATGGCTTTCTTCTTTACTCCTTCGCCTTCATGATCCTTCATGTGTTGAAGTTGAACTTCATAGGCCATCAAGCTTCCGATAAGATCGTCTAATTTGAGGGTAGACAGATCTTTCGACTCCTGTATGGCTGTGGTCATAGTTTCCCAATCGCTGGTGAGAGATCAGAGTATCTTTCTCACCAGTGCTTCATTCTTGATCTCCTGATCTAGGCTCCTTAGAGAGTTTATGATGTCCATAAACCCCGTGAACATTTCCTTGATTGACTCACCTTTCTTCATCCTGAAAGGCTCATAATTTTGCGTTAGTAAATTCACTCTAATTTCCTTTACCTTTGTCGTGCCTTCATGGGTCACTTCGAGGATGTTCTAGATTTCATAGGCTGTCTTACAAGCAGAAACATGGTTGAATTCTACTCTCGAAAGCCCGTAGAAGATTGCATTCATGTCTTTGCATTGTGGGTTGCCATCTTCTTTTGATCCGATGACACAACCAATCCTTGATCTCAGGACGAGTATACTTGGAGGTGATGACGTCCCACACCTTGAAATACATGGACTCCAGGAAGATTTTCATCCTTGTCTTCCAATATCTGTAGTTCATCTCGTCAAAGAGAGGAGGACGAATAGCAGACTACCCTTCAGCGTATGTGTCGACAGACGATTTTGACATCTTATGGATAACCAGGCTCTGATGATGTAATGTGTATATAACACAATGGTTGTATGACAATGAATGATTATTGTTATGATCATGTCGTCGTAGTATAGGGTGTATAATATAACATTAAGAATGTCGTATAGTGGTGAGTATGGGTGAATACCAGTCATTACAACCATTATTATCATTTGCTTATTTATCTAATTTTTACTGGTTTTGTTCCAGGTCGTTCACTGGGAGGCAATTTATTGAATTTAATTCGGTCACTCTTTGATCTCAAAATTATCCTCTAATTCCAAAAAGAAACTTTACATCTTATTAAAGAATGAATGAATGTGTGTTTTATTTACCTAATTACTAAGAAATACTTGCAAAAATACTAACTATGAACAAGCATCAAACAATCTATTATTATACTCTAAACTATGTATTTACAAGTTATCCTATTAGTACTAACATAATAGTACATAATACATTATAATGCAATGGTGTAGAAACTTAACTTATTAGTCTATTATGTATAGTAACATATACAGCAGTTTTAGTGACAGATATAAGCGTCGCTAAATCTCAGAAAACACTATATACAACCTAAAAGGCAAAACTGAGGTCTTTAGAGACGTTTATAGTGTCACTTTATTCTGTTAGTAATTATATAGATTTACTTATATGTATGTATATTACTTATTCTACTACTATATGTACAGTAAGTTTTTCTGTTCTTGTTATCTCTTATGTTTTCTCTTTTTCTTCTCTTTGTGTTAACTTAACTCATCTGTTCTTTTCTTCTGTGTTAACTCTTCTATCTTAAGATACTTCAGAGGCTGCGGTGGGGAGGGGGTTAGGCTAATGTCATTAGTTTAAAACGTGCTTAGTTTGCGGGCACGCTTTCCGAGGGATACACAGCACCCTTTCTGTGGGATCAGACCTCTACTAAGCGCGCCCTAATCGTAGATTAGGTGGCTTAATTACGTTTTCATATCAGCGCAAGGCCTCAGCCCAACACCACATGCTCGCACGCTCGGGCCCCTGGCCCCAAACACACATTTATCGCAAATTAGACAGGGTAGTCAGACCAGAGTTCAATGGGTAATCGGGTAGCATAAAAGGATCGCGTTTCGGGCGCCCAGCGCCGTGACGACTGTCTAACCTATAGCATAATTAACTTATATGGCGCTGCGTCTGACTTGCAGCGCACAATGTGGCGCTATTCCAGCGCCACATTGTGCGTTGGAAGTCAGGCGCAGCTGCTTCTGGGCACGTTTTTGGTCCTCGATTTGGGGGCCATAAATTATTAAAAAAAATAAAATAAAATATGTAAATAAAATATTTACATAATACTACATAGTTGATTTATTAATTTTGAATTTTAAATATATTTACTATACAGATAAATTCGTTAAACTATGCTGATTATACAGGTGGATTTAGGTGATTAAATTGTTAATTACTTATAAAATAATTAGTAAATGGTCTAATTGACCTTAAACAGTTTCAATTTACATACTTAAGTATTTAATACATATTTTTATTGTATTTTTACGAATTTATTTATGTTTTGTTTAGGCTAAAATAGCAATTCTGTGTAGTTTATAATTAAAACTAAGTTACAGTAAGCTGTACTAGGTATAAATACACTTTAATTAGCTTAAATTAGTTACTATATATATTATCCTAATTTTATAGATTTATTTAATTTAATTATAGCTCTAAATTATTAATTTAGCTAAGTTACTCTATAATTTGGCTATTAAATATGTAAATAGGGATCTGTTTATATATATATACATTATTAAGTAGATACATACATAATAGTTTAGTATATATACATATATTTACATAGATTACATATGTATATGGATTTATGTACAGGTTTTATACATATTTACAGTATAACTATGTATCTTACTTACATAATTAGGCTATATGTTATAGTTATAATACTATGGATAGGTATATTTACAGTTTTAAAATAAGTATGTATAATTAGGTTTTAGTAGGAAGTTAGGAAATGAGGGAAGAAGGGTTAATTAAGTTTTGATTTCAATTTAAACAGCAGCTAAGCTACTGTCAGAGAAGATGGAGAGGGATGAGAAGGTGTGCTGTTCAGGGTGTTTTGTTTAGCATCAGCAGTGGCTTAAGCCACTATCAAATGGGCTGACTGCTGCAGCAGTTAGTCCATTTGAAGAGGGGGATGTATTCACAGATGAGAGGGGAATTGTAGAGAAGAGGAGAATTTAGAGATGGAGGGAAATGTAGCTGCAAGTTGCAGCATGTTACTGTATAACTGGGAATAAGAGAAAATTCAAAACAAACTAAAAATTTTGAGAGTTGAAATCCAAATTTGATAAGGGTTTAAATCTCACAAAAATCACATAAGAATTCAGTTCAAATACCCAACAAGAGAAAGCCCTTATCAAAAGCATCATTTCTGATCAAAACAACAAATGGCATTGAGTTAGCTCTTCCTAATGCTATAGACAGCATGAAGGAGAACTTAACTCAATCAATTAAAACCAAAAAACATACAATCCTAGTTTCTTGCAACCTTAAGGAGTATGGAGAACTCCTTAGGTTAGGAAATCACCATACAAAAATAATCATCAAAACAAGTGGTGTATGGCAGTTATGAAATGGCAAAATAGACTAAGAATGCATTAAAGGAATTTATAAAAGCTTGCGAATGCATTCAGATCAAGGTAGAAACAGATTCATGAAAGGCTCTTCTGAGTTGTTCTCTGTCACCAGAGAACTTCTCAGAGTCCTTGCCCACAATGAAAACCAAAAATCCCTTCAATTTGTCAGATCTGTCAAAACATTTCAGAGAGTAAAAATCCTTTAAAATCCAAATCAAAAGTGCTCTGACAAACTGAGGCAATCCATTTAAAACAGAGGGGCTTTTGTGAAACAAATGGAGTGAGTGAGAAGCCCCAAATGGTGCTTGTGACGCCACTTTCAGATCTGAGGCAGTGCACCATCAGATCTGAAATTGGGTCAGGATGTGTGGGTGATTGATGAAAAATTCGTCGTTAAAAGGAAAACAAGAATCAGAATTTGGATGATGGAAAAATAAAACATGAAGAGGGAGATAAATTGAACAATGAACAGATGATTCTTCCCCTTTGATCTGGACTGATCAGAGGAGGTGAGGGAGGGGATCTAATACTAATCTACTCCTAAGACTAATCTAACTACAGCTAACATTAAACACTAACAATTAAAACTAAATCTATTCTAAACTACTGCAAACTAAATCTAACACTACTTGTGCAGAATTAAAAACCTAAACTAAAAGGAAGAATGGTACCTATGGGTCCTTAGCCGACGGCTAAGGAGGAAGAAAGGAGGAAGGTGACTCCAGCGGAGGGAAGAGTCTGCTAGTGAGACTCCAGGGTCGTCCTCAGGTGCTACGAGGTCCTTAGCGACGAGGAGGGTCGAGAGCAAGCGATGATTCCACAGCCGGTGGCTGTGAAATCAGGGGCTAGATGAGGAGGAGAGACTGGAGTGGACGAACTGATCGCTAAGAGATGTAGGAGGGAGCGATCCCTTGCGCGCGACACCACTGAGGTGCTTAAGTAGCAGCTCAGTGATTGGAATCACCGCCAGGGTGAGGTTAATCAAAATTAAGCCGGCAGTGAGGATGAGATGGGTAGAGCGCGCGGCGAGTCAAGAGAGAGATCTGACCGTCAAATGAGATCTGGGAAGAGAGGTGAACGCACGCACCGAATCGCGCGAAGGTTCCATTTGAATCCAGCCGCAGATCGAGATCAAAAGTGCGATGGACGGTCGAGAATGGCTGTGTTCTTCGCGTGCTACAGTGCGCGTGAAGAACACAGGCTTCTCTCTGAAATGAGGGAAAACTTGCAGGAAGACCCTTGAACGAAGGGGTAGAAGAATAGCGTGCAGGTCCAAAAGTGAAAAGAACTATAACTGGAAGGGCCTTGCAGTCATACAGAAGGGTCCCTGCGGCTTGCAAAAAGGTCCAAGAAGGAGTTTTGAAGGGTAGAAATGTAATGCATGAAGGACCTAATTGTAATCTATTTATTTCTAAGCCTAAATGATGTCCAATTGCTTTCAAATTTTTACATGTGCTTAATTGAACATTTAAGACATTGATTTTACTTCTGATTTGTCTTTTCAAACTTGTTTATGTGTTCAATTGATGCATGGATCATCATTTGTTCTTTAGTTTTCAGAATATCTCATTTTTGTGACCTAATTAGGAGGTTTTAACACACATTGAAAGTTTTAGGTCTTTTCTTTAATTCCCACACTTAACCCTTTTTATATGTTAATTTGATATTGTTTTGCTTAGTGTCTAGCTTAATTTCGGCCTTTTAGCCATGATGAGTAGCCACTCATCACCAGGCTCTAATACCAAATGAGGGTTGGAGAATATCCTTTGGATCACAACTAAATACTAGAGGGAAGGGGTGAATAGTATTTCTTTAAAAAATATGAGACAAATTAAAAAATAAGACAACAAAGATTCATGCACAGAGTACACCTGATTTATAGTGGAAATCCAATCCGGGTAAAAACCACTACCTAAGCCTCCTAGCTTAGGATTTTTTCGACTAGTAAAAGCTAGTCAATCCACTATTCGCACCACTTGAACAAGGGTGGCACAACCTCTTACAAACCCTTCTCTTTTATCCTGAAGAGAAGCAAAAATAACAGTCACGAATCTTCCAAACAAGCTTGGGATTCGTAAATCAAAACAAAAAAATAGAATAATAACAAAATGAATTCTATGGAACCTCAATAAATGATCAAACTGATTTTTCGCAGAGGTTCAAGGCATCGTGCTTTCGAAGAGCGTGAAGAACGGGACGTGAAAGCCTTTTGCAATAAGCATGAGAAGATCTGTTTTTGAATGGTGTTTCTATTTAAATGTTGTATGGGAATGGGTTGTGTACGACCTCTATTTATACAAAAAGTTTTGCTTGAATAGGAAGCAAAATTGGTCGATCAATTAAGGTTAATTGGTCGATCAAAAAGTACTTTGGTCGATCAATTAAGAATGTTGGTTGATCACTTGTTGGTCGATCAAGAGGATTTTTCTCAACTTTCTAAAATGGATTGATTTGATCGGTCAAGTAGGTTGGTCGATCAAAGTGTTTTGGTCGATCAATTAATAAGTCTGGTTGATCAATAACCCTAAAATTTGGATTTGAAAAGATACGCGAAAAAATTATTTTTGGAGTTTTATTTGAGGTTCCTTACAATAAATAAATGAAAAAGACACACATCAGCAACTATCTGAACTTGTGTCTTGAACAGAGGCTTCAATCCAAGATAGTCTTGAAATGTCAGTCTTAGCAATAAACATAATTTTGGTGCATCAAAATAGAGGTGCTTATAGGCTACACTAAACCAATGAATTCCATCATCTAATCTACTCCTAAGCTAATCTAAATTATACTAATTACTAATCTAAGCTACTTTAGAAAGTAAGGAAATATATCTAACAAAGCAGGAAATCTATCTAAGGGAAGAAGTTGTCCAAGGTCACTAGCCGATAGTTGATGACAATGAAAGGGGAGGAGACCCTTCAGCTAATGAAGATGTCCAAGAGCCAACGGCCAACGACAGGAGGTGATCGATGGAGGGAGAGAAACCTACTCTGTCACCGTGGGCGATGAAAAAGTGTAGGGAAGCTGAGGGAATAGACGAAGGGTACCACTCAAGGAGGGAGTGATTAAGTGTGCGGGAGGCTCAGGGTAGGTGCTTAAGTAGGTTGATCACTAAATCTGGGCACCACAGTGGTGGAATCAAGTGCCTAGGTCTTGGGCGGTGGAGATGGAATCGAGGAGCACGTGAACGTTCAAATCAAAATGTCATGGTTGGATAAGATCTAGGGCAAAGGGTGATCCACGCACCGAAGCACGGAAAGCTTCGATTGGAGATCGACCGTTAGATCAAGAGATCGAGGAAGCAATGGCCAAGCTCGAGTGAGTTCATGAGTCGCTACAGTGCAAATGTGCCCACAGGTCTTTTGGTGAAATTGCGTTGAGGTCCTAAATGGTGAAGGGGTAGAGAAATTATGGCAAGACCCATAAGTGACTAGGAAAGTATGCAACACAGTCCTTGAAGTATTGCAAAAAGGTCCCTGATGGCTTACAAATAGGTCTTGGAGGTTTCAAACGTGAAGAAAATGTATATGACTTAAGAGCCTAAGTCAGAAACCATAAATGCGAGGTCCTCATGATGTCCAAATGCAACCAAGTTTTTATTGAAGCCCAATTGAACATTAAGGAAGTTAATTTCACTTTGATTTGAACTTTTGAACCCAAACATGTGTTCAATTTGCAATTGGATCCTCATCTTTCATTAATGAATAGAATATCTCATTTTATGACATAATTTCACGTTTTTAACACAAATTGGATGTTTTAGGTCATTTATGTTATTTCCCACACTTAGTCCTATTTATGTGTTAATTCAGTAGTGTTTAACCTAGTTTCTAGCTTAACTTGGGCATTTTAGCTATGATGAGCCACACCTCATCAGTGACCGTCTTAAAGTCCAGTTTCCTTTCGGTAGGCTTGTATGGCCTAGCCTCAGCTGAACACCCCCATATATGAAAATGTTTTGGACTAGGTACTTTATTAGTCCACATTTCATATGGGGTTTTTGGCACTACTTTATTTGGTACTCGATTGAGAACATACACAGCTGTCTTTAACGCTTCTCCCCATAAAGACTCAGGTAAAGAGGTATGACTAAATATACTCCATACCATATCCTTAAGAGTCCTATTGCGACGTTCAGCAACACCATTCATGCTTGGTGTCCCAGACATGGTGTACTGAGGTACTATGCCACACTCATTTAGAAAACAAGCAAATGGTCTTGGATGTTGTTCTCCTGATCCATCATATCTGTCGTAGTACTCACCACCATGGTTAGATCTGATGACTTTAATCCTTTTCCCGAGTTGGTCATCCACCTCGACCTTATATGACTTGAATGCATCCAAAGATTGTAACTTTTCGTGAAGGAGAAATAGATGCTCGTATCTAGAGTAGTCGTCTATGAACGTAACAAAGTACTGTTGCCCACTCCAACAAGCCGTAGGGAATGAACCACAAATATTCGTATGTATTTATTTTAAGACATCCGTAGCTCTAGTAACACCTATACCTCTTTTGTTTGTTCTTTTCCCTTTTAAACAATCTACACAAACATCCAAATTTATGAAATCAAGGGAATCAAGAATTCCATTAGAAATAAACCTATCCATTCTCTGTTTAGAGATATGGCCTAAATGCTTATGCCATAGTAAAGCAGAATTTTCCTGAGTTATTTTATGTTTTGTACTATTCAAAGTTGCATTAAAGGTTTCTAAATTGGAGGAAAACATATGCAGCATATATAATTTATCACTAACATACAAAGAACCAGAATCAACTAAATTTGAATTAAGAAACAACTGAAATTGTCTATCTCTAAATAAACAAGAATAACTATATTTATCCAATAAATAAGCATAAATTAAATTCTGTCTAAATGATGGTATAATGAAAGTTTCTTTCAAATCTAATTGGTGACCGATAGTCAGTGATAGCTTGAAATCCGCAATGGCTTCTACCTCTACCTTCTTCTTGTCGCTCACATAGATGTATCTTTTACCATCACTTGGCATTCGGCAACTTAGGCAACCTTGCACAAACAAATTAATGTGAATAGTAGTTCTCGAATCTATCCACCAAATGTTTAAGGGTATAGAAGCATAGTTAACTTCTGAATAAACCGAATAGAGTGATGTACCTTTCTTTTCACGCCAAGCGTGATATTTGGTACACTCCTTCATGTGTCCTTCTCCCTTGCAGAAGAAGCAGGATGCCTTAGGCTTCTTTGGACTCCCTTTAGAGGAGGACGAACTGGTAGCAACTGTATCCTTAGCTCATTTCCGTTTGGGCTTAGAAACTAGATGAACACTCTCTGGTTTATCCTATTTTAGCCTCTCTTCCTCTTGCACACAATGAGAAATGAGCTCATTAAGAGTCCACTTCTACCTTTGGTAGTTAGAGCTGACCTTAAACTGCCCATATTATGCAGGGAGGGAGTGACGGGAACACCATCATGAGCTATAACTAGCTCAATTTAATCTGATTAAGTCATTAAATGCTCCTACATAACTACTAGAGGACTGTAATTCATTGCATAATCATTCTAAGAGAAAGAAAGAAAACAAGGTTAAAACTATAATTTTACCATCATATCTTGAATGCAAAATAACCACAGGTTTTCTTAGGGGTTAATTAAGGGTCAAATGATCCTAAAAGGCTAACAAGTGGGTTAGAATAGACAGAAAAAGGTTTTCGTGTGTTTTGAGAATTAAATGACTTCTGAAACCCTAAAAACAGACCTGCTTAATTAACTGAGGTTCTGGTCAGGATAAAATTCACCCAAACCCTCTAAAATTCATATAATATTCTCTATGATTTGGTATCTTCAATTTAACCATTAGAACTCGTCTTGACCCAAAACAGAGTCTCAGATTGACATTTGCCCTAATTTGGGTTTTTGCATAAATTACCTAGTCAAACAAAGTCAAAACTCAAATCTAACTTCACCATTGAATTCCTTGGGTCCAAATTAGGTTTATACCAAAATTTGGGCCTAATCTGAGATCCTCTTGACCAAGTTTGCATTTTGGTCCAGTCGCTCCTTTTATCTCATTCAAACTCTTAACTTTTGAATTCTCTTACAAATAGCCCCCCAACTTCTTTGTCTTCTTCACAAGTAGGTCCATACACCATTTTTGGAAGGTTAAACCTTCACCATCGAGTTTCGAGCAAGGATTTCTCGCTTGATTCTCAATCAATCTCTCCCAAATTTGAACCGAAGATTCCTTGGGAAGTTACCTTCCATTTGAGTCATTCCTTGGGCTCTAAGTTTTTCCCAAAAGGCCATGCGAACCTTTCAAAGGTTCAGATATCCTATTTTGCAAAAACCTTCCAAGCTTGGAAGCTTCTTTCCGAGCTTGGAAGGACTTCCTATGGCCTATAAAAGAACCCCTGATGCATGGCTAAGCTTTTCAGCAAGTTTTGGCGAGCCAAATCACCCTAATCTACCCTCTTCGACCACCAAACATCTTTACTCCGGCAACCTCCCTAGATCCCCCTCCTTCGGCCATCCAACCATCAAATTGGACGGCCTAAGTTCTTCCTCTCTTCGTCGTGACCCTCCCAATCAAAGGGAGGGTGTTCCTTCATCTGCTTCATCGTCGTCGCCTCGCCGCTTCTTCCTCCTTCTCCGGTGTCGGTCGATCAAAATCAACTGCCTCTACCACCCTCCCACCTAAGTCCCTCTCTTACTGCCTCTCTCATTCTATTTCGCTTTCCCACTCTCTACACACACACACGACCACCGCTTCTCCATCAACGATGCCATCTTCTACGCCTTCGGCGACTCTCCGGCAATGCCTACACAATGCCACACTGCTTGAAACCCACTGCTGCCACTTCCATCAGCATCGCCACGACTCACCCTCCAAAACCCCTAAAGAAATTTAGGGTTTAACACCCTCCACCTTCCCGCCGAACACACTCACTGTCCGTACTCATCCACCTCACCGTTAACCCTCCACACATGTCTACACACCCTTGGATCACTGCCATTAAACTCGCTCATCAAGGCGAAGCTCTTGAACGTACTGATTGGGTCATTTAGCCCGTGTTCATCTCTTTCAGGTCTCGAGCCACAGCTCCATTAACGGAGCTTCACGAACACCTTGACGAAGGTGTTCTTGCATCTTCCGCTCCAGGCGCTACACCCAAGTCACACGGAACACTTCCAGGAAGGATCCTAGGGCACCAATTAAAGGCGTCGTCCTCCGCAGTTGGCTAATTTGAGGCATTGTCACGGCAGCAGCACATGAGAAGAAGGGTGGGACTTTAGTCCCACCTCGTTTACTGATGAAGCGGCACAGGCGCATAAGAGGAATTTGTGCTATAAGCTGTTTGCCTCAGTAAGCACGGGGTGAGGTCCCCACATGCATGCGCCCCACACACACCCTCGCTCGCGCTCACGCCTCGCGGGTCTGGGCTTGATCCGATTACCCGGATACTCGGGTTTGGTCTGGTTTGCTGGTTCTGAGAGAGGAAGAAGAGAAAAAGGAGGGGAGAGGGGGGGGTTTGCTATGCCGACCTCCTCTTGACTCTTGTGAAAGCTGAAGAGGCCTTTGCCTCTGCTGGTGTGTTGAGTCCTCTGCTGCAAGCTAAGGGAAGAAGAAGAAGAGAAGGAAGAGGAAGAGAAGAAGAGAGAAGCCTCTCCCTGAGGCTTGAAGGGAAAAGAAGAAGAGGACTTTGCCTCTGTTAAGGCGACTGAGCGCCCAAATCTGTCGTTTGACTTCACATATCCAAGCCTCTCAGGATCTATTGCTTACTCATCTTGTGTGAATTAATTGTGGTTGATACTGTGCAAACATTTAAGATAATTATGGTTAAATTGTAGGGTAATTTGGTGATTCAAATCACCATTTTACCCTCTCTTCTTTTTGCATTCTTGACATTGGATTTCATTTATATATCTTTATTGATTGCAAATTCTTATACTTTTGATTGTGATCTTGAGTATTAAATTGCCACTTGCTCCCTTTATTCGACCTCAGATTTTATTCGAGTAATAAATTTTATATGTTTTCACACTAATTCAAGCTATACTATAGAGTGACGATTTTAAAACCCATTTCAGAGCGGCGAACAGGGAGATCAAAACTAAGTGCACGAGGAGGTCATTCGACAACTCTAGCTTAAATGCCTTTAGTTTCGAGGTTAAATGGAAAATTTCCATGATGTGCTCCCTAATGTTTCCAGTGCCCCTGTACTTAAGTGAGACAAGTTTGCTAAGAAGATTGCTTGTTTCAGCTTTCTCATTTTTAGCAAATCTTTTCTCAATCTCATCAAGGAAATTCTTAGCATTCAATTCCTTTAAGATAGCACCCTTAAAGTTTTCTAGAATAGCATACTTCATGATCATCAGACGCATGTGATTTGATTGCTCCCACCTCTCAAGAGTTCTTTATTTCATCAGAAAAACTCTTATCCGTAAGAGGGGAGGGAGGATCAATTCTAAGCGCAAGGTCTAGATCATGTATCTTAGAATGATAAAGACATTTTCTTTCCAGAACTTAAATTTAGATCTATTTAGTTCTGCAATAGAATTTAGGTTGGCAGTTATGGCAGATGTAAAGAAGTTAACTGAAAACCAAAGGAAATAAACCAAATACATGCTTAGAATCAAGTAAACTAAACAATAAAATCATTAATATTTAGTCTTTGGATAATAAACATTAATATTGTAAAGGACAATCTTAGGAATGATAAATAACTATTGAAAACACTCATATAAGTAATCAAGCTATCTTTGGATTAACTTAACTACCCACATGAAACCTAATAATTTAACAGAAAATTTATCATTAAATGTATACATATGCCTTCAGTCATGAGACGGTTCACCTTTGGGTTAAGCGTCTCAAACAGGAATATAACATATATAGTCGTTTTAATGTTTTCAATAAACTTGCACAAGAAGCAACCCGCTTTGGCAAGAATTACTAAATGTGACAGAGTACTTAATACATTAAAACCAATCACTAATGTTCATACCAAAAACTAATGATCATAAAATTGTATTTTAATCAACATGCCAGTATCGGTACTCATGATGGGTATCGATACCAACAACAATGACCAAGTACTGGTACTGGTCCTTATGTACCAATGTCAGAATGATGTGTACCGGTACTACATCAGTACTAGATCGATCTTGGAACCAATACCCCATCGCTGACCAGTATCCCATATGTACTGGTACTCATGATGAGTACCGGTACCCCATCGATATTGGCGATGTCCCTTGGAGCCTGACTAGTATCCCACATGTACTGGTACTCATGATGAGTGATCGTACCCAGCCAGTACCGATACTCATCATGAGTATTGGTACTGGACCGATTACAGCTCGATTCTAGGGTGGCGATTTGAAATCGATATTTGTGGAAAAAACCTCAAATCATGATTCTGATCGAGAAAAGTTGATTTGATGGTCATGTATGGGATACAAATGAACATTAGTTTACGTTGATTCGTCAAGATGGGATTGAAAACAAATCAAACACCAAACTCAAGAACAATCGCAAAAACCTAATGGATTGTTGTTTAAAACAATCGAAAAGGCAATGATTCAATGAATAGGAAAGGCTCCGATACTACTTGATGGATTTAAAACGTATCAAATAAAAAATCGAATGATTTTTCTATCAAATCCTAAAACCAATCCTAATCATCAAAACATCAACTTACAATGATTGAAAAGAGAAACGATGGAGGGACACCTGAATCTATTGTAGCAGAAGTGTTGAGGAGATCACGGAGATCCTCTAGAGCAGTGGGCTTGCTTTTCCAATGAGAGGCGGTGGAAATGGTACTTCCAGAGGGTTCAGAGAGTGAGAGCGAAAAATAACTGAATGGGAGAGTATCCCTTGGGTTCTGTCATGGGCCTTATTTATATTTTTTCTACAATGGGATGCAAAAAATTGAATGCCCACTTTGCTCACACCCCTCTGGGGACTATAACTGCTAAATATGAAATGACAATCCTACCTATCATGGAATTAAATTTCTCCTAAGGTTTCAATGTATTAAATCCTGTATCCTTATGAGATGTGAATGGATAATTTACATAATTAGGCTACTTTAATGACTATAAGTGTAATGTCTAAATATATGCATATATATAATGTATAATTTCATAATAATAATATATGATGATTCAGTAAATAACTTAGAACCTAAGTTTCATTTTAAATGATTGATTTAATTTCGCTATCCGCAACCTCCTTCAAAAGGAAGCATGGAAAAATAACATTGCCTTTCCGGGAGAAGTTAGATTGTTTTCAATATTATAACAATAGAAATCAGGCCAATAATCTTTCCTTTTGGTTGTCTTTTACTTCTTTTTTGTTCAAGTTATCATTACGTCTTTTAGAATCACTTTTACTAAAAGATGCTACATGTGAATTATTGGAGATATTTTGATCTATTCTTTTGTTATTGAAAGGAAATATGCTTTCAGAAGAAGTTGCATTTCTATCTTCAATTATTGTCTTTGAGAGGTATATTTTTTAATTTAGAAGCAATTAATAGAAATCTATTGCAAAGACTATTTTAAACATATCCAATGAATATGACATCCATGATTTTAGAATCAATTTTATTTCTGTTGTGTTCAAGTACTAATATTTTAGCTAAACCATACTTTTAGGTGACTAATATTTTGAGGGTTATTTTTTCATAGTTCATAACATGTCTTGTCTCTCTTTCTAATAGGAACTCTATTTAGCACATGACATGCAGTCAATAATGCTTCCCTCAACAAGTTTCTAAAGCATTTGAATTAGCAATAAATGCATCCATCATTTCAGTTAATGGTTTATTCTTCCTCTCCTCTACACTATTAGATAGTGGTGCATATGGAGTGGTTACTTCACATATTATTCCATTTTCTTCACAAAAGGGTGCCACCTCATTTAAACAATGATCACCACCAATATCATTTCCAAGTCTTTTATTTTCTTTTCTAATTGGTTTTCTACCTTTGATTTGTAAATCCTAAACCCTAATTGGTTTGCTATCTTCGATTTGTAATCATCACTTTTATTCTTGAAAAAGTAAATATATATAACAAAAGAATGAAATGTCATCAATAGATGTGAAAAATACTTATGATAAATACTTATTTCCACTCCCAATTCAAACTTTGTTCAAATCATGCACATCACCATGTACTAATTAAAGAATAATCATGGTTCTTTCAACACTTTTGAAAGGTTATTTAGTTTGTTTGGTATGAGCACACATTCCACAATTATCAAGTTTAGAGAAGTCAGTCTTAGGAAACAAATTTAATCTAGACATTCTCTTAATGCAATCAAAGTTGACATGGCCTAATCTAGCATGCCAAATCTCACAAGAATCCATACTAATAGAAATCTGAAATAATTTATTACTAGAAGATAGTAGGCTTAATCTAAATAATTCATCACATGTAAATCCCTTATTAATAAAGACATTACTTTTAATTAAGACAACTCTATTTGTGTCTATTGCTATTTTACAACTAGATTGTGCAAGTAAAAATGCACTAATCAATTTTTTTCCTGAATCAAGTACATACAAAACATTTTATAAGGCCAGGACCTTTCCAGATGATAGCTTTAAGTCTATTTGACCTACACCTAACTCAAAACTTGTATTTCCATTTCCCATAATAATAACACCATTAGAAACTTGATAAGTGAAAAATTGTGATTTGTCGAAAGTGATATGTGAATTAGAATCTGAATCAAACCATTGATCATTTGACAAACAAGTGTTCTTAATTTCTGTCGTAGGGGTAATGAATGAGCTATGGTCATTCATTATGCTATGTGGTAAAAAAGGAATGGCGTATCTTAAAAGGTGCAACAATACAGATTAGAAGGATCAAATATGGCAAACTATAATAGTTTAGAACACTAATAAACAAAAACTTATGTTTTCATTACGTACGAACTTGAGATTAAACGATCATGCAAAATGAAATGAAGAGTACTAACCACACCGTCTAGAAGAACTTATTCCACAAGAATCAAAGAAGATGTATTTGACTTTTATTTTTGTACTTGATAGTTAATTCTCTAGACAAATAATAAGAATGATAAACGGACAATGCTCATGCAAGTGATCGAATGGATGTTGTGCGTGTATAGACTTAATTATATAGTTAGATTTGTTGGTAGAAAGAGATGGTAACGGCTGGTCCTTTTTTTTTTTTTAAGAGGAAATGAGATGGCCTCATGTCTCTAAACTATCTTTAGATTTTTAAAAATTCAGTAATCACTTGTCCTCTATAAACCAATAATCAAGAAATACAATTTTTAAATTCGAAACAAGATATCTAATGCAAAATAAAAATGATTCGAGGCATGCAAATCGCACTGTCGTAAAGGCAGTTTACATCCCTTCACATGCCGAGATAGTTGGGGTTTCCATCTCCAGCATACGATGAACACGTAATTTAGCCTTCTTGAAGATGCAGCCCTGCACGAGGATAGGGATGCATGTGGATCGGATTTGAGTGGGATTTTGTTAATCCTATATCTATGTTTATTTATAAAATTCATATCTATTTCTTATTTATTTATCCATCACATATAAAAATTTAAATTCATATTCATATCCATCTACCCATCAGATATTCATTTATTTATTGGATATTAATTTATAAATTGATTTTACAATCCAATCATGACTAAATTAGAGTTAAAGAAGAAAAAATAATCTATAATACGATTCATCAATTATTTATTTTTAACAAACTTGAAACATGTGTTTAGGCTGCTTGAATTTTAGTGGTCCCCATTAAAATTATTACAAAAAAAAACTTTGAAGGAAATATATCAAAAACAAAAAATACAAACGAAGACAAAATACAACTACATTTCAAATAAAAGATCATCATCCCAGGAATAAATGTTCAATGGAAACTTTAGAAGCACTCTTAACCTTCAAAATCATAGAGCACTACTACAGAAAGTGCAATTTGCAATAGTTTTTTAGGAACGATTTTATAACTGTTGCTAATGCATGCCCTTAGGGATGACTATCTAAAAAATCGTTGCCGAAAGCCTCCTCCCTCACCCAAAGGTAAGTTAACTCGGGGTAAGAGTTAGCAATGTTTTTACCCATAACCGTCGCTAATGCTTGTTGGAGAGTGCGGGTTTTTTGCGCACCATTCGTGAATTAATTGGGGATTGGTGACGATGTTTTAGCAACCGTTGCGAAATCTCCATGAAAAAGAACGCCTCTCCAAATTTCGATGTTGCGCAGAAAATAAGTTAAATTCAATTGGCGATGGTTATGAGAAAAATTGTCTCTAAGTTCGCCCTCACAATTTGGTGACTAGTTTGGCGACGGTGTAAAGAGAACCATCGCTGAATCTATAGATATTTTCGCAGCGTGCCCAACCTTCTCTTCTCCAACTCTCTTCTCCGTTTCGTGGGACTGTTGAGCTCCTCCACCAGTGTCGCCTCCTCCTTCACGTCAACCTTGCCACGGCGCTGCCCCACTCGCCCCACCCGTGCCCCCCTTGCCATCCTCCCCCCCCCCCCCCCGTCGCAGCCCCACTTGCACCCCCTTTGCCATCCTCCGCCATGCCCCCCCTCCATCCTCATCCCCGCGGCTCCCACCCCCCCTCCCCCTCTGTAGCCCCACCTACTCACCCACTGCCATCCTCCTCCTACTCCTTGCTTCATTTTTTTTGTTAATTTTTGTGATTTTTATGAAATTGTAGAAAATTATAATTAGTTGTTAATTGTTAAATTAGAATAAGTTGCATGTAAATTATAAATTTATAATTGAAGTTGACAAATAATTTGTACATGTTAATATGTTGTTGAATGTGCTAATTAATTTTTAGAATTAAGTTGTTATTAATTTGAAATTATTATATGTGAATTAACATGAAACTTTTAGAATTTTTTTTGTCAAAATTAGTTCATGTAAATTATATTGATATTATTGTTATGTGTTCATACATGTGAATGTGAATGTAATGTGAAATGTGGGATCTGCTCACATGTTAGTTACTTTTTTTATTTGATTTAAATGTAGAGTGTGACTACATATATAATGTGTTTTATTATATGCCAGAATTGGAGAATATACATATTATAGGGGAAACTCTGCTGAAATTTATTTGGCTTGGAATTTACCTTCTAGGTTTAGGGTTTAGGATGCTGAGTTTAGGTTTTTGATTAACGATGGAATTGGATTTTAAGTTTAAAGTATTGGGTTACGGGTTTTGATTTAGGGTGTTAGGTTTTCGCTTTTGGGTATGGGTTTTAGGGTATTCAATTTAAAATATAAAGTTATAGATTTAAAGTGTTCGATTTTGGATTTAGGTTTTAGGGTATTCAGTTTAAAGTATAAAGTTATGGATTTAAAGTGTTCGCTTTTAAGTTTAGGGTTGGGTGTTGGATTTTGGGTTTAGGTTTTTGGGGTTTTGAGTTTAGAGTTTAGGGTTGGGTGTTGGGTTTTTCGTTTAGGTTTTAGGGTTTTAAGTTTAGAGTTTAGGGTTTTGGATTTAGGATTTAGGGTGTTTGATTTTATGGTTTAAGTTTTAGGATTTTGAGTTTCGGTATAAAGGTGTTTGATTTAAGGTGTAAGATTTATATTTTTAGGGACTTGTTTAATGTTTAGGGTTTAGGGTAGTGTTTAGTGTTTAAGGGTTAGGGTTTAGTGTTTACGGGTTAAGGTGACAATTTTCATTCATCGTTCCACGTTCTGAGGCGTGGGACGATGATGATGGTGGTTATAGGGTTCGTGGCGTAGGTGCCACAGTATAGCATATACACTTTTATATTCTTCCCATCTTTATTATTGTTGTAATATTTGAATCTCGTGTATATATATTAGTTCCA
Source organism: Thalassia testudinum (assembly GCA_037157565.1). Lineage (NCBI taxonomy): Eukaryota > Viridiplantae > Streptophyta > Magnoliopsida > Alismatales > Hydrocharitaceae > Thalassia > Thalassia testudinum. The sequence goes on along the minus strand of JAZHRO010000036.1, from coordinate 124,376,660 downwards.
TTTTATAATTCCCTTTAATTGAATGTTTTCAATAATTTATGTTATTTTCGAGCATTTCTGATTTGTTATGTGTAATTACTTTAAAAAAAAAGTAAAGCAATATTTGAGACGGTTATTCATAAAAATTGTTGTAAAATAAGTTAGGTGACAGTTATACAACCGTCGCTATAGCTCCATTTTGCCCCCCAAGAAATACCACAAGGTGTGACCTGTCATTTGGTGACAGTACAACATTGATCACGTTTGCTTAAACTGTCGCAATTTCAAATAGGTGACAGTTTTCGGGACAACTGTCCCTAAAAGTATGGAATTTTCTGCGTGTAAATTGATTTTTCGCCAAGAAAATTGGCAAGAGTTTAATGAAAAATCGTTAGTAATTGTTTTTAGCAACGATTTTAAAACCGTCATTAAAGCCCACTTCTATGTTCGCCCACACACGCTCAGAAGGCGACGATAAGGGATTGTAACGGTCACTAAAATAAAACAATAACGCGATATACTGCGACGGTGCTTGGTGATGATTTATCGACCTTTGGTGACTGTTTATAACCGTCGCAAAACCTGCATACTTGTAACGAATGTGTGCCCCAGACGTATTTTAAGACGTCTGGGAGGTGGCTCAGACGTCGGACAAGACGTCTTGGATCACAACCAGACGTCTGATAAGACGTCTGGGATAGTTTCAAGACGTCTGGAAATCCGTTATTTTCGACACACGCGAGTCGCCTGCGCGCCTGAGCGCGCAGACCGCATATTCCCTCTTTTCTCTGCGGCTGCAGGCGGCCTGCCGCCTTCTCTCTCTCCTCTCCGCGCGGCGTTAAAAGGGGCGCGCCTCCCCTCCCGTCTCCACCGTCTCCTCCTTCTTCTCCTTCCTGTACGCGAGAGCGAGCGGATGCGAGGGCGGCAGCGGCGGCCGCAGTGAGCGCGGAGGTGCGGCGTGCGAGGGCGGCGCTCTGCCGTGAGGGCGAGCTCGCCGGAGCGGCTTGGCCGGCCGACGGAGGGCGCAGGGGGCGCGGAGCGACGCGGAGAGGGACCTGCTGCGGGCTGAGCAGCAGACGCGCGAGGTGCGACGCGGGCGGCGTCGCGAGCGGAGGCCGAGCAGGGTCCTGATTCTGGAAAAATTTCCAGAATCAGACGTCTGGATTGATAGCCAGACGGCAAGGTCGACGTCTGTAAGATCATACAGACGTCTGAAAGGTGAGTTTCCGCCTTCTTCTTCCTTCTTGTCGACTGACCGTACTGAGGGAGGGGGGTTGGCTGTGCGCAGGTTCGCTGATTCGCCATCTTTTGCGAATCAGACGTCTGGGAGTTGTACCAGACGGCGGGAGTGACCTACAGACGTCCTGAGGGACCATCGGACGTCTGGGATCTAGGGCAGACGTCCCCGCAGACTTCTGGACGTCTGGGAAACCACGCTGAATAGGTAATTCTCTGATCCACTTTTTAAGACGTCTGGAAGGAGTTCCAGACGTCTGATTTTGCACAGTATCGTCTTTTTCGACCCGTTTACGGCCCGTTTGGGCTCCGTTTTCCGCGATTCGAGTTGCGTTCTCTTCAGAATTAATTCCTCTACTCATCTACAGTAGCTATACACTATTTTGAGACACTCCTTGTGTTTGATCCTTGTGACAGGATCTCGTTCAGTTGCAGTCTTGAGAGTCGCGGAGGCACGCGGGATTCCCGATCACGCCCCCATTACTCCCGTTGTACCTGGTAGAGTGGCTTAAGTTATTAATAAAATCTGTTAAAGTATGAAACCATAACTAGAATCTAGGACTTTGCATGAATCCTAGGAATGAGAAATGTATGGAATGATAGCTCCTAGGTGATGCATGAATCCTAGGGCTGGAAAACTAGTTGTATGCTAGATCCTAGGATGTGGCATGAATCTTAGGATGGAAAAACTAGTGGAATGTATAATACTGCAGTCTTGGAAAAATGGAAAGGAATATAAAGCTGCCTGTAATTTGAATTAACAGCTGCCTGTTATGAATAAAGAAACATGTTTGAGATCATGGATTTTGAGAACGTGAATCTGGAAAGTGAAACATATGATGTTCTGAGATAAAGAGCTGGAACCCTACGGGGAATTAGGAGTGGAACTCCTGGAAAGAAAAAGGAATGGAACTGAGATGTAGTTTGTACTGTCTCTTGGGTACGTAGTACCAAGGGAAGTACCTGTACCTGTTTAGTGCAGAGTGGGGCCAGCCGCCCCAGGGACCCGGGGTTAGGATTGGCCGCTCTGTACCGACTTGTTGGCCCTCGTGTACGTAGTACCGAGGAGAGCTAGTAGTGTTAGGAGAGTACTAGCTACCCCACGGGCCCCGGGGTTCTGCTAGCCTCCTTCACCGACTTGTTAGGCCCACTAGGGCAAACCAGGGTAGTCAGGCGAGGGTGCGCGGACTGTGGAGGGGCAAGGCCCTGGTTTGGTTACTGTGGAGGGGTTGGACCCCTGTTACTGAGAGGGCTCTGCCCTGGTTCCGTGCTATGCTTTGGGCGCACCCGTTAACGGAAACGACTGACCGCGTGCCAGTGTGGGCTAGCTACCTGTGCGTTTATCGCGCGTGCCGTAGTCACCGTTACGTCTGTCAGTGACCTTGGGGTGGTTGACTGAGGGTAGGATCACCACGGGGGACTCTCCCGGCCAGGAGAGCACCACGTGCTACTTCTACTTTTGGAAAAGACTGCAATCAAGATCGTTCCCACGAGGACATTCGAGATCAAGTAAAGGATCTGAGAAATAAATGAAATAGTGAGAAAAATTGAAAGATGTGAATAAAGGAAATAATAGAACATAACAGCTACTGTACACTCTACTGTTGCCTTTAGTTAGTTTGCCACTCTACTCAGCGTTTTGCTGACGTGTTACACTCGTTACCTTTTTCAGGACCAGGTGTTGAGCAGCCAGGGTCGGCGGCTGCAGAGGACGCTGGGCCGAGTAGGGTCCAGTAGAGTTACCACAGCCTTTTGTACCCCTTTTGTTTCTGTTCTAGTGAGTAGTTTTTGTTTCCGCTGTACCTTCTTTACCTGCAGTTCTTGTTATATGATAAATGCTGTTTTTACTGTTGTGGTGGTACCTACTGTAGTAGTTTCTTTCCTTACTGCTGTACTTTCTTACTGTTAGTTATATTCATGCTGAATGTGATTTATTTTACTGTCTTTTGGTTACTTCCTCGTTGGACGACTAGGTCTTGGGATTAGTCGAGTCGGTCCGGTTCTCGTGTCTCGTAGGGACTCGGGAACCGGGTCATTACAAGATGGTATCAGAGCAAGGTCGTCCCGAGAAGTGAATCAACTGACTGGAAAATAACCAATTCACATGTTTATAGCTAGAGTAGCCACCACAACATATCTCTTGACATGAGCTCTTAGAAGTTTTGTTAGGTACCGTCTGTTTTGACGCTTTTCATTTTGTTTCGCGTCTCCATTATAGGAGATGCCGCGTCGTGGAGCTAGGAGGGTGGGCCGCAGGCGCGGCCGAGGTCAGGGCCCGGGGGACAGATGTGTCGGGCTTGGAATACATACTACCCCTCCTCTTCTCCTGAGTATACCGTCCCGGGACCTCGTCCAACTGATTCGAGAGGTGGTTCGAGAAGAATTCCAGCTTCCACCCACGTCGCCACCCCCCTCCCCCTTCCGAGCGTACGACAGGGGAGTTAGTGGCGGAACGAGATTTCCGCCGCCACACCAGGCGTGTTAGGAGAACTCAACGGAGACACGTGACGTCCGCAGGAGGGCCGTCACGTTGCGCAGGGCCATCAGTGGCCTTTGGGGGCCCTCGACAGGGGCCAGTCGCCAGCACCGGACCCCCGCCTAGCCGACAGCAGGGACTCACTGAGGGCGGGAGTCGGGTTCCCCTCTGCTACCAGTGTGGCCAGCCGGGCCACGTCAGGAGGGTCTGCCCATCTAGGGCAGGAGGTCAGCAGATACTTCCCGTGTAGAGCACTGGAGGGCGCGCAGGAGGCCGCGGTCCCCAAGCACGAGGAGGAGGACAGCAGTCGCGAGGAGGGTACCGGCCAGCACCTACCCGTCCGACGCAGAGTGTGGCTGCTTCGTCCGCACCTAGGGCTGAGGGGCGTATCAACGCCCTAACACACAGGGACGCCAGAGCATCGGGATCCGTGGTAGCAGGTATGGTTTCAGTTTCTGGCAGACTCGTTTACACGCTTTTCGATTCCGGCGCTACGCACTCGTTTGTCGCAGCCAGTTTCGCAGTTAGTTTGGACCAGGATTATACACTGTTAGAGAATCCGTTCGTAATCAGAGGTCCGAGTGGTTAGCTGTTTGTAGCTGAGGAGGTGTACACGGGTTGCGGGGTCAGCATCGGGGGACATAGCCTGCCAGCTGACCTGATTATGATACAGATGGAGGACTTTGGAGTGATTCTGGGGATGGATTGGCTGTCCGCTTACCACGCCTTGGTAGACTGTTTTGAGAGGAAGATTGTCTTCTCCATTCCGGAGTTGCCTTCTTTCGAGTTTCACGGGCAGCCAGTGGACGGAGGTTTCAGGTGCATTTCGGCACTTCGGGCGGCGAGACTTTTGAGCCAGGGGTGTGAGGGCTTCCTAGCTTGTGTGGTGGCAGAGCACAGCCCCGTGGCAGACTTCCAGAGCATCCCGGTGGTCAGAGAGTACCCCGACGTGTTTCCAGACGAGTTACCAGGACTACCGCCCGAGCGTGGGATCGAGTTTGAGATCTCACTAGTACCAGGGACCAGCCCCATCTCCACCGCGCCATACAGAATGGCACCGCTTGAGCTGCGAGATCTCAAGTCCCAGTTGCAGGACCTTTTGGAGAAAGGTTTCGTGAGGCCCAGTGCGTCTCCCTGGGGAGCCCCGGTACTGTTTGTGAAGAAGAAGGATGGGACCCTACGCCTTTGTGTGGACTACCGACAGCTGAATAGGGTCACCATCAAGAACAGATATCTACTGCCGAGGATCGACGATTTGTTTGACCAGTTGCGGGGTGCCACGGTGTTTTCCAAGATCGACTTGAGGTCTGGATACCACCAGTTGAGGATCAGGGAGACCGACGTCTCCAAGACAGCTTTCCGCACCCGGTACGGACACTACGAGTTTTTGGTCATGTCGTTTGGGCTGACCAATGCCCCTGCTGCTTTCATGGACCTGATGAACCGGGTGTTTAGACCGTACTTGGACCAGTTTGTGGTGGTTTTCATAGACGATGTACTCATCTATTCTAGAGATCGGACGCAGCACGGACAACACTTGCGGATGGTTCTGGACACTCTGAGACGACGCAGGCTGTACGCCAAATACAGCAAGTGCGAGTTCTGGTTGAGGGAGGTGTCCTTTTTGGGTCATGTGATCTCTGGAGACGGCCTGGAGGTGGACCCTGCCAAGTCGAGGCAGTGCTCAGGTGGGAGAGACCACGTTCAGTCACTGAGATTCGCAGTTTCCTGGGACTGGCAGGTTACTACAGACGGTTCATCAGAGGATTTTCACAGATTGCGCGTCCTATGACACAGTTGACCCGGAAGGATGTGCCTTTCGCTTGGACAGATGCCTGTGAGGCGTGTTTTCTGGAGCTGAAGGAGAGGTTGACCTCGGCTCCCGTGCTCACCATCCCTGACAGTAGTGGCGGGTTCGTTGTGTACACGGACGTTTCCTTGCAGGGGTTAGGAGGTGTGCTCATGCAGAGGGGTCACGTGGTCGCTTACGCTTCGCGGCAACTGAAGCCCCATGAGCATACCTACCCTACCCACGATCTAGAGTTGGCAGCTGTTGTCTTCGCGCTGAAGACATGGAGGCACTACCTGTACGGTGAGACCTTCGAGATTTTTACAGATCACAAGAGCCTCAGATATCTTTTTGACCAGAAGGAGCTCAACATGAGACAGAGACGTTGGTTGGAGCTCCTGAAGGACTACGACTGCAGCATCTCCTACCACCCGGGAAAGGCCAATGTGGTGGCTGACGCCTTGAGCCGTAAGGCGCCCGCACGCTTGGCCAGTCTACAGTTACAGAGTTGGAGCCTTTTGGAGGAGGTGGGCAGTTGGCGACCTCTAGAGTTACGAGGGTACTGTGGGGCAGTGACGGTGACACGGCAGACCAGGCCAGAGTTGATAGACCGCATCATCACGGGACAGATGGCCGATCCGTACTTGCAGTCTTTGCGCGACAGAGTACTATCAGGGGACCCAGGGGACTTCTCTTGCACAGACCAGGTGTTACGCTTGAGGGGACGGTTGTGCGTCCCCAGAGACGAGGAGCTGTTGAGAGAGCTCCTGACTGAGGCACACGGTTCCAGATTCACCATACATCCCGGAAACACGAAAATGTACCATGACTTGAGACGCGAGTTCTGGTGGAGAGGGATGAAGCGGGATGTGGGTGAGTTCGTGCAGCAGTGCTTAGTGTGCCAGCAGGTGAAAGCCGAGCATCAGAGGCCTGCAGGGCCGCTTCAGCCGCTTCCAGTGCCAGAGTGGAAGTGGGAGAGCATCACCATGGACTTGGTGGTGGGCTTACCTGTTACCCAGCGAGGACACGACGCAGTCTGGGTAATAGTGGATAGATTGACGAAGACGGCACGATTCTTGCTGATCCGAGTCACTTTGGGACCAGCACAGTTGGCAGAGAGGTATATCCGTGATGTGGTGCGACTACACGGAGTTCCGCGGGAGATCGTATCCGACCGGGATACCCGCTTTACGTCCCAGTTTTGGGCTGAGTTTCAGCAGGCTTTGGGGACGAGGTTGAGGTTTAGCACGGCTTACCACCCCCAGACGGACGGACAGTCGGAACGCACGATACAGACACTTGAGGATCTTTTGCGTGCCTGTGTACTAGACTGGAGGGGCTCTTGGGAGGAGCACCTGCCCCTGGCGGAGTTTGCATACAACAACAGTTATCACTCCAGCATCGGCATGGCTCCCTACGAGGCTCTGTACGGACGGAAATGCACGGCACCCTTGAGTTGGGTTGAGGTGGGGACCAAGTGGGAGGTTGGCCCCAGGTTGATCCGGCAGAGTCAGGAGGTAGTTGAGCAGATCCACAGACGACTCCGCATTGTCAGGAGCAGACAGAAGAGCTACGCAGATCGCAGACGCAGAGAGGTGCAGTTCGAGGTTGGGGACCACGTCTTCCTTCGTGTTTCGCCCATGAAGGGCTTACAACAGTTTGGGGTGAGAGGGAAGCTCGCGCAGAGGTTCGTGGGGCCCTTTGAGGTCCTGGAGCGGGTTGGACCCGTTGCTTACAGACTTGCCCTTCCCCCGCAGCTTTCTGGTGTGCACGACATGTTCCACGTGTCCAACCTCAGGAAGTACGTAGCCGATCCCAGCCACGTACTGAGTCACGAGAGCGTCGAGGTGAGCGACGACCTGACCTACCCCGAGCGGCCAGTGCAGATCCTAGACCGAGCCGTCCGCAGGTTGAGACGAAAGCAAGTACCCGTGGTAAAGGTTTTGTGGAGGAGCCAGCGGTATGAGGAGGCTACCTGGGAGCCTGTGGCAGTAATGCGGGAGCGGTACCCAGAGCTTTTCGCGGGTACGTCCTTTCGGACCGGCTTCGGTCCTCTTTGAGTTTGTTATGGTTATTTGGACATCTTTTTCCCGCACCCTAGTTGGCGCAAGTTTCGGGGACGAAACTTCCTTTGAGTTTGTTATATTGTAACGAATGTGTGCCCCAGACGTATTTTAAGACGTCTGGGAGGTGGCTCAGACGTCGGACAAGACGTCTTGGATCACAACCAGACGTCTGATAAGACGTCTGGGATAGTTTCAAGACGTCTGGAAATCCGTTATTTTCGACACACGCGAGTCGCCTGCGCGCCTGAGCGCGCAGACCGCATATTCCCTCTTTTCTCTGCGGCTGCAGGCGGCCTGCCGCCTTCTCTCTCTCCTCTCCGCGCGGCGTTAAAAGGGGCGCGCCTCCCCTCCTGTCTCCACCGTCTCCTCCTTCTTCTCCTTCCTGTGCGGGAGAGCGAGCGGACGTGAGGGCGGCAGTGGCGGCCGCAGTGAGCGCGGAGGTGCGGCGTGCGAGGGCGGAGCTCTGCCGTGAGGGCGAGCTCGCCGGAGCGGCTTGGCCGGCCGACGGAGGGCGCAGGGGGCGCGGAGCGATGCGGAGAGGGACCTGCTGCGGGCTGAGCAGCAGACGCGCGAGGTGCGACGCGGGCAGCGTCGCGAGCGGAGGCCGAGCAGGGTCCTGATTCTGGAAAAATTTCCAGAATCAGACGTCTGGATTGATAGCCAGACGGCAAGGTCGACGTCAGTAAGATCATACAGACGTCTGAAAGGTGAGTTTCCGCCTTCTTCTTCCTTCTTGTCGACTGACCGTACTGAGGGAGGGGGGTTGGCTGTGCGCAGGTTCGTTGATTCGCCATCTTTTGCGAATCAGACGTCTGGGAGTTGTACCAGACGGCGGGAGTGACCTACAGACGTCCTGAGGGACCATCGGACGTCTGGGATCTAGGGCAGACGTCCCCGCAGACTTCTGGACGTCTGGGAACCCACGCTGAACAGGTAATTCTCTGATCCACTTTTTAAGACGTCTGGAAGGAGTTCCAGACGTCTAATTTTGCACAGTATCGTCTTTTTTGACCCGTTTAGGGCCCGTTCGGGCTCCGTTTTCCGCGATTCGAGTTGCGTTCTCTTCAGAATTAATTCCTCTACTCATCTACAGTAGCTATACACTGTTTTGAGACACTCCTTGTGTTTGATCCTTGTGACAGGATCTCGTTCAGTTGCAGTCTTGAGAGTCGCGGAGGCACGCGGGATTCCCGATCACGCCCCCATTACTCCCGTTGTACCTGGTAGAGTGGCTTAAGTTATTAATAAAATCTGTTAAAGTATGAAACCATAACTAGAATCTAGGACTTTGCATGAATCCTAGGAATGAGAAATGTATGGAATGATAGCTCCTAGGTGATGCATGAATCCTAGGGCCGGAAAACTAGATTGTATGATAGATCCTAGGATATGGCATGAATCCTAGGATGGAAAAACTAGTGGAATGTATATTACTGCAGTCTTGGAAAAATGGAAAGGAATATATAAAGCTACCTGTAAATTGAATTAACAGCTGCCTGTTATGAATAAGGAACATGACTGAAATCATGGTTTGTAAGAACGTGAAACTGGAAAGTGAAACATAAGATGTTCTGAGATTAAAGGATGGAACCCTACGGGGAATTAGGAGTGGAACTCCTGGAAAGAGAAAGGAATGGAACTGAGATGTTGTTCGTACTGTCTCTTGGGTACGCAGTACCAAGGGAAGTACCTGTACCTGTTTAGTGCAGAGTGGGGCCAGCCACCCCAGGGACCCGGGGTTAGGATTGGCCGCTCTGTACCGACTTGCTGGCCCTCGTGTACGTAGTACCGAGGAGAGCTACTAGTGTTAGGAGAGTACTAGCTACCCCACGGGCCTTGGGGTTCTGCTAGCCTCCTTCACCGACTTGTTAGGCCCACTAGGGCAAACCAGGGTAGTCAGGCGAGGGTGCGCGGACTGTGGAGGGGCAAGGCCCCGGTTTGGTTACTGTGGAGGGGTTGGACCCCTGTTACTGAGAGGGCTCTGCCCTGGTTCCGTGCTGTGCTTTGGGCGCACCCGTTAACGGAAACGACTGACCGCGTGCCAGTGCGGGCTAGCTACCTGTGCGTTTATCGCGCGTGCCGTAGTCACCGTTACGTCTGTCAGTGACCTTGGGGTGGTTGACTGAGGGTAGGATCACCACGGGGGACTCTCCCGGCCAGGAGAGCACCACGTGCTACTTCTACTTTTGGAAAAGACTGCAATCAAGATCGTTCCCACGAGGACATTCGAGATCAAGTAAAGGATCTGAGAAATAAATGAAATAGTGAGAAAAATTGAAAGATGTGAATAAAGGAAATAATAGAACATAACAGCTACTGTACACTCTACTGTTGCCTTTAGTTAGTTTGCCACTCTACTCAGCGTTTTGCTGACGTGTTACACTCGTTACCTTTTTCAGGACCAGGTGTTGAGCAGCCAGGGTCGGCGGCTGCAGAGGACGCTGGGCCGAGTAGGGTCCAGTAGAGTTACCACAGCCTTTTGTACCCCTTTTGTTTCTGTTCTAGTGAGTAGTTTTTGTTTCCGCTGTACCTTCTTTACCTGCAGTTCTTGTTATATGATAAATGTTGTTTTTACTGTTGTGGTGGTACCTACTGTAGTAGTTTCTTTCCTTACTGCTGTACTTTCTTACTATTAGTTATATTCATACTGAATGTGGTTTATTTTACTGTCTTTTGGTTACTTCCTCGTTGGACGACTAGGTCTTGGGATTAGTCGAGTCGGTCCGGTTCTCGTGTCTCGTAGGGACTCGGGAACCGGGTCGTTACAATACTGTTATAGTGGAGAGAATCATAAGGGAGAGTAAAGCTGGGAGAATAAGGGATTTCGGGTGAGACTTATATATCTTTAGTAAATGGAGATTTTATTTGAGTACTCGGGTCGGATAATTGGGTATAGATCTATACTTATACACATATCCATACCTAGTCAAATTTTTTGGATAAAATACATATTCGAAACCTGTCAAATTCAGGTTAGATTTCACCCATTTTCTTTGAGTTGAATTGAGTCAGATTCAAGTTGAATTTATCAAAACTTACATAAAACTCTTTGACCTAGCTAGATCACGTTGTCTAAATAAAAGTACAAAAAATGCTTGCTGCCCCTGCAAGAGAAAGCACCACCCCCACTTTGGCAGCATTGGTAGGGAGATAGTGCTAATATTAATCAATGGTATCCCTTTGGTTAAAGTGGATGATGATACATAAAGTTACATGGCCCATTGAAAACTTTGGTCTGTTGGCATGCAACGGCCATGAAATCTTCATCCCATTGCATCAACATGTGAACAAAATTGAATGCATTAAAGGATTGCATTGATGCTGGAACTTGAAATATCAAATGATATTATAATGAATGCCTTCTTTAGTGGGGTGACGGAAAGAAGATAGCCGCTGGAAACTCAACTTGGCAATGTATTAGTCAAAATCTATGAAAATAATTAACAGGATGATCAAGGATAGGTTGTAAAAAATTAGCAATTAAACAAACAACCCCTACCATTAACAAATTCAAATTGCCTAAACAAAAAAATATCTTTAAAAGTCATGAAATTAATGTTATTTTCCCAACATTAAGTATTGCCAAAAAAATTGACCAATTTAACAAAGGTCTTAAGAATAATCGTTTTGAATGAAATTTGAAATAGTAATCATCGTTAATGAGCTATTTCATTTCACAAAGAATTAAATTACTCATAGGGAAGGATACATGTTTCAATGTAGGAAACTACTCCAACTAATGTCCTCCAGTGAAGCCACCATTAAGATGAGAAAATGACGAATTAGTTATGATTAGTATTTAGGTTTGAAGAACAAGTTCCTTGAATCTCTCCCACGACCATCTTGCTCTCTCTCTCCCTCTCTCCCTCTATCGAATGTTGACATCGTATTTGGAAAGATGGGAGGGTCCACATAGTTTTGATTGGATAGTAGAAACTCTTAACTTTTTTAAGAGGAATTAAGTTTAAGTTTTCATCTCTACATTAACATGGAGATGATGTACTAGTGATGGATAATTCTCCCTCAATTTGCCTATATGGAATTTAGGGTCATCAAAAAGAAGAAAAAAAGGAATGGCAAGGGTAACGTAGCATCACCAAATTTGAGAACCAGCTCCTTTCTCAAGAGGTTCGTGCAGGCCATAGAAAGAAGCCAGAAGAGATTCCAAACGGAGAACATGTGTTCCCATGGAGGGAGCTCCAATCTGCCAGCAATGCGTACGTAGGTTACCCACGTCGAGCATATCATGTAAGCTCTCCTAGAATAACAAATCAATAAGCTTTAATTGATGCTCAATTTGAATGCAGAACTAATTTACTCACCTAGCTAACTGAGCGCCCCATGTCTTGATTTTTACGATGTAAGAAAGGTTGGTTGGCGTATCATCTGCGTCATTCAGCATGAACGAACCGAGTAGGAGGAGCACGGCCGGAACGACCGGAGATGGCTGTAACGAACGCATGCCCCAGACGTCTTTTAAGACGTCTGGGAGGTGGCCCAGACGTCGGTACAGACGTCTGAGATCACATCCAGACGTCTGGAAAACAGTTTTTTTCGCACGGGAGAGTCGTCTGCGCGCCTGTGCGCGCAGACCCGCGATTCCTCTCTCTCTCTCCCTCTTTTTCCCTCTCTCTCTGCGGCTGCAGGCGGCCTGCCACCCCCTCTCTCCTCCTCGCGCGGCCTTAAAAGGGCCACGCCTCCCCTCCCATCTCCATAGCCTCCTCCTTCTCCTTCCTGTGCGCGAGAGCGAGCGGACGCGAGGGCGGCAGCGACGGCCGCAGTGAGCGCGGAGGTGCGGCGTGCGAGGGCGGAGCTCTGCCGTGAGGGCGAGCTCGCCGGAGCGGCTTGGTCGGCCGGCGAAGGGCGCAGGGGGCGCGGAGCGACGCGGAGAGGGACCTGCTGCGGTCTGAGCAGCAGACGCGCGAGGTGCGACGCGGGCGGCGTCGCGAGCGGAGGCCGAGCAGCGCCCTGATTCTGGAAAAATTTCCAGAATCAGACGTCTGGGTTGACAGCCAGACGGCGAGATAGACGTCTTTAAGCCCTTACAGACGTCTGAAAGGTGAGTTTACCGCCTTCTCCTTCCTTCCTGTCGACTGACCGTACTAAGGGAGGGAGTTGGCTGTGCGCAGGCTCGCTGATTCGCCATCCTTTGCGAATCAGACGTCTGGAAGTTGTACCAGACGGCGGGAGTGACCTCCAGACGTCCGGGGTGACCATCGGACGTCTGGGAGCTAGGCCAGACGTCCCCGCAGACTTCTGGACGTCTGGGAAACCACGCTGAACAGGTAATTCTCTGATCCACTTTTTAAGACGTCTGGAAGAAGTTTCAGACGTCTGATTTTGCACAGTATCGTCTTTTACGACCCGTTTAGGGCCCGTTCGGGCTCCGTTTTCCGCGATTCGAGTTGCGTTCTTTTCAGAATTAATTCCTCTACCCGTCTACAGTAGCTATACACTGTTTTGAGACACTCCTTGTGTTGATCCTTGTGATAGGACCTCGTTCGGTTGCAGTCTTGAGAGTCACGGAGGCACGCGGGATTCCCGATCGCGCCCCCATTACTCCCGTTGTACCTGTAGAGTGCCTTTAAGTATTAATAAAATCTGTTAAAGTATGGAACCATAACTAGAACCTAGGGCATTGCATGAATCCTAGGAATGAGAAATATATGGAATGATAGCTCCTAGGTGTTGCATGAATCCTAGGGCCGGAAAACTAGATTGTATGATAGATCCTAGGATATGGCATGAATCCTAGGATGGAAAAACTAGTGGAATGTATATTACTGCAGTCTTGGAAAAATGGAAAGGAATATATAAAGCTACCTGTAAATTGAATTAACAGCTGCCTGTTATGAATAAGGAACATGACTGAAATCATGGTTTGTAAGAACGTGAAACTGGAAAGTGAAACATAAGATGTTCTGAGATTAAAGGATGGAACCCTACGGGGAATTAGGAGTGGAACTCCTGGAAAGAGAAAGGAATGGAACTGAGATGTTGTTCGTACTGTCTCTTGGGTACGCAGTACCAAGGGAAGTACTTGTACCTGTTTAGTGCAGAGTGGGGCCAGCCACCCCAGGGACCCGGGGTTAGGATTGGCCGCTCTATACCGACTTGCTGGCCCTCGTGTACGTAGTACCGAGGAGAGCTACTAGTGTTAGGAGAGTACTAGCTACCCCACGGGCCTTGGGGTTCTGCTAGCCTCCTTCACCGACTTGTTAGGCCCACTAGGGCAAACCAGGGTAGTCAGGCGAGGGTGCGCGGACTGTGGAGGGGCAAGGCCCCGGTTTGGTTACTGTGGAGGGGTTGGACCCCTGTTACTGAGAGGGCTCTGCCCTGGTTCCGTGCTGTGCTTTGGGCGCACCCGTTAACGGAAACGACTGACCGCGTGCCAGTGCGGGCTAGCTACCTGTGCGTTTATCGCGCGTGCCGTAGTCACCGTTACGTCTGTCAGTGACCTTGGGGTGGTTGACTGAGGGTAGGATCACCACGGGGGACTCTCCCGGCCAGGAGAGCACCACGTGCTACTTCTACTTTTGGAAAAGACTGCAATCAAGATCGTTCCCACGAGGACATTCGAGATCAAGTAAAGGATCTGAGAAATAAATGAAATAGTGAGAAAAATTGAAAGATGTGAATAAAGGAAATAATAGAACATAACAGCTACTGTACACTCTACTATTGCCTTTAGTTAGTTTTCCACTCTACTCAGCGTTTTGCTGACGTGTTACACTCGTTACCTTTTTCAGGACCAGGTGTTGAGCAGCCAGGGTCGGCGGCTGCAGAGGACGCTGGGCCGAGTAGGGTCCAGTAGAGTTACCACAGCCTTTTGTACCCCTTTTGTTTCTGTTCTAGTGAGTAGTTTTTGTTTCCGCTGTACCTTCTTTACCTGCAGTTCTTGTTATATGATAAATGTTGTTTTTACTGTTGTGGTGGTACCTACTGTAGTAGTTTCTTTCCTTACTGCTGTACTTTCTTACTATTAGTTATATTCATACTGAATGTGGTTTATTTTATTGTCTTTTGTTTACTTCCTCGTTGGACGACTAGGTCTTGGGATTTGTCGAGTCGGTCCGGTTCTCGTGTCTCGTAGGGACTCGAGAACCGGGTCGTTACAAGATGGTATCAGAGTAAGGTCGTCCCGAGAAGTGAATCAACTGACTGGAAAATAACCAATTCACATGTTTATAGCTAGAGTAGCCACCACAACATATCTCTTGACATGAGCTCTTAGAAGTTTTGTTAGGTACCATCTGTTTTCACTTTTCCGTTTTGTTTCGCGTCTCCTTGCAGGAGATGCCTCGTCGTGGGACTGGCGAGACTGGCCGCGGGCGCGGCCGAGGACGAGGTCGGCGAGGTGGACGTGCTGTCGTTGACGTCTCGGTGGAACAGCCACCACTCCCTGGCATCCAGGCCCAGGACCTCGCCAGACTGATTCGAGATATTGTACGAGAGGAGCTCCACCCACCGCCCCGAGCACCTCCTCCTGGGGTTGCAGAGGGGGAGTCCTCTGTGGGACCACACGACGGACACGGCGCTGGACACGAGGGAGGGGATGGGCCCCTGCCACCCCCACCTTCCTCCGACACTTCTGTACACGAGGCACCTTCGCCTGGAGGTGCACCAGCACCTCCCCTACAGCGCCACTTCGAGCTTTTCGGACAGTTCCGGAAGCTGAAGCCCCCCTCCTTCAAGGGGGATGAGGACCCGACCGAGGCAGAGGACTGGCTTGAGTAGCTGGAGAAGATCTTCGACACCCTTCGCCCCCCGGTGGAGTGCCGCGTGGCCTTTGCCACGTACCAGCTGGAGAGTGCGGCACACCGGTGGTGGAGGGCGGTTCGGGGACAGGACAGGGACGAGCCGACGTGGGACCAGTTCGTCACCCTCTTTTGCGAGCAGTACTTTCCCCAGACGTGGCAGGACCAGAGGAGGCGGGAGTTCCACACTCTCCGCCAGGGGACGATGACTGTGAGCGCGTACCGCATGCGTTTCTTGGAGCTGTCCCTCTTTGCAGCGACAGCGGTAGCCACTGAGGAGGAGCGCCTTTGGAGGTTCACCGAGGGGCTCCGGCCGGCGATCCGGGGGTATGTCAAACCCCTGAAGCTGCCGACGTTTTCGAGGGTGGTAGAGGCAGCTATGACTTACGAGGAGACCAACCTGCCCGCGCGAGAGACCGACGGCGGGCGGAAGAGGCCCTTTCAGCTAGACTTCATACAGGGCCGGCGAGAACGAAGACACGTGGCGTCCGCAGGAGAGCCGTCACGTTGTGCAGGGCCATCAGTGGCCTTTGGGGGCCCTCGACAGGGGCCAGTCGCCAGCACCGGACCCCCGCCTAGCCGACAGCAGGGACTCACTGAGGGCGGGAGTCGGGTTCCCCTCTGCTACCAGTGTGGCCAGCCGGGCCACGTCAGGAGGGACAGCCCATCTAGGGCAGGAGGTCAGTAGATACTTCCCGTGCAGAGCACTGGAGGGCGCGCAGGAGGCCGCGGTTCCCAGGTACGAGGAGGAGGACAGCAGTCGCGAGGAGGGTACCGGCCAGCACCTACCCGTCCGACGCAGAGTGTGGCTGCTTCGTCCGCACCTAGAGCTGAGGGGCGTATCAACGCCCTAACACACAGGGATGCCAGAGCATCGGGATCCGTGGTAGCAGGTATGGTTTCAGTTTCTGGCAGACTCGTTTACACGCTTTTCGATTCCGACGCTACACACTCGTTTGTCGCAGCCAGTTTCGCAGTTAGTTTGGACCAGGATTATACACTGTTAGAGAATCCGTTGGTAATCAGAGGTCCGAGTGGTCAGCTATTTGTAGCTGAGGAGGTATACACGGATTGCGAGGTCAGCGTTGGAGGACATAGCCTGCCAGCTGACCTGATTATGATACAGATGGAGGACTTTGGAGTGATTCTGGGGATGGATTGGCTGTCCGCTTACCACGCCTTGGTAGACTGTTTTGAGAGGAAGATTGTCTTCTCCATTCCGGAGTTGCCTTCTTTCGAGTTTCACGGGCAGCCAGTGGACGGAGGTTTCAGGTGCATTTCGGCACTTCGGGCGGCGAGACTTTTGAGCCAAGGGTGTGAGGGCTTCCTAGCCTGTGTGGTGGCAGAGCCCAGCCCCGTGGCAGACTTCCAGAGCATCCCGGTGGTCAGAGAGTTCCCCGACGTGTTTCCAGACGAGTTACCAGGACTACCGCCCGAGCGTGAGATCGAGTTTGAGATCTCACTAGTACCAGGGACCAGCCCCATCTCCACCGCGCCATACAGGATGGCACCGCTTGAGCTGCGAGAGCTCAAGTCCCAGTTGCAGGACCTTTTGGAGAAAGGTTTCGTGAGGCCCAGTGCGTCTCCCTGGGGAGCCCCGGTACTGTTTGTGAAGAAGAAGGATGGGACCCTACGCCTTTGTGTGGACTACCGACAGCTGAATAGGGTCACCATCAAGAACAGATATCCGCTGCCGAGGATCGACGATTTGTTTGACCCGTTGCGGGGTGCCACGGTATTTTCCAAGATAGACTTGAGGTCTGGATACCACCAGTTGAGGATCAGGGAGACCGACGTCTCCAAGACAGCTTTCCGCACCCGGTACGGACACTACGAGTTTTTGGTCATGCCGTTTGGGCTGACCAATGCCCCCACTGCTTTCATGGACCTGATGAACAGGGTGTTTAGACCGTACTTGGATCAGTTCGTGGTGGTTTTCATAGATGATGTGCTCATGCAGAGGGGTCACGTGGTCGCTTACGCTTCGCGGCAACTGAAGCCCCATGAGCATACCTACCCTACCCACGACCTAGAGTTGGCAGCTGTTGTCTTCGCGCTGAAGACATGGAGGCACTACTTGTACGGTGAGACCTTCGAGATTTTTACAGATCACAAGAGCCTCAGATATCTTTTTGACCAGAAGGAGCTCAACATGAGACAGAGACGTTGGTTGGAGCTCCTGAAGGACTACGATTGCAGCATCTCCTACCACCCGGGAAAGGCCAATGTGGTGGCTGACGCCTTGAGCCGTAAGGCGCCCGCACGCTTGGCCAGTCTACAGTTACAGAGTTGGAGCCTTTTGGAGGAGGTGGGAAGTTGGCGGCCTCTAGAGTTACGAGGATACTGTGGGGCAGTGACGGTGACATGGCAGACCAGGCCAGAGCTGATAGACCGTATCATCACAGGACAGATGGTTGATCCGTACTTGCAGTCTTTGCGCGACAGAGTACTATCAGGGGACCCAGGGGACTTCTCTTTCACAGACCAGGTGTTACGCTTGAGGGGACGGTTGTGCGTTCCCAGAGACGAGGAGCTGTTGAGAGAGCTCCTGACTGAGGCACACGGTTCCAGATTCACCATACATCCCGGAAACACGAAGATGTACCACGACTTGAGACGCGAGTTTTGGTGGAGGGGGATGAAGCGGGATGTGGGTGAGTTCGTGCAGCAGTGCTTAGTGTGCCAGCAGGTGTAAGCCGAGCATCAGAGGCCTGCAGGGCCACTACAGCCGCTTCCAGTGCCAGAGTGGAAGTGGGAGAGCATCACCATGGACTTAGTGGTGGGCTTACCTGTTACCCAGCGAGGACACGACGCAGTCTGGGTAATAGTGGATAGACTGACGAAGACGACACGATTCCTGCCGATCCGAGTCACTTTGGGACCAGCACAGTTGGCAGAGAGGTATATCCGCGACATGGTACGACTACACGGAGTTCCGCGGGAGATCGTATCCGACCGGGATACCCGCTTTACGTCCCAGTTTTGGGCTGAGTTTCAGCAGGCCTTGGGGACGAGGTTGAGGTTTAGCACGGCTTACCACCCCCAGACGGACGGACAGTCTGAGCGCACGATACAGACACTTGAGGACCTTTTGCGTGCCTGTGTACTGGACTGGAGGGGCTCTTGGGAGGAGCACCTGCCCCTGGCGGAGTTTGCATACAACAACAGTTATCACTCGAGCATCGGCATGGCTCCCTACGAGGCTCTGTACGGACGGAAATGCACGGCACCCTTGAGTTGGGTTGAGGTGGGGACCAAGGGGGAGGTTGGCCCCAGGTTGATCCGGCAGAGTCAGGAGGTAGTTGAGCAGATCCACAGACGACTCCGCACTGTCAGGAGCAGACAGAAGAGCTACGCGGATCGCAGACGCAGAGAGGTGCAGTTCGAGGTTGGGGACCACGTCTTCCTTCGTGTTTCGCCCATGAAGGGCTTACAGCGGTTTGGGGTGAGAGGGAAGCTCGCACCGAGGTTCGTGGGGCCATTTGAGGTCCTGGAGCGGGTTGGACCCGTTGCTTACAGACTTGCCCTTACCCCGCAGCTTTCTGGTGTGCACGACGTGTTCCACGTGTCCAACCTCAGGAAGTACGTGGCCGATTCCAGTCACGTACTGAGTCACGAGAGCGTCGAGGTGAGCGACGACCTGACCTACCCCGAGCGGCCAGTGCAGATCCTAGACCGAGCCATCCGCAGGTTGAGACGAAAGCAAGTACCCCCGGTAAAGGTTTTGTGGGGGAGCCAGCGGTACGAGGAGGCTACCTGGGAGCCTGAGGCGGCAATGCGGGAGCGGTACCCGGAGCTTTTCGCGGGTACGTCTTTTCGGACCGGCTTCGGTCCTCTTTGAGTTTGTTATGGTTATCTGGACATCTTTTTTTTTCCGCACCTTAGTTGGCGCAAGTTTCGGGGACGAAACTTCCTTTGAGTTTGTTATATTGTAACGAACGCGTGCCCCAGACGTCTTTTAAGACGTCTGGGAGGTGGCCTCGACGTCGGTACAGACGTCTGGGATCACATCCAGACGTCTGGAAAATAGTTTTTTTCGCACGGGAGAGTCGTCTGCGCGCCTGTGCGCGCAGACCCGCGATTCCTCTCTCTCTCCCTCTTTTTCCCTCTCTCTCTCTGCGGCTGCAGGCGGCCTGCCACCCCCTCTCTCCTCCTCGTGCGGCCTTAAAAGGGCCACGCCTCCCCTCCCGTCTCCACAGCCTCCTCCTTCTTCTCCTTCCTGTGCGCGAGAGCGAGCGGATGCGAGGGCGGCAGCGACGGCCACAGTGAGCACGGAGGTGCGGCGTGCGAGGGCGGAGCTCTGCCGTGAGGGCGAGCTCGCCGGAGCGGCTTGGCCGGCCGGCGGAGGGCGCAGGGGGCGTGGAGCGACGCGGAGAGGGACCTGTTGCGGTCTGAGCAGCAGACGCGCGAGGTGCGACGCGGGCGGCGTCGCGAGCGGAGGCCGAGCAGCGCCCTGATTCTGGAAAAATTTCCCGAATCAGACGTCTGGGTTGACAGCCAGACGGCGAGATAGACGTCTTTAAGCCCTTACAGACGTCTGAAAGGTGAGTTTACCGCCTTCTCCTTCCTTCCTGTCGACTGACCGTACTAAGGGAGGGAGTTGGCTGTGCGCAGGCTCGCTGATTCGCCATCCTTTGCGAATCAGACGTCTGGAAGTTGTACCAGACGGTGGGAGTGACCTCCAGACGTCCGGGGTGACCATCGGACGTCTGAGAGCTAGGCCAGACGTCCCCGCAGACTTCTGGACGTCTGGGAAACCACGCTGAACAGGGAATTCTTTGATCCACTTTTTAAGACGTCTGGAAGAAGTTCCAGACGTCTGATTTTGCACAGTATCGTCTTTTACGACCCGTTTAGGGCCCGTTCGGGCTCCGTTTTCCGCGATTCGAGTTGCGTTCTTTTCAGAATTAATTCCTCTACCCGTCTACAGTAGCTATACACTGTTTTGAGACACTCCTTGTGTTGATCCTTGTGATAGGACCTCATTCGGTTGCAGTCTTGAGAGTCACGGAGGCACGCGGGATTCCCGATCGCGCCCCCATTACTCCCGTTGTACCTGTAGAGTGGCTTTAAGTATTAATAAAATCTGTTAAAGTATGGAACCATAACTAGAACCTAGGGCATTGCATGAATCCTAGGAATGAGAAATATATGGAATGATAGCTCCTAGGTGTTGCATGAATCCTAGGGCCGGAAAACTAGATTGTATGATAGATCCTAGGATATGGCATGAATCGTAGGATGGAAAAACTAGTGGAATGTATATTACTGCAGTCTTGGAAAAATGGAAAGGAATATATAAAGCTGCCTGTAAATTGAATTAACAGCTGCCTGTTATGAATAAGGAACATGACTGAAATCATGGTTTGTAAGAACGTGAAACTGGAAAGTGAAACATAAGATGTTCTGAGATTAAAGGATGGAACCCTACGGGGAATTAGGAGTGGAACTCCTGGAAAGAGAAAGGAATGGAACTGAGATGTTGTTCGTACTGTCTCTTGGGTACGCAGTACCAAGGGAAGTACCTGTACCTGTTTAGTGCAGAGTGGGGCCAGCCACCCCAGGGACCCGGGGTTAGGATTGGCCGCTCTGTACCGACTTGCTGGCCCTCGTGTACGTAGTACCGAGGAGAGCTACTAGTGTTAGGAGAGTACTAGCTACCCCACGAGCCCCGGGGTTCTGCTAGCCTCCTTCACCGACTTGTTAGGCCCACTAGGGCAAACCAGGGTAGTCAGGCGAGGGTGCGCGGACTGTGGAGGGGCAAGGCCCTGGTTTGGTTACTGTGGAGGGGTTGGACCCCTGTTACTGAGAGGGCTCTGCCCTGGTTCCGTGCTGTGCTTTGGGCGCACCCGTTAACGGAAACGACTGACCGCGTGCCAGTGCGGGCTAGCTACCTGTGCGTTTATCGCGCGTGCCGTAGTCACCGTTACGTCTGTTAGTGACCTTGGGGTGGTTGACTGAGGGTAGGATCACCACGAGGGACTCTCCCGGCCAGGAGAGCACCACGTGCTACTTCTACTTTTGGAAAAGACTGCAATCAAGATCGTTCCCACGAGGACATTCGAGATCAAGTAAAGGATCTGAGAAATAAATGAAATAGTGAGAAAAATTGAAAGATGTGAATAAAGGAAGTAATAGAACTTAACAGCTACTGTACACTCTACTGTTGCCTTTAGTTAGTTTGCCACTCTACTCAGCGTTTTGCTGACGTGTTACACTCGTTACCTTTTTCAGGACCAGGTGTTGAGCAGCCAGGGTCGGCGGCTGCAGAGGACGCTGGGCCGAGTAGGGTCCAGTAGAATTACCACAGCCTTTTGTACCTCTTTTGTTTCTGTTCTAGTGAGTAGTTTTTGGTTTCCGCTGTACCTTCTTTACCTGCAGTTTTTGTTATATGATAAATGTTGTTTTACTGTTGTGGTGGTACCTACTGTAGTAGTTTCTTTCCTTACTGCTGTACTTTCTTACTGTTAGTTATATTCATGCTGAATGTGATTTATTTTACTGTCTTTTGGTTACCTTCTCGTTGGACGACTAGGTCTTGGGATTAGTCGAGTCGGTCCGATTCTCGTGTCTCGTAGGGACTCGAGAACCGGATTGTTACAATGACCGAGACAGAGGATGTGGGAGACGGTGAGGGGCCGCCAAACCACCCACCATGAGAGGATATTAAAATCATCTGGGCACACGAACACATAGCAAAGTGAAAAAGCAATTGCAACGTATAAAATAAAAATGGGAGTTTAAATTGATGTATTTTAATTTTTTATTAATAAAAAATATTTTTTAATGAAAAAATATTTTTTAATTAAAATATATTTTTTAATTAAAAATTTATTCTTAACTGGTGAAAAATCACGTTTAAATAAAAATTATTTATCATAATAGAAATATAAAATACATCCATTTATTCTTATTTTGAACTAATATAATTTAATTCTCAATTAATATATTTTAATTTTCAATCAATTAAAAATTATTTCAATAAATATATTTTAATTTACTTATTTTTTAATCGGTTCATTTTTATTTTAAATTAATTTTTAATCAATTTAACACATTACAACACTTATTTCTACTCATATCTTATACCAAAATGATCCGCTCGCACATTACTAGCTTTGCGAGGGCGTCTTTTAACTTGCACCAAATTATGGGAACGGGGCATCCGTGCCGACTCCCGACGAGAACTATGTCATGTGGAGGAGAGTCATATCCAACTCATTTTTTTTTTTTTTTGTTCATTTAGGTGCAACTTCAGCAGACACGTGCTGGCTGGGTTCTCCAACTACCTAGAACTCTAAGATTATATGGTCGATCGAGACACTTGAGCAAATCCTTCAACTAGCAGACGATCCATGCATGGGTGAGCCATCCGTGGATGTGTGTGGTACATCTGAAAGGAGATGCCTTTGGAGAGAGAGGACACCGATAGAGGATTTTTTTAAAATCATGATATGAACTTATATATATTATTATTATGAAATTATATGTTATATATATATATATATATCACATATGATCATTAAAGTAATATAATTATATAAATTGATCATTCACATTTTATTAGGATATAAGATTTAATGCATAGAAATCTTAAGAGTAAATGTAATTTCGTGATAGGTGGAATTATCATTTTATTTTAAGTGATTATGATCCGTGAAGTGGTGAGGGTGAAGTAGGCATTTGATTTATGCATCCCATCGTAAAAAAGTTATAAATAGAATCCATGGCAGAACCCAAAGGATACGGCCCCATCCAGTTCTCTTTCGCTTTCGTTCTCTGAACCCTCTGGAAATACCATTGCCACCGCCTCTCATTGGAAGCAAGTGCATGGCTCTAGATGATCTCCATGATCTCCTCATCGCTTCCGCTACGATGGATTTAGGTATCCCTCCATTTGTTTTCTTTACGTTTTCATTTTGATTGATGATATAGGGAATAGATAGTTCTTGGGATTATAAAATCATATGATTCTGATTTTTATTCGGCATTAAATTCCATCAAGTGGTATTAAAGCTTTTCTATTTGTCATATCGTTGCCTTAATGATTCGTTCATTGAGAAAAATAATTTTCCATTCGATTTTGGGGATTGTTCTTCATTTAGTCTTTTGAATTGATTCACTCCCATCTTCATAAATCAATTAAAGTAATGTTTGTTTTTTGATTTTCTTGTTTATTTGTATCCCATATTTGATAATCAAATCGAGTTTTTCGATCGGAATTGTGATTTAGGGTTTTTTCCCCAAATCTCAATTTCAGATCGCTCCCTGGAATTGGGCCGTGACCAGTCAGGTATTAGTATTCATGATGAGTATCGGTACTATACCGATACTGGCAATGATCTAAGAAGCACCCAATCGATACTCGTGCCTAGTTAGTATCGGTACTCATCATGAGAATCGATATATGTGGGATACTGGTCATGCCCAGGAGTGCAGCCAGTATTGAAGGAGTATCAGTACTCATCATGAGTATCGGTACATGAGGGATACTGGTCGGGCTCAAGATTGTTCCAGTATTGAGGTAGTATCGGTACTCATCATGTAGTACCGATACATGTGGGATACTAAATACGCTACAGGAGTACTGCCAGTATTGATGGAGTATCGGTACTTATCATTAGTATCGGTACTTATCATTAATACCGACACATGCATAATATTGGACATGGTTCCAGGATCGGTCCAATACTGTTGTAGTACCGGTACATAAGGTCAGTACTGGTACATATCATTCTGGTACGGGTATAGAAGGACCAATATCGGTACTTGGTCATTACTATCAATACCGGTACTCATCATGAGTACTGGTACTGGCGTATTGATTGTGATAAATTAATAATGATTATTTTGGTACGAGCATTAGTTAGGTTTTAATGTATTAAGTACTCTGTCACATTTAGTAATTCTTGCCAAAGCGGGTTGCTTCTTATGCCAATTTATTTAAAACATTAAAGCTCCTATGTATGTTACATTCTTGTAAAAGGCGTTTAACCCAAAGGTAAACCGCTTCATGACTGAATGCATATGTACACATTTATTGATAAATTATCTATTAAATTATTAGGTTTCATGTGGGTAGCTAAGTGATGGCATCGCCATCATTCTCTATAACTAACCTAATTTAGCTAAGTTTTAAGGTTAAATTCACCTAATTAATACATTGAAGGGTATAACTCAATCAGGGTTGAAGAGAGAGGAATTAATAGAAAAATGAATTAATTTTACAATTTTCACGAACAATTATAAATGCAGAATAGTATGAGGGTAAACCTATGCTTAAATTAAAGGTCAATTGAGCTTAAATATCTTAAAAATGGGTTAGTATTGAGTAATTCAGGATTAACATTCAAATTGAATGTTTAATTCTAATCAAAAATCCTAAATTCAACCCCACTTAAATTAAAACAGTTCCTATGGAAGCGAATGTAATCTAAACCTTCTAAAAATCAATTAAAAATACTTTATAAGGTTTAGCATAGCCAATTTGATGATCGAAACTCATTTTGACCTAAAACAGAATCATAAACGGGTATTTGGTATAATTTGGGTCTAAATGTAAATTGACCTTGAAAACAACGTCAAAACCCAAAATTGAAGTCACCATCAACTTCTTTATGTCAAAATTAGGCTACCATAAAATTTAGGTTCATTTGGACTTAATCTTGGTCAACTTTGCATTTTGGTCCTTAATTCCTGATTTCCTTACAAATGATCCCTTAACTTTCATTTTCTTGCAAAATAGTCCCCGCCAGCACCTTCTCCACCTTCCACCTCTGACTCCGCTAGCCACGCAACTCTAGCGAGGTTGTTTGCACAACCTCTGGCCCTCTCCTCGTGTGCCAACAAGCTATAAACCTTCCTCGCCTCACACCGTTGCAAGTCGTCGAGTTTTGGCATGTGTTCACCCCTTTCTTCTTCCTTCCCGAACCCACCATTAGCAAGACCTTGGAGCTTCTCCGACGACCCTTCGCTGCTCCTCGCCGCCAACTGAGGCCATAGATGACTTCCTCTCGTCGTCGCTGTTCTCCCCATCAAAGGAAACGGTCTTCTACCCCCTTCGTCGCTCCAACTCACCTTGCCATCTCCTTCTTCTTCATGGTCGGCCACCACGCCGACCACCTTCCCATCCTCATCTCCTCCTCCTAGGTAACCTCTCTTCTCCCTCTCTTCTTCTAGGTTAGGTTAGGCCTTTTAGACCTAGGTTTAGACCCAAAGAACTACTCCCTTTCCATCTCCTTCCCCACGCATGGCAAGCTCAGGCCATGCATCAGCGTCCACTTTGACGTCCACACCTCGCCACTCCATGCCACCTCCTACCTTGCCAACCACCTACAAAGCTCCACCACATCATTCTAAGCAAAAGCCCTCTCCCAATTTGGGCTTTGGACGCCTCGACGCCCACACCAAACACCCACGTCCAACGGTGTCTTCTCCGCATCCGGTGGCCTTCCTCCGACTTTGAACCAGCAATCCGACTACGCCACCACCTTTAGTGAACCACTGTAGAGCTTCTCGACTCCTTGGAAAAATATGGAATTATGGGAAAAATACCAAGATTTCTTTAAACAATGTGGGGATTTGTTGGATCAACTTGAAAAAATGATTGACGAAAAATATCCAGCCCCCACCCGGATCTTGATTATGAATCTTGGGATAATTTTGAGGATAACCCATATTTTTCTAATCCCGAGTACCGAGGATGGGTTCTATGCTGAATCTCCAACCCAATTTGAATTAAATGATGATTATAAGGAATTACCTGATATCGAAAATCAACTTTTGGGTTGGAAGGATTCCATTACAGGTGTTTGATTTTGAAACAACAATGGAAGATTTTGAGGTTGATTTAACTCAAGCAGCATGCCTAAACACCTGTAATGAATTTAATTTTGAATTCCTCAAGTATGTAACTCCTGCACCTTATCTTGGTAAGGTCTTCCTCGAGCAAAATTCTAATATCCCAATTAAGCTAAATGATAATTATAGTGACCCAATTCCTATTTTTGACCTAGAAACTAGATCTGAACCTATTTGGGATAATGATAAGGCTCAATCCGAAGGGAATGAAATCTTAGAATTGAAATATCAGGATTTTGATGAGCCAAATATTGATGACAAAATCTCTTTAGATTCCTTGGATGAGCATAACAATTTATTCGAAGAGGAACCGATTTATGATATAGAATCAGAGGAATCTGAAAAGTCAAGATTTGATTGGATCTTTCCTAGATTTCCAAACATCAAGTCTATACCTAATGATGAAATCTCTATTAGCTTGGCATCAAGATCTAGGTTAGACCAAGTTCAGGTTGATAATTTTTTGGATTTTGATTGTTCTTGTGGTGGTGATCATAATTCTGATTCAGGTTCAGAAAAATCTTATCGCCCATATTCTTCTAGATTCCCCTATGCTGATGCTGATTTTGAACCCTATCCTGATTCAGGAGAATCCTTATTTCCAGAAAATTATAGTCTAATTTATGACCTCAATATCTATGACCCTTTCTTTGACTCTGATTCTGAGGCCGTTGATTGGGAATTCAAAGCAGTTGCACCACTTGATCAGGAGACCTCTCAGGAAGGGTTTCTCAAGATTCTCAGCAACTGGTCCCTATCACATAACTCCACCAGAACCCATTTGTATCCTGAATCACTTCAATATGATCCGATGGGGAATGATTTTGCTCCTCGGTTTGATGATGAATAGGACATTGATCAAATTGAGAATCAACTGCAAATCATTTCTGATCCCAATATTAGGGTTCCTATATTTTTCACTAATCCATTATCTTTTGAGGGCCCCTACACTGAGTTGGCTAAGCCTGTGCAGCCAAATTATCACTTTTTATTTCTAAATCTTTTTGAATTGTACTGCACCTGGTGAGCTCCATATCTTTTGATTCACATTTTCCAACCCACCAGACTCATTAGCTTTGGCCTGCATAATCAGCTAGTTGATCTAGACAAGCACCTGGTTGGACCAGCCAGGCTAATTATTAAGGTGCTTATTTTACAAAATTCTTCCAATTTGATTACTCCATCGCTTGACATCTTCCGCTCGGCTGAAGGCATTAAATTCAGCGCTTAACGGGAGGAACTCGTCATCTAAAAAACCTGAGACCTTTCTTATCTTCTTTGTGCAAATCACTCCTACCATACTTTAAAGTTCCTAATTTAAGAATAGTCATATCTGACCCACCCACCGACCCTTAAACCTGTTTTAAAATTATGAACTAAGCTGAGTGTGAACCCATCCTGTTTGTAATGGGGGCATTGCAAAACTTAGGCAAGGGGGGTATTAAAGTACAATTATTTGAAATTCATGTTTGAAAGGTTCTCACAAAAAAATACATATAGTTTAAAAAAAATAGAGAGAAAAAGAAAGAAAAGAGATTAAGAAGAAAAGGACTAAGGTTGTACATTATTTCTAAAGAGGTACATAAGGGATTTCATTTTTAACAGACTTAAGATTGAGTCTGAGGATCCTTTTGTTAGACTTTTTAGGTCTAAAAATTTAGATCAGATCAGTTTATCTCTCAAAGAACTCCTTTTTGACCCTTAACGGTTCTTAGTTCTGAAATTTGTTTAGCGGCTTAAGTAGTGTTGAACGTCGGGTTGCTACGCTAACGTGTTTGATTTTAAAAAACCTGTCGTTGTAGTTTGAAAGTGAAGAACTCGTGTTTAGCAAATAAAATTTATACCGAAATTGAAATTCCGAGTTGAACACAGGGAGGTGGATGTTTAATTTAAAAACTACGTGTTTGTTTTTATTTGTCACGAAGTAATTCAATTTAAAACTATCTAACTATTTACAATAAATAGAAAAGAGAGAGAGTAAGAGAGAAAGAATGTTACAAATAAAAATCAAAATGAGATGTAGAATAAATAGGGAATTCGTCATTAAGGAGGTTGTTTGTTTCACTATTAGAACTAGAAAGCAGAAAACAATTACACTAGAAAGCAATAAATTTACTCTAGAAAGCATTAAAAGAATGGAGGGAGAAATATCCTCCTCGACGGTCGCTTGGAGGACGAGCAGAACTACTCTAGAAAGTAGTAAATCTATACTAGAAAGCAGTAAAAAGAATAGGGAAAGAGATATCCTCCTCGACAATCACTTGGAGGACGAGCCGGACGGGACGATGCCTGGACGAAGCAGAAGAACGGGAATGGGACAGCACGTCGTCGTTGTGGGATCCACTTCCGAAGAGGGACGAAAATTTGGACTTTATCTCTCGAGAAGCATCCTGGGTGTGGGACAAGCTTCTCTTGAGCTTTGGAGAGGTAGAGAAGAGAAGGAAGGGATGAGAATTTCGTGTGGAGGGGGTCTCCTTTTATAGTTGCAAGGAGTGGGGGCAAATTGGTCATTACATCTTTAAAACATTAAATAAGGGATAAGGGGTCTTTAGTAACGGATAAAATCGTCACTAAAGCCCCAATGTGGGCGTAGTGGCCGCTGCCCTCGCGTTCTCATTCGTCTACTCATGCTCAACGCATGCCGCACGTTCAGCCGTCCACAGCCGTCTGATCGCGAGATCGGACGGCCCAGATTGCGCCTTCGCCCGCTCGCTGCGCGCCCGCCCCAATGCATGCGATGCCGCGTGAGGCGCGGGCTTGCGATAGTGCATCAACACTATTGAGCGCGGACGGCCGCCCGATCAAGATCTGACGTAAGCTTGCACCCACTCGCCCGTGCCCTTCGCCTGCTCGCTGCGGCTCGAACCCGCATCTGCTGCTCGCGATAACTCCCTCGCCCATTGCGCTGCGGATCACAGATGGTCGCGCGGATGATTTCAACGTGCCGCATCCACAGCCGTTGGATCTTGATCCAACGGCGAAGAAGAGCAAATGCAGGAGCTTCAACGGGTGAGTGCGGGCGTTTGGGCGGCCGAGATGGCACCACGTGGTGCCATCTTGGCCGTCCATCTTCTGGATGATGTAGATTGTGCCACGGGTGTCGGATTGACTTGATTTTTACGTCATTAGGCTGCGATCGTTAATCTGAATCCATCCGTGCGGTCGAATTTATCATTTGAAGTGCGGATTTACACCATCCTGGCCCTTGATCTTCTAGGGTTCCCCGGTCACTATCAGATGCTATAGATGCCTGATTAGGGCAATCTTGGAGTCGTTGAACTCCAATCGTCGTCCTGATCACATCTGTACTATTGGATCTTCGATCCGAAGCCTCGATAAAAAGTTTTCCCTATCCAAGCACATAAAAGGAGACAATTAACCTCCATTTTATTCAAACTACTCTAAATGCAAGATGATACATGTTATGCAATATTTATAGCATGCAATGCAATCCTATGCTTAAGAACATGCATAAATAGACATCTTAAGTAGTGTAAATGTGTTTACATCAAGTAGTACTTGACTCGATTCTCGTTCAAAAACTTAAATGACTTTTGGAAACCAAGTGTCAAAACTGCCACACACAAAAGCCAACAATCTCAAAAAGCCAAAAAAAAAGTTTACATGAGTAAATAATTTCCCACACTTTAGTCTTGGTGAAAGACCGAGGCAATTGATTAGTTTGAGTTCCTACCGTCGAGAAGGAAAAATTTCCTTTGATGACACGATGAAAATATGTCACCGCCTTGGCACTCGCTCTAAAACTTAATCACATATCTTTATACAGAGCATATAGAGTGCATTTCGCAGCTCAGGTGCCTTGAATGGTTCTATCCCGAAGCATCAGGGAGAGAACTTGAGCCTGCTAGGAGCACCCCTTACAACGCTTTTTGTTTGGGGTTGTGAGCTTCTGGGGTGTGTCATGGACAATGCTCTCATGAGTGCTGGCGCTAGAGTCCCCATCGAGGATTTGGTGATGGGAATGATGATTCCGACACAATTGTATTAGGGCTAATCCAAGTCTAGGTATAGAAAAAAAAATGCATTAGTTCTGTCATATTAAATAAGTCTTTTAAAGACATGCCAAAATAAATAAAGTTGGCTAATCACAATGCATTGACACTTGGATTTTTAGGGTCAAGCAAGCCGTGGTATGAGTTCTTAGGTCAAGGAGGCTCTAACTGGAAAATGGGTTTTGGGGTTTGTAAGAACCAAAAAGGGTAGATTAGTTGAGTTCTTAAGTTGATACGCGGGTCCTGATTATGTTAACCTAAAGATTCAAAAGATTCAGTCTGACGTCTTATCTTTAACAAAATCCCGTACCTACATTATTTTGAAAACACAGCCAAAGTCCCGCTTTTCTTTTAATCCAAAAAAAAAAGTAACAAAGTTGAAGAAGAGAGACAAATCTTTTTGAGCTGAATATCAAATGGTTAACTCTATGCTGTTATCAAATTTTTTGGATTAACAAAATCTTTTTGGATTAACCCTTACGCTGAAAATCTATGCTTAACTCTAGAATTTGCTAAGGGATTATCAAATGATAGGCATGGGGGTATGATGGCATCGCCATCATTCTCTGTAACTAACCTAATTTAGATAAGTTCTAAGCTTAAATTCACCTAATTAATACATTGAAGGGTATAACTCAATCAGGGTTGAAGAGAGAGGAATTAATAGAAAAGGGATTAATTTTACAATTTTCACGAACAATTATAAATGCAGAATAGCTTGAGGGTAAATCTATGCTTAAATTAAAGGCCAATTGGGCTTAAATATCTTAAAAGTGGGTTGGTATTGAGCAATTAAGGGTTAACATTCAAATTGAATGTTTAATT
Organism: Thalassia testudinum; assembly: GCA_037157565.1. Lineage (NCBI taxonomy): Eukaryota > Viridiplantae > Streptophyta > Magnoliopsida > Alismatales > Hydrocharitaceae > Thalassia > Thalassia testudinum. The sequence continues at coordinate 124,345,659 of JAZHRO010000036.1, read as the reverse complement.
CTAATAAAAAAATCCTAAATTCAATCCCACTTCAATTAAAATAGTTTTGATGGAAGTAAATATAATCTAAACCTTCTAAAAATCAATTAAAAATACTTTACAAGGTATGGCATAGCCAATTTGATGATCGGAACTCGTTTTGACCTAAAATAGAATCATAAACGAGTATTTGGTATAATTTGGATCTAAATGTAAATTGATCATGAAAACAACGTCAAAACTCAAAATTGAAGTCACCGTCAACTTCCTTATGTCCAAATTAGGCTACCATAAAAATTTGGGTTCATTTGGACTTAATCTTGGTCAACTTTGCATTTTGGTCTTTACTTCCTGATTTCCTTACAAATGCCCCCCTTAACTTTCAATTTTCTTGCAATATAGTCCCCGCTAGCACCTTCTCCACCTTCTACCTCTGTCTCTGCCAGCCACACAACTTCGGCAAGATTGTTTGCGCAACCTCCGGCCCTCTCTTCGCGTGCCAACAAGCTATAAACCTACCTCGCCTCACGCCGTTGCAAGTCGTCGAGTTTTGGCGTGTGTTCACCCCTTCCTTCTTCCTTGCCGAACCTGCCATTAGCAAGACCTTGGAGCTTCTCCATCGACGCTTCTTCGCTGCTCCTCACTGCCAACGGAGGTCATAGATCACTTCCTCTCGTCATCGCCGTTCTCCCCATCAAAGGAAATGGTCTTCTACCCCCTTCATCGCTCCAACTCACCTCGCCGTCTCCTTCTTCTTCATGGATGGCCACCACGCTGACCACCTTCCGATCCTCATCTCCTCCTCCTAGGTAACCTCTCTTCTCCCTCTCTTCTTCTAGGTTAGGTTAGGCCTTTTAGACCTAGGTTTAGACCCAAAGAACTACTCCCTTTCCATCTCCTTCCCCACACACGGCGAGCTCCGGCCACGCGCCGACGTCCATGCCTTGTCGCTCCAAGCCACCTCCTGCCTCGCCAACCACCTACAAAGCTGTAACGACCCGATTCTCGAGTCCCTACGTGACACGAGAACTGGACCAACTCGACTAATCCCAAGACCTAGTCGTCCAACGAGGAAGTAACCAAAAGAGCAGTAAAATAAACCACATTCAGCATGAATATAACTAACAGTAAGAAAATACAGCAGTAAGAAAAGAAATCACTACAGTATATACCACCACAACAGTAGAACAACATTCGTAACATAATATGAACTGCAGGTAAAGAAAGGTATAGCGGAAACAAGAACTACTCACTACAGTGGAACAAAAAGAGGTACAAGAGAACAGTGGCAACTCTACTGGACCCTACTCGGCCTAGCGTCCTCTGCAGCTGCTGACCTTGGCTGCTCCACACCTGGTCCTGAAAGGTGACTAGTGTAACACGTTTGCAAAACGCTGAGCAGAGTGGCAACTAAAACTAAAGAAAACAGTAGGGTGTACAGTAGCTGTTATGTTCTGTTACTTTCTTTATTTACGTCTTTCAATTTTGTCACGATTTCATTTATTTCTCAGATCCTTTACTTGATCTCGAATGTTCCTCGTGGGAACGATCTTGATTGCAGTCTTTTCCAAGAAGTAGAAGTAGCACGTGGTGCTCTCCTGGCCGGGAGAGTCCCCCGCGGTGATCCTACTCTCAGTCAACCACCCCAAGGTCACGGACAGACGTAACGGTGACTACGGCACGCGCGATAAACGCACAGGTAGCTAACCTGCACTGGCACGCGGTTAGTCGTTTCTGTTAACGGGTGCACCCAAAGCACAGCACGGAACCAGTCCAGGGCAGAGCCCTCTCAGTAACAGGGGTCCGACCCCTCCACAGTAACCAAACAGGGGCCTTGCCCCTCCACAGTCCGCGCACCCTCGCCTGACTACCCTGGTTTGCCCCAGTGGGCCTAACAAGTCGGTGTAGGAGGCTAGTAGAACCCCGGGGCCCGTGGGGTAGCTAGTGCCCTCCCTACACTAGTAGCTCTCCTTGGTACTACGTACACGAGGGTCAGCAAGTCGGTACAAAGCGGCCAGTCCTAACCCCAGGTCCCTGGGGTGGCTGGCCCCACTCTGCACTAAACAGGTACAGGTACTTCCCTTGGTACTAGGTACCCAAGAGACAGCACACAACTACATCTTTCTTTCTCAATTCCATTCCTTTCTCTTTCCAGGAGTTCCACTCCTAATTCCCTGTAGGGTTCCAGCTCATAACATCTAGGTTTCACTTTCCAGTTTCTCGTTCTTACAATCCATGTTCTCAATCACGTTTATTTATTCATAACAGGCAGCTGTTAATTCAAATTACAGGTAGCTTTTTGTCCTTTTCCATTTTTTTCAAGACTGCAATATTCATATATTTCACTAGTTTTCCCATCCTAGGATTCATGCAGTATCATAGGATCTATCATACAATCTAGTTTTCCAGCCCTAGGATTCATGCAACACCTACGATCTATCATTCAATCTATTTCTCATTCCTAGGATTCATGCAATATCCTAGGTTCTATTTGTGGTTCCATAATTTAACAGATTATACTTAAAAGCCACTCTACCGGTTACAACAGGCGAACTGGGGGCGTGGTCGGGAATCCCGCGTGCCTCCGTAACCCCCGGGACTGCAACGGAACGGGGTCCTATCACAAGAATCAAACACAAGGAGTGTCTCAAAATAGTGTATAGCTACTGTAGATGGGTAGAGGATTTAATTCCGAAAAGGATGCAACTCGAAATGCGGAAAACAGAACCCGAACGGGCCCTAAACGGGTCGAAAATGACGAAACAGTGCAAAATCAGATGTCTGGAACTTCTTCCAGACGTCTTAAAAAGTGGATCAGGAATTACCTTGCTCTGCGTGGTCTCTCAGACGTCTAGAAGCCTGCGGGGGCGTCTGGCCTAGTTCCCAGACGTCCGATGGTTACCCAGGACGTCTGGAAGTCACTCCCGTCATCTGGCACCACTGCCAGACGTCTGATTCGCGCTGGATGGCGAATCCGAACCTGTGCGTACCCATTTCCTCTCTCTCTTAGTAGGGTCAGTCGAAGAAGAGGAAGAAAGACGGAAACAACTCACCTTTCAGATGTCTGGGAAGTCCTCCAGACGTCCTCCCCGCCGTCTGGTTGTAAGCCCAGATGTCTAATTCTAGAGAAAATTCCAGAATCAGGGCGCGACTCGCCCTCCGCTCGCGACGCTCGGCCGCGCCGCGCCTGCTGCTCGAGCCGCAGCAGTCCCCCCCCGTGTCGCTCCGCGCCCGCTGCACCCCCAGCCGGCCGGCCCTAGCAGCCCCGGCGAGCTCGCCCTCACGGCCGAGCGCCTCTCCCACGGGCAGCACCTCCTCCCACGCTCACCGCGACTGTCACTGCCGCTGCACCCTCGCGCTCGCTCTCGCGCACTGGCTGGAAGGAGAAGAGGAAGGAGACGGAGGTGACGGGAGTGAGGGAGAGGGCGTGGCCTTTTAAGGCCGCGCGAGGAGAGAGAGAGTGCGACAGAGGGCGCAGGAGGGAGAGGGAAAAAGAGAGAGAGGGAATTTCCGCAGGCCAGACGAAACAATCGTGCCAAAATAACCAATTTCCAGACGTCTGGAAATGATCCCAGATGTCTGGTCCGACGTCTGGAGGTGATTCCAGACGTCTGGTCCGACGTCTGGGCCACCTCCCAGACGTCTTAAAAGACATCTGGAGCGCACGTTCATAACAATATAACAAACTCAAAGGAAGTTTCGTCCCCGAAACTTGCGCTAACTAGGGTGCGGAAAAGACGTCAAAATAACCATAACAAACTCAAAGAGGACCGAAGTCGATCTAAAAAGGTACCCGCGAAAAGCTCCGGGCACCGCTCCCGCATTGTCGCTTCAGGCTCCCAGGTAGCCTCCTCGTACCGCTGGCTCCTCCACAAAACCTTTACCAGGGGCACTTGCTTTCGTCTCAAACTACGGACGGCTCAGTCTAGAATCTGCACTGGCCGCTCGGGGTAGGTCAGGTCGTCGCCCAACTCGACGCTCTCGTGACTCAGTACGTGACTGGAATCGGCTACGTACTTCCTGAGGTTGGACACGTGGAAGACGTCGTGCACACCAGAAAGCTGCGGGGGAAGGGCAAGTCTGTAAGCAACGGGTCCAACCCGCTCCAGGACCTCAAAAGGCCCCACAAACCTCGGCCCGAGCTTCCCTCTCACCCCAAACCGCTGCAGGCCCTTCATGGGCGAAACACGAAGAAAGACGTGGTCCCCAACCTCAAACTGCACCTCTCTGCGTTTCCAATCCGCGTAGCTCTTCTGTCTGCTCCTGACAGTGCGGAGTTGCCTATGGATCTACTCGACTACCTCCTGACTCTGCCAGATCAACCTGGGGCCAACCTCCCACTTGGTCCCCACCTCAACCCAACTCAAGGGTGCCGTACACCTTCGTCCGTACAGAGCCTCGTAGGGAGCCATGCCGATGCTCGAGTGATAACTGTTGTTGTATGCAAACTCTGCCAGGGGCAGGTGTTCCTCCCAAGAGCCCCTCCAGTCCAGTACACAGGCACGCAAAAGGTCCTCAAGTGTCTATATCGTGCGCTCGGACTGTCCGTCCGTCTGGGGGTGGTAAGCTGTACTAAACCCCAACCGCGTCCCCAGGGCCTGCTGAAACTCAGCCCAAAACTGGGATGTAAAGCGGGTATCCCGGTCGGATACGACCTCCCGCGGAACTCCGTGTAGTCGTACCATGTCGCGGATATACCTCTCTGCCAACTGTGCTGGTCCCAAAGTGACTCGGATCGGCAGGAATCGTGTCGTCTTCGTCAGTCTATCCACTATTACCCAGACTGCGTCGTGTCCTCGCTGGGTAACAGGTAAGCCCACCACTAAGTCCATGGTGATGCTCTCCCACTTCCACTCTGGCACTGGAAGCGGCTGTAGTGGCCCTGCAGGCCTCTGATGCTCGGCTTTCACCTGCTGGCACACTAAGCACTGCTGCACGAACTCACCCACATCCCGCTTCATCCCCCTCCACCAAAACTCGCGTCTCAAGTCGTGGTACATCTTCGTGTTTCCGGGATGTATGGTGAATCTGGAACCGTGTGCCTCAGTCAGGAGCTCTCTCAACAGCTCCTCGTCTCTGGGAACGCACAACCGTCCCCTCAGGCGTAGCACCTGGTCTATGAAAGAGAAGTCCCCTGGGTCTCCTGACAGTACTCTATTGCGCAGGGACTGCAAGTACAGATCGGCCATCTGTCCTGTGATGATGCGGTCTATCAGCTCTGGCCTAGTCTGTTGTGTCACCGTCACTGCCCCACAGTGTCCCCGTAACTCCAGGGGTCACCAACTGCCCACCTCCTCCAAAAGGCTCCAACTCTGTAACCGTAGACTGGCCAAGTGTGAGGGCGCCTTACGGCTCAAGGCGTCAGCCACCACATTGGCCTTCCCCAGGTGATAGGAGATGCTGCAGTTGTAGTCCTTCAGGAGCTCCAACCAACGTCTCTGTCTCATGTTGAGCTCCTTCTAATCAAAAAGGTATCTGAGGCTCTTGTGATCTGTGAAAATCTCGAAGGTCTCATCGTACAAGTAGTGCCTCCAGGTCTTCAGCGCGAAGACAACAGCTGCCAACTCTAGGTCGTGGGTAGGGTAGGTATACTCATGGGGCTTCAGTTGCCGCGAAGTGTAAGCGACAACGTGACCCCTCTGCATGAGCACACCTCCTAACCCCTGCAAGGAGGCGTCCGTGTACACAACGAACCCGCCACTACTGTCAGGGATGGTGAGAACGGGAGCCGAGGTCAACCTCTCCTTCAGCTCCAGAAAACACGCCTCACAGGCATCTGTCCAAGCGAAGGCATGTCCTTCCGGGTCAACTGTGTCATAGGATGCGCAATCTGTGAAAATCCTCTGATGAATCGTTTGTAGTAGCCTGCCAGTCCCAGGAAACTGCGAATCTCAGTGACTGAACGCGGTCTCTCCCACCTGAGTACTGCCTCGACCTTGGCTGGGTCCACCGCCAAGCCGTCTCCAGAGATCACATGACCTAAGAAGGTCACCTCCCTCAACCAGAACTCGCACTTGCTGTATTTGGCGTACAGCCTACGTCGTTTCAGAGTGTCCAGAACCATCAACAAGTGCTGTCCGTGCTGCGTCTGATCTCTAGAATAGATGAGTACATCATCTATGAAAACCACCACGAACTGGTCCAAGTACGGTCTAAACACCCGGTTCATCAGATCCATAAAAGCAGCGGGGGCATTGGTCAGCCCAAACGGCATGACCAAAAACTCGTAGTGTCCGTACTGGGTGCGGAAAGCTGTCTTGGAGACGTCGGTCTCCCTGATCCTCAACTGGTGGTATCCAGACCTCAATTCGATCTTGGAAAACACCGTGGCACCCCGCAACTAGTCAAATAAGTCATCGATCCTCGGCAGCGGATATCTGTTCTTGATGGTGACCCTATTCAGCTGTCGGTAGTCCACACAAAGGCGTAAGGTCCCATCCTTCTTCTTCACAAACAGTACCGGGGCTCCCCAGGGAGACGCACTAGGCCTCACGAAACCTTTCTCCAAAAGGTCCTGCAACTGGGACTTGAGCTCTCGCAGCTCAAGTGGTGCCATCCTGTATGGCGCGGTGGAGATGGGGCTGGTCCTTGGTACTAGTGAGATCTCAAACTCGATCTTACGCTCGGGCGGTAGTCCTAGTAACTCGTTTGGAAACACGTCGGGGTACTCTCTGACCACCGGGATGCTCTGGAAGTCTGCCATAGGGCTGGGCTCTGCCACCACACAAGCTAGGAAGCCCTCACACCCCTGGCTCAAAAGCCTCGCCGCCCGAAGTGCCGAAATGCACCTGAAACCTCCGTCCACTGGCTGTCCGTGAAACTCGAAAGAAGGCAACTCCGGAATGGAGAAGACGGTCTTCCTCTCAAAACAGTCCACCAAGGCGTGGTAAGCGGATAGCCAATCCATCCCCAGAATCACTCCAAAGTCCTCCATCTGTATCATAATCAGGTCAGCTGGCAGGCTATGTCCCCCGACGCTGACCTCGCAATCCGTGTACACCTCCTCAGCTACAAACAGCTGACCACTCGAACCTCTGATTACTAACGGATTTTCTAATAGTGTATAATCATGGTCCAAACTAACTGCGAAACTGGCTGCGACAAACAAGTGCGTAGCGCCGGAATCGAAAAGAGTGTAAACGAGTCTGCCAGAAACTGAAACCATACCTGCTACCACCGATCCCGAAGCTCTGGCGTCCCTGTGTGTCAGGGCGTTGATACGCCCCTCAGCTCTAGGTGCGGACGAAGCAGCCACACTCTGCGTCGGACGGGTAGGTGCTGGCCGGTACCCTCCTCGCGAATGCTGTCCTCCTCCTCGCGCCTGGGAACCGCGGCCTCCTGCGCGCCCTCCATTGCTCTGCGCGGGAAGTATCTGCTGATTTCCTGCCCTAGACGGGCAGTCCCTCCTGATGTGGCCCAGCTGGCCACACTGGTAACAGAGGGGAACCCAGCACCCGCCCTCAGTGGGTCCCTGCTGTCGGCTGGGCAGGGGTCTGGTGCTGGTGACTGGCCCCTGTCGAGGGCCCCCAAAGGCCACTGATGGCCCTGTAAAACGTGACGGCTCTCCTGCGGACGCCACGTGTCTCCTCTCTCGCCGGCCCTATGAAAAGTCTGGATGAAAGGGCCTCTTCTGCCCGCCGTCAGTGTCTCGCGCGGACGGGTTGGTCTCCTCGTAAGTCATGGCTGCCTCCACCACCCTCGAAAACATAGGCAGCTTCAGGGGTTTGACATACCCCCGAATCGTAGGCCGGAGCCCCTTGGTGAACCTCCAAAGGCGCTCCTCCTCAGTAGCTACCACTGTCGCTGCAAAGCGGGACAGCTCCAGGAAACGCGTGAGGTACGTGCTCATGGTCATCGTCCCTTGGCGGAGAGTGTGGAACTCCCGCCTCCTCTGGTCCTGCCACATCTCGGGAAAGTACTGCTCGCAGAAGAGGGCGACGAACCGGTCCCAGGTCGGCTCGTCGATCTCCTGTCCCCGGACCGCCCTCCACCACCTGTGTGCCGCACTCTCTAGCTGGTACGTGGCAAAGGCCATGTGGCACTCCACCGGGGGGCGAAGGGTGTCAAAAATCTTCTTCAGCTGCTCGAGCCAGTCCTCTGCCTCGGTCAGGTCCTCATCCCCCTTGAAGGAGGGGGGCTTCAGCTTCCAGAACTGCCCGAAGAGCTCGGAGTGGCGCTGCAGTGGGGATGCTAGTGCACCTCCAGGCGAAGGTGCCTCGTGCACAGAAGTGTCGGAGGAAGGTGGGGGCGGCAGTGGCCCATCCCCTCCCCCGTGTCCAGCGCCGTGTCCGTCGTGTGGTCCCACAGAGGACTCCCCCTCTGCAGCCCCAGGAGGAGGCGCTCGGGGCGGTGGGTGGAGCTCCTCTCGTACAATGTCCCGTATCAGCAGGGTGAGGTCCTGGGCCTGAATGCCCGGGAGTGGTGGCTGGTCCATCGAGACGTCGACAACGGCACGCCCACCTCGCCGACCTCATCCTCGGCCGCGCCCGCGACGAGGCATCTCCTACAAGGAGATGCGAAACAAAACGAAATACGTCAGTACAGAACAGTACCTAACGAAAATGTCTAAGAGTTCATGTCAAAAGATATGTTGTGGTGGCTACTCTAGTTATAGACATGTGAATTGGTTATTTTCCAGTTAGTTGATTCACTTCTCGGGACGACCTTGCTCTGATACCATCTTGTAACGACCCGATTCCTGAGTCCCTACGTGACACTAGAACCGGACCGACTCGACTAATCCCAAGACCTAGTCATCCAACGAGGAAGTAACCGAAAGAGCAGTAAAATAAACCACATTTAGCATGAATATAACTAACAGTAAGAAAATATAGCAGTAAGGAAAGAAATCACTACAGTATATACCACCACAACAGTAGAACAACATTCGTAACATAATATGAACTGCAGGTAAAGAAAGGTACAGCGGAAACAAAAACTACTCACTACAGTGGAACAAAAAGAGGTACAAGAGAACAGTGGTAACTCTACTGGACCCTACTCGGCCCAGCGTCCTCTGCAGCCACTGACCCTGGCTGCTCACACCTGGTCCTGAAAGGTAACGAGTGTAACACGTCAGCAAAACGCTGAGTAGAGTGGAAACTAAAACTAAAGAAAACAGTAGGGTGTACAGTAGCTGTTATGTTCTGTTACTTTCTTTATTTACGTCTTTCAATTTTCTCACGATTTCCTTTATTTCTCAGATCCTTTACTTGATCTTGAATGTTCCTTGTGGGAACGATCTTGATTGCAGTCTTTTCCAAGAAGTAGAAGTAGCACGTGGTGCTCTCCTGGCTGGGAGAGTCCCCCGCGGTGATCCTACTCTCAGTCAACCATCCCAAGGTCACGGACAGACGTAACGGTGACTACGGCACGCGCGATAAACGCACAGGTAGCTAACCCGCACTGGCACGCGGTCAGTCGTTTCTGTTAACGGGTGCGCCCAAAGCACAGCACGGAACCAGTCCAAGGCAGAGCCCTCTCAGTAATAGGGGTCCGACCCCTCCACAGTAACCAAACAGGGGCCTTGCCCCTCCACAGTCCGCGCACCCTCGCCTGACTACCCTGGTTTGCCCCAGTGGGCCTAACAAGTCGGTGTAGGAGGCTAGCAGAACCCCAGGGCCCGTGGGGTAGCTAGTGCCCTCCCTACACTAGTAGCTCTCCTCGGTACTACGTACACGAGGGCCAGCAAGTCGGTACAAAGCGGCCAGTCCTAACCCCGGGTCCCTGGGGTGGTTGGCCCCACTCTGCACTAAACAGGTACAGGTACTTCCCTTGGTACTACGTACCCAAGAGACAGCACACAACTACGTCTTTCTTTCTCAGTTCCATTCCTTTCTCTTTCCAGGAGTTCCACTCCTAATTCCCTGTAGGGTTCCAGCTCAGAACATCTAGGTTTCACTTTCCAGTTTCACGTTCTTACAATCAATGTTCTCAATCACGTTTATTTATTCATAACAGGCAGCTGTTAATTCAAATTACAGGCATCTTTTTGTCCTCTTCCATTTTTTTCAAGACTGCAATATTAATATATTCCACTAGTTTTCCCATCCTAGGATTCATGCCATATCCTAGGATCTATCATACAATCTAGTTTTCCAGCCTTAGGATTCATGCAACACCTAGGATCTATCATTCAATCTATTTCTCATTCCTAGGATTCATGCAATGTCCTAGGTTCTATTTATGGTTCCATAATTTAACAGATTATACTTAAAAGCCACTCTACCGGTTACAACAGGCGAACTGGGGGCGTGGTCGGGAATCCCGCCTGCCTCCGCAACCCCCGGGACTGCAACGGAACGGGGTCCTATCACAAGAATCAAACACAAGGAGTGTCTCAAAATAGTGTATACCTACTGTAGACGGTAGAGGATTTAATTCTGAAAAGGATGTAACTTGAAACGCGGAAAATGGAACCCGAACGGGTCCTAAACGGGTCGAAAATGATGAAACAGTGCAAAATCAGACGTCTGGAACTTCTTCCAGACGTCTTCAAAAGTGGATCAGGAATTACCTTGCTCTGCGTGGTCTCTCAGACGTCCAGAAGCCTGTGGGGGTGTCTGGCCTAGTTCCCAGACGTCCTATGGTTACCCAGGACGTCTGGAAGTCGCTCCCGTCGTCTGGCACCACTGCCAGACGTCTGATTCGCGCTGGATGGCGAATTCGAGCCTGCGCGTACCCATTTCCTCTCTCTCTTAGTACGGTCAGTCGAAGAAGAGGAAGAAAGACGGAAATAACTCACCTTTCAGATGTCTGGGAAGTCCTCCAGACGTCCTCCCCGCCGTCTGGTTGTAAGCCCAGACGTCTGATTTTGGAGAAAATTCCAGAATCAGGGCGCGACTCGCCCTCCGCTCGCGACGCTCTGCCGCGCCGTGCCTCGTGCGCCTGCTGCTCGAGCCGCAGCAGTCCCCCCCCGCGTCGCTCTGCGCCCACTGCGCCCCCCGTCGGCCGGCCCTAGCAGCCTCGGTGAGCTCGCCCTCACGGCCGAGCGCCTCTCCCACGCGCAGCACCTTCTCCCACACTCACCGCGGCTGTCGCTGCCGCTGCACCCTCGCACTCGATCTCACGCACTGGCTGGAAGGAGAAAAGGAAGGAGACGGAGGTGACAGGAGTGAGGGAGAGGGCGTGGCCTTTTAAGGCCGGGCGAGGAGGAGAGAGAGAGCGCGACAGAGGGCGCAGGAGGGAGAGGGAAAAAGAGAGAGAGGGAATTTCCACAGGTCTGCGCGCTCAGGCGCGCAGACGAAACAATCGTGCCAAAATAACTGATTTCCAGACGTCTGGTCCGACGTCTGGGCCACCTCCCAGACGTCTTAAAAGACGTCTGGAGCGCGCGTTCATAACAAAAGCTCCACCACATTATTCCGAGCAAAAGCCCACTCCCAATTTGGGCTTCCGACGCCTTGACGCTCGCACCAAACACCCACGTCCGCCGGCATCTTCCTCGTGTCCGGTGGCCCTCCTCCGGCTTTGAACCACCAATCCAACTATGCCACTACCTTCAACGAACCACAGCGGAACTTCCCGACTCCATGGACCTGAGTTTCAATGCCTTTCACATCAACGACACCTGCCGGCTGACCCATCTCCGGCCACATCCGCATGCCGCTGCACCAATTCAACAACTCCTCCACCCTCAATGCACTGCGCTGAATCTCATCGACACCTTGGCCTGAAGCTTGGAGCTCGGAACCTCGTCGCCTCTTTCCTCCATTGACGGCTTGCAGAAGCAAAAGAAGCAAGAAAAAAAAAAAGAAAAAGGAAGGAGAAGAGAGGAAGGACCAAATCAAAGAAGAAAGAAATTTCTAGGGATTGATTTGCAAATTTGTAGGGACCTAATCGTAGCCTTCCAAGGACTTATATGTAACAGCTTATCAATTGCAAGAAATGAATTAAACACATGTCTGGATTATTGTTTGTTGGGGTTGGTGCTATAATTCCTGAACATGAGTCAATATTTAGTGGTTAATTGTATTTATTTTCTGATTATCTTCAATTAATCATTAATTCCTACAATTATATTAATCCATATATCTTTAGACTAGATTTAGCAATTACGAAATCAAATCCTTTCAATCTAGTTGTTGAGCTCTGACTTTGCAGGATATCAGGATACCTGAAAATCTACTTCGGGATATATTTTTCTGCTGGCTGGAGGGGCTATCTTGTGGAGGAGTACAAAGCAAACCTTGATAGCTACCTCCATTATGGAAGCAGAATTCATAGCATGCTTCGAGGCCTCAAATCATAGAGTATGACTTAGGAATTTTTTCACAGCACTACGAATCATTGATGGTGTCGAAAGACCACTTCGGCTTTACTGTGACAATAATTTGGCAACAATGTATTCCAACAGCAAAAAAATTTCTTCGAGGTCGAAGCACATTGATATCAAGTATTTAGCGGTCAAGTAAAGAGTTCAAAGTGGATAGGCATCCATTGAGCACATTGGGAACAACTCCGTGGCTGCAGATACGCTCGCTAAAGGGCTAATGCCAAAGGTTTTTCATGAGCATGTTGTATGTATGGGTGTTGTATCTATTCTGTAATACAACAATTCAGTGGGAGTTTGTTCTATTTTGGTGTTTCATGTATGGACATGTTTTGGATTATGTGTATAATAATAAAGGTTTCATTCTTTGAACTCATTAGTCCTTACCATGTGATCTCTTGTATGATAAAATTTTTGGACCAGTTGAAAATAGGCATGTCTAGATCACATTAACATGCAATTTTTATGCTATGTACCGATATTAGATCCATGTCATTACTTGTGTTAATATATGTGATCATTGTTTGGTATAGTCGATTTTATAATGGTGAAAACTAACTTTGGTCGTATGTTAACAGAGTATGGACGAGATTGTTGAAGATGTGGTTTATTGTGATGTTGTATTAATGAGCTCATATAGGTATATATGAACGTATGATTATAAGGATGATACATGTGGTTTGAGTGGGAGATTGTTAGAATCATAATACGAACCTACATATATTATTATTGTGAAATTATATGTTAAATGTATACATATATTTAAACATCATATTTATGGTCATTAAAGTGGTCTAATCATGTAAATTAATCATTCACGTCTCATTAGGGTATGGGATTTAATGCACAGAAACCTTAAAGGTAAATGTAATTCCATGATGGGTGAAATTGTTATTTTCTTTTAAGTGGTTATGATCCCTGGATAGGTGAGAGCGAAGCGGGCATTTGATTTTCTGCATCCTATTGTAGAAAAGTAATAAATAGAATCCATGACAGAATTCAAAGGGTACGACCCCATTAAGTCCTCTTCCGCTCTTGCTCTCTGAACTCTCTAGAAGTACCATTGCCACCACTTCTCATTGAAGAAGCAAGCTCATGGTTCTAGAGGAACTCCGTGTCTCCTCATCGTTTCCGCTAAGATGGATTCATATGTCTCTCCATTATTTTTCATTGAGTTTTCATTTTGATTGATGACATGGAGAATAGATAAATTTTTAGATTATAAAATAATATGATTCTAATTTTTATTCCATATTAAATTCGACGTAGCAGGATCAAGAATGATGCACTAAGAAGTTGTCCACCCTTCACGGGGCTTGCCTATGATGCCTTGGCCACGGCCATTAAATCTTAACAAAAAAAAAAACGATAAGCATCTCTGAAGGTTTGCCGAGTCAAATTTGAGGAAGGAACCTAATGTGGTTGTTAAAAAGATGTTTTTGAGAGCGTGGACTTGATTGGGCATTGATCTTGACGAGTTTTTAACCCTTGATTTGTTGTGGTAGTGTAAAAGTAGTCGTATGAAAGTTAAATATGATTTTAATTAGTATTTTTAATTTTTAATTGATAGAAAATTAATATATTGTATGTTAAAAAATATATTATTTGATGTATCTTATTATTTGATCAATGAAACATTAAAATAAATATTATGTTATAAAATATATTATTTGACATATTTTTGTTTTCAATAAATACCTTAGATTAAATTTATAGTGACTAATTTTATATATGCTATTTCATATTTTTATAAAAATATGTTTAATATTAATTTCTAATAAAAAAATTAAGATGAAAATGCCAGTGGTAAAAATAAAATTCGAAATAAGTGTACAAGTACGTAAAAAAAAAATAAAAAAAAAAGAAGCCAAGAGAGCAGTAAACTGTAAAAAATTAATAATAAACGAACATTACCCCGCTCGATCCCGCTTTCCATTGGATTCCGCTGTTGCCAAATTAATTGCAAGAAGAAATAAAATAAGTGAACAGCGATAAACAGTATACGCTTTACTCATACTGAGGATGTGCATCTATTGGATGTTCACGTGCAGGGACAAGGGTAAATTGCAATGTTTTCATTATAACAAATTTACTTTGACGTCCAATTCTTAATTTCTTAAATCATGTATACCATTGTTTGGAGTACTTATGCTTTGATTTAATATTTGTTTTTTCCTTGTTGGATGTTCACATGTAGAGACAAGGGTACATTGCAATGTTTTCATTATAACAAATTTAATTTGACGTACAATTCTTAATTTCTTATATCATGTATACCATTGATTGGAATACTTATGCTTTGATTTAATTTTTGTTTTTTCCTTATACATAATACTTGTACGTAAAAACTTTCTTCATCTATTTCAAAAGGTATACGTTTCTTTTTACACGGCTATAGGACAATTTGACAGAACAAAATGTACGGTTCACATGTTCAATTAACTAGTTGGAAGTTACGTTGGGGACGAAAGATGGTCATTCTCATGCTAAGGTAAACGTCGGTGCAGGAAGTGGTCGAAGATAAAGTATACTAACGCAAAATGCGCATACATGTATTTGACATAGGCTTATAATTCTCACGCATTCTTTTATACTTCTCTATACATCAAGCAATTGCCTTAGTGTGGTATGACTTCACTAACATGATTTTATTTGCATTTTGCGTAGTGTGTTAATGGTAAAAGGAAATTTTTACATAAATATTTTTCTAATCTTTGGATATTGCATCCATATCCTTAGGTTCTCAATGTTATCATGGATATTTCTAAAATTACAATTTCTTACATATATACCCTTATGAAGATGGATACTAAAAATTAAGGGTGCACAAGGGTTAGAGCCAATTTGCAACCCAACCTGATCCAACCCGTTGGTTTGAGTTAAAAGTTAATCTTGGTGAGGTTGAGTTGAGATTTTTTGATCAAATAAAAATTGAGTTGGTTGAATTTAAAATTTAACCAACTTGACCAAATTGAAACCTACACAACAACAATATGCACCTACACCGATGGTCAATAACCATCGGTATAGGTCAAAATAATCGTTGCTGTAGATCAAAGGTTCTATTCTGATGGTTATTGGAATTGTTCTCTTAAGAGGTGTCGTTGTATGTGTCACCGACGATTTTTACCATCGGTGTTGTACGTATAGCTACAGTGATGGTCACATCTTCAAAGTTAGCCATTTTTTTGTGATAGCAGCAACAACGACAAATTTATCTGTCGATGTATGACAAAAATGTTGGTAAAACCGTTGCTATAAGTAATAACTCCAATTATCTTTTTAACTCAATACCAACGTGACTATCTATCACTAGATCTATCAATATAGATATTGAGATCTTCACTATTAAATCCTATTCAATTTTATGATCCTATAATATCTTAATATATTTAAGATTTAACCTTATGATTAACAACAATGTTTACCTTCATTCAAGTATGATTAAAGAAAAATATACAAGATATAATACTCTTTTGAAATAACAAATTGAATTATTTATAGAACCATACATGCACATCCAATGAAACAACTTTTCCATATGATTCTAAAAGAAAATTATTTATCTACAAGTACTATAAGTGGCATGAGTCACAATTATCTATCAATCTCTCTCTATACATAAGTATCTAATTGTTTTAAAAGTTCGCTAGTTGTTAGGTACTTCAACTATGAGATCTTAAGCAGCTCGTAAAGGTTCTTGATCAACTTAAGATACGACACAACTGCAAATAATTAAACATGATGTTATAGCTCTTAGAAAAAAAAATGATGATGTTAACATACATATACAATCAATAGCCTATTCCTAAAAAAAAGAGAACTTCAAACTTAATATCCAGCTTCTCTAAAAAAAAGAAATCTTAAATATGACATGGAATACTTAAACTAAATAGTCTAAAACCTGAATATGTCTAGATCCTAAATATGAGATGGAAGACTACTTAAAAATCCTTAATATGTCTAAAACTTGAATTAAAAATTGGAAGACTACTTAAAAAAGCAGTGAAACGAAGCTAATTAATCATTGCATTGATATGTAACCACAAAATGCAACAACAAGCATGCCAAAGTCAGCAACTCCTCAAATCCAGCAAAGTTAAGCAAGTTTCTAGTAACCAGATATTAATACTGATAATAGATGGATTAATGCCAACAATCACAGGATGGCAACCAAATGACAACGCTGTCTTCAAATGCCTAGTCAAGTCGAAGTCTTCTACAAAAACACCTTCTAGCTAAACTTCATGGTCCTCTCTAGGAAATCAGATATAATGCAAACAATAAGACAACTTAAGCAAAGCCTCAAAATATCACTTAAAAATGAAAACAAATAAGAACTTTCTCATGCACAACTTCATCCAGGAATATTAACCAAGCGCACGAATTAGTGCCTAAATCTTACGTGCTTTTCTTTCCCTCAAGTTTAAAGATAGTAATTCTGAAGTATAAAAGAAAAATCTCCAAGAAAAGTCTTAAGACTAATTTTATTTTTAAATCAGACCACCATAAAACCACCAAAAGCAACGTTTCCATCCCACATGTGATCTTTTGCAGTAAAGAGGAGATTGACATATCCTAACCTTCTGAAATGTCAAAGCGTCAAGTTTTTATGGAAATTGGACTTTTACACACTCCCTCCCAATGTTTTTTTTTTTTAAAAACTCATGATTGGGATCCCAACCTGCTAAACCATAGTTAAACACAAATACTGCATATAAAACCTACAAGACAATAGCAAAAAAAAAAGAGCAGCAAGATAAAACGTGCACTTGCGGTTAGAGTTAAAGACATACTGATGTTTTTGTATGCTAGTTCACATGCCTTCCACATATTACGGTAATATCAAACATTCCTATGAATTGTTACATTCTGCCCTTGTGAATGGAGCAGCTTTTGCAAAATAAGACAACACCAATGCCACCAAGTCTAAAGAAAATATCTTGTAATACCTCTACTAAATCAAATTTTGCAAAACATCATTGGATGTGCAACCCAATGGCGTGAAGGAAAGCTTTCTCAAAATAAAGGGAAACTGGATGGTACTTCACAAAGGGAAATTTTACTTTAGTTGGACCATCAAATCTTTTGGAATAAAATGAGAAGATAGTGTTGGTGCAAGGGCACCATGATCATTAATTTTGATGATAACAAAACACTTATCATTTAACATTTACATTTGAGTTTATAAGTTTCGGGAATAATGCAAATGGAAGTGTGAAGGAGCTCAAGCTGTAATCCATGGCAGATTGAAGGAGCTTGATAGAGGAAGAATAGGAGATGAAGCTTCGCTTGGAGCAAGAGTTTGGAGACAAGAAGAATAGGATAGAAATTCAATGTATTTTGTAATTGTATTTGTTTTCTTAGATACATGTTAAAGAGCCCAAAGAGTAACACCTTAGTCCTAGGAAACCTTACACATCACTAGGACACTTGACAAAAACTTAGGCATTCCATAGAAAACTTAGAAAATCAAAATAGGCTTCAAACAACCCAATTAGGCATCTAATATGGATATCAAATGTTTGATAATTACTTTAAGACAACTAACCTTTTGCCCAGACGTCCAATGACCTAGGCTGGAAACCTATTGTTTGTGCCTTTCCATTTAGACATCCAGCCCTTAGTCTAGTTGTCTTAGAAGACGTCTATTGACCTTGCCAGACATCCAGGAATAGGACCGTTAGCCTGTCAAAGAAGAATCTTCGAGGATCACCTTTTGACTATATTAATAGTATTATTAAACATCTGTAGACATGACCAGACATTTGATAATGAGATGTTAGGCTAGATTTGACCCGAATCTTGACTTGTTACACCTCATAGCCGTTAGATTCTCGGGAAATATTACCATAGAGAATCCTCAGACCAGATGTCTAGACCTTATGTCAAACATCCAATCTATCGTTTGACCCATATACACTAGATCCTTGCTTTGATCTGGTTTAATTCCAGGAACCAAACCTGCTCTAATTAGACGTCCGATAACATGACCAGATGTCTTAAGAATCCTGGTTAGATGTTGGTCTAGATGTAAATCAATCCAGGAACACAAAGCCTTCAGGATCAGATGTCCAGATATCCGATCAGACGAAGCACTAGACATTTGATAATATAATTAGACGTTTGATAATCCTGTCAGACTCATTATGACCCTGATTTCATTGGGATTTTGACTTAATCTTTTGAAACTTGTTCCTAGTGGCTATAAGAGGTTTCCTAAACCTTCTAAACCCTTATTAGGATCTCTATAAATAGAGGAGTACCCTTCCTAAGAGAAACACACCTAGAGATCTACTTCTACCATATTTGTGTTCAAGAAGAGAAAGATTAAAGAAGAAGGTGCCACTGCTACATCCCTTGCAATCAAGAGCATCGTTACTCTGCATGATCACGCCTACTCACTTCCTATTAAGGGGAGATTCCTTAACCTGTAGAAGCTTAGATTAGATCAGTATTTTGGGCTCCATAGGTTTTTTTGTTTTTCTCTTTTCTATTGTGGTTGGGTATTTAATTGGTGAATTCCCATCTCCATCTTCAGACAAAATACTCTTCATGGAGAAGAGTGGTTTTGAGGTTATGCTACCCTTATTAAAGTAGCGTGGTTGTACTTGAGGTTGTGTCACTCTCGTTCAAGTGACACGTAGTGGATTTGGTCGTCTTGGTCAACCGGGAAATCCTAAATCGAGAGGTTTAGGTGGTGGTTTTTACCCTGGTTGGGTTGCTTGTGTTCATTTGTGGTGATTGTTATTTTGTGTGATTGTCTATTTTATTCTACATTATATTTTGTATTACGCAAACCTCACCCCCCTTCGGCAGAACCTACAGATAGAATTGGAGGATATTCATAATTGGATGCAAGAAAATGGGATGTAGGAAGCTTGTCTTTAGTAAAGATGAGTTTTGTAAAGGTACTAACCTTATGTAATCTAACCTCTAGGAGAAGATGGTACAATATTCATATAACCATCCTATCCTAAGGTTCAGTTTGGGTAGGAGCTTGTAGTCTAACCTTTGACAAAAGTGATGCATTTTCTTACAAATTTCTAAACCATATTCGAATAGTTTTGCTTCTAAATCCTATGTGAGATAGGCATATGGAAGAACAATAGACATGAGTGGTTGGTAGCATATGTAATTTGAATCATGTACCTTATGGTTGGTGGTAGATAGATGATGAAGACCCTTTTTCTCCATGGGAGTTGCTAGGTACGCTTCTAGTATGAGGAACCTGT
Organism: Thalassia testudinum; assembly: GCA_037157565.1. Classification (NCBI taxonomy): domain Eukaryota; kingdom Viridiplantae; phylum Streptophyta; class Magnoliopsida; order Alismatales; family Hydrocharitaceae; genus Thalassia; species Thalassia testudinum. The sequence goes on along the minus strand of JAZHRO010000036.1, from coordinate 124,326,174 downwards.
GAAGTAATAGATAATTACCAAACACAGTCAAATTATATAATTACATAACAAAAACTTCATGTCTTTTATACAAATAAAATAATGGAATACCTTTGCTTATCCCGCCCCTACCTATATGTACAAAACAAACATTCCCTAATGTCTTTTATACATTTGCATCCTACTAATGTAGAGAGATTACCCCTGTAGTCAAAGAATGCTCATGTCCATAAGGATTCCTAGTGATGAAACAACTTTGATCCATGTGCAAATCACGTGAAGTTCCTATAACTACTAGTCTTAGTCGGTCTCCTTCAACAACAACTTGCAAACATTAATTAATAGAATAAAAAATACAACTGCAGAAGAGGCACAAGGATTTCCAGGAAACAAAAGTGTTTAAGGGCCATTAGTACAGTAAGATCATGTACAAGATCAATGCTTATAAGATTCCCTTCCTTGGAAAAGGTGTTTCCACCTGAATCTAAAAGAAAAACCTGTATATAAGGAATGTGAGAACCATAAAAAGGAAAATGTGATGATTGAAAAACTCTCAACAATAAAATAGTTGTAGTAGTCAATTTCTTTTGTGAAAGAATACCAAGAGTAAATTTAAAGAAAAAACACCACCTCGTCTTAGAACCTATACCAGTTAGACTAAGGTGATGGTAGAACAAAGACTCCCCGTACAACATTGTCAAGTTCTATTTGTAGCAAATTTAGATATCACGTGATAATTGGTGAGACCTACAGCCAACAAAAAGAAATATAAAGTTACTTAAGGAAAGTAAACCACATCCGATGATTAAAAAAAAGAAACAATGAATGAAAGAAAGAAAGATTGAAGCCAATGGTGTTAGAAAATAGAAAGTAAAAGCATACATGCAGCTGAGACAAGTCTAAACATTTGGAAATGGAACTAGAAATGCTAGTCATATCCATAATGTGGATTTGGTATCCAACCAATTATCATATTAGAGCATCCAACTCAACACTATTTGACAAGTGTGAAAATCCAACCAACCTTATCAACCACAGCTATAAAGATGGCAAAGTTCAACTAAATCAGGTGCTAGCAGGTAATACAAGACTTTGATGTGATTTAGTGATACTAATAGACTTCCTTCTATTGCAATAACAAATGCTTATTAACGACCCTTAATCTCCATGTCAAAATCAGAAGGCACTCTAGAAATTCTCCACATCCGAATGATTGATCTGACCTGAAGCAAGACTGAGGTTGCTTGCAGATTTTAATGGTATACTAAAGGAGAGGGGTGAATAGTATCTCTTAAAAAAATTTTAAATGCAATAGATCAATCCACAAAATAATCAAGCACAGATAACACCTAGATTTATAGTGGAAACCCTTCCTAGGTGAAAACCACTACCTAAGCCTCTCAGCTTAGGATTTTTCCAACTAGAAGTTAGTCAATCCATTATCGTACCACTTGAACGAGGGTGGCACAATCTCTTACAACAATCCCTTCTCTTTATAATCTCAACAGAAGCAAAACAACGGATCTTCCCAATAACTTGGGATCTGTAATCAAAGCAGCAAGTAAAATAAAAATAATATAATCCTATGGAACCCCAAGGAAAGTCAAACTAGATTTTTGCAGAGGTTCAAATCGACGTACTTTGGAAAGCGTACAAGTAGGAGTGCATAAGCACTTTGAGAGAAAACACAAGAGCTCTTTTTCTAGATGGATTTATCTTTGAATGTGTGTTTGAAAAAGTCTACCTATGACCTATATTTATACTAGAAAATTGACCAGAAAAGGATGTCAGATTGGTCGATCAATTAAGGTAGTTTGGTTGATCAAAATGAGTTTTGGTCGGTCAAACTAGTTATTTGATCGATCAATGCTTGGTCGATTAATTAATCTAAATGGTCAATCAAAGGTGCATTTATAAACTTCCTAAAATGGGTTGTTTTGATCGTTTAACTAATCTGATTGGTTGATCAATTCATTTGGTCAATCAATATTACTATTTAGTCAGTCAATTAACCTAAAAACTTGATTTTTACGTTAAGTATGAAAAATCATTTGAATCTTATTTGAGGTTTCTTACAAGATAATCTATACTCATTAAAATAAAAAGACACTAAGAAGAAATCAGCAATCGTCTAGCTTTAATCCAAATATCCATGAGAGTCCTGAAAGATTAGTCTAGCATATAACATAATTTTGGTGTATCAAAATAGATGTACTTACATTCTCCCCCTTTTTGATGACAACAAAATTATAATTATGTAGGGAAATAGAAATTTAAAGAGTTATGCATAATATCTCCTCCTTTTTGTTTCAGCAAAAAGTAAATATATAGCTATCAAGTTTATTTATCTCCCCCTTAAACATGTAATTGAAGTAGTAATATTTATAACATATAATTCAAAGAGAGAAATATTCAGCTAATAGAGAGATATAACGATTCATATAACTAGAAAGCAATATAAATGAGTCCAGAATAAAGTAGCAAGATAATACAAAATAAAGTATTACATGCCACAATATTAGAACAAATGGTAGCAACAAGAAAATAGATAATGCTAAGCAAAACTACTCTAGGGAAGCCATGAAAGTGTCCATGGTGCTCTGAAGATCTGTATCTAACTCAAGGTCCATCAAGTCAGATCTCTTTAATGAAGTCGGGCGACCAAGACAGAGGCATCTCTAGACTGACGAAGAGGGTGTCAGTTGCCTAGCTGTTTAACGAGGAGGAGGTGTAACCTGTTGGTCTATGGCTGCTGTAGGAGGAGGAGGTGCTGCTGATGATGGAGGCACTGTAGTAGACCGGCGAGGATGTGAGGTTGCTGCTAAATCTCGTGAATAGACTCTCCAAGTCTATCCAAAAATTGGCCTTGACCATTCAGGTAGTTGGATACCTGATGCCCATGTCTCATCATCACTAGGTCTGTCTCACATTGGCGGTGCATCATCAATGAAATGCCGTTAGTGATGTCCTAAATATTGATGTAGTGCCTACCTGAGAGCGGTCTGTCTAGAAGGCCCCACTCCTGGTCTTAGAAGGACGGAGTAGGTCGCACTAGAGGAGAACAGGTCGCTATGAAATGCTCATATGGCGAGAAAGGAAGAGGTATAGCAATAGAGGGTTTATCTGACTCCTGAGGCTGCTACTATTGCTGGTCTGCATCCACACTGTGAGATCCCTGAGCTTGCTCCATCTTGGTATAAGTAAGCTTATAAAAAATAGAGACTCTCGTAATGAACTGTTTGTGGTTTATATCCATTGGGACATTGAAATGTAGGAAGATGTGAGAAAGGAGTGTCCCAAATTGGAGGGAGCTGATGGGTTGCTTACTCATTGAATAAAGAATCAAGTGGTTCCAGTTGAACTACTTGTTCTTAAGAAAGATGTAGAGGGTGATGAGCATAATACTAGGGTAGTTCTCATAGGAGGTAGACTTAGACATGAAGTTTCACAAAAATACTCGATTCAGAAAATGTGGAAGATGACGAGAAAAAGGTGACTTGGCAGGACAACCCAAGTCATAATAAGTGGGAGTGAGCAGGGTCTTCCGAATCGAACCTGTCTGTGTCTACTGGTGGAGCTCAAGAAAAGTAGGTCCAACAGAAGGATAACCAAGAATCTCAGAAATAACATTCGCATTGACCAAAACCTCAATGCCATTTACATTTGAGGTAAGCTCAATGTTGAACCCCTCACCTATGTTCTTGAGATTGGCATAAAATAGGTGATAAGCCATGGGGTCAACACCGAGTATGCAACTGTTCTTGGAACCTACATAAAAATTCTGCTCAAAAAGACGAAGAATATGGTGGTAAGCAAACTTCTCGTGGATCCCGGGGAAGACAGACTCAAAGTACAAAAAGTCGACTGGTCTACCAATGTAGGGGGAAAGCTTGGCGAGAATAGAGAAATGCTCACAAGCGACATTGGTAATGAAAAATTTGTCGAAAGTGTCATCATGAGAATCCGAGGAGGCACGTGCATGTTTCGGGGCCATGGAAGTACTAAAATCCAACATTGGCCGATTAAACAACAAAGATTGGTCGATCAAAAATAGATCAGACAGGCTTCTAAAAAATTGGCTTTTGGTTGATCAACTGATCGCGTTTGTGCACGGTTTGTAAAAGTTAGGGTTTTAGTCGTTGCAACGCACAAAAATGGATTTGCTTTTACAATTTGTAAACCTAGATAGGGAAATATCTAGGGTCATCCAAGGAGGTAATATGTTGTAAAATCGAATCTCTTGCTCGGAAATGGAAATCAACTTTCTTTTGTTCTTTTCAAATATGCAATTTTTATAGTTTGAAATAACTAAAGAAACACAGATTTGATGGCGGAAAGATGACTAACACGTAAAATTACTAAACTAAAACTTAAGTGACAAATAATTCCTCTCTCTAAGCCCACCCTAGGTAGGTGGAAACCTAGATTAATTAGAGAGAAGGGGTGATTACACTAAGGTAAAAGTAAAATTGCGAGAAAAATAATTAAGAAAAGGCAATTTTACTAGAGGAGCAAAAATGTTTTACAAAACCTAATAGAGGAATGCTTCTACTACTAGAAATCAAAAATACAAAAAGTAAAAACACTAGTCCTCCTGATGATGATGATGGTGAAGAAGAGATGGAGGCTTCTTGCTCCAAGCCTAGTAGCTCCTGAGCTTGAAAAGAAGTCCTCCAACTCCTTCCTTGTAAAGCTCCTTCAAGGTGAAGTCCTCCAAGACAAGCACACAAAGGGGGCATGCCCTATGCTCTCCAAGGGTGAACATGCACCCTAATGGCTCCTCCAAAGGGTGGGCGTGCACCACCCTTATCTCCTCCAATGCCTGGCCATCCTCCAATATGAAGAGAGTCTCCTCCTTAGCGTGGCACAAGGAAGAAGAGAGAAGGGGGAAGAAGGTACCAAGGGGGCAGGTAGGATGCACCCTTAATCTTCTTCTCCTTCCTTGGCCGTGAGTTAGGGTGGATGTAGGGTGGAATTGCACTAAATGGAGGATGGGGAAAATGGTGGCGGTTAAGGGTGTTTTTATAGAGTAGGATGGGGGGTATAGGTGGCTCTTGGAATGGATGACTAGGATGAGATTTTAGGGTAGTTAGTAGATCCTAGGGTGATTAAGGTTTGGCTCCAACTCAAAGGTGGTGGTTACCACCTTTGGTGCCTCTTGAGTTGGTGCCAAAAATGGGATTCTAGAAGGGTAAGGGTTGGCGCCAACACATGGAGGGTGGAGATGATTTGGGTGGTGGAGTGTAGGGCTAGGATTAGGTTAGAGTTGGCACCAATTAGGAGGGTTTCTAGAAGGTTAGTTTGGCACCAACTATATGTGTCTTTTGGAGGAGGTTGACGGGTGAAGGGATGGCTATGGTTGGTGCCAAAGGTAGGGTGGACTGATAAATGCCAGTTTATCATCATTCTTATGCATTAAAACAAACCTAGCTCTTAGGATTTTACTCCGCAAACGGGTTTTTGGGCTGCATTTAGGCATAAAATAGGTTAGGCATGCATTGCATTTTTTATTGTCTTTTTAATATGTTTTTGTGAGTGTTAGGGATGTACAGATATATAGATCCCTAAAACCCTAGCACTCAAGAAGGCAAATGGTGGAGAAGCCCAGACTAGCTGGAACTCAGCCTGATCCAGCTCACCTCAGCTTGATCCAGCTCACCGCAGCTAGAACCTAGCTCACTTGAACTAGGGTTAGCTCATCCCAGCTCCATTCAGCTAATCTCAGCTGAATGGCAGCTCAAGAGAGTTCATCTTAGCTTACCCTAGCTCAAGTCAGCTCAGATCCAGCTCAACTTAGCTGAGTCTAGCTCATCTCAGCTCCCACTAGTCCATAGGGAGCTCTAGCTAGCTCAGCTGAGTTGACAGGAGTTCACCCCAGCTCAGATTCAGCTACATCCAGCTCCACTCAACTCTAGCCAGCTGAAGAAGAACTCATCCCAGCTCAGGAAGCTCAAGTCCAGCTCCCGGGGACTTAGCTTAGCTCAACTCAGTTGAGCTAAGCTGCCTTAGTTGCCTCAACCAACTTGAGTCTCCCCGGGAGCACCAGACCTAGCTCACCTCAGCTCATCATGGTAGAAGCTAGCTTACTTTAGCTTGGCTTAGCAACTAGCAAAGAACTAGCAAGCTAAGCTAGCTAGAGTAGCTCCATGCCAGCCTCTTCAGCAGCAGCCAGCTCCAATTTCAGCTTCAAACTTCTCCTCCTCAGCTCCTCCATCCAAACCCTAGCTCCAACACCTTCTCCTCTATTCCACCTTTAGCTAAGCTAGCAACCAGCTCCTTGGCCATCCACCACCTTCAAAGTCAACCCTAGCTAGCTCCATCAACTAAGCTCACCTAAGCTAGCTATCCTACTCCAAGTTGGCGCCACCACCATCACACCCCTTCACCCCATCACCACTACCAAAAGCCACCTATTTTCCCTCCAAAATGACCTTCTAGAACCCTTCCCTTTTGCGCCAACTTTCCCTCCAAAATTCCCTTCATCTCCACCATACACCTCTCCTTAAATCCATCTCCAACATCCACCTAACCCCCCTTCTAGAAGACCCTAGGATGGCGCCAAAATGGTGGTGTCTCTCCACCACCAAAAGCCACCAACACCACCATAACCACCCCCTTAACAACCCCTCCATTCCAAGAGTCACCTTAGCCCCCCTTCCTACTCTATATAAACCCACCACCTACAACCATTTTAGATCATCCTCCATTAGTGTATTTTGCTACCTAAACCACCTATACCTATGGCCAAGAAGGAGTAGAGAAGGAGAGTAAAGGGGCACATCACCAGCCCTTTTGGTGCCTTCTTCTCCCCACTCTCTTCAACTTGGGCCACGCCAAGGAGGAGGACTCTTCCACTTCAAGGAGGACGGCCAGGCAAGGGAGAAGGACCTAGGGTGGACGTCCACCCTTGGAGAGAAGCTTATGGCACGCCCTCTTTGGGCTTGCCTTGGAGGACATTACCTTGGTGGAGCACTGCAAAGAAGGAGTTGAAGGATTCTTTTCAAGCTTGGGAGCCACCAACCTTGGAGCAAGAAGCCCTCTTCTTCACCATCTATCTAGAGGATTTGTGTTTTCTTTTCTTTATTTTAATTTTTCTAGTAGTAGAAGCATTCCTCTACTAGGCTTTTTTGTAAAACACTTTTCATCAATCTAAGTTGCCTTCTTTGCAATTTTCTATTTTGCATTTCTACTTGCTTTGTTTAGCATTTTCCACTCCCTCTCTCTAATTATTCTAGGTCTCCACTTACCTAGAGTGAGCTTAGGGAGAGGATTACTTGCCACTTAGAAAGTAGTAGTTAAATTGAAGTGTAAATTACCTTCCCGCCACCATTTCGCATGTTGTCTTAATTGAAAAACAAAAAAAAATGATATATTGAAAAATACCAAAAAGAAAGTTGAGATTTATTCCAAGCAAGAGAATCACTATTGCAAACATTTGGCCTTCTTGGACGACCCTAGATACTCCCCTATCTAGGAATATAAATTTAAGAGCGAAAGCGGATTTACGCGTTACAACGACCTAATTAACAAACCGCGTATTTTTGCTATCATGGACTAGGTAGCTTAGGTGGACTTAGGGTTACGGTTATTTGGTGGAGTTGTTTAGGTAGGGTTTTAGGGTGGTGGATGGCCAAGGGAGTTGGAGCTTAGCTAGTAGTAGGGTAGAGGAGTAGGCATCTGGAGCTAGGGTTTAGAGGAGAGGAGTTGGAGGAAGTTGTCTGGAGCTGAACTGCAGATGGTAGCTACTGAAGAAGGTGGCATGGAGCTACTTTAGCTAGCTTAGCTTGCTAGTTCTTTGCTAGCTGCTAAGCCAAGCTAAAGCAAGCTGGCTTCTGCTGAATAATGCGGAGGAGAAATGGGTCTGATATTCCCAGGGATGACCTAGCTAGTAGGAGTAGCTAAGGTAGTTTAGCTCAACTAAGTTAAGTTAAGCTGAGTCCCCGGGAGCTGGACTTGAGCTTCTTGAGCTAAGATAAAGTCATCTTCAGCTGGTTGGAGTGGAGTGGAGCTGGATGCAGTTGGTCCTGAGCTGAGGCAAACTCCAGTCAACTCAGCTAAGCTAGTTAGAGCTCCTAGTGAACTAATGGGAGCTGAGATTAGCTAGACTCAGCTAAGTTGAGCTGAATCTGAGCTAACTTGAGCTAAGGTGAGTTAAGATGAGCTCTTTTAAGCTGTCATTTAGCAGAGATGAGCTGAATGGATCTAGGATGAGCTAACCCTAGTTCAAGTGAGCTGGAATCTAGCTATGGTGAGCCGGATCAAGCTAAGTTCCAACTGGTTTGAGCTTCTCCTTCACCAGTTGCCTTCCTAAGTGCTAGGGTTATAGGGATCTGATAATCTGATTAACCCTAACACTCAAATAAACACATTAAAAAGATAATAAAAAGTAAAATGCATGCCTAACCTAATTTATATCTAAATGCAACCCAAAAACCCATTTGCAGAGTTAAAACCCTAAGAGCTAGGTTATTTTTGGGGCATAAGAATGTTGATAAACTGATGTTTATCACACCCCATGCTTATCTTTTGCTAGTCTCTTAGCAAAACTATTTTTACAAAATGGATTTTCTGGAAAAGACTATTTTTTTTTTTACTTTTGAGGAGAGAAAGACTACGGGACCTTGATTGATTGAAAAACTTGAAAGGTACGGGATTTGTTAAAGATAAAACCTTGAGATTCATCTTTGGATCCAAGAGTTAGAAGAATCGGGATCAATGTATCTTTTTAAAAATTCACAAATCAACTCATTGTTAATTCAGATGACCTGAAATTTTTGTAGTTAGGGCTTCTCTGGCTCTTGAATCTGATTCACAACTTGCATCAACATTTAAAAACTTGTGTTTGTGCTTGTGAATGACAACTTTTATGAGGTCATGTTTTTGGTTTAAAACTTGTTCTTTTTCTTTGAAACTCCCCCATGCTTATTCTTAGTTTAATTCCACAACAGATGTGTTGGGACCATCATTCCCATCACCAATCCTTAAGGGGGCTTTGGTGCCAGTACTTTGAGATATCACTGTCCATGACACCACCCAGGAGCTCATAACCCCAAAACACAATGCGGTGTAAAGGAGAGTTCCTAGCGAACTCATGCTCTTGCTCCGACGCTATGGGTAGAGCACCGTCCAAGACACTTGAGTTGCAAAATTGCACCTTAATGATCCGTCTAAAGATATGGAAATAGATATAGAGCAGCGCTGAGGTGGTAACATGTTGTCATCACGTCCTCAAAGGAGGCATTTTCCTCCTTCTCGACGGTGGGAACTCAAATCAATGATCTGCTTCAGATTTTTACCTGGGCCAAACAGGGGTTTTCTTCTAATTTCTACGTGTTTTTTAAGGTGTTGTCTTGCGTGTGAATTTTGACACAAGAATTTTGTCAGAATTGCAAGTTTTTAAATTGAAAGCTAAGCCAGATAATTTCCAGGTTACAAAGGAAGATCAAGTCACCTAAACTATCATGAGTTCAGGTAGAATTAAGAGAAAGATACTTCATCTCTAGAAATTAGACCCAGAGATTCTAACAATTAGATCTTAATCTTAATCCCTAGTTTGTTAAAGATTAAATCCTTTATACCTTAAAATGAAAATTTCAACCTTAGTTCCACTTTTCAAAATTTCTCTCAAAAAGTTTTATGATTTTTCTATAATGAGATGCATGCAAAAGAGAGAAAATGCATGTTTTTAGGTTTTCAAAATCTTAAATCGTTCGTCAAAATTTAAAAACACCCCCCATGCTTATGATATGCATTAGAAGGGAAAAGAGATCACCTTGGTGAAAAGTGGCTGGGTTTAGGATGGTCAAAACCTGGAAAAAGAAAGAGAACAAGAAAGCAGGAAAAATGATGGGTTACTTCCCATCCAGTGCTATCTTTGACACCATTCAGTCGGGAGTGAGAGATGCATGGAAAATGAACAATCATGTAAACAGACAATCAAGTAGATTGGTCGACCAAATGTGAATAGAACGCACAAAAATGAGATTTCCATAAGTGATAAGCTCACAAATACTTTCAAAATGGCATGCAACACGAGATCCACATAAGATTACCATAAGATCAAGTCATAGCACATCCATACTTAAGAAAAATCCAAATGAAACATATTTAATTTAAGTTTTAGAGGTTACCATGATCGATCAAAATGGTTGATCAAGTAGGAGCCAATGAGGTCGTTGGAGACATTGAGCGCGGCTGGTGAGGGAGGAGAACGCACGACGTGGGCGTGCGTGAGATGCTCCTTCGCGGCATGGATGGCCTTGACGGACGGAGAGGGGAGTTGACGGGTCAGTTGCACTACCAAGCAAGAATGGCGAGGAGATCAGAGATTGATCCCACTCTCATGACGTACAGTGGTGGTCAGTGGCACCGGAGGTGTTGGTCGACCACAGTGGCTGGAGGAGGAGAGGCAGGGTCGACAGTGTATGGTCAGTGGATGAAGAGGGGATAAAAATGTGGGGTAGGTGTGAGTAAAAAGTTAGGTAATGTGGTAAAAAGAGGGTATTTTATATAAAGTTGGGTAGGTAAATAAGGTAAAAACATTGGGGTAGGTAATTGTAGTAATTAGGTACGGTTTAGGTGATTAGAAATGAGATTAGAGGTGTTTAGGATCGCAAATGCGAATTCGAAGTCTGCCCAGTTTTGGTCGATCAAAAGAGAAACTGATCGATCAATTAAGATCATTGGTTGATCAGGGTTCAAAAGTTTGGAGGAAAAATTCCTACCCAAATAGATTGGTCGATCAAATAACAAAGTTACTCGATCAAACTTCATATTTTTGGAGAGAAAATTCCTGCCAAAGATCTGGTCAATTAATTTGATAAGATTAATCGATCAAACATTTTGGTCGATTAATTTGAAATTTTTGATCGATAAAAGGTTGAAAACAATGCAATCAAAAGTATCAAATTAGCTCTTTCAACCTAGATAATTCTAGTGCATGGCAAATAAGGTTAAATCTATCTTTTGGTAGAGGTTTTGTAAAGATATCAGCTAGCTGATCTTCAGTTTTAACAAACTATAAGTTAATCTCACCCTTTAGGACATAGTCCCTTTGGAAGTGATGCCAAACATCAATGTGTTTAGTCTTAGATTGTTGTACAGGATTTTTAGAGAGATTGATGGTACTAGTATTATCACAAAGTATTTTGTTATTTTTATAGGATAGCCCAAAATCTTCTAGTGTTTGTTTCAACCACAATAGTTGTGAACAAGCTAAAGATGCAGCTACATATTTGGCTTCTGTTGTAGGTAGTGAAACTGTATGTTGTTTTTTAGAAAATCAAGAGACTAGGGAATTTTCGAGAAATTGACACGTTCCACTAGTACTCTTTTGATCAGTGAAACTACCTGCATAATTAGTATCATAAAAGGAAAAAATGTCCAATGTGTTGACTTTGGATAGAATAGTCCTAGATCTGGTGTGTGGTTTAGGTATTTAAGTATTCTTTTAACTGCATTTAGGTGTAATTCTTTAGGATCAACTTGAAAATGATCACAAAAGTAGGTGTTAACAAGGATATTAGGTCTACTAGTTGTTAAATACAGTAGAGAACCTATCATGCTTCTGTATAACTTTTGATCTACAGACTTACCTGTCTCACTAGTTTTGAGCTGTGTAGAAGCTGTCATAGGTGTTTCCCTTCCTTTCACTTTGTCCATGGAGAATTTCTTCAAGATCTCCGTGGTGTACTTTGTTTGGGATATGAATATCCCGGAAAATGTCTGGTCAATTTGAAGTCCAAGAAATAACCAAAGTTCTCCCATCACACTCATTCCAAACTGATCCTGCATGACCTTGCCAAACTCTTAGCATAGAAGATCATTAGTAGCACCGAAAATGATATCGTCTACATAGATTTGTATTATTAAGAGATCATTTTCTTTTCTTTTTGTAAACAAAGTTGGATCTACTTTGCTAATTTTAAAATCATTTTCAATTAGGTAAGTTTTTAATCTGTCATACCAAGCTAGTGGAGCTTGTTTTAGACCATACAATGCTTTGTTTAGTTTATATATGTATTCTGGATGGTTTACATCTTCAAAACCTAGAGTTTGTTTAATGTAAACTTCCTCCTTGATAAACCCATTTAGAAAAGCGCTTTTGACGTCCATCTGAAAGAGTGTAAACTCCATGTGGGCGGCAAAGGCTAAAAACATTTTAATGGATTCTAGGCGAGCTACAGGTGCATATGTTTCATCAAAATCTATTCCTTCTTCTTAATTATACCCTTGGGCCACAAGTCTAGCTTTGTTCCTAACTACTTCTCCTCATTCATTTAGTTTATTCCTAAAGACCCATTTGGTTCCTATGATAGTCTGAGAGTCAGGTTTTAGAATAAGTTCTCATACTTGATTTCTTTCAAATTGATTCAATTCATCTTCCATTGCAATAATCCAACAATTATCAAAAAATGCATCCTTAACATTTTTAGGTTCTAACTGAGAAACAAAAGCTATAAAAGCTAAAGTGTTGACAGAAGATCTGGTTTGAACTCCTTTGGATAGTTCTCCTATTACTAATTCTTTTGGATGATCCTTCATATAAGATATATCTTTTGGTACTTCATCCGATATGTTTTCTTTGGTATGTTTGAAGGATTACCTATGTGGTCATCATCATCATTTAAGGAAGATTGTGGTTGAGCTAGAGTTTCATTGAATGATACATGCATAGTTTCCTCAACAACAGAATTCTTCTTGTTAAATACTCTATAGGCTTTACTTCTAGTCGAATATCCTAAGAAGATTCCTTTAGAGCTCTTAGCATCAAACTTGTCAAGATTATCCTTTGTGTTAAGTATAAAGCATTTACAACTAAATATCTTGAAATAAAAAATTCTAGGTGTTCTTCCATGATAGAGTTCAAAGGGTGTTTTGTTTAGGATTGGTCTAATTAGGGATCTATTTTGGATATAGCAAGCAGTGTTTACAGCCTTAGCCCAAAAATATCGAGGTAGCTTTGACTTGCACAACATCCTGTGGGCACCCTCTTGTAAGGTCTTATTTTTCCTTTCAACAACTCCATTTTGAGTTGCGGCTCTAGGAAAAGAAAACTCATGTTTTAGCCTATATTGATCACAAAAGTCAGAAAAAGATTGATTCTCAAATTCTCCACCGTGATCACTTCTAATCCTAATGACTTCAGATCCTTTCTCATTTTGCAGTCTTCTTACAAGTTTACTAAAAACATCAATAGTCAGATCCTTACTTTTCAAGAAGGATACCCAGGTAAATATCAAAAAATCATCGATTATGACTAAACAATACCTGCACCCACTTAAGCTCTCAAATTTGGTTGGTCCAAATAAGTCTAAGTGAAGTAATTCCAGGGGTCGAGAGGTGCTAACCATCCTTTTAGGTTTAAAGGGATTTTTTATTTGCTTACCAATTTAGCAGGAATCACAGACTTTTTTCTTCTTGAAATTGATCTTTGGCAAGCCTTTCACAAGCTCATGTTTCACAAGTCTACAGATATTCTTCATGTGAACATGACCTAGCCTTTTGTGCCAAAGTATTGCCTCTTTGTTAGATGCGACAAGACATTAAAAGTTGTCACATTTGTCGAAGTTAACAATGTAAATATCTTTATGTTTGTTTCCTTTAAGAAGTATTTGTTTTGTTTCTTTATCTCTTATTTTAAAACCAGTTGAAGTGAAAGTAATTTTATATCCTTTATCACAAATTTGACTTACACTAAGTAGGTCATGTTTTAATCCTTTTCCTAGATGTACATTATTGAAAGAGGCAAAAGAGTTACCAATTTGGTCAGTACCAATAATACGACCCTTGTGGTTGTTCCGAAACGTAACTGTACCAACTTCTTGGCGGTTGAGTTGCAGGAACAGGCCTTCTTCTCCTGTCATGTGCTTGGAGCAGTCACTATCCATGGTCCATCTTCTTTCTTCTCGATCCTGTCATTTGTTTGCGTTTGTGAGGTCTTGGATCGTTAGATATATAAATTGGCTTTAGGTTTCCATTTGATTCACTATATGTCCACCTCTTATAATATACTTGGCCTACAAAACAAGATTTCAAGAGTGCTTTTGGTACCCATTTTTGCTTAGGCCCACTGTTGTTAGTTGGTGCTGCCTATTTGGGCAAGCTACCTTTCTCCTTCTTTTAACTTGAACTAGATGCTTCATGATCATTTTTAGGTATGTATCCTAATACAAATTTTCTGGTGGTCTGGGTTTGTGTTCCTAGGAGTTTATACAAGTTATGACTCCCTTTAGTGAACTTAGCTAGATCATTTAAAAGGTTAACAGAATTTTCTTTTAGTTTGTCTATATCTATTTTTAGGTTATCTATCTGTGATCTTAGTGATGTGATTTCAACAGATAGATCCTTATTTTGTGATGCAAGTGTATCTTTTTGTGCTTTTTCTTCTTCTAAGGTTTTTACTGAGCTTTTATTTTCTATCTTCATTGATTTAGCAATGTCATGCATTTCAAAGAAAGCTTCTAATGATTCATCAGGTGAAAAAGGTGTTACCTCATCTTCTAGGCCATGGGTCTTAGAAGAGCTTCATCACTGGAGGTCTCTTCTTCCTTTGAGCTTGAGTCGAACTCATCTTAGGTTGCTTGAAGAGCCTTCTTCTTCCCATCTCTCCTTGGGAATTTCTTCTTCTCTAATTCTTTCTTGAGGAGTGGACAATCTTTTTTGATATGTCCCTTCCTTTTGCAGTTGTAGCAGATGATGGTGTCTTCCTTGGATTCTTCCTTCTTCTTTCTCCAATTCCTTTTGTTCTTGAGGAACTTCCTCAAGAGAAGAGCTATATCTTCTTCTTCATCTTTGCTTGACGTATCTTTTGATTGATCGTTGGCTTCAAGTGCCACAATCTTCTTCTTAACTCCTTCGCTTTAGTGCTCCTTCATATGTTGAAGTTAAACTTCATATGCCATCAAGCTACCAACAAGATCGTCTAGTTTTAAAGTAGACATATCCTTTCATTCATGGATGGCTGTGATCTTTGTCTCCCAATCACTGGTGAGAGATTTGAGAAGTTTCCTCACCAGAGCTTCATTCTTGATCTCTTGGTCTAGGTTCTGTAGAAAGTTTACGATGTCCATGAATCACATAAGCATCCCTTTAATTGATCCTGCTTTCTTCATCCTGAAAAGCTCATAATTTTGTGTTAGTAAATTGACTTGGGTTTCTTTTACCTTGGATGTCCCCTTGTGGGTGACTTCTAGGATGCTCTAGATTTCGTATGCAGTCTTGCAGGCTGACACACGATTGAATTCTTCTTTGGAAAGTCCACAAATGATCGTGTTCATAGCCTTTGCATTATGTGTCGCCATCTTCTTCTGATCTGGAGTTACTGCCACTCCCTTCTTAACTTCTGGACATGTGTACTTGGAGGCAATGAAGTCCCATACCTCGAAGTCCATTGATTCTAGGAAGATCTACATCTTGGTCTTCTACTATCTGTAGTCATTCCATCGAATAATGGAGGTCGAACTGTAGATTGTCCCTTTGCATATGTGTCAACAGATGATTTTGACATGTTCTGGACAACAAGGCTCTAATACCAAGTGAGGTTGCCTGTGGATCTTAATGGTATATTAGAGGGGAGGGGTGAATGGTATCTCTTAAAAAAATTTTAAATGCAATAAATCAATCCACAAAATAATCAAGCATAGATAACGCCTAGATTTATAGTAGAAACCCTTTTTAGGTGAAAACCACTACCTAAGCCTCTTAGCTTAGGATTTTTCCAACTAGGAGAAGCTAGTCAATCTATTATTGTACCACTTGAATTAGGGTGGCACAACCTCTTACAACAATCCCTTCCCTTTACAACCTGAAGAGAAGCAAAACAACGGCGGATCTTCCCAACAACTTGGGATCCATAATCAAAGAAACAAGTAAAATAAAAATAATATAATCCTATGGAACCTCAAGGAAAGTCAAATCGAATTTTTGCAGAGGTTCGAATCGACATGCTTTGGAAAGCGTAAAAGCAAAAGCACAGAAGTACTTTGAGAGAAAGCATGAGAGCTCTTTTTCTAGATGGATTTCTCCTTGAATGTGTGTTTGAAAAAGGCTACCTACGTCCTCTATTTATACTAGAAAATCAACCAGAAAAGGAAGTCAGATTGGTTGATCAATTAAGGTTGTTTTGTCGATCAAAATGAATTTTGGTTGGTCAAACTAGTTTTTGATTGATTAATGCTTGTTCAATTAATTAATCTAAATGGTCTATCAAAGGTGCATTTATCAACTTCCTAAAATGGGATATTCTGATCGATTAACTAATTTGATTAGTCGATCAATTCATTTGGTCGATCAATATTACTATTTGGTCGATCAATTAACCTAAAAAGTTGATTTTTACATTAAGTGCGAAAAGCTATTTGAATCATATTTAAGGTTCCTTACAATATAATCTAGACTCAATAAAATAAAAAGACACTGAGAAGAAATCAACAATCTTCTAGCTTTAATCCAAATATCCTTGAGAGAGTCCTGAAAGATTAGTCTAGTAGATAGCATAATTTTGGTGCATCAAAATAGAGGTACTTACAAAGACAAGTCTAGACCTCCAATGCAAACGTGTAATTGAACAAGAGATGAAGAATGGCTAAACATCAAACGAAGGTAATGTTTCTGTTAGGCATCAACCTTGACTTGAACATTTTGTAACAGGTTGTCATCTTAATAGCCATAGGTCAATCTTGATCAGTAGAGGGCATTCGATGGCCATATAAACTTGTCATCCCTGATAAAATCATTGCCTACATTATTAGTGACCCACCATAGCCTCCTGCAATCATTATATATAAAGAAATCTCCTAAATCCACATACTTATGCACATTGATACATATGGTAGGTGTGTGTATATAGTTTCTTACATTTACATATATACACATATTTGCAGGTACACATTATATTTAACTAAGAAATTGATGTCAGAAGGCACCCTTACTCTTCCAACTAAATCCACCTACCAATCAGGTTTAAACTAAGAAGTAGGCGGTCGTGTCATAAAGCTTTGTCCAATTAATCTAGATAGTTGGGAAGCATCTCTTGGTGAGAAAAGCCAAGTTAAAAGACAATTTCATTGAACATATGAATGGGAAAAATCCACTTGCTCATAAATGCCTTCCACTTTAAAGCCAAGAGAGAACCTATGATGTTATGAAAAATCCATCTAAGCTTGGCATGAAACCAAATTGGACCAAGCATACCACATCGTCAACCTTTCATAGTTTAACAACTCAGGCCTTTGTTACAATCAAATATGTCATATTCAATAATGTGATGGGCCTAAGTTTTCCAACCTTAGTAGCTCCTTCCTACTTGAGCAACACAAATATGAGGAATCTTTCAACCTATTAAAACTCTAATTAGCCCTTGCAAACTCCTAGACCACTGCCACAACATCTTCCTTAAAGAGGCCTCAGAACTTCTTATGTAAGAAACCTAGGAATTCATCTGGACCTCAACTCTTCTGCATTTAATCTTAGATGTGGGACAAAAACTTATAGTAATTTATAGCTATGCCATGTAATATTGAAGAACAAGTAGATAAGAAATGGATAGGAAAGAAAAAGCCAAGAATAAGTTACAACAATAAAAACATAGAGTTCCCTCCAGTCGGTGTATCATCAGCCTAAAAGGAGAAATAATATTTATATTTGTATTTGGCAATGTGGTTTATGCTATTTACAAATCTTGTTGGATTTCTCAGCCTTTAGTAACTAGCTTGGCTAAAATGCACTATCATCAAGCTAATCAAAGTAATGCAAATATGTATGTAGAAGGTGGATGGTCTATAGCTTGGCCTATTTACCACAGCCTACCCTTGGATGGGCCCCACATGGTGCTAGGTATTTATGGGTAGCTAGGTAGAGAAGGCATCTTGGCTTGGAGGAAGAGAGTTAGCAACCTCGATCTAATAGGTTTTGATTGAAGCAGTCATACTCTTCACAAAACTTCAAATAAAAAATTTCAAATGTTCCAAACTAGGGTTATGTTTATTGATATGGTCTTGTAGGTGCTTGGATATGACTATTCAAGTTTTTGCATGCATTGACAAGTAATGATTTTTTTCTTTAAAAAAATGAGTTATTGGTAGGTGGTGTATGCAACACCATGATATTGGTTAGAGAGATGGAAGCATGGTTAAATGCAAATCATTTGAGCTTGAAAAGATCCATCCTTTTCCTCCAATGCACCCTGCCTTCTCCATCTACCATTCTCAACAGCTCAACATGGGAGTCCAAATTGAGTCCAGATATGCAATTACAATTCCCAGATCAGAGGTTCAATTCCATGCATTTCTTCCCTCTAAATAGAATCATAGTTAAAAGCTTCGAAATTAATGCATTACCAAAACTAATTCATGAAAATTCACACAAAGAACCATTTTAATATTCTAAGGAAATTGGTTGGATTGCAGTATAATGCAAGTATGAACATCTCATTATTTTATTTGCAACATAACAATCATCAGCCAGACTTTTCAACCTTCTTGAGGTTAATGTAAATGAAATTGCCAAAAAAGAAAGCAAGAAGGAAATTAATGTTTTCATCCAATTACCTCTCTGGTTATTTGCATCATTCATGGCCCGAAAATCCTACGATCTCTTTGAGAACTCAACAACAGCAATTTGTTTTGGAGTAGTCTGTTGTGTTGCTTGTGCTTCTAGGGAAGCTTCCTAGAGTATGTGCACCATAGTCTTGAGATGTAGCCATCTTCAGGTTGATTGGGTTCTTGAGGTGATTCATGGTCGAGTTCAAGTTAGCAAGCATCATTGATAATTTGATTGTGGCAAAGTCAAAGTTCAACAATGTATAATTGAACTCGATGTTAAGATTTTCTTACATGAATAAAATTCACAAGTGGGGGGATTGGAAAGGGGGCGATTCCAGATTTAAGAGGGGAGAGAAACAGAAGGGAATTAACCAGTTTGTTTTCATGCATCCCCGTGTGAACAGAAATCTTGTGAAGCCCCACTCTAATCCAAATCTTCGAGGGCTTTCAAGTTAATTTTGGCTGTTGAATTGGAACCTTACTAAAAATCTAAGGGGTATTTTGTTTGTAAGGTTAAGGGTGGTTATAAACTCTTGTTTAATTTCTTTAGTTTCAAATAATACTTATGTAAACTCTTTGTAAGGTCCAGGGATTTTATTTTTAATTCACAATTACAACTCTAAGACATGAGGGGATGTGTTACACAATTTATAGGATGGGATACATGGACCCACACCTAAGATTTTTACACCCATGCATCTAGTATTTTACACCATGCAAGATCCACATGCCCATTTACAATTTATCCCTTAACTTAAATCATGCAAATACGTGGTGACAATAGGAAATTGTTATATTACATGATTATGCCATTTCAAAAAATTCACATTGGACTACCCTTAGCATGTCCATTCATTTAAACATAAACCTAGCAAGGTGACAACATAAACTAGATTCAAAATTCACTACAGGAGATGTAGAAATAAATCAAGGTGCACTTACCTTGGTGTTGGACTGACTCTAACTTCTTGATCTACCCTTGGATCAATGAAGTAGCTCTAATGTTCTTCCTCTGTGAATGTAAATTGAAGAAGATACAAAGTATTAGGAAATAAAGAATGTTTCAACACCACATTTTTTTGCTTCTTCAGTGTAATCAAAGAATGTATCTTTGAACAACAATAATCAACAAAGAAGATAGAAATAAGAATTACCATAGATTGCCTAATTGCTCTGTGCCTCTCAGGAGTCATTATATAGAAGTGTCCTTAGAAAAAAAAACAAACATTTGATACATGACAACTTCCTGAGCTTTCCCAGAGTCTAAATGACTGCTGTTTAAAATCCTCACAAATCAATCACTTATGTTCAAAAAAAGCTCACCAAGCTACAACAATATACAAAATATCCAAATCAGGGATGCATTCATATACCTATCAATGACCACACAAATCTAATACATCTCCTTACAATCAACTTCTCGAACATTCTCCTCCTGCAGTTTATCAAAAAAATAAAAACAAAGCCAAAAATAAAACAAACTTAATAATCATAGAGGTCAACCAGACAAAAATAGAATTAAAAAAGGACCTAAAAAGAACTTGCCATTTAGATAGAATGGAAAGAGAGATGGGTAGATAGGTTCTATGTATGTATCTACTCAAACTAATTCTCAAACATCAATGATCATTTCTCACATGACATCAACATCAAGAAGCAAATCAAAATAAATATCCATCCAAAACTGGCAAACTACTTCACACAGAATAATGTCAACAATAAAATTCCAAAATAAATTTCACTTCAATCTTTATCTTGAGCCCTACTTGCCAAAAAAAATAACAATAATAAGGCTAGCTTGATATATGAGCAAAGCAAATGTAGAATAATGTCAACAAGCTGGGCTTCTTAAGGGAAAAACAAAACAACTTTATTGATAGAACTCATCTTTCACACTATCATTTTTTAGGGGTAAAAGGATGATTAACCAAGTATAGTGGTCATCCAAAAGGATTAATTAATCAACCAGGCTTAAAAACAAAGATAAAACCTCTAAGAGGTAGACACCAAGTCCCCATAAGAAAAAGAGCTCACAATACACAATTTTTGTAGATGTCTATTCCCCTCTAAGGAGAACCCCATTTTTGTGCAGCCACATTGGCTAAGAAGTGCTATCATCCACCACACAACTTTTGTCTGTTGGTACAGTTGCTACTTGCTATTGCTTACTTGACTTTAGTCATTCATGCATGTACACTTTTAGCATAACAACACAAAAATGGAATGAAGAAATTCAACTTAGATCACGTCAACACAACTTCAACTCCATCTTTAGCTTGATAGTCCAAATATCTAACATATCTGTTAGTCTGTTCATGAACTTTTAACCAAATTGAATAGGATTGCCAGTGTTTGGAAGCAGAAGGAATTATGAGTTATAGTCTTTTAGTGAGTCTTCAGTTATCTGAAGATGCTTTGGCTTCTAGAGTGGGGCTATTTTTGACACTTACATCTCCTGGTAATTCACTGAATTAGCAATTAATTTTGCACTTTAAGTTATATGTTGAACCTTGAATATATGATATACATGTAAAATATGCTCTCTTTTGTTGAACTTCAGTCAAAAGGAGGACCCACGTGTTTTGCGAGTTAGAAATCGGGGTTACAAGTAGCCCGTCATCGTAGTTGCAAAACACGTCGATCAGATAAAATTTATACTGAAACTCCAAGGGAGTCCCGGGTCGAACACAGGGAGGCGACGTTTGCATTAAGTGAAAATTGCACTTCAATTTGTTTCTTTTTGGTATTTTAGGGTTTTATTTTTTTTTTGTATTTTTGTAAGAAGAAGACAAGAAAATGAATCACAAGATAGAGATGGAACAAATATGATATATATATATATCACTCCAATGTCAATTACAATAAACTATGAAAGCATAAAAAGAGAGGGGGTGAGAAGAAATCTCCTGAATCGGCTGTTCGGTCAGACGACAGCGCCTGATGGAATCTCGGACGAAGGAGGTGAGGAGCGGGACGACGGAGGTGAGATGAAGGAAGACGTCAGGTAGAGGAAAGCTTCGGCGTAGCTTCGGAATGGAGGTAAGAAGCCGAAGATGATCTACTATCGGAATGGAGGTGGGAGGACGGCTCCAAGGTGACCTATGAAGGGTGATGGGAAGTTGGAGGAGTATTTGGTGGGTCAGAGGTTCGCTATACTAATACGTACCTTGGGAGCTTAAGAATAAGCTCTAACAGAGCATTAGTAGGCTTGCTAGAGCTTGGGAGTAGGTGGGAGTAGAGTAGTTAGAGATGGCTTGGAAGGGAGGGGGTGTGGATCCTTTTATAGTGGAGGAGAAGAGGCAAAAATAGGTATGGGACCATAAGTGACATCTAGGCCATCGCTGGAAGCGTCGCTGTAGGTCCAGCTCATGTGTCGTTGTAGGCCAGCTCATGCGTCGTTGGCGCACGCTGTCCCCACCTTTGCCCCGCACGAGCACTCTCACGTGCTAGCACTGTGCTGTGTGCATGCGCGTCTCCGTGCGCACATGCGGTGGCGCATGCGTGCACATGGGCAGCCTGGACTGCGTCACGTGGCGCAGTTTGGGCCATCCATCTTTTCGTTGTAGGGGCTACTACAGAGGTCGGATTGAGTCAATTTTCACACTGTTAGGCTGCGATCGTTGACATAAATCCATCTGCGTGGTCAGATTTGTCATTTGAAGCTCTAAATTATGTCACCTGGTCCCTTGGCCGTTGATCTTCCTCAGACTGCACATGGTGCTACGGGACTCCGATCAAGGAGATTTCGAAGGCGTTGGACTCCGATCGTCATTTGATCAGATCCATACAGTCGGATGTCAATCCGAGGCTCCAAAATAAATATCCTTCTCTCTTGGCCACAAAAAGGATGCAATTAACCTAAATTATATACAACTACTCTAAATGCAGAATGATGCATGCTATGTAATATTTATAACATGAAATGCAAATCTAAGCCTAGGAACATGCATGAATAGACATTTTACCCTCAATAATTGTGTCTACATCATACCCCCATGCCTATCTTTTGCTAGTTCCTAGCAAAATTAAACTACATGCTATGTATAAAAACAGAATTAGGATTAAATCACTTAGGCCTAAGTCGACCCGATTACCCGCCTGACCAGCACCCCTCACTTACCACTACACGCCGGTGAGCCTGGACCTGGGTATGCGCCTGGCCCAATAACTCGGATACCTATGGCTTTGGGAGAGCAGATCCTAAGAGAGAAAAAGAGAGGAGAGTTGCGTGGGTAGGGGGAGGGTTTTGCTACAGGAACCTTCGGCTGACACTTAGTCGAATTATGAAGAGGAAAGCCAAAGAAGAAGAAGAGGAGGTCAGAGCAGAAGCTGAAGAAGAAGAGAAGGATAGCAGAGAAAGAAGAAGAATAAAGGAAGAGTCAGAGAAGGAAAGGAGAAAGAAGACGAAGAGCTAAAGGCCTGAGAGAAAGAAGAAGAAGGAGAAGAAGCTGTAGCTGAAGAAATAGCTGAAGAAGAAGAAAGGAAGAATCAAAGAAAGCAGAGAAAGAGAAGAAAAGAAGAAGAAGCATACAACTTTAAGTCGTCTGATTTCCAAATCAGACGACAGAATTAGCTCTCATTTCATACATTTACATTGAGTCCTTAGTGATATTGTAGGAGTATTTGGTGATCTAAATCACCATTTTACTCCCATCTTTTTGCACATTGCTATTGATATTATTGCAAATTCTTTGAGTTTAAATTGTGATCTTGATTTTTAAATCCCATATTTTTCCCTGTGTTCAACCTCAAAACTTATTCGAGTAATAAAAATTGTATATGTTTTGAACGCTATTTCGACTATATTGCAACACAATACTTTTTAAACACCAACTTAGCGCAATTAAACAGTAACATTTTGGAGCAAATCCAATAAAGAACTATTAAGTTCATCAATCATTTTGATCATAGGCTTCAGTGCTTCAATGCATGGTGTTGGCTAAGCTTCTAAAGATTGTATAGTGTTCCTCAAATTAGCCAACACCCTATCCTGGATCTGGTTCACCTGAACCGACTGGTTCGATTCAGGTTTGGGTGGGTTTGGGTTAAATCTAGGGGAGTTAAGATATCGAGGTTCTCGGGTCCCTCCCTGAAAGTAGGTCATTCTAGGTTGTTCAAAGGATGGTGGTGACCTATATTCAGTGGAATACTAGGGAGGGTAGGTGTTATGATCATCATATCCTTCCTGATTGTAGATCGAGTTGGTTTGGTTATTAAAGGATGGAGATCTATAATCATTGTAGCTCTGGGAAGGATAGTAATCATAGTCTTATTGTCCAGGGTTAGGCCCTAGACACTGAGGTCCGGATTCGTATCCCCAATCAAAGTTATCCCGGCTAGTGGATGGGTAATTACAAGTTAAGTCGGGATAGTAATCATCTTGGGGATAAGTGATGGTTGGAGGATAGGATTGGAAATGTGTGTAAGATGTGGAAGGGTACATTGTAAAGTAAGGAGGGAAATCAGAAGAGAAAGGAGCCTTGCAATACAAAAATACAAGCCTATCCTTAGGTTGGGTAGCCTAAAGGTCTACAGACTCTCAGAATCCATCCTAAGATTATGGATGATTTACTCTAATGTCCAGGCAATCCAACCAGTTACAAGGAGGGACTGGGGAGAAGGTTCTTCCTTTGGCTTGCGCATCCAGTTCTTAGTGTACTCCCTAGTTGCGGTCGTGTGATGCTACTCCCCTAGCTAGACATCAGATTGACTAGTATAAGCAGGTTAATCATGAATAATCTCAATCTAGATTTCGATGAGCGAACCAATCCTTAAGGCCAATGTCTAATCAATTTTAGTTAGGCTTGGGACAATGGTGCTTTAGGAATGTGATGGGCCCTTTAGATGGGTTGTGCCCTTAATGATTAGTTAAAATGTGTGTGCGTGCACAACCAGGGTTCTCAAACAAGGTTATTTGATGATGTGTCTTTTAGGGTTCAACCTTGTTTAGTAGCTTTTAGGGTTTAATCTTTAGGTATATTCAATCAAGGATCGGTAGAACACTCCAAGTTTTGAAAGCACTGGTGTAGATATATTCCTTTAAAAATCAAAAATAAAATGTGGAGTGCCTGGTTCAGTCCTAAAAATCAACCCTAAGTGGCAAGCTACTTAATGAATCAGTTTTAAATTGAGTGGTGCGGCTCAAACAGCTCAATCAATTGGCCTATTGCACCACTTAGTTAAGGCACACAAGAATGTTTAACCTATTCAGATTTCTACTCACTTATGTGTATTGAGTTGAAGTGTACCGGGTCTACAGGTCAGATCTCGGTTAAGTGGTAGAATCAAAGTGATTGTGCACCTTATGATAAGAAGTTGTGGGTGTTAAGTGTGTAGCTTTCAGTTAAATCCCACAAAAGAATATTTTTTTATTTTTTTTTATATATGCGGGTGGGTGAGGTGAGTGGAGTGACAATCAAACAACCAAAATCTACCCTAGGGTTTATGCAAAGCACCTAAGTTGATTTGGGTTTGAGTTATTAGGTTATGGAATGAAAACTAAGGTGGGGGTGGTGTGGGGGACACTTACAAAACATTCTACCTGCACTTCACTCTGGTCTACCGCACTTGGATCTCCATGCTAGGGTACTTGCAAGACAATAGATCAGAGATAAGCGGGGTTAGTGTTATGTAAATGCAAAGAAGCATAGAAAACAATAAAGTAAATTCCATTGCCTCCCCAGCAACGGCGCCAAAATGATCGCACGTGTTTTGCGAGTTAGAAATCAGGGTTACAAGTAACCCATTGTCCTAGTTGCAAAACACGTCGATCAGATAAAATTTATACCGAAACTCCAAGGGAGTCCCAGGTCGAACACAGGGAGGCAACGTTTGCTTTAAGTGAAAACTGCACTTCAATTTGTTTCTTTTTGGTATTTTAGGGTTTTTTTTTTTTTGTATTTTTGTAAGAAGACAAGCAAATGAATCACAAGATAGAGATGGAAAAAATATGATATATATATCACTCCAATGTCGATTATAATAAACTATGAAAGCATAAAAAGAGAGGGGGGTAAGAAGAAATCTCTCGAATCGGCTGTTCAGTGATACGACGACGCTTGGTGGAAGCTTGGACGAAGGAGGTGAGGAGTGGGACGACGGAGGTGAGATGCAGGAGGATGTCGGGTAGAGGAAAGCTTCGGCGTAGCTCCGGAATGGAGGTGAGAAGGCAGAGATGATCTGCTATCGGAATGGAGGTAGGAGGACGGCTCCAAGGCAACCTATGAAGGGTGATGGGAAGTTGGAGGAGTATTTGGTGGAGTAGAGGTTTGTTATACTAATAGGTGCCTTGGAAGCTTGAGAACATGCTCTAACAGAGTGTTGGTAGGCTTGTTAGAGCTTAGGAGTAGGTGGGAGTAGATTAGGTAGAGATGGCTTGGAATGGAGGGAGTGTAGGTCCTTTTATAGTGGAGAAGAGGAAAAAATAGGTATGGGACCATTAGTGACATTTAGCCCATCGCTGGAAGCGTCGCTGTAGACAGCTCATGCCCGCTCACACCCATAGCTGGATTTACTGGCATGCGAAGAATTAGCAACGGCTATAAGCATCGCTGTAGGTCCAGCTCATGCGTCACTAGCGCCCGCTGCCCCCTCCTTTGCTGCATGAGCTTACGCTCACGAGCTGGCACTATGCTATGTGCATGCGCTCCTCCTCGCGTGCACTCACGCGCCCGCATTGCCGCACGCGTGCGGTGGCACGTGCGTGTGCATAGGCGGCCTGGGCTACGCCACGTGGTGCAGTCTGGGTCGTCCATCTTTTCGTTGTAGGGGCTACTACAGAGGTCGGATTGAGTCGATTTTTGCGTCGTTAGGCTGCAATCGTCGACCCGAATCCATTTGCATGGTCGGATTTGTCATTTGAAGCTCCGAATTATGTCACCTAGTCCCTTGGCCGTTGATCTTCCTCGGACTGCATATGGTGCTACAGGACTCCGATTGAGGCAATTTCGGAGGCGTTGGACTCTGATCGTCATTTTGATCAGATCCATATGATCGGATCGTCAATCTGAGGCTCTGAAATAAATATCCTTCTCTCCTGACCACAAAAAGGACGTAATTAACCTAAATTATATACAACTACTCTAAATGCAGAATGATAAATGCTATGCAATATTTATAACATGAAATTCAAATCTAAGCCTAGGAACATGCATGAATAGACATTTTACCCTCAATAATTGTGTCTACATCAGAAGGCTTATCTCTTTCCCATCCTCACATAACACAAGGAGGAGCCTATGGTATAGATGGTCTCCTTAATGGTAATGGCAAGTTGTTATTCTTGTCATCTTTGCAAAAAAAAAAAGGGTTGTTATTCTTATCTACTTGTAAAAAGCTATTATGTAAGAAACTAATTGAAAAAGTTAAATACATGTATTGTTGAGAAGTGGTTGCTTTCCTGGGGTTTGTGAGAAGGTTCATAACTTGTTTATCAACACTTGCCATTTAAAAATTTTGATTGGCAATTACCCTCTATGAAATAGAGTGACATACCATGCATTCTTTTGTATTACCAAGAGTGCCTTTTTAGGGAAAAAAAGAAAAGAATTCTCAGGAATGTACAATTTCTCTCAAGCTTGTGAATGTGAGTGCAAACTTGGGTCAAAATCTCCTCTTTACTTTTAGATTATGAAGTATTCTACAAAAACAATTGCAACTTGATATGAATCCTCAGCTAATGTTTTAGATAATCTACAATTTCCATACTTCCTCCATCTTTGAACAATTGTAAAGACAGATCATTCAACTATAGCCAACAAATTTTTGAAGTAAAAGTCATCCATAGCTCCAAGTCACACCTCACATAATTGTTGCGTCAAAAATCTTCGTGTTTAAGAAATGATTGCGTCGTAGTATAGTGACGAAAATTGATACAGCATTTAAATTTATAAGCTCGAAAACAAAAGTGAGTCTGAGGTCGTTCGTAGGAAGCAAATTTGGCAAATCAATCACTAATCACAGTATCAAGAATAATATGCAAGTGAAATCAAAATATATGTCAGGAATGTATCTCAGAATATCAAGCATCAAAGTGCAAAAAGAATGGGCTAAAAATGGTGGTTTGAACCACCAAATTAACCCTACAATTAAGCCCTAATCAATATCTCAAATAATCCAATAGTAACCACAACCAAACATCCATAGCAATGTCAGAACCAAGCAAGTAGCCAATCAGACGTCAGAACTAAGGTTTTGATGCCTTATCCTCAAGGGCCTTAGAAGAATTAAGCTAAGGCACAGCACAGAGGCATGAGGCTCAGCAACACTCAAGAATGGCTAAGTGTTGAAAGAGGAGAGGAGGAGCACGAAACTCAAGGCTACAGTGCAAAAACCACCTTCCCCCCTCCTCAGATCTCTCCCTTAGACCCTGATGAACAGTAGCCGAGCAATCGGATCTAGCCCAAACCCATGTGGCGTGAACCGCGGGTGAGGGCATGTGTGGGAGCATATGAATGGGTACCTCACCCCCTGTGCATGCTGAGGCAAAGAGCTAATGTGATGAATTGCTTTTATCTGCCTTCACGAGGTTCCCCACACACGATGTGGGACTATCCTTCTGCAGTTCCTTCGTGTGCAATTGTAGATGATCTCGAAGAATTAGGCTGTTACTGTTGATCTTGGCTACAATTGAGGGTGCAGTTGTGTTCACGAGTAGGTTCTGCACTGCCTGGAGGTGGATTGGTGGTGGTTGACGGCCGGAGCACTACAAGAGGAGGTGGTGGAAGGCGGCTGTCCGGCGATGACCTGGAGATCAAAACATGGGCTAAAAGACCCAGTCAGTATGCTCAGGAGATTCGCGGTGCCCTAAGGAACATAGTGGTGGTGGGATTGAGGTGTCTGGCGGCATGTGGTGCTCAGACGATGACAGGAAAGGTGGCCGGAGTGTGGGTTGTTTGGCGGAGCGGTTGGGTGGTTGTCCAGCCAAATAGAGTTAGGGATTTTGTAGGTGAAGTCGAGGTGAACCTTCTGGGAGTGTTGATGGGGCATTTGGTGAAGTGGAGCGGTGGTACAGACTCACTGGAGTGTGCACCGGAGCTGGAGATGACGACGAGGGTGAGGATGGTGTGTCGGTCGAAAGTGGACTTTGAGGGTGCAAAGAAGGTATAGAGAGAAAGAGAGAGTTTAGGAAGACCTAGGGAGAGCAAGAGAGGCGACAGTGTCTTGCATTGACCGACCAGACTTGAAGAAGACGATGAGGTTCGGTGATGTGTCGACAATGAAGACAAGGTAGAAAACGCTCTCTCTTTGGCCAGAAAGATGTGCAACGAAGAGAGGAGGACAGAAGGCCACCCAATTTGGTGGTTGGTTGGCCAGAAGAGGAGGATGGAGGAGGTCATCAGAGTGCAAGTTGCATTTGGCTAGAGGAGGAGAAGAGAAAGCTATTCCGGTCCAATCTTGGTTGAGGAGGATGCCCTGGACTCGAGGTCTCTTTATAGAGCTCAAAATTGAACTCAAAAGCACGGAAAGAAGCTTGAATTGCCCATAATTTTAGGGAAAAAGAACCCCTAAAATCTAGAGCTTGCCTAAGCTCTAGGTATCTTCGTGGGGTCCTTGAGTTAGTCTAACGGATCGGCAAGATCCTCAAGATCAATCCCTCTAAATTTGGAGGGATTTAGATCTGATTTGAGGGAGAAATCCTCTCTTGAATCTCGCTGCAAGTGTGTTCCCACCAACAATGGCAACATGGACCTTTTTGCAAGAAAGATGATAAATTTAGGGACCAAATCAAAATAAAATTGAAACTTGGGGGGTTAAATGTAAGAAATAAAGTTTTTAAGGGCTAAAATGCAAACTAGGTCATGATAGACTCTGATTGAGCCTAAATTTTGGTGTTAGCGTCAGTTAGAGCCAAGGAATCTAATGGTGGACTTGGATTTGAGTTTTGAGCATGTTTGACTGGGTAATTTGCATAGAAGCCCATATAAGGTCAAATTTTCGTCTGAAACTTTATTCTATGTCAAATTAGATTTAGATGGTCAAACCAAAGGTACCAAACCTATTAGAATATTTTCCTTTGAATTTTAGGATATTTATATTAATTTTATCCTGACCTAAACCTCTTTAATTAAAGTAGGATTGATAATTAGGATTTTAGCACTATTTTCATTCTTGAAATGCGTGAAACCTTGTTTCTTTCTGTGTTGACCCACTTTTTAGACTTTTTTGCTCATTTGACCTTTAATTAACTCCTAAGTGACCCTGTGGTTACTCTGCATTCGTGATGTGCTGTTGAAATTGTAGAATTAGCCTTGATTCCCTATTTTCTTCTCAAATAAGAATTATGTGGAGTTGTGACCCTTAGATGATTAGGTAGGAGCTTATATCATTCAAACCTGACTAAATGTAGCTAGTTAGGGCCCATGATGGTGTTACCATCAATATTACAATACAGGTCAGCTGTAGGTATAAGAGAATGGACTTCAGTTTCCAAAGTTAATGAGTAGAAAGTGAAGAAACTAAGGAGTAGTGCATGTGTCAGTGTGATTTTAAATGATTTACATAGCTTCTTAGTGTATAGAGCATATAAAACAAATTAGAATAACATGGCATACCCTTGGATCAGTGCATTGTGTGTATTCTGATAAAGAATTTGTCCTTTTCGGATTAATAGATGCTTCTGAGGTAGAAAGAAAAGCCACACAATACTAGAAATGTCGAAGTTGTAGTCACCATTTTGGAGCTTCCACTCGCTATAGCTTTCACATCTTTGGTCTTTGTTTTGCTTGGTGAGTCAACTTTTTGAACATACAAGAATTGGAATATCAATAATAGAATTAATGCCTCAACCAGACTACACTATAACCAACATGAATTGAAAGTTTAAGTTTAATGAACAAAATCCAAGGAGCTCATCTTAGGACGATTCCTAAATAGAACAATTTCCATCAACCGTATAAACAACACAACCTGTAATAAACATATTGCTCTTAAATGCTTTATAGTTATGGTTAGCCATTTAAGGTAAAATCCACCTAAGCTATGAAAACAAAAGAGGTTACTTTCTTATACATGTGGTAAAGAGGTTAGCCACATCGCATCTCTCAAAAGAGGTGTTGTCTTTGACTGATGGGAACATTAGCTTGGAAAAGGCTCTCATCTCTCCTAAGCCAATCCTCATAATTTTTGCCTAGCATTTGAAATAAGAGCTTGAAAAAATCTATATCACAGAAATCAATATAGTTGTCATTTTTTTTAGTACCTTGGTGTTATTTCCCATATCTAATTCATCAATAAAACCTGCATTTGTAACCATGTGGTTTCAATGCAAATGTGAAACAAAGGTATTTTTATCTCTTGCTGTTATGGCCACTATATTTTTCAATGTTCCACATAGTAACGCCCTCAATATCTTGCATCTTCTAGGTCACTGGTCTTCCAGAAACACTGAAGTTAATTTAATACACCTTCTCAAAAATTATTTATAGGGCATGACCAGTTATCAATCGTAGACTCTTGATTAATTTGAATCATATTGAAAAGGAAGATAAATAAAGTGAAATCAAAATAGAGAGTGAACTAGTAGAAACTTGTAGGTGATACACTAGGAAATAAGTAGTGAATAGTTCCACCCATTTCTCTGTAATTGCTTGGTCCTCACTGAACTTCCCCACTGCAATTTGCATATGTCATCATCCACAAGAAATAACGACCATCAAGATGTGATTGAGGAGCTATGGAATCTCATCATCCCTCATAGGAATCACAGGCCTAGATCCACCATGACCCTAAGGTGCACCGACACTAGTTCTTGCCCCTCCTCCATAGTAAAATTAATTGTTTGTATGCATTTTCATAAACATCTCTCATGAAAAACCCCAAAAAGGCATTTCCAAAAACACTTCTCATGAAAAATCTCATTGAAGCATTTTGACAAACACCTTGTAAGCAACAAGAAATATAAATCCTTACCATTCAATTTTGGCAAACCCTAGGAATCACTAGAAACCAAGAGATATTGGTTTAGATTGGGGAGAGAGAGTAAGGGATCCCAAGCAATTAGATCTGAGTAATAGATCTAGTTAGAGATTTCTCCTCCTTTCTTAAGTGGATCAAATCCAGATCATGAGTAGATTGTGTTTGATCATGAGCCAATCAAGTAAAAGATTGAGTGTAGATCACAAATAGATCCAGTGAGAGATCAAAAGTAGATCGTGAGAAACAGAGAGGTGACAAATCTGCTTGCAGATCTACAAGAGATTTCTCCTTCTTCGATGATCTCTGATGATTGAATGTGAGCAAGAAATGGTTGAGAGATCCAACTTGCACTTATTCACATTAAGAGAGTGGTGATCGCCAATGTGTAGCAGATCTTCTGATGTGCTGAAAATAAGAGATATATCAAAAGGAAGAGAGGTGACGAGGGTTGAGAAGATTGGGAGGACTGCAGAGCAGCGAGGATTGAGTTGTGCTGGAGTCGGGCGCCCACATACGTACTCATCGTATTCTGATCGGGGTAGGGGTGTTGTGGGGGTGTTGTGGGGATGACGTAGAGAAGATCGATTGGGGATGGAGTTGTGGTGAGGATTAAGATTGGGAGGATTCAGGGTAAATGCGGTAATGACCATTTAATTATGCCATTTAGCTTTATGCCCCCATTACAAGAATCTTCTCACCGTAATTGTCAGTAAGGCGGATATTATTGACATGAGAAAATGACTTATAGTGACAATTGAAGTCTGTCGGTGTAGTTCACCTATCAGTGTAGGTTATATATTTTGTAGTGCTAATACAACCCAATTTATATATTAATATTTATTTATTTTAAAAAGCATCATGCTTAGGGTAGAAACAAGAGAAGGTTGGATTGAATATTTCCCTTTCACTCTCTCAAATCAATTTCCCCCTAAAGCAAAAATTTTACTTCCCCCGAATCTCTCTCTCCCATTACCGTAATATCTCCCCCTTCGACCAATAAAACAAAACCCTACCTTCTCCCTGAGGCCCCATCACCTTCGTCATCACTATCTCCACTTCTCACCAATATTGCTCATCAACTTCAGCCACCACACCTTCTTACAAGGTACTCTACTCTGTCAACATCTTTCCATCCCTCTCATCCCTCACCCTAAACTCCCACCACCCCTTCTCCAACACCTTGCTACCCCACTTCCTAGACCTAACTCGTGTGTACATAAAAATTAAACTTTTGCAAAAAAAATTGTACAATTTTTGCTTTTTCTATTTTAAGTCCACTTCTCCTCCTCCAACATCCAAGAAAGCCTTATAGGGCCCCTGCTACCAACCTTGCCTCCACTGATGCTGACTGCCTTCTCTACTTCACCTCCTCTTCGTCCACATGACATCGCCGGCAATCAGCTTTTCATCCTCCCTCCCCCACCACTTCCTTCACCATTGCTCTGCTGAGTCCTACTCCCCCTTCGCTTCCCTACAAAAGTAGCAACAATAGATGGTTGTCACCACCGCGACTCTGTAGCACCACCAACATACCACTAGCACCTTGACGATGGCCCAACTTGCCCCACCCTCCTTCGATGGTAGCACTGTTGTTGCAGCCCAACAGAGGTACCCCTATGGTACTCAAGTGATAGTGACTTGAGACTTTTTGACTGGGAGGTGCAAATGTAGCAAATCCATAGTCTGTCTTCGAAGTCAATACCATACATAAACCTCCCCGTGCCGAGAACAACCAGTTAAAGGTGAAAGAAAAGATGTCATACTTACCAATTCCCACCTAGTGTAGTAAAAGTATAGTGACATAGACCCCATGCATGAATCTCTTCCTAAAGGTAAACCTTCTTCCTTTAAATTTGAACAAAATTATCATGACTCAATAGAATTTCCACTACAAGAAAAGGCACGAATTACAATGCTTCTGTAGCGACAATTATTAAACTATTGCTAAAGGGAATGAATGGCGACGTTTTTACTTTTAACCGTCGCCGAAGGTAATATGGAATTGGCACTCGCAAAAATTGGGTAGGAAGATTTCTCTACAAATGGAAATGGTTATTGATGAGGTGTGTTTCATCATAGCTAAAATGCTAAAATTAAGCTAGAAGAGAGGTTAAAGCGCTATCAATTAACACAAGAATTGGGTTAAGTGTGGGAATTAAGGAAAATGACCTAAATCATCAATTTTGTGTAGAAAATGCATAATTAAGTCGCTTTTGAGAGATTTTCTACTTAAGTATATAAATGGATGATCTAAATGCAAATTTAACACTAAAATGAGCTTAAAATTAAAAATTAATTGATGGAATTTTTTCTAATATGTTCAATTATTATGCCATAAAAGCTTTAGTGCATTTTGACCACATTAGGACCTTACATTTAGTGATTTACATCTAGGTCATTTTTTCATAAACAAGCATTCACATTTTATTCACTTAAAAGAGGTCAAGGACTTAATTGAAAGTATCTAGGGACTTGGTTACATATTCTTTTACTTATGGGTTTAGCCATAAATTTCCTATCGTTTCACCACTTGGGACTGGGTGCAAAAAGCCCAAAAGACCTACAGGTCCTTTCTCAGCTGTTGTTCTTCACACGAAGAACACAACTCATCTCCACCATCCTTTCCCATCTCCTTCCATTCAACGGTGGATTTTCCACCAACCTACTGGAGTCAGTGTGACTAGCATCGTGACCATTCCTAGACTACATCCTACGGTCACACTTCATCCTAAACCTTCTTGCGCACCTTAGTTTTCATCTCAACCCTTCATTCCCAACATCCTATACCCACTGTTGCCAGTCACTTGAGCCCTTACTACCTATTTAGGACCACCTCAGGTGTCCTTTGGCCCTTTACCCAGCTTCCCCAACATCTCTCGAGCTCGGTCACCTTCATCCACTCTAGTTCCCTCCCCTTCTTCATTCATCTTCGCTTGTGATAGAGGTGGAACTACTCTTCCTCCATTCAATCCTCGCCATTAGGGGTCACACAACACCTGAAGGCGATCCTGGATGTTACGACCTGAACCCCTACCTTAGTAGGGCCTGATGGTAATGCCATCATTTGTCATAACTAACTTAATTTAGTTGGAATCAAATGATAAATGTTCCTAAATGATCGTCTGAGGATCATAATTCTACACTGATCTGGTTTAAGAAGAAAAGAAAATATGGTTAATTATGTTGTTTTAACTGCACATCACAAATGCAAATTAACCACGGGGTTACTTAGGAGTTAATTGAAGGTCAAATGAACATAAAAGACTAAAAAGTAGGTTTACATTGACTGAATCAGGGTTTCAAGCATTTCAAGGGTAAAGATAATACTAAAAACCTTAATTATTAGCCCCACTTAAATTGAAAGGATTTTGGTCGGGATAAAATCAATCTAAACCTCCTAAAAATCATTGAAAAATATTCTAAGAGGTTTGGTACCTTCACTTTGATCATTTGAACCCATTTTGACTTAGAATAGAGATTCATATAGGAATTTATCTTGATTTGCACTCCTATGCAATCTACCCAGTCAAATGTGGTCAATACGCAAATCTAAGTTCACCATTAGATTTCTTGAGTCCAAATTAGGCTAACACCAAAATTTGGACCCAATCAAAATCCATCTTGACCTAGTTTGCATTTTAGGCCCTAAAAATCTATTTCTCACATCTAGACTCCTAGGTTTCAAGTTTATTATAGAAACCCCTTATCTTTGTCGTCTCCTTCACAAAACAGTCTCTATCGCCATAAATAGTGTGAACAGAACTTCAAACCTTTCACCCGCAATCTTAATCTTAAGAGTTCTCCTTCAAATCAGTGCCAAATCCTTCCAAATTTAGTCGGATTGGTTGTGAGATTGTACTCAATCAAGAGAACTAAAGCCTAGACTCCAAATGTGACTCAAATATCGATGGTGGAACTCAAAATTTATGAGATTCAACCTTTCTAATTCAAGCATCAAACTTGCAAACCTGTGGCAAATTGTTGCTCTTTCCTCGTCTATATAAGTCCTAGCATGTTTTCAAGCTAAAATTAGTCCGATTTAGGCCCAAAACACCACTTCCTCCTCTTCTCCAGTCACCTCCGACCGCGACTCTGGTGAGCCTCCTCAACCCCTTTGTCAGGCCGGCCATGGGCCAAATTGATCGTCCCTCCGTCTTCCTCACCAGCCGCAGTAGGAGCTGCCTACCCCTCTCTTCCTTACCGCTCCTTCCACCAGAGAACTTCATCTCCGTCTAGTTCGACGACAAAACTTATTATAATGCAAACAGAAGTCATGTCATTTTATTTATTTACATAATTCTTACTGATTTATTCCAGGTCATTAACTGGGAGACGGTTATTGATATACATCACTCTCTATGTTAAAAAAATGTTCTTTTATTCCAAAAATGAGAATTATATTTACAAAATGAATCTATGAATCAAAGAATGAAAGAATTAGTCAATTATATACCAAAGAATCAATTAATACTCACTACAATGCCTTAAACATATTTACAACTAAATAGGCTTCGAAAACTATGTATGGTGACTCTATGTTAGTTATGTACAACTATGCTAAATAATACCAAGTATAGGTACAAAAATAATTACTAATATACACTAGACTAAATATACTAACATATGCTATTAACTCTAAGAACATATACTCTATATGCAGTAACATATATTATTGTTACTATAGCCTTAGTATAAGTATGTACAAACTTAAAGTAAAAGAATTGTAATTACTAACATAAATATCTACCTATAGTGACGGATCTATATGTCACTGAAGCCTTAGAGCTTATTTATATATACATAAGACTCAGTCAAACATATATCATTCTACTTTATATATATATATATATATATATATATATATATATATATATATCCGTACACATTATATTTAGGGTATATATATATATATCCGTACACATTATATTTATATATTTTATTTATTAACATAAACATATATATATCTATATACATATACTAATATATATATTCATACATCTACACTATACATATACAGTACACACACATAGAGGCTTCACAACACAACTACTCAAAGTCTCCAACACTTAGCCATTTTGGCTCAGTTCTCTTTTGTACATAGCCTCTCAAACACTTAGACGATTTCTCACTCTCTTAGCTTAGCACACACACTGTGATTCAACACTTAGTCATTTTCTTGGTTCAGCTCTCTCAACATAGCCCTTTTAGTGTTCATCTTAACAAAAATTGGACTTGGTTCTAATTACTGTGGATATATTTGGTTCCTGTGCTGATGTGGATATTTGAGCATAAGTAGTATTAACCACTGTAGCGATATTGGGTAATCTAATTTCTTTGGGATATGTACTAAAATGTGGGATCTAAGTGGTGATCTAAATAACCATTTTTAGAGCTTCTATTCTTCTTTTTATCCAAATGATTTCTTGAGATACTATTGTTATTATTGAATATATTTTTGAGTAGATTATTCATTGAATATCTTCAATTGTGATTCATTATTGTGCTCATCTATTCCTAATTGCAATTAGTGTGTGAATTCCACATTTACTCTTTGCGAACGACCTCGGACTCATTTCCTATTTTTGAGCACTTTATAAATTTAAATGTTGTTGCAATTTTTGTCACTATACTACAACATTATATTCTTAAAACGACGATCCTCATATGCAACATATAGTATATATTATATAATTATGTATATATTTATTTATATTATATGCATATAATCTATATGTAAATATAAATAACTATATATAGACTTATTAACATTTTTATAACTGTATATATAACTTATAGTAATTATTATGTACAATAATATATCCATATAATTATTTATTCACTTAGATATTGTACATATTTATATTTATAAGTTAATTAGGTAAATTATTAAGTTAATGTAATCTAAATTAGTTAATTAGTAAAATAATGAAATAAATTATATTATATTTTTGTATATTATAGTTTAAAGTATTTTCAATATATTTATAACCTTATTTATACTATAAACAGTATTTATATTGTATCTATATATAAATCGTGTAAATTAAATGTGTATATATGGAAATAAATCAAAAAAGTAATTAAAAATCTGTGTAATTAAATGTGTATATATGATCTCAGATTTAGCTCGATCGACCTTGAGTCCATTTACAGAGATCCTGTGCCCTAGTACAATGCCATCACCATGAAATGGCTCTTTTCCCAGGATAGTAGTAGGTTTACATCAATACACTGTTTCAGGATCTTGGTAAGGTTGTCAAGACAAGATTGAAAATCGTCTCCAAAAATGGAGAAGTTATCCATAAACACTTCCATGTAATCCCCAATCATGTTAGAGAAGATGGCCATCATACAATGCTGAATGTCGCTGGTGCATTGCAAAGGCCAAAGGGCATCCACTTGAAGGCGAATGTTCCGAAGGGACATGTGAAAGTGGTCTTGTCTTGATCTTCCGAGCTAATCGCTACTTGATTGTACCCAGAGTATCCATCCAAAAAGCAAAAGAAACTACGTTCGGCTAACCGTTCTAAGATCTAATCAATGAACGGTAAAGGAAAGTGATCCTTCTGGGTAACCATGTTTAGTTTTCTGTAATCTATGCAAACCTGCCATGATGTTATGGTGCAGGTTGGGATGGATTTGCCCTTATCATTTTTCACGACGGTGAGTCCTGCTTTCTTAGGCACCATATGGATCAGACTCACCCATTGGCTGTCAGAGATTGGGCATACAATGCCGGCATCCAACCATTTAATGATCTCCTTCTTAACAACCTATAGCATATTCGGGTTTAGCTGTCTTTGAGGTTGTCTCGAAGGTTTCACCCCCTCATCCATGTAAATGTGATGAGTGCAATATGAGAGGCGAATACCGCGGAGATCAGCAATGCTCCACCCTATAGTAGCCATATGGTCTTGTAGCATAGAAATCAGTTGATGCTCCTATTCTTGGGTTAAGTGAGCACTAATAATGACCGGGTATGTCTCACTTTTGCCCAAGAACACATATTTAAGTGAATCAGGTAGGGGCTTCAATTCAATCATGAGTGGGTCGGAGTCAGAAATGGGAATAGGAGGAGCAAAATTGAAGGTGGGAATCTGATGATCCGAATGTGCTTGAATTCCCGCTAATTCGCTACCTGTAAGATAGTCGGTCGTGACTGTGTTAACAGGAAACCTATTAGTTGTGGTCATGTCTTCTTGCAACAACAGGGGTGATTCAGAAGTGTGTGGATCAGGATAGCTAGAGTCAGGGGTGTTGTGGTCAGAAACACACCCTAAACAATCGAATCCTCGGGGAGATATGTGCAGTGCAGTGGTCTTAGTCCCGTGTGGATCGAGGTCCAAGAACCTTGATAGTGCAGACGAATGAGACATTGGGTCGTCACAAAGGAGCCCAATGTTACCACAGTATACTGAATCTTCGTCTTCACCATCCTCCTCAATTCGATCACAATCGAAGTTCCTTGATGCCTTGAATATGTCAAGTCGAAGTCGCTCATTACCTAGGGCTATCTTCATACACCCGGATGCACAATCAATGTTTGCTCGGGCTGTTGCCAGAAATGGATGACCTAAAATAATTGGTGCATCACAGAGATTAGGAGGAAGCTCCATATCAAGAACGAAAAAGTCTGCGGGGGAGCAGAATCCACGGACTTTTATGATCACATTCTCAACCACCCCCTTGGTGTTTTCACTAATCTATCAGGCAGCTGAATTGTGACCGAGGTGGGTTTTAACTCCCCGAATCAGAATCGACCATATACTTCAATGGGAGTCAGGTTGATGGATGAACTCAGATCAAGAAGGGCCCGATCAAATGGAGAATCCTGCAAGAAGCAGGATATGAGTGGGGTACCAGGATCTTTTTTCTTCGACAGTAAGTTGGCTAGAATCACAGCGCTAGCCTCCTTTGACAGTACCACTTGTCATCCAATTCTCGACTGTCGCTTCGAGGTACAGTAGTCCTTAAAGAACCTAGCGATAGCGGGGATGTGATCAATGGCCTCGAGGAGAGGGACCTGAATATGTACTTCCTTGAACATAGACTTCAGGTCCTCAAAATTCCACGTGTCCTTCTTCCATACTACATTTTGTGTTAGAGCCTTGGGAAAAGGAACAGGAATCTCAGGGTCAAGTGGCCTCTTGCCCTTATCCACCGTAGGTGGCTCCTCAGATGGAGTCGAACCATCCTACGGTGGAGGGCAAGAAAAATCAGGACCCACCTGCCTATATGGTGGGTCGAATGTCTTCCTTCCACTCCTCAATGAGACGGCCTTCGCATTGGCCTGCTGTCCATAAGGTGGTGGAGGAGCGGAAGGGGCAGAGTATGCAGGGTTTTGTATGAAAGGCAGTTGGCCTTAGGCATAATCAGGTGGCATAGGAGGCACTTGTAATATGGTGTGTGCCTGTCCCTGTGGTGCCTGAAACCTAGGTGGGGCGCCCTGGTTCTGCACATATCGTGGGTTTGGGACAGGTTGGGAGGGCAAGGCTCCCTAGGTCCTATGCTCATGTAGCAACTGGTTTTGCGTGTTTTGTATGTTTTGTATCTGGTCAGCCATCGCCTTCATGATCTACAAGTTATCCTGTGTAGACTTTCGCATCGATTCTTGCAACTCCGCTTTTAGTGCCTCCAAATCGGCTTACTTTGGATGGTGCTTGGCAACTTGATGCAGTGGCTGGTATATAGAATGGGGTTGCTACTGCTAAGATGGGAATGGCTGCTGCCTAGGGTACGTGTTCTGCGCATTCCCGTACTGCCTAGTCTGGTAGTGTCGATCTTGATGTGGTCTCTGTGAGTTACCTGACCAGGAGAAGTTTGGATGCTGGTGACAACCAGGGTTATACGTCTCTAAGTACAGGTTAACACCCATATCCCTGAGCAGCACTGACGTGTTCGTAGGCCAACGACATCTGAGGCGTATATTCATCAAGGGGATACGTGTTAAAATCATCGTGTGCTGTGTAACCTTGATCATACGGTGCCAGATCGGGATTGTTTGCGGGATCTTGATACATAGGGTCCCATGAATACGGAGGACGTGCATCCCGAGTGAGAAGATTAACTCGAGCAGGAGGGGCTTAGGGTGCATAAGAAGATTTAGGAGCAGTAGAGCTTCCGGGCAGCTTCGGTCAAACACGAAGTACTTCATTAATTTTCTTTCCCAGCTGATCCATCTTACCCAGCTCCTTTGCGATGATGCTCATGTTAGCTCGGATAGACTCTGCTTGAGCCTCATGAACACTCACTCGCTGCTGTCCAGGTCGCTGGAACTGGTTCATCGACGCAGCCTTCATTGAATTCTCCGCTAATGACTCGAACAACTCAAATGTGTTGTTCTCGTCTTTAGCGAGGAAGTTCCACCACTGGATGCATCGGCTAGGTACCGATTGTTGGTGCTAGAGCACCGCGATCGTTTGTTTTGATGATAACAAAACACGTGTCATTTAACATTTGCACTTGGAGTGTTAGATTTTAGGTCAATTGCAAATGGAGACGTGATTAGACGGAGTTCGAGCTCGCATCCAGGACGGATTGGAGGAGCTTGATGGAGAATAGAGGAGATTCACGAGGAGCGATAGATTGAAGATGGAAGGACAAGAAGAATAGGATAGAATTCTGTTTATTTCCTTCTTGTAATTTTGTCTTTATTTCCTTGCTCTTTTTGTTCCTCAGAACATCATGCTAAAGAGCCTCAAAGTACCCTAATAATAGTCCTAGGAACACCTGCACAACCCTAGGACACTTAGGTTTTCTGTAGAGAACTTAGAAAACCAATATAGGGTTCAAACAGCTTTTTCAGATGTCTAATTCCAAAATCAGACGTCTGATAATATGTTTTAAGACGTCTGACTGTTGATTCAAACATCTGATAACAATTAGGCTGGACTTAGCTAGTTCTATCTGATGAAATCTGACGTTCATACCTTAGTCCAAACGTCTTAAAAGACATCCGATGGACTTGCTAGACATCCAATTAGTGGACCGTTGGCTGGCTTAACAAACTCTGAAGAATATGACCGTTAGAGCCTTATCTGACGTCCTTAAGCCTTTCCGGACGTTTGATAAATGACCGTTTTACCTCGGCTGACTCGAAAATCTCTTCTTAGAGATTTTCTAGTCGTTGCAATCTCTTGGAAATCCATTCCCGCAGAAAAGTAGGTTTTCAGACGTCCAGACATAGTGCTAGACGTCCTGTATGTCGTCTGATGGACTTGCACTAGAACCCTGTTTAGATCTTATTCAAGTCAGGAAGAAACCCGCCTAAAATTAGACGTCTGACTTTGTTCCCAGACGTCTTAAACTGGTTTTCCAGATGTCTGATGCTAGGATTAGACGTCTGATAACCCTGTCAGTGCAATCATTGTTCCTGATTTCGGCCTGATTCTCTTGTGCTTTGCACCCAACGGCTATGGAAGCTTTCCAAAGCCTTCCAAAGCTTTCCTAAGGCCTCTATAAATAGAGAGGAACCTCTTGCACAGAAACACACCTAGATACACAAGACACACCTAGTAATACACTTTCACACCATTTTGTGTCTCTTGATCCTAAGAAGAAAAGCTCTTACTCTCCAAGCTCAAGTTCTTCATCTTGAGAGCATCAAGCCTTTGCGCACTCGCTCTCCCACCGTAGTTCACGAGGGCGACGTTGCACCGTCGTGTAGCTCACGCACCCACGTCATCGATTTGACGCACTCCTTCCAAAGGGAAGCATCTTAATTCATATAGAAGCTTAGGTTAAAAATTGCTTTGTTGGCTCTATAGGGTTGTTGTTATTTTATCTTTGTTCTTTGGTTGGGTATTCGCTTTGCGAATTCCCGTGTCCTTCGTGGGACAAAATCCTTCTCGTGAAGAGAAGGGATTTTGAGGTATGCTACCCTCGTATAAAGTAGCGTGGTTGTAATTGAGGTTGAATCACCCTCGTTTAAGTGATTCCTTTAGTGGATTTGATCAACCTAGTTGATTGGAAAATCCTAACTCGAGAGGGTTAGGTGGTGGTTTTCACCCGATTTGGGTTTCCACCTAAAAATAATTGTGCACATTGTGTGATTGAATTTTTTTTGTGAGATTGTTTATATTCTATTCTGCTATTATTACGTCACCCCCTCCTAGTAGGGAATCTACAATTGGTATCAGAGTAGGTTCTTGCGAGATCGAAGTAACACCCGGCAAGAAGATCATGGAGGGGAGCATATCCGCAATTAGAATCTCCGAAGGGCAGTCCATCGTCCGACCACCCTATTTCGACGAGAGGGACTTCAGATAATGGAAGTTGAGGATGAAGACGTGGCTCCAAGCCACTGAGTTCGAGATATAGGGATGTTGCGAAACCCCATACGAGATCCCGAAGTGACCCCAAGGAGGCTACTCGCAGCTGCAGATTCGAGAGCTTCACTCAACGCAAAGGCAATGAATGCCCTGTATTGCGCGTTGAGTTCGAAAGAGTTGGAGCAAATCCAAGAGTGCACTACCGCCCACCAGATATGGAGGAAGTTAGAAGACACTCATGAAGAGATGAGTTCGGAGGAAGAAGAAGAATCAGAGAAAAAGAATGAAACCGTTTGCATGGGTTTCATGGCAATCAGAGAAAGAGACATCGACAGCGAAAGCGACTCCGACAATGAGGTAAACCCAGATTTACAAGACGCTTTTACTGAGCTTTTTGAAGTTAGTAAATCACTAAAAATAGAAAACAATAGCATGAAAAAGAATCTTAGTTTTCTTAGAAGTGAAAATGAAAGATTAGAAATAAAACTTAAGGACCTAGAAAGTAGCTCTAGTCCTAAGGATAATAACCTGTTATTAGAAAATAAAGATTTAATCAATGAAAATACTAAATTGATTGAGGAAAATGCTAGTCTAAAATTAGAAATTTCTGATTTAAAGACTAAGATGAATATTATAGAAAATGAACTTGCATGTCTTAGGGAGAAATCAAATAAATTGATAAATAGGGTAGATAACCTATATAGCCCTAAAGTTGAGAAAGGATCTCCGTCAAGGAGACCCGCTAACAGATCCAAATGCAAGCTCACTTGGATACCAAAGAAAGAATTGGAATCTTGTTTTTTAGGTTTCAAGGATAACTACAACACGAAGGACTGGACTTACAAGCTCTAGGATGGTCAACTCGAGTTGGGAGAACCAAGGAGTAGACCAAGGAGGAGAACAAGAAGACCGACGAGACGGCGAACAAACGATGGACCTGCCGCACGTCAACCACCAGACTAGAGACCGACGTCGATGCTCGGGCCTCCAAGCTACGGATGGGAGCCCCATCCGATGTGACATCCACCACCACCATTTGGGCCATTTTATTGGCCATGGTAGGTGAGGTAAAAATTCTTTACCCTATCTTTTTATCATTAGCATCTAGATAGGGGGAGTTAAAAAAAAATTATGAGCTAATTCTCAATTTTTAAGGGGGAGTTGTATGTTAGTTAAATTTCCTTTAGTAAGGGGGAGAAGAAAAACAGCTATCTTGTTGTTACAAAAAGGGGGAGGACATTACTTTTGTTAAAAGAAATTCATAGAAGAGCATGTTTTAAGGGAAAGTTATAGGAAATTTAAAATCAATCAAACCTTTTTGATAATGTCAAAAAGGGGGAGGATTTTTTGCATGATTATTTAAGATTTTGTCATCATCAAAAAGGGGGAGATTGTTGGTGCTAGAGCACCACGATCGTTTGTTTTGATGATAACAAAACACGTGTCATTTAACATTTGCACTTGGAGTGTTAGATTTCAGGTCAATTGCAAATGGAGACGTGATTAGACGGAGTTCGAGCTCGCATCCAGGACGGATTGGAGGAGCTTGATGGAGAATAGAGGAGATTCGCGAGGAGCGATAGATTGAAGATGGAAGGACAAGAAGAATAGGATAGAATTCTGTTTATTTCCTTCTTGTACTTTTGTCTTTATTTCCTTGCTCTTTTTGTTCCTTTGAACATCATGTTAAAGAGCCTCAAAGTACCCTAATAATAGTCCTAGGAACACCTGCACAACCCTAGGACACTTAGGTTTTCTGTAGAGAACTTAGAAAACCAATATAGGGTTCAAACAGCTTTTTCAGACGTTTAATTCCAAAATCAGACGTCTGATAATATGTTTTAAGACGTCTGACTGTTGATTCAAATATCTGATAACAATTAGGCTGGACTTAGCTAGTTCTATCTGATGAAATCTGACGTCCATACCTTAGTCCAAATGTCTTAAAAGACGTCTGATGGACTTGCTAGACGTCCAATTAGTGGACCATTGGCTGGCTTAACAAACTCTGAAGAATATGACCGTTAGAGCCTTATCAGACGTCTTTAAGC
This sequence comes from Thalassia testudinum, assembly GCA_037157565.1. Taxonomy (NCBI): domain Eukaryota; kingdom Viridiplantae; phylum Streptophyta; class Magnoliopsida; order Alismatales; family Hydrocharitaceae; genus Thalassia; species Thalassia testudinum. The sequence goes on along the minus strand of JAZHRO010000036.1, from coordinate 124,281,417 downwards.
CTTTCCAGACGTCTGATAAATGACCGTTTTACCTCGGCTGACCCGAAAACCTCTTCTTAGAGATTTTCTAGTCGTTGCAATCTCTTGGAAATCCATTCCCGCAGAAAAGTAGGTTTTCAGACGTCCAGACATAGTGCCAGACGTCATGTATGTCGTCTGATGGACTTGCACTAGAACCCTGTTTAGATCTTATTCAAGTCAGGAAGAAACCCGCCTAAAATCAGATGTCTGACTTTGTTCTCAGACGTCTTAAACTGGTTTTCCAAACGTCTGATGCTAGGATCAGACGTCTGATAACCCTGTCAGTGCAATCATTGTTCCTGATTTCGGCCTGATTCTCTTGTGCTTTGCACCCAACGGCTATGGAAGCTTTCCAAAGCCTTCCAAAGCTTTCCTAAGGCCTCTATAAATAGAGAGGAACCTCTTGCACAGAAACACACCTAGATACACAAGACACACCTAGTAATACACTTTCACACCATTTTGTGTCTCTTGATCCTAAGAAGAAAAGCTCTTGCTCTCCAAGCTCAAGTTCTTCATCTTGAGAGCATCAAGCCTTTGAGCACCAACTCTCCCGCCGTAGTTCACGAGAGCGACGTTGCACCGTCGTGTAGCTCACACACCCGCGTCATCAATTCACTGCACTCCTTGCAAAGGGAAGCATCTTAATTCCTATAGAAGCTTAGGTTAAAAATTACTTTGTTGGCTCTGTAGGATTGTTGTTATTTTATCTTTATTCTTTGGTTGGGTATTCGCTTTGCGAATTCTCGTCTCCTTCGTGGGACAAAATCCTTCTCGTGAAGAGAAGGGGTTTTGAGGTACGCTACCCTCATATAAAGTACCGTGGTTGTAATTGAGGTTGAATCACCCTCGTTTAAGTGATTCGTTTAGTGGATTTGATGAACTTGGTTGATCGAAAAATCCTAACTCGAGAGAGTTAGGTGGTGGTTTTCACCCGGTTTGGGTTTCCACCTAAAAATAATTGTGTACATTGTGTGATTGAATTTTTTTGTGAGATTGTTTATATTCTATTCCGCTATTATTACGTCACCCCCTCCTAGTAGGGAATCTACACCGATGTGTGTCGTCTAGCCCATGGTAGAAAATCTGAGCTAAGTGCCATTTGGGCACACCACGGTGCGAGCATTTCCTCAGGAGATCATGAAATCGGTCCCAGGAATTATGCAACTTCTCCTCAAGTCCTTAGGAGAAAGTCATAACCACACGCCTCATCAAGTTCATGCGACCGATCGGGAAGAACTTCTGTAGGAATTCACATCGTAATTCCGGCCATGTTCCAATCGGCTTCTTGATGGTTTTGAACCAGTATGAAGCTTTATCCCTGAGAGAAAATGAAAATAGCTTCATCAGAACAATTCCAAGATCTATGTTCCTGGGTCGAGCCATTTCCGCAATTCGACTTAGGTCCTCTAGATGATGGAATGGATCCTCGTTCGAGTTTCCATAGAAGTAATTTTGAATCAGCCCAATTAGATTGGGCCTGAGCTCGAACTCGTCTCTGCCTGTGGGAGTCTAGACTAGAGGTGAGACAATCTGTGCTGCCAGATCATAGAAATCCTGAAGCTGTTCTCCTCGTGGTGGATGCAGCATTCTATCCAAAGTGTTCAAGATACGGTCTATACTTTGTTTCTGCTGTTCCTCAGATTCAATGACCCGGGCTTCCAAACAAGCCATCGGGTCCAAATTTGCTAGATCCTAACCAAGTCGGGTTCCAAGGTTAGCCATTACGGCTAAGCAGATAGAAGAAGAGGGTGGGGGAGAAGATGGCCCGAGCGAAGTGACTTGCCTTCTTGGGAGCGGCTCCCAAGGTTCAACCAATTGAGGTCTGAGTGACCTCCTTCCTCGCATGCACCAACCAACCCTTAGGTTGGTGTAGACAGCCAGACAAGGCTAAGGCCATGTCAATCAAATGGTCCTTATGATCAAATGACCAGATTTTTCATTTAAAATTCTAATTCCTGAAGAGAAAATTCGTTGTTCAACCGACTGAAAGTAATTCCCACCTCTCAAGCTAACCCAGCCAGTCTGGTTACAAGGGGACTACAGGAAGGTTCTTCCTTCGGCTTACGCCTCTGGTTCCGTTACCCTTTAGCCGTGATCATTTGACACTACCTCGTAGACTTAGTCACCAGGTTTGGCAAGAGCAGTTGAAACCACCCAGTAGTACGACAATGAATTCGAATTTAAAAATAATTTTAACACATTTTTATTCTTCAATGGGGTTTATGGTGAGTGGTCCACAAGGTGACCAAGCTCACCGGCTAAACCTTAGACTTGATCAAGTCTATTCTAGCCCAAATGTGTGGTCTCTAGAGTGTAGCCCTAAAGGTGTAACCTAGGGTTCATGCAATTCTAGGGTTTTTTTTTCTTTCTTCTTCAGCAGACCACGAAAATAAGAATAATTCTTTAATAAAAATTGGAATCAGAATAAGTTGAAATTCGGTAAGTAGATTCCTTTTTCAATTATCTTTTTAGAGAATATTTTTTTGTAATTTTTACTATTTCAACCGAATTTATAGAGATTTTTAAATGTCAGGGGGTTAGATCTGAAATTTTCACCCCTGGTGGGTTTGTTGCTTTGAAATAGTATCAAATGATCTTCCAAAATTCTAGAAAAATATGTAAATTAAAGCCAATGAGATCGGCTTTCAAACCCCACCATTTTTATTTAAAACAAATTCGCAGATTTCTCGGAATTGATTTTTGAATTTTGAAAATTTTCAAATCTGGGTCAGTTTGACCCTCTTGCACTTCATGAATTTTTAAAAATTTTCTACTTTGAATTTCTTTAAATGAATAGTTTCGTTATGAAGGTATATCCCAAACTTCAAAATTTTTTGCTCATTAATTTTTCAGAAATTTAATTTTTAAGTCAATATTTGAAATATAGCTGAAAATCAGAGAATGGTGGGAAAGCTTTTAAAAGGTGCTTGAATTCAAAATTCAAACTTTCCACCAAAATGATTTTTTTTTTTCAAAAAGTTTTGATTTTTTTTAAGGGAAAATCTTTTTCTTTTCAAATTTTTTTTTCTTTTTTTTTCAAGCAAACTAGCCTAAGATTCAAACGGAGACCTAATCTAACTACCTAGACTTTTTTTATTTTCTTTTACGAAAATAAATAGGCTTTTTTTTCCAAATGAAGTTGCTAAAAGGAAATCTAACCTAGGGTTCGAAAAAAGGAAATTCTAATCCAAGAGGAGATGTGCACCTGATGATTTTTCTACACCCGATGTGTGCGTAGATCCCATTTTTCCTGCTTTCCTGCACATCCAACAAACATGCAGAGAAATATTTGTCACTAAAAGCTCAAAAGATCGAAATCAATTCTGTTGCCTCCCCGCAACGGTGCCATTTGACTGATGGCGGTTCTTGCGCATGTTTTGGAAATAGAGATCTCATCGTAGTATAGTGCACGAAAACACTCATCAAGAATAATTTATAAAATAACGAGACTTGAGTCCTGATCATTCGTCTCTGAGAGGCATTTAGAAAATGTAGATTTGAATTCGATCTAGCTCGCTCTACTTATTCAAAAATGCATGCCAATTTACAATAATTCATATTGATGCACAACATGCTTAGTTGCAAAAGAATACAAATTTCGCGCATGCAACTTTAACCACAAGGAAATATGGCAATCAGCTCATGGTGATTTTCACACATAGACATAGAGATATATAAAAGATGAGTTCATTGATTGCATCATGGTGGCTATAGAGTGAAGCTTGCGGAAAGCTTGAAAGCAATAACTTAGCTAATAGAAAACAACTGCATACATGAATCTATGGGGGGGATTATATATGCATCATTGGGGGAGAATATGGAGCTACACTACTAAGCAATAGTAAAGTAATAAATCTACGAAGAACTATTCTACTTAGCTAATAGAATAAGGGCATTCGGAGGTGGCTCCGATGGCCTTTGACTTGGTTGAGAGGAGGGGCAGCCAATGGTGCTTAGGCCGACTCTTGGAGAGAGGTTGGAGGTGATCTAGGCCTAGTGTGGAGGTAATGGAGATGGAGGTGGAGTAATGGAGGTGGAATGAGGCTAAAACTAGATGGAAGGCTAGATGGATGCAAATTTCCACCCAAAGGTCCTTTAAGTAGACCCAAGGGAGCCTCTCTAGAGAAGTGTGGAACTCTCTAGAGAGGCCTATGGTGGGAGCTCGTGGGAGAGTGAGAGAGAGGATGGATGGGTGGTTTTCAGATCCACATTTGGTGGATCTAAAAATTGAATGCATATTGGTTGCAATTTTTAGCAACCAAGGCAACAACACATGGTAGAGAGTTCTAGAGAACTCTAGGCTAGGTATTTTGATGTAGATGGTGTGTGTGGGTGTGTGTGGGTCGAAACCTAGGTGGCTAGGTTGATCAGGTTAGGTTCTAGTGGGTTTAAGTCAAGGTAGGTCTCAAATTAGGGTTGTAAACCCTAATTCATTAAGGTAAAATGCAATTAAAGTTGATACAAGTTTAATTGGATGTGTGAAACCATAATTGAGAGTAAAAAACTCAATTAAGTTAGGTCTTGGTCAATTGGACTCTCACTAAGTCCAATTGGACAGTGTATGCTGAGATCAGGGCTCAATTGGACTCAATGAGTCCAATTGAATAGCCTGATGGAATTGACTAAGATCCAAGTCAATTAGGTTTAGTGATGACCTAATTAGGTCCTTAGGGAGGTCTAGAGGTGATGTACTATGGTTAGGTCACCTTAATTTAGGTTCTTATGGGGTTGGAATTGTGTTTAGGGACCTAGGAATTCAAGATCCAAGCTTGAATTCAAAAATAGGAACTAGAGAGCAGTTCCAGACGTCTAACAATAGTGTCAGATGTCTTAAAATGAAAAGTCAGATGTCCAGACTTGTTGTCTGGACGTCCAAATAGAAGCATGGAAGAGTTAAGGTTCTGTCTGCAAAAATTGGACGTCAAGACCAAGTGTTTGGATGTCTTAAAATGCTGCAGAAGTGGGTTTTAGGTGTGCAGGTTGTCGCTGAGGGTTCAGGACGTCATGTAACTCATCTGGACGTCCAAATAGAGGTTGGAAATAGGGTTTTAGGGCTTCCTAAGGTACAGTGACCTAATCTAAGGGTGGCTAAGTCTTGGGGAAGCTTTTAGGCTGTCTTAGGGCTAGGATGGACCTAAGTTCTTCATAATTTACTGCTTTATTCCTACTTAATAGAATAGCATACCTCAACCCCTTACATTATTGTCTACTACATCTTATTATAGGTCTTCTGCTCTAGCTCTACTGCAACTCTGGCTTCAAGTCTAGCTTCAGATTCAGTCTCAGATCCAGCTCTTGAGCTTCTTATATCCTGTAATTTATATAATGTACCTAATTAGTATATTATAGCATCATTCTATGAATAGTTATAGGAAGAATAGTAAAGATGCAAATAATGCTTATGCATGCATGAACTACCCTAACTTATGCTAAGTCCTAGCCTAATTTAGGTCAATTAAGATCTATGATCGATGCACAATCAAGGGGTTGGATCCCTATTGAGCATATTCACTGGGTTTTGAGAGAGTGAGAGAAGAGAGAGAGTTATATCATGTAGGCCACTGGGCCTGAGCATGCGTTGCATAGGCCTAATTGGGCTTGGGACTGTACATAGTTAAGTCAATAATAACCCGCACCTGAGCTTACCTAGGCGTAGATCCTGCGAAAATTGGGCCTAAAAATCCAAAATTTTTTAGGTTTGAGGGTGAATTTAGTGGGCTAAGTTAAAGTTAGATTGACTAAGAGTGTGTAACGCGTGTGTGTATATGTGTTAAGTGTTGATACTGTGTTGCGTTATTAAGCAAAGTGTTGTGCTGTGTTGTGTAAAAGACTTAGTATTTGTGTGTTAAGTGTTGGGTCGTGTTAATACATATGTACTGTATATATAGATACATATTTATGTTAGTGCTAAGTGTTTGTATTATAGTATATATATGTACATATATAACAGTATAGTATGTATATATATTAAATATTAATACATTAGCTTGTTATATATATATATCATAGGAGTTATGTATATAATGTTATAAATAAGTATTTAGAGTAATATTTTTACCTTATTTTTATATATATTTTTAAGGTTCTTATATACATATACATATATATATATATAAGTAGTGATATGTATATATATTAATAGTAGGTATATATGTTAGTATATTCATATAATTAATGTTATAGCTGTATATGTATATGATAGTTAGTACAGATACTTAGATAATGAGTATATAATTAACTTAGATTAGTTTAATTAACTTAGATTAGTTTAGAGTAGTTTTTGATGCCCTTAGACTTGTATATATTCTTGAGGCATTGTCATTGACTTCAATTCATTCATTCTTGTACGTAATTAACTTAGATTACTTCATTCTTTGATTCTTTCATTCATAATTTATACTGTTGTAAATAAACTTAACGTTTTTAGAATAAAGATATTTTTGGATGATAGAGAGTGATATATATCAATAACTGACTCCCAGTGAACAACCTGGAATAAAATAAATAAAAATTGTATATAAATAAATGACATCCATTTGGATTGCGATACTATACTACAATACGATTAATTAACTCTAATTAACTAGGGATCCAGATGGCACATCAGTTATGCAACTGTTGTAATTGTAGTTATGCGACATTTTAAAAGTACCTCGCTATTATTTAGGTAGGAAAAGCATGTGTGCAAGATGTTCTGGGAAGGTGTGCATTTCAAAATGTTATTTTATTAAAATACCTGAAGGTTTTTTGAGAAACCACCGCCAATAATTGAGGAGGCGCAAATTTGGAAATGTTATTTTATTAAAATTGGCGATGATTTTTTTTAAACCACCGCCAATACTGGCATATTAGGGTTGTGTTTCGTCCAATCGCCTCACTTCTCTTCGTGAGAGTTAACCTCTATCCACCTCCTCATCGCACAATCCATCCCTCCACTTCCTCACCGTCCGTCGCATCAGCTAGTCGCTGCCACTACCCACGCCATCTCATCCTCGCCGTCGAGTCCTTGGTCCTTAGTAGTACTCCTCTCCTCACCCGCTCCACCCAGCCACCTCCATCTCCACCTTCCCTCCTCCGCCGTCCGCCCCCCTGTCGCCTCCACCTGTCCTCGCCCATCCCCTCCCCTACCTCCTCCACCAGCCATCCACCATCACCTAGTCACTAGCCCCCTCCTCCATCTGTCGTCGTCCTCCTCCACGTACTGCCCAGCCACCAGTCCCCTCGTCCTCCACCTTCCCCTCCTCCATTTCCCATCCACCACCCCTCCTCCAATGCCCATCCTCTAGCCGTCCTCCTCCTCCCCCTTCCCCTCCTACACCCCCTTCCCCTAACCCCCCCACCGGAAACTGCCCCCTACTTTTTTTTTAGTTTACTATTTTTTAATTTAATTACATGTAAAATTGAATTAAATAAATATGTTAAATATTAATTTAACATGTTTACATTGTTCTAAATAATTAATTAAATTACATGATAACTTGTTCATTTTAGTTACATGTTAAATGTCATGTTAATTATTATGCAATTTGCAACTTGTTTGTTTAATCATGATAAGTAGAATCATGCTAATTAAATGTCAATTAAATTAAATGTTCCTCTTAGATTAGGTTAGCATGTTAGATTAGGATCTTGAGTTTCATCAGTTAGTGTTTAGGATGTTAAGTACATAGATTCACTATGTACTAAAATGAAGCACTATTAATGAAGGTCTTCCAAATTTTGATGTCATCGTACATAGATTTAGATTTAAGTCCTCATCAATCTATTCATTTGCTTCTTGAGTTCTCCCTACTAGTATAACAGTACTTTCTAGTAATTTAAAAAATGATACTAAAGGTATACAAAACAGACATAAGCCTCGTGCTATGCAATTTGAATCTAAAACATATGATTAGAATTAAGATGTTGGTTTGTGTTAAATCACTTTTAAAAATTGAGAGTTTAATTTGGAGGAGATTAAGATTTAGGTTTGTGTTAATTATGTGGTTAGGATTAGGGTTAGGATTTGGGTTTTGATTTTATGGTTTAGGGTTTAGGATACATGGTTAGGGTTAGGTTTAACAATTATGATTTAATCAGGGTTTAAGAGTTAGGGTTAAGTCGAATTACTAACAAACCCAAAGAAACATGTAGAAAACTTAACTCATTTCCTTCTTATTTTATTAAATTAATTATTTAAGTTATTAATAACATAATAGTTAGTTATTTAATTTGTTTTATATTTTTGAAATTACAGGTCGTTCACGCGCGATAGTCACTTTTTAAGTCTTTAGAGGTATAATTTAAAATTTTCTAATTTAATTTTGTGATATTTTAGGATCATGTTAGATGTGGGGTGTGCCCACATATATATTATTGTAGTGAATTAATGGTGGGGTGTGCCTACTTTTCTATCTTTTATTTGTAAATTTAGGATTTTAGATGTAAGGTATGCCCACATATATTTTTTTTATGCATTTACATATTTTGTTTGTTACATTTTTAATGTAGGTGTACCCACTTTTATTTCTGCATGTGTGGTGTGTTATTTTGAAATGCAGGTTTATCGAAAAAATAAAAAATTAAGAGGAAATTCTACTAATTTTTTTTTTAAATTCATTAATGTTCAATATATTGGTTGGTTGGTGGTTTATTGGGTTATGATTAGGTTATTTTAGGATTATGTAATTAAAACGTAAATTATTATAATTGTTAGATAAACACACTTGCTTAATTTTAGATGCACGTGAGGCCAAATAGTAGGTATTTTAAACCCTAGGGTAAAACTTGTCAGAGTCAAATTATGTCAAAATACTCATCTGTCAAGACTTATGATCATGTTATACAAACAATGCAGTAGTATATGTATACCTCACTTATATGTATGATGCTTTGTCTTTATATCATGCCATAAGTGTTGATCGTCTTTAGTTCGATGAAGTACCGAGCTAAAAAGGGTCCTTGAAGATTTAATCACAACTTAGGGTTGTTATATGTAACCAGTGTCTGGAGGAATTTTAGTAGCATCTTCTTGCTCTTCTCTGGTATACCAACTAATCTTATCTACGTTCATGAAGCACCCTCAATTGGGAGTTATTAGGAATGTAGAAAAGGTTAGTCTTGGGGGTATATTGGAGAAGTATGTGGAAATGCTGCCAAAATTTCTCCAAACACTGGTTACATGTAACAAGTAACGTTGTGATCAAATCTTCAAGGATGGGCTATTAAGTGAAAACTTTCATTAAAATGCACACATCATCCCTACATTTGTTTCTAACTTGTTGGTGGTTTACTGTAAATTTTAGGTTAGCATGGATAAGTCATGGATTGGTTTAAGGACCTTGGATTACACTCAATATAAGAGTGGAGTCCTTTCATTCATAGATTGGGACTTCCATGAGGATAGGAAATAATATAAATGAGAAGAACATCTGGAGAAGATATTTTGTCCGTGTAGGAAGTGTTTTAATGGATTCGTTTAGGATAGAAACACTGTGTTTGAGTATGTAATTTGCAATGGTTGGTGGCAGCATTACACGAAGTGAACACATGGAGAGGAATCGACAGAGGAGGTCATAGGGAATGCAATGGAAGTTTATGACTCTAATGATGATGTTGAAGGGAATCAAATTGATGAAATGCTTAATGAGATGAGAGCAGATGAAGCTAAGATAGGGAACAAGGGCAAAACATTGAGAAGCTGTAATCAGTTTTATGATGCAATAAAGGCAGCAGAAGAGCCAATTGCTCCTGAGATTAGTTTTATGACCAAGTTATTGTTCCTGTTGAAGTTATTTCAAAGGAATGTTATAAAGAGAGCTACGATGAAATTAATGTCAGAGGTACTTTAGTTCATACGGGAGTTGTTGAATAATCTCGATGCTTTTCCTGAGTCATGGTATGAAGTAAAGAAGCAAATTCGAGTGATGGGCTTTAATTGTAGGAAGATTCATGCATGTCTGAATGACTGTGTTATACAGAAATGAGTATGCTAGGTTGAGTGCCTGCTTGGATTGTAGCGAGGAAAGCTATAGAGAAGACAAGAAACAAGGAAGAAAGGTTCTCCAATACTTTTCGTTGATTCCAAGGCTCCAACGACTACTTATGTCGAGTAAAACAGCAACATGGATGACATGGCATGCAGACAAGTCACAAGATAGACGTATTCGTCATCCGGGAGATTCTAAAGAGTGAAAACAATTTAATAGCAAGCATTTACCATTTGCTGGGGATTCAAGTAATGTTATATTGGGACTTACAAGCGACGGATTTAATCCGTTTAAGAACATGTACCCATCATATTTCATTTGGCCAGTCATGTTGGTAGATGAATTGAAACAATTGTGGCATGATGGTGTTCAAACGTATGACGCATAGAAGAAAGAATTCTTTAAGATGTACGTAGTACTGTTATGGACCATAAATGACTTCCTAGCGTATGCAAACTTATCCGGATGGAGTATAGAGGGGAAGTTAGCTTGTACGATTTGTGTGGAGGATACACATCATTTGCATCTGCTTGGATGTAACAAATTTTGTTACTTAGGTCACCGCAGATTTCTTCCTATTGAGCATAGATGGCGGACATCACAGTTCAAGGAAAGATTTGACGGTAAAACAAGTCGATATTCGAGCAGGAATCCAAGAAATATGTTGAGAACATATTCCATCGGGTTGTTAGGATTTCAAGTAATAGAAAAATTATAAAAACTTGGCAACATTCGATTATGTCCTACATTAAAGAAGGACCCTATGGCTGTGAAGGATTCAGATTTCAAAAAAATGAGCATATTCTTCATGAAGCTCCCCTATTGAAAAGATCTTACAATCTATCACAACCTTGACGTAATGCGTATTGAGAAGAATGTCATGGACAACATCTTGGATGTGTTAAACTTAACATATAACCCAAAAGACACATTAAGAACGAGAAATGACATGAAGAAATTGGGCATTCATCCTAAGTTGTATGTCACTGAGGGAGAGGATTTCCCAACAGCTATGTGCAGTCTGGATCAAGATCGGACGAAAAGACTATTCTCCTTCTTGAAGGGAATACGGGTTCCTAACAGGTACTCTTCATAACTTTTGCGCTGTGTGAATGAAGTTCAAAAGAAAATTAGTGGGTTAAAAAGTCTTGATTCTCATAGTTATATGCAGATTTTGTTTCCACTCACTATTCGTGCAGTTCTGCCGGATCCATTGGTTGATACATTCATAGAAATGAGTCATTTTTTTAAAGCCGTATGTTCAAAGACTTTAGACTATGAACTTTTAGACTATTGGAATGAACAAATTGTTATCACGTTATGCAAGATGGAACAAATTTTCCCTCTAGCCTTCTTTGACATTATGGTACATCTTACGCTATATGTTGCAAATGAAGCAAGAGTTGTTGGACCTGTACAGTGCAGATGGATGTATCTAGTTGAATGCTCCTTGAAAGCATTGAAAGATTATGTCCTAAATAAGGCGAAGCCTGAAGGGTCAATTATTGAAGGATATCTTGTGGAGGAATGCATAAACTTTTGTGTCATGTATATGGATGATCCAAATAATAGATTTAATCGACTTGAGAGAAATTTTGATGGGGGATACAATGAAAATGACAAAGATTCTCTCCATATTTTATGCAAAGGGAAGGCCAATCCTACAGATAGGGTACAAACTGATCTCAAAAATGGATCGAAAATTAGCGCACTTATATATTTTAAAGGAGATTCCTAAAGTTGATCCATTATATACAAAATTCAAACAGTCTTCACGTCCATTTGTCTGGGACTTGGACTTCCTTGATTGGTTTAAGGAGTTTGTAAAATAGGTGGAAGAAAACAACCCTAAGTGGGTCAAAGATTTTGATGTTATTGTTGAGATCTCGTTGAGTTACGAACATTACCATTCTGGATATATAATAAATGGCTTCAGATTCAAGATAAGATCAATTGACAATAAGAAGGAAACACAACATGGTAGAGTCGTTGACAGTTACGATTGTAAGGTTGTCTTGTTTAAGTGTGATTGGTTTGATGTTTTTCAGAATGGCATTTTTTTCAAAAAAGATATTAAACACAGTCTCTTAAGTTTAAATATGAACCATCATATTCTTCAGACAGAAGAACCATTCACCTTAACCTGTCAAGTGTCACGAGTGTTTTATGTCCTCGATAATAGCACGACTGGATGGGTAATACCTGTAAGTGCACTAGCGGGGGAGTGAATAGTGAGATAGATAGAAAGGATACAAATAAAATCAATCACACAAGCATTCACCACAATGAGACAAGGAATTTTAGGTGGAAACCCAATCCGAGTAAAAACCACCACCTAAGCCTCCCGACATAGGATTTTCCGATCTACTTAGTAGATCAAAATCCACTATACGTCTCACTTAAACCGAGGGTGACAACAACACTTCTTAACAATGAGGGTAGTGTACCTCAAAACTGATGAGCCCATATTTGTGGGCTGTAACGAATGTGTGCCCCAGACGTATTTTAAGACGTCTGGGAGGTGGCTCAGACGTCGTACAAGACGTCTGGGATCACAACCAGACGTCTGATAAGACGTCTGGGATAGTTTCAAGACGTCTGGAAATCCGTTATTTTCGACACACGCGAGTCGCCTGCGCGCCTGAGCGCGCAGACCGCATATTCCCTCTTTTCTCTGCGGCTGCAGGCGGCCTGCCGCCTTCTCTCTCTCCTCTCCGCGCGGCGTTAAAAAGGGGCGCGTCTCCACCGTCTCCACCGTCTCCACCGTCTCCTCCTTCTTCTCCTTCCTGTGCGCGAGAGCGAGCGGACGCGAGGGCGGCAGCGGCGGCCGCAGTGAGCGCGGAGGTGCGGCGTGCGAGGGCGGAGCTCTGCCGTGCGGGCGAGCTCGCCGGAGCGGCTTGGCCGGCTGGCGGAGGGCGCAGGGGGGCGTGGAGCGACGCGGAGAGGGACCTGCTGCGGGCTGAGCAGCAGACGCACGAGGTGCGACGCGGGCGGCGTCGCGAGCGGAGGCCGAGCAGGGTTCTGATTCTGGAAAAATTTCCAGAATCAGACGTCTGGGTTGATAGCCAGACGGCAAGGTCGACGTCTGTAAGATCATACAGACGTCTGAAAGGTGAGTTTTCCGCCTTCTTCTTCCTTCTTGTCGATTGACCGTACTGAGGGAGGGGGGTTGGCTGTGCGCAGGTTCGCTGATTCGCCATCCTTTGCGAATCAGACGTCTGGAAGTTGTACCAGACGGCGGGAGTGACCTCCAGACGTCCGGAGTGACCATCGGACGTCTGGGATCTAGGCAGACGTCCCCGCAGACTTCTGGACGTCTGGGAAACCACGCTGAACAGGTAATTCTCTGATCCACTCTTTAAGACGTCTGGAAGGAGTTCCAGACGTCTAATTTTGCACAGTATCGTCTTTTTCGACCCGTTTAGGGCCCGTTCGGGCTCCGTTTTCCGCAATTCGAGTTGCGTTCTCTTCAGAATTAATTCCTCTACTCATCTACAGTAGCTATACACTATTTTGAGACACTCCTTGTGTTTGATCCTTGTGACAGGATCTTGTTCAGTTGCAGTCTTGAGAGTCGCGGAGGCACGCGGGATTCCCGATCACGCCCCCATTACTCCCGTTGTACCTGGTAGAGTGGCTTAAGTCATTTTAAAATCTGTTAAAGTATGGAACCATAACTAGAATCTAGGACATTGCATGAATCCTAGGAATGAGAAATGTATGGAATGATAGCTCCTAGGTGATGCATGAATCCTAGGGCTGGAAAACTAGTTGTATGTTAGATCCTAGGATGTGGCATGAATCTTAGGATGGAAAAACTAGTGGAATGTATAATACTGCAGTCTTGGAAAAATGGAAAGGAATATAAAGCTGCCTGTAAATTGAATTAACAGCTGCCTGTTATGAATAAAGAAACATGTTGAGATCATGGATTTTGAGAACGTGAATCTGGAAAGTGAAACATATGATGTTCTGAGATAAAGAGCTGGAACCCTACGGGGAATTAGGAGTGGGACTCCTGGAAAGAAAAAGGAATGGAACTGAGATGCGTTTGTACTGTCTCTTGGGTACGCAGTACCAAGGGAAGTACCTGTACCTGTTTAGTGCAGAGTGGGGCCAGCCGCCCCAGGGACCCGGGGTTAGGATTGGCCGCTCTGTACCGACTTGTTGGCCCTCGTGTACGTAGTACCGAGGAGAGCTAGTAGTGTTAGGAGAGTACTAGCTACCCCACGGGCCCCGGGGTTCTGCTAGCCTCCTTCACCGACTTGTTAGGCCCACTAGGGCAAACCAGGGTAGTCAGGCGAGGGTGCACGGACTGTGGAGAGGCAAGGCCCCGGTTTGGTTACTGTGGAGGGGTTGGACCCCTGTTATTGAGAGGGCTCTGCCCTGGTTCCGTGCTGTGCTTTGAGCGCACCCGTTAACGGAAACGACTGACCGCGTGCCAGTGCGGGCTAGCTACCTGTGCGTTTATCGTGCGTGCCGTAGTCACCGTTACGTCTGTCAGTGACCTTGGGGTGGTTGACTGAGGGTAGGATCACCACGGGGGACTCTCCCGGCCAGGAGAGCACCACGTGCTACTTCTACTTTTGGAAAAGACTGCAATCAAGATCGTTCCCACGAGGACATTCGAGATCAAGTAAAGGATCTGAGAAATAAATGAAATAGTGAGAAAAATTGAAAGATGTGAATAAAGGAAGTAATGGAACATAACAGCTACTGTACACTCTACTGTTGCCTTTAGTTAGTTTGCCACTCTACTCAGCGTTTTGCTGACGTGTTACACTCGTTACCTTTTTCAGGACCAAGTGTTGAGCAGCCAGGGTCGGCGGCTGCAGAGGACGCTGGGCCGAGTAGGGTCCAGTAGAGTTACCACAGCCTTTTGTACTCCTTTTGTTTCTGTTCTAGTGAGTAGTTTTTGTTTCCGCTGTACCTTCTTTACCTGCAGTTCTTGTTATATGATAAATGCTGTTTTACTGTTGTGGTGGTACCTACTGTAGTAGTTTCTTTCCTTACTGCTGTACTTTCTTACTGTTAGTTATATTCATGCTGAATGTGGTTTATTTTACTGTCTTTTGGTTACTTCCTCGTTGGACGACTAGGTCTTGGGATTAGTCGAGTCGGTCCGGTTCTCGTGTCTCGTAGGGACTCGGGAACCGGGTCGTTACATGGGCTAATTAGTTACTTAAATGTCTAGACATTAGAGTAATATTAACTTATACATAGCATGTACTAAGATGTAAATAATTTATTTTATATATATATACTTGTATGCATTACATTCATATATAAATTATTTAGCATGCATTTGAATAACATGCATTAGTCTTTAGGTTGCATTATATATATATTAGAATTAACATTTTAGTGAGGGTTTGTGCATAAATAAATCAATCTTTTTTTATTCATTTTTTATTCTCCCTTCTCTGCAAGTAATACACCGCCTTCTTGTCGCAAGCTGTTTGCACTCAAGACCTGCATTCAAGGAGGAGCGGGAGAGATGGATCCAGTCAGGGCAGCTGCAACTACAAGGGAGAGGAGGAGGCAGCTATGCTCGGTGAGACGCCGCCCGCCCCATCACCGTGCATCCATCCATCACTGTGGTCTCCACGGCCAAGCGTCGCCCACCGTGGGCTGGCAGCGTGACAGGCCGCTGCGCCAAG
Source organism: Thalassia testudinum (assembly GCA_037157565.1). NCBI lineage: Eukaryota > Viridiplantae > Streptophyta > Magnoliopsida > Alismatales > Hydrocharitaceae > Thalassia > Thalassia testudinum. The sequence goes on along the minus strand of JAZHRO010000036.1, from coordinate 124,265,765 downwards.
CCGGCAAGCTCGGCCACTTACCATGACCGTGTGCCTCATCGACCACGTGAAGAACTTCTTTCTTCTTTCTTTTTATTCTCTCTTTTCTTTTCTTTTGCATGATACTATTCATCGCCACCTTCGTTACTCTGTTCGCAGGCCTCAATGAACCCACCACCACCATCACCGCAGACCACCTTCACACCAAAGCGGCCAGCAATAGCTGACCTCTCCTCGCGCGTGCTCCACGCCTCTCCACATGCACAGCAAGAGCAAGCAACCCCGACTAGTCTCTAGCGCACGCCCTCGCTGCGCCCCCTCACTACGCCTCTGCCTACTCGAGTAGCGTCCCAAGCACATGCACAATAAGTGCGACCAGCATGCCGCCCGCGCACATCTTCAGCACGCACCACCCTTTAGCTCCACTCCTCGTAAGCATGCATCACGCCCAACGACTCTCCCTTGCCATCTTCGCACAGCCACCACATGCAGCATTGCCATTTCCATGCCCAAACAGGGGGTGTGCTCCACTCACCCAACACCCTCTCAATGCCGATCGGCCACCTCGTGACTTTTCATCGCCACCGCTGCAAAGCTCTCGCTCCACTTCACCTCCAGTGAGCTCCTCATGGTCGGACGCTCCCTCCATGCGTGAGAGACCACCAACCAAATCCCCTATTTCAGCACACATTAGTGTTTACATTTAAATGCCCTTGTCACTTTACATTGATATTTTATTGTTATGAACATTACATTGAACTCCCTCTTGATTGTCATATATACAATTTCAGCTTGTGCTTTCATTAAAACACATATCTAATGCGGTATTTGACATAATATTTTTGGGAAATCAATAGTGAACATCTGTTTTTGGACCCGTACGAGTTTTAATAAGCTATTGCCTCCTTGTGGACACGACCTACTCTTTCGAGTGGTTAATTTTTATTATTTTGATTAGCAGTTTTCCACCACTTGCATACTACAACACAACATTTTATGTGCGAAATAATGAAAGTGAAAACTGACTTTTCAAAAACCACTCTTCTTCATGAAAAGTATTTTGTCTCACGAGGGAGATGGGAATTCACCAAGTGAATACCCAACCAAAAATAAAACAAAAATGCAACAACCTATAGAGCCCAAATATAGTGTTTGACCTAAGGTTCTATAGGCAAAGAAACACCTTGTTTATGGAAGTGGATTAACGTGAAAGTGTAGAGTTTCGGTGCTCTCGAAATTGGAGTGTAGAGCTTGGAAAGCAAGACTTCTCTTCTAGTTGATTTCTCTCTTTTGATCACTAAGAATGGTAGAAAGAATTATCTCAAGGTGTTCTTGACAAAGGAGAGGCTACCATCCATTTATAAATGTGACAGGAACCTTCAAGAAGGTTTGGGAGGCTCCTTGTAGCTGCTAGGAATAAATCTCAAGAGATAGGGTCAAAATCCAAATCAGATTATGCTCATGATGACTCTGACAGAAGAATCAGATGCTAATTTTAGGGTCAGACATCTTATCTGACGTCTAACAAGAGTTTTGGTCACCTGATCTGAAGGGATAGTGTTCCTAGATTTAATCAGACAGAAACAACATTCTTCTATCTAAAGGTCAGACATCTAATTTTGCATTTTAAGATGTTTGAAAATATCTCTAGACATATAAAAAGGGATAGGTTTGTTCCTGGAATGAATCAGATCCCAACAAGGTTCTAGTTTAAGAGGATCTGACTTCAAGCTAGGCGTCTACTTATATGTCTGGATGTCTGATACCAAAGGAACTTCTGGCAATTGATTTCTCAAGAAACTAACGGTTAGATTTGGTTTGACAAGGTCCAACATCTCTTTATCAGACATCTGGAGAGGGTCTTGGACATCTGGTAATATTAATAGAATAATCCTAACCTATCTTGGGAAGGCTTTGTTCTGACAAGAATCTTGTTAAGTCTAACGGTCTTATATTGGACGTTTGAGAAGGTCTTCAGATGTCTCGAACTAAGACTAGATGTCTGTACATAGGTATGGACATCTGAACACTAAGTATTCAATAAGCTAAGGCAAACCATTGGGTACAGGGCATCTGATTGTATTATTAGACGACTTAAAAGTCAAGATCAAATGTCTGTGACTGATGTTAGAGGTCTAAAAAGGTAGTCTGATTCCTATTTTGGCTTTCTAATTTAAGTCTAGATTTTTCCTAAGTGTTCTAAGATAGCATAGGTATTCCTAGGACCTAGAGTGTTATGTTTTAGGCTCTTTAACAAAGAATCTAAAGAAAATAGAAAGAACAAGTACAAAAGGAATACATCAATATTTTCGAAGCCCATTTCCTTTTCTCCTCCATCAAGCTCCTCCATTCCTCCATGGTCTTGAGCATGAGAGCTTGACCTCCTTCACACTTGTTTCCACTTGCATTTAATCTAAAACTATAAACTTAATGCAAATGTAAAAATACAAGTGTTTTGTTATCATCAAAATCAATGATCTTAGTGGACTTACACTAACAATCTCTGCCTTTTTGATGATGACAAAACCATGAATAATACTAAAAAATTCTCTCCCATTTTGACATTATAAAAAAGGTTTAATTTTAATCATTTTACCCTATAACTCATGCTCTTCTAAGAAATAAGTTGATTCCCCCTTTTTGACATAATTTAGGAAATAAGTTCATTTTTCCTAATGACATGCATTTCTATGAAAATTTTGAACCAACTATTGTTAAGGATAATCTCCCCCTTTTTAATGGAATCAAAGCATATTAGAAATTTAACTTTTCTCCCCTATATTAATGCTAATAGATCATCAAAATCATAAAAGGGTTTTACCTAACTTTTGAAGCAAATTTTTTTGAAGCAGGGTTTTACCTAACTTACCAAGGCCGATAATATGGCCTATATGGTGGTTACCCCATGCAATCACTTCTCCATCCAAAACTTTCAAATTTGGGGAATGGTGCTTGATTCCAATTGTATTCCATTAGCTTCCTTGGCGTCCATTTCGAGTTTCTTCATGTTTGTTGAGGCTTCTTAGGTCCGTTCTTTGCACTTGCTAATTTGAGTTGTCCATCCTTTGATTTGTAGATCCAATTTTTCACATTGTAATCTCCTTGGAATCCTACAAAACAAAGTTTGAGTAGCTTTTTCGGTATCCAAGTTAATTTGGATTTGGATTTTTTAGTGGGTTTCCTTAGTGGAGATTCTTTCCCAACCTTTTGGCTTGTACTATCTTCATAATAACCAAGCCCAAATTTACTAAAGGATGGCTTTTGATGGGCCGTCAATTTGTCCAAATTTGCCTTCCTTTAGTGAATTTGGCTAGATCATCAAGGATTGATTTGACTTTTCCTTGAGATGGGTTATTTCAAGTTCCAAATTTTGAATATTTTCTTTGAATTCTTTAGTGTCTTCTTTCAAAATTTGACTTTCAAATCTAAGTAAAGACACATTAGCTTCTACACCCTTAATTTTCTCAAAATGAATTTTATTTTTAGAATCTAATTATCCAAACTTTTCTAACAAAGATTTACTTTCAGATTTAATCTTTTTGCATTCATTTTTAACAATCTTATACTCAAAAAATGAGTCAAAGGCATCTTGGAGTTCTTTTATTGAAAAAGAGTTTACCTCATTGTTGTCATTTTCTTCTTCGTCTACTTTCTCTTTATCATCCATGATGGCCATGAAACCAAGGCACGCGATTTCATTCTTTGGTTCCTTCTTGGTTTCTTTTTCCTCCTCCAAGCTGGTGTCATCCTATATAGCTTGAAATGCCTTCTTCTTGAGCTTCTTATCCTTTTTCTTCTCCTTCCATAGGAGAGGGCATTTTCATCAAAGATGCCCTTTGATGAGAGCCTCATCATGAGCCCTAACTAGCTCATTTTGACCCAAGAAAGAGAATAAAAGCTCCTACATAACTTAGAAGAGGGCTTAATAGAAGGAATAAGTGTTCTGAGATGAAAACATGAAATAAAGGGTAAAACTGTAATTTTACCATTGCAGTACATAAATGGGATTTCTCAAAGGCAAAACATAGGTCAAATGGTTTGAATAAGATAAAAAGTGGGTTGGTTCAATCAGAAATAGGTTTATGTGCAAACCAGGAATTAAATGACATCTGGTAACCCTAAAACAGACCTACTTAATTCAGCAAGGTTCTGGTCAGGATAAAAATCAACTAAACCCTCTAAAATTCATGTAAAAATATCCCCTAGGATTTAGAACCTTCAGATTGTCCTTTGGAACCTAGTTTGACCTAGATTAGGGTCCTAGCTCATCAATTGACCTAATTTAGGTTTTTGTACAAAATATCCAGTCAAACATGGTCAAACCTAAAACCCAACTTCACCATTGGATTCCTTAGGTCAAAATTAGGTTTGTACCAAAATTTGGACCTAAGGGGAGGTCATCTTGACCTACTTTGCAAATTAGTACACCCAATTACATTTTGGTCCCTATCTTTTGAAAGCATTTGCATAAACCCCCCTAACTTTTTTGCCACTCTAACAAGCAGGTCGCTCCACCATTAATGGGGAGAAATCCTACTCCAGCAAGGAATAGAGGGGGAATACTCCCTGATTCCTCAGAGATCTCCCAGATTTGGAAGGGAGATTCTCTAAGGAATTCCCTTCCATCTGAGCGTGGTCCTGATCTAAGATTTGCACCCAATCTCTCGTGCGAATGCACAAGAGATATGGGTACCTAATAGACTTCCATCTCCAGCGAGGATTCCGCGCTTGGAAGCTTGTCTTCCAAGCACAAGAACCCTTGCCAGTGCCTATAAAATAACCCTCAACTCCGGCCGCACCTCTTTAGCTCAACTTGGCTGGAATTCCACCTCGATTTCCTCTTCTTCTCCTCCGGCTAAGGGGTCCAGCGAGCTCCGGCAAGCCCCCCTCCTCTTTCTCGTCGCCCTGCCACAATACCATTGGCAGAGCTATCCTCCCCTTCCTCCTCCGCGTTGCGCAACACCTGCGCGCGCTTTCCTAGCTCCGTCGTCGCCGCTGTCTTCCTCCACTGGACGCCTTCTTCTCCGACAATAGCAGGTATTGCCAGCAACCCTCTCGCCCCCTTCGTCCACTTAATTAGGTTAGAACTGTTCATCTCTATCTCCTCTTTAATTTCCCTCATTCTATTTCATACAACACCCCTCGACCATCACTATCCACCTCCATCTTCCTCATCTCCGGCCATCCTCCAGTGAGATGCCTCCGTCACTCCGCAACCCCACACGTCTCGCCACCCACCGCATAACCCCCGCCACACTCCACTGAACATCCTCCACTCGTCCACAAACTGCCTACACCTCCACAACCTCCCCCTGACCTAACCCAAAACTCTAGCCACAGAGCGACCTAGGCATGCACGCCTAGGCCACCCCACAGGTTGCCACCCACCGCCTCACCTTCTCCGTGACACGGCGAAGGTCCTCTTGTGGTTTGATAGAGTTGCAAGCTTCTTTTTATGTCATGCAGGGTTTGAGCTCCAACCGCCATTAGCGACAACTCAAGGAGGTTGCAAGCTCGCTCCAGGCTGAAGGACTTCAGGATTCCAGGTCCAGCATATTCGGGGAGGTCTCGCGAAGTCAGCTATTCCAGCAAGTGGCACTGCAAGGCCTGCAGCTGCTCTAATTGGAGGAACAATCTCCTGCGGGCGCGCGAGCAAAAGCAGTGAGACATTAATCCCACCTCGGTAAGTCGTGAGGCGCTTGAGTAGTTTAAATTGATTTTGTGATATCTTCTGGTTGCCTCCAATACACTGGGGTGAGGTCCCTCCTCACCTATACATGCACCTCGTCCGTGACTTCATCCCGCGGACCTAGTGACCCGACTCGAGTATCCCCCTAAGCACTCCTCGTGCACCACACCCACGTCGGTGCACCTGGACCCGGGCACGTGACTTGACCCGATTACCTGGCTCTGGGAGAGCGTACCAAAGAGAGATTGAGAGAGAGATGCGCGGGAAGAGTAGGGGAATAGGTTTTGTTGTGTGGTGCTTGTGCAGGAAGAGGACGCTAAGGAAGAAGCAGCAAGAGAAGGAAGTAGGGACTTAGCCGCTGCAAGCGAAGGAGAAAAAGAAGAAGGAAGGAAGGTTAAAGAAGGAAGCTTCGCAGAGGAAAAAAGAGAAGGAAAGGCAAGGCTGAGGGAAGAGGCGAAGCCAAAGAGAAGAGGAACTGAAGAAGGAAGAATAAATAAAGAAAGAGAGGCAAGGTAGAAGACAGAGGAAAGAAGAAGAAGGGCAAGAGTAGAGAAGGGAGCTGCAGAGAAGAAACAAGGAAGAAGAAGCACATGGCCAAAGAAGAATAGAGGAAAGTCAGAAATCAGAAGAACAAGAACAAGAAGCAAACAGGAGAAAACATCTTTTTAAGACGTCTGATCCCATGATCAGACGTCCAATTCCTCTATTTTTACCGCAATTAACTTTTAAACTCATGCATATATATATTTTAAATTAAGTTTTGAGTAATTAAGTGTTTAATTACATTCTTGAGATTAGTAATAAATTCCAATTGCTCCCTCTGTTCGACCTCGGATACTTAGGTTTTCGAGTAATAATTTTTTATTTGTTTCCAACGCTTGATCACCTATACTACGACGTAACTAACTGTTAAAAACACAATCAAGCCATGTGAACATGTTGGCGCCGTTGCCGGGGAGCAACGAGCAATTTATCACTAATCTCTGCATTCTTTTTGATCATATTGAACACTAACTTGCCTTACTTTGTTTTGTTGTGATCTTGCAGGTATTTTACGAGAAGATCCCTTCCGCAAGTCAACTACTCCAAGGTAGGTAATTTCTTTTCTTCCTTAAACCATCCCCTAATCCTGGAAAGACAAAAGCAAGAAATTAATTTAGGAATCAATTGCCTTCTTTCTATAGTAATCACCATCTTTAAGGCAAACGTTTCCTGATTTTGCGAAAAATTTTTCAAATCTTCTTGAAGTTGGTGCGATTTTTTTTAGATTCTATCTCACAAAATTCATGTGCCTAATAGAAATCACGCTTAATCTCTGCAGACAACACACTTCTTGCTTTTAAGTCCAAAGAGAACCTTTTCAAGAAGAAAAAGAGGATTGGAAATAGAACCAAATTAGGGTTTCTACAGTAGGGCCTTGGAGTGCTAGTTCACACATGCCTGTATAAAAGGAAATGAACCCTCCCGCATCAGTGTGCTACCCAAGCCCTTGATTGAAGAGATATAAACAAGACAAACCCTAAGAAAAATTGAGCTCTAAAATCACTTGAATCTTAAAATCTTGGACCTAATAAACTGGGAGTCAAATCAGGGTGATCCCTAGGCCCCAAGCCTAGAATCATTCTGCCATCTATAGGACAGGTCAGGTGAAGTTGACCCCTTGGGTCAACCAACCTGTAAATTAGGTCACAACATCAAAACATCTAAAGTTCAAGTGAGAACCCTAAAGCACATTTGAAATAAAAGTGGTAGACTTAAGAGGTCAAGGTCCCCATTCTGGTCTACCTGGAATCTCAGTGACAAGAGAGGTCGGGTGGGGGAAACCCTGTAACCCGTGGAGACGCTCTACCATTTAGGGGTCTTTGTGGGACTCTCCCTCTCTGGCTGCGCAGGTAATTCTCAGGTGGATGACCTTCCGATCCAGCCCCAAACCTCCATAGTCATCCATACGTCTTTGGGTGTCTTGATTGGGTCAAAAACATCTCCAGTCCCGCATATTTTCTCTTTAGAGCACACACACACATTTTCAGTGGGACTCGTTATTCAGATCTAATCACTTCATAACTTGATTCTACACCTTGATTCAAACTCTGATTCTACATCTTGATTCCATCACCTGATCCAAATATGCAGCCAAACCACTTAGGACTACCATTCAAGAAACCTGAATATCGGAGATCCATGAGAGATAGGATGATTGAGGATGCCCTAAAATTCTATGAAAAAGAAGACAAAACCTCAATACCAGTAGAAAACATTCAGGTTGATGTCCCAACAACCACAACCTTTATCATAACTTGTGCCCAAGTATTATTGGCAGAAGCCACAAAAGGATCAACCCGTGACTTGCTCATCACTAGGTACATTGAGATAGAAAAACTGCACAATCTTGAATACCTTCAATGTATGAGAAATCCTCAACTTTGGAAGCAACACCAAGATGATCTCGCAAAATGGGAAGAGATAATGAGATTAGTAAAGCAAATTATCGACCAAAAGTACCTGTATATACCACAAAAAGAGGATGAACCATCTTGGGACAACATCGAGGATCAATCTGATCTTGGGTTTGAGGCACAAAATGATTGTGGATTCCCAACCCAGATGGAATACAATGTGCCTAATATTGAAGAAGGTTGGGAAGCTCCAAATGCAGGAAAACATGATGATGAGCCCACTCTGAACCATGAATCACCAGGCTTAGAATCCTAAAACTCCTGCAATAATGAGAGTAGAACTGAACCTCTCGAGGGTGTAAATTTCGTCCCTTATTCTGATAAGGTGACCCTTGAAGGTTATTCAGGCCTAGATTCTAATGATTCAACCCACATCCTAAGCCCAGGATCCAGATCTGAAACCTATTGGGAAGATTTCAAGGCCCCATATGAGGAAGATCAATCTTTCAATGAAGAACATGAGTTTGGGCCTCTATTTGATGAATATCCCTCGCTAACAACCTCAGAGGAACTAATCGATTTTTCGGAAGTCATGCCAATTTACGATACAGAAACTAAGGAGTTGGACGAATGGGGTTTCAATTCGGTCTACCCTACCAACTTAGAACCTGAGCCTCTACCAGATAAGGACACCTTTTTAAGCTCAGAATTGACATCTAGGCTAGACCCCAGTCAGGCTGCTGAATCTACAGCATATGATTTATTCTATGGTGGAACTCACGATCTTGAATTTCATTCATATTTTGATTTTCGCAAACTCTCCGACGATTTCAAATCTGACCATAACAACGGAGAAAATCTTCTTCCTGATTATAACAAGCCAATTTTCATTGAAGCCACCTCCTCCACATATACAGACCAATCAAAACCCATTCTCTACCCTGACCCGCAATCGGACTCAATTTCTATTCTGATTCACCTCTCACTAAGCCGTTTGCAGATGATTCAACTCCATATCTATACCAGGTGTCGGATATCGATCAGACTGAAAAACAGGAGCCATCATTCTCTGATCACCCCTGTAGGGTTTCCACACCATGCACTGATTATTTTTCGGAACCTTACTCTGACCAGGTTGATTCGACTCAACCTAAACCTGAGTTTTCACTTCCATATCCATCTGAGCCACATTGTATATGGTGGGCTCCGTATCTGTTGATCTACATCTATCAACCCACCAGACTTATTGGGTTTGGGTTGCATCATCAGCCCACTGATCTTAACAAGCACCTGGTTGGACCAACTAGGCTCTTAATCAAGGTGCTTGTTTTACAAAACTCCGCTGATTTGACCACTCCCTCTCCACCCAATTTTCCACTCAGCTGAAGGCATTGAATTTAGCGCTTAACGGGAGGCAACCTGTCATTCCAAAAAAAAAAAAAAGAAACCCATCTGACTATCTGTCTGTACTCCACGTCCATTGCACCTTGAGTTCAGCCTTAGACAGTTGATCCCACCTCTGGTACACGTACCAGAGCTTGAAATTGTCTGCATCAGTCATTTCCAACCCGTTCACCCACCCGATGTATCCTGTTCTAAGTCCCTGACCTCAACACTATTTCATACCCTCTGTTTACAATGAGGACATTGCAAAACTTAGGTATGGGGGGATGATAAAGTGCATACATACAGAACCAAGAAAAAGTCAGAAGGATTCTCACAAAAAATTGAAAAATTATGAAAAAGAACAAAAAATTGGAGGGAGGAAATTTTGTGAGCCACATAACTATAAGGAGAAAAAGAGCAAAAATGACAAAAAGGAGCACAAAATGAAAAAAAAGAGAGATAGTCATTAGTAAGAGATTAAGGGATTAACTGAAGTTCTAGACCAGATCAAGAAAAGAGAAAAATAAAAGAAAAGTGCTAAGGAGACATAACAAGAGATTAGCAGGAACGCTGGTCTTAGGTCTCTTGGGCTAGATTCTTTAGCTTAAAAATCACTTATCTGCTTAAATCTGGATAATCCTCAAGAGGTTGGGGAAAATGCGAAGCTTAAGTATTAGGTCTAAGGCTTAGGAAGTATTCGGCCTCGTTAACTGACCTTCAATTTGCATGATTCGGTAACCTAAGCACCCCAATCCACACACAGTCTGGTTCAGTGCACATAAATATCAAAATCACGCAAAAGAGCGTTTCAATGTTTTGAAAAGGTCACCTAGATTAGGAGCGGCCGATCAACACAAGTTGATTTGGACGAGTTCCCAACGCGGAGAGGTGGGAAATTCCCCTTGAAGATGCGTAACAACATATCATCTCCTCGGTGCTTGTCTCTTAGGATATTTAAATATCCTATTGGGGGCATGTAAGCACTCTGCTGGTTCAGATGCCATGGGCAGCATTATCACGAAATGTTGATCGCCAGGGTCTGAATTCGGCCATGGAACGCCATGGGCGGGATTATCTCGAAATCTCGAAATCCAAGGTTCTGGGGGTTGCCATAGGTGGTGCTATCTTGAAGCATCGATAGCCAGGGACCCTTGAGGATTAGTGATGGGGACGAGGAATCCGATGCAGACCGTGTTGAGAAGCTAATCTGAAGCTAGAAATAAAAAGAAAAGAGAGAGAAAACTCTCCAAACAAATAAATCTTCTATCTCTCTCTAACAAAAAAAATGCACTGTAAACTGAACCTAGGCTAAAAATGTCCCAACCACGGGTGCTTTAACCGCGGAGTCTAACAAACCCTAGGATAGTTTTTGTGGGTCTTAAAAACCTTTGCGGAAGACTGAGGCTAAAGCAAGTCAGGTCCGGATTTTGGTTGATACTTGAGTACCTTTAGGCCTATTGCCGGCATTTTGACCTAATCACGAAAAAAGAAAAGCACTTATCATAACTGATGACAGACACTCAGGGTCTAGAACAGAAGACAAAACCTTGAAATTTTGCTAAGGGACTAGCAAAAGCTAGGCATGCGGGGATGATGAGAGCCTCATCATGAGCCCTAACTAGCTCATTTTGACCCAATAAAGAGAATAAAAGCTCCTACATAACTTAGAAGAGGGCTTAATTGAAGGAATAAGTGTTCTGAGAAGAAAACATGAAATAAAGGGTAAAACCGTAATTTTACCATTGCAGTAAATACACGAGATTTCTTAGAGGCAAAACATAGGTCAAATGGCCAGAATAAGATAAAAATTGGGTTGGTTCAATCAGAAATGGGTTTATGTGCAAACCAAGAATTAAATGACATCTAGTAACCCTAAAACAGACCCACTTAATCCAACAAGGTTCTGGTCAGGATAAAAATCAAATAACCCTCTAAAATTCATGGAAAAATATCCCCTAGGGTTTAGAACCTTTAGATTGGCCTTTGTAACCTAGTTTGACCTAGATTAGGATCCTAGCTCATCAATTGACCTAATTTAGGTTTTTATGCAAAATGTCCAGTCAAACGTGGTCAAACCTAAAATCCAACTTCACCATTGGATTCCTTAGGTCCAAATTAAGTTTGTACCAAAATTTGGATCTAAGGGAAGGTTATCTTGACCTACTTTGCAAATTAGTACACCCAATTACATTTTGGTCCCTATCTTTCGAAAGCCATTGCATAAACCCCCTAACTTCCTCGCCACTCTTACAAGTAGGTCCCTCCCCCATTAATGGGGAGAAATCCTACTCCAGCGAGGAATAGAGGGGGAATACTCCCTGATTCCTCAGAGATCTCCCATATTTGGAAGGGAGATTCTCTGAGGAATTCCCTTCCATCTAAGCATGGTCCTGATCTAAGATTTGCACCCAATCTCTCGTGCGAACGAGCGAGAGATATGGGTACCTAAAAGACTTCCATCTCTGGTGAGGATTCCGCGCTTAGAAGCTTGTCTTCCAAGCACAGGAACCCCTGCCAGTGCCTATAAAATGACCCTCAACTCCGGCCGCACCTCTTTAGCTCGACTTGGCTAGAATTCCATCTCGATTTCCTCTTCTTCTCCTCTGGCTAAGGGGTCCAGTGAGCTCCAACGAGCCCTCCTCCTCTTTCTCGTCGCTCTACCACAATACCAGTGGCAGAGCTGTACTCCCCTTCCTCCTCCGCGTCGCGCAACACCCATGCGTGCTTTCCTAGCTCCGTCGTCGCCGCCGTCTTCCTCCACTGGACACCTTCTTCTTCGGCGACAGCAGGTATTGCCAGCCGCCCTCTCGCCCCATTCATCAACTTAATTAGGTTATAACTGTTCATCTCTATCCCTTCTTTCATTTCCCTTATTCTATTTCACACAACACCCCTCGACCGTCACTGTCCACCGCCATCTTCCTCATCTCCGGCCACCCTCTGGCGAGATGCCTCCGTCACTCTGCAACCCCACACGTCTCGCCACCCACCGCATAACCTCCGCCACACTCCACTGAACATCCTCCACTTGTCCATAGACCGCCTACACCTCCACAACCGCTCCCCGACCTAACCCATAACTCCGGCCACAGAGTGACCTAGGCACGCACGCCTAGGCCACCCCGCGGCCTGCCACCCACCGCCTCACCTTCGCCGTGACACGGCGAAGGTCTTCCTGTGGTCTGATAGAGCTACAAGCTTCTTTTTGTGCCGTGCAAGGTTTGAGCTCCAACCGCCATTAGCGACAGCTCAAGGAGGTTGCAAGCTCGCTCCAGGCTGAAGGACTTCAGGATTCCAAGTCCAGTAGATTCGGGGAGGTCTCGCGAAGTCAGTTGTTCCAGCAAGTGGTGCTCTGAGGCCTGCAGCTGCTTCAATTGGAGGAACGATCTCCTACGAGCGCGCGAGCAAAAGTAGTGGGACATTAGTCCCACCTCGGTAAGTCGTGAGGCGCTTGAGTAGTTTAAATTGATTTTGTGATATCGTTTGGTTGCCTCCAATACACTAGGGTGAGGTCCCTCCTCACCTATACACGCACCTCGTCCATGACTTCATCCCGTAGACCTGGTGACCCAACCCGAGTATCCCCCTGAGCACTCCTTGCACACCACACCCAAGCCGGTACGCCTGGACCCGGGCACGCGACCCAACCCAATTACCCGGCTTTGGGAGAGCGTACCAAAGAGAGATTGAGAGAGAGAGAGACGCGTGGGAGGGGTAGGGGAATAGGTTTTGTTGCATGGTGCTTGTGCAAGAAGAGGACGCTAAGGAAGAAGCAGCAAGAGAAGGAAGCAGGGACTTAGCCGCTGCAAGCGAAGGAGAAAAAGAAGGAAGGAAGGTTAAAGAAGGAAGCTTTGCAGAGGAAAAAGAGAAGGAAAGGCAAGGCAGAGGGAAGAGGCGAAGCCAAAGCGAAGAGGAACTTAAGAAGGAAGAATAAATAAAGAAAGAGAGGCAAGGCAAAAGACAGAGGAAAGAAGAAGGGCAAGAGCAGAGAAGGGAGCTACAGAGAAGAAACAAGGAAGAAGAAGCACATGGGCAAAGAAGAATAGAGGAAAGTCAAAAGTCAGAAGAACAAGAACAAGAAGCAGACAGGAGAAAACATCTTTTTAAGACGTATGATCCCATGATCAGACGTCCAATTCCTCTATTTTTACCAAAATTAACTTTTAAACTCATGCATATATATATTTTGAATTAAGTTTTGAGTAGTTAAGTATTCAATTACATTCTTGAGATTAGTAATAAATTCCAATTGCTCCCTGTGTTCGACCTCGGATACTTAGGTTTTCAAGTAATAAATTTTTATTTGTTGACAACGCTTGATCAACTATACTACGACGTAACTAACTGTTAAAAACACGATCAAGCCGCGTGAACACTTGTTGCAATGATAGCAATGAATCAGTCTTTCCTTCTTCTCCTTACATTCCCTAAGATTAAGAAATTTGAGGTTCCCAACTAATGCTTAAATTTCCATCCAAATCAATAATTGTGGATTCAAAATAGGTTAACTTGGTAAATGTAGTTGAGGTTCCTCTTCTTATACCATTCCTGACTGAAAGCCTTTGGGTGTTAAGTGTGATGTCAATGAGGTTTGCTTCTAAATCTCGAAGTCCCTAACATTACATGAGAATATACAACAAACCCATGTTACAACAGAACTCCATCAACTAGATATTCATCCCAAAGGTGTAGAGGGCTATGCTGTCGGAAAATGGGTGAATTCTCTGGGTTGTGTTCTCCGCGATGATTCTGGATTTTTCTCCTCATCCTTGGAACTTAATGTTCTTGACAAATACTTGTTGCTGCAAGGGTACCACGATCGTTAATTTTGATGATAACAAAACACTTGTGATTTAACATTTGCATTTGAGTTTACAAGTTTCAAGATAAATGCAAATGGATACAAGTGTGAAGGAGCTCAAGCTCGCATCCATGGCGGATTAGAGGAGCTTGGTGGAAGAGAAGATGGAGTTTCGCATGGAGCGAGAGCTTGAAGATAAGAAGAATAGGATAGATGTCTTTTTGTCTTATACTTTATATTTGTTGTTTTTATTCTTTGTTGTTTTTATTTCCTAGATGATTGTTGAAGAGCCCTAAAGTAATATACCATAGTCCTAGGATCACTTACACAACGTGAGGATATTTAAACAATCTTTGACAAACTCAGAAAATCAATATAGAAATCAAATAGCTTGATCAGACGTCCAATCTGGACATCAGACGTCTGATCTTGACTTTTACGATGTCTAACCCTTTGTCCAGACATCCAAACACTTAGGCTGGACTTAGTGCATTCCGTCCATTTATTTCAGACGACTAGCCCATAGTCCAAATGTCTTAGAAGACGTCTGATGCCATTGACAGGTGTCCAACAATAGGACCATTAGACTATCAGACGATGATCCTCAGAATTTACCCTATAATAAATGTCTATAGATCATCCCAGCTGTCTGATTAATAGATGCTACACTAAGATCTAGCCCAAATCACCCTATGTCAGACCTAATAGCCGTTTAAGCCTCGAGAAATCAATTCTCATAGATATCTCTCATTCCATATGTCCAGACATCTTGCCAAACGTCTTATATCTCGTCTGACCCGTATAACACTAGAATCCTATTTTGATCTTGTGAAAATAGGAAGAAGCCATCTTAGGATTAGATGTCTGATTAATATTCAAGATGTCTCGAAAGAGAGTTTTAGACGTCTGTCTTGATCCAACCCTAATCAAATCATCCACCCTTCTAGATCAGATAATCGAACCTTAGATCAGATGATGATCCAGATGTTTGATAACCCTATCAAAATCATAAATGACCCTGATTTCTGTGGGTTTTTGGACCACACTCTTGAGCCTTGTTCCCAACTGCTACAAGAGCCTCCATGGCCTTCCAAAGCTTTCTTAAGACCTCTATAAATAGAGGAGCACTCTTCTTAAGCTAAGCACACCTTGACATACTATTTCCACATCATATTGTGTCCAAATAATCTTGAGAAGAGATCTTGCTCTCCAAACTTTTGTTTAGATCTTGAGAGCACCATCCTAGCTGTGCACTTGCTCTCCCGCCTATGAATACGAGAGTGACGTTGTGCCATTGCATAGATCACGCACTCCGCATCACTAGTTGACGTACTTCCATCAAAGGAAAGTTTCCTGTGCCTATAGTAGCTAGTTAGATTTATACTTTGTGGCTCTATAGGATATTTGTATTATTGTCTTTGGTTGGGTATTCGCATTGCGAATTCCCATCTCCCTCGCTAGACAAAATACTCCTCATGCTCCTTAAAAAGTTTGAGGTATGCTACCCTGGTACATAGTAGCGTGATTGTAAGCGGTTAAGTCACTCTCATTTAATCGACTTGGTTAGTGGATTTGATCAACTAGGTCGATCGGAAAATCCTAAATTGAGAGGTTTTGGTGGCGATTTTTACCTGGATTTGGGTTTCCACCTAAAAATACTTGTGTACTTATGATATTGTTTATTTCGTGTGATTGTTATTCTATTTCCTCATTATTGTTTATCACGCTCGATCTCACCTCCTCGTTAGCGAACCTACAATACTACCCTAAAAAGATTCTACCACTGTTTTCTTCCACATTTAATGTTGCTGAATTCCCAACATTAAAAAGTTATTTGGATCTTTAGAAAAAGTGGGAACTAGGAAGTGAAATAACACTTGCAAAATGCAAATCTTTTTTATCAGATATTCTGGAAAAAACACTTGCAAAAGTTACAATAGGTTTCTTAATTTAATTTTTTACTTTCATATTACATTGCATTATTAATACATGTGAGAATGAATGGGGGTGTGCCCACAAATTCTGTTTTGGTATTACGTGCTTATAATTTTGTTATTATATATCTTCTTTTAAATACAAGATTTTGGAAAAATTAAATAATATAAAGGGAACTCTGTAGAAATTTTTTTGGTTTTTTTTATATTTATTGCTAATTAATGGTAATTTTATGTGCATATGAAGTTTAAAAGGAAGGACTCCAAGGAGAATAACTAGGCACCGACTAAAGAGGAGGAGGCCTAGACTCAGCCTCCAGTCTCGCATCCTCCTATTTCTCTGCCTCCACCACGACTCCGGACCTCCCCATTCCCTTCCTAGTATATCCATACCTCATCCCAGGGTATCCCTAGGACCACCTACTATGTCCCCCTCCCTGAGTATAGGCCATATAGGCAGCCTCCTCCTAGATCCTAGTACATAGCCCCACATACTCTTTCCAAGGGGCATCACCCTCATGGGAATGATCAGGCCCCAGTTCTTTCTACCTAGCTTCCTTCTACCACTTCGTTGAGTAGTCTAACAATGAGGAGGATGGTGAGGAGGCTGGTGGGGAGGACATACAGTAGGAGGTACAAGAGGATGTGCCTAGTATGACTGATGCAGGCACGTCTGCGCCTACTGTGACTGAGGCAAGCACCTGTGCTGGTAAAAAATTCAGTCTTCTTTTAATTTAAGTTTACTTTTTTCAAAATTATCATTTTATCAACATGTATTTAATTTAATGATAATATGATATAATTTGTTTTTAGGTAAGAAAACAAAGGGTCCAACACGGAATTAAGACCTAGAGAGATTACCAACATGCACTAAGATCCCAGTTGATATTAATCCTTCAGGGGAAGCAAAGAATTACCCGAAGTTCAGTACTAGACTAGCAATGATTACGAAGTCAATCATGCCTCTTTCATGCTTTGATTGGAAGAAAGTGTCAAAGGAGTTGAAGGCGACACTTATTCATGAGCTGCATGTAAATGAATTTCCAGTGTCCATTTTACAAATCTTAATTAAAATTTATTTAAATAAGATTTACTATAATTTTCTAATTGTAGGGGATATTTGATTGGGGGGCCGATCCGAACATGCCCAAGTATTTTCTAAAGCACGCACGCAAAATCCATCGTGGTTGGAGGGAGGAGGTGAAGAGTACAAGATGAAATTTTACAATTTAAAAATAAAGAGTTAAAATATTTTTTAAAAAAGTTTCTAATGATTTATATAAATATTTTAGCACTTTAATAATAGGTCATTTGAAGAGGCATTGAGGTAGGGCTGTACATGGGTCGGGTTCAACCCGAACCCAACTTGAACCCAACCCGATTGGGTTGGGTTAAATTTGAGGTCTAATAAGCTCAACCCAACCTACAACCCGATTCAACCAGATTTTTAGTTATATATATCTGAGATTATCCATTAAAACTTCAAAGGAAAAGAAAAACCACCATGTTCAAACTTGAAAGGGTAAAAAAAAAACCCACTCAAACGCATGCCGCTCCCTCAATTTTCCCTCTCCTTGTGCGCACTCCATCGCACACACATAGGAGAATCCTTGTGTGCACTCTTTTTAGTTTCCCTCTCTCACTATTGCCACTAGCCTCCCCATTGCAAACTTGCATCTCCCTTCTCGTCAACATCGTTCTCATCGTCGCCACTCGAGGTCAGCATCTTCCTCCCTCCTCTCTTCCTCCTCGACGTCAGCGACAGGTACCACCTCCCTTGACCTTGACCACAGTCGCACCTAGCCATTCTCCTTTGATGGCCACCATCCTTCATTAGATTTGCTGACACCACCACCACCACACAGCCCACCGCCCCCTCACTAGCTATCCACCTCTATCTCTACATTCCCTTTCGCCCATCCTGAACCTATCACCAAAGTCGCTACCACCACCACACAACGTACCACCTCTTCACCGATCATCTTCGTTCAAGTTTAATATTATTAAGTATACCTTTATTTTTTCTTGTTACAGCTATCCAACTATCAAGTTCTTTTATTTTTACCTATTTTATTAACTTTTTTAGAAGATATAATTTATTTATGAGTTTAAATTTTTTTATTATTAAGTATGAAAGACATAGAAAATATGTAGGAGATAAACATAAGTTTTGAGTTTTTTGACTAGTCAACAACCCACTCAACTCAACCCAACCCAACCCGACTCGATTTTTATGGGTTGGGTTGGGTTGGGTTTGGTAGTGTAATGGGTTGGGTTGGATTAGAAAAATTCTAACTTGAAAACTGTGGATTGGGTTTGGGTTGAGCTCCAACCCAACTCGACCCTGTTCACCCCTACATTTAGGAATGTACCTCCAATGGTTACGCTTGACATTTGGAGAGAGGAGTGCAAGCATTGGAGTACTCCAACGATACAAGTAAAGAATTAGTTATTTATATATAATTTTAAATTATTATATTGCTATTTAACACTGATAATTTGTACAAGCAAGCTAATAAAAATAAGGCCAATAAGGCCCAAGCTCTACCATTGACCCATTGCTTGGGTCGAATGAGTATTAAATCATTAAGAGTCAGATATGTAAGTGAAAATATTTATTTACATACAATATATACATACGAATATATAAAAGATAATATTTTATATAAATTTTCAAACTGATGCACACGAGGGTGCTGATCTACATCGAGTAGAAGTTTATGAGCACACTCACAGTAAGCAGATGTTAGATGGCCCCCGTGCATAGATTCGTGAGACATATCAGGAGAACCATGTAAGTATCATGGATTTTTAGACTACTAATTTACTACACTAATTTACATATTGAAATAATTACAAATGTATTTACATACTTGTATGATGGACTTGATCCATCCTCCTGAGATCACCGACGAGAACTCCATGACTATCCCGCAGCCTCTAATGACACTAGAGGAGGCATTCAGGACCGTGATGCCTCCGGAGCACGGAGGCTTTTTTTGTAGCAGGGGAAGGAAAGCGACTATCTTTTCCTGGTATGAGAGGAAATGATCAACGTTATCGATGACATCCTAAGTGGAAAATCTGGATAAGAAGATAGAGACAATGGAACGTCAAGAGGTGGATAGGAAGGAGAGATTAGAGGATGTGACCTCATGGCTACAAGCAGCTACTGCCAAGATGGAGTGACAGGATGAGTTATTATAGTGATAAAGCCAGCAGTTGGTGGACCTGATAGCATTCCTCTAAGGATCTGGACCAGACCATTCAACATTTCATGCACCTCTACAATGGGATGACGATGATAGGGGTAGACCAAGAGTTGGTGGCATAGGTGCTCCAGTGTAGCGTATATATCATATATATCTCCTGTAATAGTTAAACTTTTTTTATATATAAATGATTTGAATTTTTATTATGGTTTGATTTACTTTTATATCTTAGTTTGTTAGGTACGTATAATTAAATATTTTATTTTTTAAAAAAAGTACCATATATTTGGCAACGATTCAGTTAAAAACCGTTGCTGATTTTATTATAGTGACATTTAGAAAATTGCCTCTTAACGTATGATATGGAGTGCTCGTTAATTATGGTTAACTAGTCATGTTGTAGTATAGTCGCAATCCACACGGACATCATTTTATTTACATACAATTTTTACTGGTTTTATTCCAAGTCGTTCATTGAGAGGCTGTTATTGATATACATCACTCTATTATCCAAAAATCATCTTTTATTCCAAAAATGTTAAGTTTATGTACAAATGAATGAAAGAATCAAAGAATGAACTATTGATGAGGTGTGGCTCATTATAGCTAAAATGCCCAAATAATGGTAACACCATCATTCGACATAACTAACTTAAATTGGTCAGAATCCAGTGTTAAATGCTCCTAAATGATCGTATGAGAATCATAATTCCGTACTGAACTGATCATAGAAGGCAAGAAAACAAGGTTAATTCTATTGTGTTAACATCCAATCACAAATACAGATTAACCAAGGGGTTGATCATGGGTTAATTAAAGGTCAAATGAACTTCAAAGGCCAAGAAGTGGACTCATATTAACTGAATCAGGGTTTCGCCCATTTCAAGGATGAATACAGTATTAAAAATCCTAATTATCAACCACACCCAAATTGAAAGGGTTCTGGTAGATATAAATTCAATATAAACCTCCTAAAAATCATTAAAAAATATTCTAAGAGGTTTGGTACCTGCACTTTGACCATATAAACCCATCTTAACCAAAAGCTGAGATTCAGACGAGAATTTACCTTGATTTGGGCTTCTATGCAATTTATCTAGTCAAATGTGGTCAAAACTCAAATCCAAGTGCACCATTAGATTTCTTGGGTCCAAATTAGGTTAACACCAAAATTTAGGCCCAATTAAAGTCCATCTTGACCTAGTTTGCATTTCTACCCTTAAAATCTCTATTCTTCACATTTAGACCCCTAACTTTCATGTTTTATTACCAATAGGCCCCTAACTTCATCATCTTATTCAAAAAAATCCCCCTACCACTTGCAACTCCTAAACAAAGTCAAACCCAACTTTGAGTGACTTTGACACAAGAATTTCTCTATCAAACCAACACTAAATCCCTCCAATTTGGAGGGACTAGTGTTCAGATAGTGGAGAATCAACTCAACCATGTCTTAAGCCCTGATTTAAAATAGAGAGCTCCAACAAAGATTGCAATTTCCAGTTTGAGAAGTTTCCAAATTCATGAATGCTCTCACGAATTCTTAGTATTTGAGGTTTAGAAATACCTCTATATAAGATCACCCAACTTCCAACATGTTTCCCAGCCAAGAATCAGCCAAAAATCACCTTCCTTCTCTTCCTCCAGCTATCTCTGACTTGCTCTCCGGTGACCTATTTGGAGCTTTGACCAACCTAACCCACCCCAAATGCACCCACCACTCACCTGCATCTCCGCCTTAGCCCAAGGTCAACACACCATAATACATCTCAAGAACACTGCCACCACACTCACCGTGCTCCAGCAATGCTCATGAACATGTTAATTGGGGCTTAGGTCCTGTATTTCTGTATTTCAAGGTTCATCGGAGACAAATTCACCGCCATCATCAACCACCACCGCTCGCCGCTATTCGACATCCACCAACCTTGATACAACCTCCAGGAGCTACGGAACATTTCCATGAAGCCTTCCAAGCTTTGAATTAGAAGAGAAAGATGTAGCAGCAGCCTCAATTGCTCAAGCTCCATCACCTGCTTAATGCGTGAGGAAGCTTCAAAAGATAGTGCCACATCGTGGCCTTTTAGATTTGAAATGTGTATTAATGAATTTGGCTTGTAAGCTGCTCGCCTTCGAGACATGGGGTTAGGTCCCACCCTCGCAAGCCATGCACGCCCTCACCCATGCCCACATGCACATGGGCCTAGGCCGATCTAAACTGGTCTGATTTGGGTCTAAACAGTGAATTGGGTCTGGTTTGAGAGAAAGAAGCTTTGTGAGAGAGTGGGGGGGTTTGCTCTTGGGATTCGTGCTTAAGTACTTAGGTAGATTTGTGAAAGGTTTATTTTGAGAGAGATAGTTGAAGGCTTGGCAATTTGGTTGAGTGTTGAGGAGTTTGATTTGGCTAAGTGTTGAGAAAAAGAGAGATCTGATCTTGAATTGAGAGTACGCATTGAGAAAATAATTGGTGGTCTCAACCACCATCGTTTTGGGCTTTATATATCTCTCTCTGGATTACTTTTTGTCCATGGACTCTAACACATATTTCAGTACTCATTGAATACATCTTTTCATAAATATGTTGAGTTTTGATTGATTATTGTACTCATTTTCATATTATTTGATTAGTTGATTGAATTGCAATACTTGCTCCCAGTGAACGACGTCAGAACTCACATTTTTTCGAACTATTATAAATTTAAGTGTTATTACGCTTTTATCGCCTATACTACGATGCATCTCTTTCCTAAAATGCAATACAAGCGCTCCAACACCAAGTTAAGCTAGAAACTAGGTTAAATACTATCTAATTAACACAATAAATGGGTTAAGTGTGAGAATTAACAAAAATGACCTAAAACATCAAATTTGGGTTAAAAATACATAACTAGGTCAATTATTGAGATATTCTATTCATAAATACAAACTGATGATCCAATTAGAAATTGAACATATTTCTGAGCTCAAAAGTACAAATCAAGGGTTGAAATAACTTCTACAAGGATCAATTAAGCTATCATAAAAACTTGGTTGCATTTGGACATCAATATGACCTTGCATTTAGAGTTTCACATTTAGGTCCTCATTCCATAACATTTTATTCACATCTAAATCCTCCAAGGACCTATCTGTAAACCCGTAGGAGGCTCTTTTTAAGTAGCAGGGACTGCTCTGTCCTAATTCTTATTGTACAAGATCCCCACCATTTCACTTTGAGGCTATCAGTGTAAAAACACCAACACACCTGCTTCTCCCTCTTGACTAATGTTTACGCGCGAAAAACATGAACAGCAGCCACCATCCATTGCTTGCTCCTTGAGATCAACGGTTAATCTTGCTCCATTCTTTGCGCACCTTTGCGTGAAGAACCATTGCCTCTCCTAGATCTGATCTAATGGTCAGATTTTATCCATTTCCTTCCTATGCATCTCTTCCCCTCATCTCACCGTTTGCACTAAATTTTATTAAACTCACACGCTTGTGATTTGATCCACTCCGATGCCTACTTAAGCGCCCTTCAGTGCTCATGCACCCCAGACGAGCCCCTCCTCCTACTTCCTTGGGCTCTCCTTTCTTCCACTCTAGCTCCTCTTTTCTTCTTCTCTCGATTCCATTGGTGATAGCAATGAAGCT
Source organism: Thalassia testudinum (assembly GCA_037157565.1). Classification (NCBI taxonomy): domain Eukaryota; kingdom Viridiplantae; phylum Streptophyta; class Magnoliopsida; order Alismatales; family Hydrocharitaceae; genus Thalassia; species Thalassia testudinum. Next base: position 124,242,735 of record JAZHRO010000036.1, on the reverse strand, counting down.
TCTTCCCTCTTGATCATCCATGCCAAGCTAGATAACGTAACAGCAAGAGACATCCCAGGAGCTTCACTAGCAGGCTCTTCACTCGCTGGAGATCCTCACTCTATTCTTCCTCTCCACCACCGATTGGAGATCCATAGGTCTCATTCTTCATGTTTGATTAGGTTTTACTGCTTTCTAGGTAGTTTAAATGCTTTCTAGAGTAGTTAGAAGTAGTGTTAGTTAGTGTAGATCAAAATCCAACAAATGATTAGTCTAGATTAGGAGTAGATTAAAGTAAATCCAATTTTGCCCTCTCCGATCAATTTAGATTGGAGAAGTGTTTTCGTGCAATCATCTCGATTCATACAACTTCCTCATTGCCTCACATTTCACATTTTACTTATTTCCTCATGTTTTAATTTGCAATCCACTCAATCCACCCGAGCATATAAAGATCCGAAGTTCTAGGACTTTGTGATCTAGATAGCGCTCAAAACCATCCGAGGATCTCTCCATTCACTCCATAAATTTACAAGGACCCCCAATCTCATTTTGATTGACTCAATTTGCTCGATTCTTTTAAATTTGTGTTTCATGCCCAATTCTATGATTTGGAGTTAATTCGGGTTTAAACGGGTTTAGTCGAGCGATTCGAGATTTTTATCGCTTAATTGGGTGTATTGCAAGGACTCATATGTGTTTTAATTCGGATTTGATTTTTAGATGAGCATATGCCCAATTTGAGCCTTGTTTTGGATAGTTTGGACAAGGATAATCAGTGGAATCGATTTAAGGCTAAACAAGGACCCAACCAATTTCCTTAGGATCACTAAATCACCTTGAACAGCATTGGTTGGTGTGCAAGGTGATTAGGTGATCAGATCAGTGGGTAAATCTAAAAGTAAAAGCCCAAAATAGGGCAACATGGTTTTTAATCTCAATGATATTCAATCTGAGATTTGATTCGTATTAAAGGTTTTAGAAGATTAAAATAGAGATCTGGATTTATTTGAAATGATTTTTAATACCCAATTTGGCCTATCTCCACTCCATTGTATATGATGTAGAGTGAAGATCATTTTGGAGACTTTAGGGTTTTTTAAAGAACGAGAAGTGATTTTATGGATTTCAAATCTATAGAAATAGTTTTCAAATCTCAAATTGGTTTCCAACGAATTTTGGATGAATTGTTTGCCTTAGATTAGATCTTCTCAGGTTTGATCTAAGCTTATTTCCAAATGCCACAACAGTAGTTTAGCACAAAGCAGTAGTAGCAGTAGCTACTAGTTTGAACAGCTACTGATGCAACTGTAGATCTAATTTGTAAAGAGTACAATAGCAATTGGTTGCTGTTATTTTGAAGCAGCATCTGGTCTGGAAGTGGAGTTCCAAGAGAATTTTATGTGAGTTTGAAGGGTCAAATGATTTGATCATGTGAACACTAATAAAATGGCATGTTAAGCATTCATGTTTAACTTTCTGATCCTAAATATGATTGTAATGGCCTAAATTCATGCTTATATTCAATGTTAGTAGCATACATTCTAATCTACCTGTCATAATTGTATATTTTGGGTGAATATAATGATAAAAATCATGTTTATTGCTCATCCATGTTTCATGATGTGTGTTGAATGTTTTTGGAGTGTTTAACTTGCTGTACAACATATAGAGTGGATTTAGAGGACTTAGGTTACATGATTGCATCTCATTTAAGCTTCATTTGGGTGAGATTGTAATTACATAAAAAATACAACAAAATTGTAAATAAATAAAATAAAGGTGTCTTGAGTAGGATTAGATATTTCTTTAGGAGTGTGTGAAATTTCAAAGTATTTCGTGTAATTCCCTACCAGGAGGGGGTGACGTAATATTTACGGAAATAAATATAAACAATCTCACAAAATAGACAATCACACAAGTACACAAGTATTTTTTAGGTGGAAACCCAAACCGGGTGAAAACCACCACCTAACCCTCTCGAGTTAGGATTTTCCGATCAACCAAGTTGATCAAAATCCACTAAGCGAATCACTTTAAACGAGGGTGATTCAACCTCAAATGCAACCACGCTACAAGTGCGAGGGTAGCGTTCCTCAACCCCTTCTCTTGACGAGAAGGATTTTGTCCCTCGAAGGAGAAGGGAATTCGCAAAGCGAATACCCAGCCAAATAACAAAGATAAAATAAACAAGTAATCCTATAGAGCCAACAAAGTAATTTTTAACCTAAGCTTCTATAGGAATTAGGATGCTTCCCTTTGAAAGGAGTGCGTCGACGATGCGGATGCGTGAGCCACGCGACGATGCAACTTCGCTCTCGTGAACTACGGCGGGAGAGCGGGTGCGCGAAGGCATGATGCTCTCAAGATGTAGAACTTGAGCTTTGAGAGCAAGAGAGACACAAAATGGTAGAAAATATGTTCCTTAGGTGTGTCTTGTGTTTCTAGGTGTTTCTGGTGTGTAAAGGCTCCCCTCTATTTATAGAGGCCTTAGGAAGGCTTTGGAAGGCTTAGAAAAGCTTCCATAGCCGTTGGGTACAAAGCCCAAGAGAATCAGCTCGAAATCAGGAACAATCATTGCACTGACAGGCTTATCAGACGTCTAATTCTGGCATCAGATGTCTGGAAGACCACTTTAAGACATCTGATTTCAAGGTCAGACGTCTGATTTCAGGCGGGTTCCTTCCTGACTTGAATCAGATCTAAACAGGGTTCTTGTGTAAATCCATCAGACGGCATACAGGACGTCTGGCACTATGTCTGGACGTCTGGAAACCTATTTTTTCATGGGAATGGATTTGCAACGGCTAGAGAATCTCTGAGAAGAGATTTTCGGGTCAGTCGAGGCAAAACGGTCAATTATCAGACGTCTGGAAGGGCTTAAGGACGTCTGATAAGGCTCTAACGGTCATATGCTTGAGTGTATTCTAAGAGAGCCAACGATCCACTAATTGGACGTCTGGCAAGGTCATCAGACGTCTCCTAAGACATCTATTCTAAGGTCTGGACGTCTGATTTCATCAGACAGAACTAACTTGTCCAGCCTAAATGTTATTAGACGTCTGAATCAACAGTCAGACGTCTTAAAACATTTTATCAGACGTTTGATTTGGGAATTAGACGTCTGGAAATGTTGTTTAAACCCTATATAGGTTTTCTAAGTTCTCTACAGAAAACCTAAGTATCCTAGGGTTGTGCCGGTGTTCCTAGGACTACTGTTAGGGTACTTTGAGGCTCTTTAACATAATATTCTAAGGAAATAAAGAGCAAGAAAATAAAGACAAAAGTACATGAAAGGAATAAACAGAATTCTATCATATTCTTCTTGTCCTTCCATCTTCAATATATCTCTCCTCGCGAATCTTCTCTGTTCTCAGTCGAGCACCTCCAATCCGTCCTGGATGCGAGCTCGAATTCTGTCTAATCACGTCTACATTTGCAATTGACCTGAAATCTAAGATTCCAAGTGCAAATGTTAAATAACACGTGTTTTGTTATCATCAAAACAAATGATCGTGGTGCTCTAGCACCAACATTTCGAACCCTCTGGCAGGTAGAACATACCAACTGACGGTTTGGTCTACTTTGAAACTTAATAAAAGAAACACATATGAAAAAGATAAAAAGAAACAACTCGTCTCTCATCTGACCTTCTCTCTCTCTTCTCTTACCTCTATAAAACATAAAAATACTATAAAAATCAAAAATAGTAAAAAATTCCACAAAAATGCCTTAGATATTGTATTTATACTTGTATATATTATTTAATAGTAAGCTAAATGTAAATATCAACTTACACAAATTAAATGTACATAAATAACCTATAAATGTATTATATATATTTAAATAAGTGTTTAGGATGAGTTATTGTATAAATAACTTTATTATATAATTATATATTAACTTATAGCAAATTATATTTATTTAAAATAAGATAATTATAAATAAATATGTAAACTTGTATATTAGTATCTATTATTGTACATACATATTAAATTAATTATTATATAACTATTTATATATGTATATTGTTTTATTTATATATTTATTGTAGATAATTAGATTATTAAGTAAATTATTAAGCTAAAATAAAATAAATTAATAAATTAACTTATTACTGAAGTAATTTATATTGTTCAGTTATATATATTAATTTTGATTATTTTCATCCTATTTATAATGTATTTATACTATATAATAATATTTATAACTAAATTATATGGATATCTATTTATAACGTGTACATAAATGTATATAAATTAAAATATATGTTATAAAATAAATTAAAAATGTTTAATAAATACCTTATTATATAAATTAACTACTTATAAAGTCAATTACATTATTAATTTATTAATTTATGCATTAATTAAGTAAGTAAACCCTAAATTAATGTGTATAAATCACTAACTTTAACAAATTTTTATATATAATTAAATAACTTATTATATTTATTTAAGTTATAATAAGGTCGCCGGAGCATGGTGCTGGCAGGTTTTGCAGGGAGGACCTGAACGCAAAGAACGAAGGAGAGTTAGGGGCCAAAATGCGAGGGTTCAAAAGTTGAGGGCCAAAAAGTAAATATATGAGGACCAAAGTGTAAGTTTGGTCAAGAAGGTTTCTTATTAGGCTCAAGTTTTTATACATGACTAATTAGGACCTAAGGAATCTGATGGTGAATTTTATTTCTAGATTAAACCTTGTTTGACTGGTCAATTTACGTAAAAACCCAAATTAAGTTATTAATTGGGTATGGTTCTCAATGTAGGTCAAGATGGGTTCCTAAGGTCAAATTGAAGGTTCTAAACCCTAGAGAGTATTTTTCTATGAATTTTAGAGGGTTTATTCCATTTTTTCTTTGCCTTGAACCTCGTGAATTGAAGTGGATTTGTTTTAGGGTTACAGATTATCATTTATTTCCTTGGAATTGCTGTAGCCCTTGCCAGATCATCTCATCCCACTTTTATTCTTATTAGGTTGCTTTGACCTATGTTTGGACCCTGAATTATCCTGTATGCAGATTATACTGGTAAAATTACATTTTTACCCCTTATGACTTGTTTTCTCCTTAAACTCAGAATTCTCTGAGTTAAGCCTTTCCTTGAGTTATATAGGAGCTTTTATCCTTTGTTGTAACGAATGTGTGCCCCAGACGTATTTTAAGACGTCTGGGAGGTGGCTCAGATGTCGGACAAGACGTCTGGGATCACAACCAGACGTCTGATAAGACGTCTGGGATAGTTTCAAGACGTCTGGAAATCCGTTATTTTCGACACACGCGAGTCGCCTGCGCGCCTGAGCGCGCAGACCGCATATTCCCTCTTTTCTCTGCGGCTGCAAGCGGCCTGCCGCCCTCTCTCTCTCCTCTCCGCGCGGCGTTAAAAGGGGCGCGCCTCCCCTCCCGTCTCCACCGTCTCCTCCTTCTCCTCCTTCCTGTGCGCGAGAGCGAGCGGACGCGAGGGCGGCAGCGGCGGCCGCAGTGAGCGCGGAGGTGCGGCGTGCGAGGGCGGAGCTCTGCCGTGAGGGCGAGCTCGCCGGAGCGGCTTGGCCGGCCGACGGAGGGCGCAGGGGGCGCGGAGCGACGCGGAGAGGGACCTGCTGCGGGCTGAGCAGCAGACGCGCGAGGTGCGACGCGTGCGGCGTCGCGAGCGGAGGCCAAGCAGGGTTCTGATTCTGGAAAAATTTCCAGAATCAGACGTCTGGGTTGATAGCCAGACGGTAAGGTCGACGTCTGTAAGATCATACAGACGTCTGAAAGGTGAGTTTCCGCTTTCTTCTTCCTTCTTGTCGACTGACCGTACTGAGGGAGGGGGGTTGGCTGTGCGCAGGTTCGCTGATTCGCCATCCTTTGCGAATCAGACGTCTGCAAGTTGTACCAGACGGCTGGAGTGACCTCCAGACGTCCGGAGGGACCATCGGACGTCTGGGATCTAGGCAGACGTCCCCGCAGACTTCTGGACGTCTGGGAAACCACGCTGAACAGGTAATTCTCTGATCCACTTTTTAAGACGTCTGGAAGGAGTTCCAGACGTCTGATTTTGCACAGTATCGTCTTTTTCGACCCGTTTAGGGCCCGTTCGGGCTCCGTTTTCCGCGATTCGAGTTGCGTTCTCTTCAGAATTAATTCCTCTACTCATCTACAGTAGCTATACACTGTTTTGAGACACTCCTTGTGTTTGATCCTTGTGACAGGATCTTGTTCAGTTGCAGTCTTGAGAGTCGCGGAGGCACGCGGGATTCCCGATCACGCCCCCATTACTCCCGTTGTACCTGGTAGAGTGGCTTAAGTTATTTTTAAAATCTGTTAAAGTATGGAACCATAACTAGAATCTAGGACATTGCATGAATCCTAGGAATGAGAAATGTATGGAATGATAGCTCCTAGGTGATGCATGAATCCTAGGGCTGGAAAACTAGTTGTATGCTAGATCCTAGGAAGTGGCATGAATCTTAGGATGGAAAAAACTAGTGGAATGTATAATACTGCAGTCTTGGAAAAATGGAAAGGAATATAAAGCTGCCTGTAATTTGAATTAACAGCTGCCTGTTATGAATAAAGAAACATGTTTGAGATCATGGATTTTGAGAACGTGAATCCGGAAAGTGAAACATATGATGTTCTGAAATAAAGAGCTGGAACCCTACGGGGAATTAGGAGTGGAACTCCTGGAAAGAAAAAGGAATGGAACTGAGATGTAGTTTGTACTGTCTCTTGGGTACTCAGTACCAAGGGAAGTACCTGTACCTGTTTAGTGCAGAGTGGGGCCAGCCGCCCCAGGGACCCGGGGTTAGGATTGGCCGCTCTGTACCGACTTGTTGGCCCTCGTGTACGTAGTACCGAGGAGAGCTAGTAGTGTTAGGAGAGTACTAGCTACCCCACGGGCCCCGGGGTTCTGCTAGCCTCCTTCACCGACTTGTTAGGCCCACTAGGGCAAACCAGGGTAGTCAGGCGAGGGTGCGCGGACTGTGGAGGGGCAAGGCCCCGGTTTGGTTACTGTGGAGGGGTTGGACCCCTGTTACTGAGAGGGCTCTGCCCTGGTTCCGTGCTGTGCTTTGGGCGCACCCGTTAACGGAAACGACTGACCGCGTGCCAGTGCGGGCTAGCTACCTGTGCGTTTATCGCGCGTGCCGTAGTCACCGTTACGTCTGTCAGTGACCTTGGGGTGGTTGACTGAGGGTAGGATCACCACGGGGGACTCTCCCGGCCAGGAGAGCACCACGTGCTACTTCTACTTTTGGAAAAGACTGCAATCAAGATCGTTCCCACGAGGACATTCGAGATCAAGTAAAGGATCTGAGAAATAAATGAAATAGTGAGAAAAATTGAATAAAGGAAGTAATAGAACATAACAGCTACTGTACACTCTGCTGTTGCCTTTAGTTAGTTTGCCACTCTACTCAGCGTTTTGCTGACGTGTTACACTCGTTACCTTTTTCAGGACCAGGTGTTGAGCAGCCAGGGTCGGCGGCTGCAGAGGACGCTGGGCCGAGTAGGGTCCAGTAGAGTTACCACAGCCTTTTGTACTCCTTTTGTTTCTGTTCTAGTGAGTAGTTTTTGTTTCCGCTGTACCTTCTTTACCTGCAGTTCTTGTTATATGATAAATGCTGTTTTACTGTTGTGGTGGTACCTACTGTAGTAGTTCTTTCCTTACTGCTGTACTTTCTTACTGTTAGTTATATTCATGCTGAATGTGGTTTATTTTACTGTCTTTTGGTTACTTCCTCGTTGGACGACTAGGTCTTGGGATTAGTCGAGTCGGTCCGGTTCTCGTGTCTCGTAGGGACTCGGGAACCGGGTCGTTACATTTGTATTAGGTCAAAATGAGCTAGTTATGGCTCATGATGAGGTTCTCATCAGAGGCCATCGTCTTCATTCCAACACTGTGTAGAGCTCGAAGCTCCTCCCATTCCACCACCGCAAGCCTCTATTGCAGCAAAGCCTCGCCACCTTGGGCGTGTGGGGTAACAACCCACACCCCACCTGCGAGCCTTGCAATTCCATCACTATGCACACCATCTCCTCATCCTCATCCCCTGTTTCATCTCCAACAACACCACCAACTCCACGCACCACCACCATCTCCATCTCCTCCATCTTCATCTTCTTCCCTTGTTTCATGTAAAAAAAAACAACCATTATACCCACTGCCTTCACAAACCCAACATCACCACCACCTCCAATAGACCTCCACGCTACTGCAAACATCCATTACCATTGTTCATCTTCTTCAACCCACCGAACCCAACAACAGTCACTCCCATCGACCCTCACCCTCGCCACTGCCTCCACGCGATCAAGCACACCTCCAGCACCACGCCTCACTGCCACTCGCCCCTCTCTATTCGCGTCCCACCATGCATGCAGCCTAGCAGGATCACCCCTCACCACGCCGCCCACGTGCAACCACCAGTTGCAGTGCCACCACCCCTTACTGTGCACAACCCACCGACGTCGGCCTGCTCCCGCGCGACCGCCGGTGTGCAGTCGACCTCCGCCCGCCTATGGAGTTCTCCTCTTCGCAAGCTTTAGCACCAAACAGAGCTGTAGTCACCGCCACCCACCAACTTCCTCTTCTCCGTCCCACTGCCTCTAGCCACCTCGCGCTGAGCTACCATCACCATTGGGTGCCGCCCGGCCCAACAGACCTCCAGCGAGCTTCACACCTCCGACCATTCCCTCCTCGCACACGAACTCAGGGAAGAAATCCCCTATTTCGAGTTGCATTTCTACTTACGATTGATGCCATTGCCACATTCACTTTTTCATTTCATTATTAAGGTGAATTTGTGAGAATGCCCTTCCATTTTTACATTAATGCTAATTTAATTGGAACTCTTATTGGTAGATTAATTGAAAGGCGGCGTTCACTTCATTGCTTGGAGAAATTACGTGGGAACATTAGTTTCGACTCTTGTCATTTTTTCACTTAATTAATATTATATTGTGGCTGCTTTATGAGAATATCCCTCCACTTTGACACAAATGCGATTACAACTATTTCATGCATTGTTATCTTGATGAAAAAGGGGTTTCATTTGATTCCTTATGGAAATTATTTGTGAACATTAGTTCTCTTACTTTGCGAGTTTGTAATAGCACATTCCTCCTTGTCAACTCGACCCGTTCTTTTTAGTGGTTAATTTTAATTATTTTGAAAAGCAGTTTTCCACCACTTACATACTTCTTCGATGCGTCATTTTATATGCAAAACCACTTCGAAAGTAAAAATCATCTTTTCAAGAATCCCTAGTGAAAGTAGGATCGAGGTCTCCTTCTCTTCATGTCCCCTCTGCGTGTGTAGGCGTCCCTCAAGATCGACATCGTCATTCCGCTGCGCCTATCGTTTCGTCAATTTCCTCGCACAGAAAAATAGAGAATGATCAGATAAATGCACACCTCAGAATAAACAGGAATAAGCTCAGGTAAATCTATTGCGTCTGTTGCCTCCCCGATAATGACACCATTTGATTCGGAGATTTCGCTTGTAAGAAAAACTAGTCGTCGTATTAAAATCACGTGGTGAAAAAATCTTCAATAAAAAATATTTATTACTAAAAATAACCACCAAAAATCAAGTCTAGAGAAATGAACTCAGTAAACTCACACATGCATAATATAAAAGTTCTCAAGTAATTGATAAAATCACAGCATGGGCAATGGCATCAAAAGGTCAAAGACAATATTCTAGAGAGCAGCTGAGAGATACAAAAGATAAGAAAGGGGGCGAGACGCAAAAGCGCCAATATATATAAATATAACAATTAAATCCAACCCTCCAACTGCGCTCGTCGACTCCTCGTTCAAACTAATACGAGCTCTACTGCTCACGAACAGGGGAAGGTGATGGCCGAGGTCTCACGTGCACGGGAGCACACCAACGGCGGCGAGTTTGGTCGGACGAGATGCGTCGGAGAAGAGGATCGCGTTGGTGGTGGCGTGACGTCCTGACGTGGTCGGTGGTAGCAAGCCGGAACGTGGAGAGGCCGGCGGCTGGTTGGGTGCTACCGGCGGCGTTGTGAGCTCGTTGCGGGAGAAGGACGCGGTGTGAGGGCGTGCGGCAGGGACAGCTGTGCGCGCATGCGGTTGTCTGCGCGCGTGCGGGGCCGCGTGGGGCGGCTGGGTGGCTTGCGGCTCTGTTGGGTGATCGTGGTCGCTGGAATGAGGAGCGGAGGTGGTGGGTTGGCCGCTCGTCAATCGGCGGGGCAGAGGCCAAGAAGAGGAGGGCGTTGTGGACGGTGGTCGCTGGCGCTGCTGTGGTCGGGTCTCACGTCGAGGAGACCGAGGGCGCGGCGGTGGAGTTCCGGCGAGGAGGCGGAGATGCTCTGTTCGGTGGGTCCTCCGCGGCTGGGAGGAAGAGCGGAGGGGGAAGCGGTGGGTCCTGTGGTGAGGAAGAAGAACGAAGGTGAGGTCAGGGGATCTAAGGTGGTTTTTTAATCGACGTGCGTGCATCGAGGAAGCGCGATCGAGGAGGTTGTCGTCGGCAGAATCGAGGCGGAAGGCGCGGTGGCGAGGGTGGAGGCTTGCGGTCGCTGGAGGTTGGGCGAGGAGATCACGGTGGGGGGAAGGAGAGTCTCGATCTCTTGTTGTCGCAGTGGAAGGGAGGGGGGGAGGGTGGGGCCGTTGGAAACACAGTGGTCGAGAGGGGCTGAGATGACGCACGGTGCTGTGGTGGAGCGGCGGCTCGCGGTGGTGGCTATTTGATGGAGCTCTGTTCTCCCCGTGTGGAAGGAAGAAGACGAAGGGCAGGGGTGGGGCGGTCTTCGTCTTTCATGTATGAACGTGTGTTGGAGAGGAGAAAACAAGGAAGGTGATGGTGGCAGTGACAAATGGGGAAGGGTTGTGTTACGTGAATAGTCAGTTTGAGAATTTTGATGTATTCTAGTGGGATTTGTTGGGAATAAATATTGAAGGAAAATATTTAATTGATATGATAACGTATAATATTGGTGACGTAGCTCTTGTGTTAAATGAAAACTTTTCATTAATGATCGTTACAGAACATGTTGTATGATTAGTTAACCTAAGATGTATTTAAGAATATCTAAATGCACTAATATCTAATATACAATGTTTATTTATAATGTAAGTATGCGATCTAAAATATCATATACTCAGCATCCTCTCATGATCATTGACTTTTGATACCTAATATCATCATCCTTATCAATAAGACGCATGCTTCACATTATTATTTTTTCAACCATGATGTACTTAGACTTTAATTTAGTCCACTAAAGTGGACCTATCACATACACTAAGGCAAAGACTAGTATCTATACATAATACGTATATACACTACTTAACACACACTACTTACTATACATATAACACCAACTAACTCTAACACTTAGCCAACTTAAGTTAATTTAACCCTTGTTAAACTACATCTAGTAAAATTTTAGGATTTTCGAGCCCAACCTTTCGCAGGATCAATAGCCACAAGGGTTGGATCAACCGCTACTAAACTTAGACCCTAGTGTTTATTAGATTTATTTTTTCATAGTTTCAGGCTCATTCAAACTCACAAGCACGGCACCCAACCCACGCCCATGTCAGGGCTAACGTATAATTGGGTTTACTAATGCAGTGGAGTCCGACCCCTACTCTTGGGACGAGAAGCTTATGGGCAACTTTCTTTAAATAGCGCTACTAGCACTTCAATCTTTCTTATGTGGCACCATTTTGGCGCGCCAAGCCGTGGTTTATTGGTTACATTGAGGCTTAATTTAGTGTTTAAATTATTAATTAATTTATAATTAAATTTTATACATAGGTAGCTTATACATAGGCTGTTTATTAGTATAATTTATTTACAATAATTAAATATATAAATATATTTAAAAAATCGTTAAAGTTAGAGATAAATATACATAAAGTTAGAGATAAGTACACATTGAGTTATTGTTTAATTCCTTAATTAAAGTATAAATTAATGAATTAATTATACAATTGACTTATAAATTACTCGTTTTATACATATATACATACATATACAATATAAATAAGTTATAAATATCTTAAACATACTTAAAACTAGAGTATACACATGTACAACATAATTTACTTCGATAGTTTATTAAATTACTAATTTAAATTATATTAACTTAATAAAATAACTAAGTAACTTATAAAAATAAATATGTACAATATATGCATACATAAATAAATATAAGGATAGAGTATTGTACATTATAATTACTTTATGTTATATATACAGTTGTAATTACAATTATAAATATATACATAGCTATTTATAAATACTTAGGAATATGTACTATATTATAAATAAATAAATATATATAATTTTATAATAATAATATATACTATTTAACTTATCATAAATACCTACCTAAATAAATAGAATAAGTATATAAGTTATTTATATTATACCTTATAAATATATAAGTTACTATATGTAATTATTTAGTATTATTTACAAGTATAAATACTATATACAAGGGCTATTTTCATGGGAATTTTGCAATTTTCAAGTTTTATTTTGTTTTTATGATTTATAGAGATAGGGGGAGCGGGGAGAAAGGTGAGAAGAGAAGAAAAGGACTCTTTTTGGTGTTTTTGTGTGTTTTCTTTTATATCTAAACTGAAGAAGACCTAAGTGTCAACTGGTATGTTCTACTATTTACAGGAGTCGAAACCTAACCTAACTTGACACCCACCTAAAACTAAACCTAATATAACTCAAGACACATTTATTTTATTTATTTACATTTATTTTTTTTCTTTTTGTATTTACAATTTGGACAAAATTAGGCGTAATGGAGGTTTGAACATGAAACCAAAGCCTAAAAGAATCAATCAAAGGGCTGGACAAATAGAGTTAAGCATGACAAACATTCTAGAAATCATTTAGGATTAGATTCAATATCAAAATCACGGACTTGTCATTGAAATCACATCACAGCAGAAATTGGATAGAAATCATATTTAAACAACTACTAACAGAGAATTAAACAGACCATAAACTAAATTCCAAATCTACATTAATTCAAATTAAACCTTATCCAAGTACATGAAGGCTTTCTACAACTTGTTCTAACATTACTATAACATGAATAGCTCTGTTTAGCCTTTGTTAACCATCAATTCCTATTGTAATTCTTACATGAGATTTTCTTTCAAATTCTGACAAGTAAACATCTTCTACTGCTAACAAAAGATTCTAAAATGTGAGTAACATGAATTACATTCCTCTTGAGGCCAATTAAAGTTCATACAATTAGGTAAAAACTTGTTCCAACATCTTAACATTAAACCTCTTTAAAAGATCAGAAACTTCATCAATATTTAGATTTAACCTCATTCTGCCAATGAAATATTTGTTACTGTCAAAATGTTGCAGGATCTAATAAGAAGTGTATCTGTGCATACTAATCTTCTGAAAACATTAGACAAGTCATTCCTTAAAAATTAGATTTAGTAACTCATTCTCAAACTCCAAGCCATCTGAAAACTATTGAAGAACTATGATTGAAACTCAATTTAGATCAATTAAAGGTTGCTGGAAATGACAGATCACTCAAAACTATTTCCCAAATTAATAAAAACTCACTTAAACTTGTCATAATTGTTCTCTGAATAATTTGAATTTTACACAAAACAAAATCAGACTCTAGAAAACTATGAGTGGTCTTCCTTCTTGCCATAGATAGCTTGAGAAGGTACAGCAACTCAGGTTTCCAGATAAAGTTTAAAACATTCAAATCTCATTTTGAAGTATTGCTAACATTCATAAAAGCAACTAGAACTCATTAAGAACCCTAATCAAATTCCCAAAACCTTAAAAACCCTAATCTAAGCTCCACCTTATGCCATATACAGCATGAAGGGAAGAGATCAAAATAGGCATGCAAATCAACTGGAATCCATTCAAAAACCTTCATCAATGTTTTTCAAACGTTAAATAACTTTTGAATGATCAATCAAAACTTATTTAGACTAAATCAAAGTTGTCACCCAGATGGCTTTAATCTGATATCGTTCAAGTGATTTGATCACTTTAGATCCCTACACACCATTGATTGGTGCTTAGGGGCCTATTGCGATCCTTTGAAAATAGTTAGGTCATTGCCATGGCCTCTAATCAGTGTCCCTAATTTCATCGCCTTAGCTACCTCAGAAAACAATCCCAAGAGAATAAATTGGGCATGAGCTCAAATCACAATGGAAATTTAATTAAAATAACTCAAACCCTTCGCATTCAATCCAATTAGACATGTAAAAACCCACTTCACTCAATTAAAACCATTTTACACTAGATTGAATCCCAGAAGCTAGAGAGCTTTAGATCTATAAAGGCTTAGATGAGTGGAGTGGTCTGATGATCAAAATAGCGAGGAAATCAGAAGAAGGTGATAATGGAGCGTAGAGGAAGATTGTGGATCAAAATGGAGGTGTGGATTCATCTCTTTTGATCCAAATTGATCAGAGGAGGTGGATTGAAGAAAATCTAATCTAAGCTAATTGAATTGATAATTTGTGATCTAATCATCTACACTATTCCTATCTAATCTAAAAAGCAAGTAAATCTATCTAGAAAGCAAAAAATTCTATCTATGAAAGTGATTAAATCTAATTTAACAGAGGAAGGGGACTCTCTGGGATCTACAGCCGGCGGCTGAAGAAGACGAAATAGGTGGATCTCCAGCGAATTAAAAGCCTTCTAGTGAAGCTTCTGGGTTGCCCTCAGCATACATCATCCCTAGTGACGGGGAAGAATTGAGGCAAAGCTATGCCACCACTATCACTGGTGTTACGAGTGAAATGGGAAGAAGACATCGGAGAGGATGAATGACTAGCTCGAGGGGTGTAGGGGGGAGCTAATCGGGTCGCACAGGTGAGTGTGAAAGTCTTTTTATAGGTGTTAGGGAGTTCTGATCGCCGCACATAGTGGGCCATGGACGTTAGGTTTGAAGTGCTAGGATGGGTTTGGAGTAGCACGGGAAAGATTGGAGATGAATCATAGCTCTTGGATGACATCTGGAAATGGGCCCGAAAGTGTGGGAATCGAGGATCAGAGGTTGGTGGAAGATCCATCATTGATCAGGTGGATCAAAGAACGAACGACTCAAAATAGCCATGTTCTTTGTATGTGAATAGTAGAAGAGGAGGGCACCCCCAGGTTTGTTGGGTAAATTGTGGAAGAGGACGTTATGGATGACGTGGTAAGAATTTTGCAAAGGAGTGTTGAAGCGGAAAACTACGCGATCGAAGTTGGATTTGAAAAACCAATCATTGTAGTTTGATTTACGAAGCAATCCATCAACAGATAAAATTTAACCGAAATTCGTAAAAAAATTCCGGTCGAACACAGAGAGGCTACGTCGATCCAAAATCCGCGATTATATTTTTTTTTTGGAATTTTTGTTTGAAAGCGAGATAATTACAATGGAATTGATATTAACACTAAGAGAGAGAGACAAAACAATCACTTGATATAATAATGCTGTTTTTACAACTAGAAGGTGGGAAATGATTACAACTAGAAAGTGGGAAATGATTATAGCTAGAATGCGAAAAATTCTATTCTAGAAAGCGATAAAAAGAAGGGAGAGAGATGTTATCATCCTTGATGATTGCCTGGAGGACGAGCCGGACGGAGCGACACCTGGAAAACGGAGGATGAGGCAGGAAGAAGGAGGACGAAGTAGGAAGAAGTGGGAATGAGGCAGAACGTCCTTGTCGTCGCGGGGTCCACTTCCGGAACGGGGGCAAGAAAAGTTTGATTTGGCTCTAAAGGAGCTTCCTGGGTGTGGAACAAGCTTCTTTAGAGCTTTGGAGAGGGAGAGAGGTGAAGGAAGGGATGAGAATTTCGTAGGGTAGGGGTCTCTTTTTATAGTTGCAAGGATTGGGGGCAATTTGGCCATTTCATATTCAAAAACATTAATATCAGGTCTTTAGTGATGGATTTATTCATCACTAAAGACTTGTCGTGGGCGACGTGTGCGTGCATCGTGCATGCCTCCTCTCTCGAGCGCCTAATGCACGCACACATCCAAGTACTCTCAGCCATCCGATCGGGAGATCAGACGGCTCAGATCGCTCCTCGCCCGCTTCAACTTCGCACACCCGTGCGTGAGATCAGGCGTGAAACGAGTCGTCCAATTGCGCGTGCACCCAATTGGACGATCTAGGCCATTTGCAGCTGATCGCGCGGTTAAGATTGCACACGTCCATGCGAAAAGAAGCACTTCACGGCATCTTGAACTTGCGCTCTTTGCACGCGTAGCGCCTTAACCATTGCGCTACGTAGCAGTTTGAGGCGTAGTGCTGCTTTTGCGCTCGACTAATCTTGGCCGTTAGATCTTCATCCAATGGCTGAGATCTCACGTCACGCAAGCTGTCAAGAGTTGAGCGGAGGGGGGCAGGCGGGTGCGGATGGTTGGGATGGTGCCACGTGGCACCATCCTGACTGTCCATCTTCTTTGTGTTGTAGATGGTGCCACAGATGTCGGATTGGACCGATTTTCACATCGTCAGGCTGCAATCATCGCTTCGAACCCATCCATGTGGTCGGATTTGTCATCTAAAGTGAGGATTGACACCATCTTGGCCCTTGATCTCTAAGCTTCCTCATACTATATTTGGTGCTACAGATGTCCGATTAGAGCGATCTTGGATTCGCTAAACTTCCATCGTCGCCCTAATCAGATCCATATGGTTGGATCCTCAGTCTGAAGCCCTGATTAAAAGTTGCCCTATCCCTGGCCATAAAAGGAGATAATTATTATACAATTTGTACAATTTGACCTAAATGCATGATTATGCATGTTATGCAATATTTACAATACATGATACTAATATGATACTAAGAACATACATTAATAGACATTTTTGGCTATTTAGATGTATGCACATCACACCCCCATGACTATCTTTTGCTAGTCCCTAGCAAAAACTACATGCTATTTATAAAAGAATTAGGATTGGATTACTCCGGTAAAAGTCATTTTCAACATTAAGAAATTTTTACTTAGGACCTGAACTTCAAAGACACAGCAGCGTCTGGGTATTTGCCAAAATGCAGACTGCTTCAGGCCCTCACCTTATTCAAAGAAGGATCTCTTTTTCTCTTTTTCGTCTTTTCTAATTTTTTTGGATTTTTGAGTTTAGGGTTTCAGAGCGGCTTTCTACGGCCACTCAACCCACCTAAGACTCGATGAGAAGCCTAAGTTCTAAGTATCTTTTTGTGAATGTGATAGACTCGTTGATCGACAATCAGAATGGACTGCGGGTTTCTACGCCCCTAGGTGACCTCAAAAAGAATTTTGCCTAAAGGTGTATCTATACAATTGGTAACTTTCTCTCTACTTTTATTTTTATGGGGTCAATACAACGATGAATCCAGTGTATATCTCCCCAGCTTATTCTACTTCTCCACTTCTTCCTAAGTGTTTTAGGAATTAAACGTGCATTTCGTAAGTTGGGATCTAGACAACCTACCAATGGGCTGTTACCCACGATAACTTGGCAGCCATACTCGTGCGGTGAAATGTGGCTTATTTCTTTTATTTTTTTCTTTTCGCCTTTTCTTTTTCTTTTCTTTTTGGACTTTTTTTTTCTTTAAGTAGGTGGCTTCCCTGGTTTAAGATTTACCTAAAAGCAGTAGGAAAAGAATGGTTCAGTGGTTGGGCTCTGAACAACCTACCTATGAGTTGTTACCCACGATAACTTGCCAACCATACCACCCTAGAAGATTCATTAGATACCCAATTTTCGTTAAAACCGTCGAACAACAAGTCAGTGCGAATAGTGTGTAGATGCTTAGAATTAAAGTTCCCTCAAATCAGAGGGTGGGTTGATAAGTTGTGTACTTATCACCCCAACTTATTTAACCAAATTGAAATAGAATTCAGGATGGCGAGGACTTGATAAAAAAATCCACATTTTAGTTGATACCTGGGCAGATTAAGCCCAAAGACTTGAAAGGTCTGAGTGTTCAGATCCTACTGTATTATTTCTTAAGATTGAAAAGTTCTAATGCCCAAGTATTCTCTCCTAATTCCATTTTCTTTTTGAGAAAAACAAGTAGAATTTACAAGAATTCCATAGAGCTTGAAAAATGATTCAGAAATGAATCCACCCGCCCATGCCTAGCTGATGCAATATTTGCATTGAGAATAAAAGGCATGAAAGCAAAGGTAGAATGTAGAAGAAATCACCTGAATATGATGCTCGGGTCAGCTCTGAGTTAGACTGTACAACTGCCGAATTTAATGCCATCAGCTAGGCAAGGTCCAGCCAAAGAATCACAATGTGATTAGAGTAACCGTGTCTGAGACGGGTTCTGGAATAATACGGTCAATAAAAGGCTTCAAACATTGTCTGTTGACTTTAAATGAATTACCCATCTTTGGGTTAGAGATCTGAACGACCCCATTTAGAAATATCTGATCGATGATGAACAGGCCATTCCATTTTGACCTAAGTTTGCCGGGAAAGAGCTTAAGTTGAAAATCAAAGAGCCAGAACTTCTAGTTCAGCTCGAAGCTCTTGCAAGATATTAATTGGTCATGAAGAGCTTTGGTCCAAGCCTTATAAATCTTGGCATTCTCGTATGCATCATTTCTAAGCTCCTCCAACTTAGATAGTTGGAGTTTCTTGATCTTTTCAGCTAAACTCAAATCTAGATTACACTGCTTGTTTGCCCAGAATGCCCTATGTTCAATTTCTACGGGTAAATGGCATGCCTTTCCATACACCAGATGAAATGGTGACATGCCGATAGGTGTTTTGTATGCCATACGATAAGCCCAAAGAGCATCCTTAAGCTTTTGAGTCTAGTTTTTATGATCAGGCCTAACTATTTTCTGAAGAATATTCTTAATCTCCCGATTGGAGATCTGGGCCTATCCATTCATCTAGGGGTGGTAAGGTATGGAGATTCTGTGATTTACCCCGTATTTTGCTAGTACTTACGGAGCTGGGCATTAGTGAAGTGAGTACCACCATCACTGATGATGGCTCTCGGAATCCCGAACCGACTGAAGATGTTCTTCTTGACGAAATCGATGACCACCTTGTGGTCATTGGTTCTGGTGGGAATGGCCTTAATCCACTTGAACACGTAATTAATAGCAACGAGAATGTACTGGTGCCCAAATGAAGGGAAGAAGGGTCCCATGAAATTAATGCCCCAAACGTCGAAGATTTCAACGGGAAGAATCAGGTTTAGAGGCATCATGTCTCTCTTGGTTAAGCTCCCAAGTGCCTGGCATCGGGAACACGACCTCAAGAATTCATGGGCATCCTCGAATAAAGATGACCAATAGAATTCGGATTGCAAAATCTTTGCAGCCATCTTTTTCCCGAAGAAATGTCCACCACACGCAGATGCATGGCAGAACCTGAGTATATTTTTAAATTCATTCTCCAGAACACATCGGTGAATAATCTGATCAGAGCCGATGCGGTACAGTTTAGGGTCCTCCCAGAAGTAATATTTGGCCTCAGATTTGAGTTTATCTTGTTGTTGCTTGGTCCAATCCTGGGGGATTTGACCAATGGCCAAATAATTTACAATGTCATCAAACCACAGGGTTTGGACACCTGATACTACAAGCATAGTCTCGTCTGGAAAAGTATCAGTAATTGAAATATCCGGACGAGAAGAATCACTCAGAAGTCTCGAAAGATGATCCGCCACCACATTCTATGCCCGGGATTTATCTTTAATTTCAAGATCGAATTCTTGAAGCAGAAGAATCCATCGAATAAGCTAGGGTTTGGCATCCTTTTTGTCCAAGAGATGTCTTAAGGTTGAATGGTCGGTATATACTATGACATGAGACCCTAAGAGATGAGCCCTGAATCTCTCCAAAGCAAATACTACAGCTAGCAATTCCTTCTCAATAACAGTGTAATTCCTCTGGGCCTCGTCCAGAGTTTTGCTAGTGTAGTAAATGACAGAGGGCATCCTGTCAATCTTTTGACCCAAAATAGCCCCGACCGCGTAATCAAAAGCATCGGTCATGATCTCAAATGGGGATGTTCAAACCGGTGGTGGCAACACTGGAGCACAAGTGACTGCCGTTTTAAGAAAATCAAATGCTCTATGGCATGATTCGTTGAAATCAAACGGCATATCTTTGGCGAGAAGGGTGCGCAAAGGGAGAGCAACCTTAGAGAAGTCCTTGATGAACCTCTTATAGTTTCTCACATGACCAAGAAATGATCGAATTTGTTTGACAGATGTAGGAGGAGGAAGTTTAGAGATAGCATCAACCTCAGTTTTGTCAACTTCGATTCCCCATTTAGAGATTATATGACCGAAGACGATGCCTTCTTGTGTCATGAAATGACTCTTTTCCCAGCTAAGGACTAGTCTTGTTTTGATGCATCTTTTCAGGATCGTTTCAAGATTATCCAGGCAAGAATCAAACAATTCTCCAAAAATAGAGAAATTGTCCATGAAGACTTCCATAAACTCTCCCACCATGTCAGAGAATATGGCTAGCATACACCTTTGAAAAGTTGCAGGTGCATTGCATAAGTCGAATGGCATCCTACGGAAAGCAAAGGTTCCATAAGGACAGGTGAAAGTCATTTTTTCCTGATCCTCGGGATGGATAGGGACTTGATTGTATCCCAAGTAACCCTCTAGAAAACAGAAGTACTTCTTCTCGGCTAGTCTTTCCAAGATTTGATCGATAAAGGGCAAAGAGAAATGATCCTTTTTGGTGACTGTTTTCAGCTTCCTGTAATCGATACAGACCCTCCAAGAGGAAGCTGAATGAGTTGTGATAGATTCTCCTTTCTCGTTAGTCACAACAGTAATCCTAGCTTTCTTGGGAACAATTTGCACAGGACTTACCCAAGGACTATCAGAGATCGGATAAATGATTCCTACATCAAGCCACTTGATAATTTCCTTCTTGACCACTTCTCGCATATTAGGGTTTAATCTCCTTTGCATTTGGCGAGAAGGGTGGGATCCATCTTCCATGAATATTCTGTGATTGCAGTAAGATGGCTCGATCCCCCTAAGGTCATGAATGGTCCAACCAATTGCCTCCTTGTGTTCCTTTAGGACCTTGATCAGTTTAATTTCCTGCTCCTTAGTTAATCTAGCATTGATAATCACAGGGAGCATCTTTTGAGGTCCCAAAAACTAATATTTCAAACTCTTAGGCAATGGTTTCAGTTCGAGCTGGGGTAGGTTTAGGATTGAAGGTAAGGATGATGCTGATGAAGATTCATCAAGAGGAAGAGGTTGAAAGTGAACAAAATCAATAACCTCTTTAGAATGTGGCGGGTTTGCCACAAAGGGTTGCGGGTTAGATCCATCACAACAGGAGGAACTTTCAATTGCAGAAACCGCCATACATGTTTCAATATTGAAGTTGTCGTCCTCGAGTTTCTCTATAAATCCACAATCCTCGAATTTGTTAATTGCCTTGAAAATATTCAATTTCAATCTCTGATCCCCAAAGGAGATTTCTATGCTACCGCTCTCACAGTTGATATTGACCTTAACGGTAGCTAGGAACGGATGCCCCAGAAGGATGAGCGTGTTCCTTAACTTCTCAGGTACATCCATGTCAAGGACAAGGAAATCTACAGGAAAATAGAAATCCTTAACCTTGACAATAACATCTTCAATAACGCCTCGCGGATTTGTGACCGAACGGTCCGCTAATTGCAGCGTTACTGAAGTCGGCCGAAGTTCACCTAATTCAAACTTCTCGTAAAGAGAAGTTGGAATTAGGTTAATAGATGCACCTAGATCCAGAAGTGCTCTATCAAAGGTGTAATCCCCGATGACACAAGAAATCAAAGGAGCACCTGGATCTCTCTTTGTCTGAGGAAGGTGATGCAGGATAACAAAACTAGTTTGCTCGGAGAGTACCACCTTCCTTAAAATAGATTCCCATGACTTACACTTCTATTTGCATAAATCCTTTAAAAATTTAGCCTAAATTGGTATGTGTTTTATAGCGTCGAGGAGCAGGATATTGATCTCGACATTCTTGAATATATTCAAGAGCTCCTCGTTACTAACAACAGCCTTCTTCTTCTTAGGATTTATCAAGGCCTCAGGAAAAGGAACAAGAGTCAGATCTTCGAATCAGGTTCCTAAGCCTTGATTTCTTCTTTAGAGTTCTCCTTTCTCTCCTCAGGCTCTCCAGGATTTGGTAGATCAAAACAGTGTGGTTGTGGATCTTGAGTTTGTCTTCCACTCCTCAAGGTAACTGAATTAGCAGATGCATACGGGTTTGGATCTTGGGGAGGGTTAGGAAAGATTGGTGGGGCTTCATTAGCCAGAAACCTTTGATTTGAAGAAGCAGAAGAGGAAGGACCCTGCTCAACCACCTGAGCATGTGCGTGCGGGTCCCTCTGATTCCCATACCCTTGGGCTTGATTGGCTGGATTCTGGATATTACGCGGGTTGGGTACAGGTTGAGATGGTAGAGATCTTGGTTGATGAGAATTAGCAATGAACATGGTTTGCAAGTTGTCCAGTGAAGTTTTCATTTGCTGCATGAGCTAGAGCATAGAGCCTTGCATTTCTACCATCTGTCGGTTCAAATCAGCCTGCCCTACGAGTTGACGGGCATTCCAAGCTGGCTGATTGACCTGATTCAGGGGCAGCTGAGTGTAAACATGATCCTAACCCATTGGTCTTTGCAGAGCATAGTTACTGTCGGAATTGGGTTTGCTGCCCCAGGTTTTTCCAGGAGAAGTTAGGGTGGTTCCTCCAACCCAGATTATAAGCATTGGAGTAAGGGTTGGACCTAACGTTCTCCTATACAACATAGACATCCTCATAAGGCGAGGATGGAGAGAAAGAAAGGGAGTGATCAGAGAAACTGGGATCAAAGGTCCCAGTTTGGAACCCATGGGGTTCTGAATAATGCTAGCTCACAGGTTGACCCACATCTAGTTGATTCACGAAATCCCGTCCATAAGGAGCTCACGACGAATGGAATCCCGAATTCTAGGATTGAGTGGATTGAGAATTGTTCATTGAGTTTCCAACCATCCACTCCTCCATCCTTTTGGTAACCAGGTCCACCTTATCTAGTTTATTGCAAATTAGTTCCATATCGAATGAATGAGAGTCGTGGACATCATTAACATTCGATCTGGGTTGTTGGGACCGTTAAAAGTATCCATGGAGGCATGATTGATTGAATTTCACTCATCTCCTCAAACAAATCATGCATGCTATCTGTATCTTTGTTGAGGAAATTGCCTCTGTAAGAAGCATCCATGTGATTTCTGAGTTGCTCAGTCAACCCGTGGTAGAAGATCTGCATGAGCTGTCATTTTGGCACCTTGTGGTGTGGACACTTTCGCAATAGGTCCTGGAATCGCTCCCAAGCAACATGAAACTGCTCCCCCGACTGCTGGGTGAAGGTAGTAATCGCTCGTCTCAGAGCATTAATACGTCCAACAGGGAAGAATTTCTTCAGAAAAGTCGATTTCAGATCATTCCATGTTGCGATCGGCCTTCCTATGGTCCTGTACCAATGAGCAGCTTTATCCCTAAGAGAGTGGGGAAAGAGCCTCATGATCATCTGCTCTTCATTCACATTTCGCACCTTGGTGGTCTGAACCAAAGTGGTCAAGTCCTCCAAATGCTGAAACGGTCTTCAGAGCCAAGCCCATGGAAATGTTTAATCAGGCTTAACACTCGGGGCTTAATTTCTACGTCTCCGGTAGGAATTTGGATGCCAGGACATTCCCTGTAATTTGAAAGATCATAAAAATCCTTCATGGGCTGAGCGCCCCGCATTCTCTAGAACCATTCTTGCATTCTCTGTATTTGTTCCAGTTGCCTTTGAAACATCTCCTATGGATTTTGAGGCAGATTAGGTTGTCGATCGACCATGGGATGTGGCCAAAATCCAATCTACGCCTCCTAGAATACTCTAATGGTCCTTCCAATCGGGGATTCAATGACCTCCTTCCTAGCATAAACTATGAAGAGTCGGAAGAACTGAGGATAAGAACCCTGCAGCACAACAAAACAAGCCTATCTTAAGTGGGCTAACCTAAGGATCTACAAACTCTCAAAATCTTTCTTAAGATTATAGATGATTTACTCTACTTGAGTTCAATTAATCCAACCAGTTAGAAGGAGGGACTAGGGAGAAGGTTCTTCCTTTGGCTTGCGTCTTCGGTTCCTAGTGTAGCCCCCAGCCGCGGTCGTTTGATGCTACTCCCCTAGCTAGACATCAGATTGATTGGTACAAGTAGGTTAATCGTAAACAATCTCAAACTGGGGCCCGAAGAGCGAATCAGTTCTTAAGGCCAACATCTACTTGATTTTATTTAGGCCTGGGATTGTAGTGCTTATGGAATGTGGTGGGCCCTTAAGATGAGTTGTGCCCTTAATGATTGATTGAATATGTGTGAGTGCGTGCACAACCAGGGTTTTCAAGCAAGATTATTTTTAATGAGTGGATTTTAAGGTTCAAATCTTGCTAAGTAGCTTTTAGAGTTTGGAATTAGGTTAATTCAATCAAGTTTCGCGGCAATCCAGATTTTCAAGTACGGGTGAAGATCTTTTTCCTTTTGAAATTAGAAAGTAAAGTGGAGTGCTTGGTATTGACCTAAATTAAAAACCCTAAAGGGAAGCTACTTGGTGAGTTGATTTTATGTTAAGTGGTGCGACCCAAACAACTCAAACAATTGGCCAAAATTGCACCACTGAGTTAAGCACACAAAATGATTGACCTAGACTGATTTCTACTCTTTTATATGTTGATTTGCATGTATCAGTTCCACAGATCAGAATCCTGGTTGAGTAGATAAAAATTAATTAGGTTATGTGGCTTGAATGTGGGTGTATGTAGTGTGTATGTTGATTTATCCCATAAGAAATATCTTTTTGTTATTATTATTATTTTTTTTACAAGGGTGAGATAAATGTGGGTGGAAATCCATGCAACCAAACCAACCCTAGGATTTATGCAAACACCTAGGTTAATTGTGTTTGAATTAATGTTGTGAAATGAAATTCATGGAAGGGGAAGAATGGGGAGCACTTACAGTTGTCTTAAACTGCATTTTACTCCAATCTACCACTTGAAGATTCCCTATTGAGGTACCTGCAAAACAATAGACAAGAAATAAAGCAAGTTAGAAAGCAATAAAGTGAGTGAAATGCGGAAAGAAAATCAAGAATTGTTGCCTCCCCAGCAACGATGCCAAAATGTTAAAACGAAAAACTACGCGATCGAAGTTGGATTTGAAAAACCCGTCGTTGTAGTTCGATTTACGAAGCAATTCGTTAACAGATAAAATTTAACTGAAATTCATAAAGAAATTCCGGGTCAAACACAGGGAGGCTACGTCGATTTAAAATCCATGATTTTTTTTTTTTTGGAATTTTTGTTTGAAAGCAAGATAATTACAATGGAATTGATATTAACACTGAGAGAGAGAGAGAAAACAATCACTTGATATAATAATACTATTTTTACATCTAGAAAGTGGGAATGATTACAACTAGAAAGCGGAAAATTCTATTCTAGAAAAGCGATAAAAAGAAGGGAGAGAGATGTTATCCTCCTCGATGATTGCTTGAAGGACGAGATGGATAGAGCAACGCCTGGAAGACGGAGGACGAGGCTGGAAGGAGGATGAAGCAGGAAGAAATAGGAACGAGGCAGAACGTCCTCGTCGTCGCGGGATCCACTTCTGGAAAGAGGGCAAGAAAACTTTGGATTTGGCTCTAAAGGAACTTCCTGGGTGTGGAACAAGCTTCTCTAGAGCTTTGGAGAGGGAGAGAGGTGAAGGAAGGGATGAGAATTTCATAGGCTAGGGCTCTCCTTTTATAGTTGCAAGGATTGGGGGCAATTTGGTTATTCCATATTCAAAAACATTAATATCAGGCCTTTAGTGAGGGATTTATTCGTCACTAACGACCTATCGTGAGCGACGTGTGCATGTCTTGCGCACGCCTCCTCTCCCGCACACCTAACGCACGTGCATGTCCAAGCAGTCGCGATCGGATGACTCAAATCGCTCCTCGCTCGCTTCAACTTCGTGCACTCGCGAGCGAGATCAGGAGTGAAACGGGGCATCCAATTGCGCCTGCGCCCGATTGGACGATCTGGGCCATTCGCAGCTAATCGCGCGGTCGAGATCGCGCATGTCCATGCGAGAAGAAGCGCTTCACGGTGGCTTGAACTCGAGATCTTTGCATGCGTAGCGCCTTAACCACTGCGCTACGCAGCAGTTTGAGGTGCGGCACTACTTTTGCGCTCGACTAATCTTGGTCGTTGGATCTTCATCCAACGGCCAAGATCTCACTTCACGCAAGCCTTCAAGAGTTGAGCGGAGGGGGGAAGGCAGGTGCGGATGGTTATGATGGTGCCACATGGCACCATCTTGACCGTCCATCTTCTTTGTGTTGTAGATGGTGCCACAGATGTCGGATTGGACCGATTTTCATGCCGTTAGGCTACGATTGTCCCTCTAAACCCATCCATGCGGTCGGATTTGTCATCTAAAGTGAGGATTGACACCATCTTGGCCCTTGATCTATGAGCTTCCTCGTACTATATCTGGTGCTACGGATGTCTGATCAAGGTGATCTTGGAGTCGTTGAACTCCCATCGTCGCCCTAATCAGATCTGTACGGTTGGATCCTTAATCTGAAGCCTTGATTAAAAGTTGTCCTATCCCTGGTCATAAAAGGAGACAATTACCATACAATCTATACAATATGACCTAAATGCATAATTATGCATGTTATGCAATATTTACAATGCATGATGCTAATATGACATTAAGAACATGCATTAATAGACATTTTTGGCTATTTAGATGTATGCACATCAAGGAGCCCATACATGACATGTTTCAAAAACCAAAGGGTCCTTGAAAGCTTGTAAACAAGTCCTTACGACTTTTAGGTTTAAGAAAATGTGAAGGCTTGAGGACCTAAGTGTAAATCAATAGAAATAAGATCCAAATGATGTCCAAATGCAATTAGATTTTTATGGAAATGTAATTTAACATAATAGAACATATTACAACCCTTGATTTGTACTTTTAAGCTCATTTTGGTGTTCAATTAACATTTGAATCATTCATTTACATTATAATTAATAAATAATCTCTCAAATATAACTTAATTATGAGTTTTTAACACAAATTGAGTGTTTTAGGCCATTTTCATTAATTCCCACACTTAACCCATTTATCATGTTAATATGATGTGTTTGACCTAGATTCTAACTTAACTTTGGCATTTTAGCTATGATGAGCCACACCTCATCCCTGCTGAATAAGAAATTTTGATGCCATTCACTCTCCTCCGCCAACTCCTCAACTGCAATGATGGTACTACAACTTTTGGCAAGGATTTTAAACTGTCACAAAAAGTCAAACCATCACAAAAGTCAATATTTTCCTATGCAACTTGCTTTCGTGCCAAATGATAGTATTTGGCGATGGCATTTTCAAGTATGGTGACAATTTGTAACCATCACCAAAAGAAGTTTCTTTCCCACATTAAATATTTCTCTCGCCAACATTTAGCGATGGATTTTTGCATAACCATCTTCAAGTCGCATAACAATGATCTATAACCGCCGCAAATGATCGCAATCCTCGGACCTAGCACTGGGAGAACTACCGTCATAACGTGATTTTAACTGTCGCCAACCAGTTATAGTGACGCAACATTTACCGCTGGTCGATAGCGACGATTATAAGGGTATTGGCGACGGTAGCCTTTTTTCTTGTAGTGTACCAGGATCTTCTCCTTCCTTCAAGTTGAGGTTGAGACACATGATTCATAAAGTGGCCGAGCACATGATATGTTTATAGGGGGATGTCTTCCCCATCCTAATTAAGGAATGTGCCAAAGTTTATTGACACTAAGACCAAACATGAAAGAGCAATGAAAACCTGTATATATCAGGTGTCGTGGTTGGAGAGGAGGGTTAGTGTTAGCAGAGGTGAGGTTAGTGGTAGCGACGGTGTGGCACTTTTTTTCTCCCCAATCACCAAAGATGGAGGAGGAATAGGGTGGAGAGGAAAATAAAAGGAAGAGGACTTAAAAATAAAGAATAAAAAAAATATAGAAGAGTCTATTTTTGTAAAATTTCTTTCAATTTTAGTACCTTTTCTTTGAAAAGGTATTTATGTAAGGAAATTTATGATTTCAAGGGTATCCATGATAATATCAGGAATTTAGGAATATGAGTATAATATTCAAATATTACAAGAGCATTTATGTAGAAGTCACTTTTAAAAATGCATGGTTATAATTGACAAAAATTTTTTTGTATATTTTGGGGATTGGTTGCAATTAATATTATAAAATTTAAGTCACATTTACAAAACATATCCTTTATTTTCACTAACATGTTGCATTTTAGATCATGAATCCTTATATTTTCTTCTTTTTGGTGGTAGGGAAATGATTTGATTGGGCATTCCATCGGTTCCTAATTTTTATGACCCAAATTAATTGTTCTAATTATAAAGAACTAATGTAAATAGCAATTTTTTTAGGCTCCATTTGTTTTACGGAATTGGTTTGATGAGATTGAAAATTTCATGGTCGGGATTGTGGATCATGAATCCTTATATTTTCTTCTTTTTGGTGGTAGGGAAATGATTTGATTGGGCATTCCATCGGTTCCTAATTTTTATGACCCAAATTAATTGTTCTAATTATAAAGAACTAATGTAAATAGCAATTTTTTTAGGCTCCATTTGTTTTACGGAATTGGTTTGATGAGATTGAAAATTTCATGGTCGGGATTGTGCGTCCATCTCAGGATTGAAAGTCTTAGTTTGTTTTTGGTATTTGTCAAAATCCAAGGTTGTAACGAGTGTTTGCAGTGAATGGGAACATAGAATAGGTAATAATTTAATAAAATCATTGGTGGATTGGGATAATCCACCTGTAGGAAGTAACAAATGTCTAAATTAATTGACTGGTGGATATGGAAACACACCGATGTAAAGTAAGGGCGAACAGGTGCACATACTTGAAAAATATTAAATATATCGGTGGATCTAAAGAGTCGGTATACAAGGTCAACTTCAAAAAATGTAACCATCACTTGCATACGCATTCCATCAGTTGAGATAATACTACTGCCTCTCGAAGACTTATTTCCTTCATTGAGCTTGCAAGCTTCTTCGCAAATGGCAATGGATGCAAGCACCAAGAAACCCAAGTACTGTACTAAGAACAAGTAGCTCAATGTTAGTTTGGAAAGAACGGTGGCCTTGTGTGTAGCATTTTTTATGATCGTTGTAGGGTTTAGAGAGGTTACTTTCCTTTAGGGTAAGTAGGATCAAGAGGTGGAAATTTGTCCGTGGAGAGTGTGCATTTGCTTGTAGTAAACAAAAGGTGGTTAGGCATCTGGTGGAATTTAATTGTGAACCATGTGTTTGTAGTAATGCACCGGTGGACTTGACAATGTAACCACCAGTGGAGAATGGTTATGAAGTGGTGTAATGAATAAAACCATCAGTGGAATTTCATTAAGGAACTTTGTGAATTGTATAAATCAACTGGTGGGAAGTCATTGTCCACTGGTGGAGAATGCTTATGAAGCGTTGAAATGAAGAAAACCACCAGTAGATTTTTGTTGAGCAACTTAGTGGATTGTATAAATCAACTGGTGGGAAGTCATTGTCCACCGGTGGAGAATTGTTATGAAGAATTGGAGTAAAGAAAACACCAGTGGATTTTTCTTGAGCAACTTTGTGGATTATATAAATCAACTAGTTGGAAATCATTACCCCCGGTGGAGAATGGTTATGAAGGGGAGAATTGAAGAAAACCACTGGTGGATTTTCATTGACCAACTTTGTGGATTGTATAAATCAACCAGTGGGTTTTTATTGTCCACCGGTGTAAAATGATAATGCATCGGTTGATTTTTACAATCCACCTATTGAGAAGCAAAATGTCTATATATATAACATGAATCCACCGGTTAATTGTTGATAATCCACCGATGGGTATCTGAGGCTAGGCCATCTTGTTGATGTTCTACAGGGAGGTTGACTACAAGTGCATATTGCTGTCTATTAAGAAGGCACTTAAGCTGGTTAGGGATGATGTGAAGGAGTTTGGGAGGACTCCTTTCGCTGAAATGGTTAACAAGGAGAAGTTATTTCCTCAAATGAAGGACAGTGAATTGCATGGATTACTAGTTGATGCATACAATATTTATAGCAAGGAATTTGAGCTTGGAGAACTCAGGTTGAAACTTACTTGCGATCACGTAGAGAAGATGATAGGCATGAGGAATGAAGGGGGGAAGTTGTCCTCATTGATGGAAAGAAGAATCCAATGAGAGACTGTTGTCAACGTTTCTATGCGGATTTAAAGGCGTATTACGTTGTAGTAGAACCGACAAAACGTTTAAACAAATAATTTTATTACTCGAACAACTAGAGTATCCGAGGTCGAACACAGGGAGCAAACTCAGTACTTTGTAAAACCCAAGAATACAACTGTTAAATGCAAATATAATTGATTCAAAGAGTTTTTAAGAAAGATATATAAAAAAAATAGAATTAGACGTCTGATTTATGTATCAGACGTCTTAAATGTGATCTTTCTTTCTCTTTTTCTTTTTCTGCTTTGCCTTTCAGATCTCTTTGCAATCTTCCCTTGTCCTTCTTCTTCTTCTCCTGCGAAGACCTCTAACCTTTCTGTTTTCCTCCTTCGCCTGCGAAGACTTCTTTCTTTCTTCTTCTTCTGTCTTGCTTCTCCTTTCTTCGTTGCCTTCTTCTTGTTCTTTGTCTTGCTTTCTTCTTCTTCTTTGTCTTGCTTCTCCTTTCTTCTGCAGCGGCCACGTCCTTCTCCTGCAATCAACCTGCCTGCACAGGGGAACAAAACCTACCCCTTCTCCCTCTACCCGCGCGTGTCTCTCTCAAGCAATTCACTCTAACCGCTCTCCCAGAGCCACAGTCTCAATCGGGTCGGATCGTACCCGGGACCAGGCGCACCTGCAGGTGTGTGATGCGCGAGGAGTGCGTAGGTCTAGGTCGGGTCGGATCCGCCAGGTCCGCGTGGTCAGGCCGCGGACGAGGCGGGTGGGGTCAGTGAGGGACCTCACCCCTGTGCTTTCGAGGCAGTAAACGTATATCACAAAAAACCTTTATACCATACCTGTGCCTTGAGATTCCACGATGTGGGACTAAACGTTCCGCCCTTCCTTTGCGTGCGCCCGCAGACTCTCGTGTGCAATTGCCCACGCTGAAGGCCCTGCTGCTGATCCTTGCTGAACTCAGTCACCTCGCAACACTTGCGAGAGTCTGCTGCACCTGCCGCCTGGGAAGCCTGACGCCTGCTGCTGCTCCAAGCTTCCTGCTGCTTCGACTGTTAATGGCGGCCGGAGCGTTTACCTGAACTTCCACAGAACGGCCTATTGGCCCAATTAGAATAGTTGGAAACCTTCGCCGTAGCACGGCGAAGTCGGTGGGTGATGCTGCAGGTTGCCGGTCGGCCTAGGCGTGCCCGCCTAGGTTAACCTGTGGCCGGAGATGGTGGGTTGTTCGGGGGGGTGGTTATGGAGGTCTGGAGTGGCAGTTGTGGGGTGGAGCGAGTTCCTGGTGGTGAGGCGGAGCTCACGAGGTGGTTGGCGAGCCGTGTGGAGTGGCGGAGTGGTGTGGGCGGCTCGCCGGAGTTCGGTCGGTGATGTGGAAGATGAGGGTGGTCAGCGTCGGTCGAGGGGTAATCAGATGAGATAACAGGGGGAAAAGAGAGAGGATAGGATGGAGAGGAGTTCTAACCTAATTGTAAGGACGAAAGGGGACAGAAGGCGGACAGCAGTACTTGCTGTCGCCGGAGAAGATGACGCCCAGTGGGGGAGAACGGCGGCGACGACGGGGCTGAGGCGGCGTGCGCTGGTACTGCGCGACGCGGAGGGAGGTCAGGAAGCTAACTCTGCCACTGGTTTTGTGGCAGAGCGAAGAAGTAGGGGAGGGGGGCTCGCCGGAGCTAGCTGGGTTATTTGGCCGAGCAGGAGGAGAGGAATTGAAGGGGGAAACTCGGCCAAATCAAGCTCAAGATCAGTGGCCGGGTCCGAGGGGTGTTTTATAGGTGCTGGACTTGGTGTGCGGGGCGTGAGAGGCACGTAATTGCCTGAGGTTGGTCGCCGGAGATGGAAAGGAGTTAGGATACCCAAATCTCTCGTGCGTTCGCACGAGAGATTGGGTTCACACCAACGATTGTAATTGACTTTATGAGGAAGGGAATTCCTCAGAGAATCCTCCTTCCATTTCTGGGAGGGAATCTCTGAGGGATTAGAGAGCAATCCTTCTCCGAACCTCGCCGGAGTTCGGTTCTGCCCTAGCAATGGCGGCAGGACCGGTTTGCAAAGAAGGCGAGGAACCTAGGGGGCTCTCTGCAAGGATATTCAAAAGATAGGGACCTCTTTGTGATTTGGGTGTACTAACGTGCAAAGTAGGTCAAGATGGCCTCCCCTTAGGTCCAAATTTTGGTACAAACCTAATTTGGCCCTAAAGAATCCAATGGTGAAGTTGGATTTTAGGTTTGACCTCTTTTGACTGGACATTTTGCGTAAAAACCCAAATTAGGTTAATTGAAGAGCTAAGACCCTAATCTAGGTCAAACTAGGTTCCAAAGGCCAAATTAAGTGTTCTAAACCCCAGAGGATGTTTTTCCATGATTTGTAGAGGGTTTACTTGCTTTTTGTTCTGACCGGAACCTTGTTAATTTAAGCGGGTCTGTTTTAGGGTTACCAAGTGTCTTTTAGTTCTTAGATTGCACATGAACCCATTTCTGATTGACTCAACCCACTTTTTATCTCATTTAGACCATTTGACCTATGTTTTGCCTCTGAGAAATCCCGTTTATCTACTGCAATGGTAAAATTGCAGTTTTAACCTTTATTTCATGTTTTCTTCTCAGAGCACTTGTTCCTTCAGTTAGGCCTTCTTCTAGGTTATGTAGGAGCTTTTATCTTCTTTATTGGGTCAAAATGAGCTAGTTATGGCTCATGATGAGGCTCTCATCAGAGACCTAAGATTTGGAATGATAACTTCACTCTTTTTTTTTTTTTGAAACAGAAAGGAGAGCTATCATCCTGCGATAGCAGTCCAGAGCAGTATATTATGTGCAAAGCAAGGGAGATTACAAAAAGGATCCCCAAGAATGTATGAGGGACCAGCACTCTCTTACAATATTCTCACAACATACCAGCCTCTCCTGAAAAGGTCTCTCATTCCTTGCCTTCCATACACACCAAAAAGTAGCAATCATGTGGACATGTGGTTTCCCTCTCATCTCAAAACCATGCCAAATAGAATCCCACTCTGTTAATGGCTCCTGACAAATTTTTCTCCAGATGACATCAGTGACAAGGCAAGAAGAGAAGAGGTGATTTACATTATCAGTGCTCATCTCACATAAAAAACACACATGATGATCAGTACCCAATCTTCTGTGGCGTAGATCACTTGTGATTAACCCATCTCTCCTGCACAGCCAAAGGAAAATTTGTACCTTGAGAGGAATTTTTAGCAACCATATCTTCTTGTCAATGGAATCATGTCTCCATCCCTCTTCAAAATTTAACATTCTGTTATATCCAGATTGGACACTATAAATCCCCTCCCACAGATATCTGTCCTCCGTTTCAGGCCTAGGTCTAAAACTTTCAAGGTCTGATAAAAGCCTTCTCTTTTCTTCCCATAACTGGGTAGCTGTTCTGCTGCTGCTGGACTCCACATCATCTAGATTCCAACTGCTGCTGCTGCAGGACCAGATCTTGCTGACCGTAGCATCCTTGTCAGCTGCTACAGCAAAAGCTCTCGGATAGAGCTCCTTCAAGACCCCCATTTCAGACCATTCCTCCTTCCAAAGTCTGAAAGACTTGCCATCTCCAAGTGATGGTTGCAGTAGATGGAAGTGATCAGCCAAAGCCTTAGTTACAGATTTCCAGAAAGGTGATGGACAATTGGCCTGAAGTCTGGATAACCTGCTGTTGGAAGCTCCATATCTATCTCTGATCAGAGCAGACCACAGTTTTAGATCACCTTGCAGCAGCTTGACAGCCCATTTGAGCAGCAAGGCATCATTAAAATGCTGCAAGGACTTGATCCCAAGACCACCCATCTCCTTAGGATAGCAGATTTGATCCCATTTGAGAGGCTGAAGGAAGCTACCCCTATGTCTAGCTCCCTTCCAAAAGAATCTCTTCCTCATCACATCCAATCTTTTCCAAATGGATCTTGGTGCTTTGAAAATGGAGAAGTAGAAGACAGGGATGGAGGTGATCACCGAATTGAGCAAGATAAGCCTTCCACCTTTGGATAAGAATCTGCTATGCCAACCATCAAGTTTCATAGAGATCTTGTCAAAAAGGCAATTCCAATCACCTTTCTTCAACCTGGAAAACCTCAAAGGCAGCCCAAGATATCTGATAGGAAGACTGATGTGAGGAGTCATTAGGATGGCTGCTAAGGCTTCTTGCTCCTCCTCAGATAAACCAAAGAAGACCAAACCAGACTTGTCCCTATTTAACCTCAGTCCAGAAAGCTCACCAAAGATATCAACCAAATGATGTAGAGCCGAAGCTCCATCCATGGATCCTTCAACAAAAAAGACAGTATCATCTGCATACTGAAGAATGGGAGCCAGACTATTCCTACAAGATAGTGAATACCCTTTGACAAGACCCGCTTCAGAAAGCTTACAAGCAAACCAAGCTAAACTGTCAACTGCCGGATTAAAGATCAAAGGGGCTAGGGGACATCCTTGCCTAATGCCACATTGAGGCTGGATCCATGCACCACAGGGTTTCCCATTTATTAGAGGGGTAAAGGAGGTAGTGGTAATACATCTCTTAACCCAAGCTATCCAAGTAGAGGGAAAGCCCCTTCTTTTAAGCACATCCCATAGATAAGGCCAACTGATTGAATCATAAGCCTTATGAAAGTCAACCTTCCATAGGAAGGCCTTGCATCTTCTCTTATGCCAGCCACAAACCATCTCTTGGGCTAAGATAAAAGATTCTTGTAAGGACCTACCCGGGAGGAAAGCAGACTGAGTAGGATGGATCAAATCTTGCAATACAGGCCTCAACCTATTAGCCAGGACCTTGCTAATCGCCAAATACAGGGAGTTAGAAAGGGCAATGGGTCTAAATTCTTGGAAGGATTCAGCACCCAGGGTTTTTGGCAAAAGAAACAGATAAGATCTATTAATTCTTTCAAAGCCAAAATTGCCACTTTGGAATTCTCTAATTACTCCCATAACCTCTGAGCCCACAATGTCCCACAGTTCTTTGTAGAAGAACACTTGGATTCCATCAGAACCAGGCGATCCTTCGCAGTTGAGGTCTTTAATAGCCTTCAAAACTTCAACTTCAGATATAGGTTCAACCAGGCTGGACCCCTGAGACTCATTAATCATGGGCAGATCATTTGCTGTCATTCTTCAGTTGCCCCTACCTACAGCTCTAGAAGTTTCCTTGAAGTATCTGATGGCCTCAGCTCTGATATCAGATAAGGAGGTAATTCTCTGCCCCTCTATAACCATTGACGAGATCAGATTTGTTCTCCTCCTAGAGCTAGCAGCCAAATGAAAGAATTTGGTGTTTGCATCCCCCTCACTTAGCCATAGCTGCCTAGATCGCTCCCTCCAATCCATCTCCAATTTCAGGTCTTCTTCAATTACCACCCCCTGCCATCTTCTTCTATCAGCAAGATCTAGTTCAGATAGATGATCCAAAGCTTCCTTAGTATCCAGTTCTTGAATTTTCAGCAAGGCCTCATGACGCTTCTGATGTCTGAGAACTGAGACAATATCTCCATACTCCTTCAGCATGCCTTTCAAAGCCATAAGCTTAGAAGCTAGTCTGGAGGTGGCCGTGCCTTCACCCTACTGTGACCTCCACCAGCTGGCAAGCATGTCTCTGAACCCTGTCTCCCTCAGCCAAGATCTCCTAAATTTAAAGTAGGATCCAGCCACCACCTGCTCACCATTATCCCACACCAAGGGTGTATGGTCAGAAAATGGACGTTTAAGACCACACACAAATGACATCTAGAAGAGATCCAATAGCTCAGCATTCCCAAAAAATCTGTCAATCTTGGACATGAGCCCATTGCCATTCTTCCAAGTGAATTCAGCCCCTGATGAGGGAAATTCGCACATCCCCAAGGCCTGGACCACCAACTGAAATCCTGTGGAGGAGTTGTCACCCACCCCATTAGGTTTGTCACTCCCCACTAAAGTACAATTAAAGTCACCTCCAACAAGCCAAGCCTCCCCACCTACAAATTCTGCAACTAGATTCCAGTCCTCCCACAGTTCTTGCCTCCTATTCGGATCGTTTGGCCCATACACACCTGTCACATAGAGACACTGTCCCCCTGGCCTCTTGTGAATCTACAGGTCAGAAGGTGCCTAGCCATAGAAACCTCCTGTAAGCACAGCATCTGCTTCTTCCACCAAATGGCAATTCCCCCAGATCTACCATTGGAATTGACCACCACAAGGTCATTTGCAGATCCTACCCTCATCTCTTCCCATGCCCTATCAGACGCACAATCAATGTGTGTCTCCTGAAGGATGGCATAGTCGATTTCCCATTTATGCAGATATCTAAGTAGAGACCCCCTCCTACTTCTATCGCGCAGCCCACGCACATTCCAGCTCAGGACCTTCATTTGGGAATTAGGTCTGTCCCCTTCCTAGCTGCAGAGGTCCTGCTAACCTTCATCACAGCTGCAACGACTGATTCATCAACCTTTTGTGTGGGAGTGTGCCTTCTAAGCCTCAGCTTATAGGGAGGTTTCCCACTCCTAGTAGTAGAAGGAGTCTTTGACATCGAGTGCACGACTTCAGCCACAGGAGAACAGATCTGCAAGTTCAAGGAGCTCACAGAGGGGTCCACCATATCAGAAACAGCAGGCTCATTAATCACATTCATAGTCATCCCTTCTTCAAGCTCACCCAGATGGGTTTTCAGATCCTCAACCACAACTTCATTAGACACAATCATTTCCTTCCCATTAGCATCCACCTTGCAGCTACCTCTTGGATCAGGGGTACATCAGCTACATTATCTCGAGCTTCAAACCTCATCTCCACAATTCCCAGGCTCCCCACCTCATCTACCAATTCCCTCTCTTTCGAGCATTTTGCCACCACCTCCTGATAGTCACCTTGTGGTTTCAAGGAAGGTGCTTTGGACTTCAACACCTCAACACAGGAGGGGAGGTCTTGGATCAGAGATACTTCAGCCATACCTGCCAGAGCTTCAGTCCTCGACTCCACAACCCCCAGGTTCCCTACCTCATCCACCAATTCCCTATCTTTAGAGCATTCTACCACCGTATCCTGATTAACACAATTTGGTTGCAAGGGAGGAATTTTAGTTTTTAGCACCACAGCATAAGAGGGGGGGTGATGTCTAGGCACGACCTCTCGATTTGCCACAATAAAATTCTGAAGGAGCATCCAAGGACTGCCCCCACATCTAAGGATCAATTTATCAGGAATGGCACCAGCCCTGAAGACCTTCACCCTCACATTCAAAACACTGGCATCTCCTTCAATCAGCCCAACAACAGCATCCATGGCCACAAATGCGAACCCAGCTATCATGTTTTCCACCACCTTCCTAGACCTCAGATGCAGAGGCAAACCTCTGATCTTAAGAACACCAGACCTGGAGGCTGTTCTTTGGGGGGGACGTTCAGGCAGAGATCCATCAAAAGGGGATACCAGCCTCCAGATCACTGATAGTCCACCCAAAATGCTAGTTTGAAAATAATATCTTTCAACATCTTCCACACCCACATCAAACAGCACAAATCGCAACAAGGAAATAATCGCAATCTTCCAAGCATTAGTTGATAGAGGAAGAGATCTCACCAGTTGCCGAATTCTGTCCATCGACATGGTGCCCATCATGACTTCTCCAATCAAAGCACTACGTAGAGCCAGTTCCGCTACCTTGACATCCTCAATCAAGGGAACCTCCACATCCATAGCGCATCCCCCGAGCATTGAGGGGGGAGGGGCGTCTGCACCTCACCCCTAGGCAATGAAGGTGTATTGCAATCCCTGCCCCCAGAACCATCACCGGTCGCCAGGCAAGCGTCCCATTTGTGACTAGACCCTCCACACGCCAGACATAGCAATGGACGCCGGCAAGTCGCCGCCAGGTGCCCTCGATGCTGACATCTATAGCAAGTCACCTCTCTTCGACTTCTGCCCCAACCATCTCGAAAGCCCCTCCTACCTAGGTACCTAACTCCATCAGGACATGGATGCCATGCGCCTTCCTACACCAAGATTGCGAATGCCATACTGCCCATCTGTCAGAATCATCGGCACCAGCGCCGGGACCCCTCAGGCGACCGACCATCCAAATCGATTTTCCCGCCCAAAGGGGAATTCAAAATTTCGCCACCCAAGCTTCTTCAACAGCTTCTCCGCCAAGGCTCTATCATCCCAAAATGTTAGGCATTTGGAGAAGAAACTACAACAATTCAATAAAGACGAGAAGAAGGGGAAGAAAAAAATGGTTAAAGTAGAGGATGAGAGGAAGGCACAAGTTGCAAAAGAGACAAAGTTGTTAGTTCTCATGATCATTGGGTTGTTCTTTTTGCCATATGGAGACCAAGCCATCATTACATCGCTCTTTGAGATGGTTGAAGATTTGGAGTCCTTTCCTTCATACACCTGGGCTAAAGTTGTTCATGACTTCCTTCACGAAGGGCTTCAAGAGAATAAGCTGAAGGAGCAAGCCCAACTGAAAGGTTGCAACTTGTTGTTGCCAATGTGGGCAACGAAGATGTTTAGCGTGATGGACACAATCTATGCAAAACTTGTCGTTGAAAGATACAACCACAAGAAGACCTTCACCAAGAGAGCTAATAGTGTTGATCTTGATTTGATGGTAGCAACAAAGGATAAGCTTAGGGAGTGATCATTTGGGAAAGAGTTCCATGAAATGGAGAGGAAGTGATGTGCTTTAGAATTGGGCACAGCGGCGGATGAAGGAAATAAGAAAAGAAGAGGAGAGAAGTATGGTGAGGAGATTCATTCAGAGAGAACTAGTAAGGAGGAGAGCAACATGGCTGCTGATGGGGGAGAAAATGAAAGGGGAAGATCAGCTGATTCAAATATGGTAATGGTGGAGGAGACGTATTTCGAAAATATGAAGAAACAATTAAAGATTGTGAGGGGGGATAATATTTGGTTATGAGGAATTGTTACGGAGCTTATTGAAGAGAAGGAGGCCCTTCGGGGAGAGATGGAGATGATGGAAGCTTTCCTAGCTTGTTTGGGTGAGGATACATTTGGAGGTGGGGATGCTTTGGAAGGGGGGAGCACCTAAGCTCAGAGGAGAGAGAGAAGATTGATGTGCACGCATCTAATTGGCCTAAAATGCCTATTTATGCATGTTCCTAAGTCTATAGAAGCATCATGCATTATAAATACTGCATAACATGCATCATCATGCATTTAGCTTAGTTTGTATAAATTATAGGTTAATTTTTCTCTTTTTGTGGTGAGGGGACATGGGAATATCATTTCAGGGCCTTGGATTAAAGATCCAACCGTACGGATCTGATCATGGCGACGATTGGAGATCAACGCCTCCAAGATCACCCCGATTGGACTTTCGTAGCAT
Organism: Thalassia testudinum; assembly: GCA_037157565.1. Lineage (NCBI taxonomy): Eukaryota > Viridiplantae > Streptophyta > Magnoliopsida > Alismatales > Hydrocharitaceae > Thalassia > Thalassia testudinum. Next base: position 124,203,129 of record JAZHRO010000036.1, on the reverse strand, counting down.
CAAATGCAGTCCAAGAAAGATCAGGGGTCAAAGGGTAAGGTGGTGCAAATCCATACCTCAGATGACAAATTCAATTGTACGAATGGGTTCGGATCGATGATCACAGCCCGACGCCAAAATCGATTCAATTCAACAACCGTGGCACCACCTACAAAGAAAAGAAGATGGACGGCCATGATGGCATCATGTGACGCCATCATAGCCACCCAACCTCTTCCTCCTTTACCTGCACCATCAGATCTCGACCGTTGGATCGAGATCCAACAACCGAGGGTGCTTGAGCCTTAAATCAGAAACGTGATAAAGAAGCGGTGGTAGCGCAGTGGGCGAGCGCTTTACATGGAGAGGCATAGGGTTGAATCCTTGCATGCCTCAGATCAACCGCGTAGACGGGAGCAGCTTAAATTTAGCCGTATGATTAACGATGAGTGGCATCCGATGAAGCGATCGTGAGCGCTAGATGCGAGTGCTCAGTGGACGCACGTGATGATGTAGGATACCATGTGCAATCGTACGCGCAGGTGGTGACTTAAGTCGGTTGGATGCGATATCCACCGTTTAATGGAGATTTAATGGCTGAGGATGCACGGTGCTTGGTGAATGTAGGTGAACGGCTGAAGAGGAGGATGCGGCGACGTGGCGCAATGACGTGCTTCCGATCTTCATCGTGCAGGCGATGTTGCATGCGCGTCTGCACCGACGCTTATCTACAGTGACGTGCGTGTGTGTCACTAAAGGCCTTGCATTTAATTTTTAAGTTTTTAAAGGACTTTTTTAACCTTGTACCTCAACTACATCAAAGACCCTATGCCCCTCATTCTCATCATCCCTTCTTTTCTTCTCTCACCCCCTCCAAAGCTCTATGAGCTGGTCCCATACTCGAGATGCTCCATTAGAGCTAAAGTAAAATAATTTTCCCAACTTCTCACCTCCTTCGTGGAGCATCCTGCGGTTGTCTCCTTACCATTATTCGGGAAGCGAATCCCACCATGACATTGCCCTGCTTCATCCTCTGTCCTCCAACTTCATTTTCCTTCATCCAGCATCTCATCCCCATCGTCCAGGCACTCCGTCAACTCAGCTCATCCTCCAAACAGTTGTCGAGGAGGATAATTTCTCACCCCCTTCTCTTTTTATCACTTTCTAGTGTAGATTTCCATCTTTCTAGTTATAGAAATTAGTTGTAATGAACATTTAACTATAAAATATTGGTTCTCTTTCTCTCTATTTTCTTTGTATTATTCTCTCTCTATTTTCTATCATTTATTCTTTAAGTAGAATAGCTAGTAGATTAATTTTTAATGAAACGTTCGCCTCCTTATATTCGACCCGGGATTCACCAGAGTTTCAATAAATTTTATCTAATAGCGAATTTTTACACGACTACAAAATAGGGTTTTCTAACTCAATCCTTTTGCGTACGAAATTTCGTTCATCAGAGATGAACATGGAAGGTGATGTTAAGGATGAGGGAGTGAAGGAGAATGCACTGGTGGAGGCTGGGGAGGGAGACGTTGAGGAGTAGTACCTCAAGGAGGACGTATGGAGGTGGAAGAGCTTCCTTCCACTTCGACCGACCATGGGGAAGGAGGATCTAAACCAGCTTTTCAGGTGTGTGCTTACCATCTAAATTTTAATGTAAATGGTAAGGTGACCGGTGTTTTTATGAACTGTAATCAATTGGTTAGGTTGGTGAATCAACCGATTGGTTTTATCGAACAACCCTTGTTTTTTACGAATCAACTAGTGTGTTTTACGAGTCAATTGCTGATTATTATTATGTGTTGTATCTATTGGTTTAACAATCAACCTGTTGGTTTTTAAAATCAATCGATTGATTGTCGATTTAATTGGAAAGTCAACCAGTGTGTTTGTTATATCATCTGTACTTTCAAAGTGGATGTTCCATCGATTACCTTATATTAGATTGGTTGTAGGATGATCCATTTGTCTGGATTGTTCAAGGCGAGGAGGACAAGGATGTAGACATGGAAGGAAAAGGGGAGGAAGTGGCAAGGAAGCTCATCCTTAGACAACCTAGCAAGCAAGTGGCACACAGACCTTCGCCCAAAGACATGCAACTGAAGAAGAAAAGGACATTTAGGAAGATTGCAAACCTTGACAAGGAAATGTTGAAGTGCCTTTCAGAGTCAGAGAAATTAATGGTTGATCGATTGATCGAGTTTCATAAACCAAAAGATCAAGTGATATGGAGGATGGGAACGTAGTCTGTTGAGAGGAAATCAATGCAAAATGTCCTTGTAACTAGTGGGTTCACAGATGGTGAGGTTAGTAAAGGCCAAAAATCCATTTAGTAGTTATCCATTCCTTTGTGTAAGGTTTTAGTACTATGTTACAAGTCCTCGATGCAATCATTGAAGTATTGGAGGACAAGCTTGTGGACAATGGAGTAAGGACAAGGGACTCCAATTCTTTTGTTTATGTTGAGTATAAGAACATGGAGAAAATTGATGAGTATATTAAGGAGGTCTGAGATCTGTGGGATACTTGTAAGTACATTGCGATACCAATGTGCACGTGAAATGTGTCTCATTGGTCACTTGTTGTCGTTGATATTGCTCACAAGATTATGACCCATTACAACAACGATGATAAGTACTACTCAGATAGAATACACAACAATACACTTTTGCTCGTAAGTGTTTACTGTACATAATTTTGGTTAATTGTTACTTTAGAATAAATTTTAACCAATGTTTTGATGTAAATGTTAGTTTGATTTGATGCCTTCACTAACGGAAAGAAGAGGCATGTAGAACAACAAATGGCAGGAACACCAACCCACCAGCACACTGAAAGAGCGATCTTCATTTTCGATAAAAATTTTAACATAAAATGACGTGTCGTTATAGTTCGTTGCATGGTAGAAAATCGCTTTTCAAAACATTTAATATTCAAAATCTAACCATGAAAATAGTTACGTCGTCTCCACATGGAGGAATTAGCCTATTAAACTAGTGAATGATGTCTCGTTTATTTGGGAAACTCAATGGGTGTGCATGCTAATTCATGAAATTCTTTTTCTCACATAAATGCTCGTTTTAACCAATTAATCAAGAATGTAGGTGTTTAGATGAAAAATCACCATAATATGATATCATGTAAAATAGTGATCTTGATATTGGTAAACACTGTAAATACCAATTTCTAAAATATAGCTTGTTCATCATAATCCATGCATTATATCATTCATGAGACATTCATCTGCAAGCAATTTTGATTAAGAAGGATGCCTATGCAAATTCACCTCAATAATTAATGCCTTAAAAATAAGGGAATAGTGTACCCACAATGGCAGAGATTGTAAATACTAATGCAAAGCAAAACAGAGGATTTATCATCTCTCCTCCTTGCACACGGGAGAGAGGTCGTCGAAGGAGCTGCTCTCGGGGAAAGGTTGGCCCGAGCGAGGCCTTCATGCTGGTGTAGGAGGAGTAACCAGAGGTGCCTGCCGGTGGTCGGTCGAAGTGCCGGAGGTCGACGATAGAGCTACTACTATGGTATAAATTCACGCGCGTGCGGAGGTGGCGTGGCCGCGAGTGGCCGTGCGTGGTCGGTGATGATGTTGGGTAGCGCTTAGCGTCGCTGTTGAAGACCAGATGGAGCTTGATGGAGGTGCTGCAGGAGAGGCACTGTTGAGTTCCTTACGATGGAGAAACAAGGGAGAAGACGAAGAAGAAGAAGATGAGGAGGAAGTGGCAGTGGACGGTTAAGGTGAGCTGGAGATGGAGTGGTTGGTTATGTGCGCGAAAGGGTGCATGACTACTGCTAGGTGGTAACGCGCGTGCGTGGGTTGGAGTTGGCTAGGCGTGGTGTGGTAACGGCGGTGGTGCATGGATGATGGGTATGGAGCCAGCTCTGATGGGTTCAACGGGGGAGGTTGCAGGTGGTGATGGGCGTTATATGTTGGTGGTGAACATGTGAAGGTATTGATGACAGTGAGGAAGGGAGATGGTGATGATGGTTGCAGGTAGGTGGCAGTGATGGTGTGCGCTCTGTCACCGTGCACACCACTTCAGGCGAAGGGCGGGGGAGTATGTTCTAGCCACGGTGCACTCTGGAGATCATGGTGTGCTCTTGTTCCAAGGTGGTCGAGAGGGAGGAGATCCTCGCTAGGGGGAGGGATAATGGATTGGTTCCCTTCTACAGATAGCCCACCTCCTCAAAAAAAGATCTCATTTGTTTTCCTTCGGTCGCACCCTTCTCCAACCACTCGCGAAGATTGCGAGTGGTTGGAATGGTAGATTTCGCCAGGCAGCATCTTCATTAAACGTCTGATCAGATCTATAGACGCCTTAAAAATGTAGATATCAGTAAGTTCATGATGGCGATCCCAGACGTCCGTCATTTTCTCCAGACGTCTTATAGATGTAGAAATGGACGTCTAAACTCTTGTACCTAGCCTGCATTCAATGAATAAATTATGTTATCATATCATATGTCATTAAATGTAAAATTGACGCATAAAATTATATGCATACTAAGGTAAATTAGCATAGATCTCCTAGTCAATTAACAACTAAGAGCAAATAATTAAATAGTACTTAGGCTAAATAATGGTCCACTAAAGTGAACTTATCAAATGCCCCCATGCCTAAGTTTTGCTAGTCCCAAGAAAAATGAAAAATAGTAGAAGTAATTAGAAGATTTCTTCTTTCTTTATTCCAAAAATTTAGAGATCTAGACAAATGTGAAGTGATAATAACCTAGGTAACGGATCCAAGTGAAAATAACCAACTTACATTTGTAGTTCATACTTATCCCTTGGTAAATATTTTTATCGGGATAAGCAACTACTTCCCTCAGGGATAAAGTAGAAAATAATCTGTAATTTGACCCCGGCTTTTTGGTTTAGGTAAGAGATACTGAGTTGAATGGATTCGTATTTGGTGTTACACACTCGTCTGGTACTACATGTAATCTAGTACTATAGACTCTGGATCTCTAAACTATCAAACAAGTTAACTCAGAGAGAGACTAAACAACTGTGCTATCTTGATGTTCCTTTGTGCTCACTCTTTTCCTTCTTTTCTTTCTGAGATCATAAATCTCACTAAATTAAATGTACTCACTATTTGGTGGCCTCACATGGCATTCACACTTCAATTAAACTCCCAATAACCTTACAACTAAGTTAGAGGACCTCAGCCAGTATTTGGGCAATCAGAAATACTGAAAAGTAGGTATGGGTCATATTTGGTGAATCGCTATTGGTGTTTTTGTTGTTGCCTCCAAAAATATCGACATATAATGAAAAAAATGACAAGAAGATGAAACTCCAAACTCGGACTCTTTTCTTTTTCTCTCTTTTTTTTAAATATTTTTTTCTAAATATAAATATTTCTTTTTTTTCTCTCTTTTTTTCTTTTCTTTTTTTTTTCTTTTTCTTCTTTTCTTCTTTTTTTCTTTCAACTATTAACACAAAATGACGCATACTTTTATTTGTGAGGCATTATTAGGAATGATGATAGTCAAGATGATATTATGTGGCTTATTTGATAGAAATGCCTACTCTCGGCACTAGGATGGAATGGATAGGACAATCGTCTTTCTGACCTTTGACATTACTACACTTCTTCAACCGAGGACTCTATGAAGGACTGTCGTAACCATCCACCATAGTCAATTTTATTAGGACTCCATCTCTGTGTATCTGCCTTATTTGGTGTCTCTCAGGGATTCAGACAATATAGCACACAGGAACAGAGAGTAAAAACTATGCCTAACTCTGAAGTATCATCATCTAATTATTCAGAACTTAAGAGTCTTTACACTAGATTTGGCACACTAGTAGTCTCTCTACTTTCTTCTCACAATATGAGGTGGATCTAATAGAAGATAGTATGCCTGACTCCCTATTAACTGTCCAAGGGTTCAGTAGACTAAAAATACTTATTGATTTTCTTCAAAGATCCATTACCCTGTCTACATGCAAGTGAAGCAACTATACTGGATTCTAAACTTAAGAAACAATTTAAGAAGAAAATCTTTAATAACACCTCCATGACAAAGATGTTTTACTAGGGACTAACCAATTCAGCTCAAGAAAAGAGAGATTTTTTTTTTTATGCTAATGCACCTAACCTAAATGCATGAATAGTTCCTAAAATGCAAAATGCACCCCCCCATGCCTAAATCCTACAATGTCCTCATTGTAAAATTAAAATAGGGGGAGAAAGGAAGAAAATCACCTGATGAAGGTGTTATTCTGAATGCTGGGTTGCCTCCCAACAAACGCTGCATTTTCTGTCAGCATCCAGACTTATAGGGAACCTGTAAGTCTGGTTCCAAACAGAATGTGCTAGGCCCTAAACCTATGTGTAATAGCGCGGGCCTAGAAAATAGGTAACCACGAATGTTGGCGAGCTGATGATGCAACGTTATCCTAAATGCTCTCCAAAAGACATGAAAGCAGAGAACCTCATAGGCTACCTGGGGAGGTCTAGGAATAACGAAAGGAACATGAGAAGGGACCTCTCGAAATGGAATAAGTGGAGGATAACAAGGATCCTCCAAAGTAGGAAGGGTTTTAAAAGATATAAGCATAATTATTTCAAACCCTTGAATGGTGAGACTTAAAGTACAAGCATCAATCCACACTTGCCATTCTATCCGAGGATGTACTGGCCTGATATTCTCCCTAGAAAGAATGTATATGAGCAAAGACCTAAGCCGAGGATTAGGTAAGGAATCTACAGGTTGCTTGAGTGATTGGGTGATAATTATTCAGTCCAAAGAGGGCTTAGTCTGTTGAGGTTCCATTCCCAATAAGAATTCATCTTCCACATCCTTACCTAACTTCATTGTTTTATGAACCTCCAACTGCTCTTCTACAATAGATGAGTCCTGAATAGAATTCAATATCTCATTAGTAGACTCATGATCAACATGCTTTGACGACAGTTGGGTTTGCTAAGAAGTAGCGAGATCAGAATTATCATCAAATCCATCCCCAGGTTCTTTCTTGTCAACTACATCCTTTCCAGGGACTTTGTGCGCTAATTCATTATCCTTAATATCTTTAGGAGGATTATCATCTTTAATGTTATGGAGAAAGCCTATATCACCGAATTCTTTATTCTTCTCGGGGAATAAATCCTCAATTGATGTATATTGTCCCCGAGAGCCTACCCTAAGCTTTTCACTATTGTGTTCGCCCTCCAATATCAACTCCTAGTTTTGTAGAGGATGACTCTCAAAATCAAAAGAAGGGAGGAATCTTGATTTCACCAGATTATTTATATCCTTAGGGGGTAAGTCCTAGAATAACACATAATCCCCTTGTGATTCACTCCAAATTCTAAAGCCAGGTTCCTCCATTGGGTCATCCTCGTCCTCTAAAATAGACTCTTTGTACCTCTGAGACCAAAATTGATCCAATTCATCCTCCATTCCCTTAGGGTCACCTTCATTAGGTGCATTTAAATCCTCAGAATGTTGGAGGGTAGGTGTTGATTCCCTAAGTGGAGGGTCAGGATTAGGCTCACTAAGGGTAGAATGGGATTCCATCAGATGATTAATAGGGGAAGTGATATGAATACGACCTTGACCCGGGTTATCAGGGGTAAGGAAAATACTGTCATCAGGGTCAAGGTCCTCAAGAGGTACCATCTTCCCTCTCTTTTGACTCCAATATAGCTCGGGTGGATAATCACTAGGATCGTTCTCCTCTAGTGGCCATGTCTCATGGGGAGAGTCTAAGTGATAGCTACTCAAAATGGGATCCCTATTGTCATTGGTTTTCTCATAATTATTTTCATGATCATGGTTGTACAGGTAGGGATCATAATCACTAGTAAGAGAATAGCTAAGCTGCCTAATTTCCTTGTTCAATTGTTGACTATTCTTCAATATCTCTCCTATAGACTCCATCATTTCTTTTTGTTGTTTTTGCATTTCTATCATAAAAGAAGAGAGACTACTACTATTAGATTGGGGAGGATAGTCAATCTCAAGCTCTGGTTACCTAGGGGTATCAGTCCAACCTCGATAAGGAAAATTATGAAGGGTGGGAGGGTTGGGTGTTTGCATAGTAGTGGAAATTCCAAGGGTGGAAATTCCCGCTCCTAGGCTCTGCTCAAAAGTGGGAGCTATCAGGCCAGTACTCCCAGGATAGGAATATGATTGATCCCATGAACTGTCATTGTACCCATCAAAGGATCGATACACTCGGGGCATGGGATCTTGGTTAAAAGATGGGAAGTACTGACTCTGATAATCTGAATGATAGGAGTAAGGGTGATCCATTTCTTTAAGTTAAACAGGTTAAACTCCCCTAGGACTTAGACAGATTAAAAACAGAAACTTCCTAGAGAGCTCTATCACACACACACCAAGCAAACACAAGGCAAGAGGTCATTTGTTGATTTAAAGTTCTTTAAGTCCTCTTCCAACTCTTCAGCTTGGCCAAATATAGTCAAGGCAATGTTTCTCCATTCCCACATAAATGGTATAAGAGAAATGGGGCACTTGAAATTTCTGGTCAATGACTGTTAAGAAGGTTTAGGTTACTTTTAGTCCTTTTTGGGTGATCAATCAAGTTGGCAAGCAATTACGCACCCTAAATTGACCTTCGAGTGCCCTAAAGACGTACACTTTGTTGCGATGATATTCTCTAATGCTTAAATAAAAAGGTACTCCAAGGATGGAACCAAGGGATGCAAATAGGGCGAATCCTTCCTTTGAGGCATTGCGTTAGCAGTGCCTCTTAACTACCCTTGAATTCCTTTAAGGGATGTCCCCCTCCTTAGAGTATGAAGTCACTCAGGTAAAAGTTAATACTACCATCACAAAGTGAGATAGGAGGGTTTGCACTGATAAAGAGATCGATGCCTATAGCCTTAAGGGTCCAAGTCCTAGTGCAGTGCCTATAGTGTGTGCTCAGTGCAGGAAGTGTGCATCACACCGCGAAAAGTGATTTTTCTTTTGAAAATCGCAATCAAGTTATTGAAACACTTCCTGTATATTTTTCTTTCTTTTCAAGAAGTAATGTGACCACTTGATTAATATTTTCAAAGCAGCTTAAATGGTCTTTTTTAATTATATCTAAATGCAATACGTGTGCAGATAACTAATGCACAAGAAAAGACGTACCTTACTCCAGCTCTCTTCAATGCAGGATGTTTACAATGCAAAAAGAAAAGCTAGATGCTGCTCATTCAATCCTAGATGGTCGCCCTATAGAGATGCAGCTTTTAGCAGGCAGTTTGAATTTTTTTTTTTTAATAATAATAAGCAAACAAACCTAATCTAACTAACTAACTAACCAACATGCAATTCAAATAATTTGAATAATCCTATAATCTAAATAAAATGGGAACACTCTCCCAAAAATACACTCCCACCTATAAGAGCAATAAGCAATAAAAGCATTGGGAATAGGTTCCCAAAAATGCCGAACAATGGTCCAAAAGACAGAAATTAAATGTCTAATGCCTATCTAGCCTAAATCTAAACTAAGATCTACTGACTAAATCAGAAAAAGGCTCCTCTACATGCCTTCACATGCTTGGGATCAAGGCCCACAAGCACCTGTTGCTGGCCTCTAGGTGGCTTAAGGTCCACCAAAAATATCATCTCTGTCGTGCGCGCCTGTCGCATTTGTCCATTCGTTTTTGCACAGAGAAAGATACACAGTCAGTAATTCAGAAAAGCTTTCAAAATAGCATAAAAATAATATAAATTTCCCAAACAAATTAATAAGCGTGTTTCCTCCCCGGCAATGGCGCCATTTGAAAGAGCGATCTTCATTTTCGATAAAAATTTTAACATAAAATGACATGTCGTTATAGTTCATTGCGTGGTAGAAAATCGCTTTTCAAAACATTTAATATTCAAAATCTAACCACGAAAATAGTTAGGTCATCTCCATAGGGAGGAATTAGCCTATTAAACTAGTAAATGGTGTCTCATTTATTTGGGAAACTCAATGGGTGCATGCTAATTCGTGCAATTCTTTTTCTCACATAAATGCTCGTTTTAACCAATTAAGCAAGAATGTAGGTGTTTAGATGCAAAATCACCATAATATGATATCATGTAAAATAGTAATCTTGATACTGGAAAACACTGTAAATACTAATTTCTAAAATATAGCTTGTTCACCATAATCCATGCATTATATCATTCCTGAGACATATTCATCTGCAAGTAATTTTGATTAAGTGAAGGATGCCTATGCAAATTCACCTCAATAATTAATGCCTTAAAAATAAGGGAATAGTGTACCCACAATGGCAGAGATCGTAAATACTAATGCGAAGCAAAACAGAGGATTTCTCCTCTCTCCTCTTTGCACACGGGAGAGAGGGTCGTCAGAGGAGCTACTCTGGGAAAAGGTCTGTCGGAGCGAGGCCTTCGCGCCGATGTAGGAGGAGTGACCGGAGGTGCCTGCCGGTGGTCGATCGAAGTGTCGGAGGTTAGCGATGGAGCTGCTGTTGTGGTATAAATTCACGTGCATGCGGAGGTGGCGTGGATACGCATGGCCGTGAGTGGCCGCGCATGGTCAGTGATGATGCCGGTGGCGCTTGGCATCGCTGTTGAAGACCAGATGGAGCTTGATGGAGGTGCTGCAAGAGAGGAACTATTGGGTTCCTTATGATGGAGAAACAAGGGAGAAGACGAAGAAGAAGATGAGGAGGAGGAAGTGGCAGTGGACGGCTGAGGCAAGCTGGAGATGGAGTGGCTGGTTGTGTGTGTGCAAGGGCGCGCGACTGTTGCTAGGTGGTTGTGCGTGCATGGGGGATGGAGTTGGCTAGGTGTGGTGTGGCAACGGCGGTGGTGCATGGATGATGGGTGATGGAGCCAGCTCTGATGGATTCGACGAGGGAGGTTGCACGTGGTGATGGGCGTTATATGTTGGTGGTGAACGGGTGAAGGTATTGATGACGGTGAGGAAGGGAGATGGTGATGATGGCTACAGGTAGGTGGCAGTGATGGTGTGTGCTCTATCACCGCGCACACCACTTCAGGTGAAGGGCGGTGGAGTACGTTCTAGCCACAATGCACGTTGGAGTTCATGGTGTGCACTTGTTCCATGGTGGTCAAGAGGGAGGAGATCCCTGCCAGGGGGAAGGATGATGGATTGGTTCCCTTCTACAGATGGCTCACCTCCTCATAAGAAGATCTCATTTGTTTTCCTTCGGCCACACCCTTCTCCAACCACTCGCGAAGATTCCGAGTGGTTGGAATGGTAGAATCCGCCAGGCAACATCTTCATCAGACGTCTGATCAGATCTATAGATGTCTTAAAAATGTAGATGTCAGTAAGTTCATGATGGCAATCCCAGATGTTCGTCATTTTCTCCAGACGTCTTATGATGTAGAAATGGACGTCTAAACTCTTGTACCTAGCTTGCATTCAACGAATAAATTATGTTATCATATCATATGTCATTAAATGTAAAATTGACACATAAAATTATATACATACTAAGGTAAATTACCATATATCTTCTAGTCAATTAACAACTAAGAGCAAATAATTAAATAGTACTTAGGCTAAATAATGGTCCACTAACGTCGACTTATCAAATACCCCCATGCCTAAGTTTTGCTAGTCCTGAGCAAAAATGAAAAATAATAGAAGTAATGAGAAGATTTCTTCTTTCCTTATTCAAAAAATTTAGAGATCCAGACAAATGTGAAGTGATAGTAACCTAGGTAATGGATCCAAGTGAAAATAACCAACTTACATTTGCAATTCGTACTTATCCCTTGGTAAATATTTCTATCAGGATAGGCAACTACTTCCCTCGGGGATAAAGTAGAAAATAATATGTAATTTGAACCTGGCTTTTTGGCTAAGGTAGTAGATACTGAGTTGACCACTTGCTGCGATGCCCACCTTCTTCCTACATTTCGCCCCACTTAAAGCTCCTCCAGAAGGACGCTTAGATCCTTGTCATATACTGAAGGAGGACTTCCATGCACTTCAAGAGGGTTACTGGAAGGTGTTGTGGGATAAGTATTGGGGGCAAATAAATTAGGACCCGTGTATGGAGCATGGACGTAATACCACAACTGATTTGGCATTGTATTCTGAAATGATGTTGAGCCACCCCCATCACCATTGTTCAACAAGGCTTATGGGTCAACATAAGCATTAGTGTCGTGAACAACGTCCTCAGTGTGCTCTTCAACTGTCACGTTAACTTGTTCTTGAACATTCGATGACATTGCATGCTCACCAGTTGTTGTATCTTTCCCAACGATTTTGTGAACATTGTCAAAGAAGATGAAAGGCTTATCACGTAGCTCTACAAGTTCAGGTGGGAGCTACAACACATTCAAATCGATACATTTAATCTTAACGAAATGTAGGTTTCTATAAATCTTATGCCTACAGCATTGTTATTTACCTGATTCCAAAGTGATGGTGACGGTGCTACTGGGCAACCTGTGTGAGGGTCCATTCCGCAACCACTCTTGCTCAACAAATCTAAATACAAACCATGTTTTCTCTTGATCTCCTTCCATCGATTGAGTATTTGATTGTAGGTGTACTAAAAGCCCATTGCCACGACAAACACCTTATCAATCTCATTCCCCTTCATCCAGTGACCCGCATGGTAGCGCTTGTCCAAAATCTTCAACAACTCATAACTTATCTGATGATCCCATTTCTTAGCCTTCTTCTGATTGGACGTTGAAGGTTGAGATGACGACATTCTACAAGGGGAAGTGTTGGATTCTCACAAACAATGAGCTTGTCGCAATACTCGCATTTTTACCAATCTATCTTACTTGGTAAGAAACGCACGGGTGTGTTCCCTCACAAGAAATTTCCATTGAATCGATTGACAGCAGGAAAACACCAGTGAATGCACATAATCAACCGATGTAATCATAATAACCCACCAGTGTATTGCTATAATAAATCAACCAATGTGTTTTCGATCAAAAGGTTGAACTTGGAAATACACCAATGGATCTACATAATCAACTAGTGGAAACACCATAACCCACCGGTATATTCCTATAAATCAATTAGTGTATTTTCAATCAATAGGTTCAGAGCGGAAAACACACTGGTGTTTGTACATAATCAACTAATGGAAACATAATATCCCACCTATGTATTCCTATAAATCAACTGGTATGTTTTCGATCAATAGGTTGAACTCACAAGTACACCAGTGGATGTACATACTCAACCGGTGGAAACACGATAATCCACTGGTGTATTCCTGCAAATGAACCGGTGTATTTTTGTTCAATAGGTTCAAAGCGGAAAACACAATGGTGGATGTACATAATAACCCACTGATGTATTCCTATTAATCAACCGGTGTGTTTTCGATAAATAGGTTGAACTTGGAAACACATCGATGGATCTACATACTCAACTGGTGGAAACATAACACACTGGTGTATTCCTGCAAATCAACCGGTGTATTTTCAATCAATAGGTTCAGAGCGGAAACACACTGGTGGATGTACGTAATCAACTGGTGGAAATATGATAACCCACCGATGGACTCCTATAAATTAATTGGTGTGTTTTCGATTAGTACGTTGAGAGTGGAAACACACCGGTGGATGTACATAATCAACCAGTGGAAACACGATAACCCACTGATGTCTACCGATAAATCAACCAATGTATTTAGATAATCAACATGTATTTCTCACAAAACACACTAGAGATAAATAACAATTTCATAAACACACCCCAAACACACACGTCAAGCATTCTACACGCGAAGACCTTCTTCTCCAAAGCGACTGTAGAAGATATATAGCCACGTATAACCTAGATTACAAAGAGAAGCATCAAATGAAACCTCAAGAAAGGATCATTTACCTTCGGTATTTGATGCTTCCTCCTCCTGCTAGCCTTTACTCAAAGATAAGAAAACCACAAGAAGCACAAAACAATATCTTACAACTAAAGTCCTTATATAGCCACTACATGACCTCCTCGCCATTAATCTCCTTCAACTTCCAGGTGTAATGGCGAACGCATGGGAGCAGTAGCTAGAAGTCTCCATCAGATGACAATCCACAGAGTAGCCACTTCCCAACAACATGGTCATACATCCATCGGGGAGATGGGAAACATACAACCTTCTTTAACACACCCCCATATAGGGTTTCACAACAAAAGAACATGTTGGGTACAACCTTTGTCAAAACAACATAGCCTCGCATTAAAAGCTGAATAGGGTTCAGCATAAAGCAACTTCTACTCACCTTTTTTGAAGTAATAATAAGAGGTAGTTCAACTTCATAGCAATCCACCTGTCGATTCACCCCTGCCACCTCTAGCTACGACAAAAAGCACGACCAACCATATCCTAACAGCCTCCCAGCTCGACATCGCCAACCCTCTTTCTCGCCATTACTCTCCTCCAACCACCACCAGATGTACTGTGTGCATCGATAGGCACACCAGGTAACAATCCCAGCCTCCTCGATAACTCCAACCCTACGAGATAGAGCATAGGATGAAACCATCCCCCCCCCCCCCCCGGGTGGGATGAACATGGGTTTATGCTCTCTATCCCGAGGTTCCACCATCCCGACTTTAACCCTCCCAAATGGGGGATCAAACAATCAAACCCACAAAACAAACGGGGCCTTAGTGTGTTACCAAACTACAACAAACCAAAAGTGGCTATATCTAAAATTAAATGAAAGTTCACTTGGCTAAATACCATATTTGAGCTTGTGCTCTCTCTATACATAATATAGGCTTATGTGCATAGATATAGTTGTGTGTTCAAGTATTACATTTGTTGGAATCTTATTGAGATCGAACCTTTACCCAAGAAGCGCCATGTCATTAAAGTAAAAGACATTAAAGTTTATGTCCAATTTATTTTTCTGACTAAAGGATCTCTCCTTGGGGTATGGGACAATGAACTTTGATTGAATTTAAATGTGTTTTATTTTTTATTAGTCGCCCTATGGGTTATACTTAGAGTTTTAGAAAAGAGGGCAGAAGAGGGATATGGTGTGAACCGATCAAAATTGGCGTGAACCAATCAAAATTGAGTTAAACCAGCTGATTTGATTAAACTGGTCATCCGGATTAACTGTTCTGTTTAAAGCTAAACAATTAAAAGAAAAAAAGGAAAATACATGTGACTTCAAAACTTGAAAATAAAGATTTAAAGATCTATGTGTTATGTTAGACTCTCAATTTCGATTATATCTTTTACTTTTGTTTAGTATTTGCTAAAAGCATGTCAATTTTAGTGTAATTAGAGTTACAAAATAACTTTTCCTACTATATATCTTCATTGATATTTTATTGAACACCGACTCAACCTTGTTGAACTCGGTTGAACGAATACAAACTAAACCATAGTTCTTACGATTTGGTTTTTCCCAATTTTTTCTTATGCTAACATCATCATTGGTTCAACTAGTACAAATCATCAATTGAATCACTAAAAAACAAAATCAACACCTAACTAATTCAATAGCCAATCTAATTTTTAAAACATTGCTAGGGATACACTCGATGCAAGTGGCATATTGAATAATCAACAAACCAATCTTATTCACAAATTAAGTGTGTCTCATGAGCCTGTAAAGGAGCAAGTTTAGTAGTGTTATTGTGAACCCATACATTAAAAGCATCACATATTGATGATGTTAGAGGAGCAAGTTTGGTGCCCCTTATATTCAATGAATATAGTGAAGCCGGGAAAAATGTTAAGGGGGAGAAATACTACAATGATATGAGATTTTAGATGAATGTAGCCAATTACAAAAAATCATAGTACTAGAATATAAAAGAGCCTTAACATGTCAAATAATATTTTAAGAAAGATTTTAGAGTCTCAACACAAAAGAGGAAAACAATTATATGATCATACCTACAAATAACTACTCAAGATTTTCTACCTAAATAGAGTTCTCTTTTCTTTCACAAGATTAAAGTCATTGATAAACTCATTAGTAGGAAGTTGTTAATTACCTCTTTTTCAAACTCTAAAAAGTCTCAAGTTAAAAAAATAAATACATACCATCTTCAATGCATACATAAAAAGGAAAAAAATCATAGAACATGAGAAATATGTTTAGTCTTTTTAATCCTATGTCACTAAATCCAAGTGAGAAGTTCTCATAGTTAAGATAAAGAAATCAGCAAATTTGCTTGGAGTCCACAGCCAGCCAAAGGGTGGTGAATTTATCCAAAGGGCAAGAAGAATTTATCATATGTCACTAAAATATGAGAAGAATTTAGAAGAAAGGAAAGGACAGAATACATATGAGAGAGAGGGCATTAAAAAGGCACCATGGTTTAACGGATTCGGTGAATCGGGATTTACATTACCCAAACAGAAAGGCTGCAACTAAACAATAGAAGGAAATTGGGTGCTTTGTTTGTGCTTACAATTTAGTTGGGATAAAAATTGATATCATACCCTTTCAAATATCAAATACTAACACATACTTATTGAAATTGTTTGTTTTCCCTCTTTGAACTATAATTTAATGATAAAAGATGGACTTGTGTTTTGAGGGGGAGCAATGGCCCCTTAGGTAGCTGATGAGATATGGCTCATCATCGTTAAAATGTTCAAGTTAAGGTAGAAATGAGGTTAAATACTATCTAATTAACACAATAAATGGGTTAAGTGTGGGATTTAAGTAAAGTAACCTAAGACATCAAATTTGGGTTAAAAATACATAATTAGGTCAAATTAATGAGATATTCTATTCACAAATACAAATTGATAATCCAATTACCAATTGAATGCATTTGTAAGCTCAAAAATTCAAATCAAGGGTGAAATTATGTTCCAATATATTCAATTAAGCTTCAATCAAAATCTTATTGCATTTGGACATCAATAGAACCTTGAAACTATCACATTATATTTAGGTCCTCATTCATTCACATTACTTTAGGCATAAAACATGCAAAGGCATATGTGTTATGACCCGGTTCCCGAATCCCTACAGGACACGAGAATCGGACCAACTTGACTGATCCCAAGACCCAGTCGTCCAACGAGAAAGTAACCAAAAAGTAGTAAAATAAACTACATTCACCATGCATATAACTAACAGTAACAAAAGTACAACAGTAAAAAAAAGAACTACTACAGTACATACCACCACAACAGTAGAGAATTAAAATAGGTACAGAAATATGAAGATTTCATAAAAAAGTACAAGTGAAATAGAAATACTCACTACTACAGAAAAATGGTACAACAAAGTACAACTCTACTAGGCCCAGCACCCTCCGCAGCCGCAGGCTCTGGCTACTCAACACCTGATCCTGAAAAGATGAAAAAAGTGATACGTCAGCGAAATGCTGAGTAGAGTGGCAACCAGCTGGCTAAGAAAACAGTAAAGGTGGACCAATAGCTGTTATTTTTAATTTCTTTCTTTATTTCATTATTTTCACTTTCTTGATTCATTTCTCAGGTCTTTCTCTTGATCTCGAATGTTCCTCGCAGGAACGATCTTGATTGCAGTTTTTTCTGAAAAGTAGAAGTAGCACGTGGTGCTCTCCTTGCTGGGAGAGTCCCCCGTGATGGTCCTACCCTCAGTCAACCACCCCAAGGTCACTGACAGATGTAACGGTAACTACGGCATGTGCGATAAATGCACGGGTAGCTACCCCGCACTGGCACGCGGTCAGTCGTTTCCGTTAATGGGTGCACCCCAAAGCATAGCACGGAACCAGTATAGGGCAGAGCCCTCTCAGTAACAGGGGTCCAGCCCCTCCACAGTAACCAAACAGGGGACTCGCCCCTCCACAGTCCGAGCACCCTCGCCTGACTACCCTGGTTTGCCCAGTGGGCCTAACAAGTCGGTATAGGACGGCTAGCTGAACCCTGGGGCCCGTGGGGTGACTAGCGCTCTCCCTACACTAGTAGCTCTTCCCGGTACTGTGTACGTGAGGGCCAAAAGTCGGTACAAAGTGGCCAGACCTAACCCTAGGTCCCTGGGGCAGCTAGCTCCGCTCTGCACCAAACAGGGGGACAGTCGCTCTTCTTGGTACTCCGTACTCAAGAGCCAGCTCACTTCCCCAATTCCATTCTATTTATCTTTTAGGAGCTCTACTCCTAATTCCCCGTAGGGTTCATGCTCATATTTCTCTAGCCAAGCCCTTTTAGGTTTCATCATTTCAGTTTTATTCTCATATAGCCCGTGTTTCCAACATTTAATATCAATTTATATACAAGCAACTCAAATTTAGTTTTCAACAACAGGAATCACATGTAGCAATTGCTAGCAACAGTACTCTATATTTCACAGGCAGCTGTTATTCAATTACAAGCTTTTATCATTATTCTATCTACTTTTCCAAGACTGCAATTCATGTATTCACGACATTCGTTTCAGTGTTTCTGTTCCTAGGATTCATGCCACACCCTAGGATCTATCATTTAATCTAGTTTTCAAGTCATAGGATTCATGCCATACCCTAGGATCTATCATTCAATCAAGTTTTCAAGTCCTAGGATTCATGCCATACCCTAGGATCTATCATTCAATCTAGTTTTCAGATCCTAAGATTCATGCCATACCCTAAAATCTATTATTTATCTCAAGATGCATTAATGTTGGTAAATAACTAAGGGGAGCCACCCTACCTGCAAAATCGGGAGTAATGGGGGCGTGATCGGCAGGTCCACGTGCCTCCGCAACCCCCAAAGCTGCAACGGATCGAGGTCCTAACATAAGGATCAATCACAAGGAACCACTCAGAGCAAGATAAAAGTATTTTAAACAAGTGGAGGAACTAATTCTGAGAAGAACGAAATTTTAAATGTGGAAATCAGACCTCGAACGGACCCTAAACGGGTCAAAAACGACAACTCTAACCCAAATCAGACATCTGGAACACCTTCTAGACATCTTAAAAAGTGGTCCAGGTCATACCTCACTTCTGTGCTGCTCTTTAGACGTCCAGGATCCCGCTAAACCGTCTGAACCTAGTTATAGACATTCGACTATCACTTCAGACATCTGGAGATGCTCTCCGCCGTCTGGTGCTGTGCCTAGACGTCTGATCTGCGTGGGAGGGTGTGTCCTTGCGCCTTCCCAAAATGAAACATGCACGTGCGACAAGGACCTCCTCATCACGACACATCTCAGCCTTCGGCAGATCGGCCTGCATGGCCGTATCCGCAAAAAGGAGGAAGATGAGAAATATTATACCTTTCAGACGTCTGGATCTCTCTCCAGACGTCGCCCTCATCGTCTAGATGTAGGTCCAGACATCTAATTCTAGGAAAATTTCCTAGAATCAGGACCTCCTCGCCTTCTTCCTGCTGCGTAGGCTGTGCCACGCTCGCCCGCCTGCTGCCTAAGCTGCAGCAGCATCAGGGTAACCTCCCCAGCACCACGCTCCCGCTGCGCACCCGTCGGCTGACCCTGGCTGCTCCGGCGAGCTCGCTCTCTCTTCCTCATGCACTCTGCCTCTTCTCCCCTCTCGCTGCACCTCCTCCTCCCCGCACGCACCTGGCAGCACCTGCTGCCGTCGCTCTCTCACTCTCACGCTAACGCTGGAAGAAGAAGGAGGAGACGGTGGAGTGGTGGGTGAGGGAGAGGGAAGGGGTATTTGAAGGCGTGGGGAGGGAGAAAAAGCGCTTGCAAGTCGGCGAGCTCAGTCTGCGCGCACACGCGCGCAGACTCACAATTGTACGCTGCAAAAATTTATTTCCAGACGTCTGACCAGACATTTGGACCAACTCCCAGATGTCTTAAAAAGCGTTTGATGTCTTGGGTCTTAACAATATGTGAAAAGCACAGGGACCTATTTGAAGGACTTTTGGACTGCTCTGTCATCATTCTAGCCACTTATAGGTCTTATTTACAAAATGTATACCGTTTCACTTTAGGGTCTTGTGCGCAATTCACCCTTTTACACCTGAGCTCATTCTCGTGCACTATTCATCTTCTTCACTCGCGATGAACGCAAGTCACATCCACCGTCCAATCTTTAGACCCCTGATCCAATGGCTAATTCATCTCCAAACTCTGTGCGCCCTCGCTTGAAACATCGCCACCCTACTCAGATCCCATCCAATGGTGGTCTTTTGATGTAAAACTTCCCGCGCAGCTATCCTCCCCATCTCCACCATCCAAGACCTAAATGCCTAATGTCACCTCTATGGTGCCCTGATCCACTCCATCACCTATTTAAGTAGCTACTTTGACCCTTGCATGTGACATCAGCTCCCTTCCCTTCGAGTTGGTCCTTTAATTCCATCCCCTCAGCTTTCCTTCCTCCATTCCTCACCTACGGTCACAAAGTGGGTGCTTCTCCCTCCTTCAATCATCATTAACCGATGGCTGGTGGCTCGTGGACACCTCCTTCTTCAGCTGAGGGTCTCTTCCCTTTTGTCGCCATCAACTGATGGCCGATGGACCTTGGACATGGATCCCCTTCCTCTGTCAGATAAGATTTACTGCTTTCCTAGTGTAGTTTACTACTTTTGAGGTTAGATCTAATGCTTTCTAGCTTAGCCTAGATTAGTTGAAGTAGAATAGTTAGCTCAATGCACGGATTTGGTAGTTTAGTTAGGAGTAGATTAACGTAATGCCAATCCACCTCCTTTGATCAATTCAGATCAAAGGAGATGAATTCACCCCTTCATCATGTTCATCTGATCTCTCCCCCCTCACTTCACACTCACTTCTTCACGTTTTCCTAAATATCCAAACACCCACGCATCAAGGTATGAAATCAAATCTTATGCTCTTGTGCATTCAAATCTGATTTGAGTGCCAAATATCATCTAAGGGTCATCCCATTCATTCCACTGGTTCACAATGACCCTCTTTTGATGTTGAATGAGATAATTTGTTGAATTTCTTAGATGTGATTTCAATTTGATATTGATCAGAGTTTTGGGTTCTTTAATAATAGCTACAGCTAAGGATGTTCAATCCTCCTGATTTGAGGCTCTAGCCATGATCTACATAGAGGAGATTTAGATTTGATCTTAAGGATTTCAATGCATTCTTCTAGGTTTGAATTCAGATTGAGAGATCTGAAGATTTGGGATTCATTTTGAATGGATTTCATTAACTTATCTAAATTCTTTCTTCATGTTGTCTATGGCATAAGCGAGGGATTAGATCAGGATTTTTCATACTCTAAGAGTTTTAATCTTGTTTGAATGAGTTCTAGATTTGTCAAAGAAGGTTTTAATCACTTTTGAATTGAGCTTAAGTGTTTTTGAAAGCTTAATGTGAATCTTTACCTTACACTGTTTATAGTGTAAGATAGGGATCATATTAGGGTTTCAATGATTTCTGGGTGTTGTATTTGGATTTCCTTGAATTTCAGAGGTGTTAGAAAAGAGTTTGAGATGATTTTTCATGAGATTTAATCAGCCATCTTAGATCTGGGATGTAATTCTACAACTCAGATATGAGATGAGATCTGGATTCCAAAGGCAATTGATGAAGATTTTAACTCATGGATTTGATTTTTAAAATGAGTTTAAAGCATAATTAATTCTTAGATGGTTGTTTAAACATGTATTTTTGACTCAAATCTCCCAAATCAGTATATTAAAGTGCTGCATAGCAGCTACATTCAATGGGTTTCAACCCTGTTTTTGAGTGAAGGTATGATTTAATGTTGAAAATGAGCAACAACAGCAAGGCTGCTCAATTTGGCAACATCAAGAGCAGCAATTAGCTACTGAATTATAGCAGCAGTAGATCTAGAAGAGGGAATTTTGGGGTAATTTGAAGGGTTGAATGAATTAACCATGTATTATATTTTTCAAACAACATTTGTAAGCATTCATGTACAAGGTTTTGATTTTAATCTTATCTAAATGCAAGCCTTGTTTAAATCCTTTGTCAGCATGTATAACTTGTGAAATCTATCTGTTATGACCGGTGCTGTTGAGCCTCTTAAGACGTCTAGAATTTAGGTCAGACGTCTGGTCAGACGTCTGGACTGTGGGTCAGATGTCTGGTCAGACGTCTGGACACATTCCCAGACGTCTGAAAATCGAAAACCTTAGGTACGAACTCGCGTCTGCGCGGGTGCTGCCTATAGACAGTACCCCTCATTTTTCCTCCTCCTTCTCTCTCTTTCGTTCCCAGCAAAACCTTAACACCAACATTATATAACCCCCTCCTCTCTCGTTTCCCCCACTTCCCAGCCACCTTCCTTCTTCCCTTCAGTGAGAGAAGCAGCACGAACGAGAGCGTAGGAGAGGCGTGAGAAGGAGAGGAGGAGCAGTGTGAGAAGGAGAGGAGGAGTTGAGCTTGCGAGCTCGCGTGGGAGCTCACCGGTGAGCGCACGGTCGGAGCGACGCATGCGCGAGGAGGAGTGCATCGAGGAGGTCCTCCCCGACACTCCTGCAGCCGGAGCTGCAGGCGAGAGGACGCAACATGGCCACGCGCGGTGCGAGAGGGTAGAAGCAAGTTCTGGTTTTGGGTTTTTCCCAGAATCAGACGCCTGGAGTGACGTCCAGACGATGGAGCCGACGTCTGGAGGAGGTTCCAGATGTCTGAGGAGGAAGTCTCGCGAAGGTGCGTCCCTTTACGGATACGACTATGCAGGCCGCTCCGACGATACCCCTTTTTGCATGCCCGATTTGAGAAGATCTATTATCTGCTTGCAGGATTCACTTTGGGAAGGTGCAGGACACGCCCTCCCACACATTTCAGATGTCTGGGCGACATACCAGATGGCGAAACGGTGGCAGCAACTAGATTTTCTTAAGTCGTTGTAGTACAAATAGTTATTGCCATCATTTGCTAATAATTTTTTACTCGGAAAATAAAGAGTTCCTGAGGTCGAACTCAGGGAGCAAGTTGTATTCTAGGGGTACAAGTTTCTTTTACAAAAATAAAGAAAGAGAGAGAGAGAATTTGTTGGCTTCTTTCTTCTTCTCTTCTTTTCTCTTTGCTTATCCTCTCTTCTTCTGCTTGGCTCTTCTGCTTTCTTCCTTTGCTCTTCTTCTTTATCTGCAGCAGTAGTGATGTTCTTCTTCTTCTTTCAGTTCTTGTTTCTGCTCGTCTCTTTCTTTTTCTTCTCCCTTGCGGTCCTATTCTTCTTCTTCTTCTTTCTTTCTTCTTTTCCTTTCTTCAGATCTTCTTCTCGTGCTCTTCTTCTTCTGCAGAGTCTTCCCTTGGCCTCTATGTGTTCTCCTCTGCCTCGCCTTCCTTCTCCTTCTTTGCCTTCAGGACGTCGTCTGATTTTCCAATCAGACGACTTAAACCGCCGCTGCTACAGTGCCGCTCGGTGCTCCTCCTTCCTTCAGCTTTCGTCGGCCTTCTTCTCTGTTCAGCGGGCGTCTTTCTTCTTCTTCTCTGCCTGCACACTTGCACAGCTTGATCAGAGAGGGGCAAAACCTAATTCTACCCTCTCCCCCGCGTTTCTCTCTCACGGAAGCCGCTCTTAGGAAAGCTCTCCCAGAGCTGCCGGGTATTCGGGTACGGGTCGTCCCCGGGTCCAGGCCCACCGGCGTGCGTGGTGGGCGAGGAGTGCTGGTCGGGCTTAGTCGGGTCGGGCCAGGTCCGCGGGGCGTGGTCGCGGACGAGGCCGGGTCGAGCGGGTAAGTGAGAGGGACCTCACCCCGTGCTCAGGAGGCAACGAACATAAGGCACTTTTTGCCTTTATGCGGACGCGCTCCTCTGAAAAGTTACGAGGTGGGACTAAATGTCCCACCCCAATTGGGCGCCCGCAGCTGAGGAAGCTGCAGGAGTTCGCGGTTGCACGCGAGGCCTTTGCCCCAGCTGCAAGTCTGGGACGCTTCGCGGAGATGCCCCGCGCAGCCTGGGAGTCGCACCTGGGCGAATCGCACCTGGAGCTGCAGGTTGAAGGTGCTCCTTCCACGCAGCAATGGCGACGGCGGTCGAGATACCTGTCCACAAAGGAACGGCCTCTCGGCCTAATCAGATACGCGGAGAACCTTCGCCGTGGCACGGCGAAGGTGGTGGGGGGTCTGGCAGGCGGCGGGGCGGAGCGTGAGGGTCGCCCTAGGTCAAACTGCAGGCGAAGAAGTGGGTTTGTTCGGGGGGTCTGCAGAGGGCGAGTGGTGGGAAATGGAAGGGCGGAGGTTGATCAGGGTGAGGAGGCGGAGGTTCTGTGAGGGTCGGCAAGGCGTATGGGGCTGTGGAGCGGCGGGGGCGTCTTGCCGGAGTTTGGCCGGAGACGAAGGGGGTGATGGTGGACAGGAGCGGTCGAGGGTTTAATCAAATAAAAGACAGTGAGGAAAGGAAAGAGGGGGAGATGGGGAGAAGTTCTGACCTAGCTACGGAGACGAAAGGGGCTGGAGCAAGGCGGCAGTCATATCGACTGTCGCCGGAGAAGAAGATGCCCGGGGGAAGGGGCGGCGACGAGGAGAGGGCCGGAGAGGCGCCAGCTGGGTACGGCATGGCGCGGGAAGAGCGAGGGAGGGCAACCCTGCAGCTGGTAGTGCGGCAGAGCGACGAGGAGGAAGGGGAGAGGTCGCCGGAGCTGGAGGGCTCCCTGTCGGAGTGGGAAGAGAGGAAGTGGGGGTCTTTCTCCGTCAGGACCGAGCTGCTCAGAACGGCGGAGCGACGGGGGTATTTATAGAGGCGGAATCAGAGAGGAGGGCGGAGGGAGACGACGTGTCTCCCTCGTCGGAGGATGCCAGAGATGGAGACCCATACCGTCCGTGCGTTCGCACGGCTGGTATGGTGGGTTGCAGCGACCAGGGGGTGTTCCTGCGACGGCTGACGACGCAGGGCACCCCCGGTTGTCTTACCAGACCCTCCCCCTTACCCTGCGCGGCGCCATGCTCCGCGCAAGGTCGCCGGAGCATGGTGCTGGTCAGGTTTTGGCAGGAGGGACCTGAATGCAAAGAACGAAGGAGAGTTAGGGGTAGAAATGTGAGGGTTCAAAAGTTGAGGGCCAAAAAGTAAATAAATGAGGACCAAAGTGTAAAGTTGGTCAAGAAGGTTTCCTCTTAGGCTCAAGTTTTTATACATGACTAATTGGGACCTAAGGATTATGATGGTGAATTTTATTTCTAGATTAAACCTTGTTTGACTAGTCAATTTACGTAAAAACCCAAATTAAGTTATTAATTGGGCATGGTTCTCAATGTAGGTCAAAAAGGGTTCCGAAGGCCAAATTGAAGGTTCTAATCCCTAGAGATTATTTTTCTATGAATTTTAGAGGGTTTATTCTATTTTTACTTTGCCTTGAACCTCGCAAATTGAAGTGGATTTGTTTTAAGGTTACAGATTATCATTTAGTTCCTTGGAATTGCTGTAGCCCTTATCAGATCATCCCACTTTCCTTCTTATTTGGTTTGTTTGACCTATGTTTGGACCTGTATGCAGATTATACTGGTAAAATTGCATTTTTACCCCTTATGACTTGTTTTCTTCTCAAACTCAGAATTCTCTGAGTTAAGCCTTCCCTTGAGTTATGTAAGAGCTTTTATCCTTTGTATTAGGTCAAAATGAGCTAGTTATGGCTCATGATGAGGTTCTCATCACCAGATGACGGGAAGTGCTTCCAAACGTCTGAAGAGGTGGTCGAACGTCTGGAACTGGATCCAGACGATCCAGAAGAGTTCCTGGATGTCTGAGGATTGGCGTAGGGCTTGAGGTACGACATTGAACACTTTTAAGATGTCTGGAAGTTGTTCCAAACGTCTAATTTGAGTCAGAAACACTGTTTTGACATGTTTAGGGTCCGTTTGAGGTCCTTTTTCCGCAAATAAGTTACCGATGTTTTCCGTATGATTTCCTTTACTTGTTAGAAGACTTTCTATATTGTTCTGAATATTCTCTTGTGATTGATCCTTGTGATAGGACCTCGTTCCATTGTGGGTTCGGGGCTTGCTGAGGCACGTGAGCCTGCCGTTCAAGCCCCCATTACTCCTGGGTTTGCTGGTAGAGTGGCTTTCCCTTAATTTAATTAAAACCTAAATGCATGTGTGGGATGAATGATTAGAACCTAGGATATGGCATGAATCCTAGGACGAGAAACACTTGAAGTGTCTGTAATGGATGATTGAATTGTAGTCTTGAATGAGTAGATAGAATGATAACAATTGCCTGTAAATAAATAACAGCTGCCTGTGAAATGTAAAGTACTTATACTAGCAAACTGTTGCATGTAAATTCTTGTTGTATACATTAAATGCCATAATACGAGCTGCATGTATAGAAATTGAAAATGGTAATGTGAATGATGGAAATACAAGCTACTTGTGTATAACCGGTGTATGGAATGTAAACAATAGAAATACGAGCTGCATATGTATATCCTGAGAATGGAAATAGAAGTGATGAAACCTGGTATGGCTTGGCCTGAGGAATATGAGCATGAACCCTACGGGGAATTAGGAGTAGAGCTCTTGGAAATAAATGGAATGGATCTGGAAATGTGAGTGGGAAAGTAAGCTTGCCCTTGAGTAAAGAGTACCAAGGAAAGCGACTGTCCCCCTGTTTAGTGCAGAGAGGAGCTAGCCGCCCTTGGGTTGAGACCCGGGGTTAGGATTAGCCACTCTCTGTACTGAGTTCTTGGCCCTCGCGTACACAATACCGGGGAGAGCTACTAGTGTAGGGGGAGAGCTAGCCACCCCACGGGGCCCAGGGTTCAGCTAGCCACCCTACACTGCCTTGTTAGGCCCACTGGGCAAACCAGGGTAGTCAGGAAAGGGTGCGCAGACTGTGGATGGGCGAGACCCCTTGGTTCTTAGGGGCTAGACCCCTGTTACTGAGAGGGCTAGGCCCTATACTGGTTTTGTGCTGTGCTTTGGGCACACCCGCTAACGGAAACGACTGATCGCGTGCCAGTGCGGGGTAGCTACTCGTGCGCTTATCACGCGTTCCGTAGTCACCATTACATCTGTCCGTGACCTTGGGGTGGTTGACTGGGTGTAGGATCACCACGGGGACTCTCCCGGCCAGGAGAGCACCACGTGTGCCTTCTACTCTTCGAAAAAGACTGCAATCAAGATAACATTCGAGATCAAGAAAGAGACCTGATAAATAAACCAAGTGATGAAAAAGAATAATTAGTTAAAGAAAGTAATCGAAAAACAACAACTATCTATCCACTGTTACTGCTTGAGTTAGTTGGTTGCCACTCTACTCAACGTTCGCTGACTTTGTGTACTCATAACCCCTTTTCAGGTCCAAGTGTTGAGTAGCCAGAGCCTACGGCTGCAAAGGGTGTTGGGCTTAGTAGAGCCCAGTAGCTGTAGTTTCCCTTGCTGCACTCTTTTGTTTTAGTGAGTAGACTCTTGTACCTTTACGTTTGTACTCTTACATTCTATACTTTATATTCCTGTACTTGGTTACTTTTCTACTGTTGTGGTGGTGTGTACTGTAGTAGTTTTACTTCTTTACTGCTGTACTTTTGTTACTATTAGTTGCTTAGCATAGTGAATGTGACTTACCTTCATGCTTTCTGGTTACTTTCTCGTTGGACGACTGGGTCTTGGGATCATTCAAGTCTGTCTGATCTCGTGTCCTGTAGGGATTCGGGAACCAGGTCGTAACAAGATTATACACAGGTAGCTTGTATTTCCATCATTCACATTACCATTCTCAATTTCTATACATGCAGCTCGTATTATGGCATTTAACGTATACAACAAGAATTTACATGCAACAGTTTGCTAGTATAAGTAATTTGCATTTCACAGGCAGCTGTTATTTATTTACAGGCAATTGTTATCATTCTATCTACTCATTCAAGACTGCAATTCAATCATCCATTACAGACATTTCAAGTGTTTCTCGTCCTAGGATTCATGCCATATCTTAGGTTCTAATCATTCATCCAACACATGCATTTAGGTTTTAATTAAATTAAGGGGAAGCCACTCTACTCAGCATTCGCTGACTTTGTGTACTCATAACCCCTTTTCAGGTCCAGGTGTTGAGCAGCCGAGCCTACGGCTGCAGAGGGTGCTGGGCTTAGTAGAGCCCAGTAGCTGTAGTTTCCCTTGCTACACTCTTTTGTTATAGTGAGTAGACTCTTGTACCTTTATGTTTGTACTCTTATATTATGTACTTTATATTTTTGTACTTGGTTACTTTTCTACTATTGTGGTGGTGTGTACTATAGTAGTTTTACTTCTTTACTGCTGTACTTTTGTTACTGTTAGTTGCTTAGCATGGTGAATGTGGTTTACCTTCCTACTTTTTGGTTACTTTCTCGTTGGACGACTGGGTCTTAGGATCAGTCGAGTCGATCCGGTCTCATGTCTTGTAGGGATTCGGGAACTGGGTCGTAACACTGTCCATTTTGGGTTTTAAATGAAATTAAAAGTTAAAACCATATTTGTTTGATCATATATATTTCATATGATATAATGGACATATTTGAATGTTTAAACCTCATTTCCAACCTTTAGAACAACTTTGAAGGCCTTAGGTTGCATAGCACCACATCCATTTAATTCTAATTTGGATGAGATTGAAATAACATATAAAAATCTACAAAAATTGTAAATAAATAAAACAAACCTGTCTTGAGTAGAATTAGGTATTTGTTTAAGTGTTTGCAAAGTCTCAAAGTATTTCGAAAACTCTGGCTGATAGAACATACTAGTCGACGGTTTGATGTACTCTGAAACTTAATTAAAGAAATCACATTCAAAAATACCAAAAAGAATTCTTCCTCTTTCATCTCACCTTCTCTCTCTCTTCTCTTATCTCTATTATATATAAAAATACCATAAAAACTTAAAAATACCCAAAAATAAATAAACACCTTGCATATAGTATTTATACTTGTAAATATCAATTAATTAATAAGTTATATGTAAATCAAAACATATATGTATATAATGTACATAAATAACTTATACATGTATTATATATATTTAAATAAGTATTTAGGATGAGTTATTGCATATATAACTGTAACGAACGCGTGCCCCAGACCTATTTTAAGACGTCTGGGAGGTGGTCCAGACTTCTGACCAGACGTCTGGGATCGCTTCCAGATGTCTGGAAATTCGTTAATTTCGACACGCGCGAGTCGTCTGCGCGCCTGAGCGCGCAGACCGGATATTCGCTGATTCCCTCTTCCCTGCAACTGCAGACGCCTGCCGCGTCCTCTCTCTCCTCCTCGCGCGGCCTTAAAAGGCCACGCGCTCCCTCCCGTCGTCTCCACCGTCTCCTCCCTCTTCTCCTTCAGCCAGTGAGCCTGAGCGTGAGCGCGAGGGCGGCAGTGGCGGCCGCAGTGAGCGCGGAGGAGGTGCTGCGTGCGAGAGCGGAGCTCTGCCGTGAGGGCGAGCTCGCCGGGGCTGCTAAGGCTGGCCGGCGGAGGGCGCAGGGGGCGCGGAGCGACGCGGAGGGGGGACTGCTGTGGTCTGAGCAGCAGACGCGTGAGGTGCGACGTGAGCGGCGTAGCCGGGTGGTGCCCTGTTCTGGAAAAATTTCCAGAATCGGACGTCTGGGCTGATAGACAGACGGCGAGGGCAACGTCTGGTAGATCTTCCAGTCATCTGAAAGGTGAGTTTTCCGTCTTCTTCTTCCATCCTGTCGACTGACCGTACTGAGGGAGGGAGATGGGTGTGCGCAGGCTTGGTGATTCGCCATCCAACGCGAATCAGACGTCTGTCTGTTGTACCAGACGGCGGGAGTGACCTCCAGACGTCTGGGGTGACCATCGGACGTCTGGGAGATAGGCCAGACGTCGCCGCAAACTTCTGGACGTCTGGGAAACCACGCTGAGCAGGTAATTCTCTGATCCACTTTTTAAGACGTCTGGAAGAAGTTCCAGACGTCTGATTTTGCACAGTGTCGTCGTTTTTAACCCATTTAGGTCCCATTCAGGTTCCGTTTTCCACGATTCGAGTTGCGTTCTTTTCAGAATTAATTCCTCTACCCGTCTACAG
Source organism: Thalassia testudinum (assembly GCA_037157565.1). Lineage (NCBI taxonomy): Eukaryota > Viridiplantae > Streptophyta > Magnoliopsida > Alismatales > Hydrocharitaceae > Thalassia > Thalassia testudinum. The sequence continues at coordinate 124,173,322 of JAZHRO010000036.1, read as the reverse complement.
TAGCTATACACTATTTTGAGACACTCCTTGTGTTTGATCCTTGTGATAGGACCTCCTTCAGTTGCAGTCTTGGGAGTCGCGGAGGCACGCGGGATTCCCGATCAAGCCCCCATTACTCCCGTTGTACCTGGTAGAGTGGTTTTAAGTTATTAATAAAATCTGTTAAAGTATGGAACCATAACTAGAACCTAGGACGTTGCATGAATCCTAGGAATGAGAAATATATGATAGCTCCTAGGTGTTGCATGAATCCTAGGGCTGGAAAACTAGATTGTATGATAGATCCTAGGATATGGCATGAATCCTAGGATGGGAAAAACTAGTGGAATGTATAATACTGCAGTCTTGGAAAATGGAAAGAGATATAAAGCTGCCTGTAATTTGAATTAACAACTGCCTGTTGTGAATAAATAACGTGGTTGAGAACATGGATTGTAAGAATGTGAAACTGGAAAGTGAAACCTGGATGTTTGAGTAAAAAAGGATGGAACCCTACGGGGAAGTAGGAGTAGAACTCCTGGAAGGTGAATAGAATAGTTTTGGGGAAGTGAGCTGGCCCTTGAGTACGGAGTACCAAGGAGAGCGACTGTCCCCCTGTTTAGTGCAGAGCGGAGCTAGCCGCCCCAGGGACCCGGGGTTAGGACTGGCCACTCTGTACCGACTTGCTAGCCCTCGCGTACGTAGTACCGAGGAGAGCTACTAATGTAGGGAGGTACTAGCTACCCCACGGGCCCCGGGGTTCTGCTAGCCTCCCACACTGACTTGTTAGGCCCACTGGGGCAAACCACGGTAGTCAGGCGAGGGTACGCGGACTGTGGAGGGGCAAGGGCCCGATTTGGACTGTGGAGGGGTTGGACCCCTGTTACTGAGAGGGCTCTGCCCTGGACTGGTTCCGTGCTGTGCTTTGGGCGCACCCGTTAACGGAAACGACTGACCGCGTGCCAGTACGGGTTAGCTACCTGTGCTTTTATCGCGCGTGCCGTAGTCACCGTTACGTCTGTCAGTGACCTTGGGGTGGTTGACTGAGGGTAGGATCACCACGGGGGACTCTCCCGGCCAGGAGAGCACCACGTGCTACTTCTACTTTTTGGAAAAGACTGCAATCAAGATCGTTCCCACGAGGAACATTCGAGATCAAGAAAAAGATCTGGGGAATAAATGAAATAGTGAGACAATGGAAAAATGTGAATAAAGAAAGTAATAGAACATAACAGCTACTGTACACTCTACTGTTGTCTTTAGTTTTAGTTGCCACTCTACTCAGCGTTTTGCTGACATGTTACACTCGTTACCTTTCAGGACCAGGTGTTGAGCAGCCAGGGTCGGCAGCTGCAGAGGACGCTGGGCCAAGTAGGGTCCAGTAGAGTTACCACTATTCTCTTGTACCTCTTTTTGTTCCACTGTAGTGAGTAGTTCTTGTTACCGCTGTACTTTTCTTTACCTGCAGTTCATATTATGTTATAAATGTTGTTCTACTGTTGTGGTGGTATATACTGTAGTGGCTTATTTCCTTACTGCTGTATTTCCTTACTGTTAGTTATATTCATGCTGAATGTGGTTTATTTTACTGCTCTTTTGGTTACTTCCTCGTTGGACGACTAGGTCTTGGGATTAATCGAGTCGGTCCGGTTCTCGTGTCTCGTAGGGACTCAGGAACCGGGTCGTTACAATAACTAAATTATATACTTATATATTAATTTATAATAGATTTTATGTCCTTAACTAAGGTAATTATAACTAAATACCTAAACTTGTATAATAGTATCTGAAACTGTACATATGTATTTAAGTGTTTATTTTATACCTAATTATACCTGTACATTGATTTATTTATGTATTTATTGTATATAATTAGATTATTAAGTTAATTAGGTAAATTATTAAGTTAAAATAAAATAAATTAGTAATTTAACTTATTACTGAGGTAACTTATATTTTATAGTTGTATAAAATAATTTTAAATACCTTTATCCTATTTATAATATATTTATACTATATAATAGTATTTATAGTTAAATTATGTATATATCTATTAACAACATGTATTTAAATGTAAATAAATTAAAATAAATTAAAAATATATAATAAATACCTTATTATGTAAATTAATTAATTATTAGCTCAATTGAATCATTAAATTATTAATTTAAACATTAATTAAGTAATTAAGCAGTAAATAAACGTGTACAAAGTACTAACTTTAAGTAATTTTTAAATATAATTAAATAAGTTATTATCCTATATAAGGGCTTTCCAATGATATAATTTTTTTGGAATTTGGACTTAATCATGGCACTCGATTCGAGGCCCAGATCTCGACTTCAGAACACACAGCACATGCCTAATCCCAGATAACATTAGTCTTGCCTCAATAGCTCTTAGGCATGTGCAGTCGTATAAAACGAATTGTGTCTAAGGCCTCTTCAGTCGTCAAGCGTCGGGTGCATATAAAACCATACCCTCTGATATCCTTGAGCATATATATTGAGTATACAATGAGCATTGTGTGGGGCTGGGAGCTCGGGTTTGTGTCTGGTACAGCTGAGCTGGACATGGGTAGAAACTATATTCCAAACCACCTAACTAAAAATTAGAGATTGGTTCATAGTAGCGGTTTGGTCCCACCTGAAAGGGTGCTATGTATCCCTCGAATCGAACCAGTCCCGCCCACCATAAAACTAACTTTTTATTAATTTAGGCTTGAGTTGGGTGTGAGGATGAGAGAAGAATTTTGTGTTGAGAAGTGCGGTGTTAAGTGCATGTGGGACTTAGTAAGTTATAAGGCTAAGAGTGGGAGTTGTAGTGTGTGTGTATGGTTAGTGTTAGTGTTAGTGTATGCATGTATATATGTATGTATGTACTGTATATATGTATATAAGTATATATATATGTATACGTGGTATATAAGTAGAGTATATAAGTAATTCTTTGAGCCTTTTATTTGTATATATGTTCAAAGCTTTGGTGACGTTTGTATCTGTCACTATAGTTGTTAGTATATGTTAGCATAATTTAGGTTAGTATATATTTGTTGTTATTTTGCATTTACACTTAGTTATTATTTAGTATAGTCTATAAAACTAACATAGAATAGATTAAGTAGTTTTTCATGCCTATTAATTGTAAATATGTTTGAGGCACTGTAATTAGAATTAATTGATTCATTTTGTATGTAATTAGCTTAATTCATTCCTTCTTTGATTCATGGATTCATTTGTAAATATAATTAAATTTGTTGGAATAAAAGAGTATTTTTGGAATATAAAAAGTGATGTATATCAATAACTGCCTCCCATTGAACGATCCGAAATAAACCAGTAAAACTTATGTAGATAAATAAAATGACATGACATTTGTTTGCATTGCGACTATACTACTACAACAATGACATCGTTAAGTTGCACATTTTTAGCATGCAGACGATTTTTAATGGATCAATAGACTCACTTGGCTCCACTACTATCAACGGATCTTTGCAGCAGCAAAATCAGAGTTTTACCTTTATCTAATGAGAAAAAGTAAACAAATACACTTTTATACCACGTTTTGCAATGTACAAATGAGAGTGGTGATTTCAATAGGTGTATTTTGATTTTCAACTAGTGGAAACTACTTTTCACCGATGAAAAATTACTTTTCAAGTAAAAAACCACTTCCCATAAGTGAAAAACTACTTCTAAGTGCAAAATCATTTTCCAACGTTGAAAAGGCAAAACACACAAATATATTTTCATTTCCAATCGGTGTGTTTTAGTTTTCTTTATTTTTAACCTGTTGATGCTCATTTTCAACCGATTAATTCTTGACCGTACGTTGCAAAATATGTTACAACACGCATTTTCATACTCACATCCTTATCTAATAGCCATGATTAGTCCAATCCTTTTCTTTAACTTCTCCATTTTACCAAAGGTAAAAATGAAAAGGAGAGAAAAATCTCCTAACTCGCATGTAACAACTCAAGATACTAGAATGATGAAGTGTTCTCCGCTCCACCTACAATAGAGAAAGCATAAACTAAAGTTGGGCTCGGATGGGCCGTATATGTTTTATTTCATATTCTCATAAAAATATACTTAATATTAATCTTTAATGAAAGAGTATAAAATGAGAATGTTAATGATAAAGTTAAAATTTGACATGAAAGTATATGATAAATAATATATAAAAAAATAAAATTAAAAAAATGAACAAAGAAAGAAACTAGTGCAATAGACAAAATAATAAAATAAAAATAATAATAATTCTATAGTACGATAAACACTAACTATCCAACGTTCTTTGTACAGATATATAGATATTTGATTGGCAGCACCCCAATTAGTATAACAGTACTAAATAATATATTTATTTATAAAAGGGTGCTTTATGCATTATCATAAACTTAACTGACGACTAAACATATAACTAATGATATGCTAGTGACGACAGAATTCTTAGAAGAATAAATTTGAAAATCATAAGAGTTGAGAGAGGAAAAAAAAAAAAGAAAAAGGAAAGAAAGGAAAGTATGAGGAGGCCAGTGACCTCGCTAACGAATCATTGGTAGGTTGAAATCTGATTGGATATGGATTAGATATGACTATTTCATATCCATGTTTGCTTCTTTTATTTTTTGTCAAAATTAAATATGAATTTAGATCCAATACGGTGGATATAAATTATAACACAAATGTTTATTAATATAAAAGTTTTTAAATTCTCTCTCAGAATTAAATATGTGTTGTAACATATTTTGTAACATGTAGTTAAAATCAACTGATTAAAAATAATAATCAATTAGTTTAAAATTAAATAGATTGACTCAAAATCAAAATATATCAGTCGAAAATAATTTTTAATCAGTTAAAAATTAAAATATACTGTTGAAAATCAAAATACATCAACTTCAAATAAAAATACACAGGTGTATTTTGTCAATATATTATGGTAAATAATTCTTCACTTAAAACATGATTTTTTACATATAAAAAGTAATTTTTTATTTAGAAAATAATTATTCATTTATATATAGAAAGTGATTTTCATCAGTAAAAAATTAAAATATACTATTTAAAATTATTATTGTTGTAAAATATATTACATCGTATATTTTACAACCTTTTTAACTTTATATTTAATTATGCATCAAATATTCTTGCCGCTATTTACTTCTTCACCGATTATTACCAATATCAATATCGTTGATGACATAAAAGAACATCAATACGAAAGTTCACACGATTGTTTATGCCACCTTCCAGAGATAAATAACATTGGTAATGTTTAGTTAGCACATCAAATAACATTAATGATATTATGTTTCTTTTTCTTTTATCAAGGTAAAATTCTATTGATGGGAAGAAGTAGGTTATATCATAGCACTACACCCTCCAAAGAGGGAAACCACTCCTTCCAACATCGAGAGTAGCCCTTGCCAAAGTGAAAAACGAAACACACAACTCGATAATCCAAAAGTGCACGACAAAACCTACTTCTTAGAACATTTTCACGCTATAGATAATAATTCACGCCATCGAGTAATGTCAAAGATTTGTATTAGACAGGCAAAACCAGTCAAAGAATACTGATCAGAGGCCTGATCGTGTTATGTCCAATTTCAAACGTGACTCATTATCACAACCAACCTAAAACAAAGGAAAGAGATAAAAAAATAAAAAGACAACCACAAAACAACCGAGGTCGCTGATGATGGGAGTGGAATGATGGTGGAGGCATCCCGACCGCAACAGCTTCCATATGCAAGGGCGGCAAGCAAGGCCACCGATGATGCTGCTTCAACCTCTACAGCACACGACCACAAAACCGATGTTGCTGCAACAGCTTATGATGTACACAACCGCAAGAGTGAAGATGCACCTAACCTTATGGCTGAGGATGCGTTGACAAAGCTATCGCAGGTGCTGGAATGAGGTGGGAACGAATGGAGGAGATGGATCGAGGTTAGGGGGTGACAGCAAAGCGCCATCCCTGCCCAAAGGCTATCCGTCGAGGCACCACCCATAGCAGATTTGCTGGGGCTTGGCTTGGGAACGAAAGAGTCTGCTGGGGCTGAGGAATGAAAGGATGTGCAACTAATGATATTATGTTTTTTGAAAAGCGTATAAAAAGCACGAACTTTCGTGGGAATCAACTATAGTCCTAAATCAGATATTAAAAAAAAGTATTAGCGATACGGATAACCATCGGATAAAAATATGGATATGTTTGGAGTTTATCTTTTCATTATTTTTTAAATTTAAAATATAATAAATTTCAGTCGAAAATTATGAAAAGATAGATTATGAGGTAAAAAGTAACATAATTATTATTTTTATATTTTAAATAATATTTGTTCATTTGATAATTGATATTTAATATAAAAAAATAAAAAGATTAAGATTTGTTATTCGGTAGTTTCCATCACATTTAAAAAAATCATCACATCACTTTAATCTAGAAAATGTAAAGTGATAAAAAATTTTGCACTGGTGATAAATTATTTCAAGGGTAGTTTCACTTATCTAAAGTGATTTTGACCTATAAGTTTAGAGTTTAAGATTTAGAGTTTAGGTTTATGAAAAATGATTTCACATCTGGGAAGTGATTTTTTACCTCAATGTTTAGAGTTTTGGATTTAAGATTTAAGGTTTAACGAATACTAAAAACTAAACCATAAATCTTAAGGTGAAAAATCACATTTTAAGTGAAAAATTACTTGTCATACGTAAAAAAACACTTAAAATTTTATTTTATGTTTGTGCAAAAAAATATTGCACGGATGGAAAGTAATTCAAAGTAAGGTGTAATCTTACTTTGCATCAATATAAAAAAAATATTATACCGGTGCAAAAAAACCTTATTACACTGATACACAAAAATTTATTACATCAGTGTAAAATAATTTAAAATAAAATTATAAAATTTATTACTTTACACCTGTGAAAATTTTTTTTTAAGATATAAAATAATTTTACACAATTATTCATCCCTATAAAAATAATTTATTATTAATTTTAACCACCACATATCAAAATTATTTTACATAAAAAAAATTTATATTTATAATTATATTTCAACTTTTATTTTAATTTTTACATTTTTAAACTCACATCTTAAACTAAATTGATCACCTGTAAATTGTCGTTAAAAGCACAAAAAAAATCCGTGTTACCGTATCTGAAAAGAATAACACACACGAAAGCAACGGAAACGTACAACGTTTGGCAAACATCCAAACCCAAATTCGAATCAAACGTTACCATACTACATCAGAATACATATTTAACAAAATTAAAATTCATTATCTAAATCCATACTTATTTTTGACAAATACCAGAATCTGAAAATTCAAATCCAACCATATTTGATGTGGCGATGAGACATCCGAATTCGTATTGGATCTATTTTCATCGTAATCATTGGGGGAAGTTTAAGGCTTCATGCCCTATCTCGTGCCTCTTTTGCAATACCTACTACCACTTACCTCTATTTCAAACGCTATTTCAGGCCATATCCCTTTCTCAAATTTTTCCAAGGGATATGATAATTAGAGTCGACAACCTCATCATTTAATAGCTTGTACCAAGCATTTTGAGTGATTATCTTTCGATCCCTTAGGTAGAAATCAGTTGTAAGGGTCGAATTTCTTTTTCTTTATTTTAATTAAACCTAACCTCAGATCAATGCAAAAGAAATTAAATTTTATTTAAATATTTTTACTCAAATATCACCAAAAACATTTAAAATTATTCAAATACCATAAGAAAATTCATTTTATATAAAATAAAAAAAAGTTAAATTCATTTACATAAATGCCCAGACAAACTTTTGCAGAATCTCTACACAAATTTTTGTAGTTGTTGTAGACTCGTTTTCAAGATACAAAGCTCCAATCCATTCTTTCGAGACTTATGAAAATTCATATCATGATTTTTCAAGAAATTTCTCAGCTGGGGGCTTACCCTGAAGCATGAAAAGCAAACAATTAAACATGTCTCCATCACCCCAATTAAAGAAAGGTTCGTTTATTTTGCCCTTGTTGTTTACATCGTGCAGTAGTTGAATGAAAAATAGAAAGCATACATCTATGTTTTGAGTGACGACGATGTGTGTGGTGGTCGGTGATCAACGATAGGTGATGTGGTTGCATCGACTCATGCTCCTCATTTGAGGCTCGGCAACTAACGCTTTTGATCGACAATCGGGTGGCGTTGGGGTGGAGCTTTGTTGAGGTTTCGTTGGCCGCAAGAATAACGGCGTGCGTGGTGGCGTTCTGATGATCGATGGGGTTCCGCTGGTGGTGTGGCCGATGAGCAGCAGTTGGCATGCACCCGAAAGGCTTTCCTTTTGATCCAAGGGACAAGTTGATCGATGCTTTGGTCGTGCCTCATTCGTAGTTGGTTTGGCTACTATGTTGGTTCAACCATTTTGATATTTGTTCTAATTATGTTATTGATTTTACTTTTTCTCTTAGGAGATGTTTGATGTTTCCTTTTGGAGGTTGTTTTGGTTGTCGATGTTTCCTCTGGAGGTTTTATTTTCGGAGAATATGTGAGAATTTGCACTTCTTAAGATTGGGATTGCCCAAACTGTGTTTCAGTAACCGACTTTGATCTAAATTTCCGTTAGCATTGATAGTTAGAGATTATCCTAATAACACTATTATATCTAAAAATATGCTGTGATGGTTAATTTTTCAATCACTGTTCGAACTACTAACAGTGATGCTTCTTTTATTTTAATTTTAGACTTAAGTTAAAATTTTTGTTTCAATTTTCTTCCCCTCGTGAGATGACAGTGTTTTCCTCTATATCATTGCATCACTTGTATGAAAGCTCCCTTAAAAAAAAGAAAAAAAAAATTACATATTCAACACATCTGTGGTGCCCAAACCACCCGTGACCGGAAACTTAAGGTGCAGAAGATCTACGTCGTTTGAAATTTAAAAAATAGAAAACTAACCGTCATTTTCGTGACAACTAGCCCACGGCCAAACTGGAAACGTGCCAAAATCTTATCTTTTTCAACAGTCGCACGGCCGAGAGGGAATGGGTTACCGATTGCCCCAGTTGAAACGGTCCGTGTCCATGTCCGTTTTTTAACAACGAAAACTAATCGACGGTACAGTGTTCCTCATCCTCAAACTGACCCAACAACAGGTGTTATTTCTAACACGCACTCTTCGTCGGGTTGTTTTAGCATCTTTACAAGAGGAAGGTCCTAATTTGATCTTGACAGGATGCAAACCAAGTACGGTAAGCTCTTAATTTGGTCACGACTATAGCCACTAGAGAAATCTTATAGCCACTTTTAGATGATCTCACTACGAAAAAATTGTAATTTTGCATCGGATATGTTTCGATGGCTTTAAAATTATGATCAAATATATCATTTCTCGAAGTTTGAAGGCAAGTCACTGTGTAAACATTTTGGAGAGGTTGGCAACCCCTCCACAACTTTTGCAATCGATTTATAACTGTTGGCAAAAGTCAATATTACTCCATAATTTTAAAATCATTGCCAAGCGAATCATTTCCCTACGATTAGAAGTAGGTCCGGTGGGGGAAAATTCATAGATGATTTATAATCATGGCAAAAGGTTTTCTATCATAATTAAAAACCATCTGCAAAAGCTAATAAAACAAGGAAAACAAAGTGCCAAGGGGGGATGAGAGCAAAAACCAAACTTAGAGTTAGGTTTTCTCTCCCATTAAACCCTAAACCCTCTTTCATTGAATCCTAAACCCTACTGTCAACCCCCGAACACCACCCACCACCTCCTCCACGGATCGCCTAACTTTAGCATCCTCCTCTTCCTTTGCTCGTCATCCTTGACCTCGCTATGGCCTCCTGCAACTTCACTATCGCTGCTTCCTCCACCTCCTTTTCCTCCTCTGCATCCCCTCTTCTCCACTTGCCATAGCCACCCCCACCCCTAGGATCACTCACTCTTTTTACTTGTAGACAATGAACAAAAAAACTAATTTGGGAATAACAAGAAAAATGACCCATCATTTCTTATAAGTAAATAAAGACAAAGTCCAAACATATGACTAATTTTTTATTCTTATAAGTGATTCTAAAGAGAATTATATCATTTGCCAGTAATATATATTTATTTACATTCATTATTAGAGCTCACTCTTGGACTTCTATGAAGAAATGTTTATACTTGTATTTTCACTTTCAGCCACTCGTGACATTTACCGGTGATATTTAGTTTTAAATCAAATATTATCGATGATATTTGAATATTGAGAATATTGAAGTTCTGAAACAAATATCACCGGTGCTATCCATTTTTTTTCGAGGTATTCCTTACACTTTTCTTTACATTTAAATGTGTATAAACTTTTTAATAAATGATTTTATGTGTATTAATGAATAGATATATTTTTTACTGTAAGTGTTTTGTGTAATAGTGATCAAGATTAATCAACAGGTCACTCAAGCTTCTGCCAGAGGTCACACACAGTCGTTCCGAGGTAATCCTTGAAACACATTTTATTACATTAATGTAGATTTCATACTTTATCATGTAGGGTGTACCCACTTATATTATACTTTGTATGAATATATGGTTTATAGAAATGGCCAATTCAAAGGGAAACTCTTCCTTATGTCTTTAGGAATAATAGACATAACATATGAGTATTTTCTTAAATAGATGTGTATGTAGGGTGTACCCACTTTATTTGACTTGTGGGGTGTATCTACGATTTCTTAGATGTTTAGTATCCTACATATTTGAAATAATAACATTATATAGGGGAAACTAGGCTAGAATTTTTTAAAGCTTAGGGAGCGATGATTAAAAATCTAGATCATTTAGCCATGTACATATCTAACGACTGAGACAAAATTCCCCAATATTGTGGGGATGGTGGTTGGATTTTAGCATATATGTCAATATACCTACTCATTTAAAATTTGTGATCATGTCATACGGACAATACATTAATTTATGTGTGCCTCATGTACATGCATTACTCTTTGTCTTTATAATATGCCACAAGATATTTAGGAGAGTCATCGTGCTAGAGAATGGAGATTTCATTGGTAATGCTAGAATAGGCAAGACCATAAGCTCCTAGTATGAAAGGAGGGGATTAACATCAAGGTCAAAATATGAACAACTTAAAGAAGAGATGCATCAACTAAGGACAGAGAACAAGGATAGGAAAAGGGAGATGTAGGGGATGATGCAATAGCTAGCCAGTAATGTAGAAGCAACAATAGTATATGGACCGGCATCGACAGTGGCATGAAGGAATGGGGTCGTTTCGTCCACTGGAGCGCTTTGACTTCTACTTCACACCTCGTCAAGACAACAACGTTTCTGACTCAGGGACAAGAGGTGTAGGGGCATAAGTTTCGCATTATATTTATTTTTTGTATATAGGAATCCTTATATATAATTTCATTCCATATTATGCATGCATGCATGTGCGCCTCACCACACCTCGGCCCAGCCAGGCTCAGGTAAAGCTCGGGTGAGAATTAATTTAGTACTTGGAACTTGGAACTTGATATCTTTTGCTACAGATTTTTAATCTCTTGATTTTGGCTTCAATTGGTCGATCAAAAGGTAAAATTGATGGATCAATTATTTTTTATTGATCAATTTTTGTATTTCCATAAAATGAAAATTTCCATAAACGTCGGGTTGTGGGGGATTGTTGTATTTCCACTCTCTCTCCCCTCTCTCGTCTTGTCTCTCTTTCTTGGTGTGATCGTTTGATGTAAGACTAGTAGAAAAATTTCCAAATAGTTTTGTAGATCTTGCATAAGGAACTTGAGAGGTCCACGATAAGTTTTTGGTTGATCAAACTAATTAATTGGTAGATCAATCGAGAATTTAGTTGATCAACTAAATTGCCTTGACTTTATTCTCCTAAGGTGATTTTCGTGGACGTTCAAGGTCAGAGTGCGTCGAATGTTGGAGGTAGATTGTTATATCCTGAGAGGAGTTCGTTAGACCCCGATGTACCAATAATATGGGGGGGATACCTTCTCTAAGGGAAGCCTTTTATGGGCGCTTCGATTGAAGTAATCTCTAACATTTCTTCATTTTGTTTATTAATGTTATTGCATATTATTTGTTCTTTAATTTATTTTGGATTTTGCCAAATCATGTTTAATTTGCTTAATTTAATATTTTTGCATAATATTTGTTCATATTATGCGAAATCATTGGAAATGTATATGTTTTTATTTATTTATTTCCTATATGCATTAATTCCAACAATTTTAGAGAAGATATTGCATAGATCTAAAATATTTGTGATGTCGGAAATGACTTTTAAATCACGTGTAGACTTATTCGGTATGCCCAAGAGGTTTGGTGGGCAAAATTTCAAGCATTAGCAACAACGCATGAGAATTTGGTTTACCACCATTGGGTTAATCTCGATGCTAGAAATCGAATGCCTAGTTTTGGATAAGGAAAAATCCACTCCTAAAGGTCAAAAGGTGGTGGATGAGTTGAATGAGTACAACCGTATTTGTCACGGTTGTATCTTATTGGCTTTGTCCAATATGCTATTTGATGTATATAGCACATCCACGTCCACTACAAATGGGCTATGGGATGAGTTGGACAAGAAGTATAATATGGAGGATCTTGGTATTGAAAAATACTCTATCGCAAAATTCCTTAAATTCCAAATGGCTGCGGGTAAATCAGTATCGGAGCAAGCATACCAATTTCTATTATTGCTCCATGATTTAGCAGAGGCTGAAATGAAATTTTCTGAGAAGTTTCAAGTCATGTCTATTATTGAAAAATTTCCTAAATCTTACGAGGACTTCAGGATGACTTTCAAATATAGGAAGGGAAAGATTTGTCTTGATAACTTGATGATAGCTATTGCTATTGAGGAAGAGTATAGGAAACAGAAACCTGCAGTACCTCTGGAGTCTAAAGTGAATGCCATGATATCTAAGGGCAAAGAGAATAAAAATAAGAATAATAAAAATAAAACGAAGGCCAAACTCTAGATCCATAAGAAATCGAAGAACAAACCATGCTGGTACTATGGCCAGGTTGGGCACTAGAAGAAGGACAATCCTTCTAATATAGCTCAACAGAAGACCACAGAGGGGAATCCTCAGGTGAATGTCATCACCGAGGAGGTCAGGCCTAGTGATGGGTATGTCTCCGTACTCTATGTTATTCACAATCCTACTGAATGACACATGGACACTAGAGCCAATGTACATATTTGTACTGATAGATCGTTCTTTTCTTCCTATCAGGCCTGCAGTGGTGGGACTGTAAAGATGGGGAACGATTCTGCAGCCAAGGTGCTCGAATTCAGATGTGTGGACTTGAGGTTTTCCTCGAGGTGAGTTTGGACACTATGCAGGGTGACACACATACCTGTTGTGAAGAAGAATGTTCTTTATGGTACCTTGCTGGTTAGAGAGGGTTTTGAGTTAAACTTTAAATGTAATAAAGTTGTTATGTTGAGACAAAAAATATTCTATGGAAAGGGGTATGATGAGAACCTCATCATGAGCCCCAACTAGCTCTTTTCGACCTAGAAAAGAGAACAAAAGCTCCTACAGAACCAAGAGGAAGGCCTAATTCAAGGGATCACTAATCTGGAAAGAAAACATGAAACAAAGGGTAAAACTGTAATTTTACCATTGCAGTTCATCAATGGGATTTCTCAGGATCTAAACATAGGTTAATTGGACTTAATAAGAGGAACAGTGGGATGGTTCAGTCAGAAAAGGGTTATGGTGAGATTTAAGAATTAAATGATATTCTATAACCCTCAAACAAATCCACTTAATTTCACAAGGTTTCAGTCAGGATAAAAATTAACTAAATCCTCTAAAATTCATGGAAAAGTATCCCCTAGGGTTTAGAACCTTCAATTTGACCTTTGGAACCTATTTTTACTTAGATTGGGGTCTTAGCTCAATATTTGACCTAATTTGGGTTTTTGTACAAAATATCTAGTCAAACGTGGTTAAACCTAAAATCCAACTTCACCATTGGATTCCTTAGGTCCAAATTAGGTTTGTACCAAAATTTGGACCTAAGGGAAGGTCATCTTGACCTATTTTGCACAATAGTCCACCCAATTACATTCTGGCCCCTAACTTTTAAAAAACCTTGCACAAACTCCCTCAACTTCCTCATCACTTTTTGCATTCCTGTCCCTCTGCCATTGCAGCAGAGGACTCATACCTCCGGTGAAGTTTTGAGGAGGATTTCTCCTCGCTTCCCCAGGGAGCTGCTCTCAGATTTGAAAGGGGGTCCTCTGAGAAATCCCCTACTGCCTGAGCAGCTTCCCATGCCCTGATTCGCACCATACCTCTCGTGCGAATGCTCGAGAGGCATGGGTATTGTACCTGCGGCGACATCCGGCGAGAGTCTTGCTCGCATTCCAAGTGCCTGACCCTTTGCCTGTGCCTATAAAAGAAGCTCCAGGTCCAGCCGCTGAAGGCAAGCTTGTTTTGGCCTAAGATTACCTCCAAAATTCCTCCTTTCCCCTTCGGCCAAAAAGCCCACAAGCTCCGGCGACCTCTTGTAACAACCCGATTCCCGAGTCCCTACGAGACACGCGAACCGGACTGACTCGACTAATCCCAAAACCTAGTCGTCCAACGAGGAAGTAACCAAAAGAGCAGTAAAATAAACCACATTCAACATGAATATAACTAACAGTAAGGAAAAATAGCAGTAAGGAAAGAAGCCACTACAGTATATACCACCACAACAGTAGAACAACATTTATAACATAATATGAACTGCAGGTAAAGAAAAGTACAGTGGTAACAAGAACTACTCACTACAGTGGAACAAAAAGAGGTACAAGAAAACACTGGTAACTCTACTGGACCCTACTCGGCCCAGCATCCTCTGCAGCCGCCGACCCTGGCTGCTCAACACCTGGTCCTGAAAGGTAACGAGTGTAACACGTCAGCAAAACGCTGAGTAGAGTGGCAACTAAAACAAAAGAAATAGTAGAGTGTACAGTAGCTGTTATGTTCTGTTACTTTCTTTATTTACGTCTTTCTATTGTCTCACAATTTATCTATTTCTCAGATCTTTCACTTGATCTCAAATGTTCCTTGTGGGAACGATCTTGATTGCAGTCTTTTCCGAACAGTAGAAGTAGCACGTGGTGCTCTCCTGGCCGGGAGAGTCCCCCGTGGTGATCCTACTCTCAGTCAACCACCCCAGGGTCACAGACAGACATAACGGTGACTACGGCACGCGCGATAAACGCATAGGTAGCTAACCCGCACTGGCACGCGGTCAGTCGTTTCCGTTAACGGGTGCGCCCAAAGCACAGCACGGAACCAGTACAGGGCAGAGCCCTCTCAGTAACAGGGATCCAACCCCTCCACAGTAACCAAACAGGGGCCTTGCCCCTCCACAGTCCGCGCACCCTCGCCTGACTACCCTGGTTTGCCCAGTGGGCCTAACAAGTCGGTGTAGGAGGCTAGCAGAACCCCGGGGCCCGTGGGGTAGCTAGTACCACCCTACACTAGTAGCTCTCCTCGGTACTACGTACACGAGGGCCAGCAAGTCGGTACAAAGTGGCCAGTCCTAACCCCAGGTCTCTGGGGCAGCTGGCTCCGCTCTGCACTAAACAGGTACAGGTACTTCCCTTGGTACTACGTACCCAAAAGACAGCACACTACCACGTCTTTCTTTCTCAGTTCCATTCCTTTCTCTTTCCAGGAGTTCCACTCCTAATTCCCCGTAGGGTTCTAGCTCTTTTAACTCAGAACATCTAGGTTTTACTTTCCAGTTTCACGTTCTTACAGTCCATGTTCTCAATCACGTTTATTATTCATAACGGGCAGCTGTTAATTCAGTTTACAGGCAGCTATTTGTTCCTTTCCATTTTTCCAAGACTGCAGTATTCATATATTCCACTAGTTTTCCCATCCTATGATTCATGCCATATCCTACGATCTATCATACAATCTAGTTTTCCAGCCCTAGGATTCATGCAACACCTAGGATCTATCATTCAATCTATTTCTCATTCCTAGGATTCATGCAATGTCCTAGGTTCTATTTATGGCTCCATAATTTAACAGATTATACTAATAAACTTAAAAGCCACTCTACCGGTTACAACAGGAGTACTGGGGGCGTGGTCGGGAATCCCGCGTGCCTCCGCAACCCCCGAGACTGCAACGGAACGGGGTCCTATCACAAGGATCAATCACAAGGAGTTTCTCAAAACAGTATATAGCTATTGTAGACGGGTAGAGGATTTAATTCTGAAAAGAACGCAACTCGAAACGCGGAAAACGGAACCCGAACGGGCCCTAAACGGGTCGAAAATGACGAAACAGTGCAAAATCAGACGTCTGGAACTTATTCCAGACGTCTTAAAAAGTGGATCAGGGGTTACCTTGCTCTGTGTGGTCTCTCAGACGTCCAGAAGCCTGTGGGGGCATCTAGCCTAGTTCCTAGACATCCGATGGCCACCCCGGACGTCTGGAAGTTGCTCCAGTCGTCTGGCACTGCAGCCAGATGTCTGATTCGTGTTGGGTGGCGAATCAGAACCTGCGCATACCCATTTCCTCTCTCTCTCAGTACGGTTAGTCGAAGAAAAGGAAGGAAGACGGAAATAACTCACCTTTCAGACGTCTGTACAGTCCTCCAGACGTCGTCTGGCTGGAAGCCCAGACGTCTGATTTTGGAAAAATTTCCAGAATCAGAGTGCGTCTCGCCCTCCGCCCGTGACGCACGGCCGCGCCGCGCCTCGTCCGCCTGCTGCTTGAGCTGCAGCAGGCCTCCCGCATCACCCCACGTCTGCTACTTCCCCCGCCGGCCGGCCCTAGCAGCCCCAGCGAGCTCGCCCTCACGGCCGAGCACCTCTTCCCACGCGCAGTACCTCCTCCCACGCTCACCGCGGCTGTGGCTGCCGCCGCTCACTCGCGCTCGCTCTCGCGCACCGGCTGGAAGGAGAAGAGGAAAGGGGGGCGGAGGTGACGGGAGTGAGGGGGAGGGCGTGGCCTTTTAAGGCCGCGCGAGGAGGAGAGAGAGAGCGGGACAGAGGGCGCAGGAGGGAGAGGGAAAAAGAGAGAGAGAGAGACGCTCGCAGGTCTGTGAGCTCAGGCGCGCAGACGAAACACGCGTGCCGAAAATAATCGAATCCCAGACGTCTGGAAGGGGTTCTAGACGTCTGGTCAGACGTCTAGGACACCTCCCAGACGTCTTAAAAACGTCTGAAGCCGCACGTTCGTAACACCTCTCCTGCCTCCTCTCATCACTCTTCCACCATACTAGTGGCAGAGTCATCTCCACCTTGCTCCTCCGCGTTGCGCCGTACCCGCGCGAGGCTCTCCGACCCCTTCCTCATCGCCGCCTCTCTTTCTCTGGGTTTTCGTCTCCGGCGACGGCAAATACGCATCGCTCGCTCTCTGCCTCCCCCCTTCGTCCAACTCTCCTCAGTGAGTTCCTCTCTCTCTACTCTCTGTTTTCCCCTACTTAATTTTATAAAACTCCCCTCAACAGCCGCCAATCACCTACATCTCCCTCATCTCCGGCAGACCACCGACGAAGGCACAATCGTCGCCCCACTCATCCACACTCCTTGCCACCTACCTCAGAACCTCTGCCATCACCCACTGATCATCATCCACCCCTTCACTGACCGCCACACGCACCCTACACTCCCACTGAACACACGCACTTTCACGATCACAGTCCAACCTAGGCACGCATGCCTAGGTCATTCTGTGCCACGCCACCCACTGCACCACCTTCGCCTTGACACGGCGAAGCTACCCAAGTGTTTTGAGAGGGCTGCGAGGCCGTATTTATGAAGTGTAGGTCTAACCCCCTGCTGCCATTAGAGTAGGAGCAAAGCTTGCTCACAAGCTCGCTCTAGGTCGCATCGCTCCAGGCAAAAGAGTCCCAGGTGCGCGAAAGCATTCCATGACTCTTTCACACCTAGCTATTGAAGGCTTCATTGACCGCAGTTGCGGCAATTGGGCAGGCGTTCCTCTTGCGCCCACGCAAAGAAGCGGGTGGAACTTTAGTCCCACCTCGGTAGTTTTCAGCGCAGGTGAGTACTTTAAATTATTTTTGTGTTTCCATCTTATCGCCTCAGATTACGGGGTGAGGTCCCCTCGCCCTCGCCTGCCTCGTCTGTAGTCACCCCTACGTAGACCTGGCTGACCCGTTTAACCTACACTCCTCACACATCACCCCATGCTGATGCGCTTGGACCTGGGCATGCGAAACCTGACCCGATTACCCAGCTTTGGGAGAGCATACCTAAGAGTGAAATCAAGAGAGAGAGAGATGCGGGGGGAGGGTAGGGGTAGGTTTTACTTCTGTGTGCATGCGTAGGGAAGAAGAAGAGGAAGATGAGGAGCAGCTGAAGAATAAGAGTAAGGGTAGAAGCAGGAGGACTTGAAGGCAGAAGAAAGGAAGAAGAAGGAGGAGGAATCAAGAACAGAAGAAGAAGGAGCCGCAGAAGAACAGAGAAGGAAAGGAAGAAAAAGAAGGTAGAGGCAGAGGCTGAAGAAGAAAGACAAGGCAGAAGAAAGGAAGAAGGAGGAGGAATCAAGAATAGGAGTTGCAAAAAAACAAAGGAAGAAGAAGAAGAAAACAGACAAAGAAGAAGAAAGGGTGAAATCACTGTAGCAATCTCAAGATAAGGCATCTGATTCACAAAATCAGATGTCTGATTCACAAGGAAAGTTAGAGAAAGAAAGAAGGAGAAGGTGCGGCCAAGCAGAGGAAGAAAGGGAAGAAAGAAGAAGCCATCAGAGAGAGGGAGAGAAGAAAGAAGAGAGAATATTCAATTTCCTCTTGCATTTCTATTCTCTTTTTAGTTTTCATATACATGGAATCTCATTTATATTATTGTTAAATATCATATTTTGAGATTGTGATTTTAGTTTCTAAAATACCAATTTGCTCTCTGAGTTCGACCTCAGAAATTTTGATTTTTGAGTTATAAATTCTTATTTTGCGGCGATTTCATATACTGAAACATAACATCTTTTTAAAACCTCGATCTCGCCACACTAAAACATTTTTTGGCACCGTTGCCGGGGAGCAACGGGTATTTTAGAAGCTTTGATCACAACTTCTGATTCAATACTTAATTTCTCTCTTTTGTTGTGTTTGTCTCAAGAAAAGACGAAGAAAGAAAAGCAGCCACACAACAACCACACCAAGGAACAGGTAAACTTTCATTAGCCCTCTCTCTTAATCCCCTTAAAGACTGAAAAGGAAAAATAAAGAAAAAAAATCAATCTAGGGCTACCTGCTTCCATATTTAGTAGTTCACCAAAGTTGCCTGATTTTCATTTCAACACATTTTTAATTGCACATCCACTTAAGGTAACTAGGGCTAAAACCTTTTTGATTGAGCCCTAGATACCAATTTTTGAGGCAACTAAATTGGACCAAATAGAGCCAACCTAAAGATTTCAATCTAGGGTTTCTAGAGACACATCTTCTCTAGAAGCAAAAATTTCAAAAAGAGGTGTGCCTAAGCCTTGTTTGAAAAGACTTATCCAAGAGAAACCCTAAGCAAATCAGGCTCTTAATCCATTTGAACCCTAAAAGTAAGGACCTAAAAAGATCTCAAAGGAACAAAGAGGTGAAGTTGATCCTTTGGGTCAACCAACCTTAAAATTAGGTCACTGTTTGCACTCAAAAGACCTAAAGTTCAAGTGGAACCCTAAGCACCTTGATCTTAAGTAAAAAAAGGTAGACTTAAGAGGTCAAGGTCCCCATTTTGGTCTACCTGGAATCTCAGTGACAAGAGAGGTCAGGTGGGGGAAACACTGTAACCCATGGGGACGGTCTACCGTGTAGGGGTCTTCGCGGGACTCTCCCTCTCTGGCTGCCTAGGTATTTCTCAGGTGGACGACCTTTCTGACTAAGGGGTATCATCCGGCTTGAACCTCTATAGTCACCCAACATATTTTGGGTGTCTCGATTGGGTCCAGCACATTCTAATCTCATCAAATCCTTCGGTGCATGTTTGGTAGGAGGTCCTTAAGACCTCCTTTAGAAATCCACTCTCCCAAAGGCTAAGCCTCGACGCCCTTGTTTGTGCAGCAACCCCACCACATAGATCTTTCCTCTGATTCAAAACCAAGTTCTCCTTCTTCTTCCATCATGGCACAACCTGTTGAAGAAGAGAACAACCTTGAGCACCAGCTTCAGCGCCTAAATGATCTCTTCAAAAACTTTGTAAACCCACCGCAGCGTCCTATGATGCGAGATCACTATAATCCCGCTGCAGTGGCAATCGAGCCTCGAGTCCAAATCCCGGCTGGAGGTCCTGATTCCGAACTCAAGCCTAATATGATTCATGCCATACCAAAATTCCATGGGCTTAACTCCGAGGATCCATTCCAGCACATTAAACAGCTCAAGCATCTGGCCCAAACCTTCAGGTCAGATGCAAAAAATCAGGATATTCTGCTTATGAAGATGTTTTCTTTCTCCCTCATGGACAAGGCTGCTCATTGGTATCAAACTCAGACTCATCCGATCAACACATGGGATGAACTTCAGTCCAAAATTTTGAAGTTCTTTCCCGTTGGCCGGACAAATGCCTTGCGCCACCAGATCACTCATTTCACCCAACAAACGGGAGAACCTCTTCATGAGGCATGGGACCGATTCTTGGATCTCATGCGAAAGTGCCCCCATCACAAAGTTCCAAAATGGGAATAAGTCCAGTCTTTTTACTAGGGACTCTGTGAAGACATTCGATTGTTCGTTAATGCAACCTGTGGAAGAAACATCATGGGTCAACATGAGGACACGATGTGGGAGATTCTCGAGAATATGTGCGAGAACTCCATCAATAATGACTCCATGGGCTTATTCGACCGGACGAATGCTCACGCATCGACAAATCTTAAGGGAGCACATGAGATGCAGGACCTGTCCACATCTATCGACTTGGAACTGATGGCCAGTCGGTTGGACAAGGTTTCTATCATAGAGAAGAAGGTGGACGAGCTGACTCGGCATCTGTAGCGAGCCACCTCTGCGCAGAACTCTTTCACACAGCCACCTCCTGCGAGGGAAACTATGCAAAATATCTATCATCGATCATCTCAAGGGATGAATCTGTATCCACCCCCGTCTGACTCTAGGACTGGAGGGACCTCTGATCCTCTCTATTCTAGTGGAGGGAACTCTGAACCCTCATACTCTGACCTTCTTGAGGCTCCTCAGACCTACGAGGACCTCAACGCCATCCAGAATGACCCATTTTCCAACACCTACAAACCTGGATGGCGAAATCATCCCAATTTCCAGTGGGCGGGAAATTCTCAAAATCAAAGACCACCTTATCATCCCTGTCCACAAGCTCCTTGTCCATATCAGCCGCCTCAGCCTCGGCCCAACCCCACCTATCAATCTAGGCCAAACCAAGATCAAATGTCTCTTATCCTTCAAACACTGGCTGACATTCAGAAAACGAATGCGGCAATACAAAAAACAACACAAGGATGAGATCACAGAGGTACCCAACCAACTCGCCCAGATGGCGAATTCCCGCCAATCAGGCACACTTCCTTCGCAACCTCTGTTGAACCCAAATAACATGCCGACCCAGAGGCGCGTTATGAATCCAGGCCACACACATATGATTTATCAAGCCCCTTTTGTTCCATCACCTGACGGTCTGGAAGCTTCAACATCTTACACGAGATTTCAACAGCAGCCACCCATTTTACTAACCCCAAACTAGAACCAGGTAGGATTAAACTCCGTAACAACCCGTAGTGGTAAAGCAACTCAAGACCCACCTTATCCAAACCACTCCAAGCTTGGTAGTGATCCAAGCCCTAGGATAGTTATCCAGGATATCCCTATCCTAAATCAAGAACCTGGACCTATTAGAGGAACCAACCAAGGTTCCATTTCCCAAGGCCTTGACCAAGGGAAAAAGGATAACCAAACTCGTGGCTCCTGAGGAGGATCTGGTCAAGCTCTTTGAACAGGTCCAGATAAACATCCCTTTGATGGATGCAATCCGCCACGTACCGGCTTACGCACGATTTCTGAAAGACGTGTACACCCAAGCGTAAGTCGCGAACCAAAAGTGGGAGTCCGATCATACTGTCAGAGCAAGCCAGCTCTATAATGTTGAGTAAACTCCCACCCAAGGCTAAAGACCCAGGCATTCCCCTAATTTCATGTAAAATTGGTGAAACCCAATTCGACAGAGCCATGTTAGACCTAGGTGCCTCCATAAACCTAATACCTACATCCCTCCTTAACCACCTTGAAGAGTCCGAGCTTAAGCCATTGCAATTATCCGATCGATCCATTAAGTCATCTAAAGGAATACTCGAGGATGTCATTGTTAGGGTATGGGATTTCTACTTCCCAGTGGATTTTATAGTTCTAGATATGGATGCACCTGAGAACCCAAGGGATACACCGACTATACTAGGGAGACCTTTTCTGGCCACTGCTAGGGCCAACATAAGCTATGAGGAAGGCCAAATAGAATTAAAATTTGGGAACCAAACTCTAAAGATTGACATCTTTAAGGCCCAACAAGGGATTAATTGCGGTGTTATAGAACAAATATGTGATGTCAAAGCCATGGTTGATGAACCACATATCTAGGACAACCTGGTTATCCCCGATCAACCACAAGAAGATCAAAACCCGCAAATAAAGGAGTCTGAACTTGATCTAGATACACCCATAACCCCTACCCTTGTTCCCGACACACACCCTGAACCACCCGCTGCTGCTGATAATCCCACCCTGGAACTCAAGCCCCTTCCCGATCATTTGAAGTACGTCTTTTTTGGTTCCAATCAGACGTTTCCTGTGATTATCAACTACAGACTCACATTTGACCAGGAATCCCGTCTGATTACTGATCTCCAGCAACATCATAGAGCCATTGGATGGACTCTCGATGATTTGACTGGTATCAGCCCCTCTTATTGCACACACCATATCTACTTCGAAGAGGGTGCACGACCTTCGTGAGAAATGCAGAGACGTTTGGACCTTAATCTACAAGAGTCGTGAAAAAGGAGATCATTAAGTGGTTAGATGCAGGGATCATCTACCCGATCTCCGACAGTCGATGGGTGAGTCCAATCCAGGTTGTGCTTAAGAAGGTAGGGCTCACCACCATCATGACTGAAACCAGAGAGGTTATACCGACCTGTATAGCTAACTCGTGGAGAGTCTTCATTGATTACAGAAGACTCAATTCCTCCACGAAGAAGGATCATTTCCTACTACTGTTTATTAATCAGATCTTCGAGAAACTAGCGAGAAATAGGTTCTTCTGCTTTCTTGACGGGTACTCCGGTTATAACTAAGTGGCAATCCATCCAGAAGACCAAGAAAAGAGCACGTTCACCTACCCCTTCGGGACGTATGCATTCCGAAGGATGCCATTCGGTCTCTGCAATGCACCCGCGACTTTTCAACGGTGCATGCTTGCTATATTCTCAGATATGATGGGTGATTATCTGGAAGTCTTCATGGTTGACTCTTCAGTATTTGGAGCATCATTTGACGATTGCCTCCAGCACTTGGTCAAAATACTCAGGCGATGCATTGACGTGAATCTGGTTCTTTCCTGGGAAAAGAGCCACTTCATGGTGCTTGAGGGAATCGTCCTGGGACATCTGATTTCGGAGAAAGGCATCAAAGTCGATCGAGCCAAGGTTAACTTGATTTCCAAACTCCCTATGCCTAGCTTGATCAAGGACATTTGATCTTTTCTGAGGCAATTCGATTTTTACCATCGATTTATTCCTGATTTTTCAAAAATCGCGTGCCCCTTGACCACTCTTCTCTTCAAGAATGTACCTTTCGAAATCTCCAAGGAATGCACTCAAGCATTTGAGATCCTTCATGACCGAGTTACCCAAGCCCCAATCCTACAATCCCCTGATTGGTCTCAACCCTTTGAGATCATGTGCGATGCATCTGACTTCGCTGTAGGAGCAGTTTTGGGGCAGAAAATTGACGGGAAACCCGTGGTCATTTACTACACTAGCAAAACACTTGACGAGGCTCAGTGTAACTACACGGTTACTGAGAAAGAGTAGCTAGCCATAGTATTTACCCTAAAAACATTCAGATCTTACCTCCTGGGTTCCCATGTTATTATCTACTCAGATCACATAGCTGTGAGGCATCTCCTTGCAAAGAAGGACGCGAAACCTCGATTAATCCGATGGATCTTGCTGTTGCAAGAATTTGACCTTGAGATTCGTGACAAAGTGGGAAGATAGAACGTGGTAGGTAATCACTTGTCTTGCCTTCCTTCTGAGATCATTGACCCTTCCAGACCCATCACGGAACACTTTCCTGATGAGCACCTCCTGACTATCAATACCGAGCTTCCATGGTTTGCTGACATAGTGAACTACTTGGCATCACATCAGATCCCGTCTGATTGGCTGAAGGCCAAGAAGGATAAATTGCATTCCTATGCCAAGTATTACCTTTAGGAAGACCCATATTTATTCCGCATTGGTGTTGATCAAATTATCCGACGATGTGTCATGGAAGTGAAAATCAAAGACATACTCTCTTTCTGGCATGACCAGGCATGCCTGTAAGGCATGTACTCGTTGCCAGACCTTGGGCAACATGAGCCATCGTGACATGATGCCTCTACAGCCGATTCTGGTATGCAAGATTTTCGACATTTGGGGGATTGATTTTATGTGACCCTTCCCTATCTCAGACGGCTTCGAATACATTTTCCTCGCTGGTGACTATGTATCCAAATGGATCGAAGCCATTCTGACCCGAACCAATGATCATAAAGTTGTTATCAAATTCATTCACCAAAACATCTTCTCACGGTTTGGGATTCCACGTGTAATAATTTCTGATGGAGGGACCCATTTCACAAATGCTCAGTTCAGATCACTGATGACCAAATATGGGGTGTCGCACCGAATCTCTACTCCTTACCACCCCAAACTAATGGTCTAGCTGAGCTATCAAACCGGGAGATCAAGAAAATCCTTCAAGTTACTATTCGACTTGACAGGAAGGATTGGTCATCCCAGCTTTCGGAATCTTTGTGGGCTTATAGGACCGCCCACAAGATCCAATTAGGTATGTCTCCTTTCATACTGGTGTATGGGAAGGCGTGTCACCTCCCCATCAAATTGGAGCATAAAGCCTATTGGGTAGTACAGAACTGCAACTTAGATCTTTCTAAGGCTGGAACCCATAGAAAGCTTCAGATGAGCGAGATTGATGAATTACACCACGACGCGTATGAAAGCTCACGAATCTACAAAGAGCAGATTAAAGCCTTTCACGACAAGCACATATCTAGAAAGATCTTTCACCCTGGTCAAAAGGTCCTACTCTTTGATGCCCGACTCAAATTATTCCCAAGAAAGCTACGATCTAAGTGGATCAGACCTTACTTAGTCCGACGAATCTTTGGAAATGGAGTCGTTGAGATCAGTTCACTCAGCCACGATTTCGAGCCCTTCGTCATGAATGGCCAGAGACTCAAACTGTTCATTGACATGATCAATACAGAGTTGGCTGAGTCATCCTTTATCCTCCATTCTCCTTGAGCTCATTGCGCCCAGCCGATGATGTAAAATTCAGCGCTTAACGGGAGGCAACCCATCATTCTTTGAAAAACCTGAAACCTTTCCTGACATTTCTATGTTGAATTCATAGTGCACTTGAGGGTTCATCCATTAGAACAGTCGACTCCACCTTAGGTACCCGTACCCGAGTCTAGAAATCATCCGCAATAGTCACCTCGACCTGTTCACTCACCCAACACCTGTCCTAATGAATGAACTAAGCTGAATTCGAACCCACCTAATTTACAATGGGGACATTGCAAATCATAGGCATGGGGGGGTATGAAAGTGCAAAATGTACAAAAACTCATATCAAGAAAAGGTTTTAACAAAAAAATCACATATCTAAAAAAAAATTGAGAAGGAGAGAAAATTTGTGGACTATACAAAACACGAGGAAAAAGAGCAAAATGACAAAAAAGGAGCACAAAATAAAAAAGAAAGAGATAGTCATTAGTAAGAGATTAAGGGATTAACCAAAGTTCTAGACCACATCAAGAAAAGTAAAGAATAGTGCTAAGGAGACACAAAAAGAGATTAGTAGGAACCCTGACCTTAGGCCTTTTTGGCTAGACTCTTAGTACCTGCTAAGATCTGGATAATCCTCAAGAGGTTAGGGAAAATGCAAAGCTTAAGTATTAGGTCTAAGGCTTAGCGAGTATTCGGCCTCGTTAAGTGACCTTCGGTTTGCGGGACTCGGTAACCTAAACACCCCAATCCACACATAATCTGGTTTAGTACGCATAACTATCAAAATCACGCAAAAGCATTTTAATGTTTTGAAAAAGTTGCCTAGATTAGGAGCGGCCGATCAACACAAGTTGATTTGGACGAGTTCCTTGCGCGGAGAGGCAGGAAACTCCCCTCGAAGATGCGTAACATATCGTCTCATCGGTGCTTGTCTCTTAGGATATTTACATATCCTACCGAGGGCATGTAAGTACTCTACTGGTTCAGATACCATGGGTGACATTATCATGAAATGTCGATTGCTAGAGTCTGGATTCAGCCACAGAACGCCATGGGTGGGATTATCTCAAAATCTAGGGTTCTGACGATTGCCTTGGGCGGTGCTATCACGAAGCATCGATTGCTAAGGACCTTTGAGGATTGATGATGGGGACGAGGAATTCGATACAAACCGCGTTAAGAAGCCACTCTAAAGCTAGAAATAAAAAGAAAAGAGAGAAAACTCTCCAAACAAATAAATCCTTTGTCTCTCTCTTACAAAAATGCACTGCAAACTGAACCAAGGCTAAATATGTCTTAAGCACGGGTGCTTTAACCACGGAGTCCAATGACCCTTAGGGTAGTTCCTGCGAGCCTTAAAAACCTTCGCGGAGGACTGAGGCTAAAGTTGGTTAGGTCCAGATCTTGGTTGGTACTAGAGTACCTTTAGGCCAACTGTCGGCATTCTGACCTAATCACAAAAGTAAAAGAAGAAAAATCACTTATCATAACTGGTGAAAGAAACTCATGGTCTAGAACAGAAGTTAAAACCTTGAAATTTTGCTAAGGGACTAGCAAAAGCTAGGCATGGGGGTATAATGAAAACCTCATCATGAGCCCTAATTAGCTCTTTTCAACCTAGAAAAGAGAACAAAAGCTCCTATATAACCAAGAGGAAGGCCTAATTCAAGGGATTACTAATCTGGAAAGAAAACATGAAACAAAGGGTAAAACTGCAATTTTACTATTGCAGTTCATCAACGGGATTTCTCAGGGTCTAAACATAGGTCAATTGGACTTAATAAGAGGAAAAGTGGGATGGTTCAGTCAGAAAAGGGTTATGGTGAGATTTAAGAATTAAATGACATTCTGTAACCCTAAAACAAACCTACTTAATTTCATAAGGTTTCAGTCAGGATAAAAATAAAATAAACCCTCTAAAATTCATGAAAAAATATCCCCTAGGGTTTATAACCTTCAATTTGACCTTTGGAACCTATTTTGACCTATATTGGGGTCTTAACTCAATATTTGACCTAATTTGGGTTTTTGTGCAAAATATCCAGTCAAACATGGTCAAACCTAAAATCCAACTTTACCATTGGTTTCCTTAGGTCCAAATTAGGTCTGTACCAAAATTTGGACCTAAGGGAAGGTCATCTTGACCTATTTTGCACAATAGTCCACCCAATTACATTCTGACCCCTAACTTTTAAAAACCCTTGCGCAAACCCCCTCAACTTCCTCATCACTTTGTGCATTCCGGTCCCTCTACCATTGTAGCAGAGGATCCATACCTCCGGTGAAGTTTCGAGGAGGATTTCTCCTCGCTTCCCCAAGGAGCTGCTCTCAGATTTGAAAGGGGGGTCCTATGAGAAATTCCCTACCACCTAAGCAGCGTCCCATGCCTTGATTCGCACCATACCTCTCGTGCGAACACTCGAGAGGCATGGATATCATACCCGCGGCGACCTCCGGCGAGAGTCTTGCTCGCCTTCCAAGCGCCTGACCCTCTGCCTGTGCCTATAAAAGAAGCTCCAGGTCCAGCCTCTGAAGGCAAGCTTGTTTTGGCCTGAGATTACCCCCAAAATTCCTCTATTCCCCTCCGGCCAAAAAGCCCACAAGCTCCGACAACCTCTCCTCCCTCCTCTCGTCACTCTTCCACCATACCAATGGCAAAGTCATCTCCGCCTTGCTCCTACGTGTCGCGCCGTACCCGCGTGAGCCTCTCCGATCCCTTCCTCGTCGCCACCTCTCTTTCACTGGGTTTTCATCTCCGACGATGGCAAATACGCGTCGCTCGCTCTCCGCCTCCCCCCTTCGTCCAACTCTCCTCAGTGAGTTCCTCTCTCTCTACTCTCTGTTTTCCCCTACTTAATTTTAGAAAACTCCCCTCGACAACCACTAATCACCTCCATCTCCCTCATCTCCAACAGACCACCGGCGAAGGCACAACCGTCGCTCCACTCATCCACACACCTCGCCACCTACCTCAGAACCTCCGCCATCACCCACTGATCATCATCCACCCCTTCACTGACTGCCACACGCACCCTACACTCCCACCGAACACACGCACTTTCATGGTCACAGTCCGACCTAGGTACGCACGCCTAGGTCGTTCTGTGCCACACCACCCACCGCACCACCTTCGCCTTGACACGACGAAGCTACCCAAGTGTTTTGACAAGGCCGCGAGGCCATATTTGTTAAGTGCAAGTCCGACCCCCTGACGCCATTGGATCAGGAGCAGAGCTTGCTCACAAGCTTGCTTCAGGTCGCATCTCTCTAGGCAGAAGAGTCCCAGGTGCGCGGAAGCATTCCACGACTCTTTCGCACCTAGCAATCGAAGGCTTCATCGACCGCAGCTGTAGTAATTGGGCAGGCATTCCTCCTGTGTGCACGCGAAGAAGCGGTTGGGACTTTAACCTCACCTCGGTAGTTTTCAGCGCAGGTGAGTACTTTAAATTATTTTTGTGTTTCCATCTTATCACCTCATATCATGGGGTGAGGTCCCCTCGCCCTCTCCTGCCTTGTCTGCAGTCACCCCTACACGGATCTGGCTGACCTGTTTACCCTGCACTCCTCGCGCACCACCCCACATCGGTGCACCTGGACTCGGGCACGCGAAACTCGACCCGATTACCTAGCTCTGGGAGAGTGTACCTAAGAGCAAAATCGAGAGAGAGAGAGACGCGGGGGGAGTGCTTCTGTGTGCGTGCGTAGGGAAGAAGAAGAGGAAGCTGAAGGCGCAGCCGCAGCCAAAGCTTAAGGCAAGGAAGAAGAGGAAGAGGAAGATGAGGAGCAACTGAAGAAGAAGAGCAAGGGCAGAGGCAGGAGAAGGACTTGAAGGCAGAAGAATGGAAGAAGGAGGAGGAGTCAAGAACAGAAGAAGGAGCCGCAGAAGAACACAGAAGGAAAGGAAGAAGAAAGAGAAGGCAGAGGTCGAGGCTGAAGAAGAAAGACAAGGCAGAAGAAGGGAAGAAGAAGGAGGAGGAATCAAGAACAGAAGAAGGAGCTGCAGAAAAACAAAGAAGGAAGAAGAAGAATGAAACGGACAAAGAAGAAGAAAGGGTGAAAGCTCTGTAGTAATCGCAAGATAAGGCGTCTGATTCACAAAATCAGACGTCTGATTCACAAGGAAAGTCAGAGAAAGAAAGAAGGAGAAGGTGCGGCCAAGCAGAGGAAGAAAGAGAAGAAAGAAGAAGCCATCAGAGAGAGGGAGAGAAGAAAGAAGAGAAAATATTCAATTTCCTCTTGAATTTCTATTCTCTTTTTAGTTTTCATATACATGGAATCTCATTTATATTATTGTTAAATATCATATTTTTAGATTGTGATTTTAGTTTCTAAAATACCAATTTGCTCCCTGAGTTCGACCTCGAAAATTTTGGTTTTCGAGTTATAAATTCTTATTTGTTTTCGTGGCGATTTCATATACTGCAACATAACATCTTTTTAAAACCCCGATCTTGCAATGTTCAAATAAGGTATTTGGTAGATTTTCATTTATTATTTAGAGTGAGATGTGATGCGGATGTATCATTTAGAAATGCTCTAAATAATGTTAATTTTCATTTGATTCAATCTGTTTACAGTAATATTGAATCTTGTGATATATGGCATGGTAGATTGGGTCATATAAATTTCAATTCCTTGAAAAGAATGATGAAATTCAATATGATTTCTGAACACGTTATAGATAAAGCTAAGAAATGTAAGATATGTGTGCAAGCTAAACAAATTAGGAAGCCTTTTCACTCTATTACTAGAGATACTGAGGTTTTAGATTTGATGCATATGGATATCTGTGAGTTTAATGGTGTGTTAACTAGGGATAATAAAAAGAATTTAATCACCTTTATAAATGACAGTAGTAGATACTTCTATGTGCATTTGCTTACATCTAAGATTGAGGCAATAAGTAAATTCCTTATCTTCAAGAAGGAAGTAGAAACACAAACTGGGAAAACTCTTAAGAGATTGAGATCAGATAGAGGAGGCGAATATATATCCAACTTATTTGATAAACAGTGCTAAGCTTTTGGTATAATTCATGAAGTGACGACTCCATATTTCCCACAATCTAATGGGATAGCAGATCGAAAGAATAGGACACTAATTGGCATGGTTAATGCTCTCCTGTAAAGCTCAGGATTACCTACTTACATGTGGAGGGAAGCTTTGAATAGGCATGTCATATTCTGAATAGAGTTCCCCTGAAGCATAAGGAAAGTAGTCCATTTAAGATTTATAGAAACAAGAAACCAAGTCTAAAGTACCTCAAAGTGTAGGGCTACTTTGCAAAGGTGTTTGTCCCATAACACAAGAGGAAGAAGCTTAAACCTAAGACAGTTGACACAGTCTTTTTGAGTTACGTTAACAATAGTTATGCTTATAGATTTTATGTTATAAAATATGAGATTTCAAGCATAGATGTCAACACTATTGTTGAGCTTTGTGATGCTACATTTTTTGAGGATGTCTTCCCTATGAAGACTAGATTACCTTAAAATGTGATTTCAGATAATCTAGGTAGCACATCTAGTTCTATTCCTAATTAAGTGGAAAGGATGTCTAATATGGGGACTGGCTCTTCCCATTCTGAACCTAATGAAGTAGACGATTTTGAACCTAAGATAAGTAAACGACCAAGAATTTCCAAGGATTTGGGAAGTAATTTGATTGCTTACCAAATCGATGGTGATCTTGATGGTAACACCATCATTAGCTATAACTAACTTGAATTAGTTAAAATCAAGTGACAAATGCTCCTACATGATCGCCTTAAATCTATTTTGAGGTGAGAAAATTAAATCAAGGTTAATTCTACAGTTTTAACATCACATCACAAATGTAGAGTAACCACGGGGTCACCCAGGGGTTAATTTTATGGTCAATTGAGCATTAAAGCCCAAAGAGTGGGTCCAAATAACAAAAAATGGAGTTTCACACATTCCAAGAACCACATCTGAACACAAAACCCTAATTTCAGACCTACCTAGATTGAAGAGGTTTTGGTCAGGATAAAATTCATTTAAACCTCCTAAAATTCATAGAAAAATATTCTGAGAGGTTTGGTACCCTTGGTTTGACCATCTGAACCCACTTTGAACTTGGACAGATCTTCAGACGGGATTTTGCCCTAATTTTGACTTTTGTACAAATTTCCCAATCAAACATGGTCAAAACTCAAATCCAAGTTCACCATTAGATTTCTTGGGTCCAAATTAGGTTAGTACCAAAATTTGCGCCCAATCAGAGTCCATCTTGACCTAGTTTGCATTTCAATCCCTAAAACATTTATTTCTTACACCTGCCTCCCACTTCAACCACCGTACACCTGCCTCCCACTTCATCTTCTTCATAGCCAGTGACACCTCCACTGGGTAGGAAGTGCACCTTCATCAGAGATCGTATCTGACAGGGATACTCACTTCACTTCCCAATTCTGGGTAGGAAGTGCAGAGAGGTGCAGTTCGAGGTTGGGGATCACGTCTTCCTCTGTGTTTCACCTATGAAGGGCTTGGAGCATTTTGGGGTGAAAGGGTAGCTTGTGTTAAGGTTTGTGGGGTCCTTTGAGGTCTTGGAGCGGGTAGGACCCGTTGCTTACCAGCTTGCCCTTCCTCCCCAGCTTTCTGGAGTACATGAGGTGTTCCATGTGTCCAACCTCAGGAGGTACGTCATCGATCCTAGCCACGTTCTGAGCCACGAGAGCATCGAGGTGAGAGATGACTTGACCTACCCTGAAAGGCCAGTACAGATACTGGACAGAGACGTCCGGAGTCTGAGATGGAAGGAGGTGCCACTAGTGAAGGTCCTAATGAGAAGCCAGCGGTATGAGGAGGCAACTTGGGAGTCTGAGGCGGTGATGCAAGAACAGTACCCAGAGCTTTTTGAGAGTACGTTGCTTCTAACCTATTTTGATCCTCTTTAAGTTTGTTATGCGCTTTTACATTCATTTCCACACCCTAGTTAGTTCAAGTTTCAGGGACGAAACTTCCTTTAAGTTTGTTATGTTGAAATGACCCCTCCCAAGGGTCGTTCGAGATTTTCCTGAAAAGGTAGGGGTGTAAGTGTAATTTTAAACCCCCTAAGTTTATGTTTGTGGGCTTTAAGGGAAAGAGGAAATTTCGTGGGGGAGATCGCACAAACTTTTCCCTCTCTCTCTTCCCACACAACACACCCACGCACACACCCTCTCTCTATTTAACACCACCACCACCCTCTCCATCTCCATCTCCACCACCTTCATATCTACATCTCCACCACCCCCACCTCCACTTCTCCACCACCTCGCCACCGACGACCCTCTCTGATGAGAACCTCATCATGAGCCATAACTAGCTCATTTTGACCTAATACAAAGGATAAAAGCTCCTACATAACTCAAGGAAAGGCTTAACTCAGAGAATTCTGAGTTTAAGAAGAAAATAGAAACTAAGGGGTAAAAATGCAATTTTACCAGCACAATCTGCAAGCAGGGTAATTCAGGGTCTAAACACAGGTCAAACAAACCTAATAAGAAGGGAAGCGGGATGATCTGATCTGATAAGTGCTACAGCAACTCCAAGGAATTAAATGACAATCTGTAACCCTAAAACAAACCCACTTCAATTCACGAGGTTCGAGGTAAAGAAAAAAATTGAATAAACCCTCTACAATTCCTATAAAAATAATTTATAGGGTTTAGAACCTTCAATTTGGCCTTAGGAACCCATTTTGACTTACATTAAGAACCATGCCCAATTAATGACTTAATTTGGGTTTTTACATAAATTGACCTGTCAAATAAGGTCTGATCTAGAAATAAAATTCACCATTAGTATCCTTAGGCCCCATTTAGTCATGCATAAAAACTTGAGCCTAAGAAGAGACCTTCTTGACCGACTTTGCATTTTGGTCCTCATTCATTACTTTTTGACCCTCAACTTTTGAAACCCTCGCATTTTGGCTCCTAACTCTTCTTTGTTCTTTGCATTTGGGTCCTCCCTGCAAAACCCTTAGCAGCGCCATGCTCCGGCGACCTTGCGCAAGGCATGGCGCCGCACAGGGTGAGGGGGACCCCCTGCCAAGTCAACCAGGGGTTCCCTGCGACGTCAGCCGTCGCAGGAACACCCCCCTGATCGCTGCAATCGCCCATACCGCCCGTGCGAACGCATGGACGGTATGGGTCTCCATCTCCGGTGTCCTCCGGCGAGGGAGGCACGTCGTCTCCCTCCGCCTTCCTCTCTATTTCTGCCTCTATAAAAACCCCCGACGCTCTGCCGCTCTCGGCAGCTCGGTTCTGACGGAGAAATCCCCCCCCTTTCCTCTCTTCCCACTCCGACAGAGGCCCCCTTGCTCCGGCGGTTCCTCCTCCTCCTCCAGCACCCCACACGGCTCGCCGACCCTCACAGAACCTCCACCTCCTCACCCTGATCAACCTCCGCCCTTCCACTTCCCACCAATCGCCCTCTGCAGACCCACTGACCAAACCCATCTCCCAACCTGCAGTTTGACCTAGGGTGGCCCTTAGTGTAACGACCCGATTCCCAAGTCCCTACGAGACACGAGAACCGGACCGACTCGACTAATCCCAAGACCTAGTCGTCCAACGAGGAAGTAACCAAAAGAGCAGTAAAATAAACCACATTCAACATGAATATAACTAACAGCAGGAAAATACAGCAGTAAGGAAAGAAACTACTACAGTATGTACCACCACAACAGTAGAACAACATTCATAACATGATATGAACTGCAGGTAAAGAAAAGTACAGCGGAACAAGAACTACTCACTATAACGGAACAAAAAGAGGTACAAGAGAACAGTGGTAACTCTACTGGACCCTACTCGGCCCAGCGTCCTCTGCAGCCGCTGACCCTGGCTGCTCAACACCTGGTCCTGAAAGGTAACGAGTGTAACACGTCAGTAAAACATTGAGTAGAGTGGCAGCTAAAACTAAAGAAACAGTAAAGTGTACAGTAGCTGTTTTAAATTTTCTTTCTTCTTTTATTTACGTCTTTCTATTGTTTCACAATTTATCTATTTCTCAGATCCTTCACTTGATCTCGAATGTTCCTCGTGGGAACGATCTTGATTGCAGTCTTTTCCGAACAGTAGAAGTAGCACGTGGTGCTCTCCTGGCCGGGAGAGTCCCCCGTGGTGATCCTACTCTCAGTCAACCACCCCAAGGTCACTGACAGACGTAACGGTGACTACGGCACACGCAGTAAACGCACGGGTAGCTAACCCGCACTGGCACGCGGTCAGTTGTTTCCGTTAACGGGTGGGCCCAAAGCACAGCACGGAACCACTACAGGGAAGAGCCCTCTCAATAACAGGGGTCCAACCCCTCCACAGTAACCAAACAGGGGCTTTGCCCCTCCACAGTCAGCGCACCCTTGCCTGACTACCCTGGTTTGCCCCAGCGGGCCTAACAAGTCGGTGTGGGAGGCTAGCAGAACCCCGGGGCCTGTGGGGTAGCTAGTACCTCCCTACACTAGTAGCTCTCCTCGATACTACGTACACGAGGGCCAGCAAGTCGGTACAGAGTGGCCAGTCTTAACCCCGGGTCCCTGGGGCGGCTAGCTCCGCTCTGCACTAAACAGGGG
Organism: Thalassia testudinum; assembly: GCA_037157565.1. Taxonomy (NCBI): domain Eukaryota; kingdom Viridiplantae; phylum Streptophyta; class Magnoliopsida; order Alismatales; family Hydrocharitaceae; genus Thalassia; species Thalassia testudinum. The sequence continues at coordinate 124,138,216 of JAZHRO010000036.1, read as the reverse complement.
GACAGTCGCTCTCCTTGGTACTCCGTACTCAAGGGCCAGCTCACTTCCCCAATTCTATTCCATTCACTTTCCAGGAGTTCTACTCCTAATTCCCTGTAGGGTTCCAGCTCTTTTAACTCAGAACATCCAGGTTTCACTTTCCAGTTTCACGTTCATACAATCCATATTCTCAATCACGTTTATTTATTTATAACAGGCAGCTGTTAATTCAATTCACAGGCAGCTAGTATTTCCTTTCCACATTTTCCAAGACTGCAGTATTCATACATTCCACTAGTTTTCCCATCCTAGGATTCATGCCATATCCTAGGATCTATCATACAATCTAGTTTTCCAGCCCTAGGATTCATGCAACACCCTAGGAATCTACCATTCAATCTATTTCTCATTCCTAGGATTCATGCAATGTCCTAGGTTCTATTTGCGATTTCATAATTTAACAGATTATACTTAAAGCCACTCTACCAGATACAACGGGAGTAATGGGGGCGTGGTCGGGAATCCCGCGTGCCTCCGCGACCCCCGAGACTGCAACGGAACGGGGTCCTATCACACGGATCAAACACAAGAAACTTCTCAAAATAGTATACAGCTACTGTAGACAGGTAGAGGATGTAATTCCGAAAAGAACGCAACTTGAAATGCGGAAAACAGAGCCCGAACGGGCCCGAAATGGGTCGACAACGATGAAACAGTGTAAAATCAGACGTCTGGAACTTCTTCCAGAAGTCTTAAAAAGTGGATCAGGGAATTACCTCACTCTGCGTGGGCTCTCAGACATCCAGAAGCCTGAGGGGGCGTCTGGCCTAGTTCCCAGACGTCCGATGGTCACCCAGGACGTCTGGAAGTCGTTCCCGTCATCTGGTGCTACAGCCAGACGTCTGATTCGCGTTGGATGGCGAATCACCGAACCTGTGCATACCCATCTCTCTCTCTCAGTACGGTCAGTCGAAGAAAAGGAAGAAGACGGAAATAACTCACGTTTCAGATGTCTGGATAGTCTTCTAGACGTCGTGCCCGTCGTCTGGCTATCAGCCCAGACGTCTGATTATGGAAAATTTTCCAGAAGCATGGTGCCACTCGCCCTCCGCTCGCGACGCACGGCCGCGCTGAGAGTGCTCCGCCTACTGCTCGAGCTGCAGCAGGCCTCCCGCGCCACTCCGTGCCCGCTGCGCCCCCGCCGGCCGGCTCCCACCGCCCCGGCAGGCTCGAGCCCTCACGGCCGATGCCTCCTCCCCCGCGCAGCACCTCCTCCCGCACCCGCCGCGGCTATCGCCGCCGCTGCTCACCCTCGCGCTCGCTCTCGCGCACTGGCCGGAAGGAGAAGAGGAAGGAGACGGAGGTGACGGGAGTGAGGGAGAGGGCATGGCCTTTTAAGGCCGCATGAGGAGGAGAGAGAGAGCACGACAGAGGGCGCAGGAGGGAGAGGGAAAAAGAAGAGGCGGAGCAGGTCTGCACATACAGGCGCGCAGATGCAACGGTGTGCGCGTAGAAAAATGAATCCCAGACGTCTGGAAGTGATACCAGACGTCTGGTACGACGTCTGGGACACCTATCAGACGTCTTAAAAGACGTTTGAAAGCATGGTTCGTAACACTTAGGCTCCGCCCCGCCACCTGCAGACCCCCCGACCACCTTCGCCGTGCTACGGCAAAGGTCCTCCACATATCTGATTAGGCCGAGAGGCCGTTTCTCTGTGAGCAGGTACTTTGCTCACCGCCGCCGTTGCTGAGTGAAGCAGCTTCTTCGACCTGCTCCTCCAGGCGCGTCACGCCTAGGTCAGACTCCCAGGCTGCGCGGGGCATCTCCGCAAAGAAGTCCCAGGCTGCAGTTGGGGCAAAGCCTTCGCGTGGAGCCTCGATTGTGCGTTGCCTCCTCCCCGCGGGCGTCCAATTGGGGTGGGAGATTTAGTCCCACCTCGGAAACTCACTGAGGCGAGCGGGCGCTTAAAGGCAAAAAGTGCCTTAAGCTGTTCGCCTCAGATGACGGGGTGAGGTCCCTCTCACCCGCTCGAGCCGACCTCGTCCGCGACCACGCCCCGCGGACCTGGCCCGACCCGATTAGCCCGACCTGCACTCCTCGCCCACCACCGCAAGTCGGTGGGCCTGGACCCGAGCGTGACCCGTGTACCCGATTAACCGGTTGCTGTGGGAGAGCTTTCCTAAGAGCGAATTTTGAGAGAGAGAGAGACGCGGGGGGAGGGTAGAGTAGGTTTTGCCCTTTGATCGAACTTTGAGTGTGCAAGCACAAGTGAAGAAGAAGAGAAGGCAGGAAGAAGAAGAAGAAAGCCACAGAGGAAAGAAGAAAAGACGCACTATAGCAGCAGCTACTTAAGTCGTCTGATTGAGAAATCAGACGACGCTCTGAAGGCAAAGAAGGAGAAGAAAAGAGAACAGGACCGCAAGGAAGAAGAAAAAGAAAGAGACGGACAGAAAGAAGAACAGAAGGAAGAAGACAAAGAAGAGAAGCAGAAGACGAAGAGAAAGAAGAACGCACTTGGCCGAGAAAAGAAAGAGCAGAAGAAGAGGAAGCAGACCGCAAGAGAAGAGAAGGAAAAAGAAGAAAGAAGAAGAAAAAAAAAAGAGAAGAGAAAAGAAGACAGACGAGAAAGAAGAAGGAGAAGCCAACAAATTATCTCTCTCTCTCTCTCTTTATTTTTGTAATAGAAATATTGTACTTCTAGAATACAACTTGCTCCCTGAGTTCAACCTCGGGAGAACTTTCATTTCCAAGTAAAAATTGTAATAATGGCAATGACTATCTATACTACAACGTAATTTCTATAACAAAACAACAAAACCTAGTCACAACGCCGTTATCACTTGGCGCCGTTGCCGGGGAGCAACGGCTATTCTAGAAGTAATAAAATTTCTATTTGTAAGTTTCTAATAATCTCTCCTCTCTTTTGTGCAGGTACAGAAAGAAACAAAAAGACGCAGCCGCACCACAGCCACTCTAAGGACAGGTAACTTCCTATTAAACCCTAAAATTTTAAAGAAAAAGAAAAGAAATAGGCATAACCTGTCTTTATACATAGTAATAGCTGCGTATTCTCAGAAACTACTATTCCTGCACACAGTTTTAAAGGTGATTAGGGGCTAACACATCCTTGCCTGAGCCCTAATTACCCAAACAAAGAGTTAAATGGACCAAGTAGAGCCAACATAAGGTCAAAAGCTAGGGTTTTTAGAGACACACCTTCTATTAACAAAGAAAAGATCTTCCCAAAAAGAGGTGTACCTAAACCTTGTTTGAAAAAAATCTACACAAGAGAAACCCTAAGCAAATGGCTCTCTAAACATTTGAACCCTAAAAAGAAAGGACCCAAAAGCTCTCAAAAGGATAAGAGGTGAAGTCGACCCCTTGGGTCAACCAACCTTAGAATTGGGCCACTTTGTTCACAAAAACACCTAAGAGTTCAAGTGAAACCTTAAGCACCCTGATCTTAAACTAAAATTGGGAGACTTAAGAGGTCAAGATCCCCATTCTGGTCTACCTAGAACAGCAGTGACAAGAGAGGTCGGGTGGGGGAAACCCTGTAACCCGTGGGGACGCTCTACCGTGTAGGGGTCTTTGCGGGACTCACCCTCTCTGGCTGCCCAGGTAATTCTTAGGTGGACGATCTTTCTGATCAAAGGGGTCCATCTGCCCCGCACCTCTATAGTCACCCAACACATTTTTGGGTGTCTTGATTGGGTCCAGCACCTTCTGAACTCATCTCTTCCAGCAGTGCATGTACGGTAGGAGGTCCTTAAGACCACCCTTAAGACCTCCTTTAGAAATTCACTCTCGTCAAGGCCAAGCCTCGACGCCCGTGTTTGTGCAGCAACCCCCTCACATTATTCTCTCTTCTGACTCAGAACCAAGTTCTTCTTCTTCCCCCATCATGGCTCAGCCAGTTGAGGAAGAAAATAATCTGGAGCATCAGCTCCAGCGACTCAATGACCTCTTCCAAAACTTCGTGCACCCACCGCAGCGTCCTATGATGCGAGACCACTACAATCCTGCTGCGGTGGCCATTGAGCCTCGGGTCAGAATCCCGACTGGAGGACCTGATTCCGAATTGAAGCCCAACATGATTCATGCTATACCTAAATTCCATGGGCTTAATTCCGAAGATCCCTTCCAGCATATCAAACAACTAAAGCATCTGGCCCAAACTTTTGGGTTAGATGTGCAAAATCGGGATATTCTTCTCATGAAGATGTTCTCATTTTCTCTTATGGACAAGGCCGCCCATTGGTATCAGACTCAGACCCGGCCGATCAACACTTGGGAAGAACTTCAATCTGAGTTTTTGAAAAAGTTCTTTCCCGTTGGTCGGACCAACGCCTTGCGCCATCAGATTACTCACTTCACTCAGCAATCAGGGGAACCTCTCCATGAGGCATGGGATCGTTTTCAGGATCTCATGAGAAAGTGCCCCCATCACGGAGTTCCTAAATGGGAACAAGTCCAATCTTTTTACCAGGGACTCCGTGAGGATATCCATCTTTTCGTCAATGCAACCTACGGAGGAAATATCATGGGTCATCATGAGGACACCATGTGGGAGATTCTCGAAAACATGTGCGAGAACTCCATCAACAATGACTCCATGGGATTATTCGACAGGTCGAATACCCGCACATCGACGAATCTTAGGGGAGCACATGAGACGCAGGGCCTGTCCACATCAGTCGACCTGGAATTAATGGCCAGTCGATTGGACAAGGTCTCGATTATTGAAAAGAAGCTAGATGAACTGACTCAGCACCTGCAGCAAGCCACCACTGCACATAACCCCTTTGCACAGCCTCCTTCCACAAGGGAAACTGTGCAAAATATTCTCCATCAATCTTCTCCTAGGATGGATCCATATCCACCATCTGATTCTCTAACCAGAGGTCCATCTGATCCTCTCTATACCAACTCGGGGAATTCCATTCCCTCTTTCTCTGACTCTCTGGAGGTTCCTCAGACCTGCGAGGACCTCAACGCCATCCAGAACAACCCGTTCTCCAACACCTATAACCCTGGATGGCGAAACCATCCCAACTTTCAGTGGGTGGGAAATTCCCAAACCCAAAGACCACTCTTTCAACCCCACCCACAACCCCCTCGTCCTTACCAGCCGCCTCAGCCTCGGCCCAACCCTACTTATCCATTAGGGCCAAATCAGGATCCAATGTCCCTAATCCTTCAAACTCTGGCTGACATTCAAAGAACGAATGCGGCTATTCAAAAGCAACACAAGGACGAGATTACAGAGGTCCGAAACTAATTGGCCCAGTTGGCAAATTCTCGCCAGCCAGGCACACTTCCTTCCCAACCTCTTCCTAATCCAATTAACGTGCCAACCCAGCGGCACGTTATGAACCCAAACCCGGGCCATGCCCATATGATTTATCAGGCCCCCTCTGTTCCTTCACCAGACGGGATAGAGGCCTCCACCTCTTTTGTAGGTTACCAGCAGCAACCCATCTTACCCAATCCCAACCAAAACCAGGCAGGACATAATTCCGTAACAACCCGTAGTGGTAAGGAAACCCAAGACCCACCTCATCCAAACCACTCCAAGCCTGGTAGTGATCCCGATCCTAGGACAGTAATCCAGGACATTCCCACCCCTATCCCAGATCCAAAACCTGGACCTATCCTAGAAGAACAAACCAAGATCCCGTTTCCCGAGGCCTTGACCAAGGGAAAGAAGACCACCAAGCCCATGGCACCTGAGGAGGACCTGGTCAAGCTCTTTGAGCAGGTCCACATAAACATCCCCTTGATGGATGCAATCCACCAGGTACCGGCTTACGCACGATTCTTAAAGAATGTGTGTACACCCCAGCGTAAGTCGCGAACCAAGAGCGGGAGTCCAATTGTTCTGTCAGAGTAAGCCAGCTCTGTAATCCTAAGCAGACTCCCACCCAAGGCTAAAGACCCTGGTACTCCCCTGATTTCCTGCAAGATAGGTGATACCCAATTTGATAGAGCTTTGCTAGACTTGGGCGCATCCATAAATCTGATACCCACATCCTTACTTGACCATCTAGAAGAACCTGAGTTAAAACCAACCGAGGTAACATTACAATTAGCAGATCGATCTATAAAGTCACCAAAAGGGATTCTCGAGGATGTTATTGTGAGAGTGCGGGATTTCTATTTTCCTGTAGACTTTATAGTCTTAGACATGGATGCACCTGAAAACCCTAGGGATACACCAATCATTTTAGGGAGACCTTTCTTGGCTACTGCGAGAGCCAACATTAGCTGTGAGGAGGGCCAAATAGAGCTCAAATTTGGGAATCAAACTCTGAAAATTGATATATTTAAGGCCCAACAAGGAATCAATTGTGGTGTCATTGAACAAGTTTGTGACGTTAAGGCTTTGGTTGATGAAACACACTTCCAGAATGGCCTGATTATACCTCATCAACCGCAGAAAGATCTTGACCCGCAAACTAAGGACTCGAATCCAGATATAAACAACCCAGTAACTCCCACCCTTGAACCTCACATCTATACTGAACCACCCGCTGCTGCTGATAACCCCACCCTCGAACTGAAGCCACTTCCTGCTCACTTGAAATACATCTTTTTGGGTTCTAATCAGACCCTTCCTGTGATTATCAATTCCAACCTCAATCCCGAACAGGAATCCCGTCTGATTGCTGTCCTCCAGCAACATCGCAGAGCCATTAGGTGGACTCTCGATGATTTGACTGGAATAAGTCCCTCTTATTGTACTCATCATATCTATTCAGAAGAGGGCGCACGACCTTCTCGTGAGATGCAGAGACGCTTGAACCCTAATCTACAGGAGGTCGTGAAAAAGGAGATCATCAAGTGGTTAGACGTCGGGATCATCTACCCGATCTCCGATAGTCGTTGGGTGAGCCCAATTCAGGTCGTGCCCAAGAAGGCAGGACTCACCACCATAACGAATGAGACCGGAGAAATCATTCCTACCCGATTAGCCAATGCGTGGAGAGTCTGTATAGATTACCGCCGACTCAATGCCTCCACGAAGAAGGATCATTTCCCACTACCTTTCATTGATCAAATTCTCGAGAAACTAGCGGGAAATAGGTTCTTCTGCTTTCTTGACGGGTACTCCAGTTATAACCAGGTGGCAATCCATCCTGAGGACCAAGAAAAGACCACGTTCACCTGCCCCTTCGGAACTTACGCTTTCCGAAGGATGCCTTTCGGTCTTTGCAATGCACCCGTTACCTTTCAGCGGTGCATGCTTGCCATATTCTCAGATATGGTAGGTGATTTTCTGGAAGTCTTCATGGATGACTTTTCAGTTTTTGGAGAATCTTTTGATGATTGCCTTCAACACTTGGTCCAAATACTCAGGCGATGCATCGAGGTGAATTTGGTTCTTTCCTGGGAAAAGAGCCATTTCATGGTGCCTGAGGGAATTGTCCTGGGACACTCAATCTCGGAAAAAGGCATCCAAGTGGACCGAGCTAAGGTTGATCTGATCTCTCGCCTTTCTATGCCTAGCTCGATCAAGGACATCCAATCTTTTTTGGGGCACGTCCGTTTTTACCATCGATTTATCCCTAATTTCTCAAAAATCGCACGCCCCCTGACCACTCTTCTCTCCAAGGATGTACCTTTCGAAATTTCCAAGGAATGCACTCAAGCATTTGAGGCCCTACGTGACCGAGTCACCCAGGCCCCGATCCTACAGTCCCCTGATTGGTCTCAACCCTTTGAGATCATGTGCGATGCGTCTGATTTCGCTGTAGGAGCGGTCCTGGGGCAAAAAGCTGACGGGAAACCCGTGGTCATCTACTACGCTAGCAAGACACTTGACGAGGCTCAGCGTAACTATACAGTTACGGAGAAAGAGCTGCTAGCCGTGGTATTTGCCCTTGAAAAGTTTCGATCGTATCTTCTGGGTTCCCATGTCATCATTTACTCGGATCACACAGCTGTGAGGCATCTCCTTGCAAAGGACCCGAAACCTCGATTAATCTGATGGATCTTGCTGTTGCAAGAATTTGACCTTGAGATTCGCGACAAAGCAGGAAAGCAAAATGTGGTAGCTGATCACTTGTCCCGCCTTCCTTCTGAAATAATTGACCCGTCCGGACCCATCACAGAGCATTTTCTCGATGAGCACATGCTGACTATTGGTACTAGCCTTCCATGGTTTGCTAATATAGTAAATTACTTGGCATCTCATCAGATCCCGTCTGATTGGCCGAAGGCCAAGAAAGACAAATTGCGCTCTGATGCTAAGTATTACATTTGGGAAGACCCGTACCTCTTCCGCATAGGTGCTGATCAGATCATCCGAAGATGTGTCCCGGAAGAGGAATTCAACAATATCCTCTCTTTCTGCCACGACCAGGCATGCGGTGGCCATTTCTCTGGGCATAAAACCGCATCAAAAGTCCTCCAGTGCGGCTTTTACTGGCCCACACTGTTCAAAGACGCGTACAGTCACTGCAAGGCGTGCAGTCATTGCCAGACTTTGGGTAACATGAGCCATCGGGACATGATGCCTATGCAACCGATTCTCGTATGCGAAATCTTTGATGTTTCGGGGATTGATTTTATGGGCCCCTTTCCTGCTTCGGATGGCTTCGAATACATTCTGCTGGCTGTGGACTACGTGTCCAAATGGATTGAAGCCATATCGACCCGAACCTGTGATCACAAAATCGTTCTCAAATTCATTCATAGAAACATTTTCTCAAGGTTCGGGATTCCTCGTGCTATAATCTCTGATGGGGGGACCCATTTCACAAACGCTCAGTTTAGGTCACTGATGACCAAATATGGGGTGTCTCACCGAATCTCTACTCCTTACCACCCCCAAACCAATGGTCTAGCTGAGCTGTCTAATCGGGAGATCAAGAAAATCCTGCAAGTCACTGTTCGGCCTGACAGGAAGGACTGGTCATCCCGCCTTCCGGAAGCATTGTGGGCCTATAGGACCGCCCACAAAACCCAGTTAGGCATGTCTCCCTTTAGACTGGTGTACAGGAAGGCGTGTCACCTTCCTGTAGAATTGGAGCATAAAGCTTATTGGGCAGTACGGAACTGTAATCTAGATTTTTCAAAGGCTGGAACCCACAGAAAACTTCAAATCAGCGAGATCGATGAATTACGCCTAGACGCGTATGAGAGCTCGCGAATCTACAAGGAGCGGGTTAAAGCCTTCCACGACAAGCATATCTCGAGAAAAATCTTTCATCCTGGTCAGAAGGTCCTACTCTTTGATGCCCGACTTAAACTTTTCCCGGGAAAGCTGCGATCCAAGTGGGTCGGACCATATTTAGTCCGACAAGTTTTTAGAAATGGAGCTATCGAAATCAGTCCGCTCAGCCACGATTCCGAACCTTTCATCGTGAACGGTCAGAGACTCAAGCCATTCATTGATGTGACTTCTATTGATTTGGCTGAAGCATCTTATATCCTTCATTCCCCTTGAGCTTATTGCGCCCAGCCAATGGCGTAAAACTCAGCACTTAACGAGAGGCAACCCGTCTTTTTCCTAAAAATCCAAAACCTTTTTCTAACACCTTTTTGCACTTAAGGTTCACCCTTGTAGACAGCCGACCCCACCTCAGATGCTTGCATCTGGAATTAGAAATCATCCGCATTCTGTCTTAAGGAATGAACTAAGTTGAATAAAAACCCCCTAGGTTACAATGAGGACATTGCAAATCTTAGGCATGGGGGGGTATGATAGTGCAAAACTTGTAAGAAAAGGTTTCAAACAAAAAATTTACATATGCCAAAAACACCATAAAAATTAAAAAAAAATTTCGAAAGAGAATAAAAGGAGAAGGAAATTTTGTGGGAGGAGAAAAAGAAACAAAATGAAAAAGGAGCACAAAATTATGAGAAAAAAGTAGTCATTAATAAGAAACTAAGGAATTAACCTAAATTCTAGACCTCATTCAAGAAAAGAACTGAAAAGTACACCTAGAGTAGGAGCGGCCGATCAACACAAGTTGATTTAGACGAGTTCCCAGAGCGGAGAGGCGGGAAATCCCCTCGAAGATACGTAACAAAATATCATCTCCTCGGTGCTTGTCTCTTAGGATATTTACATATCCTACTGGGGGCATGTAAGCACTCTACTGGTTCAGATTCCATGGATGGCATTATCACGAAGTGTCAATTGCCAAGGTCTGGACTCGGCCACGGAACACCATGGATGGGATTATCTCAAAATCTCAATAGCCAGGGTTTCGGGGGTTGCCATGGGCGGTGCTATCTTGAAGCATCGATTGCCAGGAACCCTTGAGGATCGATGATGGGGGCAAGGAATCTGATACAGACCGTGTTGAAAAGCCAATCCTAAGCTAGAATTAAAAAGAAAAAGAGAGAGAAAACTCTCCAAAATAGAAAAATTTTCTACCTCTCTCTCTTACAAAACGCACTGCGAACTGAGCCAGGGCTAAAATCATTCCAAGCACGGGTGCTTTAACCACAAAGTCCAATAGACCTTAAGTTAGTTCTTGTAGGCCTTAAAAACCTTTGCTAAGGATTGAGGCTGAGGCTAGATAGATCTGGATCTTGATTGGTACTAGAGTACCTTTTAGGCCTATGGTCAGCATTCTAACCTAATCTGAGTTCAAAGGAAAAAGCACTTATTTAAAGCTATTAAGAACTCCATGGTCTAGAACAAAAGTTGAAACCTTAAGTTTTTTGCTAAGGGACTAGCAAAAGCTAGGCATGGGGGTATGATGAGAACCTCATCATGAGCCATAACTAGCTCATTTTGACCTAATACAAAGGATAAAAGCTCCTACATAACTCAAGGAAAGGCTTAACTCAGAGAATTCTGAGTTTAAGAAGAAAATAGAAACTCAGGGGTAAAAATGCAATTTTACCAGCACAATCTGCAAGCAGGGTAATTCAGGGTCCAAACACAGGTCAAACAAACCTAATAAGAAGGGAAGTGGGATGATCTGATCTGATAAGGGCTACAGCAACTCCAAGGAATTAAATGACAATCTGTAACCCTAAAACAAACCCACTTCAATTCACGAGGTTCGAGGCAAATAAAAAAATCGAATAAACCCTAAACAATTCCTAGAAAAATAATCTCTAGGGTTTAGAACCTTCAATTTGTCCTTAGGAACCCATTTTAACCTACATTGAGAACCATGCCCAATTAATGACTTAATTTGGGTTTTTACGTAAATTGACCGGTCAGACATGGTCTGATCTAGAAATAAAATTCACCATTAGAATCCTTAGGCCCCATTTAGTCATGCATAAAAACTTGAGCCTAAGAAGAGACCTTCTTGACCGACTTTGCATTTTGGTCCTCATTCATTACTTTTTGACCCTCAACTTTTGAAACCCTCACATTTTGACCCCTAACTCTTCTTCGTTCTTTGCATTTGGGTCCTCCCTGCAAAACCCTGAGCAGCGCCATGCTCTGGCGACCTTGCGCGAGGCATGGCGCCGCGCAGGGTGAGGGGGACCCCCTGCCAAGTCAACCAGGGGTTCCCTACGACGTCAGCCGTCGCAGGAACACCCCCCTGATCGCTGCAATCGCCCATACCGCCCGTGCGAACGCACGGACGGTATGGGTCTCCATCTCCGATGTCCTCCGGCGAGGGAGGCACGTCGTCTCCCTCCGCCCTCCTCTCTGTTTCTGCCTCTATAAAAACCCCCGACGCTTTGCCGCTCTCGGCAGCTCGGTTCTGACGGAGAAATCCCCCCCCCCTTTCCTCTCTTCCCACACCGACAGAGGCCCCCTTGCTCTGGCGGTTCCTCCTCCTCCTCGTCTCTCTGCCGCACTACCAGCAGCAGGGCTGCCTTCACCTCCTCTTCCCGCGTCGCGCCATACCCAGCGCGCGCTCTCCCGCTATCTCCTCGCCGCCGCCCTCTCTCTCTGGGCACCTTCTTCTCCGGTGACATTCGATACGACTGTCGCCCTGCTCCGGCCCCCCCTCGTCCCTCCAAGTAGGTACAATCTTTCCTCTTCCTCCCCTCTTTCTTTTCCTTACTGTAATTTGCATAACCACCCCTCGACCGCGCCTAATCGCCCTCACCTTCCCCATCTCCGGCCAAACTCCGGCGACTCGCTCCCGTCACTCCAGCACCCCACACGGCTCGTCGACCCTCACAGAACCTCCACCTCCTCACCCTGATCAACCTCCGCCCTTCCACTTCCCACCAATCGCCCTCTGCAGACCCACCGACCAAACCCATCTCCCAACCTGCAGTTTGACCTAGGGTGGCCCTTAGGCTCCGCCCCGCCACCTGCAGACCCCCTGACCACCTTCGCCATGCTACGGCGAAGGTCCTCCGTGTATCTGATTAGGCCGAGAGGCCGTTTCTCTGTGAGCAGGTACTTTGCTCGCCGCCGCCATTGCTGAGTGAAGCAGCTTCTTCGACCTGCTCCTCCAGGCGCGCCACGCCCAGGTCAGACTCCCAGGCTGCGCGGGGCATCTCCGTAAAGAAGTCCCAGGCTGCAGTTGGGGCAAAGCCTTCGCGTGGAGCCTCGATTGTGCGCTGCCTCCTCCGCGCGGGCGTCCAATTGGGGTGGGACATTTAGTCCCACCTCGGAAACTCACTGAGGCGAGCGGGCGCTTAAAGGCAAAAAGTGCCTTAAGCTGTTCGCCTCAGATCACGGGGTGAGGTCCCTCTCACCCGCTCGAGCTGGCCTCGTCCGCGACCATGCCCCGCGGACCTGGCCCGACCCGATTAGCTCGACCTGCACTCCTCACCCACCACCGCACGCCGGTGGGCCTGGACCCGGGCGCGACCCGCGTACCCGATTAACCGGTTGCTGTGGGAGAGCTTTCCTAAGAGCGAATTCTGAGAGAGAGAGAGAGAGACGCAGGGGGAGGGTAGAGTAGGTTTTGCCCTCTGATCGAACTTTGAGTGTGCAGGCACAGGTGAAGAAGAAGAAGAAGAGAAGGCAGGAAGAAGAAGAAGAAAGCCACAGAGGAAAGAAGAAAAGATGCACTGTAGCAGCAGCTACTTAAGTCATCTGATTGAGAAATCAGACGACGCTCTGAAGGCAAAGAAGGAGAAGAAAAGAGAACAGGACCGCAAGGAAGAAGAAAAAGAAAGAGACGAACAGAAAGAAGAAGAATAGAAGGAAGAAGATAAAGAAGAGAAGCAGAAGACGAAGAGAAAGAAGAACGCACTTGGCCGAGAAAAGAAAGAGCAGAAGAAGAGGAAGCAGACCGCAAGAGAAGAGAAGGAAAAAGAAGAAAGAAGACGAAAAAAAAAAGAGAAGAGAAAAGAAGATAGACGAGAAAGAAGAAGGAGAAGCCAACAAATTCTCTCTCTCTCTCTTTATTTTTGTAATAGAAATACTGTACTTCTAGAATACAACTTGCTCCCTGAGTTCGACCTCGGGAGAACTTTCATTTCCGAGTAAAAATTGTAATAATGGCAATGACTATCTGTACTACAACGTAATTTCTATAACAAAACAACAAAACCTAGTCACAACGCCGTTATCACTCTCCTTCCCCGTTCCCTTATAGCCACATGTGGGGAAGAAGGAGAGCAAGAGTGTGGGCGAAGGAGCCGTTGGCGTGAGGGAAGGAGCGAGGAGCTTGGGAGAGTGAGGGAGAGAGGGCGAGGGAAGGAGTAGGTGGTGAGAGGAGGAGACGTGCAGGAGGAGACTTGCACTAAGAGGCGCCACTGCTGCGGTTGCAGCAACTAGAGTGTGGGGAGAAGCTTCATAGGGCAAAGTCGTGCACTTATCGCGCATGCCGTAGTCACCGCTATGTCACGACCGTGATCTCGGGGTGGTAGACTGGGTGTAGGACTACCACGGGGGCCCTCCATGCCAGGAGAGTGCCATGTGTACATCTTATATCGCAGAATAAACTGCAATCAAGATCGTTCCCTTAGGAAACAAGAGGATTAAGAAATGTTGTGGATCCTTATTAGAATAACCAAATCCGAAACACCTAGTTGAGATAAATGGAAATGGGTGATTAATTACTTGCTTGTTTCTTTATATTAAATTTCATGTAAATGGCTTAACCACCACTCTACTCAGTGTTAGCTAACCATGGATTATATAACCATGTTCAGGTCAGAGAGTTGAGCAACCAAGCCACCGGCTGCCAAGGGTGATGGGCCCAGCCGAGCCCAGCCTTAGTGTTTTTCTCTTTTCTGTTACAGAGACTTTGGTAGTAGTGAGTACCTTTAGTATGTATTAGTTATTTTTGCTATAGTTCTGTTCTTTTTCTTTCTGTTTTAGTTGTGATGTCTATGTATGTTGTAATACTCTTCCGCTTGTGGCATGTAATATTTGAGACTTTTCGTACTGATTTCCATTATTGTCTCTTATTTATTTCTGCTTAGTTACATTGCATGTGTGGTTGTAGTATATTTTCTATTTTTGGTTATTTCTCATTGGACGATTGAGTCTTGGGATTAATCAAGGCGAGTCGATCTCGGGTCTTGTAGGGAGCTAGGATTGGACGTAACAAACACCAACCAATGGTGTGCAAGGTGATTGGGTGATCAGATCACCTAAGAGATCTGAAATTAAAAGCCCCAAAACAGGGCAACACGGGTTCTAATCTCAAATGATATTCAATGTCAGATTTGATGCTCATAAGAGGTTTTAGGAGATTTTAATGAGGATCTAGAGTTGTTTTGAAATGATTTCAATCACCTAATATGAACTATTTCCTCTACATTGTCTATAATATAGGGAAAAAATCATATTAGGGTCTTTAGGGATTTTGAAATATATGAATTGATTTTTATGTTTTCAGATCTTCAAAAGGGTGTTGAGGTTGATCGTCAAGTGGTTTTTCAAGGATTTGAATTTCTAGATTTAGATTTAAGTTTGATGAATTCAAGTCAAACCTGAGAAGATCTAATTGAATACATCTAAGCTGATCTAAGCCATTTAATTTGAGCCAATTGGATAACTGTTAAACTATCAGCAATTATAGCAGCACCTAACTTGCCTTTAAGCAACATTGGCTGCTGGTGAATATAGCAACAATTCAACAGCTATCAATTGCTGATCTGAAATGGCGACAACAGCTGAATTCAACTTCTGATCTGATGCAACAACAACCCTGATCATGAACAACAGCAACCATTGTTGGTTGAATTTGTGTCGAATTTGGGGATATCAATGAGCTGACATGTTCTATATTATTAAAATAGCATGTAGTAAGTATTCATTACTATTTTGATTCAAATTTGAATTTGAATAGCTTAATTATTGCTTCAACCTTCATTGTCAGCACTTTAAGTTTGAGTTAATTGTCTAACATTTAATTTAATTGTTTAATATGTAATTTGAAATGAAATTTAAGTGGGAAATCATGTTTTATTGATCAAAAGTGTGTCATGTTGGCTACTGAATGTCTTTGAATGTTTAACTCTAGTTCCAGCCATTAGAAACTCAATTTATGGCTTTAGATGCATAGTGTCAACTTCATTTAAGCCAATATTTGTGCCAACTTGTAAATACATAAAAAATTATAAAAAAATTGTAAAAAAATAAAATAAAGGATTTTTGCGTAGGATTAGATATATTTTTAGATGTTTGAAAGTTTTAAAGTATTTTGAACCCTTTAGCTTATAGAACATACCAGTAGATAGTTTAGTATACTTTAAAACTTAATAAAAGAACTTAATAATAAAAATCACGAAAAGAAATGGTATTTCCTCATCTCATGTTCTCTCTCTCTTCCCTTACCTCTATAAAATATAAACATACCTTAAAAACTCAAAAATGCACAAAAATACCTTGCATATAGTATTTATACTTGTAAATATCAATAAATTAATGAGTTATATGTAAATACTATAATATATGTAAATAATGTACATACATAACTTATATATGTATTATATATTTAAATAAATATTTAGGTTGAGTTATTGTATATATAACTTAATTATAA
The DNA here is from genome assembly GCA_037157565.1 of Thalassia testudinum. Classification (NCBI taxonomy): domain Eukaryota; kingdom Viridiplantae; phylum Streptophyta; class Magnoliopsida; order Alismatales; family Hydrocharitaceae; genus Thalassia; species Thalassia testudinum. The sequence continues at coordinate 124,122,350 of JAZHRO010000036.1, read as the reverse complement.
CATTATATAGTAATTTATAATAGATTATATGTACTTAAACTAAGATAATTATAAATAAATATGTAAACTTGTATAATAGTATCTGAGACTATGTATATGCATTTAAGTATTTATTATAAACCTAATTATACCAGTGCATTGATTTATTTATCTATTTATTATATGTAATTAAATTATTAAGTTAAAATAAAATAAATTAGTAATTTAACTTCTTATTGAGGTAACTTATATTGTATATTTGTATAAAATAATTTTAAATATTTTCAACCTATTTATAATATATTTATACTATATAATAATATTTATAACTAAATTTTGTGTATATCTAGTAATAACGTGTATATAATTGTACATAAATTAAAATAAACGACTAAAAATAAATTAAAATGTATAATAAATACCTTATCATGTAAATTTACTAATAATTTGTAGGTATCAGTGATGAACGAGGGTTGGCGTGGCGGGTCCTGCCGTATAGGTCGACGGGCTTAAGGGTGTGCAGGGGATCCTTAGGCACATGTCTCAACAACACAAAACAAGGGTTTCGCTCGTTATAGGACTTGACCATACATCTCATGACACGAGCTGACAATAGCCATGCAACACCTATATGAAAGGCACATCCCGGGGAGTACCATGTTTATTGGTCATATGTCAAGGGCTGGTAAGGTTTTGCGCGTTGTATCGAATGAAAGCACAAGCTCCACTACTTGTGCAGGCCCTTATCAATTCCTTTGAGTTTCAGCCCTGCGACTGTACTCCCCAAGCAGAGTCTTTCACGCATTCGCTAGGTCCCTGATCCGCATAGACCAAGGGCGAAGACTCATTATTTACGTCATGAACTACCAGGGTATCTAATCCTGTTCGCTCCCCATGCTTTCACACCTCAAAGTCAGTAGGGACCTAGAGAGCTGCCTTCACTTTTGGCCTTCCTTCCTGGATCTAAGGATTTCACCCCTACACATGAAATTCCACTCTCCTCTATCTCACTCAAGTTCATTGGTTTTAAGAGCATTTGTTGCGTCGGAAATTGTCGTAAAAATATTGCATTGTAGTATAGCGACGAAAATCAATGTGACATTTAAATTTATATGCCTGAAAAATCATGAGTTCTAAGGCCATTCGCAGGGAGCAATTGTAGTAAATTAATCCACTAATCACAGTAATCAAGAATAATAGCGTAGGTGAATTAAATAATCAAAATGATATTCAATATAGAGCAAAAATATATCTCAAATGTTAGGGACAAGAATATAAAAAAGAGATGACTAAAAATGGTGGTTGAAATCACCAATTTAATCCTAAAATTAAGCACTAATCTCACTCAAATTTTTCAATAGTGTTTCTCAACCACTAATCCATGTCAGCACAAGGCTTAATAAATCTATAGTGCCCAGAACCAAGGTCAAGCACAAGGATCAGACGACATAAAGTTGTCAAGCAACAGCAACACAAGGCACAAGCCTCTGAAATGCCCAAGTGTTGAGCAAGCGGGGGCACGGATTTTAAGGGGAAAAACTTACCCCTCCCTCCTCAAATTACTTTCTCTCTCTCTTTTTCAGACCTGGGTGGATAGTACTGGGTAATCGGGTAATCTATAGTGTTTTTCGTGCGTTTCGAGAATTAATGAACATCTGAAACCGTAAAAATAGACCTGCTTAATTAACTGAGGTTTTGGTCAGGATAAAATTCACCTAAACCTTCTATAAAAATATTCTATAAGGTTTGGTATGTTTGCTTTAACCATTGAAATCCCTTTTTACTTAAAACAGAGTCTTAGATAGATAGTTACCCTAATTTGGGTTTATATGCAATTTACCTAGTAAAACTTGGTCAAAACCTAAATCCGACTTCACCATGAGATTTCTCGAGTCAAAATTAGGTTTGTACCAAAATTTGGACCCAATCAGAGATTATCTTGACCTGGTTTGCATTCTAGTCCAAACATATTCTTTTTATCAAACAATGGCCCTTAACTTTTGAATTATTTACAAAAAGGTCCCTAATTTTGTCATCATCTTCACAATTAGGTCCCTCCTCCATTATCATGGAGGAACTCCTACTTCGACAACCTTCAATCAGAGATCTCTCTGATTTCTTGACGAATCTCTCCCAAAATAGAAAGGGAGATCCCTGATGAAATCCTCTCCCATTTGAGCCATGCATTGGGCTCTAAATCCTACTCAAAACCTAATGTGAACCTTTCAAAGGTTTGGGTCTCCTTGTTGCGCAAAAGCCACGTGCTTCCAAGCTTGGTTTCGAAGCTTAGAACGCCCTTTTAAGCCCTATATAAGATCCTCTGAAGGTTTGCCGATCTCCTTAGCTGAGTTTTGGCCTCAAAACCCTCTTCAAACTCCTTCCCCGGCCATCTCCAACCTAGCTACGGTGAGCTCCTCCCTCCGTCATCCTATGGTCTCCCAACGGTCAAATTGTGAGTGCCACATTCTTCCCTGACTTCTTCTGCCCCTCGACGACCAAATTAGGGTCTCTCAAATCACCTTCTTTCTGGCCACTCCTCCACCAGAGAACTTCTCTTCCACAGCGTCGGGGAGCCACAACCGGTGACAATCCTACCTCCTTCGTCACCTTAGAGTAGGTAGTTAGGTTCTTTTAGAGTTCTAGGTTAGTTTCCACTATTCAAAACCCAAAAATTTCCCTCGACTCACATGCTCACCGTCATCTCTCCCATCTCTGGCCACTTCTCCGGCGAGGTCCTCCGCAAGCTCCATACCTCCAAAAGCCTCACCAATGCTCCCAAAAGCTTCTCTACTTCACACTCATCAAAACCCCTCACCTATTCCACCCTTTCACCCACTCACAATCGCCACCGAACAAACCCACCTTCACGCTTCCTTTCCATCACTGATCGACCACTCCACACACTACCACACTCCATAGACACCGCCATCACATTCCATGACATACGATGATCCTCCTGAGCCTTTTAACAAGGGATTTTAGCCTGTATTTTGGATTTCAGGTAGTCTATTGGAGCTCCGCCGCTGTGCCTTATCTCCGACATTGTTCTTTGAGATCTAGGTCGTGCACGCCCCAGGTGACATCCCTAGGCTACATGGAAACACCCTAGGACCACTCCCAGGTGATCAGTTGGAGACCACACCACCTGTTGCCACTCCAATTGAGAATACCTTTACTACAGCAGTGCACGTGAAAAAGGGGACTGAAGAAAGTCCCACATCGTGGGATTTGGAGGCTTTGAAGACAAATAAATTGAATTTTTGATATGCCCTTATCACCTCAAAACATCAGGGTGAGGTCCTGCTCACCACGCACACACCCGAACCGCTTAACCTAAACCTTCACTCCTCGGCTGCAATTCACACTCATAGCCTGGACCTGGGTACACATATCCGAATACCCGATTACCTGGCTATCTGAGAGAAGAGGAAAGGAGGAAAGGAGAGAGAGAGCGGGGAAGGGTGGGTTTTGCTTCAGAGAAGAAAGCCCCAACACTTAGCTGTGAGAGCTTGAAAGAAGAAGAGAAGAAAGAGAGGAGCTGAGAAGAAAGGAAGAGAAAGAGAGGCCTTAAGGAAGGCTTGCTGAAGGCTGTTGTGAAGGTAGAAAAAGAAGGAGAGAAGAAGAACAGAAAGAAGTGGTAAGGAAAAGAAGAGAAGAAGAAGGAAGAAGAGAAGAAGAAAATCAGAGTACTGTAGCAAAGCTTCATTTAAGTTGTCTGATTTGAAAGTTAAATGTCTGATTACCGTTGGATGATTTGGTTTATTTGAGATATTTTTGATGCATATCTAGAGGGCTTAGTTGGTGATTTAAATCACCACTTTTGGCTTTTCTATTCTTTTTATCCCAAAATACATTGAGCTTCATTGAGTACTTAATGTGACGGGTTAATATTCATTGAAATATCTTTATGATGCTTCATTTATTGTGATTAGCATGTGAATTCCATATTTGCTTCCTACGTTCGATCTCAGACTTCATTTCTTGATTCTGAGTTATAAATTTTATTTGTTGACAAGCGATTTCGACCATACTGAAATGCAACGATTTTTAAAACATCAATTTTGCGCATTAAACATTTTGGCACCATTGCCGAGGAGCAATGCGTAATTCACCGCTATTCTTATTTCTATCTGATTAGATATTAACACTAAATTGCCTATGTTTGTTTCTTGTGATTTTGAGAGGTACATCACAAGACGATCTGCTGCACAAAACAACCACTCCTAGGGCGGGTAATCTCTCTGCTTCCCTAATCTCCTAATCCTTGGGAAGATAAAAAAGGAAACAAATCAATTGGGAACTACCTGCCTTATTTTCATAGTAAATCATCATTTAAAAGGCAAGTTTTCCTGATTTGCAAAAAATTCACATCTGATTGAAGATTGAGATGATTCTAATTAGAAATTCCCTACCTTAAGCTCCTGTGCCATTAGGGATTAGGCTTAATTTCAAAATTTTCTTGGACTACGCACTTCTTGTTTGAAGTTTGAGAAGAACATTTTAAGATTTAATTGGACTTGAAATAGAGCCAACTAGGGTTTCTACTCTAGGGTTTTGAAGTGTTAGTACACATTTGCTTGCATTAAAGAAAATAAACCCTCTCGCATTTGTGTGCTACCCAATCCCCTGTTTGAAAAGTTCTAATCAAGAAGAACCCTAAAAATCAAGTTCTAAGTTCACTTGAACCCTAAAATCTTTGACCTAATAACCTAAGAGTCATTCAGGGTGATTTTTGGGTCTTGACATAGGTTTCATTCTACCATCTTTAGGGAAGGTTAGGTGAAGTTGGTCTACTTTGTGGGCCAACCATCCTCCAAATTAGGTCACAAGTCAGATCAACTTCTAGTCAAGTGAAATCCAAGGCACAAATTAGGAATAAAATTGGTAGACTTAAGGTCTTAAGTTCGTACATTCCAGTCTACTTGGAACCGCAGTGACAAGGAAGGTCGGGTGAGGGAAATCTTGTAACTCGTGAGGACGCTCTACTGTGTAGGGGTCTTTGCGAGGCTCTCCCTTCCTGGCTACTTAAGTATTTCTCGGGTGTGCGAATTTCTGATTCAGAGGTATCATTCACCTCAAAACTACCTTATCATCCAAAAATCTTTGGGTGCCTTGATTGGGTCCAAATAACATCCAGTCCCTCACCTTTTCGATAGAGCACATACACAGGAAGTTCACTAGGTTTTTAACTTAAGAGACCTCACTAGATCTTCTTGGGAATTTCTTTTAGATCTGATCAACTTCAATCTAACTTGAGTTTGATTCCACATCATGATTCCACCACCTGATTTGAAAATGCAGCTTGACAATTTAGGAAAACTGTTTAGGAAACCTGAGTCCCAAATGAGCATGAAAGAGAAGATGATTGATGTTGCTCTTAAACACCATGATGATTATTCCAGGACCTCAAATCCAGTTAGTAGGATTCAAGTTAATATACCAGAAACAACAACCCACATTATGAACCGTGCTAGATTGCTATTTACACAAATGATACATGGTTCAACCCGGGATGATCTTTTAACTAAATACAGTGAATTATTGAGACTACACAATACTGAGTATTTACATGGTTTGTCCAATCCACACCTTTGGATGATGTACCAAGGTCTCATGGAAAAACGTGGGCATATGTTGAACACATTACAACAAACCATTGATCAAAATTACCCGTACATCCCTTTAGAAATTGATGAGACACCATGGAACAACATTGAGGATTAATACGATTTCCTAGAGCCCGGTGAAGAGAATCAAGGTTGTTGTGGACCCCCAACCCAAATAGAATCTGATTCAAATTATGTGCAGATTGATACGCCTGATCTTGAGATGGGTTGGGACAATCCAATTGTAGGTGTTCCCGATTTTGAGCCAGCCCTAGAAAATCAAGAGCCTGGTTCACCAAGCTTCGAATTCCCAAACACCTGTAATGATGAACTTAAAATAGAACCTCTCGAGAATGTAAATCCCAAGCCTTCTCCTGTCAAGGTAATTCTCGAGAATGATTCTGACATCCCTGTAGAGCCCAACCTAGATTCTAGTGATCCAATCTTACCCTTAACCTAGAATCTAGATTCGAGCCTATTTGGGAGAATCATGAGGCCCAAATGATGAAAGTTAGATTTTGAATTTGAATTATGATTCAGGGCCTGTATTTGATGATCACACCCTTTTAGACTCCTCCGAAATGCAGATCGATTTTTCAAAAGTTACGCCTATTTATGATACAGAAATCGAGGAGTTTGATAAGTTGGGAATTGATTGGGTCTACCCTAAGAGCCAAGAACCTGAGCCCATGACTAATCAGGACACTTTTTTAAGCTCAGAATCTAAAACTAGGTTAGATCCAAGTCAGGCTGTTGATTCTACTTATCTTGATTCTTTCTATGGTGGAACCTCTGATCTGGAATCAAGTTTAGAACATGATCTTCGCAAGTTCTTCGATGATTTTGAATCTTACTCTGATTTCAGAGAACTGTTGTTTCCTAATGACTTCAAACCGATTTACGACCTCAGCGACTATACCCTGTCCTTTGATTCTGACACTAAGGTCAATGATTTAAAATAAATTGCCTCTTCTACACCACATACAGAACCTTCTCGAATCCGAACCCAACCTCAACCCGCAACCAGAATCAACTTCTACTCTGACTCTCCTCTCGATGATCTGGTAGCACATGATTCCCCTCCATCTTTTGATCGGGTTTCGGACATCGATCAGACTACTAATCACATCCCATCTATTTCTGATCACTCTCGTAGGGATCTCACATCTTCCATAGATCCATTTTCATTTGAGGATCCCTACTCTGACCAAGCTAATCGTAATCAACCAAACCCGTGATTTTCACTGCCATATTTGTTTGAGCCTCAAAACACTTGGTGGGCACCGCATCTACTGATTCACATCCATCAACCCACCAGATTGATTAAATTTGGGCTGCATCATCAGCTTGTTGATCTGAACAAAACCTGGTTGGACCAACCAGGCTATTGTTCAAGGTGCTTATTCTACAAAACTCTACTGATTTGACCAACCCTCCATGACCATTTTCTGCTCAGCTGAAGGCATCAAATTTAGCGCTTAACGGGAGGCAACCCATCATTCAAAAAACTCGAGGTCTTTCTGATTATCTTTTTGAGCTTCACGTCTACTGCACTCTGAGTTTAGTTTTAGAATAGCTTACTCCACCTTTGGTATACATACCAGAGCTTGAAATCGTTTGCAACAATCATCCCGACCCGTTCACCCACCTATTGACCCTGTTATAATCCTTAAACCTAAACTGATTTCATACCCTCCGATTTACAATGAGAACATTACAAAACTTAGGCATAGGGGGGTGTTAAAGTGCAAACACATAAAAATTCAAGTTTCTAAAGAGTTCTCACAAAAAAAAATACTCATTCAATAAACCAAAAAAATAAAATTCAAAAAGAACAAATATTAAAGAAAAGGAGGAAATTTTGAGAGCTTAAATTGCATATCATTCTTAAGGAGGAAGAGAAGAGGTGTTTTAAATGTCAAAAAGGAGCTACAATTTGAAATAAAAAAAATGATAGTCATTAGTAAATGATTAGGGAATCTACTTAAGTTCTAGACCAAATTAAAAGAAAGAAATTGAGTCTTGAAAGAACAGAGAGACAAAGATATTAGTATGAGTGCTGATCTTAGGCCTCTTGGGCTTGTTTTAGGGCTTAAAATTTCAACTATCCGTTAAGATCTGGATAATCCTCAAGAGGTTGAGGAAAATGCGAAGCTTATGTATTAGGTCTAAGGCTTAGGGAGTATTCGGCCTCATTAACTGACCTCTGGTTTGCGAGACTCGGTAACCTAACTACCCTAATCCACACACAAGTCTAGTTTAGTACGTTTAATAATCAAAATCACACAAAAGCGTTTACTCTGTTCTGAAAAAAAAAGCTACCTAGATTAGGAGCAGCTTATCAACACAAGTTGATTTGGACAAGTTCCCGGTACGAAGAGGTGGGAAATTCCCCTCGAAGATGAGCACTAACATACCGTCTCCTCGGTGCTTGTCTCCTAGGATATCCAAATATCATACCAGGGGCATGTAAGCACCTTATACTGATTCAGGTGCCATGGGTGAGATTATCCCAAAATGTCGATCGCCAGGGCCTGAATTTAGCTACAGAACGCCATGGGTGGCACTATCCCGAAGTGTTTAAAGCTAGGGCTCTGGGGGTTGCCATAGGCAGTGCTATCTCAAAGCATCGATTGCTAGGGACCCTGCAAGGATTGATGGTGGGAGCTAGGAATCGGATACAGACTGTGTTTTTGAGCCAATCTAAAGCTAGAAATAAAGAAAAGAAAAAGAGAGAGAAAACTCTCCAAAAATGCAAAAATTCTTCTATCCCTCTCTATTACAAAAATGCACTGCAAACTGAACCTGGACTAACCATGTTACAAGCACGAGTGCTTTAACTGTTGGGTCCAACGAATCACAGGATAGTTTTTGTGGGCCTTAAAAACCTTCGTGGCAGACTGAAGCTAAAGCTGGTTAGGTCTGGACCTTGGTTAGTACGTGAATACCTCTAGGCCTATTATTAGCACTCTGGCCTAATTTCTAAAAAGAAGAAAGAATCAGGACTTTGAGAATCAAAGCATGGTTTAAAATTCAAGTTCATTTCATATGATTTTGCCAAGGGACTGGCAAAAGTTAGGCATGGGGGTATGATGATAATGTCACTATCAGCCATATCTAGCTTTAATTAGTCATAATCAACAGATAAATGCTCCTACATAAATGCTAAAGATCCATAATCCATTGCATATCCATCCTGAGAGATAAACATGAAAATAGGGGTAAAAATACAGTTTTAACAGAATATCCTAAATGCAAAGCAATCACAGGGTTTCCCAGGGGTTAATTAAAGGTCAAATGATCATAAATGTCTAATAAGAGAGTCCATATAGAATGAAATGGGTTTTCGCGGGTTTCGAGAATTAACAGACATTTAAAACCCTAAAAATTGACCCACTTAATTAACTGAGGTTTTGGTCAAGATAAAATTCACCTAAACCTTCTAAAAATCATATAAAAATATTCTATAAGGTTTGGTATGCTTTCTTTGACCATTGAAACCCATTTTGACCTAAAACAGAGTCTTAGACAAATAGTTGTCCTAATTTAGGTTTTTACATAATTTGCCAAACCAAAATTAGTCAAAACCTAAATCCGACTTTACCATCAGATTCCTTGGGTCCAAATTAGGTTTGTACCAAAATTTGGGCCCAATCAGAGATCATCTTGACCTAGTTTGCTTTTCAGTCCAAACACTCTTTTTATCGCACAATGGCCCTTAACTTTTTGAATTATTTACAAAAAGGCCCATACTTTCGTCATCATATTCAAAAATAGGTCCCTCCACCATTATTGCAGAAGAACTCCTACTCCGACGAACTTCAATCAGAGATTTCTCCCCGATTTCTTGACGAATCTCTTCCAAAATAGAAAAGGAGATCCCTGATGAAATCCTCTTCCATTTGAGCCACGCATTGGACTCTAAATCCTACTCAAAACCTAATGTAAACCTTTTAAAGGTTCGGATCTCCTTGTCGCGAAAATACCATGTGCTTCCAAGCTTGGTTTCCAAGCTTGGAGTGCCCTTTTGAGCCCTATATAAGATCCTCTGAAGCTTCACCAATCCCCTTAGCTAAGTTTTGGCCTTAAAATCCTCTTCAAACTCCTTCCCTAACCATCTCCAACCTAGCTCTAGCAAGCTCCTCCCTCCGTCGTCCTATGGTCTCCCAATGGTCAAATTGGGAGTGCTAATTCTTCCGCAACTTCTTCCGCCCCTCGACGACCAAATTAGGGGCTCTCAAGTCACCTTCTTCCTCGTCGCTCCTCCACCGAAGAACTTCTTTTCCACAACATCGGCAAGCCACAACTGGTGCCAATCCTACCTCCTTCGTCACCTTAGAGTAGGTAGTTAGGTTCTTTTAGAGTTCTAGGTTAGTTTCCACTATTCAAAACCCAAAAATTTCCCTCGATGCACACGCTCACCGTCACCTCTCCCATCTCCAGCCATTTCTCTGACATGGTCCTCCACATGCTCCACACCTCCAAAAGCCTCACCGACGCTCCCAAAAGCTCCGCTACATCACACTCATCAAAACCCCTCACCTATTCCACCCTTTCACCCACTCACAACAGCCACCGAACAAACCCACCTTCACGCTTCCTTTCCGTCACCAACCGACCACTCCACGGACTGCCACACCCCACAGACACTGCCATCACATTCCACAACATACGGCGATCCTCCTGAGCCTTTTAACAAGGGCTTTTAGCCCGTATTTTGGATTTCAGGTAGTCTATCAGAGCTCTGCTGCCGTGCCTTATCTCCAACATTGTTCTTCGAGCTCCCAGTCATGCACGCCCCAAGTGACATCCCCAGGCTACATAGAAACACCCTAGGACCACTCCCAGGTGGTCCATTGGAGACCACACCACCTGCTGCCAGTCCAATTGAGGATACCTTCACTACAACAGCGCACGCGAAGAAGGGGACTGAAGAAAGTCCCACATGGTGGGATTTGGAGGCTCCGAAGATGAATAAATTGAATTTTTGATATGCCCTTATCACCTCAGTACACCGGGGTGAGGTCTCGCTCACCACACACACCCGACCCACTTAACCTAAGCCTTCACTCCTCGGCTGCGATTCACGCCCATAGCCCTAGAACCAGGTATGCATATCCGAATACCCGATTACCCGGCTATCTGAGATAAGAGGAAAGGAGGAAAGGAAAGAGAGAGTAGGGGAGGGTGGGTTTTTCTTTAGAGAAGAAAGCCCCAACACTTAGCTGTGAGAGCTTGAAAGAAGAAAAGAAGAAAGAAAGGAGCTGAGAAGAAAGGAAGAGAGAGAGCGGCCTTAAGGAAGGCTTGCTGAAGGTTGTCGTGAAGGCAGAAAAGGAAGGAGAGAAGAACAAAAAGAAGTGCTCAGGAAAAGATGAGAAGAAGAAAATCAAAGTACTGTAGCAAAGCTTCATTTAAGTAGTCTGATTTGAAAATCAGACGTTTGATTAAAGTTGGATGATTCGATTTATTTGAGATATTTGTGATGCATATCTAGAGGGCTTAGTTGGTGATTTAAATCACCACTTTTGACTTTTCTATTCTTTTTATCCCAAAATACATTGAGCTTCATTGAATACTTAATGTGACAGGTTAATATTCATTGAAATATCTTTATGTTGCTTCATTTATTATGCTCATTTATTATGATTAGCACATGAATTCCATATTTGCTTCCTGTGTTCGACCTCGGACTTTATTTCTTGCTTCTAAGTTATAAATTTTACTTGTTGACAAGAGATTTTGACAATACTACAATGCAACGATTACGCACGTTAAACAGGAAAGCGAGGTGATAGGGTGGTCGATCCTAGAAGCTAAGGGGCTAGAAGTGTTCTAGAGGAGAGAGGGTTCAGAGTGACTTAGGGAGTGAGAGGAGAGCGAAGGCATCCAACGTTGATATATCGGATGAGGAGAAGACGACAGAGTACGGTGAGACGATGGCAAGGAAGGAGAGGTCGAGGACGGCCGGACTCTAGCTGGTTTCAATCATAGAGAAGAGAAGAAGATAAGATGGTCAATTTGACCATTCACCAGCAAGATGAGGTGGTCAGAGAAGGCTCGCCAAAGTTGAAGATGCGGTGGCCGGAGAAGGAGGAGAGAAAGGTTTCTCGACCGATTCTTGCTGAGGAGAATGTTAGGATCTTGGGGCCTTTATATAGAGCTCAAATTCGAGCTCTAAATCAAGGAACAAGCTTGATTGGTTTGTGATTTTGGAAAAAAAAAATACCTCAAATTCCTCAAGGTCACCTGAGCTCTAGGATCTTATTTGGGATCCTTGAGGTAGTTCAATGGATTGGGCAACTTCTCTAAATCAATCCCTCCAAGTTTGGAGGGATTTGGTCAAGAATCTAGAGAGAAATCCATGATTTAATGATCACAAGTTTGATTTGAGGTGTTGTTCACACCTTCAATTGCATAAGGGACCCATTTGCAAAGATGAAGAGAAAGTTAGGGGGCCATTTGTAGTAAACTTGAAACGTAGGGGTTTAAGTGAGAGAAATAGAGTTTTCAAGAGCTAAAATGCAAACTAGGTCAAGATGGACTTTGATTGAGCCCAAATTTTGATATTAACCTAATTTGGACCCAAGGAATCTAATGATGAACTTGGATTTTAGTTTTGAGCATGTTTGAATGGGAAAATTGCACAAAAGCCTAAATTAGAGAAAATTCTCATCTAAAACTCTATTTTTGGTCAACATGAGTTCAGATGGTCAAACCAAAGATATCAAACCTCTTAAAATATTTTTATATGAATTTTAGGAGGTTTAGATTAATTTTATCCTGATCATAACCTTTTCAATTTAAGTGGGGTTGATAATTAGGGTTTTCAATCCTATTTTGGTCCTTGAAATGAGTGAAACCCTGATTCAGTCGATATGAACCCACTTTTTAGTCTTTTATGATCAATTGACCTTTAATTAACCCTTGAGTGATCATGTGGTTTATTCTACATTTGTGATGTGCTGTTAAAACAACAAAATTAACCTTATTTCTTTATTTTCTTCTCAAATCTGAACATTGCGGAGTTGTGACCCTCAGTTGATTGAGTAGGAGCATTTACCATTTGCACTTGACTAATTATGGCTAGTTAGGGCCCATGATGGTGTTACCATTAGCATTCCACCACTTTTTGGAGACTTTCACTTGCATAAGACCCAATGAATCGCCTACGTGCCCTTGGTGCCTAGTCATTTCGAAGAACACTTACCCCCCCGTCTTACCGCAGCTGTTGGCATGGAGTTAACCGAGGCTTCTTCCTCGAGTCCTGTCATGATCACGTACTCAACAAAATAGCTTGACAAGCAGCATTGCCCTTCTTCACTCACGCAAGATTGCTAGATCAGGCTTACGCCCATTGTCCAAGATTCCCTACTGCTGCCCCCCAAGGGAGTCTGGGTCGTGTCTCAGTCCCAGTGTGCTTGATCATATGAAAATACTAGGTAAGCATCATTGGCTTAGTCAACCTTTACCTAACCAACTACCTAATACCACGTGGGCTCATCAAACAACACTTTGTTAGCTTTCTTTAAGATTGGCTCGAACTATTCGGTAGATTCTCATGCCTTACACACCCATTCACCACTTTGTTCTCAACTATGGACAACAAATAAAGGTCAAAAAGCACCCTGGGAGGATGCCCACGTACTGCCACGCAGCTCTGCTGGATGAGGTGATCTCTCTCCTTGAAAACAACATTCGACTTGCATTTGTGAATCATCTAGCGGGCGTTCCTTCTAAGCTAGGTTCAAACTTAGATTTTGACCATTGGGCCCTGAATTAAGTGGTAGAACTTGGTGAACCAGGAAAATGTAGTAAAAAGAGTGAGAGGTTTGTTTCGAAACCCAATGCATATATAAAGGCCTAAAATTTCCCTTTGTGTGCCCGATCGAGGAAGGGAATTCATTCATCCTGGTCATCCCCTCCGCTCCGCATCCAAATCTGTGAACCTGCTTGAGAAGGAAAGACAAATCTGTATCAAATGAAGTCTATGCCCATATCTATTAGATTATTTATTGGGATTCTATTTTTGTAAGAATTATTTTTGGTAGGCATAAAAGATCCATATATAAATCTCGAATTCCTAGCTGTGCTAATTATTCATTGTATATGATGAAGATCCTACTCAAATTCTTATTTCATCCTTTTGTTTGATTCTCAATCCAAGATCTGATAAGGGCCTTCTTTCATCTTACCTTACACAGGGATTCTTGAAAGTTCATGACAGATTTATTCAAAATCTTTGATACTCAAAGAAATGTAACAAATCCATTGGATTAGGAAAAGAAAGATTAGTCCCTTCCGTGTCATTTTTGGGTTCTTCCATCTTTGAATGATTCTCTAGATAAAAAAGATTAACTATTACCAATGGATCCAATGACTATTCATAATTTATTATGGATATGGAATCCATTCTGTATGATTCAAAATTGGAGTGTGATGGTCAAACTTCGTTTCAAACGATGTGGTAGAAAGCAGTGTGCGACTTGAAGAAATCACCATATGTGGATTCTTTCTGATATCCATCATTTTCTATAGAAATGAAAATGCTCTTGGCTTGACATAGTTTGTTTTGTCTCGTAGTACCTGAATTGGTTTTGGATTGTCAGTCAATAGTACATGATGGAGCTCGAGCAAAAAGTCCTGACTTCTTGGATCTAGAGGGAGGATCTAGGGTTAGTGAAAATCAATAAGTTGGAACCACTTTGTAAATATATTTACTAGATATAATAGAGAAATCGAAAAATGAAAATTCTAACCAATTGGAAAAAGTATAATTTGTCTGAAGCAAAATGAGTCAAGCTTTTTCGATCCAAAGTGTATCATAAGGTAAGGTAATCTCCATCCTTCCTAAGCAAAAAGGCATGTTGCTGACATTTTGAAAGGAGTGAAGATCACCAAGGTCATGTGTAAACCTAAGGATTCTACAAAGCAAGGATCAAAGGTTCTGGAATAAGGAAAGGCTCTTTTCCGTTGTCTTACCAATTGGATAAGAATTAAGAATCCAAATTGATTTGAGATGAGACAAAAAAAGAGGTTAGAGATCACTCAATAAATGTCTATGGATTTCCCTTTCAGAATTATACAACTTGAGTTCTGAGTATGAATGAGATTTCTTTTCTCTGTATGTAAGAAAAACAAAAGATGAAAATCCTAGTCTAATTCATGATTGAATGGACTCATTCATTTGCCAGATGCTCCAAAAGCATATATAAAGGAAAAAGTTGGCCTAGGAAGTTCTGACATCAGAGGGGCCAGGGAGATTCGCCCGGTGGATTCAACAGGTTAGCATGCATGTTCGGTTTGGATTCAGGTAAGATGTAAGGATAGTGACATTCAACAGTTCTATTGCTAGTGTTGATATTGTGAGTTAATGAGTGAGGGTCCTGGGCACACGGGCACATAGGAATAGGCTGATTCCGGGTAGGTTAGTCCAAGGTATGCCCCAAACAAGCACTAGAACAAGCGATTAGTTAGTTAGATGGGTCAATGTTTGAATGCTTGGATCATCAGAAAACTCTCTTTTAAGCCAACCTTAGGACGGGACCTATTCAATACCCAACCTACCCCGGGAAGGAAGGAAAGGGTGCAAAGCTATGAGTCTACGGAAGGGGAAGAAGCTCCACAAGACTCCTTTACATCAGATCCAACTAGCTGCTCCGCGAAGAAGGGAGATTGATGGAAACAGTTGAATGGATAATACTGTTCGTTTATCCCAGACTCGGGTTGTTCACACCGATGAGATAAGGCCACTGGGGATGTATTGGTAAATGGTGATATGCATGGTTGACCCGTATAGGTAATAACAGGTCAACAGATTCAACTGGATAGGCTTCGGAGTCGGATGCTGCCAAGTAGGTTGTTTCCATTCCAAAGTTCATAGGTTCGGTAGGGGAGTGAGTTCAAGATCAAGATTGGGTTCCAACCTCTTCTCCAGGGGCAGGGGAGTGAGTTTAAGATCAAGATTGGGTTCCAAAGAGTCTCAGTCCGAGTCTGAGCTATTGAAATTGGAATAGGTTCGGTAGCAAATCTTGAAATCTTGGCGATCTTCTCTATCTAATGAATGAGGAGTCAATTTTGAAATCATTCGCCTTACAGCCACCCCTCGAGTATAGGAATCCATAGGAATCCTACAAGGGTAGATGAATAGAAACCTCTGGGAAAATGTCCACCTATCACTTAGCAGATAAAGTGCATTACATGGAAATGGTTTGATATAGTGAGTAATAGGCTTTGTCTCCCTTCAAGAATTCTTGTTTCAACAATTCATCATATTATTTTGATCTCAGATTTCCATTCTTCCATGTTTCAGCAGTAGCATATTTTTCCATGGAGCTAAGGTCCGTGGAACAATATGGAAGAAACAAGTGTTTCCACGACTCTACCACCTAGTCCATTTCCACTTCATCTCTTTTTCATGACCACATCTCTTTCTAAGGAATGGGAAATCTTTCTTGAATCCAATCTTGAATCAAATGTTGCATTTCCACCAAGAAAAGCCATCTCTTCCTCAACAACGTTTTTGTCATTTGATCCAATAGCATTCCGTTAGATAGGAATAGATTTGATAAATATAGATAACTCTCGGATAGAATTTTCAAATGGAAAGGCCCGTGATTATATAATGATAAGGAACTATAGGCTCAAAACCATCTTCTCTGGTGAGGAATAAAGCATTCAATTTTTGGTGCATTCTTGTCGAAGTAGGATTTAAGTATATCCTCATCATCATGTTCATAAGCCATTCTTTCTTGCATCTTCTTTGTGACCCAGGCCAACTAGGATTCGGCTTCATCTAGATGATGTGTATCATCATGTATCATCTTCGTTTCATCATTGCCTATCATCTCTATGTTGCAGTCAGTCATAAGCTCCTTTAACGTCTCTTCATCAAAGAATTTTGCACGACGTGAAAATGCAGAAGCAAGGGGCTGATCTTGGAGGAATAGGGAAAAGAATGGATCCACAAGGTCCCAAATGCATCAGCTTCTTCCAAAAACAAAAAAGCCTTCTTCTTTGGAACATCTCTCTCGTCTCTGGTTCTGCATGGTTCTACCCTCCTGAAAGAACTTATCTAAATCGGAAAATCCGAGCCTTTCGATTCAATCTACTTGATTGCCATAGGGGTGCCATATTCTCGGAGCCCAACAAACTATGTGATTTCAGAAATGCTCCTCTGTCTGTTACGGGGTACCCTTCATTTTTTGCAATTCTTGGGTGAGATCTAGGAGTAATATACATGTATCTTATATCTAAACATTAATGAATGCGTGATGAATCTATATAAGATGACTCTTGCCCCAATGCATATATTAGTTTAGTCCCTGTCCCATTTTCTTTCTTCCCGTATGTCCGTCGTAGTTGCTATGTGCTATCATGTACGTACCCAACTTTATTTTGGGACAAGCATTGAGATCGTACAAGCAATTGTTCTTGCCAATCACTCGATCTCTTAGGCATGGGACGTCCCATTCTCATATAGTCCAAAACAACCAAAGTCCGCCTTCTCGTCCATACTCGGATTCGTTCTTTTGTTAGTCAACCCTTTCGAACACTATATAGAATATCAGGAACAACATAGGAACTATAGACTTCCTTCCCTCCTTCCTTTCTGATACCAGAACAAACCAGCGAGTGAGTGATCACCAGGTGGGGAGCACAAACGTACGAGGCTTCACTAATTGAGAACAAAGAAAGCGGGGCCATCTATTGGTGGTTTAGTAGTGAGGTATGTATGTTAGTAGTTAGGTGTCTAGTAGTAGGTGTGTAGTTGTTAAATAGGAATATAAGTAGTAGGTAGAGGGAATCGACGACCTCCTTCCATATTGCACGATATAGTTGTTTCCTACTATTCCTAGAAGGAAAGAAAGAAATCCATCCACTCTACCATACTCCCCTCTCGCTATTGTCCATTTCAAATAGAGGAGAAAGGGAAGCATCCAGTCAGAGAGATGGTACTTGTAAATGGCCCAAGGCTCCGAAGGTTCAAACACAGCTTCTGCTCTGCGAACAAAATGTTTGGCTTGTCCTGCTTGTATCAGGTCCTACTACTGATGGATGAACTGTTTGCTCAATACTGACATTTGGAAGATGACCATCCCAATCAAGTTAGCTTTCCTTTAACCAACTACCCTTCAATCAAAGATAGTTTTCTACGAGCCAGAGAGTCTCGATTGTCATTTGCTGTAGCGCTATGACCTATCAACTCATAATAGGTCTTCTTTCGATAGATATCATATGAAGGTGGAGAGGGCAGTCCAGCTCCTTCAGACCCTTCCCTATTCCATTCAACCGTCAGGTATAGTTGGACCGATTGATCTTAGCACTACTAGTTGCTTATTGGCATCCACAAATGAACATGATTGGTTGACTCCCGAGTCATTGACTACTAATCTTTGGATTGCCAAAGATGAGGAGGTGTACTATTGTTGTTGTACGGTCTTTGTCTGCCCGTTCACTCGGTTATTATGCTTAGTCTGAGGGATGGGAATGGCATAGTCTGTCAGCCCTTCTTCGTCAATAGCTAGACTTGGATCTTTGTAAGCAACTGGAACTATGAAAAGGAAATGTAAATTGGCCCTCATGCATTCTAGGGTGAACCCTGGTAAAGGCTATAGTCCATTTTCTTTTGTCCAAACTCAAATGTTGAGAGTTGGCCTCCAATCAAACCACTCCGCCTAAAGAGTCCTCTTCCTATCTAGACACTCACTATTCTTCATAGGAGGGTTGGTAGGTTTTTGACTTTCTTCTTCTCGCTTTCATCCAATCGCTTGATAGGACTTCTCGTAACTCGAAAAGGTTGGTTCTTCCCCTACAAGTCCTACCCTTGCTGGCCAGACTATACATCCAAGAGATAGTACAACTCCATGGGGTACTGAAGGAAATGATAACGGATAAAGACCCTCCTCAAGGTTCTGGACCAACTTGCAATGGGCTATGGGGACCGAGTGGAATATAAGTACAGCCTACCATCCCCAGACTAACAGGCAGATTAAAATGGCTATATAGACACTAGAAGATCTGCTTAGATCTTGTGTCCTGGAATGGAAGGGAGGATGAAGACTAGCCGTTAATAGAGTTTACCTACAATAATAGCTACCAGGCCAACATAAACATGGCACCTTTTGAAGCGTTATATGGATGCAAGTGTACGTCCCCACTTTGTTGGGTTGAAGTAGGAGAAGGACCGCTACGGGGACACAGACAACGGCAGTCATAGCGGAAGTCTGAGGGAAGTTGAAAGCCACCCAAGATAGAGAAAAGAGTTACAGTGACAATCGAAGAAGGAACCTCTCATTCCAGGATGGAGAACACATGTTTATGAAAGTATCACCAATGAAAGGTCAGGTTTGGAGTACCAAGTCAGCTTAAACCTCGCTACATTGGACCCTTTGAGATACTACAACGAGTGGTGTCGGTAGCTTATCGACTTGCCCTACCACCTCAATTGACAGAAATCCATGATGTGTTTCACGTCTCCAACCTGAGGAACTATATCCCAGATGAAAGTCATGAAATCCAATATGAAGATCTACCCCTTCAACCAAATCCATCAAAGAAATCAAAAAGAAGAATATCAAAGAAGAAAACCAGGATGAAAAGTGTCCATTGTCTAAGTCCTTAATAAATACGCTTAAAGAAAACACCCATGAGTGATGCTCTTAGGGGGGTAGAATCATATATGTGTTGGGGTAAAAGTAATACCGCTTGGGGTCATGGTCACTGAAGATCAGCTCCATATCTCATTCATTCATGTTGAGATATAGGATACGCATATATGACTCCAGTTTCAAGGATGAGTGAATGGGCTTTAAATAGGTCACATCAAAGGTTGACTCAGGGGATGGTCCCAAATGACTATCATAAGGGGGAGAAGTGGAAATGATTTGTGCCTCGTCATGGCGAGATGGGGGAGGTTGCGAGATGCTAGGTTAGATGACGGGTGGCAAGACTCCCTCCCCTCCCTCGACCGACTTCCTTAACAAAGATCATTGACGCTCGGTCCTTCACTCGCAGTGGCGAGGCGAGAGGCACCACCACCAGGGAAGTCACATATGCATAGGCCACCACACATTCTCTACATAAGTACAGACCCAAAGCCCTCCTAGTGTGAAGCATCACTGTATACCAGGTATCGACTCGCTGTATCTAGGATACTCAATATTAGAGCTATGGTGAATCTCTTCTTTCCATATTGGAGCAGCTGTGGTTCTTCTTAAGTAATGGAAAGTATAGCTCTTGTCTTCTCACATTTCTCTACTCATACTTGCTTGCTTGACATCTTTCTGTGTCAATCATTTGGTGAGTGTGCAATTCTTGAGAAGGATTTAAGAGAGAAAGATTATGACCAAGGCAACCCACTTCAGCATGGCTTTAATAGGGTTTACTGCCATGCCCTTGCCTAACACCACTGACCCTACCTCACCTAATAATCAGAAAGCAGCGACGACTAGCTACCACTTTTAGTTAGAAGAAGGCGACACCTCTTTTAGCCAGAACTCACATTTATTGGCATACTACCAACCTTAGATTCTTTCTCAAGGTTTCTTTCTACTTTAGAAAGAAAGGTCAGGCCTGCCAATCATAGGTGTGAGGGAGTAAATCAACACATCATCTAGAAAGACCACCAACCATGCCATGCCATGCCATGTAAAGGTCTGTTCATCAGAAAGTCCATAAACACTACTGTCGGGTTGGCGCCTTGGTAAATCCATCACTAGAGAAAGTAGTCATAGTGACTCTACGGAGCTAGAAAAAAAGGAGAGAGGTAGAACAAGCAAGGGCCATGCTCTGATCGATAAGTGGCTGGCTTGACTTTTAGATGTTCATCCCTCAAGTCCAGCTCTTAGAGAAGGTAGTCACTTCTTATAGCTGGTCAAATCATCAATCAATCCATGGAAGGGGCTACTGATTCTTGCTTTCCTCCTGATTCCACTATCTGTAGTCTATGCACACATTCTCAAGAATATGGATCCATCTTTCTTCCTTACTTTACTATAATGCTACACTAGTGCTCCCCGTGGTGATGTACTAGGCCTAATGCCCAGCAAGAGATTTGCAATTCTGTCTTTTAGCTCAGCAAGTCCTTGTCCTCAAGGAGTCATAAAGATAGGTTCCCTGCTTGCTGGGGCTAGTTCTCCATCTCAAACTCGATCCAACCCCTCAGAAAAGAAAGACATCTTTGCGACAAGGGAAAGGAAAGAATAATGAATGATGAAGCTACATAGTGATGTAGTTGAGGAAAAAGACATCCTCAAAGGAAAGAAGGTATGGAGCAGCAGAGTTCAAGGAGGCAGGCAAAAGAGGGAAGCATATTCAAGAGAAAGAAAGAGAGGGACACCCAAATCTTGGGAGAGGAAAGCATTTGGGAAAGAGGATAGCATTTGGTGTCAATCCTACATTCGATGCTATTGGGCCTCTCCTTCCTTACTTAACAGTACAAACAAATCACTCCACCAACTGTCATGCACCACCACCCACGACCATGCACCACCACCACCCTCCCTCAATGAAGATCTCTCAGTCTATTAATCTTGACTACTATGTCTAGACTTGTGTTGTAGTCGAAAATCATCGTACTTTAGGAAAACATTGCATCATAGTATAGTAAAGAAAATCGATATGACATTTAAATTTGTAAAGCTCAAAAAAATCATGAGTTCCAAGGTCATTCACATGGAGCAAATATAGAATTCAATCAATTGTCAAATATGAGAAATAATGAACACAATGATCCACAATAATGATATGAAATGAATAAATAATCCACTAAAATTGTATTCAATAAAAATCAAATAATGTATTTTAGAAATCAATGACAAAAATATAATTAGAAGCCTAAAAATGGTGATTTGAACCACCAATTAAGTCTCAGCAATTAGACATAATTCCCAAATCAATCTCAATATTTTAGTAGTAACCTTAAACCAAATTAGAGCCAATGCTACTCTCAAATCAGACGTGGAGATCAAGGCTCAGGTGCCTTAAGTGGCAGCCCAGATCATCTCTCGAATTTTGCCTAAGTGTTGGCACATTTTCTGAGGTTCTACAGTGAAAAGCTCGCCCCTCCTCCCTTAGAATTTTCCCTTTCCTCTCTCTTTGAACTGGGTGTAGGATAGTTAGGTAATCGAATCCAGGTTGGGGATTAGGCTCACTGGTGTAATGGCAGGCGAGGTGTGAGAGGGCAATAGTAAGTGAGGGGACCTCACCCCCAGCATTCGATGCAAGCAGCCTAATCAATAAATGCGTTATATACACATTTTAAAATCGTGATCCCATGATGTGGGACAAATCTCAAGCCTTCTTCGTGCATCTACAACTAATGTGCTCATCCAATTGAAGCCACTGCTGCAGCTTCTTCGTTCAATTAAGGCTCTAGAAAGCTTCATGGTGGTGAACTGTGTCTGTTGGAGGTGGCAATGGTGGCAATGACGGTCGGATGGCAGAGGAGTACTGCGACGATGGCAACCACTCCGGTGAATCCTTGAAATCAAGATACGGTCTTAACGCCCTAATTAGATGGTTCATTAGCTCCACCGTGAGGTGTGGAGTTCAGTGGTGGGTTCAATTTGGTGAAAGCATACGTGCAGTGGTCGGCTGAAGTCGGTGAGGGCGACAGAACGATGGGTTGTCCGATGGGGGTTTAGGGCAGTTGCTCCACTCAGTAAGGTCAGGGATTTTGTTGGCAAGGGTGAGGTGAATCTTATGGAGGTGTTGATGGTGTGTTTGAGTGTGTGTGGCGAAGGGGAAACCACGTCGGAGGCGTGGCCAGAGTTAAGGAAGAAAGAGAGGGAGAGAGTAAGACAATGATTGAATTTGGGTTCTAAAGACCTAATTCTAGTATAAAGAGGGAGATGGAGTAGGTAACCTAGTCTAAGGAATGAAAGGGAAGGAATCCGTGCTAACGTGGTTTGCCGAACACGAAGAACGTGAATTTCTCTGGTGAGAGGAGTGATAATGAAGATAGGGGGAGAACACCCTGGCTTTGGCCCACCAGGCACGAACGAAGGCAAGGAATAAGGAAACACTCTCAATTTGATGGTTGAGAGGCTGTAGGAGGATGGAGGAGGAGGTCGTCAGATCTTAGGTCGGAGACGGCCGGAGGAAAGGCAGATGAGGTGTTTTGGCCTGAAATCTAGTTGAATTTGACCGTGGAATGTTGGGGAGCTTGTATAAAGCTCAGATACGAGCTCTAATTGGAAGATTTCATGAATTTGAGTTGAGCTTTTTAAGAAACAAGACCCATGATTTTCACGAGCTTGCTAGGGTTCTAGTATTCGAGTTAGGACTTGGAATCGAGTTCAATGGATTCCCCATGGTCTGAACACCAATCCCAACAAATTTGGAGGGATTTGGGGCTGATTTGAGAGAGATATTCTCTCTTGAAGCTTAGTCAATGGGGTGTTCACACGATAATGGCATTAGGGATTGTTTTGTGAAGACGAGGAGAAAGTTAGGGGCCATCTGGTAATAAACTTGAAACCTAGGGGTCGGATGTGAGAAATAGAGTTTTTAGGGACTAAACTGTAAACTAGGACAAGATGGACTCTAATTGAGCCCAAATTTTGCCGTTAACCTAATTTGGACCTAAGGAATCGAATGGTGAACTTGGATTTATGTTTTGACCATGTTTGACAAGGTTAATTGCACAGGAGCCCATATTAAGGTAATTTCCCATCTTAATTTCTATTCTTGGTCAAAATGGGTTCAGATGGTCAAAGTGAAGGTACCAAACCTTTTAGAATATTTTGAAATGATTTTTAGGAAGTTTATATTGATTTTATCCTGACCAAAACCTTTTCAATTTAAGTATGATTTATAATTAGGGTTTTCAGCATTATTTTTAGCCTCGAAATGCATAAAACCTTAATTCAATTAGTGTGAGCCCACTTTTTGGTCTTCAAAGTTCATTTGACATTTAATTAATGCCTGAGTAATCCCATGGTTAGTCTACATTTGTAATGTGCTATTAAAATAGTAAAATTAACCTTGTTTTCTTATCTTCTCAAATCAGATCAGTGTAGAATTATGATCCATAGACGATCATTTAAGAGCATTTATCATTTGATTCCGAAGTTAGTTATGATGAATGATGGCATTACCATCAATCTTCTTTTTTCGTGTGGAGTAAAAGTGCCCACTCTTGGTGCTTTTGTCAATTCCTTAACTACTTTACTTATTTTATCTTATCTTATCTTATAGTAGTTTCAGCCTTGAGACCCCCCGTATCGTATCTAGATAGCATATGTATAGATATAGAAGCATAAGAAAACCAAAAAAACCATCCTCTAGTTCCACTTCCCCCAAACACTTGGATTTCTCATAAGGTGCCAAGTCGATCGTACAAGCAAGATCCACCAATCCCTGGTCGGCATCATTTATGGTTGAGACTAGGACGTGATCTCAAGCCCCCTTTCATTCTTTATTAATGAAAAAATCCTTATCCTTGGAAAATGATTTTGCAGTATTTCGTCTCCAAGCAATAATTTCACTTCTGACTATGAAAGATGAATGCCCACTATTCTCTTCATAAGAATGAGTCCATTCCCGACCACCCACCACAAATAGGGATCGAAATCCTGTGATGTTATCCCATGTTGCTAATGTATATAGAGCTTGGGTTCACTTTGAGCACTCTAATTTCTTCAACTAAGAAGTAGTAAGATCGGGAAAGCCTATTCAGAAGTGTCTAGGAGCGTGTCACCAGTCAAAGGGATGAGAGGAGCAGTGCACAACAGAGGCGGCCAACCATACCTTTTTCACAACAACTACTTCAAAAGTAAAGTCCAAGTATGAGCTTTTTGCAACTACTACTACTACTACTATCTTATACGCTATTGGAGCTGCTGCTGGAATTACCGCAGTTGTTGGCACGCACCCCTCCCATGGATGATCCTCCTCGTGAAGGGATTCAGTGAGATTGTAGTATGTACTTGATAGGTCCACATTAGTGGACAATAATTGGGCCTAAGTGCATTGAATATTGAGGTTAAAAGAGGCTTCGAGCAGGTATTACAATGGGAAATTAATTGAGATCGTAATTTATTATTCCTACATTTTTATTCAATTGAAGCACTCCATATATACTTTCACTTAGTGCGTAATCGTATACTAATATATTATTTACATGCACTTTGTAGGAAATGAATGCATACCTAAACTTGGAAGGCCATTTGGATATTTTTGGCATCAAGGAAAGTTAAGAAGTTTTTAAAGGAAGGAGACTAATGAGAGACCTCTTGAATATTTGATTGGTTTCTTTATAGAAG